>CM012456.1:10517896-12952776 GCA_003999625.1 Oryzias javanicus
AAAACATGAACTATAGTCTTTTTAGATGGTTTTTTTTGTCTTTGTCCTGAGACAAATTGCTCATGTTTTTCTTAGTTTGAAGCTGCATGGGTGTTGACCAACATTGCTTCAGGCACATCCCACCAGACGAGGGTCGTAATCCAGGCGGGAGCTGTTCCCATCTTCATAGAGATGCTCGCTTCGGATTTTGAAGACGTGCAGGAACAGGTGAGGAAAAAGTTTCACATTTTTTCGTCAACATTTGTCTCTTTTCATATATATATATTTTTTAAGTTGGTTATATTATTGAATTTTCCTTACATTAGTTATCTGATTTGAGTGATTTCTTCCTCCTTTAGGCAGTGTGGGCTTTGGGGAATATAGCAGGTGACAGCACAGAATGCAGAGACTTTGTCATAGACTGCAATATCCTACCGTCCCTGATCCAGTAAGTAGCAGTTCATTGTAAAACAAAAGAAAAGCTCTACCGATACTCATTTTACATGAAAGAAATATGAAATAATACAAGTTTTAACAGTAGACTCCTTTTCTTTCCAGACTATTGGCTAAACAGAATCGTTTAACCATGATGAGGAATGCAGTGTGGGCGCTCTCAAACTTGTGCAGAGGCAAAAATCCTCCTCCGGACTTCTCCAAGGTAATTTTTTAAGATGATACTTAACTTTTTTTTACATTGCCAAGGAACAAGTAAAGTTATAAAGTAAAGTCTGTCATAGCTAACAAACCCTCCAGAACTTTGCAAGGTTGCGATTGCACCAATTATTGCAAATTCGACCAATTCCAGAAATGTTTTATCATCGTTGTAATCAAGTTCAATCACCAGAACTTTGTCCAATTGACGTCATGTTGAAAAAGTTGAAGTTGTCAAACGTCTTCTGCCAATCAAGCTTAGAAACTCGAACATGTATGTCATCAGTCTAACCAACCAAACGTGCTTAACTTCGTTGTTCCAACATAGCTGATAAAATCTCTGTTCCCAACAAAAATCACAGTTTGTATTTAGTAGTGCAGTTTGGTTCTTGTGTCACTGAGTGATAAATATGTATAAAATGATTCATCTCTGAGACCCACATCTGTGTGACACCAGCACCACCTTTTATCATGACGCTCTATATCTCCAAGGGTTCATTGGGTTAATGCACCGGTATCTCCTTCTGTTCTATTGGAACTATATTACACAACAAAAGCAAACATTGAACAGTCTTGCACTTTTGCACTTTAATATACTAAGGAAAAGTAACAACCATTTCAAAATAAAAATTAGCAAAATTATTATAAAATATCAAAACTTTTGAAAAAAAAAATCTGCAACTCCAGTCTTTTTGTTTCTGCAACAATAAAAAAAAAAAAATGCCTGTCAGATCTTGGGAGGTTCTGAATTGAGAAAGGAGCAACATAACCTGATAAAATTTATGTTGACCTCTTACCACTCTTGTCTTCATGTTCTCCACAGGTGTCCCCCTGTTTGAACGTGCTGTCTTGGCTGCTGTTTGTCAACGACACAGACATCCTTGCTGATGCGTGCTGGGCACTCTCCTACTTATCTGACGGCCCCAATGACAAAATCCAGGCTGTTATTGACTCAGGAGTTTGTCGCAGACTGGTGGAACTACTTTTGTAAGCAAACAATAAAAATACAATGAAAACATCAGCAGATGAGATTAATATCGTTTTAAAAAAGCAGGATTTGAGCTCAATAATAATAATATAATGCATGTTTTTGCCCTCCTGTATGGATTGACATGTTAGATTTGGATTTAGCGTGAACATTTTTTTGAAAATCTTATCAATGTGTCCCATCCAGGCATTCTGACTATAAAGTGGTTTCTCCAGCTTTGAGGGCCGTCGGAAACATCGTCACTGGAGATGATCTGCAGACACAGGTAACAATAACTGCACAAATTAGCCTAAAGCGCCTTTTTAATTCATAACTGTTAGATTTATTTTTAAATTTGTGTCTGTCTAGGTGATTCTGAACTGCTCAGCCCTTCAGTCTCTACTTCACCTGCTCAGCAGCCCCAAGGAGTCTATCAAAAAAGAAGCTTGTTGGACAATCTCGAACATCACAGCAGGGAATCGAGCACAAATACAGGTCTGCTTTTTATGACCCAAGTATGTTGGCTTGACGGGGAGTATTTACATATTTCTAATGTACTCAAAAACTGTCTTTATTTATTCCCAGATGGTAATAGATGCAGGGTTGCTGCCGCCCCTCATTCACATCCTTCAGGTTGCAGAGTTTCGCACAAGAAAGGAGGCAGCATGGGCCATTACTAATGCCACTTCTGGAGGTTCTGGAGATCAGATTAGGTAATATATTCAGATCTATTGCTGTTACAGCAGTTTTTTTTATTGAGGCTTAATTTTTTTTATAATTATGAATATGTTTAAACTCTTTATAAATAAAGACAAAGCTTCTAAATGCTGTTCATACTGAAGGTGGCTCTAGACAGATTTTTTTTTATCTCTAAGAAAGCATGTTTGCTTACCTGACTAATGCTGTGCAAACACAGTTGATCCACAGACAGTATTTTTTGAGTGATATAACACCTGTCCTTGTCACTGTGTGCGCTGCCCCCTGCAGGACTCTAGTGGAACTTGGCTGTATAAAACCTCTGTGTGATTTGCTCACACTCATGGATTCCAAAATAGTTCAAGTGGCTCTAAATGGTCTCGAAAACATCTTGCGACTGGGAGAAATTGAAGCCAAAAGAGGTGGCGGAATTAACCCTTACTGTGCGCTCCTGGAGGAGGCCTATGGTGAATGTTCACACACTTGAAACAATCATATTCTGACGAGTTGTTTCTTTTTTGTTGTTTAATCTTATCTACATTGCATTATTTCATCTATCAGACTTAAATATTCAAAGATTTTTATTTTCTGTTAATAAATGGTCATTAACTTAATCCAAAATGTATGTAACCTTTAGGTTTGGACAAATTGGAGTTCCTTCAAGGCCACGAGAACCAGGAAATCTACCAGAAAGCGTTTGATCTGATCGAGCGCTATTTCAACAGTGAAGATGAAGACCCAGCTCTGGCCCCGGCCGTCGACCTGCAGCAGCAGCAGTTTCTCTTCCAGCAGTGTGAAGCCCCAATGGAGGGCTTCCAGCTATAATGTTAATCCTCGGCTCCTCCTGAGCTCCTCCCTCATTCTCACCTACGTTCACTTCTGTCAATCTCTGCCCGCAGGCAAGATCAAGGGTGGTGTTAGCTTCCAGCAGCCGCTCCTCAATGTGCTGTTAGCGAGGTGGAAATAATCATTATTGCATTTATTTAAAAATGAAAAAAAAAAAAAAAGAAATTAAGATTACAAGAGCACGCGTGTCTGCATACATCCGACATGGGTCAGTTTCTAAAGAATAATCAGCCAGTTTGTGAAGGTTCTGCTTATTTTTCTGTGTTGTGCCGACTTTCTTAGAATCTGAACCTTTCATGACCTTCTCCGGTCCATGTATACCCCACTAGCACATTGTAACACCACTCGTTTCTCTTTCGACTACTTTCCGTGCTCATCCAAATGAAGGACTCCCGCCGTACTTGGAGGGTTTCCTGCTTCGTTTCTGAGTTAGTGGAAGTGTTTGGGCTGCACCACTTGTCTAAAGCATTAATGGACTTGCAGGACACATACCTGGACGGGATCTACGCTCTCACTCCAGCTTCACACGCAGAGAATAATCTAACCTAAACACTGGACTGACCGCAACATGTTGACCGCATGTTCCGACTGTGCCACTGGGGCGGGATCACAGGGCTCAGCTGACCTCCCTGTAAGGCACAAAAGTGACTTCAAAGCGCGAGATTGAATTCCCTTCTCTCTAATTGCGGATGGACAAATTAAAAACTTGACTTTCGCCACGGGGTTAGAACTTGTCAGTGACAAAGCACACTGCTCGGATTCCCTCCTGGATCTCATATCATTCCTCTAACCAGTATTGGGATATCTTCACCTGCACAGGCTCCATTATCGAGTTTAAACTGCCTCCTGCCTTCTGGTGTGATGTGAATAAACCCATGGAACCATGGGACATAGGAGTCTTCCCTTGCACTGAAACTATTGGACGGACTTGGACAAGACGAAAACAGACTATATATAATCCTGGATTCAGTCCAGCAGCAAACCAGCGAGAATTTTTACTAAACCAGTTTCATTTGCAGCACTTTAGTTCTGGACTGTTGCTTGCTCATTGACAGGAATTTCCTATTCGCTTTTGTTTGGATGACAACACTGCTCTTCCCTCTTCTGGATGCAAGGGGTAAAAAGGTGGTGTACTGATGGTGCCCCTTCCACTATAAACAAGCTTACACTGTTTACGCTTTCTTGTTGGGGAATCAAGGTAAATGTGGACTGATGCTGTCAGTAGAAAAAATGTGTCACAATCAGACCATCAAGCTGCCTAAACAAAACAAGATGTAGTTGCTTAGAATAAAAAAAAAAGATAACTTTCTGGCACATGTTGAGGTAGTGTTTTCCTAATTGATTTCACCAAATCAATCTTGTTTACTACTTAGTGGTCTTTTATTAAAGGCCTTTTATTCTTCGTAAATTGGGGGATTAGCAACTTTCATGTCATGGTGCCATAAATTGATTACAATAAAAATTGTTCCCATAATTCGAACAAATAAAAAGAAACTTGAAGAATATTAGTGGTCCTTAGTTAGCACAACTGAATGTTTGTTTACCAAGTTCTCTTTATCATTTCATTTATCGAAATTTCAGCAAGATGTCCAAATTTTTTCTGTTCATTACTGTTGTATTGAGTTTGTGCATCTGTTGCCTGTTATTCCATTTGCATAAAAGTTGTTTCATGAACTCGAGTGCTAAGCAACTTTATTTCATTGAAATCATTCACATTTTTCCCTACAGAAATATGCAATATTTATTTTCTTTGGGTAGAGTGTACATTTTTAAGCATCAATACAAGGTGATTCTGCTACAGAAGCATTTTTACTCTTTAAAATTCTACCAAAAAAAAACACTTCAGTGTCTCCTAGATGCAAACAGGAGCACTAGTCCTGGTCCTCAGCCCTGTTTTACCTGTTACCCGACTCCACGCCACACTTTGTTCACAGCTGGTTTTTGCACAGTCATTGTGATCGAGCGAACTGAAGGGCACAAGCGTGTAAGAACACGCACTGCATGGGGAACAGAAAAAAAACTCAACCACAACAAAAAAAATGAAAATGCCATCACTGCAGGAAATAAGAACCAAACATTTGAAAAAAAATATTCAAAACCTTTTTTGCTCCACTGTCTTTTTATTCATTGTTGAAATACCCAAATACTATAATTGAAAATGTACATTTTCCCTATTTAAAATTCAGTTTTTAATCTAATACATACATTTCTTTATAAGATAGGACTTTATGTATTAGATCTTTAACCACAGCATGAGTGTAGCTGTGTTTTAAGGCTAAACTTATGGTTAGAAAAAAATACAAGGACCTGTACTGTGATACATATAAACTACCAGTCAAAAGTTTAGACACACTAAATGAATGAGTATCTGGGTCCAAACGTCTGACTGGTAGCATAGCAAGAAGGGTTCTCTAATACCAGGTGTTGAGCGGCAGTATCACGTCTAATGAGTTGTGCCTCATCACTGAGCTTTGTCTGACAGTGCAACAGCATTCTCTTTCTGGCTTTCTTCTCTCCACCTGGCTTTCTTCTCCATGTTGTAAGCCGTCAACGTCTCATTTCGTTTTAAAGCCTGCAAAAACAACAAAATACAAGAATGGATTTTGAGCATTTATTTAATAAAACGTGGTCAGAATCAAATAGGAAAAACACAGACACAAAAACAGACAACTAAACTATTCCTGTTGTGATGGAGAAATGTATATACATGCATAGCTGTTTGAATCTCTGTGACTTACCTGTTTGCCCAAGAACACCATCACACCACAGGCTGCTATCGTGGCGGCCATCATCACATAAGCAGCTTTCACTCTGAGTTTGTTTCTGGCTGAATCTATCATTTCAAACCTGTAGAAAAGGTGAGAATGCATCACAATAATTATAAGTGTTGGGAGTAACTTTTTTTTTTTTTTTTTTAAGTACAAAAATACAAATAATTAAGTAAAATGAGATCAATTTCAAAACAAAAGACTAAATGACTAAATTGTGACGTTCGAATCAGGAAAATGGTGATGCAATAAGAAAGAAAATAAAGCAAGAAAGTAAACTTTTTATTTTTACCTTGAGCTTTCTCAAAGTCATTTCGACTTAAATTTTCAAACAAGAATTCCAAATAACCTTTAAAGGCCCAAACACATTTCAGATTTAATTTTATAGTCAACATTTATCAGCTGGTCTTGTTGTTAGAGGACTTTCACCATAATTAGTCATCTTTTTTGATTGAGTTTTTCTGTCTGAAATTGATACTTAAGTTAGTCTCTTTTCATGTACATATTGCTTATATTTAGACTTTTTTTAATGGATTTAACTGACTGAGGGTGAAAATTTGTTCTCAAATGATGCTTCCAGTGTTTTTCACTTTACCAAAAAATAAATTATAAATGATCACTATTATCCCATATTACGCTGTCATCCAAATGTTTCTTTTAGGTACAATTATTTCTTTAAATTATGCCAACTTTGCAAACGCTATGAGTAAAATAATTCTATTTAAGTTATGTAATTACTTTCTTGAATATTGAATAATATTGTAAGTTAGGATATTATTTCTGAGCAACAATAACAAATAATTTGTTATGTCCTACATAGATGATTTTTTTTTTTTTTTCAAATTTTTGCCCTGTTAACAATGACTTGCATATTACACAAAAGCAATATTACCTGTTACGCTATCTTAACACTGTGTTGTATGTCAATATTTTTAATAGAAATCTAGTCATCCTGATTCTGCCCCACGTTTCGGCTTTGTTTTGGTTGCTTAACTCTGAAAGAGCAGCACGTGGAACAGCTGCACCCTCCCTGCATGACAAGCAGATCTTTTTTTTTTTTTTTTAATCACTGCAGCAGATCAGATGTGAGATCTCCACCCTGATGTCAGGAACCACAGTAATTACCTGTATTCAAACAGATGCCCTGTTTGAATTATGGCCGTCTCAGAGGGCCAGCCACAAATTGCAAAGACCGCTCATCCAGTTAGTTAGCTCTGTTCTTGTGATGCTGGGGCAATCAGACAAGAGTGTGCAGGGAGGTCTGGTATAAACAGGAAAGCGCTACTTACGACACAGTCTCTGGTATCTGGTCGACTGACTTGAAGCGCCCCGACCACAAAAAGATCTTCTTGTCCCAATCTGTGGGTTTGTAGCCTGGGACTTTGAATGAAGGACGAGGCTGTCCTGGAAAGAAGCAAAAAATTAATGCACAAACAAACTAAAATCACGCCAGTCAATTCACATGCTTTACACTAATTTCTGATGCTCGTATGGTCACCCCATTTCCTGTCCCCTCAATCCTTTGAGACTAAAAGCAAACATTTATACTTTACACAAAAGAAAGAACTCTGTGTATCCACAGAAGAATGTCTGAAGAGCTTCGGCAATGTTCTGACAAATAGAGTACTTAGTAGCAGTAGAAAATACCATTTTGTGCAGGGGCTGGATGTGAAGACTCTGCTTTGACCTCCTGAGGTTTATTGCACATCCCTCTACGCTTCTGGTCTGTAAAGAAATAACAAAAAAAATACATAAGAAAATCACTACTTAAAGGGAAACAAGTGTTATATCTTGTGAAATCAATTTTAAAGCTTTGGCCAGAAAAGAATAAGCCTTTTTTATATTTATTATTTTTAATTAGCTTGTCAATTCCCTTTCTTTTAAACCCATACAACAATTTACTTTTAATATGTCCAAAAAGTAAAAAATATAGACAGTCTTTTTTATTTCATTATTTTTTTATTAAATTAATTAGTTTTAATATTCTCTAATTAGAGAGACTTAGACTAAAATGATAGAACTGTTACAAAATAATTGTCAAAATAATTGTCAACTGAATTAAGAAATGATTTGAAATATAACTGTATTCTATACTGAATTGTAGCTGTCAACAGAGGAAGTAAAAGTATCCATAAACGCTTATCAGATAAAAAGCAAAGTGACAATCATATCTATAATCCTTTTTAAAGTGCATATAACTAAAGCATAAACAAACTAATTAAAAAAAACTGTAAAATAAGTTAATCAACCCCAATTTTAACAATATAAGTAGAAATAAACCGAAACGAAAATGTGCTAACTAGCTGTTTTGCTTTAGCAACAACCAGCAACAACGCACGATTAAAAAGAAAAAGTGTTACAAACCTAAAAAGTTGCAGAAGGAAAGGCGATTTCTGATGAAATTCATGATGCTTTTCTTTTAAATTTCAAAAGTACCAGCAGGCCAGTTCGGTCACGGAAATCAGCAGCGACTACCCGGGCAGACTGCAACCTCCGCCTGCTGCTGAAAGTCAACTAAACTGCACAAACAGAGTCCAAAGAGGCTGCCCAGTCTGCCTGCTCAAAAGTCTCATTCGATTTTAAGTTTTCTTCACAAGTAAAGGTTTGATACTTCTTTAATTTTTATAAAACTTATTCCGTTTTTTAAAGTTAAAAACTTTTACACGATGGATGAACAATACATATGGGTGTCCTGGCACGATAGGAGTCAAGAAAGGCATGCTTCGGCGGAGAAAAAAAATAAATTAAGCAAAGATCAAGTTAATAAGTTCGTATTTTGCCCTGTGTTAAAGAATACCATTTTAAGAAAAATAAATTATAATTGATTTTCTCCTGTTACCTTTTCTTTTTATTTTATTATTCGTTTTAAAGAAGCCTCTAGCCAGGCACTATTTTGAACACTTGCATCGCTCTGGCTCTGTGAAGGACCTTTGCAGTCCACAATGGCGGCGCCCGCGGCAGCGTTAAACTGTGAGGACTTTTCGTTATTTCAGGTAAATTTGACCCAAAACTCACTGTTTTTTTCAACTAACCACACAAAGACATTAGTTTGAACTTTTATTGTGTCAAGAAATAAAGACAAGCCTGTCATTTACTACGTAAAGTGTGCAAGCTGATCGCTCGATGGTCACATTCTGCAAAGTTCAAGGATCCAGACAGGATCAGAGACCGAACCTGGTCACAGATGACCAGGTTATCTTTCAGCGTCTATTCACAGCATCTGGCCAGCCACCACACAATAAATGCACTTTCACTCGTTAATTCCAAAAATAAAATAAAAAAAAGATCAAGTTATATATGGAGAAATTTAGACTGTTAAACAAGTTTTATACATTTGTCACATGTGGATGAAACAGACACAACATGCCCTAGCTTCTGTTAAAAATTTGAAAGCAAAGACATAATCTTTTTTAAATTATATAACTATGTTTTTGTTCTGAAGTTTATTTTTAACTGATTTTTTTTTTTTTTAGTTTAGAGAATTAAATCAGCACTATGCAATGTTTTTTTTAATGCATTTGCTAAAATACCTTTGTAATGTGCCAGAAATATATTTTAGCTCTTAGGTTGTATAAGGCGGTTATAGCAGGATGCCTTCATTAACGAAAAAAAAGGAGGCTGTAGTCTGCACTCCTCTACCTTAATAGCTTTTTAGACCTGCGTGGCTTAACTTAACAAAATAACTTTATTGTAGATCCAGAGCGAAGATACATGCAATAAACCTTTTTGAAGTGCAATAAAACTTAATAGCCTAGAATACTATATAAATAAATGCTATAAAACAGAATGCTATAAAATAAAATGCTTTTAAGCAAAGCGTAAGAGTTGTAGCTGACAGAAACCCCACCACAAAATTAAAGTACTCTAATTTACATTTGTAGTTCACATTTTATTTTGTTGTTTTTCTAGGAAGTCCTGAAGGTGATGCGCACCATAGATGACCGAATCGTCCACGCTCTCAACACTACTGTGCCCACAGTTTCCTTCTCAGGAAAAGTGGATGCTACGCAAACTTGCAAGCAGCTCTATGAGTCTGTGAGTTAGCGTGACCAAAAAAAAGTTCAAGTTTGTTAGAACAGTTGTCTTTTCAGATTTCCTTTAAAACCTTTGTGCTTTTTCTCTGGTGCGATCTACAGATGATGGAGGCTCATTTGAACAGAGACAAAGCCATTAAGACCTGCATAGCTCAAACATCTGAGGTGGTGGAAAAGCTGCGTGAAAAGCGAGCGCAAGACAGTGAAAATCTGGGACTAATCAAACAGCTCCGAAAGGAGCAAACCAAGGTAAGATGTCCTATGGTAGCTATAGCAACCAAATGCCTATTTAGCATAAATGGATTTTCATTTCTGAGGTCTGTTTACTTCCTTTTTTTTGTTTGGTGAAGCCTACAACCAAGATGTTTAAACTTTATGCTTTATTTTATTTTTCAAATTTTGGATATATGGAAAGTTCTGCAGCAAATATATGGTTTTAATATTTTTTTCTAAAGGAATTCTACCAAAAAGTATTAGAAAATTATTTGATACATTTTCTTCCTGAGTCTAATACACTTTACAAAGGTTTTTAGAAGTATACTATCCTTTTTTCCAGTTAAAGCTAATGCAGTCTGAGCTGAATGTTGAAGAAGTTGTCAACGATAGAAGTCTGAAGGTAATGTCAACTTTCTAGTTTCAGTGCTTTTTCAGAGCTCTTTGTCTTATCTTTAATTTCTTTGGTTTTCTCTGCAGGTTTTCAACGAAAGGTGCAGGATCCACTATACTCCTCCGAAAGTGAACTGAAGCTGGGAGCAGTTTTCCTCAAAGTTCAAAAATCTGACCAGAACAGGAGACCTGAGCTGCTGGCGAGTCCTTGCTGCAGGCGGCTGTCCCAGACCTCCCCTCCCCTCAGTCATGTGATCATTGTACTGCATTACCATCTTTGTATGAGTCTTCAGTGTTCTTCCTTGAATAGAACTATTGTACAAAACAGTTTTTTAAAAGACAGTGAACTATTTTCAAGTGACTGGATCTTTTTTTTTTTTATTTAATTTTGTTTTTTTACATAATTCTAACAGTAACTTGAGGTTTCCTGTAAGCCATTCAAACTAAAGCTAGAGTTTATTACTTCAGGGATAAAACATGTTTTTGCCAGTGACTGATTTTGCAAGTTGTCCAACTTAAGATATGAGAGAAGTCTGTAATGTTCATCAAAGATGCACCTAAACTGTGAGAGATAGAAAAAAAAAATCCCAGAAATCACATTGTGTGATTTTGAAAGAGTTTATTTGAATTACGGGGCAGAAAAAAGTATTTGTTCAATAACAAAAATTCACCTCGATACTTTGTAATTGTTGTCAGAAGTCAAAGGTTTCTGTAGGTCTTCAGCAAATTTGCACACACTGTAACTGTTGGTCCATTCTTCCTTGCAGATCTTCTCAAGAGCTTTGATGCGTTGGGGTTGTTGAACACAAACTTTTGACTTTGGTCTTGTTCTTGGTGGAGAGGTTACAGTCTGACTGTTGGAAGATATAATCTTAAAGGAAAAGTGACACATCTGGGAAGGATAAAAGTTCTTGCATGGTTGTTGGATCAAAAAACTTATTTTCTACTCAAATTTACAAATACATTATTTAAAAATCGTACAATCTGCCAAATACATTTAATGTCTGGATTTAGTTTAAGATGAGTGTCTCTCTCTGGACTTTCACACATTTTTGTATCTCATCAGCTTTTTCACAATTAGTTAGAACAATTTACATATACATTTCTCTCAGGGGTATTGACATTTTTCATGGTAGTCAGAAACATAAAAGTAAAAAAAAAAAAAAAAATCAACAACAGCATGTTTACTCAAAACAATTCTGATTTTATCTCTGGGAGTTCATGTAGAGCTGCTAATGTGGCTGTTGTTGCTTTTGGATCACATAGGAGAAGAACAATTTATTTGAATAAAGACACATTTCAGATATAAAAAGGGTTTATGTTATTTAATAAACAAAAAAGTAACTAAAATGCCAAAGATGTGTGAAAAACAGACTTCAATTGTAAAATTAATCTGCAAAATAAAAATCAAAAGAAACTATTTATGAAAAGTGCTTCTCATAAATTGTGCATCTCAAAGCATATTACATTTGAAAAAAAAAAAAAATGGACCACGATTTACCCAAAAAACAGTTATATTATTTACACGTAGTGTGTGACAACAACCCCACCCTAAACATTGTGTTTTTACATGGATAGTTGGGTGTTAAAAAGAAAGACCACAAGGAGCATAGGAAGTCAGTAATCTTCCAAATAAAAAATATTGCTAAGGCATACTGTGGTTGCAGGAGTACAGCTAAAAAATACAGAACCTGCATTCTTATCACGTAACTGCCAATTTACATTTAAAAAACATGATAAATAAATACTTGAAGGTCATTTTAGTGCTGATAAATATGCAAACACTTTGTTAAATTGTGATGCTATTGAGAAAAAAATGATGCAAATTAATATCCAGCTGTGACATGTTCTTTAGCTCAGAAGACTTTTTTGTTTCAGTATGTATTAATAGAGTGGTTCCAGAAGCCTATTGACCTCAAAAGAGAGTCCCATGTGGGCTTTCATCCATTTTAGCTAAACAGCTCATTTTAATGTTTTTAAACTCTTTATTTTTTAGCTAATAAATTGCAATTCCGTTTATCCATGTTGAAGTAGCTAAAGTGAGTTTTGGCACCATCTAGTGGACACAATGAAGAGCTGATGCTGTAAGGTTTTTGAATTCATCCATCAATGAGACAAACTGTGCAGGACAAAACACTGACCCCTGCTGGACAGTACCTACAATACCAGCTGCTGACTTAATCTCATATGCATACAAAATGTATTGATTATTAATAAGTGACCTAAAATTTATACAATTCACAAATAATCAAATGTTTTCTATTAAACTTAAATTTTTTTGTCTAAAAATGTTTCCTCTAAAGAGTCTTGTTGCGGTAATCAGAACAGATACTTCATTAAGAATGTTTAAAGTCAAAGGTAAAACAATGAACTAATACAGTTTTAGGTTTATGACTCAACTACTAATCAGTAACATATTTTATCAGTATCTATGTAAGAAAAGTAAAAGTACGATCATTTCAGTCAACTCAATTATAAAAGTTTGACCTATGGAGAAAAAGGTAGGTAATGCTTTTAGTCATTCATTGAAATACATTTTGTATGTTGAAAAGAAATATGTTTTCCAAGAAAAGAGTAAACATTTTTTCCTTCTTTCTTTCATTGCCTCTGTTGTGTGGTATCACTTTCTGGTTGGCACTAATAGTTTTCCTAATATTAGTGCCAAGACCTAATTTTATGAAGAAGATTATATGTAAAACAGTCTGTTCTAGTGGAAAAAAAACAGAACAGAAGGTTTTTCAGATTTATATAAAACACTCAAGATAGTTTGTGATTTTATAGAAAGGGTTTATAAGAGATTATCTATCTACACATCAAAAATTCACCCCCATAGAAAATTATAACATGCTGGAAAATGCCTAAAGCCTGACATGATAAACAATTGATGTCTAATAAAACCAGAACATTTTTTTCAATTTGATCTGAGGTGACTGTGTTCAAAACTGCATATTTGGAATTTCAAGAACAGTTTGGCCCCTAAACATGTATAAGTCACAGCAAAATTATCTTAAATTGAACCCTGACATCCCAGAACCCATCACTTTAAACAGGGAGCAACAACAGCAAAAGGATCTGACTTTTTCTCATCTTGGCTTTCAAAAATGATGAAGAGAGACAAGATAGAGTTAGAACAAATCTGCTTTTATTGTCCACATATCTTGTACAAAAGTATTGCCCTATATGAACAACTACAGTCTACAGTGCCAATGCTGATAATTACATGGCAGACATTTTAAGACGTTGACAAGCTGGATAACTGTAACAGTCACAGGCGGTGATGCTTTGATGGATGTAGGGTCTATTCAAAAGGCTCAATTGGGTCATCGCAGTCATGGCCGTCTTGAAAGGCCAACAGCTCAAGATTTCCTGAGATTTTCTGGATAACCTTCAGGTGATAGTAGTAAGACTCGTCCTCTTTAACGAAGGCATAGACCTAAAGAGAAGAGCAAGAGATGCATTTTGTGTTTCCACATTTAAATAAAATGTATTTACAGAGCAATCTCATCTGAGTTTAGTGCAAATATTTTAATACATTTTCCGCTATTGGAATAAACTGAGCTTTCCAGACCAGATAACATGGAGAGGGCCCATTCAATTTAATAAATAGGTAAATTAAACAATTTTTTGCACAGTAGATGTTTATTCTCTGTTTTGCAATAACATTTCTTACCTTTATATAGTACAATGTTCCAGCCACAATCTGAAACCTGTACTGTATCGCCTGCAGGTAAAGAAAGCATTTGTCTGCCATTTTTTCCAAGTCATCTTTGACCTGAAACCAAGTGTGATAAAAGAAATAATTTAATGAACACAAAAAAGGTCATGCGACTTGTAATCTTGCTTTGAAATTATTTACTCTATATTTACTTACTTGGTCAGCAATTTTCTGGATATCTGGATCGGCATCTAGAGTTTCACTGAGTCCTCCACACGACATGGCAGCAGCTTTGGGATGCAACAGTAGAAACAGAGAAATGAACAAAAACGTGTGAGACTGCTCTCAGAAGCCCTCAATTTAAGTGGGAAGATTAGCCTAAAGGCAAGACAGCCCAACCGTTGGAATGACTTCCTAGGAACGAAAAATGAGCATTCCATAAAGTTTCGTAGAAAGTCTGTCTTCAAACTCTTCCACAGTAAAATGATTCTATATGTTGTGCAATAAACGATGTTCATTCCAATGTCAGCTCTTAAAGCTAAAGCCCTGACTGGAAGTTTGGACGTTAAACTGGTGTAAGAAACTTCAGAACAATCATGAGTTAGGAATTGCAAAAACCTTAATAGTGGAGAGGTGTAGTTGACTGTGTTATGTAGGTTGTTCCAAAAACTTTATGGAATTGGACTTCAAATGAATTACTAGTAGCAACTGAAAATTAATGGATCAAAAGTTGCTTTAAAAAAAAAAAAAAGACATCAGGAAAAGCAGAGTTCTGGTATCTAAATAGGTGACATTTAAGTCAAAACTTTTGATTTAAACACAGAGTTTTATCATTTATTATTTGTACTGTCAGGAATCAATTCTATTACACAAGAGATAAGTCCTGGAGGGGCCGAAAGGTTAAAGTTTTAGAAAGACAAAACTTGACAAAGCTACGAACAAAAAAAGGTGAGAACACAGATGATTTGACAAAACTAAACTGAAAACCAGAAGCTTAAATAGACTAAATATAAAAAATTTTAAAAAACTGACTGTAGGAGGTTAAACCTGGAGTGACTGAGGGAAAACAAAAATCTGAATGCAGAAATAATCCTAAAAGACACCTTTTAATCACAAAATGGGGAAAAATGATCAAATAGAATAGGTAAAAACAGAAGTATCAAAATGAATAAATTATTAAATAAATTCTTGTTTCCCCAAAAGCCAAATTAAAAAGGTAGGAAACAAAGTAATAAAACACAAACTGTACAAAGTAAAGTCATAAAAAATGAAAATAAATTATTCTACAGTTCCTTGTCCACGTGTCTTGTATTTTTTAGAATTCTTTCTACATATTTCTACATTCCTGATCGTCAGGTGCTCATTCATGAAAACACCAGTGCCCTTCAGCTTTTTTGCAACTTTCAGCGAATCATTTTTATCTTTTCTGCTGACAAATCGGATTACAATGTTTTGTCTTTTTGACTGTTTTTGAGGAATTGTGTGACCTGCAGCTATAGCTTTACTTTCAACAATAACGTTTTTGCTGCTGAAAAACTCCAGAACTTGTTCAAGTGTAAGCCTGGTGGAGCGTCTTCCTCTGTGGGTTCTGCAGTGACCCTAGCGTAGGAACGATCTTTAATTTTCTTGTCTTTTTCTTCAGTCACCTTTTTCAGTTGTTCAACTTCCTTTAATACATCCATCTGCTGCTCTACAACATTCATCAGTTCTCTTGGTATGAAGTTTAGAGATTGTTTCACTTTGTCCATGTCCATTGCTAAGTTTTTTGCCATTTTTGTGTTCCAGATAAAAATGGGCCTGCCAGGAGGCTTATACTTTCAGCATGAGCCAACAAAGTCTTTTAAGATAATCAAAATTCCACAAATGATGAAGTTTTATTAGAGATCACATCAATTCTTACGAGATCAGCTAGATTGAAATATTTTTATGTTCCTTTGAGAATTTTAAAAGATCAAAAAGAGAGCGGATCAGTTAAGACAAAAGCAGCCAGCGGCCATCTTACTTTCCATCTGAAGCCGACATTGCTGAGGACCCTTTGTTGTACAAAGTTTATTTTTGTTTTTTTAACAATATAACTTCCTGTTTATTAGTTACAGAAATATCAAGTGTGAATTAGTTTAGAATTTGTCATTATATTGACTAATTTCCTGATATTTCTGCAACAAAAACTAAAGATTGGAAAACATTACGGATATATTTTATTAACAGTGCTATGTTTAATCAAGCTATTTAAGATGTACCAAGTTTTGAGCTTAACAAATGCCTTTAGAAAGCCAAGAACAGTAATAAAAGAGAAATTATGATAAAACTTCTGACATTACTCTTAAAAGAACTGGTTTGAAGTGAGATTAGCCCAAAGGCAAGACGGTTGGAATGATTCCTTGGAAATGAATATGGGTGATAATGAAAGAGGTAAAGTTCTTACGTACTCTGGCCTCAAACTCTTCCACAGTAAAATTATTCTTTCTAACTGTGATGTAATAAACAATGTAGTCTTGCAAAAACCTTCATCTTGGTAAAGAGGTGTTATTGACTGTTGCTGTCTCCAACCTTTAACACTTAAAGAGCCATATAGGTCAATTTTCTCATGGCCACAATCCAGTGGGAGCCGTACACCCTTTAAAAAAATAAGAGCTTGTATTTATGTTATTCTTATTTTTATTAGAAGTAAAAATAAATTGGATTTTTTTTTGTTATGAATAAAACAAACTCAGAGAAAATTGATTTTTTTTTCCAAATATGAAACAGTTATCTTTTAACAGAGGTTCACAAGACTTATTTTCAAAATAAAAGACTTCCTGTGTCAAATAGGATCATCTCGATGGTGAAGTTGATTTCACAGTGTCAGAGACTTCAGCATTCTGAGACTCCTCAGTGATAAACTTGTGTTGACTCTGATGCTAAGCAGTTTTTAAACGGAACCAAGCAAAAGCAATGTGAAGTCATTATGCTCATGCCTTTTTGGTAAATGTGTGACTTGCAGAGATTTTTAGTTTTTGGATTTCTGAAACACCAATTAATAATCTTGCTCACAACATATACAGTAATTGTCTAGAGCCAGCTCCTAGTAAACCGATTAACAGAAGGCCCTGCCTGGGCTGCATGGCGCCCTAGGAGAGAAGTGACCCCCCCCACAAAAAAAACGTAGAAGCAAGTTATACATCAAAAGTATAAATAAATTCAATAAAAGAACCATTTCAGTGGTGAAGGCGTTTTCTCTTTTTAGCGTCGTTTTAATGAAGAAGTAAATTGTTTATTCTTCGTTTCAATAGCAATTCTTATCTTTGTTGCGATGCTACTTGTAGTTTTTCTTATTTTACTTATTTCCACTATTTCTACTTACTTGATTGCAAATATGCCCGACGCCGTCACGGGTGTCGTTGATCTCACCGAGTTCTTCCATTAATGCCATGGCAGCAGCTTTGAGAAACGGCAACAGAAGTGAGCAGAAACAGCTGAGGTTGCTCTTAAAACCCTTCAATTGAAGTGATGAAATTAGCCCAAAGGAGCAAGTATGGGCAATCCTGGTTTCTTAATACTGGCCTCAAACCCTTCCACAGTAAATTGATTCTGCAATAAACGATGAACTCTTGCTGCTTAAGGCAGCTCCTCAAGCTAAAGTATTGCTGGAAATTTGAAAATCAAAATGATGCAAGAAGGTTGTCATAACAATGAGTCTTGAACTGCAAATGCCTTCATCTTAGTGGAGAGATGCAGGTTACCATGTTATAGGGTGATCAAAAACTATTTAGACAGGACTTTAAATGAATTAGTATTAACAATAGAACATGAATGTATAAGCAGTTGATTTAAGACACGTCAGGAAGAGCAGAGTTCTGGGAACTATTGGAAGCTTCCAAGTAGTTTGCACAGGGGAGCCTGAAAACAGAACAAAACAGAGTTAATGTGTCCAGCATCAAGTAAATGATTATTCTTCCTACGCTGAAACTTCTTAGCAATAAAGATGGACCTCATTTTTACCGTGTTTACATCACGTGACTGTCAGGTACGGTGACTCTTTTGGTTCAGTTGTTCCGCTCTTGGTTCGTTTCATATTCAGACTGAGGAATCTCAGAGTGAACCAGAGTTTGGTCCGATTGGAAACGAAGCGAGACTACATTGAAAAATGGGTCAGAGAGCGGTTCATGGTACAGGAAGGAAGATATCTCCTGTAGTCTGGGGCGAGGGGCGGGAGCAGTGCAGCACAGACTCTTCCTGGAGAGAGCTGTTGGCATCGATCTGAGTCAGCACGTGTCCAACCGCTCCTTTTCATGGGTATGGAGGGGGCTTGCTGCTGCAGACTGTGCTGCAGGTTTTTAGAGGATTACTCTAAATGCATGAATGGATCAAAATATCACTTTGGTTCTCTTATAGGTGAATGTGAACATTCAAATGCATTTAAAACCTCAAAAAGTAGAATTTTCACGGTAGGGCCCCTTCAAAGTTTAAAAAATGTAGTTTTAGAGTGTTCAATAAATGTTTATTCTGCTCAACCCGTGATTTAAGGTTTGTTTTGGATTTTGGCCCCTTGTGCGATTGAGTTTGACACCCCTGCTCTAAAGTGACATAATAGACTTGATATTTATTAAAATCCCCTAACATTTTTAAAAGAGTTCATGATTCGGTCCAAAGTGACTGTGTTAAAAAGTTTGCTATTTCAGCAAAAATTAGACCTTAAAAAATATTCTTAACATTTGGTCACGGAAAATTGTGTTGAATTAGAGCCTGACACCTTAAAATCAATAACATTAACAGCAGGATCTTCCATTTATTTTATCAGAGGGTTTTAAAAAACACCTTTTAAGGCATCCAGACATGGAAAATAAAGAGACAACAGAACAAATTACAACAAATCTGTCTTTATTTTATTTTGTCCAAAAGTCTTTCCCTGAACAATTAACAACAATCTATGGAGCTTTTGCAGATGATTACAGAGCAGATATTACAGAACATTGACAGGGCAAAGGTTGTAGCCATTGATGCTTTGATGGATATAGGGTCTTTTTAGAAGTACTCAATGGGGTCGCTGAGAATTTTGGGGTATTTAATGCTGGTCAACTGGAGTTCCCCACCATTAGAGGAAAGATTTAGAACCCGAACGTGAGCGTACACATCTCCTCCCACATGGACCTGTACAAAAAGACCAGGAGTATCATTTTAGTTTGATGCAGCCTTTTACATTATCTCTTGAGCTTTTCATACCAGGTAATTAAGCCAGTATAATAAATAAGTAATTAATTTATAATTTTTGTTACAAATATCAATTCTTACCTTTATAAAGTAATTGGTTCCAGCCACAACCTGCGTTTTGTAGCTTATCGCTTTGAAAAGACTGAAGTTTACTCCTGCCTTTTTCTCCGCGCAAGCTTTTATCTGAAATAAAGCGTGATCAGAGAAACATTTTCATGAACAAAAAGGGAAGTTTTACTTGTAGTTTTTCTTTTTAAGTCATTTCCCGAATCTCTTCTTACTTTATTGCAGATCTGCTGGATGCTGGCATCAGCTTCTTTAGCCTGACCGGGTCCTCCTACTATTGGCATGGGACAAACTTTATAACGAAACTGTTAGGTTTAAGCTCTAACATTTGTAAAGAAATCAACCTGCACACAAAGAAACACAGAGAATTGATTAAAGTTTAAAACTTGCAAGGAGAGTGGGCCAAAAGCTTGTTCAGTTACAATCTTTCAACCAACTCTAAACAACCTTTTGCTCCCCGTGCGTTTTATTGAGTTAGACACGCCCTAGTTACAAGGTCTCAGTTGCTAAGGGGAAGGGGGGACGAAGAACCTCAGCTGAGACAGGTTCAAATCAGTTTCTTACACAAAGTCATAAACATTTAAAGATTGAGTGTGCATGTTTAGGCTGGGTGATCGTCCTTGTAACTTCTCCTGGCTCCTGCTAATCTCCGACTCAGCCGCTGCATCTTCTTTATCTGTCTCACTTCCAGCTCAGGACAAGACATTTCAGCACACAATAAAGAGAACTAAAACACATCTAATAAGTAGGTAAAGGAAATAAGTAAGAATAGGATAACATATATTTACGATCCCAACAGAAACAGTCACAGAAAAATTAGCAAATGCGGATGAGATTGGTTTTAAAAGCTTTCAGTTAAATAAGAAGATATCAGTCCAAAAGCAGCTATCTGGTTGGAAGGTTGCATCAGGGAAAATGAGGACAAACCTGGAAGAACCTTAGGATGGCTATAAAGAAAACTACACTCACAATTTTTCACTGTTAGAGGTCAAAGCATCACTTTGCTGTTTAAAGTAAAGCATTCATCTTTAAATCTGCTTTTTAAATGGTAGATCATCTCAGGTCTTCAGATTAGTCCCTGTTTTTAACATTAGCAGTTTTCACTTATTAAAGTAACAGACATATATCTTAGCTGCACGGTGGCGCAGTGGTTAGCGCTCTTGCCTCACAGCAAGAAGGCTCTGGTTCAAATCCCGGCTGGGGGATCAGAAACACCAACTGAGACCTTTCTGTGTGGAGTTCGCATGTTCTCCCCGTGCATGCGTGGGTTCCCACCGGGTACTCCGGCTTCCTCCCACCATCCAAAAACATGCTTCATAGGTTAATTGGTTACTCTAAATTGTCCCTAGGTATGAATGTGTGAGTGACTGTGTGCGCGAATGTGGCCCTGCGACAGACTGGCGAACTGTCCAGGGTAAACCCTGCCTTCGCCCATCAGCAGCCGGGATAGGCTCCGGCATCCCCACGACCCCGAAAGGGATAAAGCGGCACGGAAAATGAATGAATGACATATATCATTCAAGATACTTTTTTAAGAGTCAAACTCTTGCCATGGGTCACACAAAATAATTTTTTTTACTTGTTTTCTAAACAGGATCTGTGAGATACACCAACACAGGCACACATGTCCATATTTTACTTTATATATTTTGTCTATAAAAGTACATTAACTTTTTATAGACTTCCATACGACAATTTAGAAAAATCCCTAACCAAAGAAAAATTGCAACATGTTAGAAAATGGCTTAAGTATGACAAAAAAAATAAATGAATTAAAACACTTAATATCCATTAAAAATCAGTACAGTTTCAAAAGCTTCATTGAGTTAATCCAAGGTGACTCTACTAAAAAAGTTTCACTTACCGACTACTTGCTGCTGGATGCCGGCATCGGCTCCTTTAGCCTGACTGGATTGTCCTGGTTTTGACATGGCTGAAACAGTGACAGAATAATGATCAAAAACGACTGAGAGGCGTTTTTAAAGCTTTTAGTTGAAATGAGGAGGTCAGGGATTGGTCCAAAATCAGCTCTCTGGTCGGAAGAATGAGGACACACCTAAAAAAAAACCTTGGCGTGGTTGTAAGGAAAACAATAGGCTCAATTTTCTTCACTATACGGGTTTTTTCATATAGAAAAAGACATAATCACTACCCATTAATCAAATAAACCAGATTAGTAAGGGGTGGGATCCCCTTTGCCATCAGAGCGGCCTTAGTCATTCATGGGATAGATTCAACAAGGTACTGGAGACATTCTTTAGAGAGTTTGGTCCACATTGACAGGACAGAATATTTAAGTTATTGTAGATTTATTAGTTTTTTACCCATTATGTCCCAAAGGTGCTCTGTTGGGTTGACTTCTGGTGACTCTGGAGGCCAATTTCCATACAGTACAACGGTTGTTATGGTCAGCGGTGTTTGCCCCTCCTCCTTTGCTCTCATCAGGTTGCCACAGCTGCATTACGTTTGTCATTAGTTTCTCAGGTTTTTAAGTTATGGTCTTTTGGTCTTTCAGTGTCGCTGAGTCTTGTTCTGTCACGTATATTTTACAAGTATTCTGGAGTTATTTTTGTTATTAAATCATTTTCTTCTTCTACCTTCTGGGTTTGAGTCCTTCCTGCTCCTGGGTTGCCTTTTTGCCTGACACCTTAACAACGGTACTCTTATGTATTGATTACAATAGCAGCCGATCGTCTACATGCCCAAATGCATTAAGTTGTTGTAAACTTTAAACCTGTTTTTGTGTGTGTTTGGGGCAATGGATGAACTTAGCAAGTTCCTTCAGGATTAATAAAGTACTCTATTCTATTCAAAGTTGTGTGGAGCTCCGGGGGTTAAGCAGCATGCGTTGCTGATCAACCAACAAGCAGTACAATTAATAATATGGCATCAGGGACCTTCCCTGTCTGCAAACACACAAACAGTAAAATGAGTAAACAACTGGCTCAACGCCCAATTATGTGTCAGAAGTGGAGGAGTATGCTAGTACTACTTTGTGGCTTCATATAAATCATGAAGGTGTGGCTCATGCTCTAACTGGTTGTGTTATGTGTGTCAATCTGGATTCGGTGTTCCATCAATGATGTTAATCTGTCTCCCCTCCTGGCTCCTGACAAAGGAGGTCATTCTGCTGCATGGTGGAAAGATACCTACATGTCCTTCAAAAGTCATAACAATTCATTTGTTTTCATTCGTTTGCTGTCATGAGTTAAATCACATGAAGACATTAAATGTGCATACAAATATTAAATATGCCTTGTATAAGCAGTATATTTATATAGATAATAAATAGGGGTCCCCACATTGCTTCTGTGACCCTTTGATTAAACTCGTTTGACAAGTGGAAATAAAGGCAGACGGTGCATTCTGAAAATAAGGATAAATATTAATAATTAGGTATTATATATTCCAGTAGATATCACAATTTTTTTGGCTCACTCACGAACCAACCCTTAAGTTTGATTATTTCTTTTTTGAAATTATTTTTGAATCAAGAGTCTTTTGTTAGAGGTCAAAGTGTCCCTATGGAACATACTGTTTAAAGTATTTATCTTTGAACTTGCTTTTCTAACTATAGAACATTCCATGTCTTCGGTATTAAATACTGAAAAGTAAAAGTTTATGTTTTCACACTATATAGCGCACACACATTTCATTCACGAGAAGGTTTTTTTTAAGAGTCAAAGACTTGACATTTGACATTTGAAATAAATAAAAGTATTTGTTTTTTAACTTGTTTTCTGACCGGGTTTTCTGTGAAACACACCAACACATGCACACACACGTATCAAAGATCCTCTGAAGTGATGGGGATTTGGTGGTGATATTTGATCTTTGGGCTTAATAGATAACAATGAGAATAACGAACTCTGGTTTACTATAAGTTATTCAAATGTGTCCATTCTGACTACACCCTGAGTGAAGAGGTGTAGCCAGACTATTAATAAAGGACTTCAATGAAAATTAGACTTTAAATTGCAACAAATTAATGGGTAAATTAATGCTTTTTAATAAAAATCAATAGGATGAGCTGAGATCTGTTATCTAATCTAAACAAAAAACAGATCTATGTCAAACTTTTTGAATCATTTATCAAACTTTGACGAATTTTAGTTTCAAGACAAGACACGGCAAGTTTATTTGTATATGTTCCGCCCCACCGGGGTAAAGGTGCAACATAAAGAGGATAAATTGCAACAGAATACGGGAGGGATCACATGAGAGTGGCCGCTTGGCCGTTTATTACAAAAACACAAATAGAGTATAAAAAGAGGAGAATAATAATGACACTAATAATTAAAAAACTTACAAATTCTGGCTTTTCAGCAATGGGGTTATAACAGAAATACAACACAAACAGTATAACCAAATCACAACACAAGTTTAACAACATGGTGAACGTGAGTGGAGGGAGGAGTGATGGGTTTCCTTGCAGGAGGCGGAGCCGAAAGCAAACACTGATGGCATTCAAGGAGGCTGCAAACACAAACTGAACAGACGTACACACACAAACCCACCAGGCCACACTAAAGCAAATTTCATGTACAGAGAAAATGTTTTAAAATGCGAACATTTTATTTTTTTATGACTTGCAGTACATACTCAGCACAACTTGCTGCAGAATTTGCAATAAATTTATGCAAAAAAATGTCAATGTAAGAAGTAAGAAAAAATGCTTGAAATATGCATTTAGAGCTGATAGGGGAATTAAAAACACACTATACGTTCCATTGAGTATTAGAAAATGAAGTATACAAATAAATTTAAAAAAAAAACCATGAATAATAATGTATTGAATTTACTGGCATACTCTGGTCGTGTAAAACTGATTTTGTCACTCTGATCTCCATGTTTTATACTCATACGGCTTCAAAGGGTTGTGGAAAAAATTCAGACCTGCAGGCAAGTTAATGGAGCTGGTTTCCCTCTCTTCTTGAAAGTTGTTCAAATTCATCAAAGTTCTGTATATGAAATATGGCTTAAAGCCATAAACTAGCCACAAGTATATCATTTCTTGCATGCAAATCTTTAATTCACTTTTTAAAGTAGTTTTGTAGTTCAATTTCATAAAATGTGTGAGGCATTCTGAGGCGTCATATTTTGCAAATGTGAAATCTTGTTTGTTTGGTTTTTTTGTGAAAGTCCATATTATTTCAATTAAAGATGAAAAGAATATCTCATCATTCAAATTTTAAAGTATTTCAAAATTAAAAAAATTATTTTTGTGACATTTGGAGGAGGATGTTTGGTTCTGCCTTTATCAACATTCAAGATCATTTCATGAGAAGCTAATATTGTTTGAAATCTAGTTTGTTTTCAGATAAATATAGCAAGAAAATCAGAAAATACATTTTTAAAAAACTGTTATATGTAAGAGTATTTGTTTATTTTTGTGATACATATACTGTTCAGTATATCTCAGCCTGACAGAGAAAGCAGAGAGGAACCAAAGAAAGAAGTAAAGCAGTCATTAGGGTGGAAAAACTTTCATTTTTAAGAATTCAAACTCATGTCTTTTCTTTTTGTTGTTGTTGCTTTTTAAACATTTTTACACCATGAGACGACACAGAGAAAACTATGGAAAAATGAAAAATGCAATCAGTTCTTCTTGATGCATGAAAGTCCTGCTATGAACTCTTAAAGTTTTCCGAACAAGGGATTCTTTGCAACACAGTTTGAAAATACAAGTAGATAACAAACTTATAGGAAGACAAATTATTTTAAAAATGGTTGTAATATTATTTTTTAAATGCAAATATTTTAATTTTTTAAGACTTGCAGTACATACTCAGCACAACTAGTAATTTGCAGTAAATTTATGCAGAAAAATATCAACGTCAGAAGTAAGAAAATATGCTTAAAGTATGCATTTAGAATTAGAATCTGCACAAATTTTCTTTTTCAATGAGAATATTTAATGATATTTTTTAGATTGTTGTTACTAATTACCATAAATTATATGTCTGTGGATGTTTTGAAATTTGATTACATCACCAATATTAGTAATCGTTTATAACCTGAATCTGTGATTGTAGAGTATAAATATTTGTAAAAGGATTTGTATTTGGACCCCAATAAACACAGGCACAGAGTAAGTCAAATAAAGAGTTTTTTTGGCTCATGTAGGACCAGGAACTCTGGAGAGACGGTCTTCGGTCAGCAGGGGGCGCGCAGGCACTAAGGAAGGAGCGATGTTAAGAACACAGGCAGGAGTAATCAGACATGTACGAGTTTGGCGGTGGCTGTGAAAACTCATGAACGGTGATCAACAGAGGGAACCAACGTGTAGGTAGAGAGAGTGCACAGCAGAGGGCTGACGTTGAGAATGGTGCAGGAGGATGTCCTTCAGGCTGTCCAGGGGGAAATGGAAATGGCAGGAGCTAATGGTGCTGGGGCAAGACTCATGGGTTTAAAAGTTTCAGTGCAGGGGTTTCTCTGAGACAGATCCACAGGTCAGTTCAAAAGGATTCACATGAACAGGGTTGTTGCTCCAAGGAAGGCTTGAGACAAACTGACACAGACTGCAGGGTAGCAGCTCCTAATAAATGGAGGTAAACAGGTCTCACTCTTCACCTGATTATCTCTCCAACAGACTCTGTAGGGATGAGGAAGGAGTGCAGCCATGACAATTAGATACTAAGTCCTGAACCGGATATTGATAATCCATGTAGAGAAAATGGTATGGTCGAGCCGGGGATTATACAAGTTCGCTTCCTTCCACTCCCTTTTAAGCGATTTACTTGTGATTTGTTAAGTGATATGTTATTTGATGTATTATTACATTATTGCTTGAACTAAATCATTTCATTCATTCATTATTTCATTCATTCATTCAGTAATTCAATCAATATAACGATCTCCTCCCACATGGACCTAAACAGAAAAGAAAGTTGCACATTTTCAAATAGAAATCAGTTACAGAACAATCCCATTGTAGTTTGGGGCAATTTCGTATCCATTAGTAGTGTATGCTGAGCTTTATTTTTTATGTTTAAACTGGTACCTGGTACCAGTCTCACTGGGCGGAGGACCCAGGGAAAACCCAGGAAACGCTGGAGAGACGTCTCTCGGCTGGCCTGGGAACGCCTTGGGGTCACCCCAGAGGAGCTGGAGGAAGTGGAGAGAAGTCTGGACATCTTTGCTTAGACTGCTGCCCCTGCAACCCAGTTCCGGATGAGCGGAAGAGGATGGATGGACGGACGGACGGACTGACTGCTGAGGTCTCCCCCTTTAGCCTTGCTGAAAAAAATAAAACATTGGAAACCAGGTCTCGTCCAGTAAATACCAGCAGCTGACTTTCCACATCTTAGGGGCTCAACAGGTGCAGGTGTTTTGTAATCACGGGACACTGATAAAACATCCTCCATAGAGGTGCTTCTTCAGCAGCTTCTGGCCAGCACTGTTCTTCTGGATCTCCCTGCTCTGTTGCATAAGTTTTTCTTAATCACAATAATAAGTACTTTGAGTGCTAAAATTTGTTTCTTCCCCCATATTTTTGTTACAGTTCAAAGCCAATCATAACAATGGAACAGAAAAACATCCATGCAAGAGTAAAACGTTTATTGCATAACAGCGAGAGACAATCATCTTACTTTGAATTCGATGCAACTGTTGTAGAGAACCAAACTTTCAGGATTGCTCATATTTAGTCCTACGGAATCATGCTTTTGAGCTCATCTTCTCACTTAAACTGAGAGCTTTTGAGAGCAATGTCACATAACTTTTTTTCTATTTAAAAACATTCCCATAATTGTTTTAATTGTGATTATGGTATTTTTAACCAAGAAAAAAAAAGCATTTTTTTTTATGTAAATCAGAAGCCACTTTCCAGTAGGTTACAAATCTTCCATGGATGACCATTTTTTTTAATTCATCATTTGGAAGGTGTTTGTTTTTTAATATACATATATATTCATCTATGTAAAAGTCTCCTTCATTGCACAGCACGGAGATGCAGAGACTCCATCTGTTTTAAGTCTATTTATTTTGTGGTTAACAAAAAAAACAGCAGAAGAACACTCTACAGAAGTTGTATGCAGTCTATTTTCTTTTATTATGTTATAAGTGGGTCCACGCTCCTCAAACACCTTCATTCCAAGACAAAGCTCCAGCAGGGAGTTTCATTGTTAAAGTGATGAAAGAATTTGTGAGAACAATTGAGTCTTCAATTGCAAATATCTTCATCTTGGTGAAAAGGTGTTGTTTGCTGTTGCTGTAGGGCAGGGGTCTCCAAACTTTACAACTTAAAGAGCCATATAGGTCAAGAAGAGTAATAAAAGAGAAATTATGATAAAACTTCTGACATTACTCTTAAAAGAACTGGTTTGAAGTGAGATTAGCCCAAAGGAAAGACGGTTGGAATGATTCCTTGGAAATGAATATGGGTGATACTGAAAGAGGTAAAGTTCTTAGGAACTCTGGCCTCAAACTCTTCCACAGTAAAATTATTCTTTCTAACTGTGATGTAATAAACAATGTAGTCTTGCAAAACCTTCATCTTGGTAAAGAGGTGTTATTGACTGTTGCTGTCTCCAACCTTTAACACTTTAAGAGCCATATGGGTCAATTTCTCATGACCACAACCCAGTGGGAGCCGTACACCCTTTAAAAAATAAGAGCTTGTATTTATGTTATTCTTATTTTTATGAGAAGTAAAAAAATATATTATTGTTTGGTATAAATAAAAAAAACTAACGGAATATTTATTTTTTTCCAAATATGAAACAGTTAATTACTTTTAACAGAGGTTCACAAGACTTATTTTAAAAATAAAAGACTTCCTGTTTCACATAGGATCATCTCAATGGAGCTAATCTAGTGGTAGGTAGTGTAATGTCAGCTAAAAAAAAAAAATCATTCTTAAACGTTTGTGGTGCTAATTAGGCAGAAATTCATGAATCTAACTTTCTAAAATGGAAACAGAGCTAATTAACTACATTTTTTTTTTAACCTTGAGGCACACCTAAAACACTGGAATTTGTAGAAATGTTTACTTCTTAATTATCGAACCACTATGGCTACTGTGCTTTGGAGGCTTAAGAGTATTAAGTTATTTTACTTCTTTTTTTCTTTTACTTTACAGTGATTTTTTTCAAACTAAAAGCTTTGTATTTTTCTTTAACCAAAGAGCCAGAATGGAGGGGTTGAAGAGCCAGACGCGGCTCGAGCCGCAGGTTGCAGACCTCTGCTATAGGGTTTTCAAAAACACTATTAGAATAGGACTTCAAATGAATTAGTAGCAACTACTGAAAATGAATAGATAAACAAATGGGAAATATTTTGACGTTTAACCCAATAGCAATTCTTACCTTTGTTAATTAATTTTTTCCAGCCACATCCTGTGTTTTGTCTTTTTTTATTTTAATTAGACTGAAGGAAAGACAACCCAATGGTTGGAACGATTCAGTGGGAACAAATAAGGGCAATCCTGGTTTCTTAACACCTGGTTTCTCAAACTCTTCCACAGTAAGTTGATTCTGCAATAAACGATGCATTGCTGCTGCTTGAAGCAGCTTCTCAAGCTAAAGTCCTGCTGGAAGTTTGAACATTAAAATAATGCAAGAAGGTCGTCATAACTAAAGCCTTCATCTTAGTGGAGAGGTGCAGGTTACCATGTTATCGGGTGATCAATGTAAACAGGACTTTAAATGAATTAGTAGCAACAACAGAACATGAATGTATAAGCAGTTGAATTTTTTATGTAAGACACGTCAAGAAGAGCAGAGTTCTGGGAACTATTGGAAGCTTCCAAGTAGGTTGTACAGGGGAGCCTGAAAACAGAACAAAACAGAGTTAATGTGTCCAGCATCAAGCAAAAGATTATTCTTCCTATACCGAAACTTCTCAGCAATAAAGATGGAGATCCCACTGGAGATGGAGCTTATTGGAGATGTCATGGAGCGAGGAGGAATCCAGTCAAGGGAGACAAAAAAAATATCAAACTTTTGAAAACTGTGAGCTTAGGCACAACAAACTGGCAGAGAATGTGAGAAACTGTGGGATGAATGACAGTGATTACAGGGAATGAGAGGGAGAATGGGATGAGTAATAGGACAGAGAGAGCTAGAAACAGGGGTGTATAATTTTGGTATCAATGCCATAGTGCCAGTTTCACTATGGAGAGTTTTGTGGACATATCAATATTACATAGCAGATGCGAATTCCAGAGTGCGCTTATGAAGCAAGAATAAATATAGCGACTATGTGAACATATATAGAGATGTATCAAATGGGGCATATATGTTCACCAACTCTGTGGGAAAACTTGACCAATCCTCCACTCGTGCATGCTATGTGTCACGGTTCAACCTGCTGCTTCTCTCACCAACCACCAGAGGAAGCGCTCACCTGAGTTTTGAACTCACCACGTGCCCTCACCTGGATGAATCTTCATCAGCTGTTTCCCATCTACTCATCACTGCCACAGTATTTAGTCAGGCTTTTCACAGCAGCTCACTGCGAAGTCTTGTACTGCACTGCATACAGTCTGAGCGTTTACTCACCATGCCTGTCTCTTTGTGTTCTGACTCCTGCCTGATCCCTCAACTCTCTGCCTGGCCTCTGTGTTTTGACCTCAGCCTGTTTTCTGACCACGCCTTGCCTTGTCCTGTGTCTTCATTAAAACCTTCGTTTGCACATGGATCCACATGTCTCTGCCTCTTCATCACACTATGGAAATGTCCTTTCTCTACATTACAGACCAAACTTTTAAAAATATCTTAACCTGCACACAGATACATACAAATGATCGCTATATTGTATAGTGGACTGAGGAGATGGCAGGAGGTTCACTTGACAATCTTTTGACGAGCGCAGGCTGGCTTGATCCCAGTGAAGGGCAGGTAGACCCTAGAGCAGGGGTGGGCAAACTACTGCCCGGGGGCCACATGCGGCCCCTTAAGCTACTTAATGTGGCCCTCCAAAATTAAAGTACATTGAATCAAAAATCCTAATTATTGTTTTATTTTCATTGTATTTCTGGTTTCTTCCCATGAATGGTGTTGTCTCTCTGACGTTCGTGTGTGTTCCTTTCTGAGTCAGATGGTGATCTTTTGGATTATTCCTACACCACATAAATGCAGCATTTCTTTGAGTTCACATTTTCCTCTGAAGAACATCAACCCATTGGATCACCCAAAAGAGAACAAAAATCAAAATTTAGAAATTAAAACTCCCAAATTTTCTGTTTTTAAATTAATATATGTGAATTTGAATCCAAATTAAAGCATGTTTTCCTCTAAATTCCATATTATTTTTTAGTTTATGAGGTTGATTACCCAATCTCTCCTTCCATCTGCTCCTTGTCCGGCCCTTATGCCAAATTTTAGAACCCTTTGTGGCCCACGAGTCAAAACAATTGCCCACCCCTGCCCTAGACAGGTCGCCAGCCAGTCTCAGGTCTAAAGGATCAATCTATGATATTTAACCAATTTATTTGAAACTTTTTTTATAAAGTGTGTTAGCTTTTCCTTTATTAAATCCTGTTCTGCTCAGCTTAAATGTTTTTGACCAATCCTCTACTCGTGTAAGCTATGGAAATGTCCTTTCTCTACATTACAGACCAAACTTTTAAAAATATCTTAACCTGCTTACAGAAACTTAATTTCAAATTCAAACGTGTTGATTCAAACTCTGGAGCAGAGGTCCTCAACTGGCGGACCACGATCCGCCAGTTGAGGACCATGGTGCCCTTTGTGAGTAATTGTGCACTTCATCCAAATAATACTGGAAAACCATTCCCAGTATTATTCCCATTCCCAGAATTATTTTAATTATGATTATGGCATTTTTAACCAAGATCCCCCAACCTAAATGTCTTAAAAAGCAATTTTTATACAAGAGTAAATCGTTTATTGCATAACAGCTAGAGATAATAATTTTAGTTTGGAAGAGTTTGACGCAAGTGTTCCAAAGAACCAAACTGTCAGGATTGCCCATATTTGGTCCTACGGAATCATGCTTTAGGGCAGAACTTCTCTCTTAAATTGAGGGCTTTTGAGCGCAATCTCACACATTTCTCTGTCACTACTGTTTCAAGACAAAGCTGCTGCCATGTCAAACTCTGGAGGCCTAATACCAGGGCTGAGTGAGGCTAAAGATGCCACTCCCGTCATCCAGCAGATCTGCGATAAAGTAAGTAGAACTACAGGAAATTAGTTAAATGCAAAATTAAAAGTCACTTGGCCTTTATTATTCATGAAATTATTATTTTGATCACACTTGATTTTAGGTCAAACCTGACATGGAGAAAAAGGCTGGAAAAGTATTTGCTGATTTCTTGGCCAAAATCTACAAGACGCAGCTCGTGGCCGGGACCAATTACTTTATAAAGGTAACGACTGTTATTTCTTTATTATACTGGCTCACTCCTCTCAGTGTTACCTGGTACAAAAATCTCAGTTTTAATAATAGGAGATCATTTTGTTATTTAATTAGTTATCGTTGTTCAACCTGAAAACAAAAAATGTTTAACATTCTCTTCTGTTTAGGTCCACGTGGGAGGAGATGATTATACTCACATTCGAGTTTTTCAAAGTCTTCCCGGTGATGCTGGAAAATTCGAGTTGACCTCCTATCAATTTCCCAAAAGCCTCAGTGACCCCATCGTCTACTTCTAAAGAGACCCTACATCCATAAAAGCATCAGTGGCAACAACTTATAAAGTCCATTGCCCTGTCAATGTCCTATAATGTCTGTTATGTAACCATCTGCAAAAATCCCATTGACTGTAGTCGATTGTTCAGGGCAGGACTTTTGTTCAAGACAAAATAAAAACAGATTTGCTGTGATTCTGTGTTGTCTCTCTTTATTCTTCATGTCTGGATGCCTTGAATCTTGGATCCCCAAACTACGACCTGTATATATGTATATAAGACCTACAATAAGACAGCTCTGGACCACAGAAATACAATGTTCAAACTTGTTGTGAGCGGCTGTTTGGTTCGTTCTTAAAACGTAACACAGGAAAATACAATTTCATTACCGTCTGATTGTCACGTGCACCGCTCTGCACATTATGTGTAAACCTCCAAGTACTTACCTGTAAAGGTTTATATTGGAAATAATTCACCGCTGTGCTGCTTGGCTGGAGAATTGAAGCTGTTAGCTGTTAGTAATGAGGCACCAGCAGACGAGCAGCACAGGCTGTGGGCGTGAACTAAAACAAATTGGGGGGAAAGTGAGTCAGTTCGGTCCCGCCCCTCTTCCCATATTTAGAACGTCCGTGTGAGGCGGAGTTAACTCCAGCCGATATGGCTGTGGCCATGATCTGACTGTTCAGGCTTCATTTTGGTGTCTGTAGAGGTCAATGACTGACGTCAGATGATTCGTCTAATTATATATTATGTCTATGGTGGGACCCCGTCTGGAGGACCGAAGATGAACCCAACCAAACCCCCAACACGAAAGACGCAAGCGACGTGTTCCGGAACCGCCTCCTCACCCAGCTTCTATAGACTGTCTCCATCGGCTCTTTGGGAATTTTTTGTATCTTTTTTTTTAATTGTTCCTAAATTTTTCTACTTTAATTTTTTACCATTCTTCATTGGCTGATGGCTTCTAAGAGAAATATATTTTTTAACATAGCAAAACTTTGACATAAATTACCCGCCAGGATGAGCGAGGTGCACATGGAATATACATGAACTGAAAGGACAACATAAGCGGACAACACACAGAACAACGGGCTCATGAGGGCTCCCTACGAGTGGTATGGATTTTGGGCAAGCACAAAAAGTGACTCAGAAATGATCAAAGAGTGAATGGAGGCGATGGCAGAAACGGTACTGGAGGAGAAAAGAGAAACAGCAGCTTCAAGAAAAGGCTCGTCAGGTACATTCATCCTGCCAGAATGTCTATCCCTGCTCTCATGTATGGCTGATTTGTTTGTAACACTCATTTTTTTTTAATCCCAAACAGCATAAAAAGAAGATGTATGAAGGAAAATAATTCTGCATGTGACTTGGTGACTGCTGTTCAGTCTTTTCAGAGGAAACTGGTCATTCTGATGATGGATCTGGAGTAGAACTGTGAAGATTTTTTCCAAGACCAGCTCTTGATCTTTGTTAAAAATCCCTTCTTAGTGAAGAATTTTGTTATTTTTTCTAAAGAGGCAACACATTATTACAAATGGAGAAGTGTAGACTAATGAAGTGTTAATAGAGCAATGTGAATCCTCTGATCCTGACAGGTTTTGTGCTAAAATAGAAGCTTTCTTTTTTCATCTAAGTGACATTCTACACAATAACAATGTTTGGTTCTGTGTCGCGGTCACATTTTTCTCAAGAAATCAATCAGAACAATGTAAATGGATGCAGAGGTTGCAATCATTATGGATTCATGCTGAAGTTGATTTCACAGTGTCAGAGACTTCAGCATTCTGAGGCTCTTCAGTGATAAACTTGTGTTGACTCTGATGCTAAGCAGTTTTTAAACGGAACCAAGCAAAAGCAATGTGAAGTCATTATGCTCATACCTTTTTGGTAAATGTGTGACTTGCAGAGATTTTTAGTTTTTGGATTTCTGAATTGTCTAGAGCCAGCTCCTACTAAACCGATATACAGAAGGCCCTGCCTGGGCTGCATGGCGCCCTAGGAGAGAAGTGACCCCCCCCCCCAAAAAAAAAACAAAAAACGTAGAAGCAAGTTGTACATCCTTTTTTTTAAAGTATAAATAAATTCAATAACAGAACCATTTCAGTGGTGAAGGCTTTTTCTCTTTTTAGCGTAGTTTTAATGAAGAAGTAAATTGTTTATTCTTCGTTTCAAGAGCAATTCTTACCTTTGTTAAATGATTGGTTCCAGCCACAACCTGTGTTTTGTAGTTTTTTTCAGTGAAATCAAAGCATTTCGTTCCACGTGAGCTTTTGTCTAAAACCAAGTATAAAAGAAATAATTTAATCAACAACAGAGGCAATGCTACTTGTAGTTTTTCTTATTTTACTCATTTCCACTATTTCTACTTACTTGATTGCAAATCTGCCAGATGCCGTCACGGGTGTCGTTGATCTCACCGAGTTCTTCCATTAATGCCATGGCAGCAGCTTTGAGAAACGGCAACAGAAGTGAGCAGAAACAGCTGAGGTTGCTCTTAAAACCCTTCAATTGAAGTGATGAAATTAGCCCAAAGGAGCAAGTATGGGCAATCCTGGTTTCTTAATACTGGCCTCAAACTCTTCCACAGTAAATTGATTCTGCAATAAACGATGAACTCTTGCTGCTTAAGGCAGCTCCTCAAGCTAAAGTATTGCTGGAAATTTGAAAATCAAAATGATGCAAGAAGGTCGTCATAACTAAAGCCTTCATCTTAGTGGAGAGGTGCAGGTTACCATGTTATAGGGTGATCAAAAACTATTTAAATAGGACTTTAAATGAATTAGTATTAACAACAGAACATGAATGTATAAGCAGTTGATTTAAGACACGTCAGGAAGAGCAGAGTTCTGGGAACTATTGGAAGCTTCCAATAGTTTGCACAGGGGAGCCTGAAAACAGAACAAAACAGAGTTAATGTGTCCAGCATCAAGTAAATGATTATTGTTCCTACGCTGAAACTTCTTAGCAATAAAGATGGACCTCATTTTTACCGTGTTTACATCACGTGACTGTCGGGTACGGTGACTCTTTTGGTTCAGTTGTTCCGCTCTTGGTTCGTTTCATATTCAGACTGAGGAATCTCAGGGTGAACCGAAGTTCGATCCGATTGGAAACGAAGCGAGACTACATTGAAAAATGGGTCAGAGAGCGGTTCATGGGACAGGAAGGTAGATATCTCCTGCCACAGCTCTGTGGAGAAGATGTGCTCGTTGTAGTCTGGGGGCGGAGCTTTCAGCACAGACTCTTCCTGGAGAGAGCTGTTGGCATCGATCTTGAGTCAGCACGTGTCCAACCGCTCCTTTTCATGGGTATGGGAGGGGCTGCTGCAGACTGTGCAGGTTTTTAGAGGGTTACTCTTAAATGCATGAATGGATCAAAATATCACTTTAGGGTTCTTTATAGTGAATGAACAGTCAAATGCATTTAAAACCTCAAAAAGAAGATTTTTAACAGTAGGGCCCCTTCAAAGTTTTGAAAAATGTAGTTTTAGAGTGTTCAATAAATGTTTATCCTGCTCGGCCCGTGACCTAAGGTGTGTTTTGGATTTTGGCCCCTTGTGCGATTGAGTTTGAAACCCCTGCTCTAAAGTGACATAATAGACTTGATATTTATTAAAATCCCTTACATTTTTAAAAGAGTTCATGATTCGGTCCAAAGTGACTGTGTTAAAAAGTTTGCTATTTAAGCAAAAATTAGACCTTAAAAAATATTCTTAACATTTGGTCACGGAAAATTGTGTTGAATTAGAGCCTGACACCTTAAAATCAATAACATCAACAGCAGGATCAACTATTTATTTTATCAGAGGGTTTTAAAAAACACCTTTTAAGGCATCCAGACATGGAAAATAAAGAGACAACAGAACAAATCACAACAAATCTGTCTTTATTTTATTTTGTCCAAAAGTCTTTCCCTGAACAATTAACTACAATCTATGGAGCTTTTGCAGATGATTACAGAGCAGATATTACAGAACATTGACAGGGCAAAGGTTGTAGCCATTGATGCTTTGATGGATATAGGGTCTTTTTAGAAGTACTCAATGGGGTCGCTGAGAATTTTGGGGTATTTAATGCTGGTCAACTGGAGTTCCCCACCATTAGAGGAAAGATTTTGTAGAACCCGAACGTGAGCGTACACATCTCCTCCCACATGGACCTGAACAAAAAGACCAGGAGTATCATTTTAGTTTGATGCAGCCTTTTACATTATCTCTTGAGCTTTTCATACCAGGCAATTAAACCAGTATAATACAGAAGTAATCAATTTATCATTTTTGTTACAAATATCAATTCTTACCTTTATAAAGTAATTGGTTCCAGCCACAACCTGAGTTTTGTAGCTTATCGCTTTGAAAAGACTGAAGTTTACTCCTGCCTTTTTCTCCGCGCAAGCTTTTATCTGAAACAAACATTTTCATGAACAAACAGGGAAGTTTTATTTTTAGTTTTGCTTTCCAAGTCATTTCCCGAATCTCTTCTTACTTTATTGCAGATCTGCTGGATGCTGGCATCAGCTTCTTTAGCCTGACCAGGTCCTCCTACTATTGGCATGGGACAAACTTTATAACGAAACAGTCACAGATAAATTAGCAAATGCAGATGAGATTGGTTTTAAAAGCTTTCAGTTAAATAAGAAGATATCAGTCCAAAAGCAGCTATCTGGTTGGAAGGTTGCATCAGGGAAAATGAGGACAAACCTGGAAGAACCTTAGGATGGCTATAAGGAAAACTAGAAACTTTTCACTGTTGGAGGTCAAAGCATCACTTTTCTGTTTAAAGTAAAGTATTTATCTTTAAATTTGCTTTTTAAATGGTAGATCATCTCAGGTCTTTAGATTTGTCCCTGTCTTTAACATTAGCAGTTTTCACTTATTAAAGTAACAGACATATTTCATTTAAGATACTTTTTTAAGAGTCAAACTCTTGCCATGGGCCACACACAAAATTATTTTTTAAACTTGTTTGCCAAACAGGATCTGTGAGATATACCAACACATGTCCATATTTTACTTTATTTATTTTGTCTATAAAAGTACATTAACTTTTTATAGACTTCCATACGACAATTAAGAAAAATCCCCAACCAAAGAAAAATTGCAACATGTTAGAAAATGGCTGAAGTATGACACAAAAAAATAAATGAATAAAAACACTTAATATCCATTAAACATCAGTACAGTTTCAAAAGCTTCATTGAGTTAATCCAAGGTGACTCTAATAAAAAAGTTTCACTTACCGACTACTTGCTGCTGGATGCCGGCATCGGCTCCTTTAGCCTGACTGGATTGTCCTGGTTTTGACATGGCTGAAACAGTGACAGAATAATGATCAAAAACGACTGAGAGGCGTTTTTAAAGCTTTTAGTTGAAATGAGGTGGTCAGGGATTGGTCCAAAATCAGCTCTCTGGTCGGAAGAATGAGGACACACCTAAAAAAAAACCTTGGCGTGGTTGTAAGGAAAACAATAGGCTCAATTTTCTTCACTATACGGGTTTTTTCATATAGAAAAAGACATAATCACTACCCATTAATCAAATACACCAGATTAGTAAGGGGTGGGATCCCCTTTTGCCATCAGAGCGGCCTTAGTCATTCATGGGATAGATTCAACAAGGTACTGGAGACATTCTTTAGAGAGTTTGGTCCACATTGACAGTACAGAATATTTAAGTTAATGTAGATTTATTGGTTTTTTATCCGTATGTCCCAAAGGTGCTCTGTGTTGGGTTGACTTCTGGTGACTCTGGAGCCCAATTTCCATACAGTACAACGGTTGTTATGGTCAGCGGTGTTTGCCCCTCCTCCTTTGCTCTCATCTGGTTGCCACAGCTGCATTACGTTTGTCATTAGTTTCTCAGGTATTTAAGTTATGGTCTTTTGGTTTTTCAGTGTCGCTGAGTCTTGTTCTGTCACGTATATTTTACAAGTATTCTGGAGTTATTTTTGTTATTAAATCATTTTCTTCTTCTACCTTCTGGGTTTGAGTTCTTCCTGCTCCTGGGTTGCCTTTTTGCCTGACACCTTAACAACGGTACTCTTATGTATTGATTACAATAGCAGCCGATCGTCTACATGCCCAAATGCATTGAGTTGTTGTAAACTTTAAACCTGTTTTTGTGTGTGTTTGGGGCAATGGATGAACTTAGCAAGTTCCTTCAGGATTAATAAAGTACTCTATTCTATTCAAAGTTGTGTGGAGCTCCGGGGGTTAAGCAGCATGCGTTGCTGATCAACCAACAAGCAGTACAATTAATAATATGGCATCAGGGACCTTCCCTGTCTGCAAACACACAAACAGTAAAATGAGTAAACAACTGGCTCCACGCCCAGTTATGTGTCAGAAGTGGAGGAGTATGCTAGTACTACTTTGTGGCTTCATATAAATCATGAAGGTGTGGCTCATGCTCTAACTTGTGTTATGTGTGTCAATCTGGATTCGGTGTTCAATCAATGATGTTAATCTGTCTCTCCTCCTGACTCCTGACAAAGGAGGTCATTCTGCTGCATGGTGGAAAGATACCTACATGTCCTTCAAAAGTCATAACAATTCATTTGTTTTCATTAGTATCTGTCACGAGTTAAATCACATAAAGACATCAAATGTGCATACAAATATAAAATATGCCTCGTATAAGGAGTATATTTATATAGATAATAAATAGGGGTCCCCACATTGCTTCTGTGAGTCTTTGATCAAACTAGTTTGACAAGTGGAAATAAAGGCAGACGTGCACATACCTAAACCTAAACCACCAATTAGTTAGACAAATCCATCTGGCTACCTATGACAACCATCCACTCTGGCTCACAGAGAATCAACCCTAAAACAGGAAGTAATTGTAACTTATGAAAAAAATTAGAAATTTTGAATCAAGAGTCTTTTGTTAGAGGTCAAAGTGGAGATACTGTTTAAAGTATTTATCTTTGAACTTGCTTTTCTAACTATAGAACATTCCATATATTTGGTATTAAATATTGAAAAGTAAAAGTTTAAACGTTTTCACACTATATAGCACACAAATTTCATTCACGAGAAGGTTTTTTTTTTTGAGAGTCAAAGACTTGCCATGTGACATTTGAAATAAATAAAAGTATTTGTTTTTGAATTTGTTTTCTGACCGGGTTTTCTGTGAAACACACCAACACATGCACACACACGTATCAAAGATCCTCTGAAGTGATGGGGATTTGGTGGTGATATTTGATCTTTGGGCTTAATAGATAACAATGAGAATAACGAACTCTGGTTTACCATAAGTTAATCAAATGTGTCCATTCTGACTACACCCTAAGTGAAGAGGTGTAGCCGGACTATTAATAAAGGACTTCAATGAAAATTAGACTGTAAATTACAACAAATGAATGGGTAAATTAATGCTTTTTAATAAAAATCCATAGGATGAGCTGAGATCTGTTATCTAATCTAAACAAAAAACAGATCTATGTCAAACTTTTTGAATCATTTATCAAACTTTGACGAATTTTAGTTTCAAGACAAAACAAGGCAAGTTTATTTGTATATGTTACGCCCCACTGGGGTAAAGGTGCAACATAAAGAAGATAAATTGCAACAGAATACGGGAGGGATCACATGAGAGTGGCGGCTAGGCTGTTTATTACAAAACCACAAATAGAGTATAAAAAGAGGAGAATAATAATGACACTAATAACAAACTTACAAATTATGGCTTTTCAGCAATGGGGTTATAACAGAAATACAACACAAACAGTATAACCAAATCACAACACAAGTTTAACAACATGGTGAACGTGAGTGGAGGGAGGAGAGATGGGTTTCCTTGCAGGAGGCGGGGCCGACAGCAGACACTGATGGAATTGCAACGAGGCTACAAACACAAACTGAACAGACGTACACTCAGACACACAAACCCATCAGGCCGGGGGTTGTAACACTATAGCAAATTTCATTTACAGAGAAAATTTTTAAAATGCGAATATTTTATTTTTTTATGACTTGCAGTATACAAACTCAGCACAACTTGCTGCAGAATTTGCAGTAAATTTATGCAAAAAAATGTCAACGTCAGAAGTAAGAAAAAATGCTTGAAGTATGCATTTACAGCTGATAGGGGAATTAAAAAACACACGATATGTTCCATTGAGTATTAGAAAATCAAGTATACAAATAAAAAAATAAAAAACATAGCATAATAAGTACTGAATTTACTGGCATACTCTGGTCGTGTAAAACTGATTTTGTCACTCTGATCTCCATGTTTTATACTCATCTGGCTTCAAAGGGTTGTGGAAAAAAATTTCAGACCTGCAGGCAAGTTAATGGAGCTGGTTTCCCTCTCTTCTTGAAAGCTGTTCAAATTCATCAAAGTTCTGTATATCAAATATGGCTTGAAGCCATAAAATATAGCCACGCGTATATCATTTCTTGCATGCAAATCTTTAATTCACTAAAGCGTTAATAGTAGTTTTTTAGTTAAATTTCATAAAATGTGTGAGGCATTCTGAGGCATCATATTTTGCAAATATGAAATCTTGTTTGTTTGTTTGCTTTCAATTTTGCGGTCAAAAGACGGTGTCGCTTTTGGGTGGAAGGTGTCTCCATGATTTCGCAGTGCTGGATGCTTTGAAACAATCACGTTATGTAAAGGACACGCCCACCACGTCATCAAAAAAACTAAACTTCTAGATCCAAAACCTAATAAGACAGTTCTCTCAACTATTTTACTGTCTTATTAGCAACATTTTTACATCCTTCTTATCGGGTGGATGGGATTTTAGACAGATTTTAAAATCAAATATTTAGGTATATATTTATTTCTTTATTTTTACCAGTATCTTACATTTGGGGCACCATTATTCATAGAGTTATGCTTCAAATGTATTCTTTCACATGTTTACATTTGGGATTTGTTCATTTTCTTATTTTAAAAAAATGTTTTTGCACCTTTGTACGTTATTTTGATCAAGTAAAAGTAAGTGTATGTGTCACTTTTCTGTCTAGTAACCCTTATCTAGGTACTCATTTTTAGCCAACTTAGAACCAGGTAAAGTCCAACTACAAAGTTGAAAATCTCCTTGTGCATACGTGGATTTTCACCAGGGATTCCGGCTTCCTCCCACCATCTAAAAACATGTTTAATAGGTTAACTGGTGGCTCTAAATTGCCCTTAGGTGTGAATGTGAGTGCAAATGGATGTCTGATTGAGGGCATGCAACAGACTGGCAATCTGTCCAGGGTATACCCTACCTTCACCCATCAGTAGTCAGGTTAGGCTCCGGCGACCCCAAAAGGGACAAAGCAGCCAACAAGATGAATGAATGAATATATTAATAAAGGACTTCAATTAGCAATAACAAACTATGAATGGGTATACAGATGCTTTTAAAACAAGAATCATCAAGAAAAGTAGACTTCTCTTAACCAGTAAAACAGGTAAAATCAATGTATGAGCTTTATTTTCAAGACCAAGTATTTCTCGGTTTTAGACATGTATTTTTTAAAACATTTAAGATTATGCCATCAGGATATGGAGTCCATTTTACTTTTTTTTGTTTTTTGTTTAATTTTTTTCACCTTTGATTTACTGTCATAAATCTGTTGTGAAGGATTTAACATAAAGGAGACAGGGCCAGGAGGAAAACAAAAAACTTCTAAGCGATAACCAAGAAAAAAACTTGTCCATATAAAAATTGTAATGTGTTGGAAAAAGTCTAAAGTACTTGTTCCGGCCCTCCAGATCTTTTAACTTTATTGTCATCAATAGCCCAGTGTTATCTTGCACTCATCTCTAACTCGTATAATTTTGACAAAATGTATTTTTTTTATGGAGAGTAAAATATTGAAAGTTATTTAAGGTTTGAGTTGATTTATTCTGGAATAATATTCCTGTCTTTTTATTATACATAATTATGGTAAAAATGTATGGTATTAAAGTTCTAAAAATTGGCATCATGCTAGCTTTTTAGACTATTTTGGCATTTACTAAGATTTTTTTTGCATTTTGAATTTTAACTAATATTTATTATATTATTATATTTAACTCTAGCTGTTTTGGCTAATATAGGGTTTTTTCCTTTTTTAGGCAATTTTGAAATTTAGCTTTTTTCCAGGTACATGCTAGCTGTTTTACTGACCTTTAAGGCTAACTTGGCATTTAGCCAATAATGTAGCTGGATATCAGCGTGGGTTTTTTTAAGCTATCTCAACTTCAGCATTTTCAGCAATCAGCTTGAGTGTCTTTAGCTATCAGCACTATCATCTTCAGCAGCCAAATTCAGCTTACAGCACTCGCACTAGCATTATCACAGGTAATGCTATATTTTATAGTTCATAATTATGTTAAAAAGCTATGGTATTAAAGTTTAAAAAATTTTGTTTTAGAGTGTTTAATAAATGCTTATCCTGTTCGGCCCAGGACCTAAGGTGTGTTTTGGATTTTGGCCCCTTGTGCGATTGAGTTTGACACCCCTGGTCTAAAGTGACATAATAGACAGTTGATATTTATTAAAATCCCTTAAATTTTGGTCCAAAATGACTGTGTTAAAAAGTTGGCAAATTCAACAACAATTAGACCTTAAAAATATTCTCTGCATTTGGTCATGGAAAATTATTTACTTATTTACTTAAAAGTGGAATCATCTGGAACCCACAAGACAGTGCGCTAAACTTTTTTTTTTTTAATGATTGTCAATCTTTACTTGTGTCCAATGACAGACATGAAGTCTTTTCCACCTTTGTCATGGAAGGACTAATGCCTCAATGTAAGGTTGGGGTCATGGACCCCATAAGAAAGCACGAGGGATCCCCTCAAAATCAATAAAATCAACAGCAGGATCAACTATTTATTTCATCAGAGTTTTAAAAAACAACTTTTAAGGCATCCAGAGATGGAAAATAAAGAGACAACAGAACAAATCACAACAAATCTGCCTTTATTTTATTTTGTACAAAGCTTTTGCAGATGATTACAGAGCAGATATTACAGGACATTGACAGGACAGAGGTTGTAGCCATTGATGCTTTGATGGATGGAGGGTCTCTTTAGAAGTACTCAATGGGGTCCCTGAGAATTTTGGGGTATTTAATGCCGGTCAGCTGGAGTTCCCCACCATTAGAGGAAAGATTTTGTAGAACCCGAACGTGAGCGTACACATCTCCTCCCACATGGACCTGTACAAAAGAGCAGGAGTATCATTTTAGTTTGATGCAGCCTTTTACATCATCTTTTAGTATGAGCCATACTAAGCAATTAAACCAGTATAATAAAGAAGTAATCAATTTATCATTTTTGTTACAAATATCAATTCTTACCTTTATAAAGTAATTGGTTCCAGCCACAACCTGCGTTTTGTAGCTTATCGCTTTGAAAAGACTGAAGTTTACTCCTGCCTTTTTCTCCGCGCAAGCTTTTATCTGAAATAAAGCGTGATCAGAGAAACATTTTCATGAACAAAAAGGGAAGTTTTACTTGTAGTTTTGCTTTTCAAGTCATTTCCCGAATCTCTTCTTACTTTATTGCAGATCTGCTGGATGCTGGCATCAGCTTCTTTAGCCTGACCAGGTCCTCCTATTATTGGCATGGGACCGACTTTGTAATGAAACAGTCACAGAGAAATTAGCAAATACGGATGAGATTGGTTTTAAAAGCTGTCAGTTAAATAAGATTAGATATCAAGATTAGATATGTCCCTGTCTTTAACATTAGCAGTTTTCACTTATTAGAATAACAGACATATTTCATTCAAGATACTTTTTATGTAAGTCAAACCCTCGCCATGGGCCACACAAAACATGTCAAAGTATTTGTTTTTAAACTTGTTTTCTGACCAGGCTATCAACACAGGCACACATGTCCATCTTTTACTTCTTTTACTTTGTCTATGAAAGTAAGTTAACCTTTTATAGAAAAATCCCTAACCATAGATATATTGTAACATGTTGGAAAATGGCTTAAGTATGACACAAAAATAAAATAAACACTTGATATCAGTACAGTTTAAAAAGCTTCATTGTGTTGAAGATGACACTAAAAAGAGTTTCACTTACTGCTTAATAATTGCTGCTGGATGCCGGCATCAGCTCCTTGATCCTGGCTGGATTGTCCTGGTTTTGACATGGCAGCAGATTCGTGCAAAACAGTCACAGAATAATGACCAAAAATGACTGAGAGAGGTTTTTAAAGCTTTTAGTTGAAATGAGGAGGTCAGGGATTGGTCCAAAAGCAACTTTCTGGTTGGAAGAATGACACACCTAAAAAAAACCTTGGTGTGGTTGTAAGGAAAACAATAGGCTCAATTTTTTTGTTCATTACACTGATTTAGTCATACAGAAAAATATATACTCACTGACCCCATTTTGTCATCACTCATGGCATAGATTGAACAAAGTACTGGAAACAGTCTTCAGAAAGTTTGGTCCACATTGACATAATAGAATCTCACAGTTAATGCAGATTTTGTGGTTGTTCATCCATTATGCCGATGTGTTCCACCACTTCCCAAAGGTGCTCTGTTGGGTTGACTGTGGAGGCTATTTGCGTACAATACTACAGTACTCTTATGTATTTATTACAATAGCAGCAGATCGTCTACATGCTCAAATGCATTGAGTTGCTGTTGAGGTAGACCTCCACTATCCTGCCTGAGTTGATTGATGAGGAAGTGAAATACAAAACCTTGTTTAGAAAAAAAATCAGTTTATTAAAAGTTGGATCAAAGTTGTACGGAGCTCTAGGTGTCAAGCAGCATGCATTGCTGATCAACCAATGACCAGAAAAATTAGGTAGATTATATGGCATCAGGGACCTTCCCTGTCTGCAAACACAGAAACAACTAGTTCTACGCCCAGCCCTGTGTCAGAAGGGGAGGAGTATACGAGTCACTTTATAGCTTCATCTAATCATGGAGGTGTGGGGCATGCTCTAACTGGTTGTGTTATTTGTGTCCATTTGGATATAGTGTCCAATCCCTTTTTTTCCTCCTGGCTCCTGAAACGCAGATGAATGAGGTCATTCTGCTGCATGGTGGAAAGATACCTAGACTGTACATACTTTTCATGAGTTAAATCATATAAAGGAATTAAATTTCCCTAAAAGATTTTAAATATATGTAGCATAAGCAATATATTTAAATAAATAAGAAATAGGCGTCCCCACATTGCTTCCATGTGACCCTTCCATCAAACTAGTTTGACAAGTGGCCCCGTCCCCAAAATCCCGCCCACTTTTACTGATCAATCGACCCTCTGTGAGATAAAGGCATACATGCGCATACCTAAACCACCATTTAGTGAGACAAATCCATCTGGCTATCTGTGAGATCCAACTACACTGCCTCACAGAGATTCAAACCTAAAACAGGAAGTTATTGTAGGAAGAGCTTTTGAGAAAAATGTGACATTTTCAATCACTTTTGTTAGAGGTCAAAGTGTCACTATAATGTTTTAAGTTTTGGTCTTTAAATTTGCTTTTCTAATGGTGGATCACCTTCAGTATTATCCCAGTCTTTATCAGTGTCTCATCCGAATACACAAATTTATAAGAACGTTCAGCAGTTTTTGCTTATTATAATAACATATTTCATTCTCGAGACGTTTGTTTAAGAGTCAAACCCTCGTCATGTGACATACAAAATAAATCAAAGTATTTTTTTTCAAACCTGTTTTCTGTGAAACACACCAGCACATGCGCACACACGTATCCACATTCTAAATAAGGACGTTAAAACTGCCTTTGTTAACCTGAATTCCCAGGATCCTCTAAAGTGAGGAGGATTTGGAAGTGAAATTTGATCTGATGTTCAGCCGGTTGGGCTTAATAGATAACAATGAGAATAACGAACTCTGGTTTACTACAAGTTATTCAAATGTGTCCATTCTGACTACACCCTAAGTAAAGAGGTGTCAGATTATTAAAAAAGGACTTCAATGAATTTGAGTCTTTACATTACAACAAATGAATGCTTTTTTAATAAAAATCCCCAGGATGAGCTTAGATCTGTTATCTAATCTAAACAAAAAACAGATCTATGTCAAATTTTTTGAATCATTTATCAAACTTTGATGAATTTTATTTTCAGGACAAGGAAAGGCAAGTTTATTTGTATATGTTACGCCCCACCGAGGTAAAGGTGCAACATAAAGGAGATAAATTGCAAAAAAATACCGGGAAAGATCAAATAACAGTGGCCACTAGGCCGTTTATTACAAATGGCTAAAACAAAACCCGACGCAAGGAAAAGAAAACACAAATAGCCTATAAGAAGAGAAGAATATTAAGACTTATAATTAACAAAATTACAAACTCTGGCTTTCCAGCAATGGGGCAATAATGGAAATACAACACAAACAGCATAACCAAATCACAACACAAGTTTAACAACATGGTGAACGTGAGTGGAGGGAGGAGTGATGGGTTTCCTTGCAGGGGCGGAGCCAACAGCAGACACAAACTGAACAGACGTACACACACAAACCCACCCCGGCCGGGGGCTGTAACAGTATAGCACATTTCATATACAGAGACAATCAAAGTCCATCAAATAAAACATTTAAAGAAACAATCAAGAGAAATAGTAAAGGTGTGATCATTTAAATAAGATTAAAAGAAAGTAAAAAGAACTAAATTAAAAACAAGCATTGATAAACAGTGCAGATGTAAACATTTGAATGAAAACTAGTCAAATTAAGCTAAGAACAGGTGAGTCTTTAACCTGGATTTAAATATACTATGAATGTTTAAGCTGATCTTGGTTTTCTGGAAGTCTGTTCCAGATCTGTGGTGTATAGAAGCTGCATCCACCTTCTCTAAATTTAACTGCTGGGTCATTTTTGTTCAGTGTTGTGAACATGTATTTTTTGTGCCCAAAGTTTCATCAACCGTTAATTTTGGTAAAATTTTGAAACAACAAAATTTTTGCAATTTTGCTCATTTTAGTTTGTTTTGGTTCAATTTTTTCACTTTTGATTTGCAGATTTTTGATTTGCAAACCAAAAACTCGATAGAACATGACATGAAATCCAAAACACGGCTGAAGCACAACCCACAAACAAATATTGTCAACTATACAATTGACCGTAGGATGGATGTATTTTAAATCTTTTAGTTAGCATCAAGACCCTTGTGAAATTGTGGATCAGGTTGTGTTTTTCCATTTTTTTTATCTTTTCCATGTTAAGTAAGTAAACTATTATAGATAAACTTACCATACAATAATTTAGAAAAATTTTCATGCATTGAAAAACTGTAACCTGTTGGAAAACGGCTTAAGAATGACGAAAAAACTTGACATTCATTAAAAACCAAAAGCATTACAGCACATTATAGCATTACAGCACATAGCTGTTGCAAATCTTCAACACCTGCTCAGAGAGGGTTAATGGAAAGAGAGAATTGAAAGTTTCTTCCGATCATGAAAATTAGCACGCACAGGATTTCAATTGGTTTCCAATGGGGGAAGGCATATCTTCTTGGAGATATTGTACCTTGATGTGAACAAATGGAGTTGTCAAAACATTTAAATAGTAGGCCCCGGCGTTTTTCATTCCATTAGCCAATTTTCACCTGTAGCCACCCAAAGGAGCACGCCACTGAAGAAAAATGGTGGCTGGTTAAGTCCAAGTTGTGACAAGGGAAGGTTTGTCATTTTCGGATTAGCAGGTTGTCTCCATTCTTGGCACTTGGAGCAATAACCCTTTTCACATCTTAAACCTTTATGGCCTTGAAGGATCCGACTTTGTCTTCTGCAAACAATTTCTCACTGTCAGCCTGTCAAATGAATAGTCTGGTTATACACAGCTCCAAGCCTCATGTCCCACATGTTTTCCAACTAACCTGCCATTAAAGCTCCTCGTTGACTAAACACAGCTGGTTACCAGCAGCAGATAAAGCAGGATTTCTGAAAAGTCAGAAGGATGACAGACTCCAAACCTGGAGTCTAACACTTCCAAACTTAAGGCGATAACTAACTCAGCTTGCATATCTTGTTAGACTTCAGATGGTAAACAAAAATGTCCATACATAAACATACACATCTACAAGCAGAAAAATAGCTAATCGCTTTTATGGACGATCAGTTTTTTGATGAGATTGAACTGCTCTTCAAACATTTTTTGCTGCTCCATTTGTTTCCATTCTCAGCTTCACATTTTAAAAAACAACAGCGCTCTCTAGTGGCCCTAAAAACACATCAGTCCAATGTTCAATATTGTTCCGTATTGGGAGTAAAAGCATTGTGCAGTTATGTAGGTAAATTCATTCAAAAATGATTTGACCAACCTAATCACTTGCAGACTTTCATTATATTTTTTTCTAAACCTTTAATGTGTTTCTGTGGTCTGTGCCAAGTGGAAACCAATTTTTTTCCTCCCAAAGTACAAATGAATTTATAACTCAGTTGTCAACAAATTTGATCATTTGAGCATGCATTTTAATCTGACAATTTAATGTACAATTCAGGTTTGTAGCTTGAACATTTTGCAACTTAGAAGTAAATGTGAAAGAAAAATTCCAATTCCTTTTTTAAATTTGAGTTTAAAATAAAGTAAAATTTTCTTGTATTTTACTTTTCTATATTTTTGCGTGTCAGTAATATAAGCTTACAAATTGTGACATCACTTAGAAATTATATACAGAGACTACAAAAACTTCACTCAGATCCTAAACTTTATATAAAATATTTTAAGCATAGAGAACGATTTTACAAAACTGTAAACACAATTTTAAAGCAGGGCTTGAACAAAAGGATTTAATCTGAAATGCACCCTGGTTTTTGTCGTTAAACTCTCATAGTAGCTCAATGGGTTTACCGTAAATTCTATGGCCTCTACTTAGCTTTGTTTTAATAAAAAAAATAATCATTCAGTAAATAATCAATCATTAAGGTGTAAGTCTTGCCTTAAGTTACTCAGATCTTTACTAAAAAGCATTCCCATGTATCAGATTGTTTTTATATTTTTGGGCATAGTGTAATAAATCATAAATTGCCAGCAAGTGATATCTAACTAATTTGTTCAATTTAGATGAAGAATTTTAAAAATTCAAAATTTTCCAGAACAATTATGAGTCAGAAATTGCAACAGCCCTCTAGTGAAGAGTCAACCATGTTGTTTGGACAAACTTGGAAAAACTTTTTGTGTAGGGCTTCAAATGAATGCTTAGTACCAACAGAAAATGAATGACTGAACAGATTATTTTAAATAAGAATCCTCTGTGAGAGCAAAGTTCAATTAACTTCTGTAAACAGAGGTAAAATCACTGACAAAGCTTTTAGTTTGAACACAGAAGCTGCACCATTTATCAAACTTGGATGACTTTTAGTCTCAAGACTAACCAGAAAAGTGACTCACCTCTTCACGTGGTTGCAACAGTCATCACTGTTGTGTTTTGTTTTCCAGTTTCTAAGTATTGCTGTGTTGTGAACACTTGTTTTAAGAAAATTTTGCTGTTAAAGTTTCAAAAATCCAAAGTTTTTATTCCAAACTTTAAAAAAAGTTAACATTTTGCTACCAGGAGCTTTTTTTTCCCCATTTTTTTTTTTTTTTTTTGTTTGTTTTTGTTTTGCACCTTTGGTTTTGCACCGTATAGAATCCAGTGTGAATGTTTCAAAATGTAATTGTATAGGGGGGCAGAAACCAGGAAGTTTAATTAAGCTAAAACATGACAAAGCTACAAAGAACAAAGATGAAAAGACAGGTGACATGACAAAACTAAACTGAACACCCAAAGCTCATTTTCATAGACTATGACGAACTTCAGACAAAATGAGGATAGTTAGTTAGATAATTAAACCAGAAGAACATGACATAAAATCCAAATCACGACTAAAAAAGAAATAAAAGCACTGACACATTTCTTTTAATTATACAATTAACAATTGGATGGATGTACTTTAAATCTATTAGTTAGCATCAAGACACTTGTGGATTACTAATAGATTTTTCATTTTGTGTAAGAAATGCAAAGAAGTTTTAAAAATAATCTTCCACATTATTATCAAAATAATAAATAGATAATAGAAAATAGCATGTTAAAAATGCATGAAGTGTAGCATGATAAACAGTTTGTTTCATTTAGGGCCATAAATACAGAACATGAACAGAAAGAACACAGGCAAATGCCAAAAAAGTATTATTCAAACAATGCTCTTGTTCTTTTTTTTTTTTTTTTTTGCCCACCCCCCAGAACATACGGAACCCCGTCAAGAGGCATGAGCAAGCATGCACCACTAAGGCTGTATGTGACATTAATACGAGGAACCATAACAAAAACAAGAATTTCTGGAAGCTACTATCAGGGAAGAGTTTTGAACTCATCAACGTGTGCTAATACAGGGCCCCACACAGACAGAAATTTGCTTTTTGATAATAAAAGCATATTTACTCTTTTCTAGCTGCATATATCAGGATAGATCACTAAAACAAATACATACCCTAGGTGACTTATTTGACATCCAATGTAGTAGAATTCTTCAATGTATTAGTAGTGTTATAAAAGGGTGGATTGTTTTCTATCTGGTGCCAAATTGCATTGGGCTAAAGATCAGTCTTGAGAGCTTTTGACAATGTTTTAAAAATGACAGTCCAATAGAACTTCAGAGCTGGACACAAAACACATGCGTTAAGTCAGCAGGAGTGTGATTACACCTATCGCAGCTGGCTGCTATTTTAGGAGAGATTTTTGCTAGTATCGCTTTAGAGTAGTACAATACAATTTATTACAATTTTTCATTGGATTAAGTTAAAATTTGCACATGATGAGGTGTCATCCTCCCCATCCCAAGTCTGCCCTGATCTTTGCAAGATTTATATTTTTTAAAGAAATTATGAATTAATCTATTCTGGCAGTAAATCTCCTAAAATGCACTGGGGCTTCCAAAAGTTTTTTCTGTACTCGAGAGCTAAGGTAGGTTTGGAATTTTGGAGTCATGATGCTTAAGAAAGTGAAACATTTGAAAGTAATAGAACTGGTGAGTCAAAGGGAGCATATTTTTTAAAATATCTTTAGATTTAGTCTTCACTCTAAAAACACATACTTGCAGCAAAATTATATCAGATTGGACCCTGACACCTTAAATCCATAATATGAAACATGCAGCCACGTCAACAGCAGCATGATAAGACTTATTTTTTCATCTTTAAGGCCTCTAGTAATGATTAAAAAAAGAGAGAGAGAACACAGAATCAGAATAAATCTGCTTTTTATTATTCACATCTTGTACAAAAATGTAGAATGAATGACTACAGGGTTCATCCAGATATTACAGGATTGATGGGGCGGAGGGCTTTAAAGGTTGTAGGCACTGATGCTTTTATGAATGTATGGTCTCTTTAGAAGTACTCGATGGGTTCGCCGTGGGTCTTGGGGTGTTGAATCTCAGTCAGCTCGAGTTCTCCGCCATGGCAGGGGAGTTTTTGATAAATCCGAATGTGAATATAATTATCTCCTCCCACATGGACCTAAACAGAAGAGAAAGTTGTACATAACATATTTTCAAATGCAAATTAGTTACAGAAAAATCCCATCATAGTTTTATGCAATTTTATATCCATTAGTGGTACAGGAGCTTATTTTTTTATTTTTAAACTGGTACCCAGTAAGTTGCTTAAACGAAAACAGTACATAGCAATGAATTTACTAAATAAAAATTAAACCCAAAATAAAAAATAATTACTTTCCCATTTATTTCCTTATATTTACTGGTTAAAATAGCAGTAAACTTTGTTTGTTTAAAGCAACTTGTTGTTCCTATCTCAAGTCCCAGGTTGCATGCTGGCCCATAAACATAATAAATATGAATGACTGTGTGATAAATAAAAATTAAAAAATGCAAATTCCCTCTTATGGAACCCTCAAAACATATAACCAGGTAACATTCTATGAGTCAGTTTAATAAGTGAATTCTATGTTTTCTGTTGCAAGTAGTAATTCTTACCTTAACAAAATAGTTGGTTCCGGCCACAACTTGCGTCTTGTAGCTCTTCGCGGTGAAAACACCAAAGTTTGCTCCTGCTTTTTGCTCCACGTGAGCTTTCATCTAAATCAGAGTTAGATCAAAGAAACATTTTCGTGAACAACATAAGGGCCGCATGACTGCCTGTTTAGCTTTGAAGTTATATTCGGTATTTCTACTTACTTGGTCGCAGATCTGCTGGACGCTGGCGTCAGCTTCTCTAACCTCGGTGAGTCCTCCACACATCGGCATCGCTGCAAGTATGCTACAAGATAAAAGCAGAGAAATTATCAAAAACTGCATAGACTGCTCCCCAAAGCGTCCAATTTGAGTCAGTAAATCATGTGATGCTCGGTCTGGGCTGTACCATTACTGCAGGGGGGAGAGGTTTTTTAAAAACGTCGTTCCTAACAGGGTATTAAAGGAAACGCGATTAGGTTTTTTATGTGAAAGTATCTTTAGTAATAATTTACAACAGTTAAAAATGATTTCAAGAAGTATGAAGGTATAATTAATATGTAATTGTCCGTTACTATGTATTTTCTCCCATAGCTACAAAGATCGTATATTCTGAGGTGAGGCTCACAAAGGAGTTCAATGTGTCATACCAAAAGAATGCTACTTTGAGATTTTACCAGCAAAGATGACTCATAAACTACACAAACTCTTCCTTCCCCGACTGTGTCCTTTGCGGTTGGTGTGTCCAACTAAAAATTCCAAAAAGCTTAAAATACAGAAAATTGATTTTTTTTGTTTTTGTTTACCACAATCATTAAAAGAGATGCAATCGAGTAATTGAATTTAAAAAAAAAATGTATGCTGCTTTAATGACGTACTTTATCCCAATAGGTTTTGCTAAAGTGCTGCTTAGATTAAAAAGAAAAAGTAGAAAACAAGAAAGATCCAAATTAGTTTACTGTGGGGAACTACTGAAGCTCAGAACAACCATTATTTTTAAAATGAATGTTTATCCTTAGCTGGAAAAAATATACTGAGAAATAAAGATCTATTAATAAGAACTTGTTACTCGAGCTTGTGGAATGTATTCTTTAAAATAAAAATGCTCCTCAGAATATTCTACATCCACAAAGGGTTCTGCAAATTATTCTGTCAGGTAAAAACTCACTTAAACAAAAAAATAAATCTTATTTAGAACTTTTCATACGGCTATATTTCAGACCTGCAGCATGAACGACCATAACTTTTTAAAATTTATAAAAAAAATATATATAGTTTATTTGCTGCATTCTAGATGAACCAATTCAGTTGAGGCAAAGCTTTAAAGAATGTGGGATTTGACATTTATCTCATCCATACGTTTTCTCTCACATATTTGTTATTTTGACATGCTTATCAGCTGGAAGACACAAAAACAATTGTTTACAAATTGTATAATTTTCTTTTATTGATTTAGAAAGATAATGAGTATTGGATTTACAAGAGGTGTCAATAAATGAGAATTTAAAAAAATCAAAATGAATGAAAGACTATTTCTTGAGAAAATGCCCGAACCTGATTTAGATTTATGGTAATTTGCATACGTTTTTACAATAAATCAGTTCCTCTTGATGCATGAAAGTCCTGCTATTAAACTCAAACCGAACAAGGGATTCTTTGCAACACAGTTTGAAAATACAAGCAGATAACGAATTCATAGGAAGACAAATTATTTTAAAAATAGTTGAAAATTATTTTTGAAAATGCAAATATTTTATTTGTTAAGACTTGCAGTACATACTCAGCACAACTTGCTGCAGAATTTGCAGTAAATTTATGCAGAAAAATATCAACATCAGAAGTAAGAAAAAATGCTTAAAGTATGCATTTAGAGCAGATAAGGCAATCAAGAAACACGTATGTCCTGTTGAGTATTGGAGAATGAAGTACACAAATAAATAAATAAAAAAAACATAGCATAATAATGTATTGAATTTACTGGCATACTCTGGTCGTGTAAAACTGATTTTGTCACTCTGATTTCCATGTTTTATACTCATCCGGCTTCAAAGGGTTGTGGAAAAAATTTCAGACCTGCAGGCAAGTTAATGGAGCTGGTTTCCCTCTCTTCTTGAAAGCTGTTCAAATTCATCAAAGTTCTGTATATGAAATATGGCTTGAAGCCACAAACTATAGCCACGCGTATATCATTTCTTGCATGCAAATCTTTAATTCACTAAAGCGTTTATAGTAGTTTTTTAGTTCGATTTCATAAAATGTGTGAGGCATTCTGAGGCATCATGTTTTGCAAATAAAAAATCTTGTTTGTTTTTTTTATGAAAATCCATATGATTTCAATTAAAGATGAAAAGAGTATATCATTGGTAAAATTTTGAAGTATTTCAAAATTTAAAAAAAAAATGTTGTCTTTGTGGCATTTGGAGGAGGATGTTTGGTTCTACTTTCAAGATTGTTTCATGAGAAGCTAATACTGTTAGAAATCTAGTATGTTTTCAGATACTTATATCAGCAAAATCAGAAAATAAATTTTAAAAAACTGTTATATATGAGCGTATTTGTTTATTTTCATGATACATATACTGTACAGTATATCTCAGCCTGACAGAGAAAGCAAAGAGGAACCAAAGAAAGAGCTAAAGCAGTCATTCGGTTGGAAAAATGTCTATTGAGGCCAATTTAAAGAGCTGATGCTGCACTGCTGAAGCATAGAAGTGTCACAATCCAGGCAGGGATGCATAGCAGAGGAGTTGTCCATGACTCAGCAGTCGACGTTGTGCTGTCAGGCTTGGATGTCATTCACTCACCAGCTCTAAAGGCACAAGAGAAAGCAAATGCCTTTTAAAATGAAGCTTTAAAAAAATAATCTGCAAATGAAATACTTCTTGAAAGTATTGTGATTGTTTTTTTTAATTTTATGTTGTTGTATATTTTTCAGTAATATTTTCAGTGTTTGTTTTCCTTAAAAAGTGAGAATTGTTTCTTTTTATGTCCATTTTCAAAAAACTAGATAAAAAGGAAGAGGTTTTGAGTGAAATGTTGAAGCACTGAAAATTTTGTAACTGTTATTAGTTGCTTTGTGACTGCACCATTTCACTCACTGAAGGTTTTGCAGACACAACTTGAAATTCTTGGTTTGGTTTCTTGTTGTTTTTCCACACAGATTCTACAAAAATTTTACAGTCTTTTTTGGACTTCTGGTGATGACAGCCACACCTTATTTACTTCCTGTTTTCGCCAGATTCTGTTTTTTTTTCCCTTCCCTTCCTGTTTAATTCTGTTCCTGTTTTAGGTAAACTGAGTTTATTTTGCTCCAAAATTTTAAAAGCTTCAGATCACAGAAAATGCCTTGAGTTTCCTCTTCTTTGACCTATCTGAGGGATTGTCATACCATTGGAAAGGTCTCTTTAAGCACTTTCCAGTGACATACAGTACAGATCAGAGCAATCCAGCAAATTCAAACATTTTTGTCACGTATCTACATAAATGCAGCGCCGTAACAACGTTTGAGACTCGGGTGTATTTCCTTGGGAAAATGATGTTTCACAGGGTACTTATGGTCACTTTACAAATATTGTAGTGGGGTAAATGAGATTTCTGTCCATTGTTGTTGTGTTTTAAAAATGAACTTGGCTTCATTCTATAGAAAACAGCACATGGACTGTAGTGCAGCGCTCCACCTGAGGACAGTCAGGACAGATGTCTCCTCATGGACCAGCAGGTGATTACAAAATCATGTGAAGCAGAGTTTCTGCTTGTTTGTGATCTTTATGAATGTAACCATATTCTAAATATATTTGTTTTAAACCAGGTGATGAAAGCACAGTGATGACAGGAGCAGTGTGATGAAGACTCTGAGACCATCATAACCATGTAAGCATCAGAGCAGCAGCTGAAGGAGGGAAACCAACTTAGAATGTCAGTTTGAGAGGAAGAACCGCTGAGGTCCAGCCAAAGTCCTCCCCACAGATGCTGAAGGACTCTGATCCAAGGTGGTAAATGAGGATCAATGCTGAAGATTCTAACAATGAAAGAACCAAACTCAAATGTGAAGAATGCAACATTCATTGGTGTTCAACAAAACAACAACCGCTTTACTTTAGTTCATAATGAAGCTGAAACAAAACACTTTCTAGATTAAAGGGACAATTACAGAGTTTTCTGCTGTGCTTTTTTTTCTTGTTTTGTTTTTGTTTGGTGTTTTTATTTCATGGTTTAGTTCTTTCAGTCATTAGAGTGAAAATTCTGGAAATAACCGTGTATGAATAAAACTCTTTATACTGCAGATGGTAACAGGTGTTCGGTTTAATCACACAGAAGATGCTGCTTGTTTCTGATTAGCTAAAAACCTAAATTTATATCTATTTTATTGTTTTTTGTCAAATGTACTATTTCAACTTTATTTAGCATTCAATGAATTACAGGAACATTTTTTTCAGAGTTGAAAAATAAATTCAGGTGTTGATGGAATAATAAATCATCAATACAAGCTATTTTAAGCATAAAAAATTGCTAAACAATAATTAAACTGTTTGTAATATATTTTTGAACCATTCATTTGTAATGACATTCCACTCTACTGTTCTGATTTACCACTCTTCCAAAGTCTTCTGCCCCCCTCCCGCCACCCCATCGAAGATGTTCTAGCCCCGCCGCTGCGTATATGGATCTATTTGTCTACAAGCAAATCCATCTGAATGGAGTGGAGCTGGGAGCTTTTGTATTGTAGGGTCAGTATCACACCTACAATCTTTTCCATTTGTATTTTCTCGGCTGCTCTTGATTCACAATGAGTTGAATAAAAAAATATTCATAAACTCCAATTTAACCTATTCTTTCCCCCAATAAATGTCCTCTATAGTGGAAAAAAAATTCCACAAAAAGACCCAAAACACGATTTAATTGGAGTAGGTCTTGCAGAACCACCTGTGTTAGCAATATATAAAATGTCCACAAGGGGGCAGCAACGAGACCCTAAAGGCGCTTTAAAAAAAACAACTCGAGAAGAAGAAGTTGGACGTATACGTACACGACGTCACAGGGAGACGTGCGAGGTTGTACAGTGTAGTGGAACGTCAAAGTTTACGTAATGTTTTCATTTCAGAGCGCAGCTCTCGTCGCTGCCATGCTGTCGGCGGTGGTGTCCAGAGGCCTCTGCCAGGTCGTGACGCAAGCTAACCTTCGGTCGGTCCCGACCTTTGCCTCCTTCGCACGGACTTTCACAGCCTCCACTCCGACCTGCGGCGGAGGGAAGGAGAACGGTGAGTTTTCATTATTGTTGTCATCCATTTAGTTTTACTTTCTATTAGTTCAAATAATTTCCTCATAAACTCGAAAAATTGTTTGGTCAAAATTCACTTCCGGAATTTGCAGAATCATCAGTAAATTGGTGCTATAGGTTAGCTATTATTGAAAATAGTTCCCTTTATTTATAGTAATTTGCTATTAAGATTTCTCTTCATAATATTTTTAAAACATTATTTTCTTCAGGTGAAGCCTCCGTGGTGACCCACTCCCAGCTGAAGACGATGCTGACTAACCGTGACATTCAACTTTTCGACGTCAGAGACCCGGATGAACACCAGGAAGGACGCATTCCTCAGGCTATCAACCTTCCATGTAAGCTATAACAAACATGTCTGGAGATGTTTAACTGCCTTTAAACTTAACCTGATTTCTTTTGTTTTAATCCATGTCAGTAGGAGTCCTGGAGGAGTCTCTGCAGCTTCCTCCTGATCACTTTGAGCAGAAGTTCAAGGTGAAAGCTCCTGAGAAGGAGGACGGCAACATCGTTTTCCACTGCAGGAGTGGCAAAAGGAGCTTCAAGGCTTTGGGGATTGCACACCAGCTGGGGTTTCACAAGTACGTCAACTTAAAGATTACTTCAATCATCTTTTGATCTATTTTAAACCATTTTCTGCAGAGCGGCTGTATTTTATTATAAATTCATTTCTAAAATGTGGGCGGGGAAGTTACGCTCTCTCCTGCTAGCTTATAGCCCCTCACAACCCCAACCTAACTTTAGCGGAACAATTAAAATCCCAAGTAATGTCGGAACTTTCCAGCTGTACAATTTGGAGCCAGCTGGGATGAGCTGAAATCTCAGATCTACTTCAATGAAAATTGTGTTTTTGTTGTTGTTATCGTTCATTTTTCTCATGATTGAAACCTAGGATTAAAGCTCTGTTTCTGAGTACTTCCTTATTCATATTATGGTGAATCTGTTAATATCTTGTGTTATGATTTTTCCTTACAGGGCTCGGCACTACAAAGGAGGGTTCTCTGAGTGGGTTGAACGAGAAGGAAAATGAAACCAGACTTAAGTCTCCTTCTTACTCCTGTATATACATATTTGACTTAAATTTTTTGGTGCTTTTTTTTTTTTTTTTTTTTTTTTAAAGAGTGACATTTTTTAAATGTATATCCAATATACCGAATATACAGCAATATTGCACAGACTTAACATGCAATGTTTTATAACATTTAGACTGTTACAAGTTTTTTAAAGTGATTGTGTGGGCTGAATGTTTCTGTTTTTGATTCTAAATAAAGACATAAACTGCAAGCTGTCTATTAAACTGGTTTGTTCTTATATGGGTAAAGCTTTAGAGTTTTTTAAGTTTGCATAAATACACATGTCCATAGAAATTAGTATAGTTTTCATTTTTTTGCAGATTAGATCAGAAAGAAGAAGACAGTCAATCTAAAGTTATGACAAACTCTTTCATGTTTTTCCAGATCCTTCTTTAAAACTTTTTTTTGTTGGGAACTCCGGTTAAAGGTGAATAGCCAAAATATTCTTACAATTACATACAATTTGGGAGACTAAATTATTATTATTTTTTTTAAGAGGTCCTCATCTTAGAATTTTTCTTAAAATTTCTATTTGTTTGTGGGATCAAACCTTTAAAAACCAGGGGGAAAAAAACCCCATTGAGATCCACTGGTCTCTTTTCAAAGGCGTCCTAGTCAAAATCACACCCACCCAAGACATTTCATAGAATTAAAATAAGTAAAAAATGAAATAAAATAGAATAAAATAAATAGTTAAATTAAAACGGCTACATATTAGTGAATTTATTTCTAGGTTCTTCATAATAGCATCAAACTACAGAATAGTTATAAGCTTTGAGAGTTGAAACATAAGTTGCAGAAAGTTCTAGTCAGTGGGTGCTTTTTATTGAAAAGCCATATTTCCTTTTTCTGTTCGAACATTTGGGACTGACAAGAAGTACTTCAACTTAACTACCTCAAATCTATAAAAATAATTACATTTTGTAGCTATAGTCTGAAGATTGTGTGTAGTAAGACAATAACTTATTTGTAGAAATCAGGGTTGCGGGTGGATGGCTCGGTTGGCTGCATAGAAAACCAGGGCTCATTTCCCCAGAGAATATGCTGAAAGGTGAACAACATATTAAGACATCAAAGGAAAATAGGTGTCTTGAGATGGATATAAACTATAAGTTAATATAAGTTTATGATATAAGGGAGTGCTCTAAATGTCTCAATTACATTTTGAATAATCTTATTTTTCATCTTCAATAAAAATTGAAGATTCTCTCAATTAAACAACATTTATTACTTTTAAAACAAATGTTCCAAAATTAGAGCAAAAAAGAAGCAGTTCCACTCATTGACCAATAGATGGCAGCAAACTATAGAGAGAATAGTCAAAAATTCTCTTAATAGTCATTTGTTTTACTACTCAAAGATTGTCAGTAATCATTATTAATATTTTTATGATTATTATTGTAGTAATGCTTTGAAGCCTGACCTTCACACAGGTTGTAGTCCAGACATTTATGGAGTCAGATGATGACGGCTCTGTGAGCAGCTGCCATCTGATGAAGGCCTCCTCCTTCATTCACAGGGGAAGCAGATCCCTCCTTCCTCTCTCTCTCTCTGTGTGTGTGCTTGTCTTCTTTATTGTGTCTCAGTGTGAAAGCAATAGCAGACGGCGGCGATGGCTTTGGTGGACGCTATGACCAATGGCTCCTCGATTGGGCCTCATGTTCCACTCTGAGTTATAAATGACCAATTCAGGTGCTGCAATTGGCAGTCCGGAATAGATCGCACACTCCTGGTGGATTTCTTCATTGTTTGATTGTCCAGAAATAGGAATGCATCAGGAGGGGTCAAAAACTGAGGAATTGTTTTGAAGGATTTATTTGCAACACAGCATGAGAGTGAAACTTTCCCATGTCTTGAGAATGACAAACACCACCTCTCATGTGATGATTCAGGTTCTTTCCACCCATTTGGGTTCATTCCAAAGCTGAAGACAGTTGACAGCTCAAGAGGAGAAAGACAGGTCGAATTTCCAATGAGTACCAAGGACATTTAGACACTTTTGCATTCGTTAAATCACAGACTGGTGGGTGGTTTGGATTGAAAAATGATCTTTTTGTGGTTGTTTGTCAGCTACTGTGGTTACATGGAGCGCTTCATCAACTCCCTGCTGCTCTCCGTCTTCTAAAAGGCACTTAACTGAAGCCTGACAATGCATTTGGTATCCACTGTTAAAAATAGCCCTATATGTGGAAACGTGAACCATGTGGGTTTTCATTAATGTCAGAAATAAAAATAAAAAGCAGGATCTGCTGAATGATTAAAAATGTGCATTTACCTCTAATTTTACCACAAACTTTTTTTTTTGTTTTTTGCAAAGTGGAACTCCTCCACCTTCTCTCCTCATCTCAGTGTGCAGTGATGGACCCCTGCAGGGCTAGTCTTAAATATGAAAGGCAACAAACAAAGCAGAAGGCTGGCAAAGTGGCATATAGGACAAACGCAACACATAGTTCTTTCTGGGGACCAAAGAGACACAAAGTGTTACAATTCATACACATTTTCCTTCCAGACTGACCTAATTTACGCTCTCTGTGTCTGACTGGCTTCCTCATCTGGTTATTTAATGAGGCCACATCAGGCTATTTTTGTTTGAACGCCGCTTTCAGCAAAGCGCGCCCCAGACAGACGCGGGGTCACGACAAGTTGTGGGACTCCCAAAGATAAAAGTTGTGTCTTTGGACCTGGAGTGAACAGATTGTTATCCCCCCCGATCTTGAACTTGATCTTCCTGTCATTTGCACCAAAACGCGCAAATGGAGACACCTGCGTGCCGCCTCCTTGCGCGCGCCGCCGCGCTCCTTCTCTGTGCAGCAAACATCAAAGATCTGAACGCGTGTTGAAGCTCTCGCCTTGAGAGAGAGCCGGCAACCTTTTGAAGAGATGAAGTGAGAGAAAAGCTTGGCTGCTCGTCAGCGATCTTCCCACTTTTCGCATTCGCCCGTGCGCAATGGCACCGTGCGCTCCCGTGGCTGCTGACGTTGGATGGAGCAGAGATGGAACAACTTTAAACTCCGGATGGATTCGGCTTTTTCTCGATGGCATCTGATAAATCCTCTACTGGAAATCGATAGCAGGTAATGCAGTCTGTTATTTAAGAAGCAGAAGCATCATTTAGGTGCAATCTTCCTGCGTCTTCTTCTGTTGCTGCTTTCTTTCTCGTGTTGTGAAGGCTGATAATTTGATCATTCAATAAAAAAATGAAGGAAAAACTATATTTTTAAGGTGATATTTTTGTGTTTTTTATTACCAATTATAGTAAAAATCAGTTTTATTTGAGTTCTGAGTCAGATTGAATGGCTCAATTAATTACCTGGCAAATTAAGATGGATTGCAATACATTTTACACCACCATAAGAAAAAAAATCAAAGGGAATTTGGTCTAGATGTCCAATTAATTGGTCATGTTGTAATTGGTCTTCATATCTCACCTTTCATAACAGATTTCATACTTTGAAACACTAAATGCTCACTGACAGGGGTCAGTGCAGCACAATGGGAGAGCCGTACAAACCAGAGCGAGGGCTGGTCTGATCAAAACACTGAAGTGGACAATCAGCATTAATTAGCACTTGTTTATAAGTATAAACAAACCTTTCACTGAAGCAGGGTGTAGCCTTCAGATGAACATATTACGCTCGTGTTTGAGTGTGCACATTTCCTAAAATGTTGTATCCATCTTCCATGCTCTAACATCTCTCTAGGAAGCCTGAAAGTGAGCAGTTGCTTTTCTCTGCATCCCTCAGCTTATCTGGTGGACAGTAATGTGATATTGGAGGCACTCGGGAACAAGAGTGGAATTGTAGACTTTGGAAATCTTTAAAACCCTGGGTGTGAGCCAGATTAAAAGATGTTGTTTTTGTTCTCTCAGAGGGCTTTTCTGCCTCTGAAAGCAAAAAACTAAGAGTCGAATAAGATGGATCCATTTGTTTTTTCTGTCAGGTGTGAACAGACGTTTGGACTCAGACCAGATAGGGAGGTTTGCTGATAAATGAGAGGAAAGATGGAGAGGAAGACATGAGACTAAGACCAATAAAGGGATTTCAGACACTGCAGGGGCTTTATTTATTTATTTATTTAATTTTAATATAATGAGCTAACCTTACTGACTGTGCCCCAAATATACTGCCAACTCCCAATTAATCTAGCTTTGTAGTTTCTGCTTTAAAAGTTTGTTTAACACATCAAATATTGTCTGTTTTGGATCTTCAGTATCGGCGATGCTGAGAGTAAAAGAATCAGTGCTGGGATGAAATTCAACTTTTATTTTTAAATCTACAAGTTAAGCCAACTTCTGTTGCTAAGAGGCAGCTTCCCTGCAGGCTATTCTCATGACATAATGCTTTCTACCACCTGATCGTTATCATTCTACTTTTTTTTTTACTAATTAGATCTAAAATATAAACTCTCTTTTCCACTGTGGGAGAAAAAGCAAAAAACTAAACAATGCTTCTTTCTTTGGGTAGGTTTGCCGAACATCTCACTTCCCATGCCACCGGGACATCTCCATGGCGATGTTTAGCAGCACAGAGCAGCTTTGGAATGAGTCAGAGCACCTGGGATGGGATGAGAGGAATGACAGCTCCAACAAAACAGGGAAAGATGAGGGAGAGCGCAACTACTACGCCATGCTGTATTCCCTGCTCATCCTGGCTATTGTTTTTGGGAATGTCTTGGTTTGTCTGGCTGTTCTGAGGGAGCGTTCACTCCAGACTACCACGAACTACCTGGTGGTGAGCTTAGCAGTGGCTGATCTGCTGGTGGCCTCCCTCGTCATGCCCTGGGCTGTGTACCTGGAGGTGAGTATCTTTGATTTTAGAAGCTCAAATTCTACTGCTTTGGTTTAGCGTTTTTTGTAGATTTTAATTTCATTTTTTAGTAACCATTTGCAGACAAAATGCTCTTGTTTAAGCTTTGATCATTGTTAGCAGAAAACAGGTGCCTGGTCAGATTGTGTTTAATTTGTTGAATAAAATCTGTCTGAATGGTTAAATCGGATAGAGAAGTAAAGAGAAAATCAACTAAATAAAAGTTTAATATTTGAACAAGCTGATTGTATGAATTCAAAACCTGAAGGACCCATAGTGGGGAGGAAACTTGATCTTCTGACTAACCTTTATTGGTATCATAACAATTAAAGCTGCCTAATCACGCTCATTTTTACCTTTTGTTGCTTCAAAAAGCATGTATGCATGTTGTGTTCTGATGCAAGTTTAGCCAAATCTCTTTTGATTGACTAATTTGACAACCTGAGTCTGTCACTGTCTTTTTATTGGCTTAAATTTTAGAGGTGAGATCATTGACTGTATATGAGTACTGGACAGAGCGAGTGCTATGTCACATATAGAAAATTACTTGCTTTCAATTCCGACTAATCAGCTCAGTGGGCTTGTGGTAGAGTGTCCACCCTGAGATTGGACTGTTGTGAGTTCAAATCCAAAGTCATACCAAAGACTTTTAAAGATGTGACCTAATGCTTCCTGCTAGCCACTCAGCTGGGGGGGGGTATGGTTCCCAAGTGCGGCTGTGTCTGCAGCTCACCCCAGAAACACGAAGAACAAGTTTCACTTTTAAATTTAAATTAAGTCAAATCAGTTGCCATGTTGGAAACAGACATCATCAGTAAGCAGTGATTGGTCTAAGTCTTCATTTCTATGGCAACCACTCTCTCCAATCAGGAGTAAGCATGTTAGAAGGCCATACCCCTTATACTGAAAGAGGGCTCGGGAGAATCTATCAATCAAATGCTTTGAACCTTCAACTTGTCACCAACTTTTTCTATCGAGGCATCTGATTGGTCAGTTTATGACTTGAAAATTACATCAAAAACATAATGAAAAAAGTGGATTAGCAAGAACATATTACAAAAACGGTAGCAGAGCAAGAATGGTTATTCTGAGGGGGAGGCTCAGTCCAGATCTTTTATACAGTCAATGGAGGGGAACCACAGTTTTTATCCAAGCACAGAAACACAGACAGATGGGCACAGATTTGTAAACAACCACAACTTTAGGGGCTACAAATTAATTTGCAGCTTTAGGAGGCAACATTTAACCACAGCTCCAAGTAATTATAACAATTTTTGTTTATCTTTAGGCAAAATTTAAGGTCAAATAGTAATAAACCAGATTCGTCTCTCACTTTGTACTTTAATTACACATGAAACCAAACATACTTTCAGCTTTCAGATGCACGATGGCAGATATACGAGATTTTTCTGTAGATTCCAACCCATTTCGTCACTTTCCGATATCAGAAGTACTTTCAGTCAAATCCAACTTTTTGTGCATTTGATCCTTTATGGAAAAAATGCGCTTTGAAAATAAAATAAAATTAAACTAATTTAATAACAGAGAGAATAGAATAGAATAGAATAGAATAGAATAGAATAGAATAGAATAGAATAGAATTTTATTGATCCCAAAGCGAAGATATTGATGCATGCGGTGCAGGGTTCAGAAAGTCCATCAAAAGAAATACACCAAACTGAAACAAGGTCACTTTGAGGGATGAGGGGAGACAACTGTTGCAAAGTCATACAAACACTGCAAAACTGAATTCACCTTTGGGCTATATTTATTTTTAAAATATACAATTATAGTAGTGCATTAAAAAAAAAAAGAAAGACAGTTATGATAGATCTCTTTTAAGGTGACAAAACATGTAGCTAAAAATGGGAAAGCTCTAAAGTCACACAACTTTAAAGCTAAACGAGTGCATGACAGCATACAGATTTCAGAATAATCTGCAGAAATCATAGTAAAAATTGATGTCAGATTTAGAAATAAAAGAAAATTAAAAAAATATTCACAATCGTAAAGATGTCCAAATCAAAGAAGGTAGAAAATGTTTGGCTGGAGCTCATTACCGAGTTCCAACACTGATCTGAAGATTTTAACGATGATGAAAGGGTTTCAAACTGAGCTTAATTGGGGGAGCACATTAAAAATGAAGGAATGTACTTCTCAGTTGTAAGAAATTTTCTTTTTTGGTAAATAAGAAAAGCTCAACCAAATTGTATTTTTCATCAAACTTTCAATGTTTTTACAGCCATTATAGCGATTTTTCACTGGATCAACAGTTTGTCTTTCAACTGTCAGTCTGCTCACCCTTCTTTACGGTGACTGTTTAGCTTGAAAATTTCATTTGGCGGTGGCCTTCGGGCATTCACATTCTTATCAAAGTGATACGCCCTTAAAATGAAATGCAACAGTGTCCCACTTTTATATGCATAAGCGTGAGCTTCTTTGGAGAAGCATCCTTGAAGGAGCCAAATATGTCGCTCAAGGGCAGATATCCTCACACAAGGTCTAAAAAAACCAACCGGCTGCAGTTTAAATATTTGAATAAGCAGATACCTCAATGGACTAAGTTGCCTCAGTGTCAGCAGGTGGTTCCTTTTACATCAGACTGAATGATTTTTAGTGGTTGGTGTATTGGAAAGCAATACTAATGATGGTAAATTAAAATATGAATAACATTTTAGAGTGCAGTTAGACTCCAAATCATCTATATTTAAAATAAAATAAGGAACAAATTGTTTTTTAGTAAATAAAAGAATGAAAACAGCTTTTAACGGCAGGTCAGTCGTTGATTTGATTCTGCAGTGAGTCTAAAGGTGACGAATCCCTTCTGCCGGTTCACAGCTGCGATAAATCACGTGTCCTTACTCAAGTCACCTAACAGAGTTGAGCTTTGACCTTCATCTGAGGAAAATGGCTCTATTGGCAGCAGAGATTGAGCGTCCACTTCCCACAATTCCTCCTAAATGACGCTTTTCAACCTCTGCAACTAGAAGACCTTCCACTAAAAACAGCCCCATCCATAAAGTGAAAGTTAGTCTGTCAAGGCAGGCAGAGCTTCATTATCAACAGAAGAAAGTATTATTGCTCGAAAGTTTCAGATCTTTGCATCAGCAATAATATCTGAAACTATGGAAAGTTCCACGGATTAAACCTCACACATCTCACTTCTGTGAAATTCCATATTTGTGAATCTTTTAACAATCTTTTTGAGAAACCGCAGGGGTCCACTTAACATTTGCACAGGTGCTCCTGTTTGAAAATGAAAACTATGCCTGCTGTCATTATGTTAATTTTTTTTGTCACTGACACTGATTGTGCAGGATTTTGCAACCAGAAGCACCAAATGCACTCAAGTCTTAAGAATCGAGCTGTATATATATTTATTTGTGCCACTCCGTTATTTAAAAAAAATAAAATAAATATTGTGCAAAGGGGTGCAGAGGAAGGGTTTGAGGGTTGCACAGACTGATTTGGGATAAACAAAAAAAGCAGACTCTTCAAAGAATTGGGTGGCGTGGCCTCATAATTACTATGGAATGTCACATTGTCAGCGTGGTGGCGAGAAAAATGTCAAATCACCACCCACTGAATGTTCTTCAAATGTCATTCAAAGAGAGGAAACTTAAGATCTTTTAAATATTTAAAGCAGCCGCTGCATGTGCAGCTAAAACGCCTCAGTCAGATGCTTTGTAGCCTTTCAGCAGGAGATAAACTCACATCTCTCTTAGTGATGATCATTCTGTATTACCTTGATGTTTGTGAGAGCACCCTCACTTAAACAGCATATATAAATATGTTGTTTCATTTTTGTAAACAGCACCGACGGTAAATCCATATGTATTTCATCATGTTTGCTTGCTTAGATGCTAAAAAAAAACATGTTTTCCATATGTTTCACATAAGTGCTTCACTTAAGTAAATTATTAAAGTGAAAGTATGAGAAGTTTGGCTAAAGAGGAGTTAATGAAAGGGGTGTAGGGAAAATCTATTTGGCGATATTTATATTGATTTAAAATCCTGAAAAGACGATATTTAATGAACTATTTAGTAGCGTCCTTTCCACCTAAACAACTAGTTCACTATTTGGCAGCATTGCACACTGAGACCAAAGCAACTGCAAGATCTTGCTGAACCACTTTGTGTTCAGTCCATAAAAAAAATTAATTTTACCATTTTATTACAATTATTATGCATTATCTATTCAGGTAGAGTTTTTTTCTAATCCATACTCTAAAAAAATGTGAAAAATTGTTCTGGTACGGTCTAAGTCACGATACGTATCGTGTCGTTAGGCATGTATCATTTGTATTGTAACGGAAAACTCAGGTAACACCCCTAGTAAATAATAATCGTATAAACCAACAGGTTTAGTGTAACACAAGTATTACAGCTCCATTTGATCAATTTAATTGATGGTCTTTTAATTGATGAATTTTTTGGCTGAAATAAAAAAAATCAGTGTTGTTTTCTAGGACTTGGTTTCTGCAGAGCAGTCATTAAAAGCTTGCCTCTGAGTTGTGGGCGGGGAGTAAGCCCGCACTCATTTCCCATCATCCTTTTTAGAGCCCTTTACAACTAATAATAAATGAAGAAATACTCAGAATTATAGATTTAATCTAATTTCCTTTGTACATGTCCTCCATCATGAGAAAAAAAAAACATGTTAAGAACACTTAACACACACGCGTCTAAGTGCCACATTTGCTCTTCTTTGAAATTTCAAAAAAGCTTCCTCTGATTGATGCTATTTAAAAAATCGGCACTTAGACGGCTTCTTTTAGTGTCTTGAATCAACACTTTTAAATGCTGGCATGTGCTTGATTCACTGAGCACATTCAAACTGGACAAAGCAGGTCTACTGTGAAAACGTATTTCTTTTAATATTTTATTTTTTCAGTTTATATTGTAAGAAACACTAAGAATGGAGGTGGATGCTTCCATTACTGCTCTGATCATTGATTGACTGCGTAAAGTTTGTGAAGGTTAAGTGTGTATACTTTTACCTTCTGTTTTACTCCTGCACATATTGTGTCATCTCACTTGAAATGTGCAAATAGAGCTATTTTTGGGTGTTTTAGTGGATAAACAAAACACTAATAGTAAACCAACAAAAGAGAAATGATAGGAAATTTTAAGGACAAGTCAAACAACATGTTTCCTGTAAGAAAAAAAAAAGACTGGACTAACGATACAAGAGAAAAGTCACGTAAGAACACACTGAGTGGATTATTCTCCTTGATTTGCAAGAAATGCATAATATCTGTGGAGTCTGATGGAGGGTGCGCTCCCATTTATAGTCATGGGTTGGGGCGTCAGAGCCAGTGACGCGAAGAAGCTGAGCAAACTCAGGAAGAAGATTGGCTCTGTGCTTTGGAAAGCTCTGGAGCCTCCAAATATGTGACCATGCAAAAAAGAAATGTGAAGAAAACGGAACAAACACCCTCATACGGTTCACACTGACAAAACACACTGCTTCCTGTTCACTTATTCTAATTAAAATAATAGTTTTTTAAACTTCTAATGTTTCCAAAAAGATAAAAAAAAAAAAAATTGAAGTCAGTTTTTTTTTGCTGGTATCAAAAAGGTCTCACTTTAGATGTTAATGAATCTCATTAATATGTTAATTAACCTTTTTCTTATTGTTCTAATAAATGTCTCACCTATGAACACATTTATGATGTTCATTAAGTGTTAATAAAGCTTGTTAAGGAATCATATTATAAAGTGCTACATATTTTTCTGAATTTTTGGTTTATGTTGCTGTTTTTCAATATACAAATCATATATTTAAATGATATAAAACTGTGTCCCAAAAATCATGGTAAATATGAATTGTATCCCTCGCCCTAACCATCCGTTGATCCCAACTCCACTTATTTAGCATTACTTTGAACAAAAAAAACATTAAAGAACATTTTTCACATAATTGGAAATAAATTCAAGGTGCTTCACAAAGGTGATGAGCACTTGTTAAGTTTTCATCCATCTGTAGCTTACTGAAGGTTTTTTGGACAAATCAGAATGCAATAAACCAATACTTTATAAAGACAGAATTGGAATGTTTAGTTTATTTTTTTTAATAATAAAAAAAATGCACTCAGAATTTTCTAATTAAATAACCTCAAATGTTAATATGAAGTGAACAGCAAACTTTTACAGGGTTTGCTACTTTTTATCATGGGAATAAACAAGAATAACCTCCAGAACTTGCAATGTTTAAAGCCAAACTTTACAAGGTTTTCTTGTACACTGACATTTTTCTTCACCCAGAGAAGTCCGAACTTAAAATCCAATAATTTCATCAAAACTGTTTTATTTTTTTTTGCTCTGACTTTTCATCTGAGCCCCCAGAGCACCAACTGTTTGTGCTCCTGCTGTGCTTTTCTACACAGAGCACAGCCTCCTGCTGGTAGTGGAGATCATAAGCAGTTATAGACAGTATGAAGAATCCGCCGAGCTCCTCTGAGTCGACACGCTCACCTTGTGCTCACACTTTTAACATGTACACAAAGATACAGGCTTTTGGAATTTTTTTTCTAATCGAAAAAGGAACTGTAGCAGTTTTAATTTTATTTGATTTATCAAACAAGAAAAGTTTTGGGGGGATTTTGCCAAAATACATTATCATAATTATAAATAAAAACACTGATTAGGCCTTAAAAATTTCAAAGATGAACAGAATGGGTTTTTATCATAATTTCGAGACTGTGCTGACTTTTTTGTAACCCTTCCGTTCGCCTAGGCTTGTTTACATCAAAGTGGGGTCATCTGGACCCCACAAGACAGTACGCGGAACTTTTTTTTTCAATGATTGTCGATCTTTACTGGTGTCTAATGACAGACATGAAGCCTTGTCCACCTCTGTCATGGATGGACTAACGCTTAAATGTAAGGGTGGGGTCACCTGGACCCCATAAGAGATCACGAGGGTTAAATGAAAGATGAACTGTAGCAGATTTGATTTGATTTAATTTATTAAACAAGAAACGTTTTTTAGATTTTGCCTAAAACATCATGTCAGTTATTTAAAAAACAAAATCTGATAACGCCTTACAAAAGATCAAAAGATGATCACAGTGGTTTTTCAACATGATCTGGAGACCAAGAGGAACTGTAAAAGTTAGTTTGATTTATCAAACAGGAAAAGGTTTTTGGATTTTTCCTAAAAAACATTATGATAATATTTAAAAGACCAACGATAATTTCTTAAAAAAAGATCAAAAGATGATCAGGAGTTTTTAACGTAATTTAGAAACCATGCTCACTTCTTTTAATTAAAAGATGAACTGTGGCAGATTTGATTTGATTTATTAAACAGGAAAAGATTGAAAAAATAACTTGGGCTGATTCAGTTTAACACTGTTTTTCAGTAGCGTCCTGCTGTGCAGTACATAAAACTCAGACATGCATCACACAAGACTAGACAGAGAAAAAGAATCTTTCAATCATTACGAATTAAGAAGTGTGTGTGTGTGTGTGTGTGTGTGTGTGTGTATGTGGGGGGGGGAGTGTCTTAAAATGTTGGTACAGTCTTAACACCTCACAATTTCAGACAATAAAAATCAATATATAAGTGGATAAATTACTGGTATTCCATGTTTTTCTTTTTAACTATGGTACACTTTTGGAGAAAAAGGAAATTATACAGACAGTTAAGAAGCTCATACTGTTATTAATTGGTAAAGACTGAATGGACCAAAGCACAAGAGAGTACTGTTCACGCAGGAGCTCAAGCAATCAATCAAGCAAAAAGGAAAGAAAATATTAATAATAAAAATAATAATACCAAGAAGAATTTGGCAAGAACAGCAAAGGCTGGACGTAACTGGAGCGTGAAGAACAGCATGAACTCCAGCTTGAAAATGGCAGCGGAGCAGCATTTTTTCAGGGGCTTGATTGTTGAAAGGCTGCAGCTGGACGCCCGGCTCCACGCAGGTGTTTCCACTCCTGCAATTAAGCACAGACACTGAGGGAAGGACAGAACGTCAGGACAGGAGGAGGAGGAGGCACGCCTACGTTTGCTGCAAATCACATGTGCTGACATAAATATAGTCTTAGCATCTCAGAGCCAAAAGAGCTTTGAATCACTCCGAACTCACCCCACAGTGCTTTGTCATAATTACAAAAATCCCTTTGCTCTGTGGTTTAATCCCCCCAGTTTAGTAAGCATCTCTGATGCTCTGTTAGCCATTGTTTTATTTCTAAATCTAAACCTAATAAAGACACTATGAACAATTCACTTCAAAGTTGATCGTTATGCCAGAATTCCCTCACTTTTATATAACTCATAATAGCCTATAAAGTGTAGGGATATCTGATACCCTGAATTATAAAGACCCATTCCAATGAAATGTTTGTTTTTTAATGTTTTTTATTTGTTTTTATTGTATTCTTCTAATAATTGAGGATATATATAAAGTATGTTAACCTTAAACTTGCATTATGGAGTATTTCTTCATTCAAATCATTGTGTCAGGAGCCCAGCCAGCAAGGCCAAATGGGCACCATATGGTTTAAAAATGGCAGAAAATGTGGGTCCCAAATGGGTTTGTCCGCAGTTTCTGTGGTGACCCTACCTGTGTTTGCTCACATTGCCTTAAGTGGACAGAGTGGGTAAGTTCGCTACACTAGCCAGCCTTGCATTCTAGTGAGCTCTGCTGTAGCAAGCTAGCGAGCTCCTCTTTAGCGGGCGAGTGAGTTCTGTTGTATTGAGCTAGCGACCTACCCTGTAGCAAGCTAGCAAGCTCAGCTGTAGCAAGGTAGCGAGCTAGTGACTTCCGCTGTATCGAGATAGTGAGCGCCACTGTAGCGAGCTAGGGAGCTCTGCTGTCCATGGGGCGGCTGGCGGCTGGCTAGTGTAGCGAGCTTACCCACTGTGTCCACCTGACCTTGTTGGCTGGGAACAGACAAATAAATTAAGTTTGAAAAAGAATGTATTTGTTACACAGAAGGTCCCTGCTCCACTCCATTCTGATGCACCCACAGATAGATGCGTGGATGTCTTCGTTTTCCTGTTCGAGCTGACATCTGGGTCAAAACTGCAGCTGGATAGCCCCAATGTTTCTCACTAGTTTTGTTGCACTTGTAGATGAGGAAGTGGGCAGCAGTAAGCTAGCGGGAGAGTATATAAACAAGGGCTCTCAATTTCGGTGAAGGAAAGGGAGGCTGGGGTTGCTCCTTGCCAATAATCCCGCCCACAACTCATGGTTGAATTTCGAATGAACTACTGCTGCTCAGCAGAAACTACTTTCCTGGAAAACAACAGTTTTTTTTCAGATTTTGGCTAAAAACTACATAATCATAATAATGATTAAAAAAAAAAACTCTGGGAAGGCTTTTACAATAGATCAAAAGATGGTTGTAGTAGGGCTTTAACATCATTCAAACACATGCTCACTACTTTTTTTTAATGACTTATTTGTCAAAGTAAAAGCTTAATAAATGTGAACATTTAACAGACTATTTAAAAATGCATTTTGTTATGATGATGAAAACTTGAATAATTTATTATCAAAACAAATGCTGAAACATTTTTTTCAAATGATAAATTGTTGAAATGCAATGCATTGTGGTCTATATTCGTCAATCTTTTTCCCAGCCACTTTGGATTTTGGAATGGTTGATTTGGACATCCCTACAGAATGGCGAACGCCCTATATAGTGCACTAAGTACTCAATGAATTCAGAGACAATTGATGTCTGAAAAATAAACAAAAAGTGGGTAAAAATCGTCTCCTATCTAACACAGGATTCGAACCTGTCCCCAGGCTTTTTCTTTTTCCTCTGCCACCACATCTTGATGTCTTTCTTGGTCATTTAGGGGCAAACTTTCAAAGAAATCATGTTTACTGTCTGAGTCAAATATTGCACGGCAATTGGATATGTCACTAAAGGACACATTATTTGTTTTTTTCTATGATTTAGAGGCACTCAGCTTGTACTCGTGCCCCATTTGTAAAATAATAAAAAGGTAAGGTTTTATTAACGCCCCCAGGTCAAACGAATTATGAGTCCACTTAATACACAATTTGAAATGTGTAATTTTTATCCCTGCAATTCCGTGATCCAATATTATTTCATTAGCCTTATGATGAAAAGTAATGCTTCAACCTCCCAGGATGCAGCTCTATTGTTGCTTTTTATTGCCTTAAACCCACCACACATATTTTTAATATAACATTTTATATACAAAACTGAATAAACTAAATGTATATTGTTCCAACTTTTATTGAGCATTTAAAACATTTATATAATTCCAGGAATAATTTCATTGTGTAATTGTCAACAGCTGGTTAAAGGGGAAATAAAAGTAATCTTAGGTATCCAGAAAAATACAACATAAACAAGAAGTTGATGTTACAACATAAAATAAAAAATAAAAAAAAACACTCCTGGGATTATGAATGTCATTGTATGATGGGTGATTCTTGAACTATGTGAGAGAGAAACTGCTGTATTTGTACACTTTTGTGAGTCTGTTACCCCCCGTGTGCCCATTACTGCTCTGTTTAGGTGGCAGTGTGTTCTCATGTTGGATTTGAACGAATCAAGAGTGAAACAACTGCACTTGGAAACCGTTTATCTCTGTCAGACCCTCATAGCAGGGCATTACTGAGTCTAAGTCAAATTCTAATGTTCCGAGGCAGGTAGAGGGGTGATGTTTCAGTTGGTTTAACCTTGCAGGAACTTGAGTCCCTAGACAACTAGCAAATATTTCTTGCTGTTATTATGCCTGAAATGTTTACCTTAACTGAGTTAAAAGTAACAACAATTACTGTATTTTTTGGAGTATAAATTGGACCAGAGTATAAGTCCCAGGAGACAAAAATGCATAATAAGGGAGAAAAAAAACATAAATAATCTTTGGGATTAAAGTACAACACTTCAGAACAAATCTGCCAAGCCTGGCGTATTGCTGTACTCACACTGAACACAATTCACACATCGTTATAAGGGTCGGGTCATCTGGAGCCCATAAGAAAGCAAGGGGTTTCAGCAGTACTTCTGTGTCTCTGTAAGCCAGTTTGATGACTTGCTGTCCCGCATTAGTCCAAGCAAGTCATCAAAACATAAAAACAAGAATAATAATGTCTCTATGCATATAACATAAATTTAAAGTTCAGGAGGAGAACAATAAAATTCTTCTTCATTTTATGTTTTGGAGGGTGCTTTTTCTTTTGCATTGCTATAAGTGCTACACATTTTCACTCCCAACTCATCATATACGGACATATTGTTTGGGACCCATCTGGGTCCCTTTTTGACGTTTTAAGTGTCCCCAACTTGTTTTTTGATATGCTGGCTGTTCTCATTAAGTCATGGTCCCCAACCCTAGGAACAGGTTACCGGAAAGCAGATCCAGAACCAGATTAGGGTTAGATACTAGTATGGGTTAGAAAAGAAAATGTTTTTTATTTCTTATGGTTCGGGTTAAGGTACTGGTACCTGTCTGGTCTGGACTAGTCCGAATCCGGAGGGTTGGGGGTCCCCTGCTTAGCGTATGTATTCCTTCCCTGTCTGTGGCCCAATACCAAGTTTGCGGCCCAGAGGTTGGATGTCTCCAACTCGCCGTTTTTTGACGTGCTGGCTGTTGTTTTTTGACAGCCAGCACGTCAAAAACGAGTTGCAGACACCCAACGTCAAAAAGAGGGGAGAGATAAGTCATACATACATGAGGAATTGGGAGTGTGTTTAACAGTAGCAAATACTGATACACTCACACAATGCCTGTGGGACACCGCTAAGGGGCGACCAGTTGTTTGTGGGAAAACAACAAAAATATGAGTCTCTTTATGTTTAACAAATCCAATATTAGTCGCTCTCAAGTATAAATCGCACCCCTGGCCCAACTATGCAAAAACTTATACTTATACTTCGAAAAATACGGTAAACGCACAATCCAATTACTTTAAAGAAACTCATACCAAAAATCCGAAAAAAGTTGTTTAATGTGTTGCAGGACATAAAAAAGGTCAGAATAATAAGATTTTGTCATCATGTAAGGTAGGCCAATCCCCCATTTATGAGTTCAGCTTCCTCTGTCACCTGTATAAGTGTGCGTCACACTTTTTTTTTTTTTTGTTTTTAATCTGCCTGCCTGTCTTGTGCAGGTGGTCGGCGGCGCCTGGCTTTTCAGCCGGCTCTACTGTAACATCTTTGTCACGCTGGATGTGATGATGTGCACTGCCAGTATTCTCAACCTGTGCGCTATCAGCATTGACAGGTGAGTGCGCCGAGTGCCAAGGGTCCCCCCCCCCTTATCGCATTTATTGTGTATGACTTTGGAAGTTTCCATGACATCGATGCTGTAAATGTCAACCGTACTCCCAGGTCTTTTCTTCCTTTCACTTTATCTCAGACACTACTCTGCAGGCAGACAGTGCTCTCCCGCCTTATTTTATGTCTTATTAAAGAGCATCTATGTTTAAAGATTTGTGTGACAAGTAAAAAGTGGCAAGATTGGGTTGTTTTTGAATATGAAAGTAGCTGTGTGAATTATTTTTTTAACCTCTGCTCTAGATGTGCATGGTGTATTTACATTATTTATTTGCTTATTTTTCTTCTTGTACCTCTGTTAATATTTCATATCTCCCTTTGGTCTTTGAACTTACGAGCCGCAGAGTTCAACTGTGCAGCAGAGGGGACACAGTTTGACCTCAGAGCCGCTGATGCTGTGGGATTTATTTATACAGGTCTAATGGAAGAGGGAGTTGGAGTGCAGCTAAAGATGAGGACTTTATGAGTTTGTATGTGAATCAATGTTCCGGTGGAGCTAGATTTATTTCTCCCATAGAGAAGATGCTTGTCTAATAGTTTTGAAAAGTCTTTAAATTTCTGCACTGCTCTTTACCCTCTTGCACCAGGGTTATTGTGCAGAAAAACACAATAAAAATTGAAAGCATTATTAATGTAAAACTGCATTATTATGAGGACTTCCAGTTTTATTTTTATATTTAGTAGCTCCAAAAACAGCTCGAGTGCCATTTAATTTTAAAGCCGATGTTAAACTCATAGACTGATCCATCTAAACTTGCAAAATCAAAAAAATGCAATAATTTAGCTAATGCAAAGATGTAAAAAAGTACATTAAAAAACAAGTTTATTTCCTCTTTTGTTTTCTTCTTTTTGTATTCCATTAAGTTTAACTGTTTAAAATGTAACTTTTTCCCGTTTTTCATAAGGATTTTTTTTCATCCTTGATTTCTCTTATTTCTGATTTTCTGCCCCAGGCTAAACAAGTTCTTAAAGTTTAATTAAAAACAAGCATTTGGATAAAAAACAAACCCTGCAAAAGTAAAATGTATGACAGAGTATTACGGCCAGCCACCAAAAAAAAAAACTTAATATTACAAGGATTTTTTTTTGTTTATTTAAGACTTTTAGTCTCGTAAATTTAACATTTATGACTTTTTTTCTTTTAAATTTACGAGATTTTATGTTGTAATTAAATGTTTGTAAATGTAAATGTTTGTAAACTATTCCTAATACTCTGTCCTAAAAATGGGACACTTTAATTGGTTTAATTTAATTTTTAAATAGTTTTTAAAATAATAAATATACGTATCATAATCAATGCCAGGTGTAAAAATATATATTTTTTTATGATTTATAAGATACTTTCTATGAAATTGACATAAATATTGCTGGATCCTCAAGTAGATTCATTCTACAAACACCTTCTTTTTTTTCTGATGAATAAGGAAAAGCAATTTTTAAGAAACCTCAACATAGAGCTAAAATAAAAGATAGATGTCTTTCAATACAAGGTATCAGGTTTTGGGATGATATTCAACCATAAATCAAGGAGACACATTAATATAAAAATGTAAGTGATGAAAATGTAATATTCCAAAAAAAATATGAACTATAACTATTGTTGGTCAATATTTTAGAGTTATATTTTGTGTTTAAACAATAGAATACACATTTGTTGGTGTTCCCAACCTTTTATATTGTTTTGCTTTTGTTTATTGTTTTTAGAGATGGTGTTATTGATTAAGTAACAGTGGCAGAAATAATTGGTTTTCTTCTTTCTGTTCCTCTTTCATTGTCACAAAAGTTTTGTATTGTTTTGTCTTTGCAGTTGTTTTTTGTAAATAAATAAATACAATTACTTTTAATTTCACTTTGAGAAGTTAGAAAAATTTAATGACAAGTTCTGTTGCCGTTTATCCCTCTATGAAAATTTTGCTTCAACCAAAACCCCTTTTTTTTTAAAGGTTTACCACCTCTTCTTATCTGACAGCTGCCTCCTCAGTATTCTCTTTTTTAATCTTAATTGAGTTGAAAACCTGTTTTCCCTTTATGCAAAAACTAATTCACACCTGAATGATGAAATCCTCGTGAACCCTGTGGTTATCTGAGATGGATTGTTACACGAGCCAACAGCACCCCTGCTGCATCAAATGCGTGTGAGGTTCAAAATTAATTGAGGCACTAGTGGCATTCCATGTCACTGCCGACGTGTAACATTCCTGCGTTACCTTCTTGATAACCTTGTTTATTTATAATCCCAGCGGAGCGACTGCTCTGCACAGACATGAACAGTTGACACGTGTCGTCAGAGTCGAGGTGAATTCTCTGAAAAGCATTTTATCCAATGACAATCCTGTGTTTCTGTACTGAGAAGATGAAGCTTACTTTTATTCTAAAATCAAAGTATAACTTATATTAGTACATCATCAGCAAACGATTATTCTAAACCCATCTATTTCGTTTTATCTCTGATTTACCCAGAGAGCATTGTGATAAGAGGGTAAGAGCAGAGTAAAGCTGGGAGTATTTTTAGTGAACGCTGGTGCTTGTTCGGCTCCGGGTTTCACTCTGCATTTAGCCTAGAGCTGCGCCAGAGTAATTATTCTGATGAGTATAAACAACTTTGGCAGTTATCTGGCTCTAAACAACATAGCATCCCATCCAGTTTGGGTTGAGCTTCAGCATAATTACTGCTTCTTCAGAGCCATTGCTGGACCCAGTTTTCCCGGGCTCATTATGCACTCTTGTCATATAGTGTGCTGATTAACTCTTAAATCAAAACCCTTCTAGGGTTATTTCTGAATAACCAAATTGTTTCTGCATTAAAAAGCCTGCTGTGCCTCTCTATTGTCGGTCTTCATATCATCTGCGCTCTCAGCGGTGTACTTCTTGGCACCGAAAAGCCCAGTGTTTTTCATAGCTCTTCTCCGTCTCATTATTCTCATTAACTGTCCTGTATCAGCATTTATGTCTTCATTCAAGGTCAACACCTGCATCCCGTGTGAGCACGCACTTCCAAGGCTGTCCGGACTCCAATCATTAATTACTGCGTGTTTGTGTGCAGGTACACGGCCGTGGTGATGCCCGTCTTGTACAACACCACCCACTGCTCCAGAAAGAGAGTCTTCGCCATGATCGCAACAGTGTGGGTCCTGGCCTTCGCCGTCTCCTGTCCTCTGCTGTTTGGCTTCAACACCACAGGTGAGGTCAACAGCCGCATTCGCAGTTTATCTCCTCGTCCAGATGTGTCGAAGTGAAACTGCACAGGCGGCAAAATACAAAACACAGCATGTGGGGATTTAAAGTTTTATGCTTGTCATTTTATAAGACACACAAAAAACGAGATTACAAACACTCTGTAAAAACATTGCATGTATTTAGTGCTATCGCTGATAAAAGAACTCTGTGCTGTTATTGGCATGTCGAAGTATCTGTAGTTACCTGGCAGGCACTATTTTATTGTCAAATTTTATTATTGCAACAATAAATGCAGCTTATAAACTAAGACACAATTTTTAAAAACAAATAACATTAAAACCAGTTTAGCGGATTTTAAGGGCCCCTGCATGCAAAATCAACTTTTTGAGCTTTTAGTGTATCATATAGATAATTTCTCACTATAAACAACTCCAAATAGGTGTTTTTAACTAAGAATTCCTCTAAAAACCTACACTCTCAGCACCAGCCCATCCCAACCCACAAAAACGAGCAGGGTCTCACAAGCTAATATCACTAAGTGAGAACAGCCCCCTTCAGGAAGAGTCTGAACTGCCAGCTCCGCCCCCAGGCTAGCACAAACAGCCCTTTATCCGCAGAGCTAGTGGTGTTCAGTTAGCTTCAGGAGCTCCCCCGGCTCGTGCAGATGCCGGCTGTCTGTACTACTTGTATTGTAGCGATGACCAAGAAATGATCATTTAATTTAGCATTTAAATTTTGTGCGGTGGCGTACGCCAAAGAACATTCTGGTGAGGAATCTGCACATGTTGAGGTGGATCCTTAATGTATCAGAGAATGTCGCAAGTAGATAAGACGGCTGCAGAAAGGGAGCAAACTATTTCCTGGTGGAAAAAGCGAGCAGCAAATTAAAAAAATGCTTATAGAACATGAAATATTGAGTAAATATGTGTCTTCAGAAAAAGGATTTACAAGAAAGCGAAGAGGATTTTTGATACGGGATTTGTGATGCTTCAAACAGAAAAAAAACGTTCACAGCCAGCGCTGATCAGATCACTGTTCTCATCATTTCAATAAATCCTGAAATGTTCATCTGTTGTTGTCTGCATTTCTTATCCGAATTTGACCACAAATTGAACCAAGCCATGATTTGTCTGTGCCAAATATTTGGAATAAACACTCGGGCTACTTAAGACAGATTAACAATATCCACATCCAAATAAGAAAAAAAAAAATTTGATGTTTTGTTTTTGGGTAAAACGCAGACTGAGGCCGGCTCTAGGTTGACGTCATGAAATGGGCGGCACCCACAGGGAGCAAAAGGCGGAGCCTCAGAGGTCGAGACGTCTTACTTCAGTATAGGGAAATAGTTAATTTTTAAAAAATAATATGTTCTTTAGGTAACTTATATATGAATATAGTTTACTCTGAAAGGCTTAAGAAAAGCATGGTGTAGGCCCTCATTCTTCAGTTTTAGAACAAGGGGGCTAAAATTTTAAAAATGTTGTCTCTGTTTTTGGCCAAAATCATCTGCCCTACATTATGTGATCATAGATGACTGCTGCTATTTTTGTTTTTTGGAAACAATGGATGCAATGTGTGTTTTGTATAATGTGCTCTCGTAATCTACTTTACCTAATATGTAAAGGGTGAAGCCTTTTTTTCACACCAGACTTTATTAGGTTTTTTACATGCACAGGGTATGAAATCAAGGTCTCTTTTGCAAAGAATACATTAAATGAACTCTCAGAAGTTGTTAATGGACTGTCAGATTAGTGACGCACGGCCACATTAAAGTCATCATATGCCTTTGTGATGTATGTGCACTCTCTAGACTTTAATTACATCTACATCCTTCAAAACACTCAGCATCACTCGCGTTAGAACAGAAGTGTTGTGTGTATCAGAGCTGAAGAGTTTGCGTCACAAGGCAACTCATGAAACACAGAAATGATGGTCAACCTTATTCAGATGGAAGTTTTTACTTTTCTGTCCCGGAAATGTAGATTTTTGATCTTATTTGACCAAAACAACTCTTGCTTTTGTAGTAGAGGGTTTGTTGTGCATGTAAATAGAGATGTGTAATGTCTAAGTAAAATCAACATGAAGTCAGGGACCTAAGATTTCCCAGAAGAGCATTGTTTCTTATCTCATTGTTGAATAATCTGCAGGAAGGTGTTGTGGTTTGGCTAATTGGTCCATCCATGAAACTAATCTGCAGGTGATATTATTTCCTCAGGTGGTGTTGCATAAAGTAGCACCAGTTTTATCCAGTTAGCTTTGGGTATCTCATTTAACACTCTGTCAAGTGTGAGATTGTTAAATTGGCTGCAAAAGTGAAAACAGCAAGGATATTTTTAATGAAAAGTCTGCATAAAAAATGTGTTATATTGTCTTTGTAGTGACGTTTTTGTTGCCTCTAGTTGCTAAAAGTAAATATCCTGTTAAATGAAAAGAAAAAAACTCAGCAGGAGAAAGAAATCTGAGACAACAAAGGCTGCTATTTCAAAGACAAAACCTGAACGTAAAGAGGAATTTCTGCACGTACATAATTATGAGAGTTAGCCAAACTCGCAGCAAAGCAATCAAAGTTAAGCTTTCGATTTTGCTCACAATCAGTCAAAGACAATGTCTGCTGATTACAGAAATTCCTCTGTTAAGTGTGTGCAGAGGCAAACAATGGAGAAAGATGGATTCAGGCCAGACCAGAAATATCTTATCTCTCCGTGAATGAAATGGATTGAAAACAAGACGAGCTGGAAGAACAGATGTGACAGAAAAATGACATGAATGAATCAAGAAAGTGATTGCGGTTTGGTGATGAACCACAAATAGACTTTGGTTTCTCTGTGAGTTATGTGGTATTGATCCACAGAGGAGCAAAGCTGAATTTGTTCATGTTGCTGACATTGATTGTGCTGCTCAGAGCTGAGGTCTGCAGCCTGCTGGCTTTTTTCATTTGCCGTACAGACAGCTTTGCTAGTGTACCTGGGACTGTAACTCTTGAAGTTTGATTAAAACATGATTTCATATGGTTTCTAATCTTCAGTTCTAAATGGCAGTACTGTCAATCACGCCTTCATTTCAGACTTTGAGAGCAGGTTCTCAGCGTTCTGAATCACAGAATTCATGTTAAGGCATCAGATTTCTCCTGTCTTTCTATCAATCCCAGTAATCCAAAAATAAAATTTTGCATCATCTCTTTTTCTTCTACCATAGATGACCCCATGGTGTGTTCCATCTCCAATCCGGACTTTGTCATCTACTCCTCTGTGGTGTCCTTTTACTTGCCATTTATTGTCACGCTGCTGGTCTATATCCGCATCTACGTCTTCCTGAGGATGAGGCGGAAGAGGATCGCCTTCGGACAGGCGAGCGGGAAGGTGCAGCCAGGTTCCACCCATCCCTCAGTGGTGAGCTCCAAACATGTCTTTTTATCAGAGTCAGCACCATCAGCATCTGCTGACCCCGTCTGTCAGTTTACTACCACTTGGTGGCTGAGTTGTTCCCTTCCATTTTGTTATGATAGAGCTGACTGTGGAATATTTAGGAGCGACCGGATTTGTTGCACAGGTGAAATCCTTTGACAGTTCCACACTGGAATGTCTGAAGTCTGCATGCCTGAGTGTTTAATTTTATACACCTATGGCCAGGTCAAGTGATTAGGACACCTGATTATCATCTAGATAGGTGAGCCAATGCTTTTAGTACTTTTAGTATTTAAAAATAACACTACTTTTTCTGGTCCAAGCATATTTTGTCTCTACTCACCTTATTTGGTTTATGAACATTCAGGCATTAAAAATCCTGTGGCCAGTTTAAGACCTCGTGAAAACTAAGAAAAACCCACATGTACACTTAAAATATGATTTAAAAAAAACATCATTTAATTTTCTCAACATTTTTGTATTTGTTGTTTTTACCCCTTTGATTCTTCAAAAAACTTTTCTGACCTCTGATCTTGATAAAAAAGAGATCTAGACTCTCAAACTATCATTTATTATCAATTTATAACTTAGCACTCACTTTTTCCAATATACCTTGATTCAGATATTGAACTAAAGATAAAATATTTATTTGAATTCATGTTTCAGTTATTGGTAAAGATCAGTAAGTTTATATCAATTTTTTTTATCTTTCTCTGGCTGTATTGATTCATTATATAAAAAAGGGGGTTAGCAGAATAGCTTTTTAATAAATAATTGGCTCATTTGTGACATGTCTGACCCTCCGATTCAATTATTAAATCATAGGAACGGACCAGCTACAGATTAGTACTTTTGGCATCTGATACTTTTCAGCTACTAAGAGCAATTTCACATATATCTTGTGGCTTCTATTTCTTCTCTTACTATGGATTTTAGTCAGACTCACAACATTGATAACTGGTTGCTTTAAATACAAAGTGTAGCCAGAGAGACAGAAAACAACACTGATGTCAGAAATACAATTAGCAACTTTTTAGGAATCAATTTGAGATAAAAGGGTTCAAAAGCAATGTCAGGGGAATTTGTGGAATGTAAACTTAATGGGGCGGCATCAGACAATTTTTTGCAAGACTGCTCTGCAGATGTAGATGGACTGCAACAGAGTCTTCAGATAAACACATCCCAGAGATGAAGTGTTAATGTGCGACTGTGCTAATGAGCAGTGGACACGCCTGTCTTTAGGCATGAATGTCTCTACGATTAAAATAGCTTGTCAAGATAAAAATAGTGTGTTTTGTCAATAAAGAGGGGGATGCTGCAGGAATTTGTTTTAAAATAAATACTCGTGAAAAAGTAAGGGAGGTGGAGTGAAAAACACAGATTGGTTTGGAAGTTTACTAGCTGGTGAATGAAGAGGCATTCAGGGCGACATGTTACACATAGAAAGATCTGACAAGCATAATGATCTAAGATCATTTGACAAGCGCGGAGATCAAGTACCGGTGCCCATGAGGGCATTTCCCAAGGTTACCTATTCCAGTTGTACAGTGATAGGCCACTAAAAAAGGTTTATTTATTCAAAAAATATCATATAAATGTGTTTATCTATGATTAAACTGTGTTTTTATTTATTTAACTGATTGAACTGCAAACTTATTCGTAACATAACACAAATCTTTTAGAGACTTACTCCATTGAAAATTGTGTTTTTGGTTAAATACGTGATAATTATCATTAAAATCCCTCTGGGAACACTTTTAGAATAGATAATATTAATATAATAGTAATCTTTATTTATATAGCACCTTTCATGATAAAAAATCACAAAATGTGTCACAGTAAAACACAGAATAAAGCATTGAGTAAAACGCAAAGTAAAACACAGAATATAAAAACAGAATTAAGAAAAAGCATTTTAAAAATATGTTTTTTTTAACTGCTTTTTGAAAGAAAACACTAAAGTCTACAGATCTGAGGCTGTGAAGAGAGTTCAAGAGGGATGGAGCCACTGCTGCAAAGGCTCTGTCACCGACATAAGAGTCAACAGATAAAACTGGGTCTACTGTAGAGTTACCCCGAGGTTTCTAACAGAAGGCCTGACATAAAAAGGCAAATGAACCAAGCCACTGGACTATTTGGGGGAGGTGTTTGTCAGGAGCACACACGAGGACTTCAGATTTAGCATCATTTAGTTGGAGAAAGTTGTCGTTCATCCAACTCTTGACAAATCCAGACCCCTGCGTAAAATCTGTATTTTAAAAGCATCCTGAGGTCTAAAAGATACATAAAGCTGAGTATCATCAGCATAAAAATGGTAAGAAATGCCATTAAAATAACCTAAAATATAGCAGATATAAATGAAGAGTAAAGGTCCCAAAACAGAGCCGTGTGGCACAACAGAAGAGAGGGATGCAGTGGAGGACTCAACAAAAGATGATTGGAGTTGAACATTAAATGAGAGGCTTTTAATATCTTGTTCTTCACATTTAATGGTGAAGGATTCTAAGAAATAGCAAGCACATCAAAACAGGTCTATAGAATTAGTCTCTCATGATTAAAATCTTAATGTGATTTGGTTTTCTTTCTTAGCTCAGTGCCTTATTAGGTGAATGTCCACCCTGAGTCTGAGGGATCATGGGTTCACAACCAAACTAAGGTCAGGTTATGTTAAAGCCTCTAAAGCTTTGTTCACACTGGACACGATTCGCTTGGCAGCCAGTTTTAATGTTAAGTCAATGGTCGATGCAATCTGAGCATCGGGCGGTCAGGGAGCAGCGCGTTTGAGTGGCGCAGCGTGAATTCAAATATCTGAATTTTGGCAAGGTCACTGCAAGGTCACATGCCCGGGGAGAGCAAGTAAACTTCACACAGAAAAGTCCCAGCAAGGATTCGAACTCGGGCAAGCATGTCCAAAGTCTGGCCCGTGAGCCAAATACAGCCCAAATTTAGATTTCTACCGGCCCACACACTCTGTATTTTGACAGACAGCAGTTAAAAAAAATCAAGAATATGTGGCCACCGACACTTCCTAACAACAATGAATTCATAATTGTGATTGACTAAATTAAGTTTTAAGCTGTTGTAAACCTTTATTAGCAACCTGTGGCTACTCGGCCATCAGAACCTTCAGGGACAAACGAGAGGAACAGATTTGTTTCTGTGATCCAAACCCCAGTGGTTTGTACTTCTAAATAACATAACAATTTGTATTAGCTTAAATTTAGAAATTTTACAGTGACGATTGAATTTAGAATAATAAATAAAATTTCATATAAAACCAGATGTTTTTTTTTCTTGACAGATTTTGACTTTATTTTACTTCTGGTTTCAAATAAGAAGTTTAAAATGTATTCAGATATAGTTTTGTTATATGTGACGAAATGAATTGTATTCTGTTAAAAAAAATTAAATATTTAATTTGGATTTTATGTTATTAAAGGGCTCAAAGAATGAATGCTGGTTCCCCCTTACACATTTGTACCTCACTTTTTGCCAAAAGTTTGGACATCCCAGAATAGGGCCCTCTCATTGTGAGGCAAGAGTGCTAACCACTACACTACCGTGCCGCCCCGTCTTATAGCAGCTGAGATTAATAGTGTGAATTTAAAACAAGAATAGTAAAACAAAGAAAAAATCATTCACCGATGTTTGATAACCAGTGTGCTCCCTCCACCATTTCTGATGATAAATAGGTAGAAAGTGACTTGGAGTACAATCAAGAGTCCCATCAGAACCTGACAGTCACACTCTTTTCTGTTTTTGTTTATCGTGTTTCTATGCAAATATGCTGAAAATCTTTTCAGGCATCAGATACGGCTGACAAACTTTAACGGCCTTTGGTACCGATACGTGAAAATTACGTGGAAATGAGTTTTTTACAGTTGACGCAAATTTAAATTTTGTTCTCAACCAAGCTGCTTGTTCTTTGATTGTAGCCATCATCTCTCTGGTGATTGTCCCAGTTCCATCTATCATGTAATTGATGGCTTTGTCTGCCTAACCATGGGGGAGGAGACAGAAGGTCATCTGCTGTGCATCTGGATCTACCCTATTTTTGAAATACAGTGGGTAAAAATACACGGGTAATGAATTTGATTCAGCAGCCTGATCACTTTTGGTGCTTTCCGTTAAACGTAGCTTCCTCATCACCACAAATACGTCAGGGCTGCTGTTTAACACTGGGTCGCAAATGATTGGCTGTAATTTTGATGTCAACTCTGAGATCCTAAAGTGCAGTTCTGGTTGAGAGCAATGATGAATAGTTGTTTTGAATTAGCATAATGGAATCGTGACTCTGTGAAGCAAAATGAAGGAGCTCTGTGGGGTTTTTGTTACGAAAGGAGTCCGTCTTTTATTTGTTATAGCAATTTCTAATTGAGTTGCCCCTCCTCTATGATGAGGATGGGAGCAAACATGACTGACCTGAAAGATAATTGTATTTGGATTCATTGTGCCAGAAGCAGATATTAGATATGAGATTAATTAATGAGTTTTTAGTTTAAAAAATGTTTTGCCTGTAGATTGATTATGTCAGAGCTGTCAGGGGTTATCAGGCATTTATTTTGAAAGGGTTTTCAATCTTCAATTTAATTTTTTTTTCTCTTCCTCAGGAAACCTGTTTACAAGAGGAGACACCCAAGGCAAAGCAGGACTTATCTCCTATCAGGATTAAAGTGGTGGGTGCCGCTTTAAACCGAATGCAAATAAATATACATTTAAATGTATGCATGTATCTCTATCCATATTTTTATTTTATCGTCAAGCCTTTTCATGTTGTCCTTTTCGGTGGGATACATTCTGTTTTTTAAGTTTCTTTCCGAGCACGTTCGTGGAAACTTTTTCATTCCGCGTGTGATCTCAACCCAGTGGTTTGTGTGCAAGCGGGACATCAGGATGCTGAAGGGCAGGTTTTTTGCCTTACATCACCTGGACACTTGTCATCTGAGCAGAGTCTGGGGATGACGCACTACGCCACCTGCATAACCCGCAGACTGCTTCGAGGCAGAGGAAATAACAATCTGTAATTTTCCCTCTGAGAAAAATATGTGATGAGTAAGAAATCATGAATATTCATATTTGTAGCCACTGTGGAGACACTTCACAAGACTTACAACTCATTAATGGACGATATTAGTCATGAAGGATACGGCTCATTGAAACTGCTGAGTTTAGAGGTTAAGAAAGCGATTATATGCGGTTATCAGAGCTAAATGAATGAGCTAGCAAAATAAAAACTATATTTAGGAACACAAATAGGCTTGACTCCCTGAGGTGTGCTGACTGCTCAATTGAAGCTTCGATTTGAAAAACAGAATTGAGGCGTTTTTGGAGCACGCGGTCTGAGCCTTTTCTCTGCTTTGTGGAGGCAACTTCTGCCACTAATACTCAAGATACAAAGAAGAAGCACCTTCAATCGACTTGTCTATTTGGACCATGTTATTACCCAAATCCATTCAAGGAGAAGTCAATAAAATACCAGAAATACGATTTAAAGTCAAAGAACTAAATCTGAACTTAACAGAGATGAAACTAAACTGATTATGGGAAGTTAAAAGACACTTTTAACTGATACTTACTACTTTTTGTAGGTGTGTTTTAATGTAAAAAAACAATTGATCAAAATTCTTTATGAACAGATTCTAAAGCAACAGGAGATTTTTTCTGAATCCAAAAATGTTTTGATCATATCACAGTTTACCACTTGACTCATGTTGATGTAAACATGCATCAATCCACTTCAGCTCTAAAATTACCTTAAATTAGCATCTATTTGAATGTAAAAACATCCTTTTTTTCATAGCTAGAATAAATTCAGGCGTCAAGGGATTAAAAACCTCAAACATGAATAAACTGATTAAAATATTGAAACCATATCCTAGCCTGGAATTACTTTACGAGAAGGTTTAAATACGGTAATGGCTGATTGAAAGAACGAAGTAAAGCCGAATCCAAATTTTTGAGGTTATTCCTACTCGATGATGTCATCAACAGTCGCCAGTCAGCTAACGTTAGCGTGGAGCTGCTAGTGCTTGGAAATACATGACGATATCGGTTTTATAACTTTAAAAAGGGCATTCTAAAACAAAAAGTCATTACTTTGATTTAAATGTAAGCTTGAAGATAAACGTCAAAAAAATCCTCACAAACACTACATCCACGTTTTCACATACAGACGCTTAAATTATTGATAAATTAGTTTGTTAAAGTTGTGATTATTTTTCATTTTAACCAGAAAAGCTTTAGTCAATAAAAATGTCGGAACCAAAATGACAAACAAAATCAAGAGAAGACGTTTTAGCATAGCCCAAAGTGATGTCTTTAATTAGCTGACAAAGAAATAAAAAAATGACTTAAAAAATGTTATTTTGATGTACATTCTTTTCTTTGTGCGGCAAAACATATCTCTTTTTCTCTGACCTACTTCTGTACCTTGGTTTGCTGGAAAGTCCATTTGTGTTCACACTTGAGTAAACCCGAGCAGAGTCTTAAGACTTGTTATTCTGAGGTGGACTACTAGAATGTACTTGAATTCTGCCAAAAAGGCAGAACTTGACGCACAGAACTGGTGAGAGTTCTGATTATTAAAGCTGTATTGTGTTCTGTGTTTGGGAAGGTTCTCAATCATCTGGTTTGTCCTGAATTTTTAATGCATTTGCTGCATCTATCCACAAATTTTTCCAAACAAGAGCAAAAACCTCAAACCCAAATACATTCCAGTTATAACCTAATATTAAATAAAGACCCACTCCAATGAACAGGGTACTTTTAACATGTTCTTGTGGCAGTTTTCTGATGATGGAGGACGTATATAAAAAAATTAACTAAAAAATGCATTTCTGAGTATTTCTTTATTCAAATAGCAGATGAAAAAATGTTTGAAAAAGATGATATTTGGGATGTAGGAAATACTTTGAGGTGGGGCACAAGCTCCCTGCTCCACAGCAGTGAGGGGAAAGGGGGCGGGGTTTCTCTGCGCCAACTCAAAGGTAAATTTTTGATGAATTACTGCTGCTCTGCAGAAAATATGTCCTAAAAATAACACTTTCTTTGAAATTTTGGCTAAAAAGGACATAATCATAATCAAAAAATACTTCTGAAGTATCTCAAAAGACAACATTGGAGTGGGTCTTTACAATCATCCATGGTATTCTGTTGGTTTGGGGTCATTGTGTCTAACCGTTAGCCTCGTCTCTTCAGCAGAGTGTAGACTCGTCAGGACCTTCAAAGCCAAGTCTGCTCTCAGGCTGCCTGTGGCGCAAACGGCCCAAAACTGGACCAGCGGAGAACTCAGTGCTGCCCCCCGTGGACATGCAGAACTACTGCAGCATCAGCCATGCCTCCTGTGGCCGGACTGAGTTTGACCTGGAGCAGGGGCAGGAGGAGCAGGACGGATCGGGCAGCAACCAACTCGAGCTCCCCCCAATCAGGCTGAACTGTGAAGTGAAGGAACTGTCAAATGGACGGACGCACACGTCACTGCGGCCGATATCGCACTCTCACAACAATCCGCGATTCAGGAGCATGCACGCCAGGGAGAAAAAAGCGACTCAGATGTTGGCAATCGTGCTCGGTGAGTGGATGTTGCCATAAGGGAATCGGGCTGAGGGAGAGTAAATGTCACAGAAACACAACACAGGCAAATTTATGGAAGAAAGGCGACAGTAGCTCAATCTGCCTTAAGCCTCTTACAAATGAACATTTCCTTCTCGTACACCTGCTTATGGGTTCTTTCACCTTCTATCTGGTCATCACAGCAACTCTGCAGTTTCTTAATCCGTGAGCATTCGCTGCAAATCTGCAGAGATTCAGTAAGTCAAGCTGAACGGAAAAAATCGGTTTCTACTGGACTTACAAGTCCATGGTGGATGTCGTGGAAATCCTGACAATGATTCTACATTCTCCAATTACTGCACAGGTTCTATTACATGTAGCTCTACAGATGGTAAAAATAGTATTGCATTGCACATTCTTTACTTCTTTAGGGTTATGATAATAAATTGAAGTCTTACTTTGATCATAATTGATGACTTCTTCTTTTTCTCTTCCCCCTTTTTTCTCCAAATCCTCCGTCTTATTTATTTCTATCCTCTCACTCTGTCTGTCTCCATGCTCACCACTCTGTCCTACTTGCACCCTCTAATCCCTTTTGTCCTCTCTTCTGCCGTCTGCCTGCTTCAGGGGTGTTTCTCATCTGCTGGCTACCTTTTTTTGTGACTCACATTCTGAACACTCACTGCAGGACGTGCCACATACCTCCCGCGCTCTACGGGGCGTTCACCTGGCTGGGCTACGTAAACAGCGCCCTCAACCCCGTCATCTACACCACCTTCAACATCGAGTTCAGGCGGGCCTTCATCAAGATTCTCAGCTGCTGAGAGAGGAAGAAGAAAAAAAAATGTGGCAGCAGATTAAAATGGAAATAAGGCTTCACGCTCCTGCAATAACTCAGGCGTGGTGCCCTTTGTAAACAGTGACCCTGGATGTAGGCTGGGGGGGACGGCGAGATAATGTAGGCGGAACAAAGTTGAGGTTCACAATAAACTGTTTATTTATTACTTTAGCAAAGAAACTTTATCCGTCACAGCATCAGGGCTGCTATTCCATTAAAACAGTATTCCTCCTCTAAGCGGACTCACATTATCACATTCATACAGTCTTAATGACAGCAGAGGACTTGGGCTTTCTTTTGATTATGTCTTGTATAGTATGTGTTCAGGTCAATATGAGTTTAAAAAGCTTCTTTGGAGGCCAAATGGAGTTTTAAGGCTGATAAATGGATGTGCAGGCCAATTCATCGAAGGGCCCTACGCCTCCACAAAGTGTGGATTAACTCCCCTCCAGAATAACATGACCTTCAGTTACACACCAGCACATGCACAGTTACGAACCTGCTTTAGAGTCGCTGAAAGGACCGCACTGTCCACCATCAAAGACTGGCATCATTTTTGAGAACACTTATCGATCTGGAAGGCTTTGTTGCTCAGTGTGGATTCATTGCAATCAAAAAAAAAAATGTGTGGTGTTTGATGTGAAAACACTTTTCACTGTTTTTTTTTTTTTTTTTTTTTTTCAAGCGAACCATCTTTAATGACGATTCTCCCTGCAGTTTGGAGCTGCCTGTTTTCGAAGGAGAAAAGCGCTTTGTAATCTTTACAAATCAAACAGGGTTGTAAATTGTGTGGCGGGCCGCTCTGTCGTGAGCCGAATATTCACAGCACTGTGTTCGAATAAAGACGAGAAAAGAAAAAAAAAAAAAACGGATTTTTCTGCACCTGCACATTTTTATTGGCTTTTATTAAAGGCACCGTACTTTGCATTTTCCCTAATAGGCTGGTTTTCTCCGAAGACGGCAGAAAAGAAAAATGAACATGATGCTAAGAAAAGCGATGAATCAGACGCGAAAGCAGAAAATGAGATAAGGGAATGATAGGTGAGGTGAGAAGAACCACGTTAAGCCATAAAGAAAAGCAGAAGGAGTGAGGATTAAACTGGACTGTAGGAGGAAATAAAATTGGAGATGGATTGCGGACAGTTGCAGGAATGAAGAAAATAGGGGTGGTGGGGTGACGTTCGCTCTTAGACGATATCTCGGGCTCCTTATTTCTGAGAGGCATAAACACCTGCTCCCCAAACACCTTCTCCCTCTGCATCCAGCCTGATTCACCTGAAAAGTGCTTATGCCTGTGCATGCTTTTGTTTACGGATGCACAATCTAACATACCGGTTTTGATCTTCCTAACGCAAACATCAATAATGCATCACACTGATTTACGTTTTTCCCTTGTTAAGATCCGTCAGTTGGAATCAATATACATAATTCAGGGCAGGAACCTAAACAGCCGCATATTTTCGAGAGTGAATCAACACATTGAGCAAAGGAAATTCCACAGATGCAGGATTTTTTCTATTTAATTAAATTGAAATTTAAGGGGGAAATGTTTAACCAGTACCTCCTCAAAACATGAAATAATTACCTTAACAAATTCATCCCCATCTTCGAATATTAAACTGCAAGAAAAATCCTCTTCAGCTTCATGCGTACCCTCTCCGTGATGCTTAAAATGCTTCATAAAATGTTATTTTAGGATCCTTTATGGGGTCATTAAATGCTAAAAAAGTTAAGCCCTTTGGGATCATGTTTTTTGCTCATCCAATTTCATGGCAATCTCTTTTTTACATTGAAAGATGTCTTGTGTGCTGACATTATGTCCTGAAGGTGGTGCAAGTTTGCAAAGCGTAGACGAGATCCAAATCTGACTTTCTGATCCTGACACTTTGGAAACTTTTAAAGAAGAAAAAAATTTACATTTTATCTAGCTGTGAGGAGTGTCGATGAAATTAAACTGATCCTTAAGGATGCAGGATTAGTGGTAAAACATTAGATTTGTTAAGGAGACTGGGGTGAAATTGATTGCTATAATAAAGTGTTTTGGTAAAAATTACAGTTTCCTACAGTTTGTGTCTAGTGCACATGCTGGTGCATGCAGGGTCAGTCTTAAGTTCTGGCCGTGTTCAAAGTCCTTGCTGCTGAACTCCTGCCGGTTCTTGTAAAAGCCTTGCGGAGCTGCTCGGTGGGGGGCTGTGAATCTGCAGTCTTTAATTTGTACTTCTGTGCACACTCAGCTCTCTGATGGTGCTTCATGCCGTCCAGTGAAGCTTTTCTGCTCAGATCTGGCTTTGTAGTTTCTCTATAAGGAACCCCACGCGCACACACAAAAAGATGTGGATGAAGGAGGACTCCAGTTAACGGAATCTGATTAATTGGCGTGATAAAAAAAAAAAAAAAAAAAGTAGTCTTCATGCAACTTGTCAGTCAGCGCCGTTATATGGTATAGATTTACTACTCCCTTTTTGAATTTGATGGACACAACTTAAAAAAATGTTATGAGTCAAGTTTTCTAAATGTAAAAAAGAAACAGTAAGTAGGTCAAAGTATTATCGGGGTCAGAATTTAACAATATCGGGCCTCTTTTGTCGTTTTTAAGGCTCACAATTGGGCAGATTCGACTATAACTGTAGAAAACTGACTCCAGTGATTCTTCCAGGAGCTTTCAGGCTGTGGTGCTTAAATGAAACTGTCTCCCTTGTCTAATATGTGGCGGCCCTGAAGACTATAATTATGTTAGCAAATAAAAAGCTAACCAGATAATGAAAAAAAAAAAAAAACAGCATTATAGTTTAGGAATCAAAACCAAATTACAGAAACCAGAACACAATTCTAATTGTTTCGGAAAACTGTAATATCCAGAAATCAAAATAAATATGCTTAAAAAATGAGTTAATTTTTTTCACATTTAATTTTGATTTATGTGAATTACTTTTGTTTTCCGAAATGTTTATTATTCATTTTATTAAATTTTGGGGAATTGTGTAACATTTCTGGATTTACGTTTGATTTTTAAAATGTAATGTGTGTTTTTTTTTTAATTATTTAAATATTTTTTGTGATCATTAATATGTTTTTGCTTTATGTGAATTGTTGGTGTGATTTGGTCTTCAGGGCCACCGTAGTTTCTACTGAGAATTACTTGCAAAATAAAAAAAAGGGGAAGAACTTCAGGAGGAGGACCAACTATGAAGTTCAAGCTGGTAAAATGTGCTACAGCTATCACAAAAAAACCTAAATTCAGTTCTATTAAAACAGAAATGAAAATCAGATTAATGGGAGAATAAATTAATTAAACAATTCAAGTACTAAAAGACCCCCCAAAAAAAGCAACAATCTTAAACCTCCTTCCTCTTTTCTTTCATTTTGTTAAAGAACTGTTGTCTTCTTTGGATACCTTTTCTTTAAGACTAAATTAAAATTGTATGCCACAAAACATTAATGCAGGAGGATCTGCTCCGCCATAATAGTTTTTCCCAATAAGTACATCTTCTCCCCTTGTGAGTGGATCATAATATCCCGAGTACACAACACAGCACTTAAATTTTGATTAGATGATCTGCTGCAGTCAATTAGATGTAAGCAACATAAATACATCCTCGCTGTATAGTTTCTGAGTACTAAAGTGATAAAACATTTTCCAAAGCATCCTAATCATTAAAGTTTAGCGAGGAAGTGGAATTGTCAGCATCTCTGCAAAACAGCAACTTCCTGATTGTAAAATGAAGCAGCTGCACAGACAGTAGTCAAAAGCAGGACGGATCATTGCAAAGTTATTCTTGATTCATTATAGTTTATTTTGATCATATGTTTGTTGAAAAAACAATTCAGATTCAGATTTTTTTTCTCAAAGTAGAAGATTATTCTTTTTATCTTTCTGCAAACACATAAAACTATTCCACTTTTGAGCCTTTAAAGCAGATAAACGTCAGATCGAGTCTGAAGGGATAAACTTTAGGTTACTTACCGTGCTTGTTATTTATATAAAAAAATAGTTTATATCCCACTGTGCTTTACACATAAAAAACAAATTAATTTTCATATTTCTTTTTCTGACATCTTTATCCTTTATCGGTGTACCTTTATGCAGCTTTATTAATTGTGGTTGTTAAGGATTATAGCACAGAAATTGAAATAAAACATGAAAATAATTTTAAAGAACTGAACACAAATATGACATAAAAAATTCTGAGACACAAGAAAAGAAAAAAATATAAAAACAGGAGAATGGTCTGTTTTCAGTTTGCCATCAACCGAATATGTCTGATTCGAACCCCCGTTTGTCATGAAAACCATGTGACTAAAGATCTCTTCAGTCATTGGCCAGGAATTATGAGGGCGGGGCAAAGCAACAAGAGAAAGAGTAATGTTTTGCAATCCTTGTCGGGATAGTTCACTTAATCTAACTTTATATTTTGTTAAGCAATTTTGAACATCTGTATCAATGTCAGGTAAAACCCTTTTTATTGCTACGCTGATAAGTGTTTATGACATATAGATTGACGGGAAAACAGTGTGAGAAGCAGTGTGTAACACGTTAAAAGTTGCTTTTATGAGCCTGCATGCGATCACATTTTTCTGCAGATTATGCTTCCTACTTCTGTTTATATCCCATAATGCCCTGCTATGATGGCCATTTTGCATTTTGGTTCAGTCATTCCACTTCAAGCAAAGAGCCGATTCAGACTGAGGAAACTCAGAGCGAACCGGAGCTCGGTCTGATTAGAAACAAACCAAGAGCAGCTTGAAAGAGACTGAAAATGTGTTCCGGCTTATAGGGGGAAACGAACTCTGGTTCACTTTAAGTATATCGAATCTAGTCTGAAGACACCCTTGTGCGACTGAAAACAAAGTTCCCGGAGAAAACTGAAATGAACATGATCATTGTTAGAAGCTGAACAGGAAGACACAGGAATGATTGATATAAAGGTTTTCTTTTACCCCAAATATGCAGAAAATAATAATAAACAGTGGGCCGATAAATAGGTCAACATTGCAAAACCTTCCTCAAAAAAAGAAACATCTCTGAATAACTAACCCCACATAAAAACCTTAAAGGTTTTATATATAGTTTGATCAAACAACTTGAGAAACAAAAGGGTTAAATAAAGAGAACAACACCCCACACCACAGAAACAAGTCAGCGCTCTGCCACACTTTCTGCTTCCTGAAGAATAGCCCATGAAGGCAATTAAGAAAACGTCTGCAGGATATAACCCCACAATATTAATACGTGCACTCCCTACAACACCCAGGCAAATACAGAAATAGACACAAGTTACCAAGGCTGTGTTGATTAATGTGTGTAATTATAATAAACTAAATTAAGAAACTGTTTACATTACCATGTGACGGTGGGATCCACCACAAGAATCATAAACCAAAACCTGGCAGGATTTAAACTCGAGGAAAGCAGAAATTGATCGTTTTTAAGAAAATGGAGCAAGTTGAAGATACTTAACATCCCTTTCGTAACTTAAATCATCTTTTGATATATTTTTAAATCATTCTCTGTGGTCTTTTAATTAGGTTTATGCAGTTTTTAACCAAAATCAAAAGATTTCTAGGACGTAGTTTCTGCAGAGCAGCAGGAGTTCATCAGAGCTTCTAATAAAAATGAGGAAAACAAAGTCCTGGTTGAACAAGTGAATGCATTAGAATAATATTTTCTGTCACTAATATCCTTATATAAAACTGCATTTTTTCATCTGCTCTTGTTTCACAATTTGAATAAAGAAATACTCACGTCTAAGCTTAATTTTCTTAATCTATATCCTCCATCATGAGAACGTTTTAAAAACACAATATTCATCCAAGTAGGAGTTCAAACCTAACCAGGAAAAAAGCAGAAACTATCAGCACATGCCGATGTGTTCCTTTATTCAAGGTGCTGCTCTGTAGTTTTCCTCCATGGGTTCCCTTTGCCCCCCCTGGGCCAGGATTTTAGTTGACAGGCAGTTGCAAGATTTCATTTTGAAGTCATGATGACAGATGGAGATGATGATTACTGTCACATACCTTGAAAAGCCCCCTGTCCCATCCTCCCACCGACGTGTCAAGGCAGCATGGTAATAATCATCCCCCCCCCCTTTATCCCTGCTGATTTATGCTGTAAGATCAAACCACTCTCGTATCTGTACGACCAATATAAAATCACCTGCAGTCAGCATTTTGTTTTACTTCACATCAGTACAAACCAGAGCATTTCTTAAAGAGTCATGGCTTTGTTTTTAGCTGGAATCTGCTAAAATAGCTGCATCATGCATGAAGCGTTTAAATGCCGGCTGATTCTCAGCAAGTGCCAATGAAGTTTTGGTGACTCCACAGGCAGAAAACTGACTGACACTCGGAAGCTTCTCCATCTGTGTTTCTTTCCTATGATCCTCATGAGCTCATAATAAGGCAGTAGAGCCTGAGAGTTTGTGGAAATGGGTTGGAGTTTAAGAGGTAATTGGACAGTGCCAGCCTGGATCAGCGCTGTTAACTGACCCAGCCCACTCTAATCACTAATCACAGCGGCGCATCTCACCGAGGCCAACACATTAGCAAGCTAACAAGTGGGTTATGGGAAATGCAGAGTTATGATGAAACCATGGGGTTAAGGCAACATTTATCTTTTCATGGCCTCCTCTGGTCGTCCTCCAACTCCCAATAAAGAGGAGAGAAATTCTCCACAAAAACCTCATTATATGTAAGAGGACCATGTCCAGAAACAAAACCATCTTTTCAAACTGCTTGAACTTCTTTTTAGCTACTTAATATTAAAGATTAAGAACAGAAACCTGGTGAACCACTATGGACAATTTAAGAGAAGGATGACGCAGAAAAATCACAAAATTCACAGCATTTCTGTGAATGTAAAGACTGAAAAAGATGATTAAATATCAGATTATTTTCAAATAAGTTGTAAGAAACTGATCTATACTATGGCCACTATAAGAATGAAAAAATAGACAAAAATATGAGAATAAAGTAAAAACATTGTAAGAGAATAAAATAGTAAAATTATGAAAAAAAAGTAAAAGAATTTACAAGAAAAAACTATCAAAAAATTATGAGTAAAAAGTCAATATTTTAAGAGAATAAAGTTATGATTTCACAATTTATAAGTTGAGACTTTAAATTAAAGTTATACATTAAAGAAGCAAAAGACTGTTTACTAAGAAAAATAGAACTAGCAAAAAATAAATAAATAAATCACATCATGTTTCAGTTTGAGAGGCAAAGAGTGCATTGTAGGGGGTTACTTCAGTGGTTTCACAAATAGGTTTTTTAATGAATCAGCATTAACTTATTTTAAGAATAGGAACAGTGAAAAGAATTTGCAGGATACTGGGCCTCCTCAGTAGAATTTTTTTTTTCTTTAACCAGCTAATATTTAATGATATTTCAGCAGTTTTTGTACAAAGTTGGTGGAAACAGAATCCGAAAAGCTGCAATATTTTTTCTTCTTTTGTCCTGTTCAGCCAATGAACTCAGATTCCTGCTGAGTGGCTCTTGTGATGGATATGACGGAAATATTTTGCTTTTACAATTGGGGTTGCTTAATTCTCCAACAAGTGTGTAAATACAAACCCTTTTGTAACTGAAGCTGAACTTTATTTATCAAGTTTTACCTTTCGGGCTGAACAAGAGAAGGAGCATTGAGGGGGTGGGGGGGTGATAAGATAACAAACTAGGGAAAAACATATTTGTACTCCGAGTATTTCAAAATTGTCAGGAACAGCTTGTGTAATACCCAAAATGCAGGAGAGAAAAAGTAAAACATTTAATAAATAAACTGAAACATGAAAAAAAAAAAAACCTGGAAGACACCAAAAATAAGTAGATAAATCAAATAAAGGTGACCAAGTTGATGACTTGAAAACCAGATAATTAAAGCTGGGGTGCAATTAACTTAACTGAAGACAGCTGTGGATCATCAACCTGAAATAGGTGTTAATAACAAATGAAAGCCAAAAACATGACAAAGAAATACATAATCCACACAATCCTTACAAATGTTTAGAATTAGTGTCATGTGTGCAAAAAAAAAAAGCAAAATTTGTTCACAAAATGATTTAATTAACATTTAGAAAAAGTATGAAAAATGTTTCCTTTTATGTGGTTTTGTTAGTTCAGATTTTCAATTTAAAGTAATTCACTGTCAAATGTTTGTTTTTTATTAATCAAACTGTGACGTGTTCCTACAATGAAACGATGGAGGCAGAAGTGGCTCCAAGTTCATTTAAGTTTGTAAACCTAAATGGATTGCAACTTAAGGAACAGACAAAAAAAAGAAGAGATCTGGCTTCCTGCAACAGTCCAAAGACATCCATGTCAGGATTAATGGTTCCTCTAGAGCCAGAGGGAGCGCGCGCGGTTGTTTGTCATGTCTGCCCTGTGATCAAAAGGCAAGCTTTCCAAAGAACACCTTATCCAGATGATTGCTGGGATGCACTCCTAACCCTGAACATCATGGAGTCAGTACGGAAAACAAATTGCTGCAGGAGTTCAAGATGAACAACTCTGAGGCAACTTGAAAAAAAAGTTTTAAAAAGTTTACTTTTTAGTTTTGCTTTGTTATTGAAACCACTGAATTCTCAATGAAACTTTCAGATTAAATTAGTTTGGGGTACTCAGTCACTTTAAGTCATAATTAAAATTTTAAGTGGGATAATAAATGGATATCAGAAGTTGCTTAGTTGATTCAAAACACATTTTTCATGAAGTCACCCATGAGCTTTAAAATTCACCTAACGAGTACATAAACAAGAATTTAACCTTCTTTGGTAAAATCTCCTTTCAAGGATTCTCTCACTTTTCCCATGCTGCATTTCATCTCATTCACCTGTAAACAGCTTTGGAGCAACAAGACAGAAATGGAAACCTTAAGAGGACAGTCTTCATTGTGCACTTAATGATCAACATTCATTAGCAGCGCCGATGTTTTAAGGGAAACCATTAAGTGTGATTAAAAATAATTAGTTCTAGATGGTCGGCAGTGCAGAGAATTGCTTTCAAAGGACTTTTAAAAGTGATTCACCACACATGAGGCCAAATTTTTCACACCAGGTGATAACCTGTTTGTTCTTTAGAAAATAAAAACTACAAAATTATTAGAATAATTAATTGTAGCTGCAGTACAAAAGTATGGAACCCCTGAAGTGTAAATAACAAAAAAAATCACCTTTCGCAAAAACATTTCAAAGATCACAAAAGTTAACTAAAAATGAAAGACAAATGTAAAAACTTAATTAATTTTAGAAAAAAAAAAACTTGACAAAAATTCTTGAAAACAAAAATAATTTCAAGAAGAAAACAAAAAAGAACAGTTAAAAGAATGCATGCACAAATATTGCATCATTCCCACTAAAGCATTTTACAGTTAAAGTATTTCTTTGGATGCTATTAACAGTAGTAACCTCTTAAAAGTTAATAATAATGAAAAGTTTTGTTTGATGTCGAAAAAAATGTAAGAAAAAAGAAAAGTTAAGGATAAGGTCTGCACGACCTTGAAAAGGACACGACTCTAAATCTTTTATTCTTCTTCTGTTTTTTATGGCAATTTACTCCCAAGTGTACGAGGATGCAGCCTCACTTAATGAAACTTTATTAACTCAGTTAACACAAAATGTGTTTAAATTCCCCCCCTAACAGCTAAATAACTATAAAGTGCCCTGGATTTAAAGGTAATTCGGACATGATGCTCACTACTTTTCTATCACAGATTTTGTGAAGTGAAGATCGAATAAATACAACCATGTCACTACGTTTGTTTATCACTCCGCTGTGTTCTGATGGTCAAAATGTGGATGGTTTATTCAAATTACATTTAAAAACGTTTTTTTCTTCAAAATTGTTTGACCACAATGCATTGTGGTCTATATTCGCCAATCTAGTGAGCATCAATCAATGGCATTCATGCTAGTTTTTTGCAAAGACCTCTGGGAAATTTCGAGCGCACTTGATTTTGGAATTAGTTGATTGGGACAGCACTTGAAAATGCTGAACGTGCTGAATATTATATAGTGCACTCTATAGTGATTGGGGGGAATTCTGACACGACCACAGACACTTTGACAGCAAAAGCAGCTGCAGTGACATCTCCTCAAAGTAAAGCACACTGACTTCCCCTCTTTTCCCCTTTGCTGACATATAAAAATTAAAAACTATCAAACAGAGAGAATGCTACATCTTTTTAAATTTAGTTCTAAATATAAATCAATTTGGTTAACTGTTGCAGTGTTGGTCACACAGAAGAGGTGACGCAATATTTGCATATGTGTGGGCGGATCAGGTAACTAAAAAGCCAAAGAAATTTCCAGAAATCAAAACGAAATGAACGAAACACAATAAGAGACAAGAAGAGATAAACGTTATATTGTTTATCATTTGAACTCAAAGTTATTTGGCTTGAAGTGATAATGGATATCATCACCCAATCAGGGATGTCTCATAGTTCTCCAGTTTTGTAACATTTTCCTTTAGTTTTTTGGAAATTACTTTAGTTTTACAAAATGTTTTTCACGTGTTGGTTTTTGGAATGTTGTCTTGTTTTCTTATATATAATGCTGTTTATAAATATTTGTTTCCTTTTTTGATTGTGATCTTTAAAATGCTTTTGCATCAAGTGAGTTTTTATACGATTTGCACTTCAGGGCCTCCATACAACAATAACAAAACCTGACGATTTATTGTAAGAAGTCAGTGGTTTACCTAGTGTAACCTTCATGCAGCACATGCACTCAAAGCCAACATATAAATGGATTTCAGCTCTTCAGGCCATCGTCTCTGTGTTGCTGGAGGTCCTCCTGTGGTGGAGATTAAAGGGCAAACGTTACTGCTTTGCAAATTACCCTCACAATGTAACTGTGTGGGATTTTTTTTAATCTTCAAGCCAGGTCTCAACCAGGGAGCTACTCTAAGAGATAATGAGCAGAAGGGGAGTCAGACACCACAAAGGTCAGAACAATTCTTCCACTTCAATCGGGATTCAACAGAGGAAATATCCCGGGAGAGAAGGAGGGCATAACTGCAATAAATTATCTGACTCTTCTGTAACGACGTAATGTAACTCGAGTTTGCTTTTAATTGCGGATCATTTCATTGAAAATGTGGCAGACCTTTAGCAATGCATCACGAGTAGACATGTATAAGTAATGCTCTCTATGCGTGGTCACTTTTTAGGTCTCTGGAGTGATTCAACCAGGGACTCCCAAACCTCTTTCCAGGATTCAGTAAAAATTTGCGATTCATGAGTGAAGTTCCATAGAAACACGATCACATGATGTCTTCAAGGGTTTTCTTATTCCATATACATCGTATTCAGTCAGAGTTCATCCACGATCAAATGTGGTACAATTATAGACCCAAGCTGCCACAGTGACTCACTAATTACATACTGTGATGTCGTGCTGAACGTCCATTTCAAACAGACATGGGATGGTTTTTATAAAGACATATTGCACCAAAGCTTGGAGCGGAAAGCCTTTTTTCCCTAAAAAAAAAAAAAAAAAAACGGCCAACTTTTCACATTCATGCATATTTGTATATCTTCCCACACTTGCAGGCTGTGTTTACTTCTCTGTACCACTCTCTAACAAGCACCTGGATGCAATTGGTTACAGTAATCAGCTCAGTCACACACTGCAGCTCCCGGCTTTAATAAGACTCTGTTTTTTTTTTTCTCCGTTTCGGGTTTTAACTCTGTCTTTTCCTATTTTAGCTTCCACAAAAATTATGATTAAAATTAAGATTTTGAGACCTGTTCCTTAGATGATTCTTACCTCCAGCTATCTCTCGTGTTGTAGTGTATTTCCCTCAGCTCAGACTGCCTTACAGTTGGAAGAGTCAGATTTACATCAGTCCATGTGTCTTTTGATTTACTTTTCCTGATGGTACTGCAATGCTGCTACATGCTTTGTGCACGATAGAAATAGGGAATTGACTCATAAATCTACAAACCTCACATCCATATGAAAATAACAACAAAATGTCAAACCTTAATGGCAAACATGACCATCTTTGTTCATCTGTGGATGCAGCTCTTTCATTTGTCATTTTTCAGCAATACAAACTACATCAGAACGTATTGCAAGTGTTTGCTAAATTATGACGCCCCCTGCATGCTTGAACCCTGCTTATTTTCTCGGCACAGAATTAAAGATAATAGATTTTAGTTTGAAATGAACATGTTGCTACTTTCTGTCAAAAAAATGTGTTTTAAAAAATTGCATCATCTCTTCCTTTTTAAAGTCTGACAAACAAATGCTCATTAAGACAGTAGGTTTGCACAGAATACTCAATTTTCTTTATTGCATTGTTTTACTGCAGAATAACAACCCAGGCAGAACCATTGTATGGAAGATTAAGCAAAAAGAAAAAACGTGGTTTGAATGTCATTATGAAGTTTGCTTCTTCATCTCGTATCCATCATTTTTCTCAAAATATGCAGCTCATAATTGTTCTAATCAGAGACTCAAATGAAAGCCTTGATGGCTTTTTGCATCATTTGTAAGAGTTAAGAAGTATGTATTTCACAGACTAAAATGGATAAATTCCACATAGAATGTGGAAATATGAATTAATTCATTAATAAAAAAGTTTTTTTTTTATTTAGCTTTTATTTATTTGCACTCATATAACCTATTGCAAAAAAAATAGTTATAGAAATACATAAAAAGTAGGTGCAGGAAGAGGAAAAAACCGATATGGGCTTATGTTAGAGCTTCTACCTAACAAGTCTTAAAATTAACATAAAAAACAATCATAGAATTCTATACGTTCATAATTATACATTTTACACATCTTAAAAATAAAACAAAAAACAGTTTCATGATTCAATTATTTTATTTAATTTTTAAGCCATTTTTTGGGGTTCTTGTAACTTTTTTTTTTACCATTCTTTTTTCATTGTAGTTTTACACACAATACATAAAGGTAAGAAAGCAAACAAACAAGCAAACAGCACGGGATATCATGGCAAAACCAGATCCTCGCAAAGAACGAATCCAGGTGTTAAAATTGCCTGTAATATTTCACAATTACCCCAAAATTATCCCAAACTCCGCCCATTTTTTGGACCCCTTTCATGTTGGTTCTCGTTACATAACTTCAGGTGTTCCTACCTGGGTTCAGCTATCTATCATATCTTAACTCTATCTGTAAATAAGTTTATTTTAGCCCATTTCTAATCATTTTTTGGTTATTTTTCAGCACTGTAGTTCCCTGGCATGTTTTCATTTCTCCACCTTCTGTTTGGTTCTACTTCCTTTCAATAAATCACTTTCCATCCAAGTCTTGTATTTTAATTCTCCATCTGTACTCTTGTTGGGCATTTTCCAAAAGTGGTCATTTCTGACTCCAGAAAGACCAGCAGTTTACACCGGGTGATGTCTAAGAAACTGTAAATAGATAACTATTCATGAAATAGTACAATAACAGAGAAATTCTCTCATTTGTCAAAAGAAAACACGCAAATTAGTTGATTCAAAGGTCAATTTTGTTTTCTTAAAGGATTATTCAATTTTCTTCAGCTCATCTTTTTCACAGTCTAACCAGAGTTAGGCTCCTTTATCTTATTTTGTCTGGTGCCTAATACAATTTCTCAAACCCATTACATTTTTGTCGCTCACACCTTTCCTTTCCTACATATTCTTCATTTCCTCTGTACTAGAATCTTTTGTCACCCTCCCAGCTGCAGGCCCCTGCTGCCTGTTAGTCCTTTGAAACTTGTTAATTAAATCTGCTGATTGAAAGAGCCCGAGGGAGCAATGTTTAATCGATGAGCACAAATAGATGACTTTCATTCTACACAATTCCTCCCTGAACACTTGCCTGATCCTTGGCTCAATCCAGAAAATTGTGCATTTGGGCATTTGGACAAAAACTAAGAGGCCATCTAAACATTGTGAGAGCAATCTAACCCAATTGCTATAAGAATCTCTTTCTCCTTGAAGTCCCAGTGGCAGAAAATAAATGGTTTCTCAAGTGCCTTATGTCTTTTTTTGATAAATGTGCTTAATCTTTTTATTTTTTTTACATTTAGGTTCTTATACAATCTTCCTCAGGCTCTGCTCACCCCTTGCTCTCCTCTTTCCTCTTCTTATGTCAGAAAAATATGAGTGTCTCTCAGTGAACGAGTACCTGCACAGTACAGGAGGTTCCTTTTACGCAGCTTCCTTTATCCCATTACTAAAGCCACAGTCATGTTGCCGGCAATTCACAAAAAGAGACATCAAGGTTACATGCAAATGCAATGCGTCACTATATGAAAAAGAAAAAGGACATGGCATAAACACATGTACACACAGTCGTGAGACAAAGGCGGCCCTGGCCTTTTTTCAGCTGCAGGCAGAATCCAGTTTCACCCAGCTGTTCTTCTAACCCTGCAGCTAATACTGTGCCTGACCTCCACGTCTCCAGCAACAACAGCCTGACCCAGCTGGCACAAACATCAGCAGCACCCACGACATCGCTGGAATGCAAATTTGTAAGCAGAAGATTAGCATGACTAACCCGCACCCAACAGACTCTCTCAAATGATTCGACTGTCCTGGAAAAGTTGTGCACATTTTCCAGTGAACTTTTCAGTAGATTATCAGCCCTTTAAGTTTCTAAAATTCATTTAGCAGTAAGATGGAAAGCTTAAGACAATTAATACTTGATATTTTAATATCAAGCAAGCTAGAATATTAAGCAAAAGTCTTTGTGATGACAACAATCAACGTAGTGAAAGATGAAGCAAACTTTGACTTGATCGATGCCTCTAAAGCAGGGGTGGGCAAACTACGGCCCGGGGGCCACATGTGGCCCCTTAAGCTACTTAATCTGGCCCTCCAAATTAAAATACATTGAATCAAAAACCTAATTATTGTTTTATTTTCATTGTATTTCTGGTTTCTTCTCATGAATGGTATTGTCTCTCTGGCGTTCGTGTGTTTTTTTCTGAGTCAGAAGGTGATTTTTCGGATTTCTTTGAGTTCGCATTTTCCTCTGAAGAACATCAACCCATTGGATCACCAAAAAGAGAACAGAAATCTAAATTTAGAAATTAAAATTGCCAAATTTTCTGTTTTTAAATGAATATATGTGAATTTTAATCCAAATTAAAGAATGTTTTTCTCTAAATTCCATATTATATTTTTAGTTTATGAGGTTCATTACCAAATCACTCCTTCCATCTGCTCCTTTTTCTGGCCCTTATGACAAATTTTAGAACCCTTTCTGGCCCACAAATCAAAAAGTTTGCCCACTCCTGCTCCAAAGTGACGTTCAAGCGTCCACTTTCAATGAAAAGTCCATGTCCATGAGAGTTAAAAAAAACACACCATGTGTCCATTTCATATAGAAATTGAGATACTCCCAAAGAATTCACATATTTTCAGTCTCATACAGTATATATTGGGTGTATTTTTTTCTATTATTTTTGCTTTGATTGCTGAAAATAAATCACTTCCAGTCCAATTCAAAAGTTTAGACAACGGCTCTATCGTTCAAAACAAGTGTCAATTTTAGCATACGTTGATGATAACACTAGGTTGAACTTGAATTTTGCAGTGACACATGCATCCATCCAAAACCTATTTTGGTTTTTTTGGGAGTGACGGGGCTGCTAGGGCTCAACCCAGCCACTCGTAGACAAAGGCAGGATACACCCTGGACAGGTTGCCTGTCTGTCAGAGGGCCACACCCATACCCGCCGGACTATTTAAAGTGATCAATTAACCTATGAAACATCTTTCTGGATGATTGGAGGAAGTCAGAGTTCCCAGAGAAAACCTACGCATGCGCGCGGAGAACATGCAAACTCCACACAGAAAGGTCCCCAGTTGGGGGTTCTGTTTCAGTTCCCCCGGGCGGGACTTGAACACGGTCAATTTTGCTGTGAGGCAAAAGCGCTAACCACTGCGCCACCATGTGGCTCCAATCATGTGATGGCATCCTTTATAATTCACTGACATGCCAAGTGTTTGAACATTGACCATGGAGGAGAAATTAAGAATTGATTGGCCAGAATTCCACAACACCAAGTCTTTCACATATTGGAATAGAGCTGTGAGAGAAAAAGATTTGCACCGCTTCTGCATTTTAAACCAAGCCTCCTACAACCGTAGGGGGTGGACATGCGCTAACGGGTCAAGTGTGAACACCTTGGGCTAAACATGCATTCAGGAGCGCAATTTCTTAATCGCGCGTCACATCCTTGGTGTAAAAGTAGCATTGTAGAAATTCAGTGTTATGGAGAAGTCACAAGAAGAGTCTTGATCCCTGAGACAGTTGAGGAGTTTATGAGTTTTTGTTTCACTGCTTAAATAGAGCTCAGTTGGTAAATGCTTTAATTTATGTATTTACAAATATATAAATATAGCTGCCTACAAAGTCACTCACAAAACTGGCCCTGATGTTCTCAGCTTGAAGTTTAAAGCTTCTGCATGTCCTCCACCTTAATTTTCAGCACTTTTTTATCACTTGCTTGTCGTGCATCTATATAAAGATAAGCATCAAACAGATGCAGGAAGGTGAGGCTGAATTCTACAGTAGTAAGTTCTATACTAAGATGCTGATCATGCTGTGATAAAATGCGGATGTTACTCAGGTGCAATGTGACAATCTTCATTTAGCATGTTAGCACACTAATGCTTCCTTAATGGAGTCTCATTAGCATTGCAAGTATTTGGTCTTGATCCAAACAGTAACTAAACGAGCGGTCTACACAGCTGTTAAGAGACTTCAAGAAGCACAAGCGGCAGCCTTAGGGGGAGAAAACGGAAAAAAAATCACAGGAACTTGAGCATCGTTAACATTTCTGGGTACAATTAATGGCAGCTTTAAATGTCACAATGGACTCAATATCAGACAATCACCTTATACGCAATCGAGCTGATAGAAAGGAATAAGTGAGCATGAAATTTTAAACTATTTTTAGAAGAATGTGTTAGCTAAATAGAATTGCGAAGGGCAGAATTAAGTCCTGGTTTTTGAATGTGCAATTTCTGTATCAGTCAAGGTTTTTGCATGCTAACACTTTGCAAAATAACAGCTTTGCATATTTTTATACTTGCAAGAAAAGAAAGGAGGATTAATTGATGTTTTGAAGATCAAATTCAGTAGTGGGTCACCTTCTCCTTGCATAATTGTATAGCAACATTTCCTCAGCAGACAGAGCTGGAAACTGACAGTAGAGAACACAAAAGCTGGTTTGAAAGGAGGGTGAAAAAGCTATTAAAACGGACAAAAACGGAGAAGGACCTGACAGCTTCAGCTAAAGAATGAAATAAATGCACAAGCACAGTGCTTTTATGGAGTAAGCCACTCTTGTTTTTAATAGACAGCCTTTGCAAAATTATTATTGGTGCAGCTGCATGGTCACCTTTTCTGTTGTCATGCATCAGATTGTCTGCCTCACAGAACGGGGTCCAGCTTTTCAAGTAATTGTCACTTTCAGGCGACCAATGTCCAGAGCATTTTGTTACTTCTTTCAGGTTTTTTTGGATTACATTCTCTCCCTGTCCACCGACGTTACCTGAATTACAGTGCATTGTCAGACTGGTCAGTGGGTCGATGCTGGCTATTATGCTACAACATATGTTTGCAATGACGGAAAGAAGAAAAGAAAAGAAGAAGACAGACTGCAAAGTAAGTAGCGTAACAAGGCTTTGTGATGGGCACAGCTCATTTTGGCTGTTTTGTGCTGAAGATGTTGCTGATTTGTTATGTTTGGAGTTGGAAGAATGCTCCTTTGAGCATTTTGGGTTGGCTTTGACGCTGATTTTACAGTGAAAACATCACTGGACCATTGCAGCAGCAGATTGTTTAACGAACGTCTATTCAGAAGCGGCGAAGCGTTGGCTCGTTTGGAATTTATTCCTATTTTTGTGGATATCGCTTTAAAAGAAAAGTATTTTTTTGTGTCTTAAAGTATCTGAAATTGCTCAAGAAGTAACTTTTTCAGTGTGCTAGTCAACATTCACAGAAGTTTTTTAGTGTGATGTTTACTTCACTGCAACTTTAAAAAAAAAAAAGTAGTTTATAATCTTTTTATCTATTTTACGGTAATACTTGTAAGACAAAAACGTTTTTAAAACATTCACATATCTATAGAATTGTATTCCATATTTCATATCCTCAAATCTAGATGGCCCTAATTTCCTGCTATTGTAGCATTCCAAAACTTCTGCAGAAAGGTTCACACTCCCATCAACATGTTCTGTCAGCTTCATTTTTGATTTACAGACAAAACTATTCTCCACAGAGCTGTTTTATCTGGAAGAACCATAATGATTTTTTTATATTAAAAACAAGACCCTATTTTTAGGTAATTGGTTTGCAAAACAATTATTTTGTTCGTCGATTGCTCAGAGAAGGCGGGCAGTTGTATAATTACTCATCATTTCGTCTGAAATAAAATGTGCTGAGAATTCTCGGTGGTGCTTGATGCGCTCCTGCCTGGGCTCTGCGTGTTATCCAGGTGCTCCTACGGTGCTCCTCCCTTATCATTTAATCCTCCTGATGTGTTACAATCTTCTCTTGGTGATGTTTGTTTTTCATCTGGTAAGAATCTGTACCCAAAGATAAGAGCTTTATTTCAGGATGCCCTACTTTCCATCACAATCGACACAATTTGTTGGTCTGATTTTGTGATAGACACAAAAAGTTTAAACTTTGTCAAGTATGTACTTTTTTATGAATTAATCTCAAAGAAGTTTAAACTATTAAACTAAAACAAGTATTCTGTCCTTTAGAACATTATTTATCAAAATTGTAATCTGATTTAATCTTTTAATTGGTCTTTTTATCAGAAAAGCCTGATGCTCACTTGTTTTGGTGACTTTACCTAAATTTTTATAGTTGATTTTGTCTTTCCTGATTTTAACCTTTTACTATAAGAATTTTATATTATTAATTTTAATCACAAGAATGATTACCTTTTTTTTAATAATTGCATGTATTATTTATTAATGATACTAACTGATTATAGCATTAATATTCTATCACTATTGTTGTTTATGTTTGCAAATCAAAAATAGCACTAACAGGATGTGTTGGTGGAAGCCAAATGTTATTAAGTATGTTATTATTCAGGTTTTATGTTATGTATTATCAAAAAAATTATGTCAATAATACGTTAACTTATTTAATTCACAATATTTAAAGCAAAGTTATCAACAGCTTAAACTCTTCCGGCTGCGAAAAGAATAAGAACAATTTATCAACACAATCATTACTGGAAAAACAAGTGGAAAATGTTTGCATTAATATATTTTGGCACATTTATTAATTTCTTTTCTTTCTCTTTGTGTCTTAAATATGTAATCTTACGTCTGTTCAACGGGTTATCTCTGTTTGAATCTTTCCAAAATATTGATAGAGAAAAAATATAAAAAGAAAACAGTTCAGTAAAGACTGAAGCAACACTGATGCTGCTTTGGCGTTAATTAAGAATAAATCTACAGTTTTGAGGCTTTCACTTCAGAATCGTGTCATCTGTCTGTTCTTTAATCCCAGAATGACAACATTTGACACACAGATTATTGAATAATAACCCAGTTGAGGTCATAGGTGAAAAACTGATGACTGGAGTCAAACTTACAACTATCAAAACTGAAAATAAATTAAATATTTTTGCAGTGTGTATATCAGAGCCCAAATATGTTATTTATCTTGAAAGCAGCACTATCTGAATGACTGCACACGAGAACACGTCTCGTTAAAAATATATATGTTATAGTGGAAAAAGATGAAAGTGAAATTTTAATCTGAGTCTTTGATATGTTCTGAAAAATGTATATTTTTTCTGAATAAAATAAATAAGTTTGCAAAATAGGACATACTTTTACCCACAGTGAGAATATTTGTTATTTTAATAATCTGTAAACTGGTTTATTTGATCAGTTTTAGTGCAAAAAGTTATTAAAAGATAAAAATCTAAATTATTGAAATTTTTAAAATATTTTTTTGTATTTTTAATTTAATTTTAATTTTAATTTGGTCCAACCTCCATTTATCCATGAAAAACTTCTGTAAATAACTTTTAGTTTTAAGTCTCTCAAGCTCAAGGGGAAAAAGACAAGCATCCTGCATCTGACCTGTTTTCATTGTACATTTTCATAAAATAAATTAATTAGAGCAGAAGTTGTTTTTTATGACTACTACTTGGTCTTATAGAAAGTCACAATCATTTATAATACATCTGTTAGCATTCTGCAAACATTATATTGAAAACATGCTCTGAAATAAAATTAGTGTGCTTCAGGCCTCAAACTTTTTTGTGAGGGTTTGTCATTCAAGGGGAAGCAACACAACATCCGTGCTTCCTCGTTTTTCCGTGTTGGATCAGGAAATGCAAAAGCTTAACAATTTTTACTACAGTAAATGATGAAATTGGAAGAAAACATTCATAATAGAACACTGGAAAAGCCCAACATTATAAGGGAGAGTCTATTGCAATAAGGGTGCGTTACAGCTACACCTCTAACTTTTGCATTTTAAGCCGTGATACGTGGGAGAAGCTCGTCCAGCCACAACTGCCTAAATCCAGTCAAGTTTCAGGCCTGTCCTACTTTTGCTAATTGGATTGAAAACATATCAAGAGAGAAGGAAAAAGCAAGAGTCACTGAAAAATAAAAATAAATTACAAGTTTCGACTCCCTCATGTATTAGTAACAAAAACCACCAGCTAAAACCACCAGAGATAGATGGGCCTTCAATATCAGCAGGGTACAAATAAAAATGAGTTTTTTTTTTTTCTTTTGTTTTTGGTGTCTTTCCACGGATTGCATTTAAATGACAAACCAAAAGTAGATTTCCGTTTAAAAAACTATTTCTGACAATAACAATACAAATTGAGGGTCATAACCTTTAATAACACATTTTTTCTAACTAAATTACCTTAAAAGCTCAAAAAGTAAACAATTTAACAAGCAGTAATGAAGGTCTCATGAATTTCTACCACACGGCTGCATGCAGTGAATTAAGTAGAGTCAAAAAACACATCAGGCGACAGGCGGAAAAGCGTTTACTCCGTGTGGGCACATCACAAGTCCCTCTTATGCATTTCAAGTCACTGAGTCCACAAGAGAAACAGATGTTACTGCCCTAGTTTACATCTGCACACTCGGAGCTGGAGTTATTATTCAACTAAATGTCCCAAGTGGGGGTAACTGACGGAGACGTATAGCAGATTTGTGGAGTGCAGAGGTGGACAACAGGAGAGATTTGTGCGCATGTGGCCGCCTGACAATGTATTTATCAAAACCCTGAACTAACGCCAGTGACTTCTGGAGCGAGGACAAGAGGTTTGTAATTCACGGAGCGTCCGTCTTCTCTGTGTGGAGCCGAGATGTGACATCCTGCTTACAGCTAAAGAAACCTTTTGGGGTTTAAGGAGTCAAAATACAGACACTCTATCAGCTAAAAACTTTTTTTTTTCATCTGAGTCACCAGAACATCCATCTTTGATTCTATCGAGACAAAAGGAAATTGCCTTCAATTCAAAGCAAGTCACTGTGTCTATCAGAGAGGGATCATTAGTCACGCGGCATCTTCTTCAAAACAACTTAAGAACTACTTTTCGATAGCTCTTTTCTCAACAGTGCAGCGCTATTTCTTTTATTTGTTTGACTTTATACAGATTGATGCGCTCTGGTGGCTTTTTCTCCCTCTAAATAAAAAAAAAATTTAGCAAAAGACCCATATGGCACATGTCAAACACAGTTAAGACTTTTATTTTCCTTCTCCCTCCTTGAAACCTCACAGATGTTTTCATACAGCAACGAACCTTGAAAAATGGAAAGCAAAAACATTTCTGAAACATTTATAATCTGCATCATTTTCTTAATCCATTATTGAAAGAGGGTTTTGACCTCTCCAGCTAAAGGTTCATTTCACAGCTGCTGCAGGGGAAACACGTTTAAGATATTAAATAAGCCGTATGCTTGAAAATATGGATTTATCTATCAAGAGAGAAAAGAAAGTTTGAGGGTTTAAAAGCCCAAAAACTGAAAATTTTGGGGGAAAATAGGTTAAAGTTTCATTGAGAGTCCTGTAAATGCGCACATCTATGACTGAAATGGAAAGCTCTGCCTAACTCATACCTGACTTCGAAAGCCTTTTAACTTAAATCCTTTGAATGCCTTTAACTGTTACTTCCGATGTGTGAAGCAGGACTAATGAAAAACATGTGCGAGGGATGAGCCCAAACACGTCTTAACCCCTGAAGATGTGCATACTTGGGCATCTTTTTTTTGCAAAAATCTACTCAGCCTTTTCAGCGGCATGGGTCAAACGGTTAATCTTCAAAAGTGGAAAAATGAAGTTCACACCAAATTCAAAAGCTTTTTTTTTACTACTTCTACCCCACAAACTATGGCCAAATCTGAATTCTTCCTCTAAGTTTCCAATTGTAGAGGCATTCAGAGGGGTTGGGGTGTGGACTGCGGAGGGATAAAGAGCCCCCTACCGCATGGGTGAACCGTGTCGCGCTGTGCCGCGGAGGAAAAACACATTTCATTACGTGGATGTGCTCTGAACCACAGAAGTTTACATTTAAATTTAAGCAATATTTTTTTAAAGTTATTAAACCAATGTTGTCATGCATTTTCCAAGCGCAGGCAGCTACGAGCTAACGTAGATGACTATTGATGAAATCGCAGAGTTGGAGTGTTGTCCGAATTTGAAGACACTGGCTATGTACGAATTCCCTCTCTAATCCGTAACTGCTAAAAAAAACTATAAAGTGCAGGATTATCTGGTGCCCTGGATTTTAAAAGCAATTTGGACACCTTTCTCACTATTATGACGTCACAAATTTCATGAAGTGACAGACCAAATCCAAATTGTTCCCCTACTCATCCCGCTTCTCCCTCGTACAGAGAGTTATGGAAAAAAATAGTGTCTTCAATTATTTTTTTAAATAGAGTCTTTAAATTTGGACAGCTCTCACACTCAATGACATCATCAGTAGTTGCCAGTCAACGTTAGCATGGAGATGCTAGCGCTCAGAAATACATAACTGTCATGATTCAGCGTTTGGGTTTGGTCATGTTCTGTTTTCTCTGGCAGTTTCACCATGTTCAGGTTAATCATCCACAGCTGTTTTCATTTAGTTAATCAACCTCAGTGTATTTAAGTGTCTGGTTTTTCAATTCTCATTGTCAGGTCATCTGCTCTTCTATGTTCTGTCACAGCACTGGGTTGTTCTCCTGGTTTTGTCATGTTTAAGTTGATTTAGTAAATGTTTATGTTTATGTCAACAAGTCTGGTCCCCTGCATTTGGGTCCTCCATCCCTGACAATAACATCAGTTTTATAACTTTGAAAAGCTCATACTAGAACAAAAATAAATTACTTACATTTTAAAGTAGTCTTCTGTGCTTCAGAACATATCCACGTGAGGAAAAATATCTGCCTTTAGTAGGCCTGGCCATAGCTTCAGTATTCTGCATCTAAAATGAAAGCTTTCGGCTAAGCTCCGTGGAGAAATTGAGTGCTAGACTGAGGATGGTGCTGGCAGAACAGACTCTTCCTGGAGGGGGTGGTTGGCATCCTGCTGACGTCAGCACGATGCCACCCGCTCGTTTTCATGTGTATGGGAGGGGTTGCGGCAGACAGTACAGGTTTTTAGAGGATTACTTTTAAATGCATGAACAGATCAAAATACCACTTTGAGGTTCTTTATTGTGAGGAATGAACAATAAAATGCACTTAAAAATTCAAAAAGTAGGATTTTCTTGAAAATTTTGAGGGGAAATATGGCCCCTTTAAATGAACTACTTTGGATAACCCTACCATTTCAAATGCCATTACAATTGGTGGTGTGGGGAGAAGCCCCAGGGATAGAGGCAGAATTTGGATTCACCCCAAATCTAATCACATTTTTTGTTGTCTATTCATGAATCAATCTGATGGTGAAAACGATGGTTTATTCAAAAATTACATTTTAACATTTTTTTGGTAAAAAACGTTCAAATGCAATGTATTGTGTTCTATATTCACCAATAGTGAGCACTGATGCACAGTGGTCTTTCACAAAGACTTCTGGGTACTTTTCTAAAGCACTCAATTTTGGAATTGTATGGGTATATTTGAATTCCTTTCCTATTCAGTTTATAGTGCACTATGTAATGCGTTTTAGTGTCGTACAAATCTACAATTCCAAAACTGAGTGCCCAAGAAATTTCTCAAAAGTCTTTGCAAAAAACCAGTATGCGTATATGCTTATTACATTATCAAATATAGACCACAATGCATTGCGTTAGAAAAATGTTTGCTAAAAAAACGCATTTTCATAAACCATCCACATTTTCATCATCAGAACACAGTGGAGTCACAAATAGACGTTGTAAAATGTTTATATTAATTAGATTTTCACTTTGTTAAATCGCTGATTTAAAAAAAAGGGAAGAAAATTAATGCTTTTTATTACTTAGGGATTACGGAGGGAATTCGGACATAGCTGTAGATTCAGAAAGCACAACAAAATGCCAAACGCACTATATAGTGTGTAGTGAAGGAATTTGTGCGTAGCCACTATTTTCTGTAACTCTCTGTTTGGAGGGATAAATGTGGGGTAGGGGAAGAATTCGCATTCGACCTCAAACAAGCAAATTGGATTTTATTTGATGGAAATTCAATTCTGAACCCCTAAAGTGTACCGTCACCTGAACCTGAGGCAAAAAGTATAACTCCAAGTCTGTAAGTTTTATTTTATTAAGCAAACCGTCAAGAGAAATTTGCTCCTTAAGTTGACACTTTAATGTTGTTAGCCAACCCCTAGCAGCTCGAATTTGATTGGATCTAAAGGAGTTCATGTACTACGATGGAGGTGGTGAGATTCCTCATGAGAGATGGGGAGGAATAATGCAGGTCCAGTCCTTTCTTGATGTCTGCCACAATTTCAGACTCACTTGGACATGTTCAAAATGTTCAACCGTTTGTTTCCATCATTTATTGGCACCCAGGTTACAGGCAAAAGCAGTTAAAATCCTTTCCTCTTCTGAAGTGCTACAGCACTCGATGAAAGTTTTAAATCACATCGGCATGATCCCCAGAAAAATGGAACAAATCCTCAGAGTTCCTGTTATTTCAAAGCAAAAAAAAAAGATGTAACGTGCAAGAGAGAATCAGCTTGACTCCTTTTTAAAGACGTGTCATGTGAAGCTGAGAGTTATGGACTTCACAGCTCCACAGCAGCATGATTGGACCATTAATAGTCCTGCTGGGTGGAGCAGGAGGCCCGAGGCAGCTGAAAAGTTCAATAATAATGGACTTCAGTTCTCGTTTCGGTTGTAAAGCAGATAATTTTTGCAGATTTTTTTTTTTTTTTAAAGCACGGTGCATTAGCACGGTTCAAATCTGAGCAGGAGCAGAGACTTCCGCTTGAAAGTCCTCATTTTTGTAGCCAAATGTTCTCTATGGCGGGCAACAGATTTGTGACATGACTTAAAGCTTGACAAATGAATGTGCTTTTGAAGTTCCTTCAGGTTCAGATGAACTTTTAAGTCTGGTGTCGGTTGTCTTCCCCGCACAGTTTTCCATCTCCTCACTGGAATTTTGCTTTCCAAAGTGGACATGTGCTCCCTCAAAGGCTGCTGTCGGCTTTAATTTCCCTGTCATCCATTCGCTCCTTTAAGTACTCCCGTTTTTTTTTTTTTATTCTGGCACCTTCAAAAGAAAAAATGAAACACCAAACTGAAAACTATTAGACTTCAGCTAAAAGTTAGAAAAGACTCAACAAATGCAGGTTCCTTTTTGTTGTCATCTGAACAAAATAAACTGATTTTGATTTCTATTAAATCAAAAGTATTACATTTTTGACATTGATTTTTCTCTCCTGCCTATTTAAAATGGGATAATGGCTGTACACAAAAGACTAGAAGAACATGTTTTCATTTTATACATCTTGAGAGCCAAAACAACTTGTTAAAAAGAAATCAAATAAAAGAAACGACTGAAGTAGGAATCCTTAAAAACGCAATCTTGATGGAGAAAAGAAAAATAAACTCAATTGCTTTTTGAGTATTTATTTATTTAAATTGTTATGAATCAGGAGCTAATGGAAAATCCTGTTGGAAAAAGCTTGTATCTGTGATCTAGAAGCTACTACGGCAAGCCACAAGCTCGCTGCTCCATTCTGAGTCATCCACTTATAGATGACTAGATCTACGTCCGTCTTCGTTTTTCCTCTTCTGAGCTGGGATCTGGCTCAAAACTGTTGGATGACTCTGGTAATGTTTGGTTGGGGTGTGAGGGACTGTAAGCTAGCAGGGGAAATGGATGATGGGAAATGAAGATGAAAAGTCCACAGAGGCCATTTTTTTTATGAATTACTGCCACTCTGCAGAAACTATGTCCTAGAGAAGAATGCATTTTTTTCCCCCTAAAAAAGGCATAATCATAATTAAAAGACCACTGAGAACACTTTTACAATAGATCAAAAGATGATTAGAGTGAGACTTTAACATTTGCTCAACTAGATACTATTTTTTCCCAACAACAACTTTATATACTACGTATGCTTTACAATATACTTTGTAGAGTGCACTTGCTATCACCCGTCTTTTCAGTGTGCTCTCCATCTTTATATAATTCCAAATGACCTCCAAAAAAAGTAGAGGTTTGTGTTCAGTGGAAGGTCTACCAATGAGCCATTGCTCCTTGTTATCCTCCTCCCTGGAGATTTCTTCAAAGTTTTTACTGCGGTTTGCAGCAGAGTGAGTGTTTGGCTTGTATTGTTATTGGTCCAGGACAGAAGCACCAGCTGAAACATTTAGAAGGGTTTGTATTTTTGCTCCAGTCACTGCATGAGCTGAAGATATGCCAGCGTGGCATACAGTGGAAATGTTTTTCTCATAAAACTGGCTCCAGATAAAGTCAAAAGGTCAATAAATGAATGAAAATGTAGTATTTATATGGAATGTCATTAACGTAGCTGTATTACAGAGAGAGTACTGCATAAAGCTGCTGATTCAAGCACAGTCAGTGAGTACTTAAGTCATAAAATGTGCATTTAAAAAGGCAATTTCCTATGTATTTGTTGATACTAACTCATCCACCTATTTTTCCACAACAGTGTTAAAAGTATGTAGTGGCAATAGGGGATTTTAGGAGACCGCCTCTCATCTGTATCGACCTATTAGTTGTTCTTCAGCCTGTTTTTAATCAGGTGGCAGAGAGCTTATATAGTACTGTCTCCTGAGGAATTCTATTCAAACTTTAGAGATGAAGGAATGAAAAAAATGAGATATCACTAGAAAAATACCTCTAAAGGAAATCGTGTTCTTTTATTTACACAAGTTCATCTCTAGTTTTATCTTGCCTCTTCACCTTTAGTTCCTGTTTTGTTTTTATTCTCGGGTCAGCAAAGTTATTTGATTATTTTAGTTTTTTTTCATAAATCCATTTAAGTTTTTGCTGACCTCCTTCTGGCCTCCTGCTCGTCTCGAAGTCATGTGAGAGTGCGGCATGAGAGATCCAAAATCACAAAAGAATGAATCAAACTGACATTAAATCCCACTCTAAAGCAGCTCACAGGGAAAAAAACCCACAAAGAGTTGTTTTAATTTATCAACTCGTAAATGACGTCAGCATCCCACTCCTACATCCTCTAATGGATTTTGTTCACTCTGCCATGAATATCGTTACAGCAAATTCTCTCATCATTTCAAAACAATCTTTAAGGAACCTCGACACAGACGCTAACCATAAAAATAGTGGCAGAAAATATTTCAAAAATATCTGTTTGTGGAATGCTGATCAACATGTATGTCATTTCTGTTCTGTGAATAACCGGGTGGTTAAGAATGAACGACAGGCTGATAAATTATTAAAGAGTGGGTTATTTTATTCACACAGCTAAATTAATCATCATTTAGAAAATTACAAAATTGGGCCCATTAAGGAGGTCAACTGAACCTAATTTAAATGAAGAAACTTGACAGCAAATGCATGCTTAAGCAGGAAACAAACCAAACTTACCTCAAGATATGACACATCAGGGGGCTGGCACAGCATAGTGGTTGATCAGGTCTGTGACACAAAAAAATGTGACATTAAATCCATTTTAATAAACCTTCTGTTTACTCAAAATAAACTAAGCTAACATTTACTTAAAGGTTCTTAATAAAAGAAAATAAAGCTTGAATGAACCCCACTTCCCCTGTTTTCCTGTCAATGACCATCAGTATAAAAAGCAGCCTAACCTTCAGTCACCTCTTTGGACCAGGAAGAGCTCCACAAGTAGGCCCCCCGGGGAGTCACTCATCAATTAACTCTCAGACAGAGAAATTAAGGGTTCATTCAGACACATTTGGTTCGCTTAAAGTGAACCAGAGTTTGTTTCCCCGATAATCCAGATCAAATTTTCAGTCTGAATGAACCCAAGAGGGAAACACTCTCTGACCCATCTTTTGATGTTGTCATAGCTTGTTTCTAATCCAAGCCAGCGCCGGGCCCGAAGTGAGCGCAGTGGGAGAAGCCAGCAGAGGGCCGATAGCAAAGGAACACAGAGGGAAAAGCCAACACCAGGCCGACAGTAAAGGAGCGCTTTTGGACGACCGCTCACAGAGTAAAGCATTTTTGGGTGGAGCGCCACTAGTACCGATCTAAGAAGGGCCACTTGGGAGTCATGATAGACGAGCCCCGGCCAGCACCAAAGTATCAGCCGAGCCAAGAGCAAGGGAGCAGTCAAAGGGGGGAGGCGATGTTGGAATGTAGAGGGGTGTGGTAGTGACCCGTCCCTCTTCAAGATAAGTAGCCTACCCCTCTGTTGACATTGTGTTCTATCAAGTTTTGTGTTTTGCTGAGATATAATTATTATTATTTTAGCTTTTATTTATTGTCTTTATCTTTTGGTTGTCCTAAAATTAATTTCCTGCCATCAAACATCTTCCTCAGAGATGTTGGTTCTCCACCAATCACCATTCCTGACATTATATGTATTAAAACATGAATGATTTGACACAATCTCACTATTTGTCAAATTTGTAACCACTGCTCTTCCAAAAACCTCGTCAGGATCAACATAAAGAAAAATCCCCAAAAGTACACCAAATACCCTCCTGAAGTACTTTCCCCTCATTAATACTATTTTGGGTAATGTTCCTTTCACCAATTTCTGCAAACAGTGTTCAGTTTATGCTGAATGAGACTTTTCCTCCCCATTTTCCTGCATTCATCAGTAAAGGTCAAAGTCTTTGTGGCCTTTTCATCTATCCACTTTCCTACCACACTGAACACACTGACCTTTCCCTCAGCTCCCTCTCACCTCTGAGGCAGCAGAGCAATAAATATGAAAATCCCACTTAAAAAAAAAAAAAGCTAAAATCACAGAAGGGCAACCAGTGCTCTATTACAAGCCATCATTTGTTTAAAATTTGTAATAAAACAGTTTAAATTATTTTCTTGAGAGGCAACTTTATTAACAAATACTTAGAGATCTAAAAGAAATTTTAAAAATGTGTTTTACGGTACAGAACAAAACAATGGCTGGAAACGTTTTGGTAGAACTTCCTGATTGTTTTTCCCTGAATAACTCATTTTAATTTATTCAGGTTATTCAGAAAGTGAAAAGTTCTTCGCAATATATTGGTGACTCAACTGAGCTGTGAACAGTGAAAAGGCCCTGAGACTTTGAAAGTTTGTTTGGAGTTTGCTTGCTCTCCCTGTGCATACATGGGTTTACTCAAGAAAATTTCCTCCCACCATCCAAAAACATGCTTCGCAGGTACAACTGTTGTCTCTAAATTGTCCCTAGGTGGGCATGGGAACGTGGTAGGCCCTGCAACATAGATTGCTTTTGCCCAACAGTTGGTCCAGAAGCTCCTGTGACCCCCAAAAAGATCAATTCTGAAAATGGATGGGTGGAAGGTAAAAGAATGGCAAGAAGAAAAACAGGTAAAGTTTGGGTAAAACTTTTCACAAAACCTAAATTTTAGAGCTTATTTTGCATTTCTAAAACAATTACATTTCTCCAGTAATTTGCAGGTTTCTTTCATCAACATTTTTGTTACTTTTTACTTTTAAATCTTAAGTCTCAAATTTTGTTTAGGATTATTACTAAATGAATCACATTATGTTTTTGAGCTTTTAACAAATAGGAAAGTTTTCTGATTTTTAAAGCCTGTGTTGCATAACTAAATAATTATAAAGAAACATCTTCTCTGTTTATGTAAAGTGTTGCATACTGTATTTTGTGTTTTAGAAGCATTTGAGTGTCTTATCTCACAAACACTTCTGTTTTTTAACTTTATCTACTTCGGCTTACTTTTTTTTCTAACTACGTTGTTTTAAAACATTTTAACTTTTCTTGTTTGTGTTCCCCTTTTATTTACCATATACAAGAGCTTGTGTAATATAGCTTGTTTTTTTAATGAAAAAATGAAAAGAAATTAATGGAACAAAATCAAAATGAACTTTCCATACTGCCAGACATACAGTAACAACTGTCTAACCCACCTGAGCTTCAGATCATAAATCTACTGTAATCCTGACTTTTTTAGAGGTGCAAACACCCACAGGGAACTGATTCGGTGCATTTTTATTATTAGCACCTAACTGCAACTTTGGTAATTGATTCTTTTTAAAAATGAAAGATTTACTTGATATTTTCATACATAATTTCCTCAGTTTGTCATCTTTTAAAGAAAGTGTTGTGTATTTTGCTTCAAATGTCAATAAATTTACCTGACTATGAGGATTTATTTTTAACTGTCATCCTCAAAATAAAAAGCTGATGTACTTTGTAATAATATATTCAATCAGAGCTTTGGTGGGCAGGAAAACGTCTCTCCTGGTTTGGAACACTGTCAGGTGACGCTACGTCTTATATAAATGAATCTCGAAACACATCACAGAGATAATAAGGCTTTTGGCTTTCTGCTTTGCGAGCAATCAGCTATAGCTGGAAGAGAGGGAAGAATCACGGGTGCTGCTTGATGGTGGTCAGGGGTTACCATGGGGACAGTGGAGCAGGTCAGCATCCAGTCGGGGAGTCGTATCCGTCTCAGTTCACGGTGCCCTGATTGTTTTTGATTGGGTGAAATTGAGGCAAGCCTAATAAATGAGCAGCCTCTGTGTTGATGCGCTTTACCTGTGAGTAGTTAATGAACAGAGTTTTTACACAATATATCTACCAATTGGTTGTTTTTTTTATAAATATATATTTTTTAAATGAAATTATATTACTTTATTTCATTAACTAACCTCCATGAACTGATTTTATTTGGACGTCCACTAAAAAAATGTACAGAAAAGGAGGACAGAAGCCACACAAATGTTTGCCTAAAACAGTAAAAATAATAGATTAGTGTAGGTTTTTATTATATTTAAAGCATAGACTTGGAATACTTGCAAATAAACAACTTAATATTTCAGACTGAGAGTGCAAAAAAAGCTGCAAATCCAATCAAACACAGGAATAAATTGGAATTAATATTACATGAGAGATAGCTTGTATAGAAAATTTTACAGTGGTAGTATTAAATTGCAAATTAAATCAAATTAGAAAAACTTTTTACTGTGTTTAAAGCCGTGCAATAAGGTCTCAATCTGCAACGAGTTGCAGACCTAAAAAAACAAATTTATATGAGCATTTTTAGAAACAATAATATCTTTATATAATAACAACCATATTACTACCATTAACTGTAAGTAATTTAGATAATTCTCTTTACCAGATCAGTTTCTTGTAGGACCTTGCTGTCATGAAATGCTGTCTGATCAAATATTTAAGCTTCATGCATGAGGATGCCTCATAAATTGGCACACACTGACTCCAGATCGTGTCTATAGGTGCCATTACTGCACAATTGCTCAAAGACAAACCCTTTTACTGGCCATCATTTCCTCCTCTGTGCCTCACACCACTGGTTTTATGAAACACTGTCGTGTATCCGTGCGATTTTTGAGGGAGCAGCTGGCCTCATTCTTGTTTCATGCCACGCCGTCACTACGGCAGATAACCATCCGGCTGCCACGTGAAGTGTGAGATAAATGTGAAGTTTGGCTCACACCGCTGACTTGTCCAGAAGAGCAGAGGGGAAGAAAGAGACTTGCAGCGATGCAGCCTGAATAGTTCACTGCAGCTGCATAATTGGCTGAAATGAGGGGTGAGGGCCACCTGCTGACTGTTTCATTTAGAGCTGCTTTACATGGAAATGTTCAGAGTTGCTTAAGAAGCACAGAAAGAGGCAAAGAATAAGTGTGAGCAACACAATTAGCAGGACATAATCTCTGAGAGACTCACAAGGAAACCTTTTTATTCTTATCACCACAAAAACACAAATGAAATTTTAAGATATACTCATTCAAGCATTAATATGCAACTCTAGACCTTTCGTGGAAAAGTATATTCATTTCCATAAATATATTCAAAAATTATACTGATGGAATATAGATTCAGAGCACTGTTTAATTAGTTTTGGGTATTTATTTGACATAAATTGGAGTTCAGCTTCTAAAAATCCACAAAAAGTTTTTGCAAAAAATGAAAATAAAAGATACCACCTTGGGAAATATGATTGTTGCTGTGACCTCAAATAACAAACAAGAGACAAATTCAGGGAAGCAATCAATCAGACAGGAGCTACTAGAAAAATAACAAATTAGTTTATCTATGACAAAAGGATGATGAATTATATAATCAAATGTAGTGCTGGGCAATATGGAAAAAGTTGTATTTCACAATATAAATCATTTTATATCACTATAATGACATATATCACAATATGCCACGATAACGTATATTTCCCATTATTCTCTGCAAAAAATTGAGGAAAATTTCATTCAATACTTTTCTCTGACTATTTTTTAAGTAACATATAACAGCATCGTCTTAAATGAGAAACATTTTTTTTAAGTGCACCGCAGTTTCAAGTATCTTAGTGGGAAAACACATTTTTCACCCACACGATATGTATCGTCGTATTGCCTGGCACTCGTCCAATGGAGGGAGTTAGGAATGATCTCCTGTAGAGGTTGGTGGAAAAAGAACTCCGCTGTCCGTCAAGTATTGGTTGGAGAGGGTGCTCAGGATTATCCATGATGGATACGAGGTTATGCAAAGTCCTCCTCTCTATCGCTGCTTCAAAAGTGTCTATTTGTTCAGTCAATATATCCCTCTTTAATACTTCAACAGTACGGGCAGGGCCCAGGTCTCTATCTCCATTCAGATCCTCAGCAAAATGAATCCTGAAGTCCTCTAGAACATTTTATAAGACTGTTGCAGTGATTTTTGGATTGAACAAAGCAGATTTTACCAACACCAGCGCTGGACATTGAACCCAAAATCATGACTGACATTTCACACTGGAGCTCCAGCAGCTTCTGCTCCTCCTCCACACCCTTGGACCTGGATTCCCAAATGAAATTTCCTCAGAAGACAGGACCTTGGACAACTGACGTTTCCTCCGTTCCCTCAGAAGTGTCTTGACTGGAGGAAGCTGACAGTTGTAGTCCATCCTCAAAATTTGGTTGATTTCGAAGCTATTCCTTCCATTCTTTCTGGACGTCGTCTACAGGTTCTTGTATCTTCTGATAATCCACTGAACCCCACATTGGTGAATCTTCTCCTGCCACATTTTCCCCTTCCATTAGACTTTCCGACCCTCCTTAGATTTAAACTTTTGTGTTTTACCAAGACTATGGAAGGAATCCACGATGGTCTCCTGGATAGTTGTCAAATCTGAAGTCTTCCTCCTTTTGAACTGAACCTAAATGACATCTGGGGAACCTGTGCAGGTACTTTGAGTTTAATAGATGATTAGTCGGTGAAACTCAATATAAAAATAATTTAAATCAATTTAACAGTGTGCTCTGATTCTATATTCTATACATTTTTAATGGAGTTATGGAAATGAATAGTTTTCCATGATATTCATTTTTTGTCTCAATATAAAATATGATTCTTTAGGCTGCAGCATCAAATCCATTGAAATCCATTTTTTTCCTTTTACTTTACTGCTAAAGCTCATAAACTACAACAAGTCCTGGATGAGAAGTGACAACTCTATCAACACCGTTATATATTTAGTTCTTACAAAATCCAATTTTGAAGATGTAATTCACCGGTTTATTGTCTGACTGGCTTTTAAAGTAATTTAAAGCCACCACTGCCCCAGTGGAGACCGGGTTTAGACAGCTTTGCTCCGTAAAAATGAAGATTCAAGGTCTGCTGCAAAGAATCCCTCAAAGATGCTCTCACTGCGTTTTTCTTTTAGCCACCATGGGACAAAACAAGGTCCCTGATAGTCTGCAAATATTTATACTTATTTCTAAAAGAAAAAAAAAAAGCTTTCTATTATTATTAATCAAGAGGAGACTTCAGACTCTCTCTGCTCTGAAGAGAAGCATGTTTGTGCTTCATGTATGGTCAAAGGTTTTATGATGCATATTAACTGCAGAGTGGGAAACAGAATGAAAGAATTTTGTTGGCAATGCAGAAAAAGTGGCGACGTCTCTGAAGTTAAGGTCAAATATAAGCAGGAATGGCAGAGCAGAAAGGTTTCGTCTCTAAATCTCCCTTAAAGTCTTTTTTTCTAGTTAAACCGGGTTTTGATTTGCTTTTCTATAAATCCTACTGGCACTTTAGAAAGTTTCGTCTCTTTTTTTTTTTTTTGCAGACCTGCAACAGTTTCTGGGTTTAAACTGTCTGAAAGCTCAAACCTCTTGGGGCGCCTTCGCTTCGGCATGGCGCTCACTTTCTCCCAGGTTTTCCTCTTTTTAAGATCTTCAAAAGAACTTTTTGATGTTTGGAGGTCGAGTCAGGTTATGCAAGAAAAACTATGACTTTGACTAAACTTCTGCATTATTCTTTACGACTTATTATTACTTTAAACACCTCCCAAAGCACACCATTCAAGACTTGCAGCTACCCTTAAGTAAGTCTGATAATTACCAAAACTTTTATTTCTTTATTTAAGAGCCCAATAAATAATTTCTAAATTTTTTCCTTTTTTAACTGCTTGTTTATATATCAGCTGAGCAGACTTTTCCACAAAGACTTTCAGCAAACTATCAAAAGAAGCAGCTGTTATGTTAGCTGCGAACAGCTCCTTCAGAATAAAAGCCTTTTCTGAAGTCGTCCTGGAAAAAAAAGAGGGCAACAGCCAATCACTGCTTTCTATTTTTACCTACTAATCTGGGAGATTGCCTTTATAACCCATCTCTGTGTCAGTTTCCATCTACCGACGATTTATTTAACTTTTATTTCTTGAAACATTTATGCACAGCGCCCACCCACTGATGACAGCAAATCCTCCAACCTACTTCTTCATAATGCTCAATGCAGTTGAGATAACCCTGGGTGAAGGGAGGTGGGGGGAGAAATCCCATTGCTGTTCCACAAATCTGTCACACTTGCCTCCCCCTCAGTGTGCCCCCTTTCCCTAGCAGTCATGCACACGGTTTTGGCAGTCAATTATATCATCTCACCTTCAAAACCAGCCTCGCCTCGCCACCTCAAGAGAGGCAGCAGAGAACCATATCTGTATCTGATCTTCATCCTTTCTCAGCTGCAGGAAGGGTGGAGCTGTCAGCTCTCAGGTCCTGTTAACCAGGTAGAGGGAAAAGCGTTTCCTCAAGGCGAGTCGGGGGACGCTTTTACTGGATCAACAAACATGAGACATAAAGAAGCAGCTTTCAAAAAAACGTTTATGAAGATAGGATAAAAGCATCGATATCACATTTTCCATTTGTAATAACTGATTTTTGGAGTTTGCGAAGCATTGATCCTCCAGTTGGCTTCAGATTTCTCATCAATTACTTTGTTTTCATTGCAGACGATAAAACATTTCAGTCACTGTTCCTGCTTTCTACGAGCACTCGTCTCTTCAGGAGATCCATTTTATCGGCGCCCAAAGCTTCTCTCACGGCACCGAAGAAATTCTGATAGTGTGTGATGTTGTGGATCATCAGCAGCACCCCAGCCAGCAGCTCATTGGTCACCAGCAGGTGATGCAGATACGCCCTCTGGTGGTTCCTGCAGCAGTAGCAGCCACACCCCTCCACCAGGGGTTTGAAGTCATCCCCATACCTGGAAAGCGGTTCAGTTCAAGTTTAAGCTTCACAAACAGTCGGCGTAAATGTTAATCAAACACATGAAAGCGGAGGCTTTGCCAGTGCGAGCACTTCAGAAAGCCTCGGGGGAATTTTCTTCAAACCTTTTGTCTTTCAGATTCATTTCAAAGCTTGTCATCTGCGTTTGATCCTCGCAGTTGAGATCGCCTTTTGGTTGCTTGTCGCCCCCCGCTGAGCGCTCTTCTTCATTCAGCTCCAACACTGTCGAGACACAAACACACCTCATTGATTCCAACACAAACCATTTACGGCGCAATTTCACTCTTTGTTGGAAATTAAATCACCATTTAGACAGCCGGCAGAAGAAATTAAGCATCTCACGACAGACGTTGGCGATGTTAAAACCTGTTTCACGCGCGACACTTAACACGTTAATAATTTTATAAAGAAGATGACTTTCGTCCTCAAAGTCAGGACTATTTTTCACTTGAAGATTGTCTCTCTGGCCAGCGGCAGAAACGAGGGATGTGAGGAGGGTGAAGAGGATGAAGAGGAGGAGAAAAAAACAACCAAAGTGGACCATAGTGATGCATACATTCATAGGCTGAGATTAAAGGGCAACAGAGGAGTGAGTGGGTTTAATGGAAGCTGAACGAGGTCAAGAAGCACGCAACACACCAAAGAAAAAAAAAATGTGCAAAGAAAAACTTTCATGGGGTCTTTATGCAGCATGGAGCTGAGAGGAGATAAGCACAAGAATAAAATGGCACAAAATGACCACAGATAACAAAAAGAAAAAAGTCACGAGTGCAAAAGATAAGATTTCTATATTAAAAAAAAAGAAAAGGGCATCAATAACAGATATTAAAGCTAAAAAGGAAAGAAAATGATCTGAAACAGATGGATGGGGAGCATCATTGTACATCAGACAGCTGACACTAATGTCTGTTTTCAGCTCTTCTCCTTTCAGGAGAATGAAACAACACAGAAAATCCCATTTTAATTAAATTTGGGGCCAAAATTGCTAATTCTATTTCAGTAGAGATCCAGATCTCCATCTTTAAGGACAAAAAAGCAGGGGAGGGGTCTGGGCGCACGGCTCCTTTTTCCTGTCAAACCCTTTGTAAGAAACCCCACAGGAAAGCAAACACCGAAGAAATGCACATCCATCTAGCTTTCCTCACAGCAGAGCCACACTCTCAGGCGACATGAAATAACCAATCTATCAACCTAACGTGACTGCTTCTCTGTGATTAACTATAAATGTTTCAATTTAACAGGAATTTATTTTCAACTAATAATAGTAAGAAAAGCTGCAGAAACATCACAGATGTTACAAAATCACAAAAACTCTTTTCATGCATGTCATTAGAATCTGTTAAAGTGAAGCCTCTCAGAGCAAAAATGGATGAAATTCTTTGACAGATCGGTGTGGGCGGCGTGATTGATGCTATTTGATTCCTCAGGAAATACAATAAAAGCATTTTAGAGCATTTCTGAACCACACACAGTAAAAATGTGTTGTCCATTGTTCTGTCACGAGTGTCTAGTTTTCGTGACAGAACAATGGACACTTTGTAGACTTTTGTTCAGATTTCTCCGTCATATATGCGTCATTCATCTGATTACTTTTGAATTATATCCAGAACTTTATTATACAAAGATTTTGGACGGTTGACAGAAAAGACCTCAGTACAAAAACCTCTGCAGCGGATCCAAAAGATTCACTGTGGTTAAGACCTGGACTTGGAGAGGGATATATTCAGGGATTATGATGACCTGGATCTTTGGACTCCTAACTGCAGGAGTCGTAGCATCGCAGATGTGTATGGTAGAGATATTATGGATCCATCACTCTGTCTGCCCTTCTTACCCAGACCAAACCATTACTCTTCATCAAAATAAATCTGGTCTTTTGAATGTATGCTCTTTGGCAAATTCAAGCCTTTTTTTTACTACAATTGCTTATATAAAAGGTGGATTTCTTTACTTTAAACTGCTGTTTAATCCCAAATCTGTTGATGCTTTACTCCCAGTTTCAAATATATCAGTGAGTTATACAATTATTTTCCTTAAGAAATTATGGTTTTCTTAAATCCTTGAAGTTTTAATAACTTGAACATGCTTTTGTCTAACTTCATTAATTTCCCAGGATGCTTTTTTTTTGCTTGACGAATTTATAATTTTCTTTTAAAAAGCAACTTTTCCAGCAAGACCATTTCATATGGGTGGGTGGAAGGGAGGCAGAAGACTTTGGTTAGGCAGCAATGGACAGTCGTTACAAATAAAAGGATAAAAAATAAATATTTCAAAAAGTTGTCTTATTGTTGCATTTATTTATACCAAAACATAAGTTATTTTAGGTGAGGTAATACTTAAAAAAGGTTTATTTAGTCTTTGTCAATGATTACGCCTCAAAATTTGAAGCAGGCAAAACTTTTTCCTGGAGGGGCAGCTTCCCTCCCCTGCCCCGTGTAGCTGTGCCCCTGCTTTTCTCTTTAGGAGATGACAACCCCCTTACTGCCTCAATGAGTTCATGAACTTGTTTCAAGCAGAAACAAAATCCTAAAAACTGTATTTATCCAAAGGAAAGTTCCTATTTAATTTTTGTTTATCTTATTGAGCAGAATTATCATCTCATTGGATAGGGCAGGCCACGCCCATCACAAACAGTCCACCAGTAAAAATATACCAACATAAACTGCTTTACCTTTGTTGCATTTGTCCGATAAAAAGTTAAAAAAAAAAACTCTACATGGAAGAAAGCAACTTGATTTCATTGCAACTGTGACATATAAACACCAGATTAATGTAAACAGTTCATTAGAAATTAAAAAAAATTAAGAATTTGCATAATTTTAATTGATTTTGTAGTTATGCAACACACATGTAAGAATAAGAAATACAGTAACTTTGATGTGAAAGGGAATCTCGCTTTTGATGCAAAATTAACAATCTGGTATTTTGATATATCGGTGCCTTCATTTTACAGCAAAACTCAGAAGAGAATTTACGGAAAACACCTGCTATATCAAGCAAATAATATATTCATTTCAGACACAATTCTAGGTATCATCCATCAGAAGACATTTTTCCTTCCAGAAATGCTCTTATTTTGTAATATAAATCTCCTTTTTCCTTACACAGATGTGCTCATGTCTCGCTTTAACTCAAACTTAATGAGATCAAATCATTATTTTTAATAATTTAGGGACAAGGAGATTGAAAACCACTTGATTGGACAGATTCCACCGCACACATCAGTGAATTAGCGCACTTCTGTTAATTTCTGGAAAAAAAACCCTTATTGATATAAGTCTCTTTAAAACCAGAAAATGAATGCTATGACTTTCCTTCGACATTAAAGTTTGACTGAATAATAAAAAAAAAAAAAATCTACACGAATAAACCAAGACATATGACCTGAGCCATCAAGAAGGACCTTAACTTGAGCGTACAGGTGCTAACCCATGTTCCAAAATGTTTTTGTAATTGGCCTGCAGGGAAATTAAAATTGCACTTTGGGTTTGTCTCCAGGAGGGAACTCACCCCGGCTGAACTCCATTATGCGCCCCGTGGAGAATCAGTTAGCGCGCCCTGACATGAGATGCTCCCTGATAGCCAAACTTCCCTCTGTCAGGTGACTTTATCACAATTTTCTAATTAACCGCAAACCTGCCAGCAGCCCCGCCTGTTCCGCCGCTCTTGACGCAGCACTTCTTAAGCTCTTCACAAAACAACAATCAGGCTGAAAGACCTGCTCTTAACCGTTACCTTGTTAATCTGCCAAGAGATCCTCCAACCATTTATTTCACCCATTGTCCTCTGTTTCTTCCAAGGACCGACGACAAAAACAAACTAATTTTGCTTTCATGATGAGAGAAGTGCCTCTTGAAGCAGAGGCTCTTCACACTCACACATGTGGATAAAACTGTTGGTACATTTCTACTAATGAAAGAAAAATCCCACTGAAAAATACTTGAAATTGAAAAGAGTAAAAATTCATAGAAATGTTGAAAGAAAGACTGTGCTTCGATCAATAGACTCAGTGAAATATAATTAAACTGGTATGGAGAACAAAAATGATGACTTAATTTTTTGTTGACACCCAAATGCAACAAAGCAACACCAGACCATAATTGAGCCTCCCCCATGCTTTACAGTAGGGATGGTTTGGTACCGATGGGCAGTACCAAAAAGTTTCATTTTGGCTTTGTCTCTCAAAAAATGTTTCTTTGGAAGCTTTGCAGCTTGTCAATAAAAACTGTGCCAAATTAGGATAACATTTTTTAATGATTTCCATTCAGTAAGTGCGTCCATCTGTATGAAATTCACTTTGGCTCAAAAAAAAAAAACCTTCTGTTACTCCTTGACCTTGCACAGAAAAACTGAATCATTAAGTAAGTGTTTTAAGCAAAAAATGTCTTGCTTTCTGACTTGCAATTAGAATATTCTTATCCAGAAAGTTTTTTAATAGTAAAAAAAAACATTTTTTTTAACCAATTGGCAGATTTTTTTTTGTTTATTTAGAGAAAGTCTGCCAATGGAGTTAAAATTTTTGACTTATTCTTAAGGGCCTGTTTTTGCTGGGTGGAGTTCATCTTTAATGTCTTTAGAGGTCATTCTGGAGCTCTCATTCCTATCTACAATCTCTAACTCGTCATCAGTTCTCCATCATTAAGCTGCGGGAGTGATTTGTTCTTTTTGTCTTTGATTTTCAGTCTAATCTCCCAGGAAAACGTTCTTCTGTTCCTTATGTTGTCTATTCTTAGGATTTAAAAACACATGTAAAGCAAATTTACTTCATTTAGCTTTTCCCTAAATCACTTCATTAAGTCAAACTTTAAAACTAAAAATGTTCATTAATTGATAATAATGACATCCTTGATTATTATTACATATGTTGAGGATTCTCTTTCTTCAACAATGGAGTACCAACAGTTTTATTCAGTGTGTAGGTAAATGTATGGTGCAACTCCAAGCAAAAGTGTGACAAACTTCTCTTTTGCTTATGTAAAACCCACAAAAAATGTACTTACATGCATTTTTAACTCAACATCAGAGGCTCTTCCAACAGAAATTAACAATCCCTGCCAGGCTCATTATTCAATCATCAAGTCAGTATAATCAGTCAAATGCAATTCTGCACAATTAAAAAACATCAAAGCCCATTCCCACTTCTAAAAGGCTGTAAGCATATTTATAAATGGCACGCTTGTCTCACTGGTCTAACCGTATCTCTCTAATGTACAGATATCCCAGTAATTCAAGCATTTCATGCAAGAGGATCAAATTTCCCATGAAGATCACATTTTATTTAAGAGTCATAATTATTGGAAGGGAGACTTCATACACAAACTTCTAAATGACTCTCATTTAGGTTTGCCCCAGCGCATTTACGAGCTCCAAAAGTGAAACGCCGGCGCTTACCATCGTTTGAGGCTCATTTCTTTCATCGCGCGTTTCATTAAAAATGTAATTATCTGCTTTTGGTCAAAGTAGCTTTGAAAGGTCATTTTCTTGTCTAAAAAAACACAAGTGAAAAGGAAAATGCTGCCAAAATGCAAAAGTAATTTTCACCTTCAGCTGTCCAAAAAGACGTGACAGTTACAGATTGCTCTTTAATGGGAACAGGGGAATGAGTTCATGAAAAATTCTGCCTCAGCTGACACAAATCATTTATTATAGAGATTGACATGAAACAAAGAGGAATTTAAAGAAGCAGGAAGTTTGTGTTGAGAAAGACCGTAGCATAACATCTATGGTGCAGTTAGAAAATGAATAAACTAGGTTGTCTAACAAACAAGAGTTTGATGCTGAAGAACAACTTTTGTGTAGAATATTGAGTCAACCAACTGCCAATTAAGTCACTTTGATTTCTAAAGGCGAGTTAAAGTTCCCCTCTGATCATCCTTTGATCTACGCCAGGGGTGGGAAAACTTTTTGATTTGTGGGCCAGAAAGGGTTCTAAAATTTGGCATAAGGGCCGGACAAGGAGCAGATGGAAGGAGTGATTTGGTAATGAACCTCATAAACTAAAAAGATAATATGGAATTTAGAGAAAAACATGCTTTAATTTGGATTAAAATTCACATATATTCATTTAAAAACAGAAAATTTGGGAATTTTAATTTCTAAACTTTTATTTTTGTTCTCTTTTTGGTGATTCAATGGGTTGATGTTCTTCAGAGGAAAATGTGAACTCAAAGAAATCCGAAAAATCACCTTCTGACTCAGAAAAAAAAGCACACACGAACGCCAGAGAAACAACACCATTCATAAGAAGAAACCAGAAATACGATGAAAATAAAACAATAATTAGGATTTTTGATTCAATGTATTTTAATTTGGAGGGCCAGATTAAGTAGTTTAAGGGGCCGCATGTGGCCCCCGGACCGTAGTTTGCCCACCCCTGATCTACGCGGTTATATTTTTGATGGCCAAGAGATTTAGAAAACCTCAATAATGTTAGTTATTTTTCCAGTTAAAGATAATTTGTTTGTCAATTGCCTTAGATTTAAAAAAAAAAAAAAGTAAGGTTACATAAAACGTAATAATTGTGTACATGTCAGAATTACGCAGAAAGGCCCTTTCTGTTATAACAGCAAAATAACCAACAGTCCTTAACTCTTTGGCCACATCTGAATTCTTCCCCGTACGGTTTCTTCTTACCCCTAGATTTAGCAATCGGAGCAATATGGAAAAATAGTGTTTTCAAATTTGGACATTACTCCCACTTGATGATGTCATCAATAGCTGCCGGTCAGCTACATTAGTGCGGAGCCGCTAGCACTCGGAAATACAAAACATTGCTTTTAAAAAGTCATGCTAAAACAAAACAACATATATTTAAATGTAAACTTCTGTCAATCAGAGCACACCCACATGAAGAAATGCGTTTCTCCTCTGCGGCACAGTGTGATGCGCTCACTTAGCCCTTAAAAAAATCTATTTCTGACAACTCTACACCTTCAAATGCCACTATAATTGGAGGGGTAGAGAGAATTTGTGGGGGAAGAATTTGAATTCGGCCTTTGTTTAGACAGTTAATGAAATTCCAGCAAATTCTGGTGCAAAGAACAGCAGCTTTGAGCTGAAATGTTGCATAGCTAACCAAAGGCGCGTGTCAGAATCAGATGGTTTATGTTGATTCTGTTAAAACTTTACTACTGTAAAAAGCAAATCTGCTTTTCCCAGCTTCATAATCTGTTGGAATTACATTTGATGTGTAAAAGGTTGAAGAATTACTGACATTCAAGGAATGTTAGTTAAGGTGCTACAGGGTTAACTGAGGTTTGGTCCACCCTTAAAGATGCACTGTAAGAGCAAATCAATCCAATGAAGGAAAATCAAACTAAATCTGCTGGACTTTTCTAGTGTGAAATCTATCCAACAACATCAATCTGCTGCCATGTGTATCCGTCTTAAAGCTTCAGCTAGTTAATGTACGACACAGCTCTTCACCACACCTGTCTGGGGCGCTCTACCTGCGCGCTCTGGGTCCGGCGAGATGTCGTAATTGAAGCAGAGAGCGCATCCTCGCTCCGTCACCTGGAATGGGAAGAAACCCTCAAACAAGTCCACGCCTGCCTCCACGCATGCCAGCACTTCATCGGGTCGCCCCACGCCCTGCAGCAGCCTGATAACGACGGGCACATCCAAAACAAAAAACAAAAAAAAAACCAGCAGGATGCATTAAACATTAATACAACATGTCTTCAACATAGCACTGCCAGACAAACCGTGCACTGAAACATCAGCAGAGCTCTCAACAACATGCACACCCTTGGGTGTTTCAGCTTTCAGTTAACTAGCTGTTTCTCACTGCCTGCAGGCATCAAGGTCAAGCCCAATTTAGCATTCGATAATGACTCTTCCCAAGTTTCTGCATGGAAGCTACACCTCCTCCCAGCTAGGAAAACCAGCAGGAGAACATGCCCCACGGTCTATAAAATAGACTAACCAAGCAAAGCTCGCAGGGGTGCTCCCGTTACGAGACTAGCACTTTTCACTGCTCCACTAAAACAGAGAAAGCCGCTAACAGCTAGAGGAGCTCCTCCATCGCCTCCAGCAGAGAAGTGCTCATGTCAGACAGCCTCCAGACACAAGTATCTGACATGCTAATTTAGTCTGGAGTAAACAACTTCCAGCAGAAGTTTGTCCTTGTGTCTTTGAAGGAAATATTTAAGAGAATAAAGACTATCTTTGAAAAGATTGGCTTTTTCATCCGTCCATGTAAAACTGGATCTCATTTTCTTTATGTCAAAGTTATAGTTTTCTTATCATATTGCCTGTCTCGGGACGCAACTTTTGTCTGATTACTCGCGGCTGATTTATGGTGATCACTTCAATCTCTAACCTTGCAAAGTGAAGCTTTATAGGAATTCAGCCAACAATGAGGTTATGAGCTCTCTGAAGTCCTTCAGCAAGAAATGAAAAAGTAAAATCTGCTGCATCAGACGATAATTTTTTGAGTTTCTGGAGTCATCAAAGCCAAATAAATAACACTCAAAACAAGGATTTCTGCCAAAACCGGAATGAGTATAAGAAAATACAACAATAACATCCAGGTTTTGTTTTTTGTTTGTTTGTGACTAAAAAAGAATACACAAAAGGGACAGGAATTTCTTTAAAAAGATATTAAATTATTGGTAAAAAAAAAATAAATAAATAAGTAATTGCAATAATTTATTGATTGATTAACACATTTAAACTGTATTTAGAGCATCTTCCAGAAAGATTATGAAGAAAAATCTATCTACGATTGAGAATTAATCAATAAATATATGAGAATGCATTCTTAAAATACGAGACACAAGTAGGAATTTTACAAGAATAAAGTTGTGATTAAAGAAAAGAAAGTCAAAAGATTATTAAGAGAGTATAGTTGCAACATTTTTAGAAAAAGTCAACATTTTACGAGAATATATTTTAAATTTACTATTTAAAAAGTCATAGTTTTACTTGAAAAAAGCTGTGTTTTTTTCAAAAATAAAATTGTAATTTAATGATAAAGTCATAAAATTATATGAAAAATGTTTAAATTTTTATGAGAACAAAGTTGTACAATTATTTAAAAAAAAGTCAACATGTTACGAGAATAAAATCGTAGATTTTTTATTTAAAAAGTAATATTTATAGTAAGGAAAAGTATTGTTTTTTCAATAAAAAAGTTATAGTTTGATAATAAAAAAGTTGTACATTTACAAACTACGTAAAGCAGATTCAGAGGGACTCTTGAGCAGTATGTTGTCTGTCTGATTACTTTTTATTGAACATAAATAACACAGGTTATGTTCGATAGTCTTTCTTGTATTAATTTTAATATCTAAAAGTAGGATCTTATTTCCAAAAAAGCTAAACTTTTATCCTGTAAAGTTGCAACTATTTGAGGCATAAATTTACAACTTTATCCTCAAATTGTTGATTTTTTTTCATAAATATACAACTTTATTTTCATCAAATTTGGACTTTTTCCTCATATGTTTCCTACGTTGTTCTCATATTTTTGTCTATTTCTCTTCTTTTATTGTGGCTCTAATACTTCACCATAATCATCTGACTAAAAATTATTTGTCATTTCCATTTCCTAATTGTGTGGATTAATTGAGTGCTAACCTAAGAAAGCAATCAGAGAGTCAATTATGGAAATAATTGATAGCACAACATGTTTGTTTTCTTCTCTATGGCCCACATTACGTTTATTAATTTATTTGGGTCATAAATAACTTTTAGACTTTTACCAAAAACAAAAAGAAAGGAAATTGATCATCTGATTCTGCTTAAATATTTGTATTTTTTGTTACTGTAATCTGAAAAAGTTATGTTTTTTCACAGAGTTTGAAGCAGGCACACCTTGGTTTGTCCTCAGGCAGCTCCTTGGTCATAGATGTGATGAGCTGCGTCCTCAGAGCCTGGTCCACAGAGCCAGTTTGGAGCCCATCCAGGCAGAATCCTGCCACAGGCCTCTTAGCCGTCTCCCTGGCTGAGCGTTCTCTTTCTTCCATGACGTCCCCTCCCTCCACCACCCCAAACAGCTCAACCCCATCCAGGTCCTGGCACGATGCAGAAACAGGGGTGATTAAAGACTAAAAATCTTTCAGAATATTTACAAACGTAAAGATAAAAAGCATGGCTACATGAACTAAAAAAGGAAGAACTACATCCTTTTCATACCTGAGGCTTTTTATATACACATTCTACAACATATGCATGCTAGTCTGAAAAATCGGCTGTGTCAGCAACCACACATTGGGAGACAGCATGTATTTAGTAAGTGTGTGTACCTGGGATTTCTGGTGCACCAACAGGCATTCATCCAAGTAAGCCAGAGTTCGATCCACAGACTTCCGGATCCTTTTTCGAGACGTGTTGGTCGGCCAGGTCTCTCCGTCTGCCATGCTCTGATACCAGTCGGGCTTCACCGTCTTTAGGAGAACCATGAACTTGGACGCTGTCAGCTCTATCCGCCCACCACTGCCCCACACAGACACGGTCTGTGTGACAACAGAAATATCAAGTGAGGAGACATGCTGCCATGGAGTGTCACTACAAGTAAAAACACAGTAGCTCAAAACTGAGATCAGGTTGTCTTTTTGTATATTTTTCTCATGAGCTGCAGACGACATGTGTGCAAAGACAAACACATGAGCTGGTGCTGCAGCTTACCTTGTTGGTCGCATAGCCTGTCGGGCTGCGTGTTGCAGGGTCATGCAGTGAGCAGTAAAGTACTGTATTGTGGAGCCCTGAAAAAGAGAATCAGGGCATCAGTCACAGGGAGCAAAAATGGAAAAAGCCAGGGAATATGTGACGGGTGAAAACTAAATAAAAATAGAAGGAAAGTACTTCTTTTCTATGAGTAAACACAGAAAACTGCAACTTTCAAACCATGGTTGGCAAAAACACTGATATGAAGACAATGTTAATTGCATTTTACTGCAAAGCTTTAAACACTTTTTCAATTTTCAGTCCATAACATTGTTTTCATATTATGAATTTATAGTTAATACAGTTACAGATAATGCCCAGGTTTTCATGTGTAGTGTTTTCATAATAAAAATATAGTAAATTTCAACTTATGAGGTCTGACAATAAAGCGTATTAATCTTTTTGCCCATGATGATGATTGAAATAAATACCACTAGGAAAAAGTAGTATTTCTGTTTTAAATATGCAGCTTCTAAAACCGACAGTTGCATAATTTTGAGACTTAAAATACTCTTAGCTTAAAAAAAAAACATTTAATGGTATGAATAAAACTTTTTTTTTTAGCTCTTTACCATGGTGCTGAAGTGCTTTAAAATAAATAAAAAGACTAATTTAAATCCAGAAGATTAAGAACAAATATCTAAAAAACAGCATTGAAAAAACATAAAATACATAAAATTGAAAAGAATTCAATAAAATAAATCAATGAAATATAATAATTATTAAATATACAGCACAAAATACGACAGACTTTTTAATAAAATGATCATTATCATAATCGTTAAAAGTTTATATGAAAGGAGTTTTTTTTTTATTGTTTTTTTTTTGTTTTTGTTTACATGTTTTAACTTTTTTCTTTAAAATGTGGGTCAGCACCACGGAGGTGGAAATATTTTTAAAAAGGGATTATAATAATTACACTCTTTATAGATATGAAATATTATGAATGAATGAAGCTTTATTTATAAAGCACTTTACAATTCCATTAGGTGTGCCAAAGTGCTTCACAGTACAATAAAAAAGAAAGTTTAAAATCATTGTCTCGGCTGTCTTTATTGAATATTCTCACACAGTTAATTGTCAACCAAAATGAAGAAAAATAAGAGAAGAATCCCAACCAGTACCTGCAAACTTCTTGAATCCTTCCTTAAACTCTTCCAGAACCTCTTGGTGCTCTGCTCTGGTGACACACGTGATGTAGATAATGGTTAAAACAGGGTCATCTGGAAAATAAGTCTTTTTCACTGACCCACAAAAATCAGATTTTCATTCAGATAACTGATCAGACAGCTGCTGCAATAATCTGATTTGATGTATTATTATATATTATGTCTATAGTTTAAATGCACTTCAGGAATCCTGTAATAAGAAAAAATAAAACCCTGATTTGTATGACTAAGTCAATATTTAGATGTATCTAAAAGTTAAGAACAACCCTAACTTTTTTAAATATATGGTCTTATAGTTTTAAAATTTGGCAACACTTTAGTCCCAGAACTGTCCTAAAGAGTTAATGTATCCACAATATAGACTGCATGCTTCTTTAGTTGTGTGTTTACATCTTGGTTTATTGCTTTTTTACGCACAAAGTGACATTAAGTGTAAATCCTCTTTTTTAAACAAAATTTAAAATGTAAAATCAAATAGATAAACAAGTATAAATGATAGAGAAGACTAATTGTAAGGGAATAATCCAGATTATCCCTTTGTAAAATCCACGTTAGAATAATAGTTTTCTGCTTTGTTGTCTGTTTGGCATAGAATAGTCCATATTTGAAGTTATTCCACCAATAGAGAACAGAACATGTAATGCAATTCAAAAGGCAATGATTGTATTGTTAAATTGTAGTTTTTTTGTCTTTTTTATCACAACAGACTCATCCCAATTTGTTAAATTGCTTTAAAAATCTGTAAAAGTTATTCTATAGTCACTTTCTTGGAGCTTGAAAAAGGATGCCGACTTAACCGAGAAGATCGAGAGTTATTCAATTTGCACACAGACATGTTCAGTGGTGTAGATAAAAATTAACAAATCCAGGTTGAAAAAAATGATAAAATCAGGAAAACTAAACAAGAAAAACTTTGCTGTTCTTCTCGGTCAATTCAGTCTTGTTAAATAATATTTTCTCTGTGGGTTAATCAAAAACCTAAAGCATAATAGGAGTGTTAGATTTATGCCAGAATTTTTATATAATCAAATTTCAAAGCAGCATGCAGATGCATCACATATTTTTGTTGATATTTTTCAAACTTTTCCCCAGTTTTCTGATTTTTTGAGTATATTTAAGGGCATTAAATTCAACAATTGGTAAAATAAATTGAATAACTTCATTATTAAGATGACAGGCAATGATCAGATTTGTAAGTATGCATATAAACGGGTAATGCGATGGGTTTTGTCTTACATGTTAGACAGAGTGACCTGGGTGACAGAGGGGAGGGTGCTGATGGTTTGTAGGGTGTCCTGGGTGAGGTGTGGGACGGTGCCAAAGTGTGTGTACAGCAAACACCCCGGGACCTTAAGGGAGTGCTGCCGAGTCCTCCCGATCTCCTGCAGAACACCCAAACGAGCTCCTCCTTGTATCACACGGGAAAGCTCCAGCTTCATCCCCCTGCAGCAATTCAATAAGCATTTTTGCTTAGACTCAATTGAGAGAGCTAGCAACGTGGCTAGCTAGCATTTATACTCACGTGCTACTATGTTACCAAATATTTCGTCGTTCAAAGTAGTTCTATCCCCTCTGAGGTGAAACGCTTTATAAAAACGTATAAATATGTTGATTAGTTTATATAAAAGTCAATTTACTGAACTAGATAATCGGGTTTTTTTCGAGCCAAAAACTTGTACCGAATTAGAACTACAAGTCGCGGGATTATGTCGTCATCAAGAGCGACAATTGACAAGCACCTTCACATTCCTGGCCTTTACTCTTTCTTTCGCCTAAAAGTGACAAAATAGATAGCACTGTGAGTACTTTTCCTAATTTAACAGATGCTTTTGAAAAAAAAAAATTCTAAATATATTCAAAATATTAAGAATTCAAAGACTGGTTTAGTTTGTAGAAGGGAATGGAGTTGTCATAGTTACTGAAGATGTCCGGCTCATTGGGACATGTAGTTTATATTTTCCTTTTTTAACACCGTCTGCCAAGAAAAACTGTTAACCTACTACACTACCCACAATCCCTTTTAACGGTATTAAGTTCTCCGTGCTTCGACGTAACTTGAAAAGAGTTCTCATGAAGGAAATTAATTGAATTTGTGTTTTTTAACTAACCAAAAGGAAAACAAGTCACGCACATAAGGTTTAGGGAGTTGTAGTTCTAAAAGTGGTGTCAATAAAAGCTGTAATGGCGTTCTCTGGCAACAATCCTCACCTGTTCAGGTGGAAAAGGCTTGGTACCAAGGTAAGTTCGGAATAATGTCAAATTGGTAAATCGAAAGAATCGACTGTCTGTAATCATTTCCTTTCTATTGAAAAAAAAGCAATTAAAAAAAAGTCACCTCTTGCTTTACACAATAAATTGTAGGGGGTTAGATAAATTTTATCTAAATTGAAAATCTTAAATCCATTCTCGGCCCTCTTTAACCTCATAGATCTGTTAGCAGCGATAGGAGAGAAATATCTATAAACGAAATTGTAGTTGCATCCTGAAATTGCATATTTAAATGAAGGAGAATCAAATTTTCCATGCAGCATATGGAAGTGTGGCTCATGTCAGAAGATTAAACAGCACATACAGGTCTTTCTTTGATACTCTTGTGCTTGCAGCTGTACACCCCTGCAGTATGAGACTGAGATAGCCGTATTGCTGCTGGTGAGCACTGACTTTTTGAAGTCTGGGAAATGATTCTGAGGTAATCTGTGGATTTAAGGCAATAGCTAAGCTTTTCTGTGAAATAATCTGCAGATATCAGGCTCTTGGCTCAGACACCCCCCATTTCTAAACTGTTTCTACAGCTCAAGGTGTCACTAAACTAGTCTGGGGATTTTCAAACAGGCAAAAGTGACCATAAGACCTGTATTACTTTAAGAGCTTTACGCTTTCTTTGCAAGCGGAATAGCTTTCACCTATTTGTTCTTCTAAAAACAGAAACCTGAGAAGAATGGTGGTAATGACATCTGGAAGAAGGTGAGAAAAGTGTTTATCGGTCGGGATTTTCTTATCAGTTACATTTTAGTCAGCTGTTTGTCTTTTTCAGCGAGTAGAGATGGCCTCAGAGTTTGCAGTTTCTCAAGTTTTCGCCCACAAAAAGCCTCATCCGGGAACCAGGGGGTTAGCCATGCCACTGCACAATGCAGAACAGTTAAGGGATCATGATGAGGCTTACAGTGAAGGTAAGCTGCTCTATAAAACATAATGATAACATATGGGTACAAGGCGTCACAGCTGCATACCCCTTTGATCTGAAAAGTTGGGAAATGTCTGCTACTATTCTGCAATATGTGGTTATAGATTGATTTGAAGGGCACAACGCATGCTGAGCTGCTGAAAAAAAAATTCAAACAGATTCATGAATTTGTCAGAAGAAACAACTCAGTGACTAAAAACTAGTAAATATGAATTAACAAACACAAATTTTATGTTAATTGATTTTCTTTAAAGAAATTAGTCACAAATTTGTACTTGCAGAGGGAAAGTGGGAGCATTCAAGGTCACAAAACCATCTTTTTTTTATAGAAAGTCGACAATGTGAACAGGGCCATTAAGGGAACAGCAATACAGCAGGGCAGAACTGCGATTAAGAAAGTCACCGCTCTCTAAAAATAACATTGCAGCCTGTCAGCGGTTTGCTAATATTGGCATGGACATGACGAAAAAAAAAAAAAAAAGGAAAGGGAAGGGAAGGAGAATGTATTTATTGCTTTTAATGAGATGAGTTTGGTTTGGGAAAAGATCATTTGTCACAAACTTCTTAACACATTTGGTTCATGTTGCAGCTCAGGATCTTCTGAGCAACTGGTTGAGCAGTAAATTGCGAATTGACCTGGAAATCGAGGATGAGGATGATCTGATGGGTCCTGATGAAGGGACACTCCCTGCTGCTGCCAAGGACCAGACAGCTACCCTCTCTCACAGCAACTTTGATGGTATTATTTTTATCTTGGAAGATTCAATTTGATTTAACTTTAAGGCCATAAAATTAATGATGCATTTTAAACCATGTAGTGTTATGCATATAAAAAATTGGCTGAGAGCTCATGTTTTAGTGACAAAAATTTGAAGATTAAGATCAATTATCTGCCAAAGGATTGGGAATTCAAACAAGAAAAACCCAAGAAGCTACTTTTTTCTTTAAAATTTTTGAACTTTTCTTTTAGATTTCTATACCTGTCTGAGTGATGAAGAAGAACAATCAGCTGTGAACAACATTTTACAAGAGCTGAAGGAGCGAGAAGTGTTGGACTTTGTGACGAAAGAGAAACTGGTTCTCGATGATGACACAACACACAAGAAGTTCAGAGACCCGCTCCTCACTATGGAAGCTCGGCACAGACGAGTAAACCTTTTCAGCAGATTAAAGTTGTGAATGCTTTGTGTTAAGAACACAGAAAAACACACGTGTAAATGAGCAACGACTTTAACTTCTCCTAAAGGTGCGAGAAAACAGATTGCAGCGGGAAGCTGAAAAAGAGAGGCAGCACAAGGAGAAGGAGGCTCGTCAGGCTGCCAGACAGGAGGCAAAGCGAATGGAGAGAGAGAAGGAGATGAGGAGGAGGCAGGAGCAACAAAAGCAGGAGGAGCTGATGCAGCAGGAGCTGGTGAGACTGCGGCGTGAGATGGAGCAGAGGAGGACTCAGGAGCAGCTTGCTCGACAGAGGTATTGCTTTCACAGCTGGCAGCTGCTGCAACTTCACAGTTTACTAATAAAGTAAAAAAAAATAAGAATGACCTTTCATAAAATCATCTTTGACCTGCAAACTTACACCCTCACACCCCCAACCTAACATTATATAACATTATATCCCAAGCAATACCGGATCTATTCAGTTTTGAAACAGATTCCAGCTCGGATAAGGAAAATGAAGACGTTCATGGATATATTCGCCTGCAAGTGGATGTATCAGAATGGAGCAGGGCATGGAGCTTGAGGCCCACTCAGCATATTTTCTACTATCTATTTTATTTTGTCGACTCCTAATTCTCAACAATTTACACAACATACTCATAAAGGAAATTTTAAGCTTAATTATCTTTTTATATGTCCTCCATCATCAGAAAAATGGCAATAGAACATTTTAAAAACACAGAAAACTTGTTTTTCATCAGAGTGGGTCTTTAACAATAAATTAAAATTAATTAAGATGTTTGGAACAAAATGTAAAGTAAAAAAGTATATATAAATTGAAAAGTTTAGTTTAACCACATGACTAGTTTTGTAGAATAAACCCAATGTTGCTCTAGATACGTTTTTACATTTTTTTTTATTTTTTTCCTTACTTTCATAAATGTTTGGACAAAGTGATTTATAGTTTTTGAATTCACTGATGAACATCTTAAACAGTGGTAGATAACAGTTATAGTTAAAAATAGGAAATGGTGATCTTCAATTACATACATTTACATCATAATATGCATTTTTCCTGTGATCTGTCTTATTTGCATGAACCCAATCAGGCTGCAAAATTTAAAGGAGACATAATTGAAAGTTAAAGGGGGAAAAAAAGCTTAAAGGCTGTGCAGTTTTGGCGTCACACAGAAATGTAACTGCAGAGTTTCTTTTCAATATGAAAGCAGCGCTTCAACACATCCGTTGACCAATCAAAAACAAGTCACTGTAATTGAAATCTATTCAGTCATGAAACAAAGGAACTTCAATTTGTCTTATCTTTTTGGTGTCGCATAACTGACAGCCAAACTGCATTGACCTAAATTTAACTAAGTGTTTATTGTTTTTAATTCATGTTTTTTTTTTTTTAATTATGCACTGATTTCTTCGTCTTTAGTGGGTTAGCTTCTTCTTGTCATTGTACATTCCTAATAATTAATTTTTTGTTTTGTTTAGCAGATGAGTCACCTAATACAAACGGTGTGCATCAAAACTCTGTAAAAATTGCATTTTTGCAATAACATAAATCTGTTTTGCCTATTTATATGGAGCACATTCAGACACAGTGTCATCTGTCGCAAGTTTACCTCAGGCCACTCCATCAAAGCTGTTTTAATATGTATGTTATGGTATATACATTTTTAAACATTTTTTTTCAGTCTTCTAATAAGATGTAGCCTAAAGTCATGCATACTGCCCACCAAAATTCAGTGAAAATATGAGAGGAAAAACTTTTCTTTTGAAGCAGGAACTGAAAATGCAACTCAGAGTTCCTCCTCATCTTTCCTTCGTAGAGACTCCTCTTCCTATTATTCTCTTTAATATTCAGTCTGTTAGTTTACCTATTGATAAAAAAATTATTATAAATTATGATTTTCTTCAGATGTTTAAGTTGATCTCCTATAATTCAAAAGCCAAATCTTTAAAAAGAACAAAAAAACGTCATGTCTTTTTTGTACTACTTTCTGTTTATTGACCTTTCTTTTTAAGGTGTCTGAACTGAATCTTCAAGTCAAAAAAGGAAAATGTTGTGCTTTTATTTTTCAGGAAAAGATCTGAATTGCATCAGGCAGCAGCAAACATCCAAACAGCCCTACCTACAAAGCACCAGCAGAACATCCAGCAGCTCCATCGAGAAGAGTGGATTCAAGCGAAGGTTCACACAAGCAACCTTAAGGTTGGTGTCGTCTCTGGTGCCTCAGAACGGCCTAAAGCTCCATCTGTTAAACCCTTTTTGTCCTGCAGTCTGTGGTTTGGACATTTTCATGCCCCTCAGCCTTTACTATGAAGGTAATAATGCTTGTAAAAACCCAAAATACTGTCAAGAATCTTCGTCTCAGATAGTTTTTTGTTAAATTAGTACACTTGATATATTATAAAATTATTTGACAGATAATACTTAGCCGAGAGAGAATGAGTTGTTTTAGAAAATGTATCCTAATAAAACCAATATAAATTAAAAAGGCAAAATATTAATAAGGAGCAAATTAAAAAGCCAAAAGCACAATTATTAGCTGTTGGAAGATGTATTTAAAAAAAAAAAAAACACTCACACCTTTATATAAGGTTAATTTTTGTAGATATTGGACAGAAATGCTGGTTAGAATTTGTATTTTATAAATTTTTCCTTCTTGTTGTCCTGTTTTTGCACACTTTCAGTGTCTGCAGAGGCATTTCTCGGGGTGGCGTTCAGCAGTGTGGGAGCGACAGCTGCAGATGAGTAAGGCCGTGGCTTTTTATTCCTGGAGGAGGCAGCTGAGAGCATGGAGAGCGTGGCGGGCAGTTGTTTGGGCAGAGCGAAGGCATCGAGATGTGGCAAAGACCGAAGAGGAGCTACGGACAGAAAACAGGCATAACTCAAGCTCTAAACTGGTTTTCTAGTGTATTTGTGTCCTTAAAGCTCACAGTTAAAGCTGTGCTGTATCATTTCATATTAGCTTTTCAGTGCCAGACAGCCGACATTCATAACTAGGCTGTAAATTTAATATCCCAGTTGGCCACCCGCTAATTAAAAGTTATGTAGTCTTTTTGTAATTGAGATAATTAAAATATGTTCACATCTCTTTTCTCCTTCAGAAAACACCAGCTGGCTGTGGAAAGTGACCGACGGCGGCTTTTACGGCGTTGCCTTTACGAGTGGCAAATATGGCGTCGGATCGCGAGTGAAGAACGGCGCATTTCGGTCCAGCAACAAGAAACCAAACGCAAGATGACTGCCTTACTCAGTGCTGCAGCAAAAGGCCACCTTAAAACCAAAATAACTCATGCAAATCAGCCGCAAGTGATTCAAGCAGAGCTGGGAAACCAATCTGAGACCAGAGCGAGGGTGAGAGGCAGACACATTCTCACCAACACTCTTTCTTTGATTTTACCACATAAAACAAAGTGATTAGTTATATTTAAATAGGATCAGATGTAACTAAAAGGCCTAAAACTACAGAAAACTCAAAAAACGATGTTCTGCTTTGAGTCTTCTCCTAACAAAAGACAACCAGAATATTTTAAAAGAAGCTTAAAGGGAAACTTCTGGAGATAAATGTTAAGGATTTATTCTTTGAGGTTTTATGTGTGTCTGGACCTTTTATAATTGCCCTCCTTTTCTTTTCAGAGTTGGCTGTAACCGTATAGCACAAAAAAAGGTGTAAAAAGGGCCGGAGGGACAGGAAAATAGGAGATAAAATTGAAGTTTCATGACTTTGATACTTAAGAGGGGCCTCTCCAGTCAATAGATCACAATTACTGAAGCAAGACAGTCTTAATAGATTGGCTAGCTCTCTGTAGACTTGCCTGGTTTGGTTCAGCCATTGCATAATCCCCCACTTTATCTTTTATGTATTCTACAGAAGGATCACAACAGATCAGACCCTTCATCTCCTGGAGGCCCCGTGATCCATCAGGATAAAAATGCGACAGGTATTGTTTCTGAGCCTTGGCAGGTGACCCGGCGCCATACGGCGCCCACTGCTGAAGAAATCCACAAGGCTCGGCAGTGGGTGGAGGACTTTACCAGCTCGACGGCGTCGCCGGGCAGCAGGTTTGAAAACAGACATGCCGTCCAGCAGCAGATTATCACACAGCAGAGGAAGCTGCTGAAGGAGCAGCAGGAGCAGATCGTCCGGCTGAAGGAAAAGCAGAACATGATGGATCTGAGGCTGGAGATGGAGAAAACTGCAGAGGAAATGGAGAAAACTATGCACTACCCACCAGAGCAAAGGTACTGTAGTAGAAATGCCACTACTTATGAAGAATCTATAACATATATTTCCCATTTCTTCAGAGGTCACTTCAACTTTACACATTTTAACAAACATATTTACAGATTTAATCCTCCAGCTGGTAATAAAAGTCAACAGTTTCTTACTTTCAATCAAATCTTCTGCAAATTCTAATAGAAAAATATTTGTTTGGCAGTTTGAGAATTATTGTTTGAATATTAGGATCTTAAGTGTGTTTGATAAACCCAGGCTTTGTGTTAATATATCATCAATTTTAATAATATTAATAGCTGCAGAACTGCTGCCAAACATCTGGACATCCAGATGCAGTTTCCCCTCAAAGTCACAGATTAAACGATCCATTAAGTCTGAATGCTGGAGGAGGACAGAGAGAAGCAAAAGACGTGCATCCCAACCTGATAGGCAAGCAGTCGTCCTCTGAACAGGCTTACGTTCTCACTGCAGTCGTTTCATCTCGTGGAGGTCAGAGAGCAGCGACCATTGGGTCCATATTAGTTTCACTTGAAAGCTGACATTTTGATTTTTTTTTTTTTTTTTTTTTTAGTATTTTTGCACAGACTGCTTCCGTCAGTCAGGGCCAGAATCACAGATGAGTTCACTCAGGGATGAGGGCGGACTTTAAATGAAGCTGAACTGATATAATCGGGGAAATTAAAGGTAGACACTTAAGGTCGATAAGTTAATTGCAGACATGAATTTGCAAATCAGCCAATATCTACATTTGTGAATTTGCATAAAAGTCTTCCAGGCAAAAGGCTTCAAATATAAACACCTGTGCGTATTTTTGTCTCCCTTTTTTTGCCTGAACGACCTGCTCTGTTTGAGAAGTAAAATGACAGCGACGTAAGAGCGGCTCTGACTGCTGTGTCTCCCCATATAAACAGAATAAGATCAAAGTGTGAGGCTCATGATTCAATTACCACCCCTGTTGGAGGGAGATAAAGAGCTGGAAGCTCTGAGGACAAAGGATGTCCTAAGTCTCTCCGTGGATCAGTCTGAGTGTGAACATGTTCATCTGCTCCATTATTCTGCCTCATAATTAAAACTCCCAAGACGGTTTGAAAACCATTTAAACGGATGACAAATTGCTCATAATTCCTTTTAAGCTAAACACTAACAAGTTGTCAATTTTTTATTCACCTCAATCACTAAGCTTTAAATAAATTTAACCTGAATGAAGTACTTTTTTTTTTTTTTTTTTGTACGAAATCAAACTACATAAAAATCCAGACAGCCACGACGGGGCTTTTTCACTGCATGTGCATCTGTCTGTGATCATCACTGTCGCAGGACACCTGCCGGAGAAGCCGCCAGTCGGAGTACACCTTCAAGGAAAGCTGTCACACGGCAGACATGCCCCCACCCCATCGTCACAGGTCAGTCCGAACATTCGTCCGGTCGCACATTACACGCACAAACCCACACAAATGACCCCTTCATTTCAAGCAGACGAGTCAGGATCTGTTCCTACGTAAAAAGACTATTTTAGCCTGGTCGTTAAAGCAACAATAAAACAAGCAGGACGGTGATGTGAATGAAATCCAGGTAATGATCACCTGTCGCCCCTCACTAACAGACTGCACAACACTTGGCAGCCATGACAGCTTCTAAATATGTAATGTGGTCATTTTGCTGCAGTCTGCTGGTAATTCTGCCACTCTTCCAATGTCATGAATTCAAGAACTTTACAGTTTGGAAGATTTATGTCAGGCCTCATTGCTGTCTCTTTTCCTTGTCAGTCGTTCTTTGTACAGCCTTCAGAATAACTGCAAAACCTTCAGGTGCTGCTTTCCTATAATTAAACCTTAAAAAAGCTTTAGAAGTGAACTTTTTTTGTTTATTTAGTCTTGTACTCGAGGCAGGAACAACATACATTAATAATTATCTGCTGTTTCATTTTCAGGTTATCCAAAACATATTAATTGTCTTTTTCCTGATACAACAACATTGAAGATTTTGGTTTGCCAGAACGTCATTTTCACCTTATTCTGTTTATATGATTCTCTACTTTTATAGCTTTCAATTAAAAAAAAGTGAAACATATTATTAACTACCGTTTGAATGCAAAAATATTGAAGCATACTATTTCCTATCCTCTGGATCTGAACACTTGACAACCACTGCAGTCCCGCTCGCTTTGATACTGACAGACCATCTGTATCAATCTCCTTATTCAGCACATTGTATTCAGTCGTAAATCACTTAAGACTCACCACTGGTTTAAATTTGACACCATCAATACTGCTACAGCCTGGTGGGAAACAAATTACCTGCTCCATTTCCAACCACATCGATCAATTTCCCTGCATGGACACAGCGTGGAGGACCAAGGGTATCTCTTTCTGACCTTTGACCTAAAGTTTCTATAAAAATGTCAAAGTCTTTTTGATTACCGAGCTTCCTGGAAGAAAACAAAAAGAAATAAGCAGTCATATTTACAAAGAGGATTTTTGATTAGTCGGAAATTCATTAATAAAACTACAGTTTTTACTTAAAAAAAAAAACAAAAAAAAGAACAAGAAGAAGAAAGGATCCATAGCAAAAAAATAGTCTATTGAAGTGTACTAAAAGTATACTTAGTCTATGCTAAAAGTGAAGCAGTATACTTTTTAAATACATCTTATTAACAAGATTTTCCAATTTGTCTTATAGTATAGTTCCTGTAATTATACTTAATAAATTTTGAATGCACTACTTTTTTCTAAGTGGTACCACACAGTAATACGTGTATTATACCATATATGACTCTTTACACTTGTTTGGGGAATCTTAGAGAGCTGTTACAACATCTTACAGTTCCAACTGCAGGTTCTCTGTTCCATCTGTAGTTATTTTTTATTTTTTTGGCAGCCACTCACAAGCTCACATCTCCATACATTTCTGCTAATCGCTTTAGCACTGCTATACTAGACTATATCACTGTATCAGAAAAGCACAACTGTTAAAAATGTAAAAACAGGAAATTCAAGAAAATTCTCTTATAAACTGAAAAAGATAGACACACTTTTTAAAAAACTTTAATTTTAAGTTTAATTGTACAAACAAAGCAAATAATCTAAATGACAAAAAACCTATAAACCATTTAGCAGACAAAAAGCTGTTATGTCCTCTCATAAACAAACATATCCTATATTTAACAACAGAACACAAATAATCTGTTTGCTGAATCCCAGATGCTGAAGTTTTCAGATTTAGTTGATTTAAAAACGTTATTCTTTATGCTTAAGGCCAAATTGAAATATCTCCCAAACATCATTTAATCAGTTTTTTATTTTCTCTCAGAGAATGGTGGCAACAGTAGGAAATATATTTTCAAAGTCCCAACAACTTTGAGACAGACACACTTATTAGTCTATAGAATCAGTCCATAAAACTCACTGGACATTATATTGACATAAACTATAAGCATAGTTGCATTCAAAAGATGTTTAAAGATGGGATATTAGATAAACACAAGCAGAAAAAATAACTAGGATTTAAGCTGGAGACTGAAATGGGCTATGGAGAGGATAGAAAAGTAAAGTTTTGAAAGATTTGTTGTTTTTGTTGTTATTAATATCACCTTTGTGCCTATGTATAAGAAACAGATTATATAAGAATTTTCTTCATTCTGTTCAAATTGTTTAAGCCTAAATAAATGCTAGTGTATATTTCTTTGTAAAATGGTACGAACAATAAATCATTCAATATTAAAATAGATTAATATTGATTAGATTATCTTTCACTCTACTCAATCTGTCATTATTATCATGAACAAAATATACCTGTATGTGTAACTTTTCCATGTAGTTTATTTTCCATTCATTTATTTTTGGTACTTTGATATTTCTCCAGTTTGTTGTGATAATTTTTCTTGCAATTACTAAAAATACATACAGTACATATATTTGTTCCCTCTTGAGAATATCATCGGGTTTCACTCCAAGAAGATGTAGCAGGATATTTTTTAAGTATTTTTTTTATTTCTTCTTTAATTTTCATCTTTAATTGTCCTCTCCTGACTTTTGTCAGTTAGAATGAATAACTCTTTTAAAAAATCCAGATTTCATTTGGTTTAAAGAAAAAAAATAAGTTTTTTGGTGAAAAAGCTAAGAGGCCTGCATGGTTCAACGTTCAGTGTGTCCCTTGTCTAGAATTCAAAATTCCACATTTTTCTGTGTCATAAAGAAGATTTTTACTTTTATGTTTTATACTTGCTTCTCCAAGCCCCACTTATATATTTTTCTCCTTTTACATCCTCAAAGCAATAGCTTTATATCAGCTGTTATATTATAAATCACTTCAGCATGATTTCCAAAGATTTAATGACTACATTGTGACAGGGTTTCTACTAATTTGCGTAAAACCATTTTTTTTATTTAGGTCACGTGAAACCATAAAGCTTATTAAAGTCAAATCATTTCATGCTATTTGAGGTATTAATTAAAGTTAATCAAAAGCTTGGCAATAATTCTATCTGGGTTACTCTTTGGAACAAGTTTCTTTTGAAACTAAAACTCCTTAAAGTTTGACATTTATGTTTTGTTCTACTTAAATCGATTCAGTTCACTCGTGTTTTAACTTAGAATTAGGCAGTTGAAGAGTAAGTAGTGGATGAAACTTTAATATTATTGTGCATGTGCTTCGCCTTTTTTAGCGATGGAGGCCCGTGCACGTGAGCGTGCAGAGCGAAGGAAGGAGATTGAAGAACTCAAGAAAAAGAAAGAGGAGGAAAAGTTGGTGAGATGTTAAAAATATTGTATTAGAGGGCAGCTTTGAACAATCTAACACCAATTTTGACGGGAAAACTTTCTAGGCTGGGATGAAGGCCGCTGAGGAGCGCAGGCAGCAAGAGGAAGAGGAGGAGAAACGCCAGGCGCTGGAAAGACGGAGGGAGGAAAAGAGACTGGAAAGAGAGGTGACTCGTACTTCACGTTTAATTGACGTTCAGGTGGAGGAGCTGAGTGACTTCTTGTCAGGAAGGTGTGACATAAGATTTAAACCCCGCCCCGCCTGTGTCTGCACAGAGAGAAGAGGAAAAACAGAGACGACGGAAAAGGCAACAAGAGCTCACAAGGCTAGCCCATCAACACTATGACAGAACCTTGTTGCTACGGCGAGGCCTGGCGCCATGGAAACGCCTCGTTCAGTTCCTAAAAGTCAACAAGGAGGTAAATCACCTGTCCGGCCCTGAGCAGCTGCCGCTTCAACGGAGAGTCAACCTGCTGCACATCGAGAGGCTCTTTTGTTAAGCAAATAGCTTTTTTATTTCTGCAGGATTATGAATAAAAAGTAGGAAAATATAAGAGGGTTATTGTAGAGTTCACATCCACACCGTGAGTTTCAACACATTTAAAGGTTGTTTGGTTAAAGGCAGCTGTTTCAACACCTTCTGGGCCTTTAAAGTCAATTTGACTCATTCTTTTTTTTCAGCAGAAATTAACAGTGGACAATAAATGAATACAAATACAGTGAATATGAATAAATAAAATAAAAACCATGCAAATTTGACCCTGTGGGTTTTCTGGGGTCGTCTTTCATTTCTTAAAGACTAACTCCAAGGAAAACTGTATTTTTAACATGTTCTTGTGGCATTTTCTGATGATAGTGGACATACATGAAGAAAATTTGGCTCCAAATTACATCTCTGAGTATTTATTTGTACAAATTGTTGTGACTCAGGAGCAAACTAAAAAAAAAAAAAGAAAAAAAAAGAAACAAACGCAGTAGGAATACGATTGTATTTGTTACATAGAAAATACGCTGGGCAGGGCCACAAGCTCCTATTCCACTCAGTTCCGCTTCCATCCACTTAACTTAGTCTTCGTTTTCCTCTATATCATCTAGATAAAATATGTATGGCTTGATACTTCTAATATTACTCACCATTTTTGTTGCACCTGTAACGTTAGGCTTGGGGTGTGAGGGGCCTTAAGATAGCAGAAGGGGCAGACTAGCCACTAGGCAAAATTAAGCTATCGCCTGGGCCCCCAACATCCTGGGGCCCCAGGCTGAATACCTAAGAAAAATGTCTAAAATACATTTTATTCCCATTGTTATAATATTTTAACTCTGTCACTTAAAAAAAAAAACACCCTAAAGAACTGAAATGGCGTAAGGCTGATCGTGGGAAAGTGTTTTGTGTCCCCCCCCCCGTCCCTCTGGGGCAATGGAATACTCCAGTGAAGTTGAGAGACTCCAAAGTATTGAACTAGAGTTCTTTTTTTTTTTTTTTTACCGTAAACGCATGCAAGACTTTGCACCATTTCTTTCTACTTTATTTACTTTCTATTATTTACGCATTCCATAAATTTTTTTTCCAAGTAAAATTAAGTTGCATAAAATAAATTTCTTTAAAATTTAGATGGGATTTCAGCTTTTAAATGCTTATCAAAACCTTTAGATGCATTCTAAAAGTGGACTAGTAAGGAAGTTAGTCGATATTTGACCCTCAATAAAAAATAAAAAAAAAAACAACATAAAAAAAATAATACAGCCACCGCACAGGGCCCCATGTTGCACCAGGGGTCCACAAATGTCTAAGTCTACCACTGGCTAGCAGGAAAGCACATAAACAGAGAGCTCTCAGCAACAGCTGGAGCACTTTTACAATAGATAAAAAAATGATCATAGTGAGACTTTAAATCTGGGTGCTCTATTAAGTTATTCAACTTAGAGTCAATGTTTTATGCCTTAAATATAACTTAATTTCCTTCCACTTATATTTCATAGTATTTTTCTTTATAAATATTTCTATAACTTCCTAAGTAATTTAATAAAATAAGTGTTTATTCTCTATTACCTGTGCTGGTTTTGTTTTAAATTTGTTCAATTTATGAAAAGGGTAAACCAACTGTGTTAAACATATATTTACCATAATAGATTTTCAGGATATCAGGACTTTTTTTTACTTTCTATCCACAAATATAAGACTGTCGCTGACTGGCAATAAAAAGCAAGAACAGGGACATATTTCCTGTTTAAAAACTACTATACAACCATACATTACCTCGCCTAACCTCCTCGGTCTGCTGGTAGCTGTAAGTGATGAGAAAAATGAAGACAGCCGAAAAAAAATCCTTCATCGTTCTTGGGACATGCATGCCTAAAGCAAAGGAGCGTTCAAAAAAAAGTGTATGTTTTAACAACCATGTCTACCTGGCACCTCATGAATGACTGCTTTTTCTGCTCTCCCCCAGCTGGCTGAGAGTCATCACAAGCTCCTTCTCCTGAGGCGCTGCACTCTGCGATGGCAGCAATCAGCAAGAGAGTCAGTGTCTGAGAAAAACGCTCGTGCAGATCTTCTGCAGCAGCACTTTTTACTGCGGAGGGGCTTCAGATGTTGGACAAAAGTACCTAAACTAGTATTTTACCAAGCATACGTTTTTATAACTGTATAACGGAAAAACATGGTTGCCATCTATTATAAACTACAGTGAATATACTTCTGGCTAAAGCTTGACTGAGCACTCTCCTGTGGGACTGTTTCAGCTGAGAGACCTGCAGATAATTCAGGAAGAGCGAGCTGAACGTTTTTATCGCAGACAGACTCTGAGGAGGTTTCTGCTCGCGCTGCTGGATTATGTGACCCAGGAGAGGCTGGTGGAGTGGGACCGCCAGGAGCTGGCTCAGAGACACAATAACAGGTCTGCTACCACAACCGTTGCCATATGCTCACCACATGGTTGAGAGAAGTTATACAAGTGGCTCACAGGTGTTGAACTGATATGTAGAGAAAATAGTGATTCCTGATTGCAACCAAATAATAATCTGGGTTTAATGTGCATGTTAACCAAATCATTAGCGTTCAAACAGGTTTTTTAGGAAAAATAAGAACATTTGCTGGAAAATGTGTTTTATGCTTTTTTTTAGAACTCAAGAAGAAATATGAAAACCTTTAGATTTGAAGGGTGATTGAATTTGAGTAAAATAATTCTGCATGTTCCCTCTAAATTTAACTGAAATGTTCTATACTGTAGTTAAAAATATGAAACAAAAATGTAAAAATATATTTATCTTTGGGAAAAAACTGTTTGAAGATTTTCATGTAACTTTGTTTTGATTTGAGAGTATTTAATGCATTTATTTCAAATAGATTTTTTTAAGACTAAATATAATTACTATGCAGATGATGAACTTTATCATATTTTTTTTTCATTTGAACAGTTTTTAAAAAATGATTGAAAATACATTAAAATGTCAATCTTCAATAGTATTTTTTAACTGAACACATCAGAGGCCTCTCTACAATTCCCAAATACAACCATGACTGATCACTTTTTGTGCTGATCAACCAAAAGAAAAAAATTTTTAACATTATTTTATTTTTAATTTTAAAATGGAAAACAAGGCATTAAAACACACACAAAACATATTTCACATTTTAAATATTGCACATATTTGTTAAAAAATCCTCAAGTCAGTCAAAAGTCAGTAAAGTTCATTCTCTGGGAAATGTGAATGAATGGACCCCCCCATGGCAGCGGTGATTAAAAATAGAGCTCCGTGAAAATCCATTCTTTCGGTTTCTAAAATGTGCCCTCCGTTTGTGACCCGTGCTCACAGATTATCTACACTGTGCTCATGGATTTACGAAGGAAGAGGGGAAAACCTGAACGTAAATAGGATTTCCAGTGTGCTCTATTTACTGATTTATTCTGCGTTTGACACCAGACTGACTCTTTTTCTGAAAAAAAATGTACATTCATAGTTTATAAAACATCTTTTTGCATAGGTAAGGCTTCTCAAGTCCTTTTGTTTCTCCTTCAGGTACATTCGCAATCAGAGCATTTATGTTGCACCTGTGAGGTTAGGTCTGCTAAAGGACCACAAGCCAGGTCAACAGCTGCCCACCTGCCTCTGCGAACAGACCCCAAATAGCACGCAAAAAAAACCTAATTAGATGTCGTCAAGCTGGAGGTCCTTCTAATCCAGTTTGTTATTGCTCACTTGCTCTGTTCCCGTCTGTCCTTCCATCTGCTTGCATTTCAGACGGGTGCAGCAGAGATGTTTCCTGGCCTGGAGGCAGCTTCCATGTGTGATGCGCCGGGAGAGGGAGAGGAACGCTCGGCGAGAGAAGCTGATCCGGAGAGTGGCAGAAGTTCTGCCTGATTTCCACTCCCGTCCTTTGTGAAAGCCTTTAGGAGGAAAAGTGTCGACAAACTATTCACACACGCACAGACAACTGTGCAAACATCAAAGTGTCACTCTGTAGCACACAGACACATTTTTTAAATATAACTTCTATACATTAAAGTATTAAAGTAGCAACAGATCAAGCACCAAACTGGACAAAACTTTAAAGCTATTTTACACCAAAAAAAAATAAATTCTCTGTAGGTCTTTAAAGCTTCACTTATTTTGTTTTTACTATTGAATCTAGTTGCAAGTTAACTTTAAGTCAAAGCAACTAGAAATCCGTTAATAACAGGAGCTTAAACCGACACCTCTCATTTATCTGTGAGAAGTGCAGTTAAAGAGAATGGAAGAACTGCAGTGTGAAAACCATCCACCCATTCATATTTCTGCCCCCATCAGAGCAATGAATCAGAGGGAAGGCAACCAGAATGGGGGAGGTGTCCTCATAGAGGAACACATTCAAGTGGACTGTGCATAGATGGGAGGCGAGTTGCCGGTTATCTTAGCGGCAGTGAATCTTTGACGTTCTTATTGCAAAATGTCAGAAGACAGTGACAGTCGAGATCTTTGATAAGCTCTCAGTTTCAATTTGTCCGCAGCAAAAGACCCCACCAGTTATAGGGCCATGCTGCCATCCAGTGGACACTATCAAAACAGCAGCCGGTTCAGTACCCAAAGAACAGAACAGCACAGTCAGACGAAATGAGCAGGAGAGGTGGGGCCAACGTGGTCTCCCATGCTCATGAACTCGGACCAGTTGCCGCTGAATCCTCTGGAGTAAACCCCCGTTTCCACCACGAGCCCCAAGCAGGAGCTGCGGGCGCTTTTCTCGCGGAGGGCAGCTCTGGCCTCGCGCTCCGTCACGTTGCAGCTGATGTTGATGACCTGCACCACCAGCAGGTGAAGCACACCAGCCGTCACGATGGTGCAGTACCACACACAGGTGAAACACAGCGCAGTGCTGCAACACACACACAGAGAAGGAGATCAGTCTTAGGTTCTGACACTATTATCGAGATCAATTAAACCAAATATTTATATTTAAAACAAATGTTGAGATATTATTGTTTACTTTCTGAAATAAATGTATCATTTGTGTTAATAGGTGACAATTTGAAAATGTTTTTGAAAATCTTCTCACACTCTAGAAAATAAAAGCATGATATGTAAAATGATTTGTTCATTTCCTGTTGTACATTAACAAAAAAGTTCAACGTTTGAGGAACTAAGGATGTATTTTAGATTAGACGCATTTCAAACTACAAGAAAACTCATTTTAAATTCTGAGTACTTCACTTTTATTTAAAAAAAAAAACGAATGGAACAAACAAAAAAATTGTGGAAAAGGTATTGATAGATATAGCTGCTCTAAACTACCAAAGAAAAGTTACTTTTGATTGTTGGAGAATGATTGTATGATTCCTTCCTTTAAAAAATGGCTGCAGGATTAAACAATCACATCAGAGGTTAATTTCTGTAAAGTTTAGCACAAGTTGTTCAAAAACCAGTTACATCTACCATTGTTTTTTGTGATTATGCATTTTTTGATGTAAGATAACAAATACACATAAAACTATTAGAATAGTGGAACCTTAAGTTAATTTCGAGCATTTAATGATAAGAAATACGGTTTCATTCTTTTAGTAAATCTATAATATAACACATTAATGTGTTTGCATCTCAGTGACTTCTAAAAATATATTTACTTTTCTCATTAAAAAATAAAAGTTAAAAAAAAGATTATTATTTTGTTATGTATTCTCTCAAATTACCCACAATGTTGTAATAAAGCCAAAAAAAGTAGATAAAATAATGTGATGACTTTTATTCTTTAACTTCCTGCTCACCCAAGCAGTGATTGTGTGTATTATTGCTCCACCAAGTCAATAAGAATTTTTTTTTTTTTAAGGATTTTGTCTTGGTTGGGTAGTTAAAGGACTAAATCCTACAACTACGGTTTTCTAAAACAGATGTGAAATTTATAAAATAAATAAATAATGTATTTGACACCAACACAAACTCTGTTAATAATCTCTTTCATTCATAATAATTTAATAATTTTAAATAATTTTCCTCTCTCAAACAGGAATGCAGAAATTATTTTCTTTGGAACTAACTGTGACCTTAAAAACAGATTTTAGAACCAAGTAAAACTATAAACAGAAGGAACAATTTGTATAAAATAAGGTTAAGTAGCAACAGCTAAGTATTAAAATGAAGCACAGATGTGCAGAGCATCAAAAATCTGAAAAAAAAGTTCTAAATGTCAAAATTGTTTTTAAAAAAAAGCTTTTTATTAATCATTTGTGACCGATATAATATATCGCCTTTTCATATAAATAAAAAACTGATTAATATTGAGTTTTTATGTCTGATGATGTAATGTAGAATAAGTTTTTTAATCTTTTTTGGAGGTTGAGGACTGTAAGTTAAAGAGGATTTTTCTTAGTACCTGAACTGGTCGTAAACTCCAGGACAGTACAGGATGGCCGTGAGCAGGTGCTGCTCTGGACACACGCTGCGCAGCACCAAGCCGATGCCGTACAGAGACGTCAGCAGGAAGAGGACGAGAGTGAGCAGGAAGCTGCGGTGGTTGGCCTGCCCCACACAGCTATTGATCCTGCCATTGCACAGACGGGAGGAGACGCACAGACACACAAACACAAGCAGACAAATACGTTGTACTGAGACTCTGGGGTTACAAAACAGGAACACACACAATGAAACTGGTTAATGGCGGAGGAGGATTAATGCATAGGTGATAACACAAAAAAAGGGGACATGATGGAGTTTAACAAACATCTATTTCAACTATCTAAAGCTAATTTTGATTGTTTTGTGTCAACACAAAAAGAAACTGATGTGTTAATGGAACCCACCAGACACAGTGGTGGTCGAGACGCAGCACACAGACACCACAGATCCGGCAGTGTCCAGCCCTCGGAGGCCTCACCACCCGGCACACGCTGCACCAGTTCCGGTTACTTTCTTTCAAATCGGGTCCGTCCAGGTCTGTCTGGCTGGCTGCAGTCAGCGTGACATCTTGCCTGCGTCCATTGAGAGGGGAATGCCTGTCAGCTAAAGGACTGTAGTACGTCACTGTGCTGTGGACCGCCTCTTTATCTGGCCAAACAACGCCAGGATTTTTCTTGGAGTGGAAAAGCACCATTATGGTAAGAGTGATCCCCACTGTCACTGCAGCCAGCTCAAAGGAGCCAACATCTCCGCGGGGAAACACCTCAACGATGAACACATAGTACATGTACGCCAAGGAGAAGAGTGCCAGGCTGAGGAAGAAGAGCGTTCGTCCTTTCTTTCTGTGGGTGAAGTAGTAGTACCACAGCACCAAGACGGGGAGAGCAGTCAGAACCACCAGGCCGAGCAGGAAGTGGAGAGCAGCGAGGTGCAGCAGGGCAGGGAGGAGAAAAAGAGGAGGGATAATGGACAGGTCCAGCTTTTGAGCTCCGCCCCACAGCCAGGGCACACGGATCCGGTCAGAGATGACTGTAGCCACCTGAGACAGGGAATCAGGTTTCTGAGACTCCCTCTTCAAAAACCTGTTGGAACAAGAAATGTATTTTTACACCCATTCAATCAAAAATAATATATAGTAGTTTTCATTTCAGCCATTTTATTTCATACAATTTAAGATTTTTGTTATTAGGCCAATTAGGTTTAGCTGCTTGTTCGGTTTTTCTTTTGTACTTCTCAATACTAATACTGCATTAAAAACACGTGGAAATTGTATATTTCCAGCTTCTATAAAGTAAAATAAAGGAAAAATAATTTAATAAAAAATTCAAACAAGATTTCTAGTTCTAAAAAATTAATCTTCTGTATTATATACATTTAAAATATGTTTTATATAATCAATAATGCATTTAGATGCAACAGTCAATAAATAACTTAAAGAAAAAACTTTTTAAGTTCTTTAATTCTCTTACAAAGTAACTTATTTTGTAACAACTGAAAAAAACTAAAACTTTTTGTATTCATTAATTTAATAATTGTTAAAGATATGTCAAAGTTATTTTCCACACAAAGTCTCTATAAGCAGTTGTAATTTGTTAGAAAATTGTAATAAGTTGAATTAACAGCAAATCTTATAACACTACAGTTTCTTTGTCAGATTTTTAGCACGTTTTTGTTTTCCTCAACACTTTAAAAGCACATATCAAATACTAAAAATCTGAAGGTTTCAGGTTGTAGGATGCAGCAGCTGGTTTCTATTAGAAAGCATCACTTCAAGCTTAGTTTTTGCAACATGCACATTTCTTTCTTTACAAGGAGAATAATCGAATGTCCTTTTCCAGTAACTTCTCTTACCTGTCAAAGGCATCGTCAAGGTCCACACAGTCGCAACAGCAGGCGGCTATATGACTGCGCTCCCCATGTCTGTTCACATACTCACAGCAACACAAGGTCTCCTCCTCTTCCCCCTTCTTCAACACCTTGTGAGTTTGTTTCTTCATGCCAGACACCTGTCAGAAAAATGTTAAAAAAAAAAAAAAAAAAAAAAAAAGAGGGAGGGGGGGGGTTTGTTTGGGTTACAGATTGGAACCACTTCTTAGTAGTGGATGAACCATAAAAATTTGTCTCAAAGCCTGTTCTGCCATCAGCAGATTACCATCAATTTGCATGTTTTAGATAATGGAAACTGACTTTATCGTGCAAACTGTAGAGCAGACCCCACACGTCTGACCCAACCCAATCCATCTGCTTCCCACACATCTGTCACACATCTGTCATGCTTTGATGGTTTACAGCAAGTGAGCTCTCTCACCCAAGCAACTTGTAGGATTATTTATAGCACAGATGGATTTCGGTTTCGGTTAAGGTGTGCTCTCAGAGTCCCTCAATTGCACACTGGTGACGTACAAGTAGGCCAGCGTGGTTAATCCTTCAGCAGAGTGAAGTCTTTGGGTTGGGAAATCTGGCCCTGAATAAGCATCTCATCTAATCAATTTGTAAATATTAAAAACAAAAAACAGCTTCTTATTATGGCAAACTCAATGCACAGGCCTTCAGAGATGTTGGACAGGGATGGATGAGCTGATTAAAATGTCCATGGCACCTAACAGAATATCTGCTTCCTGACAAAAATCAAAAACATTCCTGAGATGATTCATGGAGCCACAGTAACACTCAGCCTCAGCAGGTGACTGTAACACATTATTTACCTCCAGCTGCTACCAGGTATTATACAAGAAAAGGCTGTGAAAGCAAAACTAAGTTTGAGAAAGTACTAGGCAGTAATGATATGGTTAACATTTTTTTTTAATTTATTTTTTTTATTTTATTTTATTAGGGATTCCCATTAGTTGCAACAGAATAGATTAGATTAATAGACTATTCTTCTAACAACAACAAGGTGAAAAAAAATCTTTTTAGAGAAAGTTATGTACAAAGAAATTATTTAAAAAATAAAAAAGTTTAAGTAAAAGGAAATTACAAAACATTACATTTTAATCTATTTCATTTTATATATAAAAAATAAACACATAATTCTAGTTATAATTTTGTACTATTACTGAGCAGTCGTTTAAAAAAATTACTTAAGAGTAATAAACTTTTGCAAACATTTTTTATTAATGTATTTCTTTTGAAATACTACAAATTATACTTCTATCAAAATCATTATTTATAACTATAAAGTAGAAAAAAAATACCAGGTTTTCCGGGTTCTGAAGAGGAATTTCAATGAAGTAGCCATACAGGACTGTCAGCTTATACTGCACTTTTTGTTTGATTGTTTGCCGTAAAAATGTCAGAATAACGTAAAACTGTCGTTAATGTTGACCGTATCGTTACAGCTTCGGAGGAACAAACCGGCGGTGCTACCGTATGTCACCCGTACCTGGACATTGCCCAGTCTTCCAGAAACGCCGAAACGATTTTTCTCCAGCAGGGCTTGACAGCGGAAGTCTCAGACCTGGCGTATCCGGTGTTTTGTTTTGTTATCCCCTCTTTAGTCGTTGGTTGTACCGGCGCTGGGTTTAGTAGAACGATGGTGACGGAGGAGACACTTGTAGTCAATACTAGTAGCCATCAATCCACGGGACTGCAGACCTGTTCCGGTTCGGTTTGCAGCGCGAGGCTCCGCCGGAATGAGCACTTTTCTCTTTGACGTCAGAAGGGGGTTACTTTTCCCGCCACTCCCACGTGCCCTCACAAACTATACAGAAATGCAGCACTTCAACGTGGATTATAGCTGCTCCATGAAAAAAAAAAAAAAAAAAAAAAAAAACTACTTCTGTATTATTAAAATTCCAAAACAAAAAATAAGTGAAAAAAGTGTTTAAATTATCATCAAAGCTTTAAACTTCATCTAGAAGTACTCCCAACTTGACAATCGTCAAGACTCTTTGACTTAAGAGTCGTAAAAAATTACATTACAGCCAAATAAACTTGTGTCAACTGGATGCATGAATTATGACTTCACAAATGTACAGTAGTAGACCCACTTCGATGCTTTTTATTATGCTTTTGTTAATTTAATACCTGACGGATGTGAAATATAGTGGCGTCACAAAACCAAAGAAGCTGTGGACTATTTTTACTTGAATATTCAATTGTAGTTTGGTAAATAACTTAACATTTAGACTGTAGTACATCTATTGTTAGAGCAGCAAAACATCAGCTGTCTCAAGGCCATGTAGGGGCATTATACCCCCCACCCTGATGGTTCACAAAAATCCACAATTAACTGAATTAATTAAAATGACACCACCATACCACCAAAATATATTAAAAAATAAAAGACACTAAATGCAAAGATAGATGGACAAATATTTAGATGTAAATAAATAAATGCAGCCTCAAAAGGCCACAATCCAGTGTCTTTCTTGTGCCTGTCCCTAGCCCGGTAATTGCAGAGGGTAATGTCAGAAAGAGCATTCAGTATAAAACCTATAAGACACCTCAAACTCTCACCTCCCTAGATTACATTTTCTACCTGTACCCCATAGTGGGGCTGGCTAAACACAGCTGAGTTGGTTGTTAAATTTCATCTTTATCAATCATCAAAGCATTTGTCAGGCCCAAATACTATGTTTAGATACACACCAAATTAAATTGTTAATGAATCAAAAATAATTATAAACAGGAAATGCAATATTTGGTCAAAATTTGTGTTTATTAAAACAAAAAAAATCTTGATAACAGTTTTTTTTACACACAATGGGAAGAAAAGTAATGCTATATAAAGATGTGCAATATATTAAATGTTGAAAGTAGCACTGTTTCGTAAAAAATAAAAACTTGTAAAGTTCACATGACTTAAAAATTTTTAGTATTCAGCAATAACTGATGGCTGCTAAAAAATAAAGGTAGTGTCTTCAGCAAAAATGTTTGCAGTGGAACAGTACAAGGATGGCAAAACTAACCCTTCAGCTTTGACACAAGAAGAGCTTCTAAATATTAAAAAGAATAACACTTAAAAAAAGATGCATCTCAATATGTGAGCTAGGAAAAACGTTTTTTTTCCAAAGATTATTATTTAAGACTGCAATTAAAATGATTCTATTTCACATTTGAGTTTGATTTTCTAAATAAATTATGCAATTTCTCAAGTAAAAATCAGCTTTGCTCACAAACTTCATGCAAAAATAAAAAATTAAATGCCCCAAAAGGATCGCTTTAAATATAAATTCAAAAACCAAAACCTAAAAAGATTATTTACAATAATTTATGTTGAGCATGTATTAAATTCTAGTGAGGTAAATTTTTAAAACGCTATATAGAACAGAGTAGCCAGGAGGTGAAAACAGCACCAAACAGACTGTGGCACCTGATCCGTAACCCCTGGCAACATAAAGGCAGCATCCTGTGGATACAAGTAGTTTTCTCTTGAGACGTTTTGATGCTTTGGAGCTTCCGCTTCCTCCAGGGAAAGTAGCAGTCCTAATGTGGCCCCTCAGGTGTTCCTGTATTACTGCGGTACTTCAGTTAAATTGGTCGAAGGAAAGCTGCGTTGAAGCATCATCAAAGAAGTACGCAACTGTGGAGAAAACAATTGATTCAGTACCAGCTTTAAGATTTTAAAATGTACAGATGCCCATTAATCTGAGCTTTCTACAGTTTCATTTAGCAAAGGCATCATCAAAAACATACATTTCTTTCATCCTCTTTTGACTATTAGCAAAATATACAAGAAAAAGCAATTTATAGAATTTAAAAATTAAATAAATTGACTGTATAACTGGTTATGCAAGTGTAAAATTATTTGCAGATAACACTTTAAAAATTAACTTATAATTTTACATAATTTGCTTATTTTATTGCATTAGGTATGCATTTATTATGCAATATCATAAAAAATTAAGCGTAGGTTCTATAATCTTCCCAAACCAGTTTGCATAGTCAGACATGTTTTTTCCCTGTTTTACTATCCCACCTGTTCTAAAAGGTTAATGGAGTCCTGCAGTACTGTTTTCAGTAGGCTCATATCTTCATTCCTGTATCCCGGTCCCAGCTTGGAACCATATTCCGATGCAAAACTATAAAAACAGAGAAAACGATCATATTCAGGCCATTAGTTCCTACATGTTTAACTGTTTTACTCAAGAAAAATAATTGCAAGGAGGCTTATGATGCAAGAGGTAACTGGCAAAGGCGGGTTCAGTGTAATGCTCTTGTTGCAAGAACTAACATGTAAAATGAGCCGGTATTAAATGAAATGCAGACAAAAAATGTTACAGAAACCATCCTTTTCTCCTCTTTACTCACAATAAGACCAACTATGTAGACGGACAAAAGGCAACACAAAGCAGGAAGCCTCACCTGGCTTCACTTCTCTCCCGAAGTCGGTGTTTGGTGGTTAGGTACATACGGTTAGCCACATCCTCCATGGCCCAAAGTTTTAAAAGCAGACCCAGATTCAGCATTGTCAGAATCAGCAAACTGAGACACAAAAAGATTGGAATGAACACCACACAAATAAAAAAAAAAAAAAAAAAAAGCAAGTCTTAAGTTTTAAGGCCTAGTATAACAAAAAAAAGAAAAGTAGCTTACATCAGACTCATGCCTGCAACGATCATAGTAGTGTTCAATCTGTATGAGTCTGTTCTGTCTGTGGAACCTTATAGAAGAAAAGAAAATTATATTTAAGCAAGCAACAAGAGAACATACAATTTTCAGTCAGGGAAATTGTTTTTGCTTATCGTTTGACAATGCAACTGTTGACTTTTCCACAACATCACTTTGCAAAGTACTTACTGCAAATGATTATACAGTAAGATGCACAGAAAAACAATTGCATATGAAATACTGGAAATTTACAACAAAAAGCTTTATATTCCATGTCATTGTCCTGACTCAGGAGCTGCCAAAAGAAAATTTCAATGAACTTTTAGCAAGTACAAATGGCAACAAACTTCCTAGAACATAAAAGATTGAAGACACCATGTTACTGGAACCTGATGGTGGGAAGTGCTCAAGAGGAAATAAGGATATTTAATTATTTTATTACCATCTCTGTGTAATTCAGACTCTTGTCCATACGGCTTGTTGGGCTTCATGTGCTCCTGCAGAGTCCGGCTGTAGGTCCTCCTCCTCCTGCGGAGCCCACCCATCATCCCCATCTCTCCATTTGGTTGGTTTAGCTCCGCTTCTTCCTCCAGCAGTTCTGCTTCTGCATTCCCAAAAGCAAAAGGTCAAACATTGCCTCAAATCTGTTTATGGCTTTTCTTTGTACCAACCAATGTATTTTGTCTTTTCAAAATTCATTCTTTGAGTTTGGGTGTTCGGATACAGCACAAGTCAAGTGATTAGATTTCAATGTCATTTTTTCCCCAGGACTTATTTAGGAATTATGTGCAATCCAGCTGCAAAAAAAAAAAAAAAAAAAAAAAAAAAAAAAAATCACTGCATCTATGCATTTTGACAAAAACATCAAATAAAAAAAATGTTTGCATTGTGTGACAACATTCAGACTACTTCCAATGAAAAGTCTATATTAAACAAATCCATATGTGCATTTCGGGCTTCCCTCTTCAAAATTCTCACATGTCACTACCCAAGATTTTTAGCGCAATTTGGGGCACTATAAAACACATGCTGAAATTTAAACCAGTTGAACCAATCAGGGACTCCGCTTTGATTTTGGTAAATGGGTAGCGTCCTTTTCAAAATACAGAATTAATCCTATAAGGAGAAAATAAAACAAACAAACAAACAAAAACAAAAAAAACTGTCATTTGTGCCCAACCAGAATTATATGACACCAAGTCTTCCATAATGGAATAGAGCTGTGAAAGAAAAAGTCTCAAGATTCACCAAATAAGCACTGCTTCGACCATTGACTGTATAATCACTGGTAACACCAACCCCTCTCATCTCATGTCCCAAATATGACGTACCCATGGATTTCAAAAAGTCAAAATACCACACCTACCATCTATTGAAATATTGACACTCATTACTCAAATCATTTTATTTGTCAGAATACCCTTTATTGTTCAGATACATTCCTCTTAGCTTCTTTCAAATCCTAATTTCTTTATATAGATGTTTCTTTATCACACGTGTTTCAAGTTCTAAACTGACCAATCAGATGTCTCAGTAAAGGCATACGATGAGGACGCCACAGTGACATCTTTGGCCTGATTTCGCCAGAGCCAGAGGTTTAGGCATTTTCTATGGGTGACGTCAACCCCTTGTGTTCACTGAAATAATATGTCTGGCTTTGACATGTCACACCAAGCCTCTTCCAACTGCGAGTGCATGCTTTAGTTACAGTCCAGCGGGAACAACATATGCTAAAAACACGTAAAAAAATGCCAGTTTGAATAAACCGCACATGCCTGGTGTGTGGAGCTTAAAGAAAACATTAGATCACAAACATATTTTTTTTCTTCTTAAGTAAATCTGTTGGTGGCTGTGGTGCAGAGGTAGAGTGTCATCCTCAGATCAAAAGACTGAAAGCTCGGTTTGTAGTACAAGACACTGAACCTCCACATTCCTATTGGTTGGGGTCACAAGTATAGGCAATTTACCATCCACCTTTCTTTCAAAAATAACCCAAGGGCCAAAGTCCAGTATAATTCAAATACTAGTAAGAATACTTCAAATCATTAAAAGATTATACAGTCAGTAGCTATAAGTCAAAGTCCTTTTTTTCCCTCTATCACAGCTGGGTGATGCTTTCATTTTGTCCTGCACAGTTAGTTTTTCTTCCTTTTTTTTTAAAACATGAATGACCGCATTTTTAGAAGAAAAAAATTCTGATAAAAGTTGGGTCGGTGACGTTACTTAGAAGCACTATATCTCAGATTACTACAAAAAGATAAGTTTCTCTGATAATTGGATCTTTGCTTTACTTTATCAATTTAGGTCAAACAGGTCAGAGTTTGAACCTGTTGGAAGACATTTATATATGCAGGTCCAACCAAGTCAAACCTTTAACTCTTCTATTTATGTTTTGCAACTAAAAGCTTTTTTTTAATGTACACACTGAATAAAGATTTAATTTTGTGCTCTCCAAGCAGTTGATAAGAGCAATATTGCCTAGTGCTTGCTGGCGCAGCAATAATGTGACTCATCTGGGGAGCGATAGTAGGACTTTGGAGGAACCTGCTGGTATCTGATCAGATTATAAGAGATCAATAGCAGCCTGAGGAGAAAGGACAGAACACCTCCTTTTTTTATTGAAAACTAGAGCGTCCACTTACCCAAATGCTTGAAATACTCTTCAAGACCACTCCAGGAGTTTTTGGTGATGAAAGACTTGACCAAGCCCCAAGGCTGCTTCCTGTACTTCACGTCAGAGTGGACTCTAATAGGAAAATGGAAGCTTTACCCTCTATAGTTAAAAGTAAAATAACAATAATTAAGTTATGCTTTACCTGAGTCGACACTTTCGCTTTGAGTGACTTATAATGTAATAGCGGTTTAGTGTGTAAAAGTAATCGTGGTATGGAACGTCATGGGTGTAGACCTCTGAGTCCACCAGGTAATACTGACCTTCCCTGGACTCTTTGTAAAGCGTCTGAGAATAGAAGAGCAAATAAGCAAGGAGATATAATTCGCAGGAGGACAAGTTTACTTATCCAATCAAGTGCAAACGCAACCATTCATTGAAATGTAAACACACCTGGTTTTCTGTTGCAGCGGATGACTTCCCCACCAGAGGATTGGTGATCGTTATGGTGTAGTTCAGAGTCCGCCTTAAATTTCCAGACGACTCTTTCTGCCAGGGGGTTGAACTGGCATCTGAAAATGGGTCAAACTTTCCCTTTATGGAATGTTTTGAGTGACTTACATAGGAGGGATGATGACGAAAAAGGTACCTTACTTGATATTTTACGAATGTCTTTAAACCTGCGAGTGAAGGCGGAGTCTGTGAAAAGCAGCTCAAACATTTTGGCAGCACTGATGTGGAAAACTTTGTTGAGATAAAGTCGACCCGGAACCTGGGAGAAGCTGATCCGCTCCTCTGAAACCAGATGAGTAAACGATTAGACCAAAAAGTCAAACTGACTGAGGAAGCGGAGGAGGGACGTCACCTTCTTCAACGCTCTCCGATCCACTTTGGTCCACCGCGGAGTTCTCATTGCAGTTAAGATCCAGAGAGTTTGAGGAGCATTTGGAGAGACGCTCTGGGACGTTGCGCTTTAGGGATAAAGCAGGACTGCGCTGCTGATTGGGGGAATTACGAGACTCTTCCTGCAGGAAATCCAACAATAAGGAGTTTTCGCACGCATACATTTAAAAAATAAATAAATAAATAAAAATGTAAAAGTCACCATGTTGGAGCTTGGTGAGCTCAACTGGGATGGCAATTCCTCTCCTTGAGGTGTGGAGCTCTGCAAAGGTGCAAGCTCCACTCCGGAAAGGCGAAGGGAATGGGGGCGCTCCAATTTCCCAATGCCATCATCAGTGGCAGACTTCTGTGAAAGACTGATGGGGTATACGGGGGATTAATACAAAGCAATAAACTCATAATTGGAGTACAGTAGAGTGCGCGTTTACCTGGTCTGCATGCTTGTTTCTGCTGACAGCTGTAAACTTTCCATCTCTTCAATGCTCAGACCAAGATCCTGGCCATAGTGCTGTTTAACCATCTGCCACAACTCTGCGCTAGTCAGAGGCTAAGAGAACATGGAAGCGTTAGATGTATGGTTTCTGGGGGTTTTTTTCATGAAAAACCACATTAGTTTCCTCTTTCACAACACGGAAGCTTGTGACAGACAAAAATCTTAAGGAAAATAACCAGAAGCTTCTCCCTTAAACTGGTTTATAACAAACAGCAGACAGATAAGGTGAAAAAAGCAGAACTATAGGACAAAATTAGTTATTTTTCGTTTGTTAAAGTAAAATTTAAAGAGGTTTTCAGCTCTATTTTAATTGTGAAATGTTTTTATTCTCACCTGTCAGAGCGCATACCCGCAGCTGTCAGCTCTACCTGCCTGTAAACCCCGCAACCCAGACTGCGGAAGTCCTGAATTGAATCGAGATCCGCCCACGTTTTAACATCGACGACAAATATATTCAAAAGCTCAAAGGCTAACTGTAGAAATACGGTCCATAAACAGTTCTGGAGACAGTTTCCGCTCCGACGCCAGCTGTGCGTAAAGAAGTGCGCCCTGCGCAGCTACTCGGCAGCACGACGGCTACGCAAATGAGCCGTCAGAGCCACTCCTGCAGGGGTCAATGAACTTTTGTTTTCCACAGGTGTTTACTGCGGGAGGTCCCAGCAGACTCACACACCTGTGAGGGCGCTGCTGCGGTGCCCGCCCAGAAAAAACTAGGCCAGATATTTGGATATTAGCGTGAAGCGGGTGTTAAAGTCCAACTTGACTGCCAAAAGAAAGCAATCCTACTGGTTTATGTTTCTTTTTTTTTAATACATATTATTTAACAGCTATATTTTCATGTTTTAGGATTTTTTAAACAAAAGTCTGTATACACCAACTAAGACTATTTTTTAACATTTTTATTATATTATATGTCAAAAAATATTTTTTATTCCCTATAAAACGAATCCTATTCCACTTTGGAACCTTCCCCTTCCTTTTCTTCATTTAAATATCCTTTGAAATATATTTTCAAAAGCAGAGTTAAACATGGGCTTATTTGCAATTTACTGTCAAAGATTGGAGTATATTAATATAATTACATCAAATGAAACAAAAAAAGTGAAGAAACTGAATTATGACAGATGGTAAGAAGGAACCTCACTCAGCTTCCTCATGCAGACAATAGTCACTTTAAGGATCAGCTGATTGTCTCTTATGGACAGGGTGGATTTAGTATGCAAAGGTGTTCGATCAGCTGTGAAAATGATATTATCCAGTGAATGCAATCTAAAAAAAAAAAAAAAAAACATCTCACACAAAATTCTAACAATCCAAGTTTAACAACACAGCCATTTAGCAAGAATAAAGAAAGCATGAAAAAGAACAGAATAAAAGAAACATAAGATGAAAAAGAAAGTAAAGTATGAGAAAAAGGGACAGAAAAGGCAAAAAGTGACCATTTTGAAAGCATTTATTTTTTATTGACACCACTCTATGTTGTGTACCGTTTTGTAAGGGTGGGGGGGGCGATTAGACGCATCGATTATGATCCACAAACGATTCTGAATCGTTTTATGAATTTTAAATAATCATCTAAAAATTAATATAATTGAAATTAGAAGACAGGACTCAACGCAGTTCATTTTTCTTTCATTTTTTGAAGAGCTCACAAACATGGCTGACCTTGCAAATTTCATCATACGACCGGCCCAACTTCAGAGTCAACGGCCAATTGGCTTTAGACAAAAGTCATGTGGTGTGCAAATTTTGTCAGACCTAAATTAAACATGCAGGGAACACAACAAGATTACTAAATTTCATTTTAGGGTTCCATCTGGAGGAGGAGGAGGATAGAAACCGTTCACGTGCAACTAGCGTGAATGTGGCTTTAACAAGTTCTCCTGTGAGCACTTCCAACAGTCAAAAAATATACAGTGAATATCCTAAAGAAACTTGCAGTCATTGGAAAAGGCTAAGCAAATAAAGTCAATCAGAGATTGAGGGCTTCCAAATGTTGTTCCATAGGTTAGAGCTTCTTCACAGACCCATCAAGTCAACCCAGAATTATATACCGAGATGAAAGTTGAAATCATGACAGCAGTTGTGAAAGCAGACAGGATAGTAATTAGTGTATGGCTTAACCCTTGGACTACAATCACCATAGAATCAGACTTCACCATAACTGTCCATTTAATAATCGAAGACTGGCGGCTAAACTCTCATGTTCTCAAAACTCAGAAAATGACTGGAAGCCACAATGAAACCACAGTGATAATCGAATTGTTGCCTCCTAAACTGTAATCGAATCGTGAGGTGCCTCAAGATTCCCACTGTTTTGTTCCGTCATTTAAGACCATCATTTGCTCCTACTAGAAAGTGAGTAAGTATCAAGTTAGTATATTCAGGAAATTGTATGTATTCTTCGAAGTAAAAATAATGTATACAGGCTAAAATGCATTAAAAAATTTAGATGGGATTTTACTTTTTTTTCTTCACTTGTCTAAAAGTGGACTAGTGAAGAAGTTAGTCAATGAATGTTTTGCCTTTTTAGGTAAGAATAACAATTTTTTTTTTAAAAAGACAGTAACGCAATGGTTGCAGTTCACCTAGGGCCCCCAAACTGTTAAGTCCATCACTGCCTATGGATAAAATTTTTCCACTACTGCAAAAATGCCCAAAAATTTAATATTGCATCTTTCAGCTGCTAATAATCACCTCATTTTTCCAGCAAATTGTTTCAACTTTGTTTTCTCCATGACCCACTTCATCATTTTGTTTTAATTTGCTTCTCTGAAATTTAACCTTCATTTACAGAAACCAAAGCTGGTCTCTTTAAATTGTAGCTCAAGTCAACAAGTTACCTCGGACAGACACATTGTTACTTATTATAAACATTCAGCATCTGGACTTTTCTTTTGCTTTTTTCACTGTGTAAAAGGTGAAAGCAAAGATCTTCCAGGTTTATTTTTAACTTAGTTCCAGCACACAAAGTAATTCTTTCAAACATGTTGTGGAAAAGTAAACAAGGCCTCACAATCTGATCTTTACCCCACAAAAATGTTTGGGCTTTTGTTTTTGCGCCACCACGTGCTGTCGTAAAGGTCTTACCTTGTCCATCAGCGTGTTTTGCCACATCCGGAAGACGCCCAGGTAGCTTTTCTCTCTCGCAGAGAAAGACGTGAAAAAGTACTGATAGATGAAAAGAAAAAAGGTGATTCTGTGTTGATTAAATGCAAAAATATATATATTTTTAAGGTTATACCTTCTCCGTGTTTGTGCAGATCTGGATGGCATTAGGGATCAGTCGAGCCGTTTTCTCTCGGCTCATGGTTATGATGTCTTTAAGAGTCAGTATTATCTGCCCATAAATAAAAATATTTTTAACAAGGGATTTGGGGATGATAATATCAATATTTGTAGCAAAAATACCCAACAACTGAAAAATAACTTTCAATGTTATCCCCCATTTGTGACCCACACTGTTTTTTGCTGTGTATCTATGTGGGATTCCACAGTGTACTGCTCCTCCTCTGTGCTGTCCTCCCACACACACTCATCACCTTTGTGCCTCGAAACACATTGCTGTAGAAACAGATCCAGTTCTCTGAAAGGTAGAGGCGTCCCTGCAGGAGGATGTCCCTCTGGAGAGCGCACGGATAGTCTATGAAGAAACACAAAGCAGGTAACTCTCAGAAATGTGGTTTTGTAAGTTTACTGAAAAAATCTCCAAACATTTTTTTTTATATTAGAGTAATTAAATACTCGTTCTTATTAAGTTAGTACTTTATTTTGAAAGGATGTGTTTTTTAGGAGAATTTACACAGGACTTTGTGGCTGAACATCAACAAAGCAACACACTTTTTGATTATTCATTTAGAGAGACTATCTTCACTACTTACCAACTATAAGGATCTCTGTTTCAGGCAGCTCTTTGAACAGCTTCTTAAATTCATCCAACCTCTGTTTGTAGCTCCACATAGGAGGCTGTGGTGCTGCAGAAAGCTGACCCTGAGGGTCAAGGATCTGCAAGAAGACATTATAGAACCAGACATTAGATTTTCAATTTTTGCCTCATAACAGAACCAAAAACAAAGCTGTATTCAATTAGAGTAATTCTGACCAGATGTTTTTCCAGGATTTATGTTGATTTAAAGCAATAAAACTGAGTTTATGCTAATGATTTAGATAAAATAATAATCTAAATTTCTGTTTTTAGGATCAAACAAATGCAAAGTGACTTTACGTTAATTTTCCCAGAATAAAAAGTGGTTATCTGAATTCAGATGGAGAAGTATTCCCTGGCCTTATCTAAAGGATGTTGAAATCATTAAATAAATGGGCATTTACACTGCACAGATCAAAAGAAACCATAAAAATACATCCTATACACAAGATTAAGAATCATGACACAGCCTAGATTGAGCAGAGACATGTTTGAAGTTTGCTAAAGATTACCTCCTCTTCAGAGCTCCATTTGGTGTCTGGGGATTCCGTTTCATCTGCAACATCATCACTTCCCATCCCTGACCGGTCGGTTACCTGGTCCATCGGCTCTGCTGTGCTGCAGGTTAAAGAAATGACGCCTTTTTCTTTAAAAATCTGAGAATACATTATTTTGAGATTTCAATTATTATAATTCGGAGCCCCTCCGAAGTCGAGAGGCTCACATTTTTCTTAAACTAAGACTAGTGTGGACCTGCAATCAGCATGGCCAATATCTTAGCTTACACTGTTTACAGGATGGCTGGAATAAGATCCTGTGTTTGCCGGCCAAAAATGGCTGTCTTTTACCATCAATCAAACCATAATCTAAATAGTTATGTTTAGCTGAAAAAGTTAGAAACAGATACCTTCTTTTAAAATGTTAGTCTTTGCTCCAATTTTTTTTTAAATCATGTCAACTTTTCTTTTTAAAACAGAAAAATAATTATGCAGCATTTTACTTTCCAAAGTATTAATGATGGAGAGTTTTACTTTGAGATGGAATGACAAACATCTGCAGGAATGTCGTTTAGTGTTTCCACATGACAGCTCAAACTGAGTTACTATGTGGAGATTTTTTGTCAAAAGTACTTTTTTTTTTTTTTAATCAAAGGGATTAGATTAAAAAAATAAACAAGAATTAATTTAAAGAACTTGAAGAGCTTGATTTGAAACTCTTGCAGTGCTGCTTAAGGCATGAAGGATTACAATGGTTTCAGCAAAGGAACTGGTTTGACTGGAGAGCTAAATTAGGATGTGCAATAATGTGTCGGGTCAAACCACAGCACGTCAGAAAAATGTGGGGTTTTTTTTCATTCAAATAATTTTTTTAAATGAATTTTTTTATCCCTTTAGTTTGCGAAAAAAATGAGTTTCATGATAAGAACCATCAAATACCAATCTGATCAGCTGCGCGCGCAAAAAAAAGCAACTTTTACGCACGGACGCGTTTTTAATCTCTTCATCCTCTCTTATCCGATGTGAAGTTATCAGGGACTCACCTTTCACGGAGAGGACCCAGGTTGTCTGCTGTGTGAACTACAGTAAAGATAAAAACAAACTGAAGGCCCAAAGCTCTTGTTTCTGGAGACAGCCCTGACGCGCAGCTGAGGAGTTGGCGCACTCCTCTGCCGCCTTTATTGTCCCAGGTGCTCGTCATCCGGTAGGGGAACATACCTGTTGGGAGGTGTCACTTCATTGATGACGCGTTCATCGAAAATGATCTATACCTGGATATCTATATCTGTACTATATTTGAGCTCACAATAAAAATTTAAATGATTTTTTATGAGTTGAGAACTAGTTAAAAATGTCAAATGTAAAGGTGGAGGCTTATATTTTTTGTGCAAGTAATTAACAAAAATCAAGCTTTTATTTTGAAGGGATGGAATGAAAACAGAAAGAACCGGATGCTTCAGTGTAGGGAGACCAGTTCAACAGCATTAAGAAGCACAACGAGGTTAAGAAAACAAACATCTCAATTTTTTTTTTCTTCCAGTTTTTTTTTATTTTTTGGGAGTAACATGATGAAACAGTTGGACAGCGAAAGCATCAAGAGTTTGACTCTTATACATTCACACAGCGAACTGCACAACACCGCACAGCATGAAACACAACCATAAAAACAAACAGAAAGCCTCTACATCAAAATGCTGGCAATAAATAGACTGATCTTAGTAAATTTATAATCAATACTCTTCTGTACAGATGGGCTGTGAATTACAATACATCAACTGAACAATCCTCTTTAGGAAGAGCAACACGGCTGCACACACGAATCATGTAAACAGAGGAAGGAACGAAGGGGCCAATGACATCCATCTGTCTTACACTCACACACACACACGATTGGTGACCATGCAGAGGATTGAGAGGACGCCTATGTGAGGCAGCAAAAAAAAATGAATACAGTACATCTTTCTCTTTTCCCTCCACATTATTTTTTTACACACTCGCACAATCACTCAGGGGAGCACATAGAGAATACATGGAATGTGATCCTGCACTGGAGGGAGACGAGAGATGGAAAGTGAAAGGAAGTGGAGGCTTATTCCTCCAGGGTACGGAAGCCGTTCTGCATGTCCTCCAACAGCTGGGCGTAATCCGCCTTTATTTTGGCCTCGCCGTCCTTCACCGGGTCCTAAAAAGACACAGAAATATGGTGTATGTGTGTAAAAAACAACTCAGGAGACAGCGAAGAAGACTAATCGCACATTTAGGGTATGTCCAAATTCTTTCACTCCTCACTATATAGTGTGTTTGCCATCTTTTAGTAGATCTATGATTCCAAAATCAAGTGCCCTAAAAATTTCCCAAAAGTTTTTGCAAAAAACCTGCTTGCATCAATGCTCACTAAATTAGCTAATATAGACCACACTGGATTAAAGTTGAGCAATTTTGCAAAAAAAAAAAACATGTTTAAATATATTTTTTCAATAAACAATTCACATTTTCATCATCAGAACACAATGTCACAAGTAGACATCATTTTCACTTGATGAAATCGGTAAAGTCATATCTGACGTATTAAAAAAATGAAAGAAAATTATGGAGGATGGTGTGAAAATTGCTTTTAAAATCCCAAACTATATAGTTTCTTAGTAGTTAGGGATAAGGGCGGGGATTTGGATATAACCTTAGTTTTATATATTTGACAAAAAATACAGTTTGAAAGGTTTCCAACCTACAAGAATCACACTTTAAAGAACTAATTTAAAGGAAAAGATCATGTTTTGGGTTTTTTTTTTTTTATATTTTTCTCAAGATGGACGTATATAATAGAATTTAAGATTAAAACTGTATTTCTGAGTATTTGTTTGTTGAAATTGTGTTGGATCGGATGAAAACACGCAGTTTAAAAAAGCTCGGGTTTGTAGGGCTGGGTGATACTGAGCGTTTAGGTATCAATCCGATACCAATACCAACTAATATTTTGGATCAATCCTCCCAGCACTACAAGTATGTGCAACAACTGCCATTCTAAATCCTCCACTGGCAGACATTAACGTCTTCGTTTTCCTTGTTCAATCTAGCTCAGCACTGTACAGCTACATAGGTCCGATATTGTTCTCCTTTTTTTTTTTGCTACGCTGTTAGCTTGGGGTTGTGAGGTGCTATAAGCTACCAGAAGTGAGTGCAAACAAAGGCATGATGGCATACAAGCGCAGGCTTCCACCCCCATCAACAGTCCCGCCCCCAACTTAGAGGCAAATTTTTAATGAGCTCCTGCTGCTCTGCAGAAAATGTCTTAAAAAATTACTTTTAACTTTTGGCTTAAAATTGCATTATCATACTTAAGACCTTAGAGAACAATTTTGCAAAATAAGTACATGAAATTATTATGGGATTTCAAAGAAACTGGCCAGAAAACTGACTAAAACTTCTAAAATATTTTTTTCTAAATCCAGATTTGAGGATAAATAAATATTTTCTTCTAACCTGCATTCTTTCTGGATAATCCCAAATCTCAAATGAAAGCTCCAGCCCGTCCCCTAATATCAATGTTTCCAAACATACCTTGAATTTCATTGAGCTGATCCTGTAAAGGATTTCTCCCATGTGCTCTCTGATCATGGCCCAGGTGATCTTATTATCACTCTGAGCTGTGGTCTCCACTGCATGCCGTGCCATGTCGTAAAAGGCTATCATGTTGGAGAGTATGCCCACAGTTTTGTAGAAAGGGCAAAACCTGAAAAAGAAGAAAAAAAGAATATAAAATACATTTTTAGATTAATTCCTCCAAAATATATACATATGGAATTCCTCCAATTATCAATTAGCTTGATTCTGACTAATAGTTGTCTGTAATTTACCTGTCATACGGAGTGTAACCGTTCTGCTGCAGGAAGTCGTCTTTAATCAACTTTGCCACCTCCAGAGTGATTTTATCCGTTTCTGCTAATGAAGCCTGTCAGGGTGATAATTATAGGCCTATTTATAGAAAATGTGGGATTTTTTTTTTAATTCTTTTGTTAGGATGCTTGTGTCAAACTTGCCTTTCCCACAAGCTGCACAATCTCAGCCAGATCCTCTTCCTCCTGAAGGATCTCCTTCGACTTGGTACGCAGGGGCACAAACTCAGGGAAGTGCTTGTCGTAATACTCATCCAGAGCCCGGGTGTATTTACTGTAGCTGATCAGCCAGTTGACAGAAGGGAAGTGCTTCCTCTGAGCCAGTTTTTTATCCAGACCCCAGAAGACCTGAGAGAAAGACGGCATCAGGAACAAACTAGGCTAATGTTGAAGGCGACACCTGGACGAGAACTTTACCTGGACAATTCCGAGTGTGGCTGAGGTAACTGGGTCAGAGAAGTCACCGCCAGGAGGCGAAACACTGCAAATAAAATAGTTTTATTGTGAGGATGAAAAATAAGTGAGACGTAAAGTCTCCCTCTAGTGGCAGAAACCGGAACTTACGCTCCTACGATGCTGACGCTTCCCTCCCTTTCAGGGTTTCCCAGACATTTCACTCTTCCTGCTCGCTCATAAAAGGAGGCAAGTCGGGCTCCCAGGTAGGCAGGATAACCGCTGTCTGTATGCAGAATAAATAAAAACATGTGCTGCATTGAGACACTGAATTAAACACTCCTATTTGCTTAGTTTCTGCAAAAAGCCCTCATTCAAATTTCAATAAAAAAAAAAATAATAATATAATAAAACTTGAATAAGTGCTAAACTTTTTTGTTCAAAAATTATGTGGTTAGAAGGATTTAAAAAAATTTAAAAAAGGAAAAATTAAAAAAAGGAGATTAAAAGATGAAGAGCTCAGTAATATCAGAGTGTGGCTCCTTCGGGACACAACTCAAGAACTAGTTTTGCCAACAATTTTGGCAGAAAATGCCCTGGTTTAACAACAATAAAAGTAAAATGTGTTTAAAAATGTGATCTAGTCTATATACCATATAGCAGAAAAGGTCTTTCAAAAGCTAACTCACCAGCCGGCATTTCAGCCAAACGGCCAGAAATCTCCCTGAGAGCCTCGGCCCAACGGGAAGTGGAGTCAGCCATCATGCTCACGTTGTACCCCATGTCTCTGAAATACTCGGATAGTGTGATTCCTACCAAAAAAAGACGAGATTTGACGATTAGATTCAGATTAGCAGGATGATCTTTAAATGGTTGATTCAGTGCGTCTCACCTGTATAGATGGAGGCCTCTCTGGCAGCAACAGGCATGTTGGAGGTATTAGCCACCAGCGCCGTTCTCTTCATAATGCTCTCGATCTTTCCATCCACTTCCATCGTCAGCTGATGAGGAAAAAAATGGCCGTCAGCTGATCCAAACACCAGTTCAGCACAGCTTCTGGAAGGAAACTCACCTCCGGGAAGTCTCGCAGCACTTCAGACATTTCATTTCCACGCTCTCCGCAGCCCACGTAGATGATGACGTCACTGTTTGAGTACTTGGACAGCGACTGGGAGATGACGGTCTTCCCGCAGCCGAAAGCTCCGGGGATGGCGGTGGTTCCTCCTTGCACGCAGCTGCTCACAGACAAAAGATGGCTGATTTGTTTTTGCAAAGTTTTTAAGGGGAGAGGGAGGACGCGGAACTCACGGGAAAAGGGCATCCAGCACTCTTTGCCCGGTCAGCAGCGGGTGATTGGCAGGCAGCTTCTCCGTGACGGGTCGCACCTGTCTGACAGGCCACACCTGCACCATGGTGAACTTCTCCTTCACGCCCTCAAACTCCAGCTCCATCACCACATCCTGACACGAAAGGGCAACGCGTCAGCACAGAGCAGCAGCTGTCCGGCCGCAGCTGGAGGCCGTCACACTCACGTTGACGTCGTAGTTTCCAGGCGGAGCCACGTAGGTCACTGTGCCTCGGTTCTTCGGAGGGAGCATGATTTTGTGCTTTATGAGCGAGTTTTCAAACACCATCCCATAGATGTCTCCTCCTGTAATGTGACTGCCGACCTAACAAGAAAAACAATCATTAAAACTGAAACTAAATAAAAAAACAATGAGGATGAAAGTTGGTCTCATACTCGCAGGCTCTTGCTGGGAGAAAACTCCCACTTAGAGTCTCGGTTGAGGGCTCCAATGTTCACTCCTCTGGGAATGTAAATGCTCTGTGTGATGTCGTTGATGTCCTTCAGGGGTCGCTGGATACCGTCAAAAATGGACCCCATGATTCCCGGTCCCAGTTCCACAGAGAGAGGTTTTCCGGTTCGGAGCACGGGGTCTCCCACCGATACACCAGCTGGAGCAGCAATCAGGAAAACAGATTCAAAGTGTTCATAGTATGAGCATCTGCAGCAAAAACAAGGGATTTTCTATGTTTCAGCATTAAAACTGTCCTTCAGCAGTGGCCATTTAAGCAGACTTTTCCACAGTAAGGATACATGTCTCCTCGTAGACCTGAATGGTGGCCATGTCACCCTCCAGCCTGATGATCTCTCCCACCAGCTCGCTGTGGCCGACACGCACCAGCTCGTACATGGCCGCTCCGGCCATGGCTGTGGCTGTCACCACTGGAAACACAAACGGTGGGTAAATACGCCAAACTATATTTTTAAATGAAAATATTTGCAGCTCACGAACAGAAACAATAAGGTTAATTTTCTTGTATTTGTGACACCAGAGAAGCAAACTGAATAAAGACCCATTCCAATGAATATTGTGCTTTGGTATTTTTAGTAAGCGTCCTGCGCCGCATCGACCTGCAGACAAATAGATCCATGTATGTCTTGGATTTCTTTATCTGAGCTGGGATCTAGCTCAAAACTGTACAGCTAAATAGCGCAAATATTGCTCGCCATTTTTGTTGAACATCTAATGTTAGGTTAGGACTATGAGGGGCTGTAAGCTAGCAGGACAGAACGTTAAAAGATTAATAATGGGAAAGGGGGCGAATAGAGGCGAATTTCAAATGAACTTCTGCTGCTCTGCAGAAACTATGTCTTAGAAGCTTTTTTTGTTTTAGCCTGAAAACAACATTATTATAATTAAAAGACCACTGGAAACGCTTTAATGGTTAAGTGGATAAATTAGGTTAAATAAAAAAGATTTTTACAGCAAATAGAAAGAAAATAATTGCTCATAACAGGCAAACTTTGTTGCATGGAGTACCGTGACGTTCATGTGAGCCCCGCTACTGACATTTAACCTACTCAGTTTTCATTACAATCAGATTCTTCAATCTTTCTTAACACAATGAAGAAAGAAATTTAGTCAAAAGAGAATTAGACTGTACTTTAGAAAATTCAACACAAATAAAAGCTAAATATAACAAAGTTTTAACTTAGACTTGAAAAAATAAATTAACAGTTTTTTTTACATAAAATTTAACACTTTTAGTTATTTTTCCCTAATATAATAAAACCTTAAAAAAAATACTGTTTTCATGAATGTGTTTTTGTGACCTGGTCCAGAAACGCCATGAACGTATCCAAACTGGCTCTCTCTGTCCTCATCCCTGATTTTCGGCAGCTTGGACATGTCCATCTTTACGGCTTAGCAGTCCAACTGGAAGAAGAGAAAGAAAGAAAATAAAGGCGGGGGGAAATTAGTAAAATATACAAAGACCGTGTGATTGATGCTCCAGCTAAATCGTGTTTCTGTAAGTTGCATTCAATATTTGCCATTATAGTAGTAAATAACTGAATTTCTTTTAATGCATACTTTAGATACATTTAAACAAAAGAAAACACTTGTTTAAAACTGATTGTTTTAAAATAAAACAAACAATGGTTTTCTTTACTCCTCATTTTTCAACGGTATACCATCTGTCATCTCATCCTTCAGATTTGCACACATCCAGCTCCACTGAATTAGCATAACAGGAGGCACCAATTCAAAATATTCATCTATAGCTACAAGTTGCTATTTCATTAAACCATTCCCACCTCTGCTAGGGACTCACACAATGTATTTTTGCAACCTTCATTCTTATTCTTTGCATGTCCTTTTTTGCCCTTCCTAGAGATGGAGAAATCTTCCTGTTTGCCCTGCGCTTAAACAAGTGTGCTTTAGTAAAGCAGCTCCATCTAGTGGCCAAATGAGAGACTGCAGGACACATTTATTTTCTTTATTATTATTATTATTAAAAAACAAAGCAAAATAAATTAAACTTTAAAGATATATATTTTTAAAGCATTAATATGGTGAATTAGAAAACAAATATTTTTAATAGGCGTTTGAGTGATTAAAACAACTTTTTCAACAAACTGCATATTTTAAAAGGGCATATTTGCAGCTATGTTCCAAAAAAGGCTTTTAAAATCATATTAAAGTATAAAAATTAAACATTTTATGGTAAGTTATGATAATAAAGTAGTGGACAGTTGGTCATATGATCCTAGCACATGACTGAATGGCATAACTATCTTTAAGGAAGTGGAAAAGCAGCATGGTGCAAAATTGGGAAGTACAAAAAATGAGTGTATATGTGGAAAATCCACATAAACATCCCACCTGACCACAGACACAGAGCACGAGCCACTAATGATTATTATCACAGCAAACCGTTTGCTGTAAAGATATTTGATGAACTGCCTCTCACTCCGTTTGAAAAATCAAAATTAAAAAGGGGAACGAGTTTGTGTATCCACCAGAGCACTTTCAGTATCATAAGTGAAGGTTCCTGATCTAGCTTAAGAGGTAACCGACGTTCTGAGGACAAAAACAGGCTCAGAAATGTTGCATGTTCATGAGAGGACCACGCAAACCCCCTCGACGGGCTGATGTTAACTGCAGACCCCGTGAACCCAGATAAGATTGCAGATCGGGAATGTTGTTTTTAAAAGCAAACCCCTTAATGTCATTAAAGAAGATAAAACGACAGATGAGTGATTGGTTGGCATTAAGATAGCTACGGATTTGTACAATACACTGGTGTCAGAGCTAAGAGATTTCTTCGACATTGAAAAACTAGCTAGCTTAATACTGATTTATTATTGCTAAATCTCGCGAATATCACAATTTCTTGAATTATACATTGATTCACCTCAGCTTAAAAAATGTAAGCTAGCTGGGAAGGGAATTCAGTTTCGTGAAAACGACTGTTCATTCGGCCTGGTTCAGAAACTGCAATCATTTTTTGCCGCAACATTAAAGCTACGCTGTTTCATTTCCAGATCGCGAGCAAATCTGTGTTAAAAACAACAAAATATGGCGGGTGAGAAATATCCCTACCGTCTGGTCGTGATGTGTCCGTTCCCTGTCTTTCCTCGAACGAGAAACGCAAGATACTGCGGTGCGTGACAGGAGGCTGAGGTCAGCTGACTTCATTCACTCGCGCCGCTTTAGTTTTACTGCTGGGCCCATGCAACCACCGCCATTTTGGGTCTACCCAAAAAAGATCGTTGCTTGGTCATAGATAGTGATGTACCACACCGAAGCTGTTTTCGTCTTTGGGTAGCGCGATACCTGAACCCACTTGATGTTGTATGTGAAATCTCCATGAGTCTGTTTTTGTTTTGTTTTTTTTTTTCTTCTCTTTTTTTTCGCAGTTTGTAAGTATGGTACTTCTTAAAAATATATTTTTTTAAGAGGAAGAAAAATCTACATTTGAATAAAAAGTCCACTCTTAATGTATAGAATAAAACTAATAAATCATACCATGACAAATTCAAGTTCTAATAAATGGTAAGATCCAACGTTTTAAAGTAAACACACAAATAAATTATGAGCTGATTTTTTTTATTTAATTAAAATCAATGTTTGTGCAAGAAATTTTAAAACCATAAAGTGTCCCGGTTTTTTATAGTATTATATGAACCTAGACAAATACATCATCAATGACAATCTACAGTATATTAATGCACAGAAAAGAAACAAACAATAGGACACTGAGCTTAAACAATAAACAAACAAACAATGGGACAAAATGTACTGATAAAATGTATATATATTTTTATATATCTTATATATTTTTTATATTATATATTTTTTTAAATAAAAATAAATAGGAGACAGAAAAGGGACTGCTATTGTTTGGAAAAATATTTTTTTTCATATTTACTCTTCAGTTTTATTTAAAATGATACTATTTAATTAAATGTGCATGACTTTAATAACAGAGACGCTAAACACAGAAAACCAACTATGGGGTGCCATTGTGGACTTGTAAATTTAGCAATAAATAAGTGGTGAGACTCAATTTTTAATGGCAGAAGGGGATAAGAAAGAAAAAATGGATGTAGAATTAAAGAACAATTTGAAAACAAAATAAAAAAAATTGCAAAGACTAAAAATTAACATCACATCTTTGTAGAATTTAAAAATATTGCCTTTATATTGTTGAATCTTTATTAGGGGGATGGAAGCATAATTAAATACTATTATTTATGAATTTGTATTTATGTAATTCCTTAAACCACATGTGTCAAAGTCAAGGCCCGGGGGCCGCATCCGGCCCTCAGGGTAATTCTATCCGGCCCTCCAGATCATTTTCTTTTATTGTTATCTCGCGCTAATTTCTAACTTTTACAATTTTGACAAAATATGTTTCTATGGAGAGTAAAATATTGAAAAGTATTTAAGGTTTAAATTGATTTATTCTGGAATAATATTCCTGCCTTTTCATTATTCATAATTATGTTAATAAGGAACGGTTTTAAAGTTTTCAAAACTTGTGAACTTTTTTGGAGCATTTTTAGCATTTACTAAGATTTTTAGAGATTATTATTAAGAAATATTTTGGAATTTAGCTAATATTTAGGCTATGTGCTAGCAGTTTTGGCTAATTTAGGCTTTTTTAAAACGTTTTTTTAGGCTGGTTTGGAGTAAGGTTAATATTTTCACATTAGCTAATTTAGGCTTTCCGTTATTTAGGCCGTTTTGAAGTTTAGCTTTTTTCAGCCACATTCTAGCTATTGTATTTTGGCTAACTTAAGTTTTTTTTTTTTGTTTTTTTTTAGGCTAATTTGGCATCTATCTTATATTTTAGCAAGCTATTAGCATAAGTGATTTCAGCTTCTGCATTTTTACCTATCAATTTAAGCATCTTCAGCTATCAGTACTAGCATTTTCAACCGCCAAATTCAGCTTACAATTTCAAAACTAGCATTGTACATTAAAAGGTAATGCTATATATCTATTTCATAATTATGTTAAGAAGTTACAGTTTTAATTTTTTTAAATGTAGTTTTAGTGTGTTCGATAAATGTTTATCCCGTTCGGCCCGCAGCCTAAGCTGTGTTTTGGATTTTGGCCCCTTGTGCGATTGAGTTTGACACCCCTGCCTTAAACAAATGCCAGTAAATATTAACTCTTGATCAATTTTAGTCCTGAGTTTTGTCTTATAGGTTCTACTTGTGTAACCATTGCCAAACAACCTTAATTGTGCTTATTTTTTTTTTTTTTGGTTTAAGTCGGCTTTAAGTACGGTGTTATTAAATCCTTTACGTAAATCAGCCATTCAATCATTCAGACTTATTGAGATATCTGCGTATTCTCAGAAATGCACCCATGGTGAGGAAACGGAACTAAGATCCTGAAAATCAAAATTCAGGTAAAACCACACAATCCCCAAAAGGCGTTTGTGCGCATGCGGGGGTCAGAGTTGACGCTCACAATCGTGGTAGAAGTGTGGCGGTTAAGCTAACTTTAATTGCCGCAACTAGCTACATGTGGAGAGTAAAACGGGTGACATCCCGAATCCCAACTCTTTTAAAAGTCATAGCTTATACCTGACTGAACGATAGAACTTACTCGAAAATAGGGGACACCATTTGTTTAAAATGAAAGGGTGAGTGCAATAGTTTAGGTCACAAATATATAGCTTAGCACGAGTAAAGTTTCTTGACTGTTTTTTTTATACAGGAGAGAAGAGGAGGGGACGGCGGGGCTAGTCATTGTGCCAAGCAACTTTTGTTTTCTTATTTAGCTAAAAACAAAATATTTTAGATTTGTTTTTGTTTCAGAACAACCTTGTCAGTAATGTTGCTTTCGTTCGTCGCCGCTTTCGGCTCATTTTGGGTGGCTTATTAGCTAAGCTAACAAGCTAGCTGCTAGTAGGGAGCTGAGTCAGTAAACCCAGTTTAGCTAACCCAAGAAGATATATTAAGGATAGTTGGTTATGCTCGTGAATATATTGAATTTAAGGCTCCATAATATTGTGTTAGTGGTTTTAAAAAAGCTACAGAAATGATTTTACCATGTTTGTGCTTTGTGTCAAAAGTTGCTAGTACAACCGTAACAGCAACTTTAGTTTGGCTGAAACTGGATCTGTCAAAGTACCGCCGCCAGTTGTGCTCACGTTTTAACTTGAATACAGTAGCATACTATGCGTTTTTTTAATATAGTGTGCCTATAAAAGTTCTCAATTTTCATGCAGTTAGTAGTATTAAGCTTTTGTAACATCAGATGAGAGTTCACAGACATTACTGTACATAGTTGTAAATGCAACCCACGTGCCTATCAGCTGTTTCTGGACACTTGGTCGTCCTATTTATACTTCTTGAAACGAGACAAAAAGGTCAAGTTTACTTTTGTGTTCTTGTAATGTAATATATGAGGGTGTTTTTTAACTAATCTTAGTAACAAAGGTGTCTTTAACGTACATCTTAAGTTCCTTTTTTAAAAGTTAAATAATATTTTTAAACATTGTCTTTTATAAATAATTTTTATATTTCACAGCCATGAATAATTAGTGGACTATAATGAAAAATACAGTTCTTTCGAGTTGGTGTTTTTACTATTGTAGTCTGGTACTTTCTTTTCTTTTTTGCTTTTCTTTGTTTAAATAAAGTAAAATCTACAAAGATGACGATAAATAAATGATGTATTAATGCAAAAATATAGACAACAAATGGGGAAACTTTTAATGTAGTGATTTCCTTTTTAGTGTTTAGCTGTTACACAAATATATTTAAACTATAGAAAACAATGGCTGTCAAAAAAGATGATCGCAATATATTTTTTTTACTTCAAATCCAGTATTTTATCATTTTTGTGGGAGCAAAAAATGTTTGTCTGGTTCACTTTTGGTTTAACACAAAGTTAAAAAAGGAATTCACATATTCAGTAGGCATTTGATCAAATGATTAAGTTCAAATCCTTTTTTTTTTTTAACTTTATTTACATAGACATTTTTAAAGCTGAACAGTGGTGAAACTTTTACCAAATAAAATTGGAATTATTAAAAATAAACTAGTTTAAGGAAGCCAGTCAGATATAAAATTATATATTTAACAATAATTTGACTTTGATTTTATTTTTATTAATAAATATTATTTTTTCTATAATTTCTAAACAGAATAACTTGTAAATTACCGTAATAATTTGTCCTCATTTAGTGGGTTATTTAGTAGATTTGCCTGTTTGTCAGTGATTTGACCGTTTTGCTCTTGTTCCAGTAGCCGGATCGAGTTGGGGGACGTTACGCCTCACAACATTAAGCAGTTGAAACGACTGAACCAAGTCATCTTTCCTGTCAGCTACAACGACAAGTTTTACAAAGATGTACTGGAAGTTGGAGAGCTTGCAAAGCTAGGTAAGAGATGATTTATGTAATTCACATGTACTGAGAGCTTAAAACAACATGAAGTCATTGCTTAAGATTTTCTAACGAATCATGTGAAGCATGATGCAACTAAAATAGGGGACACTTAAAACTTCAAAATTCTCAACCGAAATTTCCAACAATCAAAAACAAATAATAATCATATTTATCAGTCACTTATACATGTTGATTTCAAAGATGGCTGCAGAGCCATACACATGACAGCTTAGATAACATTTATGATTAGAAATGAAAGCACAGGGTGGAAGCAGTTAATTGATTTCTTAAATGGAATATTCTCAACAATTTGTGTTAAGATTAGAGAGCTCAATTGTGTGTTCCAACATCCTAGAGAGGATGATAGATGATAAAATTGAAGAGAGAATGATAGAAAGACAAAAAGTAAATGTATGAAAAAGCAGAAAGGCCCAAAGTTAAAAGGAAAGACAGACTAAACTCCAGAGTCAGTTTAGGAAATTTGGCAGCATCAGCCTCCACAAGAAAAGATGGTATTAAATAGGGGTGTAACGGATCACAAAACTTATGGTTCGGATCGTGTCACGGTTTTAGGGTCACGGTTCGGATTCTTTTTCAGATCAGTAAAAAAAAAAAAAAAAAAAAAACAACAAGATAAAAGCTAAATTCATCGCTGTTTATTATTCATTAATTTACACTGCCTATATCCATATTCATTTCACCTCCTTTTTATTATATTTCCCTGCACTTTTCTTTGATAATCAACACTTCAGTCACAAAAAATAAAAAATTAAAATGAAAAACGAATAAACTAACAAAAGTGTGGCTCATTTAACCCTTTAACACCAGAGATGTTGCTGGCGACACCTAAAAAAACACATGCTCTTTGACATACCGTAACTCTTTGACCGTTTATGCAATCAATGTAAATCAGAGGATTCTGACGCGGAGAAAAGCAGTTTTTCATATCAGCTTTGCATCGATATGCAGCACTTTGTTTTGCATATTGGTGCAAAGTCCCTTTTCTCTGAAACAGAATCAGCTGATTTTTGTTGATTATACAAGTACTACTGTGAAGTGTTGCACATGGCTGCCTTTTCCATTTTAGAATTACATTAAGTCATGTAATTACATTTATTGGATGGAAGAGTTATGGTAGGCATCTCCAGTGCAAAGGGGTTAAGGAAAGTAGTTCCTTTCTATTTGAGCTGTCTTAAGGATATCTTTTTGTCTTGCAGCATACTTTAACGACATTGCAGTTGGGGCTGTGTGCTGCAGAGTGGATCACTCTCAGAACCAGAAAAGACTTTACATCATGACACTTGGGTGTCTAGCCCCCTACCGTAGACTTGGAATCGGTAAACTATTTTAAATGGTGAAAAATAAATTCTAGTGGAATTTAGTGATCTCTTGCTAACAATATGTTGCCCTTTTTTTTGACGCAGGCACAAAGATGCTGAATCATGTGCTAAACATATGCGAGAAGGATGGCACTTTTGACAACATTTACCTGTAAGTATCTTTACCCAAAGCATTTAGTTTATTTGTTTCTAATTTATTATGATTTGTTGCATGTTATTTTTTCATGAAATTGTTTTGTCCTTTGCAGTATCAATTCAAAAAATTTTTATATATAAATGCTGACAATTAACACATTTTTTTTTCTCTTCCATCTCTTCTCTGCCTTCTTTCACAGTCACGTGCAAATCAGCAATGAATCAGCCATTGACTTTTACCAGAAGTTTGGCTTCGAGATCATCGAGACAAAAAAGAATTACTACAAAAGGATAGAGCCAGCAGATGCCCATGTGTTGCAGAAGAGCCTGCGCTCCCCATGTGCACCACCCAGTGGAGAGCTTCAGAAGGCCGAGTAGGGGCACAAGATTGTGAAAGACCCAAATGTGCCCTCCAGCACAGAAACAGAACTGTGACAAAAGCCCCACCGTCAACACATTTAAAAGTTTCTTCAAAGGACACAAAAAGACAAATTTTGACGATAAAAAAATGCTGCATTCTGTTTCAAAGGCAATTTCTGCTTATTTTACTTCTCCCCTTTCTCATAGAGAATTGCAAATTCCAACAAGCTCGGTATCCTAAATTACCCCCAACGGCAAAGGCCAAAACCAGGCAATTGTAGATGAAATGGAGGATAAGAATGTGATGTGTTTCAAACCATACCGTTTTGTTTTGAGTAGTTTTTATGCAGTTGAAGCTTAAAAAGGACATATCTACAATGAAAGTTTATTTTAAGGGGTGAAAATGTTTAAAAGACCTGCTCTGAAAGACCTAGTTATAGCTGACCAGCTTGAAGTGGTAACTGGAATTGTTCCCTGGATCGAACAAGTTCATCTGATTTGAGTTTGGCAAGTTTGTTGATATGTCCGCAGGGGAGGACGAGAAATGTCTCCTGAGTATTGACACAAATGAGATGGAACGGTTTTGTGGAGGTGATACGTTGTCACCATCTAGCTTTTCAGATTACGTTGGTTTTTTTGGTCTGTTAATTTAATGCCCGTCATCAACTGATGTTTTTATTTTTCACATTTGGAAGGAAAATGGTTTTGAGGTTCTCCTGGGTGCACTATTAACTGATTGATGGAAAAACATTTTATTTAGGATCGACAATTTCGAAATTCATTATTTTGATTTCTAAGTAATGTCTCAAAAGGAAACGGTTGGCTAAACAGATTGGATTTAGGCTTTTCAAGTGGTTATTTAACAAGTGTGCTTGTGAAAACCTCCTAAACCAAGAGTTTAGAAAGAAAAAGTTAACCACCTGTGGTGCACATGTAGCCATTTTGCAAAAAAAAAAAAAAAAAAGTTTTGGTTAATGTTTTTGGTTATATTCACAAAACCTGTCTTTTAAGATCATCTGAAACAATTGGAATTTGGTGACATTTCTTACAGGTGTTACCCAGAGGAAGCTCCGACCCTCTGCATGCAAGGAGAGACGTCCTCTCCACTGTAGTATACAGCATGTTTTCTTTTCTTTGACAAATTTTATCTTTTTCTGGAGCTCTATATTGTAAGACTTTTTAACGTCTAAATAAATTACTATTTGCAGTATGTTGGTTTTTTTGGTCTCGTTTTATTTCATGTACATATGCAGTTATTTGTGACTTCTTGTTGAAAATGTAAAATTGTGCCTATAATCTCTCTTGTAGGTGCATTTTGTCGTAAACACACAGACTGGGTTTCAACCACTTGCTACCTTCTGATTGGCTGCGACCTGAAATTCAAGAATCCTATTGGCTAATAGCTGCTCAAAACCCACCCTTTTCTGCACGGATTTAGATTGTTTTGAGAGATGAGTTGAGGGCTCTGCTAGCTAATAGTTAGCTACCAATGTCTAAGTACTTCTTGGACCCAGCATTCTTTATAATGCCGAAGCAAAAGGTTAGACGAAACTGCTTTATATTTAAAATGTTTAATGAAAGCGTACGTAATCTTTTCCCGGTTTATGTGAATAAAAATCAAGTAGTTGATGCTGTGCTAAACTAGCTTTTGGCTAACTCGCTAACAGAAAGCTAGCTTCCTATGTAGGTGCATAGATTGATAGTTTTTCCCCCTTTAGGCGATGTGTATTCATATTTACTATCGACTCTATTATGCAAAAGTAAAACCAGTAATTATGTGTGCAATTCTTTTCATCTGGACTATTATAAACTTTATTTTAGGTTAATTAGCTCATAGTAGCTTTTGCTAGGTTAATGTGCTGTAGCTGTTTAGCATAGTAGTCTGTTTATATCCCGTTCATTTATTTTAAGGATATGTGGGGACTTTTTGTTTGCAGGACGGGTGCAGGAGGGGTTCAAGGTCCAGCTGTTGAATGTGTTGCATGGTCGCTATTCATGAGGGCAACTGTTAGGACAGGATGCCAGAGATGACCGAAACTCAAACACCTGGTCATAAACCAAAGTAAGAAAGCTCTTCTTCACGTGTCTTTTAAGGCATTAGCATTGGATATGAGGCTTGTAAACATGTATTTTCAAAATATAAATGTTGTTTGTTTGTAGAAGAAAGAAAAACAAAGAATCTCACAATGCAGGTAAATAAATAAACCCCCCCCCCCTCCTTACATTGTCACAGAAAGTCAATTAAATGAGAAAAAATAATTTTATTTCTAAATTTGTATTTGTGTTTGCAGATGAGCGGCACAGAAAGGAAAAAATTAATGCAGGTATTAATCGTATTGGAAACCTCTTGCCTTGTTGCCAGTCACTCAAACAGGTAAGAAACGGGCAATAATTAGCCTTTATTAAAGACCCATTTTGATGAAAGTACTGTCTTTAACATGTTCTTGTGGAAAAATACAATGGAGTAAACATGTAAATAAATTAAGCTTAAAATTCAAATGGTTTTGAATCAAGAGCAGATACAAATATGATGTTAAAAAATAAAAGCTTGTTGGTGTGATGTTAAACCTTTTGCGGCAAGACACAAGCTCCCCACTCCGCTATATGTGATGCATCCACTTGCAGACAAATAGATCTACATACGTTTTCGTTTTCCTCGTCTGAGCTAGCATCTGGCTGAAAACAGTTGGATAGCTCTGTTATTGGTTGCTATTTTTTATGCACCAATACTGTTAAGTTGGTGTTGTGAGGGGCTGTAAGCTAGCAGGAGAACATAGATGGATGATGAGGAAAGGGGTGGGCTTACTCAGTGCCAACAGTCTCGCCCACAACTTGAAGGCAAATTTCTAATGAACTACTGCAGAAACTATGTCCTGGAAAATGACACGTTTTTTCATTTTTGGTTAAAAACGGCATAATCATAATTTGAAAAACACTGGAAACACTTTGAAAATAGATAAAAAATTATCCGAGTGGGACTTTAACAATCAAATTCTAAATATATTTAGGTTGAAAAGTTATTTTTTTAAGAACAAGTTATTTCATTTACAGAGTAAGAACATGATATTGGATCAAGCATTTCGCTACATCACCGAACTGAAGAAGCAAAATGACGCCATGCTACTGGAGGGTGGAGATAAAGCCCAAGGTATAGTTTTAATATAGACCACATTGTTTATATTTCTGTTTTATAAATACAATTTAATATTTATAGTTTTCTTCTATAGGATTTAATATGGTCAGTTTTATAAAAAGGTTGCATAACTATTATAACATCAGCCACTATGATTTTTTTTCTGTGACTAGAAATGTTAGGGAGGGATTTCCATAACATTTTTTTAAGATAATATACAATTTTAGAAAAGAATACATTTCTATAACTCTAGTTTTAGGCAGGATGTTACACGTTGCAGTGATTGATGATACCTGTTTGTGCAGCGGAAGAGATTCGTCGACTGAGGCGTCAGTTGGAAGAACTGAGGAAGAAGAGCGCTCACTACATCGACCTCCTCAAAGCTCATGAAATCAACTTTTTAGAGGACCCTACTATTCACTGGAAAGGCAAGCAGCGCTGTGTCAAATTGACAAAAGTGACCTCCACTCACAAGCTTCATAAAGGGATTGTTGTATATTCCAATGGAAACGCAATGTGCCCAACAGGAAAACAGGCTGGTCTTAGAAAGCAACCGTCTGAAACATTAATTGTACAGCCAGCGGTCGAGGCCAGATTGAGGGTTAATGGAACTCTGCTGCAAGTTGATGCATCTTCTTCCACTCCTGCACTTCTGCCTGGATCAGCTGCCACACCAACTCAGTCTACATCGGGTTTGAGAGTGATAGAGCAATGTGTGGTAGAGGCAGCAACTGGAGGCCCCACTCTACCACCTTCTGTGTCTTACATTACTCTCCAGATCCCTGCTGCCACCACGGCTCTGCCACAGCAAACACAACCCGCTGCCCTTCAGACTCTGTCTATAGCAGCTACGTCTGCCTCTCAGCTTCCCGTTGAAAGCCCTGCACTGCTTACACCTTTGCAGACAGTTACTTCAGGGGTTTGCTCTTCAGTAGCACAGGATGCTTGCATCAGGACTGTAAGCTACTCTGCTGTTCCAAGCAGCCAGGCTCTTCTTAGGACAGGCGCTGCAGGCAGCACCCAGACTACATGGACAACATTGCAGATGGCGGGGAACACAGTGCAACCAGTCTGTCAGAGTTTAACATTTCCAGAGGTCAGTGCCAACACCAAGGCTGTCCAGCAGGTGACTGCATGTCCAGTGAGTGGCAATCCATCCGTTCATCCCGTTCAGATTCAAATGCAGCAGCATGTACCCATTACAGCTCACCCTCAAGCACAGTCTTTCCCAAAAACACCACAATCACAAGCAGCAGTTCTAAACCAGGCACAGTCTCAGTCTGTTCTAGCCCCCCAACCTCAATGTGCCCTTCTTCCTCAGTCAGCCATAGTACCACAGCCAGCAGTGATCGCTCATCCAGCTGTTGTGTCACAGGTCCAGCCTACTGTCCTTCAACCAGCTTCAGTCGTCCCCCATCCTCCAGCAACTCTTATACCGCAACCACAGCCTCTCCCTCAACCAACCTTGGTGCAGCAGCCACAAGCCACAGTTCTCCCTCTTCTCCAAACCATGCAGGTACTGCAGGTCAATCCTTCAGGATCACCAGCCTCTCGGGTAACAGCATCTCAAAATGCAAACAACGCAAGTGTTGTAATCCTGCAGCAGGCAGGTGCATGTCCTCCCCAGCCAGTCCTGAGAGACGACTTGAACAATCAGACGCCATGTCAGCACATTGTTATCATCCAAGCACCTAATCAGGCTCCATCCGGAACCCAGAATCCTCAAATTGGCATTGCACCGGCTGCTGTACCTGCTGTGTCTACTCAAACATCCACAGTCTGCACTTCTGTGTCTACCAATACCTTACCAAGCGTCGGAGGCAAGCAGCTTGTGCACATTCTGCCTCGTCCTGCCCAGCCTCAAGTCACCCAGCCTTCCTCTTCTCTGCCTGTTTCTACAACTCCACAGACTTTCACTGTGAATGGTCAGGTATTTGCCCTGCAGCCTATGAAGTCTTCTGACAAAGCTAGCACCCAGAGTGGGCAAGGTACCCTCCAACTAGTCCAGCCAACCACCATTGAGGAACCAACTACTAATGTGGCTCTTAAAAGTTTAGGTGCCCTAAGCAGTCTCAACCAGAGCATCTCTCAGGGTCTTCCTCTTAGCATTTCTAGCCAAAGCAGTTGTCAACTTCCATCTGCTCCGTTAGCAGTAGTGCAGCAGAAGCAACAACCAAAGCCTCTTGCTGCAGCACCAAGTTCTGGATCTGCACTTCAACAGCCTCCCCAAAAGCTACAGGTTCCTTGTGTGAAGCCAGTCACACCAGGAGTTGTGGGTAATTCACCAAAGCCTCCTGGAAAGAGACTTCGTACGGCTTTAAGTACAAAGAGAGCAACAGCTAAAAGGACTAAACCTATTAGGAGAAAAGAGCTTAATCAGACACAGCCATGTGTTCTAGGAGAGACTCAAACCGTTCAGGCTGCAAAACCTGAAGTCATACAGTCCACTGCTATCAAAGTAACTGACAATTTACCAACATGTACAACATTTCCCACAACTAGTAGTAGCAGGGAAGCAACATCCAGTACTCAAAACACAATGGTGTGCAGTTCATCTGAAAATGTGGTAACATTGAGCCCATCTCCTCCACATGAAAAATGTTCTGTCTCTTCATCTCAGAGTGACTCAACGTTTACTCAAACAAACACCAGTACCAGCAGAACTACAGCTACAACTGTTAGTAAATTAGTCAGGACTTCAGGGAGCGAGGCTTTAGCTGTTCAAAGTGAAACACCTGCAAGTTCTACCGTTAACTTGACAGCAACCAAACTGTCTGTTCTAGACAGTAAACAGGTCACTGCCAGTGTAGCAGTTTGCACATTACAGCATCAGTCAGCTACCACCCTTTCTGTTTCTAAGCAAAGCAGTTCAGTAGATACTTCTGGTGCTGTTAGTGCAGCTGGGTACACGTCTGCCACAGATTCTGTCACAAGTTTGACTCCTGTGTCCACGAGTGGTCTTACAGCTTCTATTTCTCCAAATCCAACTACACGAACAGCATATTCATGTCCATCTCAAGGATCTAAAGTCCCTGCACCAGTCACATGTGCTAAACCTAGATCTCAGCCCACCGCTTTGCCCTCTGTGTCCACAGAATTGTCATCATCTGCTCATCATCATCATCTGCCTCATTGTGTTCTGCTGCCCACAGTTCTGTTACAACCTCAACAACAAATTCAGAGTTTAGGAAAAGGTCCACCGCCCCGAGAATTCCATTACAACAAGTTGAAGAGACTCTACCCACCCCATCTACATGCCAACCTGCTGAAGGGAAGCTACCGCTGGCCATTAGAAATGAAAGAGAAGCTCATGAAGGGAGACATTCCTCTACTGTAGAGAAAGACATTTTGGTTCCAGTGACATCTGCCGTTACTAAAAAAGACTTTCCCCTGTCGGAACAGCTGTACACCAACTTGGATGAACAGGCAATTGAACATCCCATGACCTCAAACAGACAGACAGATTCTCCCTTGTCCACGGGCTCTGCCGGTGGCAGAGTGTTCTCTGTGGCGTCAATGCTCCCCCAGGGCCACAGTCTTAGTGCTTCAGCAAGTTCTTTTGGTCCATTTACATTCACCTCTGAGCAGGCTGAGATGCTGGCTTTGGCCATATTGGAACAGGACAACTCTGGGAAGAGGACTACTGGATGCTCTGGAGACAACACCTCTTCCACTACCCCCACCACAGTCTCATGGGATCCAACTAAAACTCCATCAACGTCTAATAGTAAAGAACAGGGTGCAAGTGAGCAGCAGACTAAAGCAATTAAATCTGTGGATCCAGTAACAGTTAAACCTGTTTCTGACATGCCCGTCAGAGGACAGATCGTAGAGGGCGCTGTCGGCGTGCCAAATGGTGGTAGACACCCGCAAACTCTGGCATACTCTCAGTCGCAACCTCTTTCTCAAAGCCAGACCCATAGTTCATCCCAGAGTGAAACGGGAGCCAGTCTTAGTATTAACAATCTAATCAGATCCAGCCATCAGGGCTATCCTGGTTCCCCTAGTATTCTTGGCCATCAGGGCTCTGTCTCCTCTCCTCTGGCAACCACAGCTCACATATCCCAACCTATAAACAACGCAATATCACCATGTTCAGGAACTACCCAAGACATTGAGTACAAGAAAAATACTTTAATGAGAGCACAGCCTGGAGTGGGCATGGTCGACCGACAAGTTAAGATTATATCAAAGCGGCCGGCCCAAGAAGAGGTCATGTTAAATACAGGGAAAAGGCCAAAGCCTTGCCCTCCACCTGGTAATACAGTAAATCATATTGATGGGAAAGCACCAGACCACAGTCAGATGATGGTCCAGTTGCCATCCACTTCAGCTGCTGTCACGCCGAGGATTATTTCGGAAAGTGGAGGCCCTCTTTTCTCCTCAAATCCATTCACAAGTCCTTCAATTCGTCCCACGGATGGCCACTGTCCCCCTCAAGCATCGGCCGAGCAGAGCCAGTCAGTTCTCCATGTGCCTCAGAGTCACCCACAGCATAGCGTAAACCAGCCAAGTCAACACCTGGGAGGGAACCTGTACATGAAACAGCAGCATGAACAGCAAAGACACCATCTGTATCATTTGCAGCACCAGCTGACACAGCCAGACCCTGCACAGCGCCTCTCACTACACCAGAGGGCGCTACAGCAGCAAGAGCAGCAGCAGCATGTCCAGAAGAAGCGGGGAATTGTCCGGGGTAATCAAACCGGCTCACCGGCTGGTCTGCAGCAGCAGAAGCAGCATCACCTGGAAAAGTCTGGAGTCCCTCAGCACTCCCATCAACAACAGATTCAGCATCAACAGCACACGCAGCAGCAGCCACAACAGCTGCAACAGCAGTCACACCAACAGTCACAACAGCACCAACAACCCACCCAACACCAACAGCCTCCCCAACACCAGCAGCACCAGCCGCAGGCGCACCAACAACCTCCTCAAGCGCAGCATCAGCAGCATCAACAACAGCAGCTACAGCAGCAGCAGAGCTCCCACTCCAGACACTCGCAGCACCTGCAGCAGCAGATCCAGCAGCAGCAGCAGCAGCAGCACTTCAGACACCAGGAAAAGAGTTGCGAAGTCCAAGCAGCAGGATCCAGGGGCCACCATAGCAGCCACCTGGCTCAGCAGGACCACCTGAAGGTTGGCTATTCTTAAACTACATTTTTAAATGACATTCGTCCTTTAAATTCCTGTATATGTATATATATATATATGTATATATATATATATATATATATAACAAATGATTAAAAATGAAGTTTGCCATCTAAAATGACCTTAATTATAGTATTTGCTTTTGAAATGTATCAGAAATCTTGTGTGATTTGCATGTTATTACATTTTAGTGGCTGTTGTTTAATTTTTTTCATATTTGTGCATCCATGTGGGATTATCTGTTTATAATATGAACTTTTTGCTTTCTCAGCCCGGTCAGGACCATAATGCTTTGCAGAGGATGATGAGTTCCAGGAGCCTGGAGCAGCAGCTCATTTCTTCTCCCAGCAATCCCGTGTCCCGTTCATCTGATCTGGGCTGTGGTTCATCTCGCCAGGAACGCCACCGTGTGTCCAACTACTCTGCTGAGGCTCTCATCGGTAAATCATCCACAAGCGGCGAGCAGCAGCGAATGGCTCTCCATCTTCAACCTGGTCGCAGCGGCGCTCAGGAGCAGCCGGACCTCCGCGGTTACTTGGACACACCCAGAGGGAAGAGCAGCATCCCTCATAACCCTCAGAACCGCCTTCCGTCTGACCATCAAGGGTCCACGGACGTTCAGCGGGTTTCTGAGTGTCCGCCCTTTAAGGTCATGGGGGGTGGAGGAGGAACGCATCAGCTTGGGGGTTTTGAGGCCCAGGTGTCTCGTGGAAATGAAATGGTATCTAAGTCCGTTCCCCCCTCCCAGAGAGCCCCCCAGGGGCAACAGCAAGGGGGCTTCAGGATGAGTGTCGGCCCTGCTGCAGATAGCCGAAATCGTGGTGGGTACAGCGGGCCTCATCTTGGGACGCAGGGGATTCAAGTTGGAGCGACGGCGTCACGTGAGCAGGAGAGCTGTCACCAGAGCTTTATGCAGAGCCTCCTGTCCCCTCACCTTCCTGAGCAGACCAACCACCAACGAACAGTACAGTGCTGCCCCCCCGTCAGCATGGAGTACAGCTGTGTGTCTGGGAGCTCTTCAAGAGACATTCAGGCCAAGGCCTCCAGCCCCAGCGTTCCCCACTCTCAGAAGGCTCCAGCTATGCGGCTTGCAGAGGGCCACAAAGGCCACATTCCTCAGGTCAGTGGTAATTTGCATGCTGGACCAGGTGTGCGAGCAGGTGTCCCCCACCCTTCAGCCCCACACAGCAGCTCAGAACCCGGCCGATCCTCGGCTTCTTCCAGACCGCTCACCGCCGTCAGCCAGCACTCTCGCCATATCGCCAGGGACACTCAGTCTACCAAACCCAGACCCGGTGAACGGCTTCGATCGGGTCCCCTCAGATCCACTAACCCCTTTGAGCCAGAGAGCCACCTCCCTCTTCCTTCTGGGGGTGGGGTGCTGCTGAGTCGTTCTCAATCTGGTGGAGAGGCGCGACGCAGCACTATCGTACGTTTTATGCCAGACGGAGCACAGGTTCCCAGTGACAACAATCTAGTCGCTGATCAACATTTAGCACAAAATTTTGGTTTCCCATTCATCTCTGAAGGAGGCATGAATCCTCCACCCCCCATCAATGCAAACTCCACCTTCATCCCTCCTGTCAGCCAGCCAAACACCTCCCGGACACCATCCCTTCTCCCCGTGGAACCCCAAAACACTTTACCTTCCTTCTACCCCTCCTATTCTCCAGCCGCTCACCCCAGCCTCTCCAGCGACGTCACTCTGCAGTACTTTCCTAACCAAATGTTTACAAGTCCAAGTGCTGACAAGGGCAGCGCTCCTCCACTCAACAACCGCTTTAGCTCCATCCTCTCCCCACCCCGCCCAGTGGGGTTTGCTCAGGCCAGCTTCCCTTTGCTTCCAGACATCCCCCCCATGCCCATTGCCAATTCCTCCTCCATCACTCCTCACATCTCCAACTTCAGTCTCACCTCTCTGTTTCCTGAAATCGCCTCTGGCATGTCCACCGATGGCTCAGCCATGCCGATGTCTCCTCTGCTGTCTCTGTCCAACACCTCCTCTGCTGATTCCAGCAAGCAGCCCAACCGGCCGGCTCATAACATCAGTCACATTCTGGGCCATGACGGCAGCTCGGCCGTATAGGACCTGCTTCCCTGTCAGAAATTGGGTAATTCCTGTAACGTTAAAGAAAACAGGTGCACTTGATACAAGTTTTATTATTAAAAATATTCAGTTTAATGTGACTATGAAAAGTAGTTTTTATTTCTAAGGAGACAAAAAATATATATGTTGAGTTGTTGGTTAAACCAACGAGTGATGAAAATGAAGGTTCAGTACTTTTTGGTATGTAGGGTCATTTGAAAGCCTGCTGCACAGTTACTAATGTAAATTTACTAACTTATCAGGTCGAATTGTACAGAATCATTTCCCCCCCTAAGAGCTATTTTGTAAATACCAATGTTTCATATGAAATGTGTTAGATTGTGTATCTATTTGTAAATACAAATTTGATTAATAAAGTTTATAAGGAGACCTTTGGATTTTCTTACAACTGGTGGATTGTTTTTGCTTCAACAATGGAAAAAGTTAATTATTATAAAACATTTATGACGTGTTTTTGCAAGCATTTAAATATGGTTTGCATTTTATTGCGGCGACACAAAAGAAATTGGGAGGAGAAAATACTATTCTGGAAGATCACATGATTGGCAAAACAAGTGTTGACAGATCGTCTTAAAAAACACCAAGTTTATAAAAGTTACCTCTAGATTTTTACAGTGCCAAATGAAAAATGTCTATATATCAATATAATATCTTATTGCACAAAAGCTGAAAAATATTTTTAAGGTAGTTCAGATATTGCTGCATCCAGAAAAGTTTCTAAATATTGACTTTGCAACTAAATGATTGTTAAAAAAAAAGAACATTTCCAATATTAAAGTTTGCATTTGCATATACACATGGCCTACATATTGGAATACTTGAAAGAATACCATAAAAATAAAATGTACTTATCTAACAATGAGAAAGAAATGGCTGTGCTGGGATTCAACAAATCTGTTAATTTTTAAATTAAATTAATTTAACAGTCTACAGCTTTTATTTGACTTTACACCATTTGCAAATAAAAAATATGTAATAATTTCCTTTTTTCTCACAAAAAATACATTTTGATTTTTAAAAAAATCATGCAGTCTTACTGCAAATCTAACTTTGATTGTCTCTCAGGATAAAAAAAAACAATTCAGCTACATGAAATAACCTTCTGACATGTCAAATCCAATCAAATCTTTGTGTTTTTTACCATAAGATCAAAGGGTTTTTTTTTTTTTTTTAGAAAAAAATAAAAGATTTGAGCTATCACATCAAGACAGCCATTGAACATAGCAAAAACAGAATCATTTTAAATAAAAGTAAAAATAACAGGTGTATCTTTTTTCTTGCTTTTTAATCCTGTTTAACAAACTGCCTCAAAAATCAGATGGCACAAATTTAAATCAAATTACTTATTAAATTATGGCAATTACAATGTTATAAGATTACTTAAAGCGTAATGAGATTACTTGACAATGAAAAATCAATCTTTAAAAATAGATCAGATTAGATATCTAAACTGTAATCCGAGTCAAATCGCTCAAAAAGTAATCTGATTACATGGGGTTTATTTTTACATTACTTGATTATGAATTTGACTAGTAACAACTTAAAATATGTAGCGGCATAAATTAACCAGAATTTTATTTTATTATTCCCCTTCCTGTTCTTTAGCAGATTTAGAGAATAGAAACATCACAATTGGGTGAAAATACAGAGGATCAGAGTGGTTCAAAGAAGACCCAATAGTTTTCTGAAAATATTAGAATTTCCCTCTTCTTTGTTAGTTTGAACTTCTGCTCATTGATTGCAGAAAATCTAATCAAATTTAAACTCAAAGCTCATTACATTACATTAATTCATTTTCTGAACTCACCATGTCATACCTTTTTGGGTCATTGGGTTTCTGGAGCCACGATGTTGTTTCAGTGCCACACACACACTCACACACATATAAGCACAATTTCAAGGGAACAAGCAGAATATGTCAACTCAATATAGTGAGGACCCAGCCTGGATTGGAACCAGGACCTTCTGCAATGAGGCCAGGACACTAACCACTACACCATCATACAGCCCATTATAAGTTTACTTTAATACTTTTTATAAAAACTTGTAGACTGTTGCAATTAGGCTTTTATAAACAATAGAATAGAAAATATTTTATATTACAGACTTGAGGTCAAAATGTCAACACAATAAAAAGAATATTCACATCAATACACAAACATAAATGTGTCAATATCAACAAATGTCAAATATTGTGGATCCCCATTTTTAATCAACACAAGTCAAAGCTTTGTATAAAAAAACTTTAAGCAAAGATTTTTATTTTTTTAAATGTTTTTTTTCTGTTTCAGAAAGTTTTAGATAATAAAATCAGAAATATGTTGCATTTTGAGGTCAAACTGTTGTTCTCTCTCTTTCTGGTAATTTCTTAAAGTGTGCCATTCAAATTAATACCAGATTTTTTTGTGTTTATAAAATCAAACAAAAAATATGACACTTTCAGCCTTTAAATTGAACATTTTAAGAACTGAAAATTTGTAAAAATGTTTAACTTCATAAAAGCTACAATGACAAAACTAATAGAACTTTCAGAGTAAACACACAGAATCAACTTGTAATAAGACAAAACAAAAGGCAAATCCATTTCATAAGCTTTTATTTACATGCAATAGTGCTCCAGCATGTTCAGCCGCAACACGGCTGCACTTTTCAGGGAGTGTAGATTCAAGATCTCCTTCATTTTGATCACAAACGTCTCTGTCGAAGACTAATACTTTTGCACTGAGCAGTGAGGAAGGAATAATACTGACACTCTTGTCACAGCACCCTCATCCTGACAGTCATTTGGTAACCAGCAAATAGGTAAACATAGAAGTGGCTGCAGTGTAAGTCGAGCTTATCCATGACTGAGTAATTTTCCAGAATCTCTCCCATTCAGTGATTAAAAGAAACAAACCCAGAGGAAAAAATAAATAACTATACAATATATAATCTCTTGGACGCTACTGGAAAGGTTTATGTTGCATACACTTTGTTAATAGCTTGTTAATGATGAAAAATGCATAATACATTTGTGTTACTGCTATACAAATGACAGTTTGTGTGGAGGAAACACAACAGAGAAAAGAGCAGGAGAGCACCTCATGATAACAGCATCAGAATGGTCCCTTTATTTCTGTCGTGTGTCTTAAAAAGTACCAATGGGGAGTTTTTTGTTTCATTTTAAGGGGAGCTGAAAGAAAAACAAGAGGTGAGAGTAACCGTGAAGTGCTGAACTGAAAAGGAGAGACGGTTTTAGGCCCCCCCCAGGAAAACAGAGTTTAGTGCCACAACTCCCTTAGTCCGTGAAGTGAGCAGAAAAATGAATAGCCGTTTTTCAATATGAAAATAACAATATATACAGTATAATCAGACACTTATGTACAAAGCCATAAATATATAAATATCTGTTATACAAAAATAAATATTTTCTCTTGATTTTGACAGTCTTTTATGCGTCTGTGGAGTCTGCCGTCCCTCCACTTTCTGGTGACACTTCATTCAATATGATGTCCTCTTCTTGTATTGTATCTTGGGACTGTGGTGTTACAGCTGCTGAAGACTGTGCTGTGAAAATCTCTTGATCTTCAAGTGACAGAAGATACAGAGATGCTGGCTCTGGAAGGGGAAAAAATGCAGGAATTTTTACTCAGCAGTAAATTTCTGTAGCAGAAAAGGGACAAAAAAATTCCACTCCACTGGCAGATTTTCTTTAAATAAACAAAGAAAAAAAAAATCAGCCAATGCGGTAAGAGAAATGGTATTATCAAGAAAATCTCATTTTAAGAAAAAAATTCTAGTTACTGAGACACATTTTCTCAAACTAAGATTATTTTACTATTGAAAAACCTCCTTGATAATGTTATTGTTACAAATACAACAAATACATCAACCCAATTCCCTGAATTTAGGTTGTCGCGTGCCGATATATGAAAAGATTATTTTTCTTGCAATACAGAAAAATAAGACTATTTTAACAAACTCTTCTACTCTCTTAAGATTTAATTATGCAGAGAAAAAAACATAAAACATATTGCTTGATTGCCTCTATCTATAAAGATCTTTATTGTTTGTGTAAATTTGGCTTCTATACGTACTCGGGACAGACTCCGCTGCTCCGTCTCCACCACAACTGCAGTCACCTCCCACTTCCTGTGGGCTGACGAGTTGATGGGAGCATGCCAGGAGCTGATGGGTGGAGCTGTCGGGAGAACAGCATGTCTGCTCGTGATGATCAGGGATACTTTAAAGAAAAAAAAGAAAACAAAGTCTTATTAATGATTAAAAAAAAATTGAAAAAAATCTTGTTTTTTTTGGGTTTTAAGTTTTCAACTTTTTTTGTAACAAACACAAATTACAAACATTAGGATGATCTAAAGTCTACCTTTTTGTTTTGCTTCTAGATAAAAAATATCTCTAAAACACACCTGCTGGAGAGGTGGTAGACAGGTAGATGCCCGTTTGACGGCGTCTGTGGTAGTAATGTGTCGCACTCTAATTCACAATCCACCTCATCCTGCAAAGTAAATTAAAACAATATTAGTAAATAATTCTAGTAAAATAAGTGGAATAAATGATAGTTAGTTTTTAACCTGTTGTAATCCTGGCAGACAATGTTTTGGGTGCTGAGCTTTGCCATTTTGAGGGAACTCTCCATTAGCCGGGTAAACACCATGTTGAGCCGCCATGTGGGCGTCCAGCGGACAGTGTCCCACCAGAGCAAGCCCCTGAAGCGGAACCATTGTATACTGACATGAAGATACTGGAGTCGCCACGGCAGGAAAACACAGATCGGATGTTTGCTCTACGGAAAACAGAGAGAAAGGAATCACACGCGTGAAAGGACAAAAAAAAAAAAAAAGACTTCCTGGAGAGACTTTAGCAACAAAAGGAAACGCACTCTGTTTGGCCCACGCTCTCCAGAGACAAAAAGGGATGAAGGCAACGATGATGAAGACGAACGCTCCCAGGACAATACCAACTATGAGGTAGGGGAGGTCGCCAGGTCGAGGCACCAGCCTGCTGGGCGCCGTCTGATCTTGGTATGGGGACTCTGACGGGACAGGTCGGGGATGGTGGGGCCGAGCTGAGATAAACAGAAAAGGTAAGCAGATGAGAGATTCTGCAAATAAAAAGAAATCAGTAATTTGTGCATCAATGCGGGCTCTAGTGATTAGTGGGAGTAGACGGGACCTTTCTGTGTGGAGAAAGAAAGAAAGAGCATGCAAACTCCACTCTGTGTGGAGTAAGAATGGATGTGATGGGATTGTGGTTCTGTCTGACTGGTGACCCCAAAAGGAATACAGCGGATTAAGAAAATGGACAGACGGATGGATGTACCCCAATTCTGCAGTTGAAGTGACCTCACCTTTGGTTTCCAGTATCACCACATTTCCGAATTCGCTTTCCCCCTTCTCGTTGAAACTTTGCATCTTGATATCGTAAGACGTCTCCGGCTGCAGGTCAGTGATGGAATGCCAGTAAAGGTGCCCCTCCACCACATCCTTCTTGTAGTCACTGTCATTATCGCTGTCAGTGGGCCGGTAGTAGATATAGAAACCGTAGATGGGCGTGTTGTTTACAGGGGTGTACTGTTGAGGGACAAACGGCAAACTTAAAATAAGATCCTCTTCCAAAAAAAAAAAAAAAAAGTTCTACTTTCAAGACACTCACAGTCCATTTCAGAATAATAGTGGTTTCGTTGATTGCTTCATTGTAGGTGATGTAGGGCCCATCGACGGGGCGCTCGTGCGTTCGCCCGCCCACCACCGTGTACGCCTTTGAGGGCGCACTGGGCGGGCTGGAGCCGATCACGTTCACGGCCACCACACGGAACTTGTAGGACGTACCTGGAGGAGAATCAAAACATTTGCTTTGTCTCTCTGGTCAGTCAACTTCCCCAACAGTTTCATCTTAAAGGTTGAGTAATGATGTTGTTTTACGTCTTCCTTTTCTGAACAAATGTTTTGTTAATTGTGACCCAGTTATGGTTTTGATGAATGGCAGCAATCACTGGAATGACTAACAACACTCATTATGGTGATAAATTTAAAGACCGTGAGAACGTAATTATGCATGTTATCTTCATTGCAATTATATGGGACATTCTACAATCCCCCCCTTGAAAGGAGAGAGAAAAAAAACAGTTTAAACTGTGTGTTTTGTAGACCGACCTTTCTCCAGGCCTGTGATTTCCACGGACAGCCTCGACGGGGGAATGTTCTCCACCGCCGTCACCCAGTCCTCGCCTGCCCTCTTCACCTTCTTGTACTCCACCCGAAATGACTGGATGGGGAAGCCGCGGTTGCCACGAGGAATCCAAGTCACATACGCCGAAGTCTCCGTGGCTGTTGAGACCGTGGGCTTATCGGGAGCTTCGGGAGCTGCGGAAGAGGAAGAGGGGGGGAGGAGTGGTGTCAGCCAAACACGGACATAACTCACAGCTGCCGACATGTAAACCTCAGCGTGTCACATCGCATTCACCACTTACTGGTAGCTCATCCTTCAGAGACAGAAATGCAAAAGAGAGTGAGAAGTGTTAGTCAGAGATGACTAAGAAGCAGAAACCAGCATGTGGATTTCTTTATCATTGCTCAGGTGTTATTAGTTTTGTTAATAGAAGATCTTTCCCAGCAGCGGGGGGGCTTACGAGAGAGGCTTGGAGATGGAACGGCAGTTTTAGGGGGATCGATTGGTCCATTGTGAACTTTACGACCTGCAGACAAGAAAAAAGCAAAAGCACATATTATCCATAAGGATAAATAATGGTGGTTATGACAGATGAATAGAGAAAACATAACTGTGAATCTAACTAACAAATACATATATAAAATATAAATGTGAGGGCATTTAATTTGATTGGAAGTCCCACTTCGAATCATCTTTTGGTCTATTTCAAAGCATTCCTAGCATTTTTTTGAATTAGGAATTTGCTGTTTTTAGCCTAAATCTGTAATTTTCAAGGAAATTGTTTCCACAGAGTGGCATGAGTTTATCAGAAATTTGCTCCCTTTGTTTATATTCTCTCCCGCTAGCTTGCAGCCCCTCACTATCCCAACCTAACTTTACCACTACAGCAAAAATATCAAGCAATATTGGAGCTTTCCAGGCATACAGTTTGAAAGCTCAGATGAGGAAAATGAAGGATCTATTTTTCTTCATGTGGATGCATCAGAATGGAGCAGAGCATTGAGCTTGTGGTCTGCCGATTGTGCTTGTTCAAAACAACTTTTTCTGCTCCTGTTTCAACGCGGCTTGAATTGAGTAATACTAGAATTTTAAGCTAAATTTTCTTTATTTATGTCCTCCATCATCAGAAAAAGGCTGCAAGAACATGTTAAGGACATTTGTTTTGGTCTCGCGTGTTAAGAGTTTTTGTTCTTCTTTCCCAAAACAAAGTTTAGCTTTCTGCTCCATAAAGCTGATGTCACATCAAATGTTATTTGTTCTACAAGCTCACAATGTGGGAGGCACAATGCAGAAGTCTGACTGCAATGTGTTTCATTTCTGACTTCGTGCGATTTCAAGTACCTGAACTATGAAGAATAATTTGAGTTGCATCAACCAATCAAGGACTCAACCAAAACTGACATGTTCTAACTGTTCTCCCTCTGAACTTTATAACATTTCTATTGTTTTCCAACAACAATTAAAGTTTCTTTTCACTTTAATTTTCATTTTTTTTCTTGGACTAATGCAGGAAAGCAGCTAGTCAAACTTGATCACAGAGAAATGGAAGTACGACTGCCATAAGTTAAGTATACCCCCTATGTGGTGATGAGGCTAACAACTTTGGAGCGTCAGGTTTATGAACATAATTCTGGCTAAATGTCAAAGTAAATTCACCACATGAATCTTGTTCAGTTGTTAACTTATTAAGTTCTTACAGTGAGATTCAACTTAATGACTTCTCTAATGAAAATAATCTGCACATATTTTTGACACTAGATTTTTTATTAATGATTTTTCTAACACTGCATTTTTTTCTGCTGCACGGTGGCGCAGTGGTTAGCGCTCTTGCCTCACAGTAAGAAGGTCCTGGTTCAAATTGCGGATGGGGGATCTAAAATAGAACCACCAACTGGATCTTTCTGTGTGGAGTTTGCATGTTCTCCATGTGCATGCTCAGGTTTTCACCGGGGATTCCGGCTTCCTCCAACCGTCCAAAAACATGCTTTATAGGTTAATTGGTTACTCTAAATTGTCCCTAGGTGTGAAAATGAGAGTGAATGTAAAGGAAATGGTAAATTCGCACCGAGGTGGGATTATATAAATTCACTTCCTCACACTCCCTTTCAAGCAATCTATAATTTGGTGCCTAAATCTCATGTCTGTCTCATCTTTGTATGCATTGATGGTATTTCACATGTAATCTTGCTTGATTGCTTGAAATAAACTATTTCAAATCCAATTCAAATAATAAATGTAAATCTACCTTTTCCTGTCCTGAAAGTCATCATGGCGGGCTGTCCCAAGCCAGCGCAGTTCTTGGCGGTCATCTCCACTTCGTATAAACTGTCCGGCTGCAGTTTGGCCAGAGTAAGCTTCTGAAGAGAGCCGGAGATACTCCTCGACGTCCAGTCTGCAAGAACGTCTCCCACCTGAAGAGGAAAGAAGTTAACTCAACACGCAGAAGTAAGAGTGAGCATTTCATTTGCAAAACAAAATTAGTCAGGTTTACCTTCTTGTATTTAATCACATACTCCAACACAGGTGGGGTGTGTTCGTGTCGTGGCCTCCAGATGAGATCGTAGTGGTCGGCCTTGCCTGTGCGTGGCTGACTAAGGATGATGGGGGCTTCTGCGGGCACCAGCTGTCCCGTGAGTTCAGAGCAGTCCAGAGGCAGCATGGCCCCAGAGGTCCCAGGCTTTATCGGAGGTTGCTCTCTCAGTACTTTGTCTGGACTGAGCGGGCGATAGCTGGGGGGCAGTCTCCCCCGAGACAAACTCCCTACAAAAACACCCACGATTAAATTTAAATGCCACAAGAAATTGAATCGCCAAGCCTAATGTACTCACCGGTTGATACGGTGATGAGGCGAGCGAAGGCCTGCGCGCTGCCCACTCCGTTCTCCACCATGCACTGGTACAGGCCTTCGTCCTGAGGCCCCACGTTGGAAACGCGCAGCTTGTTGGAGGTCAGGCGGTGGCGGAAAGACGGGCTAAGCGGCCGGGCATTGTGGAGCCACATCACGGAGGGGGTGGGTTTACCCCTGGCATCGCAGGTGAAGCGCACAGTGCTTCCGTAGACGACTTCCTGCTGCTGCAGCTCCACTGTCACCTGAGGAGGCTCTGCATGACGACAGAAAAAAAATGAGCTGACCTCTGATCACCAGGCTTACTCCTTAGGCCTTGAGTCATCCCAGTTTAAAAAAAAAACATGCGGATATATGACACTGGAGGGGGAGGGCAGAGTCAGACAGGCCAGCTAGTTGATGGTTGGCTGCTTGTGAATGAGGGAAAAGACAGAACTCATTAAAGCTACAGCAGCGGGCTGACTTTAATTAGAGCCAGCTGCAGAGAGACAGAGTATTCATACACACACATGCGCGCACACACACAAAATCACTGTAAAAACAGTCATCCATTACTTAGACACATTCAATCAAGTGCTAGTGTGTAACAGAAAGCTCTGTCTGTATGCTTTTGCATTCATTGAGTCCTGTCTCATACCAGGAGTCAGGATGGTTGTAAAGCCCATGACTCAGACAAAAAAAAAACCCCAAAAATAAACTCCAAACTGACTCAAATGAACAAATATGTCAGTTAGCAAAAGTGTTTAAAAACAACGACCACCTTACCATACACATGCACATCGTAGCGCACAGTGGCAGGGCTGTCAAAGTTGATGATGTTGCCCGCCTTGCAGATGTAGACGCCAGAGTCTCCTTCATCCACGGCGTCAATCAGCAGGTTGCTGAGCAGGAAGTGTGTGTTGTTGTGGGAGCGCAAGTCGTGGTCATCCTTGGTCCACGTCACCTGCGGAGTGGGGATGCCGCTGGCGACGCACTCCAGGACGAGCCGCTGGCCCTTGGTCACCATGATGGACCGCTGCGCCGGCGGGTAAATGATTCGAGCCGCTTCGGACGTGGAGCCTGAAGGAGAGGAGGACGGAACGCAAAGAGGAGGTTGTGAAGCCGTGGCGCTCTGACTTTAAGATGAGGAATGCATTCATGCGGGATGAAGATCACACATATGCACCGCAAGGTTCTGCAGAAACATCTGCAAGGCTTTAATATTCAAGTTATGATATATTGCAGCACATATTGAAAAAATCTTTTACTCTTTTACAATAAAAACAGTAGACTCACGGCGAATGCGTAGACGGTCTGTGGATGTGGAGGTTTTGACCTCTTGAGTGACGGGGTTGTAAGCGGCGCACTTATACGGTCCCTCGTCTTCCTGTGTGGCGTTAGCTATCTGCAGGTTCCCTGATGGCATGATGAGGTAGTTTCCTGCAGATGAGATGTTAGAAAAATGAAAATCAAGAAGCTGGGAAAAAAGAAAACTTTATTGTGAAAGACTTTGTAACCTGAGCTCTATCTACCATTTCAACAGTTGGCTGCACTGTCAACAGCAGCCACAGAGTGGCGCCCTTGAGGCTGATGGAGAATGCTCAGCTGGTCATTTCCTAACAGATAAGCAGGAGATAGCACTACCTACAGCTCCCAGGCATCATCAACATACCGGCCACAAACCACTGGAGCTTTTCTTCTCTTCCAGGCAACTTGGAAGTAAATACTTTGAAAAATAAACAACCGCATTCCCGCGTTTCAACATTCTCCAGATAACGGCCTTATCACTGGTTTTATGAAGACTCAGATAACAGGATTGTAGCATTCTGGTAAATTATGAAGATAATACGGGAATTAGGAGAGCAATGAGGGTGAGATTGGGTATCTTTAGATCCAAATGGACCTCGGCAGCAGAACACTACCTTTTGACGTTTCCAGCCATTCCTGCTTGACGCTGTAGCGGACCTGTGCCTTGGGTTGACTCTCGGGGAGGTGACACTCGATGACGGCCGTGTTGCCTTCGTCCACTTCGATTTCCTGCTGGTCGTCAGGCTCGAAGTCGCGCAGCTCTGAAAAACACGACAAATTTGTCATACCACTTGCAGCACAGCTCAGCTTCATTCTGCATAAATCTCATCTGCTCGAGTACACAGCCAGTTCTGGAGTTTACAAGAAGAAAACCACAATATTCTGAGCAATAATACCACATATGGGTAACAAACCCTCCACTCCCTCCCATCAGCCTGTCTCTGCTGTGTTGCAACCACATTTCCGCTGTGTTGCTAATGTTTTCTCTTAAGTCATCTTTCTGCTATCTGTCTAAAAAGAATTCAAAGAAACAACATAAGAAAAAAAAAAATCGAAAAAGCAATTTTTTTAATTCAAGTCTCTGTGGGAAATAATAAAACCCATTAATCCTGCTAACATTATGCTGGGATCCAGTTTAGTCTGTGGGAAACGGAGGAGTGGGATTATCGGGGCCATGTGATACAACTGTGTCCTGCAGACATGGAGTCTGCGGAGCAGCGACTCTCACCTGACCTCTGACTTCCCTAAACCCCTCGAATGAGCGACCCAGAGGCCCGAGCTCGGGGTCAAAGGTTAGAGTGCTGCATCCGAGAAAGATATCCAGTTCGGCCCTGAGAGGAAGCAGCCAAAAAAAAAAAAAACCCTTCTGGTATAGGAGACCGGAGGGGCCAAAATAAAAAGCCGTAAAAACCCTAAGCTAGCAGGCGAGACGTTGTCGTTTTCTAAATGTGAAGCAGAAGGAGACTGAAAGGAGAGTGAGGGAAGAAAAACAGCAAAAAGAGATGTAGAAGGGGAGGGAGGTAAGGAAAAACTGGAGAAATCGAAAAAATTCGTCATGAAGGAGTCCAAGAGTGAAATGAAAGATAAATAAAACTTCTCCAGGAAGGTAATTAAACGTCTACCAGCTTTTGTTGATTTACTCTTAGCAAATACAGAGCCTCCATTCTTTCTGGAGGTGCTACAACTGCTGTGTTTTTCTTGGACCGGCGGCGCTGTTCAGCGCAAAAGGAGAGAAACCACGCTGCTGGTACATTCGGGTCAGCTGATTAGGCTTTGTATACAGATCTAATTCAATAAGCAAAATTCAGTCATTCTATCCTCCGATAGGGACATAGGAGTGATTTACTCAAAGCACTGATTAATTCACCCGCAAGCTCTGGATCAGTCTCTCTGTCTGCATCTGGAGGAGCGTTGATGGGAGAAACAGGGAAGGAGGGGCGTGCACACACACAGAAACACACACACATGTGCAGACGCTCAACATGACTCCGTCTCAGACTCTGATTCTTGAAAGATGGGAATCCCAGCCAGGACATGTCAAGCTTTAGTGGTGTGTGTAAGAGACTGGTTGGCGCTCCATTTGCTAAATCAATCAGGTGGTGTTTTTACAGACAACCCTCTTCCAAACTCCGCCTCAACAACTCCCCATGTCCCGCATTCTTCACAGCAACGTGTGCGCGTTCTCCATCCGTGCAGGACACACAATCTGCACACCTGAGAGGTGTGCAGTTTGTATATCCTGCACGGATGGAGAACTGATTGAACACGTAAAGCCGATCACATTCATCATCGTCGTCTGTGCGGCTATGAGGGCGACTGTCAGAGCAGGAAGCTTTTTTAACTCTGTGCCAAAAAAGCACAGATCCCTCAGAGTCAGATAGTGTGGAGGGGCTTTAATCAACATACCCCCTGATCCTGAAAAAAACCTACAACCAAGAGAGCTGGCGAAAAGCAAGCACGTACACACTCCCAGCGGAGTGATTCCTTAGGCAATTTCAGGGTGGCCGGAGAGAAACCATTATTAAATCAAAGATGTTTTTTTAAAGAACTGCACTTTTTGTTATCTCAGCATGTTGGGACTATCAATCTTTACTGCCCAGTGGGGGGAAAACAGGAAAAGTAAAGATGGCAAAAGAGAAGACGAGAGAAAGTGAAAAAAAAATATGATGTGAGAGCGAGGTTATGGAGGGCTGGAAGCCGAATGTGACATCACGTCTCATCTTGTGGTGGGATCTTGTCCCGACTGGCCTAAAAACACCTCCAGCTTCTCCGGTGAAGAAAGCCTCATACATCAATCACATCACTGCGCGTAAAACAATACTGTCAACAGACGCCTTTTTCTCACCTAATGGCATGTTCTGCTGTTGTCTCCACCCATATCCTCTATCCACCCCCTCACAGACACACAACACTCTTATCTCCCCCTCAGCCCTCTACCCAATAATGGGGTCGTAATTTTTGGCAGGCCCTGCTGTCGGGCCCTAAGGAGAGGAATGCGGTGTTGTGGGGAGCAAAGGGGCCAATGTAGGTGGCGAAGGGGTGGCGTCCTTCCTTCCCCGCTCTCGCTGGCCTCCGGCCCTTGGGTCTGCTCCATTCCTGGGGCTCGGGTTTCACAGTTTCAGGCCCCCCTCTCAGTCCCATGATGCATATCAAGTATAACAGTCGGAGCAGCAAAGCTCTAAAAGTGTCAGCATGAGGAGTCATTGATATGAACTCTATTAGACCGACAACAGGCAGCAGAAAAACTGCTGTTTTGTTTGTCTGCATGCGCTAATTGCTTATTGCACTTACCAGTGAAGTGCTGCAGATTCTCACTGCAGGAACCAAAACTGTAGTTGGTCTGGGCCCTTTGTGAGATTATATTCAGACTAACCACAAGCAGTGGAAAATTACAATGTTGTATTGGTAAAGAGTCGAAGCAAACAAATACCACCCCTTCATTGTCTTTGTTCCCCTTGAGGAAAATGAAACCGAGTCGCTCTTTGGATCCTCTGACAAACCAGAGAAGGCTTTAAAGGGGCTTGTGTGTTTGTGTTTACTTGTCACAGCTTTGTGTGGGTGGCTACTCACTGGCAGCGGTGACGTTAGCAGCAACACTGGCCAGGGCTCCGGCACCGGTGCTGGCCACACACTGGTATCTGCCCAGAGTTAGGTTGGAGAGAGTGGGGATGAACAGGCTGCTGGGGCCCACCACTACGCCCAGGTCTCCGTTAGCCAACGGTTCGCCATTGAGGCGCCAGCTGACTTTGACGGAGGCGGGTCTGGCGCTGCAGGGTAAGATGACGCTGCCTCCTAACTTCTGCACCACAGACTGAGGCTCTTCGGTGAACAATGGCACTTCATCTGGGGAGGAGAGTCACAGTTAGACAGCTGAAAATGAAAAATTATGCTTTCTGTAGTATGATTTTACCAACTTAAGATATTATGTTAATCCCTTGTTAAATTCCATTACACTTGATAGTCTTTCATTGTCAAAAACTCATCATTCACACTTTTATTTGGTTTCACACTGCACTGGATGGGAGCACACTACCTGTAAATGCAACATCTAATCAAGGACTAATTTAGAGTCCTGCTCATCATCTGACAACCCCATATCAATTAACTTCCTGTCTTCCATTGATACACCCAACAGCAGTTATTTGTCTGATCAACAGTTAAATAGTTGATCAGAAATTAAATTAAGAACACAAGATTAAATACTGATAACACTTTACATGAGGTGCTGCAAAACACTCAAAATAATGTTGATAAAGATTGTTCATAGAGTCGCTAAGTTTGTAAGCAGTTCATTAATATACCCTTTGTAGACAATGGTCTTACTTTAGGTGTTAATGAATCTTACTAAGCCTGTTAATAAACCACTTTTGACTTATTGTGCTAATAAATGTCACTAACACTCTATAAACACATTAATGTTTGTAAATGTGGTAATATCTAATTGCAATAATCTCTTCCTGGGATATTTTCCGATGACTATTAGAGTACGTTTTTTAAAAACATTTACTAGTTAAAACAAATATATACAGCTATTTTATATCCATCCATTCATCTTCAGAATCCAATAAATCCTTTTTATAGTCACATGTTTGCTGGTTCCAATCTAGCTACTGTTGCCAGTGGAGTATACCTTAACCAGGTGACCAGTTTGTCACAGAGCCACACTAACTCACTCACATACTGAATTCATTTGCAGACAATATTTAACCTAAGAAACATGTTATTAAACTGTGAGAGGAAGCGGGATAAAATCACAGAACATATTAACTTCACACAAAAAGATTCCAGCTGGGATTTCAACCTGTTACCTCCCACCGTCAGGTCACAAAGCTAACTGTGGTGCCACCATGCAGCCTTTTTGTCACAGATAACTAGTAATCGACTTCCAATAGGAAGCAAACATTTCTACTGAAGTATACATAAAGATCTAGAAAGCTTGCATCAAAACAACAATCTAACATTTGGTTTAGATTTTTAACTTGTCGTATAACTGAACAAAAGGATGGTAAAAGGTTTCATCTATTGGTAAGAGAGGTTTATTATCATTATTAGAATGAGCTTCAAGAACATTCTCTTGTCTTCTGCTGCACATCAGTGTTTAGATGCTGTTCAGAGGAAAAGCTCGAAAAGTAAATACATGTGCATGTACGGATTAGTCGACTCTAGACCAATAATATCATGTTTATATTTGATAGTAAAGGGAGAAAAAAAGATGACGGCACACCAAAATCCCAATAATAGAAAAATGTTTGACTTTGCTTTTATATTCTATATCAAGATATCTAGTATATGTTTAAAAATAAGTTCTCTAATTTAAATATATCCAAATATTAGATTTTTACAGGTTGATGTGTGGGAGATTAATATTAGTTTTATATTTTCTATCATTGTTATTATTACCATCTTATATGTGCCATACTGCATGCATCTTACTAAATGACAATTAGTTTACTAGTAGGATGCTAAAGGTTTTAAAGCTGGGGAAAGTATAGTACACTGGGGTTCTGTCCTCTATTCTCATTTACTTCTCTTCTCCTCTACTCTTTATTATTTATTATATTTTACTATCTATGCTTCTGTTTGGTGCAGTGCAATTCGTGTGTTGTTCCCCTTCTACAATAACAGGTATGAAGCCCAATGAGACAACTGTTTTCTGATAGAGGGTTATATTAATAAAACTTAATTGAATATATGCAGAACTCTATTGGTAGATATCTAATAGAGTAACAAAACTGAGTTGTATAACAGGTATCAATGAGACAAAAGATATACATAATTAGTTATTGAACTCGATATCTGATTGTATTAATACACATCAATTGTAGAGGTATATTAGATATCTAAAGACATAGTGTGTTTGGTGGGAAGAAACTATACAAATGGCGTATTTAAAAGGCATGATGAGACTGCAATACTATTAGCTGTGGGAAAGTAATCTGCTAGAGATCTATATGAATTAATGTCTATGCATATCTATAGCTGTAGGCTTTGAAATAGCCATGATTTCGATATCGAATGGATTTGTCTGTGCTTAGTGGGTTTGTTTTGGTTTTTTCACATTATTAAAGGCAAACAAATGTATATATAAAAAAGATGAAAAGATAAAAAAAAACAAAAGAATTGCTAGTTATAGATCATTTACATTTTTTCGACTATCGTAACTCTTCAACCATTTACACTATCAACATAACTCCAGCGGATTCTAAAGCAGAGAAAAGCAGCCTTGCACTGAAATGCAACAATTAACAGCACTAATGTGTTGTATTTGGAAGCAAAGCCAATTTGAAAAAGTGTTTTTTTCTGCATTATATTCAGCTGGAATTACGTTAATTGTATAAGTGGTTGAAGAGTTGCAGCATGTCAAAGAGTGCGTGTTATTTAGGCGTTGCTGGTGACATCTCTGGTGTTAAAGGGTTATAGGGATATGTTGTCAAAAATAATCTAGAGCAAATTATTCCCCAAAATCTTATTTCACTGTTCATTAATTAATTAATTTGTAAATCACTGCGATTCTCCAAACAAGGTTTCTATTCTTTTTCAGTTTACCCATGATGCACGAGCAGTTACGGCTCATCCAAACAGCTCACTCCCTCAAATTTATTTCAAACAAACTGCAGTGACTTCTGCCAGACATCCAAACACTTCACTTTCTGTGTTGGAGCCCCGTTATGTTGACCCTGGCAGGATTTATTCTGTTCCAGGTGTCCAGAAAATTATTAAAAAGGCACTTTTTGATGCCAAGACATTTTTTAAATCGGATTCTTTTTTATTTATGGAGGGAAAATGGTCATAAAATGGAAAAAGACAATTATAGCAGAATTCAGGTATGTTGCAATCTTTACTCACCAGTGGGTGAAGCGCCACTCTGCAGGCAGAACAATAGTACTGCCTCCAGAGCAAAAACCACTGGAGCCCTTCTCTTTCTCATCCACGGAGTCCAGTAGCGCTTTCCAGACATCTTCCATTCACTACCCCCTGAAAAACACAGCAGAACACGGTTAGAGAGTCATTACCATGTTAGGCGCTCTCAAAACAAACATCACCAGTGAGGTTGTGCTGACTGACTCAAAGAAAAACAGCGAAACTTGAAGGGATGACAAATCCGTCCAAATTCTACTTGGAAGCGTGCAACTTTCAGCTGAGCGGCGAGAGCCGGAGTCACGGGAGCCCCTCGCCGCCCGCTTTAATCCAGCATGCATGCACATGAGCACAAACAGACCGCCATTAACGCAACCCAGGTGAGGCGACGCGCTCTGCAGCACCCTCAGCAGCACCCTCAGCAGCCAAACAAAGCCTTTCTTTTCTCTCAGCCCCCATCTCCCCACAGAACTGATCCCCCCTCTGCTTGCATCCGCACCCATCCAGCCATCAAAGGGGCGCCCTCATTCTGCGGGCCGCAACCTGAACCCTCCGCTTTCCCGCTCAGGTGTAACTGATACAGGTACAGAGAGGAAAGGAGGAAGGGAGAGAAGAAGAGGTTGTATTCAAGACTTGGGACAAAGAGTACAACTAGGGGAGGGGGTATCACAGCAGAGAGGAGCTCCTTTGTAGGAGAAGACGATGGTCAGAATATTAACAGTTAATGCAGAGAGGGGGGAGTTTTTCTTTCCCTCGTCGCTCGCCGCCAAGTTTCCCGAATTCTTTCCTGTCAGGTTAAACTAACAACTTCCCTTCAGGATAGGGAGGACAGTCCTGCAAATTCTGAAACCCCCCCAGTTTTCTCTCACGCACGCCGGGCCTGTCGCCGCTCAACTGTCCTGCATAAACCGTGGTGTAAATGTGGAAGCAGAACACAGCTTTTTCACAGACATGTTTGTCCTGACCCGATTATGGCTCAGAGGAATGATTAATGCACCTCCCTCGCATGCACATAAACACACACACATGCACACTGGAGGGCCAAAGCAGGACAGAAAGAGAATGGAAACTCTTACAGCGCACCTTCATCATCTAATAGCAGCAGTAAAAATGTTTAGCTGCCTGGCACAGTTATTGAAAATGAGTAAAGGAGTAGGCTAATGGAAAAACGTCTGCAACTGTTAAACAAGACCACACATTGCTCTACCACGTTTTAATTGCATATTATGATTGCATAAACAGTTTAGATGATGAATTCTGAAGACATTAAAGCCATGCTGGCTTGAAAACCCAACATAGGAATAACTAATTGGATCATTTGTGAAGAGGCAGTTTAAAAATAAAAAATCTGATCAATTCAGAAGCTGGAAATAAAAAGAGGGAAGAAGGATTCACACAGACATAAGCCAACAGAGATTGGCCTCATAATGGTGAAGGACTGGTTACAAGAGCTTTATGTATCTCTGCTAATCAGGGGCAGACTTACCATTAGGCAAAAGAGGGCAAAGGCTTGGGCCCCCCAAAACTTTGGGGCCCTCGAGCTAAACACTGATCATCTTTTGATCTATTTTAACATAGTTTCCAGTAGTCTTTTAATTAATGAAAAAAATGTTAAATCAGTTTTATGTTCAGGACATATTTTCTGAAGTTTTGGACGGGACCATTGCCGTGCAATAAGCCTGCCCACATTTCTCATCATCCCTTTATTTACAGTCTCTCCTGCTAGCTTACAGACCCTCACACCCCCAATCTAACATTAGCGGTGCAACAAAAAGACAGCACTCTTGAAGCTTTCCAGTCGTATATTTTTGAGCCAGGAGAACAAAAATACACAAAAGCGGACAAGTAAAGAAGTTGTTCAATGGATATTTTGTCCTAAGAACACTTTGTCCTTTTTTTAACCCTCTTGGGGCTGGCGTTGCAGATTTACAACAGCTAAAAGCTAACTATCTTTTACTACCTCATAAAATAATTTTCTCCAAATATCACATTTTTTTAATTTGGCCCTGAGAGGGTTTAAATGATTAATATAACTGCTGCAGAAGGCTGCATGTTTTTTTTCACCTGGGGCCCCCCCAACTGTTAATCAATCCTTGAGCGATTCTGTAGCAGGCTAATATGCATTTAACCAACGAATAGCAGGGAACTTGAGATACATACAGGTTTTTACCATCAGTTTATCTGTGGATAAACAGAACAACCAGCAGAGCTTTCATTTATTTATTTATTTATTTTTACCATTTAGGTTGATAAATACACTGAATTTCAATTTGGGAAAAAGAAATGTGCAAGCTGAAGCCAAAAGTAACAGCCCGAAAGCCAACAAAAAAGGGCTTGAATACACAAAACACACCCAGCTACAGTCAGAGAAGCAGTCACCTAGATTGAGAAGGATCTTTTTTCACAGACTTTAAGTTACTTTAATGTTTACAGTTTCTCCTTTTCTTAGTCCGTTTACAAACTCGCAGAGATAGCATCATTGAGTCACAAACTGTGCAGCCGAGCTCTGAGCAGGAGCTTTTGCAGACATGTACAGTTTGATTTACTCCTTCGTCCAAACAGAGTGGGCCATCAGTAGCGGGCCCACACTGTAAACAAACAGCCGGCTTGTGGGGTTCCAGGAGCCGAAGAGCTGAAGGTCTGTGGCTTTTGTGGCTGCTCGACGTATGGACACAACCCAGGACAGCTGCCCGTAAAAAACACACGTGTGTCTAACACCTGTCTGCAACTGTGAGAGTCACTAACCAGAAACCACACCAGTCGGTCAGTCAACAGCCGTGCAACCCCATACCTGCAAAGCGCAGAAGAGGAGCAGATAAGGAGAGAGGCAGTAACGCGGGTATGAGCTTGCCCTCCTCATGCATCATTTATCCCTAAAAAACAGCTTCACTCCTCCGAACCTGTCTGCCTGATTCATTGGTCAGCTGGGTCCTGTTTGCTTTGCAGACACGCTGCCTCAAGATGAAAAGTTGGCCTGACATCTACGTCTAACTTTTTCCATCCATCCTGCCCGGAGAAGCCACAGGCGTAGAGAGAAGAGCCTCCCACGCATCAGCGAGGCTGATAAAAAACAGAGCATTCGACAAGACAGCCACCCTAAATTCAGAGGCCAGAGTGTGCGTCTGTTTTCTTACAACCTCACAACTGGAAAGCCTGAGGAAATCTTTTAAGCATCCCAAATCTGGAAGTACTTCAGCCTTCCCATAACTTTATCATCTTTTTTACTTAGATTAAATTTTATTTAAAGTTAAAAATCAACCAGTTTGATTTGGGGGATTCATTTTTAGGGAATAAAACATGCTTTTTGACTTTTGTGTCACTCAAAATATATGAAAAATAAAGTGTTAATCAGGTTGGTTAGAATGGTAGAAGCTTCCAACAAATGTAAAGGAGATAAAGATTCATTGTATTTCAAAGTATTTTTTCATTCAAATGGCTGTGAATCAGGAGCAGACGAAAAAAATGACGTTTGAAAAAGAGCTTATTTGTAGCTCCCTGTTCTGAGCTCTCAGGATAGGGGAAGGGAAGAGGGGCGGGATTGCTCCGCGCCACAACTTTGAGGTGATTTTCTAGGCTGCCACTTTGTAGAAACTATGTCCTATTATTTTTGGCTGAAACTGAAAATCAAAAGATGATCGGATCTTTAAGTCAACAACATTTGAAAAGCTCCTTGAATATTGAGAAACAAGTCTAGTGCAAATTATTTATGCAGTTAAACTTTAGGCGTTTTTGCCCATCTTTTAATCCTTACGCTCTCCTTGGCTTGTTTACATCAAAAGTGGGGTCACCCAGAAAACAGTGCACTGAAATTTTTTTATGTTTGATTTTTGAGTTTCACTAATGTCCATAAAATCCTGTCCACTTTTGTCCACATTTGTCATGGAAGGAATCACACATTAATATAGGGTTGGAGTCATCTGGACCCCAAAGATAGCGTAAGGGTTAAAGGAAAACTGTTGATTAAATGGTCTTGTAGAAAGCTTGAAACCATATTGGCTTGCCTTTTCTTGTGAGGACTTGGTCCCTTCTTCAAGAACTTAAGACTTGTTCGGAACAACGCGTGCCTTGACCTGGATCCAGCTCAAAGACCCATCTGAACGCAGGTGTTTGGGGCGTATCTGAGAGATTTGAGGTCTACCCTGGAATGGCAGTGAGGAGGGAACAGCAAACACGGGGCTGTGTTGGTTGTGTGCAGGCATGCAGTGCGAGTGTCGATACGTAGCGAGCGAGAGTCACTTGACAGAAGTTCATTGTGAGCGTGTAAAAGTAAAGACACCAAAGCCCCTGTCTTTTCGGGCCACTGCCAGTCCCATTGTCTTCCTGTGTCCGTGGATAAATTCATTTTGACAACCCTGCTAATTGGATAAAACCGGGATGGAGCCTCCTCCCGGAGCTCTCACATTCCATCTGCTTTCTGGCACGGAGAAGACACACAAGAGGGAGGACGTGGTGAAGGGCTCGCAGGGCAGTAACTCCTTCAGAGGAGCGGAGCTGTTGAATATTTATCACCTCCCCAAATTCCCCCTCTTTGCTGCCCTCCCTCCAGTTTTACGTCTTTTTACACCCCCCCTCCCTCAATCAAGGTCCTCCAAACACCACAAAGCCCCCCCTTTAGATAAACACATGCGGTGTCAAGTGTGAGGAGTGCCGGGGGTTCAACTGCCCCGCTCCAGCCCGAAGCCCACAATGCGGTGCCGCATAGCTGCCATGCGGGAGGCCGGTTGCCCCTGGCGACGCTAACAGGCAGAACGCACCTTAATAGAGTGGAGAGTCATTGTAAAGCAGTGAGCCGCTGCACGGACAAAGACCCCGCAGACCCCTGGAGAAAAGGGAGACGCTACTCTGAAGGGCCCGGGGAAGAGCTGATGGGCCCTGCTCAATGACCAGAGAGAAGAACGAGGGGGGGCTCAATGACCAAGAGGTTTGGGAGAGGAGAGCTTGTGGAGGCAGGGGGGGGAGAGGGCCTTTATAGATTGATGGGAGATGAGCGACTGGGGTTCGTGGAGGGAGCTGGAGGAGGCGGGAGTGAGGGGTTGACTGTGAAAGCCGACCAGCGACTCAGATTAATAAAGAGGATGTCAACTGGCAGGCGAGCAGGAGGAGAGAGCAGAGCCTCCTCACCGAGGGGAGTGTTTGGGAGAGCGCCCCTGAATGTCCCAACATATTTTCCCCTCACTCCGTCAATCTGCTGGATGGCCTCTTGGCCTGGCTTGGGGGGTTTCCGCTGAGTGGAGCGGGATGAGGAGACGGGCTGAGGCTGCTTCACAACCCACACCAGCTCCGCCATCGCAGCATCAGCAGCACAACACGGTAAAAAAACGTCAGGGAAACTATTTTTTTCTGGAGGTCCCCAAATATTGAACAATAATCACCACAATTACAGTTTTTATTTGGTCAACTCAAGACTTTTAGATCAGTACCAGGGGTGGAGCTACTGGGGGCAAAGGGGGGCAAGTGCCCCCTCAGCAAAAACTTTGCCCTACACTTGCCACGCAGATTTTTTAGTCAAGATTAGCATGATTATTGACAAATATTAAGAAATCAACAATACTAGCTTCTATAACCCTTTTATTGTGTTTGAGTCCAAACGGACCAAATAAAAAGTGAAATTTGGTCAAATTTGACCCAAACACAATATGAGGGTTCAGCATTGAAAAAATAACAAAAGCAACATTTTAAATGATAAAAAAAAAAAAAATTGTCATGACCTTCCACTCTGCTGTTCTCATTTGCCACTCTTCCAAAGTCTCATGCCCTCCTCATCTCCCCTCCCTATAGAATGTTTAAGCTCCGCCCCCGATCCATGCATTTAAAAAATATGTCCTTCAGCTTTGAAACACTGATTAAAATGAAAAACAGACCAGTTCAGAAGAGGATCTGGCTGCAGACATCAATGTCCAGAACCGGAACTCCCCCCATATCCATAGAAAAAAAAACTTTGTTTTAACTAGCTACCCAAACAGGTGTGGTTTTTCCTGTTTTACGCTTTAATACATTTTTTTCTAGGAGTCTTAACACTTTAGGGGTTAAGGTGAATTGTACAATTTCCGCTTCCAGCCAATGATATCAGACACCATCTTGTCTGCAGCCAGGTCCCTCTGGATTTTTGACTCAAATTTCAACAATTCCAAAATCGAGTGCACCAGAAATAAAAAAAATAAAGTCTTTACGAAAAACTAGTGTGCATCAATACTCACTAGATGAGAAAATATAGCCCACGATGCATTGCTGTCAAACATTTTTTGAGAAAAAAAAACTTGTTTACATGTATCATTTCAATAAATCATCCAAATTGTTATCATCAGAACACCGTAGTTCTATAAATAGACGCGAAATGTTTGTATTGATTAGATATTCACACTTTGTGAAATCTGTGACGTCATATCACGCGTTTAGAAAAACAAAAGAAAAGTAGTGAGCGCGGTGTCCGAATTGCTTTTAAAATCCAGGACACCATATAGTCCACATATAGTCCGCACTGGAGTATAAGTCGCAGGAGCCAAAATATGCAAAATGAATAAGCAAAAAACATATATGAGTCGCTCTGGTATACAAGTCGCACTTTTAAGAGAAAAAGTCCAACATTTTTCAACAAATTCAACAAGCCCGACGTAACGTTGCATTTGACACCGAACAACATGCATGCGTCAAATTCGGGGCCGCTGCCTCTTTTGACGTGCGTCCAATTTGATGGTCAATGTTTGTCCAAAAATGTATTCATAAACTCGATGCTCCCATTGCATGTCGAGAAGCCATCTTTTAGCCTCATAGCTACTTGATGGAGGCTTTGACTGTAAATCTCGTTTAAAATACATGGAAGATACGGATGTTGTTGGAAGATTAAGTTATTTATTTTAAAGAGCACCACAAAAGCATCTATAATCATCTCTCCATTCTGGGTTCAGGATAGCAGTTTTTTACTTTTTCTTACAGCGATTGTTACCTTCTATTCTGCAGGAGCTGCATCTGAATGACGTGTTTTTAGCTGCTCTTCTATCGTGTTTATAACCCAGTTTGAGGGCTTGTTGTCCCACATTAGTCCAAGGAGAGAAAAATAAAAACGTCTTGATGCAAGTAAAAAAAACATCAAATTGTCCATGAGGTGAATGATTAGATTATCAGCAACCTTTGTTTTGAACGGAACTTCTTCTGCGTTTCTGTCAGTAGACAGCAGCAAAGACTGACACACAAACCTTCAAGGCCCTCGAGTGGTTGTTAGTGGGAAACAACCGTTAAAAATGACAAATATATGAGCCTATTTATGTCTAAAAAAAAAAAAAAAAAAAATCACAAATAAGTCGCTCCTGAGTATAAGTCGCACCCCTGGGAAATCTATGAAAAAAATGCAACTTATAGTCCTGAGAGTACGGTTGTTTTTAGTAGTTTGGGATTCGGACATAGCCCATGTGTTGTTGGTTCATAAATGTCTAAACTATAACCTTTACATACTGTTTTTAAAGATGGACAAAATGGCCAATATACTGCTCTAAAATGTCTTACAGAAAAACAGATCTCAAATTTGCTCCAAACCAGTAGGTTTAAAAATGACACTTTTCTATGTAAGTGACACCTAGTGGCTCTGTTTGAAAACGCAGGAGGATTTAACATAAAAACCAAATACTGTAAAAATGGAAGTTCAACCTTAACCATTATATTTTAATTAGCAGTCCTTGTTGTAAGGAGGATTGTTAATTGATATTAATTAATTGATATAAAATCAAAGAAAAACGGAATTAAAAAGAAATTAAGATTTTCATTCTATCTATTATTACAATAGTTGAACATGCTGTTCCTGTCAGAGTTCACTAAAATGTCACACAAATAAAACATATAGACACCTTCATCGCTCAAGAAAATTAAAGTTAGAATGATTTTTGTCAAAACGAATTGCTGTTTGAGAGTCAAAATGAACAGAATTCTAAACGTCTGCCTCTATGACCAAACCCCTGCATCCACTTGAGTTGACAGGGACCGTTTTAGGACTTTTCTGTTCTACTTTAAACATGTAAAAACCTTGGCACACAGCAGCTCTCACACTGAACAAAAAGAGAGCCTCATGGAGACCTATTTGTCCGAAAATCCCGCTTAACAGGTGGAGAGTGGACTGATCCCAACCCTCCTCTCAAAACATCACTAGTTCTCATGCCATAAAAATCACACATCAAAAGCATCTAAGCATCCTTAACGAGGCTGAGAATCCTAACCCCCCCCCCATCCCTCCCTCATAATACTCTCCCACACAAACACACACGCACACTTCTCAAAGTATTAACGAGCTCTACGCCCGTCCAAGCCCTCCTTCAAACTCCCCCGAAACCAGCACTAACGAGCTACAGAGCGTCTCGAGGATTAACGAGAGGGATCTGGACAGGCCTGCCATCTAGGGGGGGTGTGTGTGTAGGAAGGGGGGGGTCTAATCAATTAGGCACCATGGCATTTGCATAATTTAGATAACGAAGCTGAATTAACCACGGCGAGCTAATTATGGTGAACACTTCCACCCAACATTCCTTTGGCAGCCTCGGGATGCCTTCATGCCCACGGGGGCCATGGGAACAGAACCGGATCACTGAGGCCGCTGGGGGGGTGGGGGTGCACCTGAGAGGAGGGCAGGATGAAGGGATGAAACCCGGGAAAAGGAGGAAGGAATTGGAAAGGAAAGGAAATTTTTTTTTAAAAGATTAAGAATTTTATTAGCAGAGTTGTTGAAGTTAAGTGAACTTTTCACCATAAGTGAGAATATTTTTTAATTTATTTTAGTTTTGACTAAAATGACATTTAAGTATGAAGTGTTAGTATTTGCATTTTAGCACAAGTTCAATACTTCAATATAAGTTAGTGACAGGTGGATGGAAGAAAAACAAATAGATTCAGTCTTTAATGACCCACTTCCATCATCTTTTTATCCATTTTAAAAGCTTTAAAAGAAATTCACCTCTTAGTTGTAGGCAGGACTGTTGGTGCAGAGTGAGCCTGCCTTCATTTCCCATCATCCTTTTGTTTACACTTTCTCCCACTAGCTTACAGCCCCTCAAACAAACCCCAACCTAGCATTACTGATGCAACAAAAAGTGCAAACACCATTAAAACACCATTTTCTTTTTAGTTAGCTTTTTCAAACAGCATTTTTCCTGATTCCTGATGATTTCACTAAACAAATACTAAGAAATACAATTTCAACCTCAATTTTCTTTATCTTTTGTCATACGAAAAAAATGCTACAAGAACATGTAAAAAAAAACACCACCAAAAAAAAATCCCAATATTCAGTGCAATATTTAGGAAAAAGTACATTGTGACTCTTTAATGGGAAGTCATCACCATGGCAACATTAGCTAATTGCACGTTAAATGGATTTCTAAACACCAAGCACCTCCGTTAGGTTGACAGATTTCCATAGAGCATCCTGGAAAACCAATATTTAGGATTTCCGAAAGCCTGTAAACTTTAAAGACACACTCACATTAGCCGAGTTACATATTTCGTTAACCCACACACTCCGCACACACACACACATTAAAGCAGGCCATCCCACAAACTCCTGTAAGATTGTGAAAGTATACTCACACAGGCACAGAAATATGCAGACCTCAGGAAGTTTTTCCAAAACAGATGCCAGCAGGTTTGAAAACAGGCTACCACTATTTTCCCCCACAACTCAAGAGGATGAATACCGTACATGCACCACAGCTTTTATCCATGCCAACATACATACTGTATACTACTGGCCCTTGTGTGTTAACGGGGAGGGGGGGTGAGTGTGGGGTGGGTTAAAGGGGCCCCAAACTCTTTTGGCAGCCCATGCATCAGAGTGAATGGAACCAATTATAAATCAAGAGCAATTTCTCCCCATTATTCAGCAGGAACCCAGAGAAAAAAAAGTAGGGGGAGCAGGAGGCTACCTGGCCCTGCAACTCTCAGTGGGAGATAAAGGGAGGAAGGAAAAAAAAAGAAAAGCAAGTGGAATATTATAAGAAAAACAGATATTTGGAAAAAGAGATAAGGCAGACAGGAAGAGAACTGATGGAATGAAGAGAGGCTGTAAACCTAAATAGAACTGCCGAAAGGGGAGTAATAGCAAAAACAGAGGCGAGGAAGGCAGGAAATTGAACCGAAAGAGAGGCCGTGGGGCGTCAGGCATGTTCAAGTTCCAACTGCTGGTTTGAAGTGAAAGCTGCTGGGTATGAAAGTTCCTTAAGAGGAGAAACAGCTGGCGGAGGCCGCTTTCAAAGGGAGCAATCAGTTGGAGGAGAGGAGCTGGATTTGTGACACATCACACAGCTACCATTTGCCCCGTCACTCACAGCCACAGATGTGCACAATCCTGCCATGAATTATCATAAAATAAGACTTCACGGAGATACGACTTGGACGGCAAACAGAGGCGTTCTGTTGGTGGAAAATTCCAGCTCCGATAACCTCGGGGGCCCAATAATGTTCTAATCTGGTGCCCAGTGATTTATTCTGTTGAATCTTGTCTTCTCCTGCCAGTCTGGCATTCTTCAATGATTAGTTTTCTCTCTTGAGCACAACATAATAAATCTGATTACTGGTTGAAGCCCTGGAACACGACCCAGATTCCCTGACATGTCTTTTTGAGTGCTATTATTGTTTTTCGCACACATGTTGGAGAACAAAAACAGTCAAAAAACGCTGCTAGACGGTTTGTAGCCACATATAAAACCAGCCACAATGAGTCCGTTTTCTTTTTACAAGTACGACTGAAAAATCAGAGTGCAATCTCTGCAAACGAATGATCTATTAGAGCGTCAGGGTTGCTTTTGGCTCAGGAAAACAACCTCTAATCTTGTCCAAATTTGCTCTGCACACGCAAGACTATTTGTCGACACACACTATACTCTCCTACTCCACTCTGGAGTTGATCAATGACCTAATGAAGCTTAGAAAGTTTGCATGTCTGAATGAAAAGGAAGTAAGGGAGTAACTTCATTATCCAATCAGCAGCTCCTTACGTTTTAATTCATGGAACCAATCAATTCAGTTGCTTCAGATAACTCTTTTTAAGGTGGTAAAACATGTTAGTGAAAGTAGTTTTAGATTTATTCCATTTGCTTCTGAACTTTCTCCTTTACTTTTTTTTTTTGACATACTGCATTCCTCTGTTTTCCTCCTGGGAGGATCAGGGGGAAGAGAGGTATGCGGCCCCCGGGGAGGGGGTCTGGACCCTGGCCACCTGCCAATCCAGGTGGCCCTCTTTGGTTCTCCAATGTCTGACTGGACACAGAAACTCTCCTTAGGGGCACCACAGCCCGAGCTCCGGCCTCCAATCTGTCAGCGCCAGAGGGCTAATGCATCGTATGTCAACACGCCCATAATGTCCGACGCTGGAAAATAAAGCCAGCTTATTTGGCGTTTTTTTTTTTTTTTTTTTTTGTGTCAAAGTCTATCAACTCAACTGAAATAGCTTTACAAGTTTTGGAAATAATCCCAAATCAAATCCACAGGTGAGACCACTCATGGACCCAAATGACAAGTGATGCATTCCAGCTCAGAGAGATGATCTTGATTTAACAATGCACACATATGCAGCAAAGGCCCCTCAGATTCTGTCTGCAGGCTGTTATGACTGCATGAGTCTACCCGCTGTCAGAGAGATGAAAGCGTGCCCTCAGGAAGGATTTTTTTTTTCTTCCTTTGTCAATTAACGCCAATGTTACACCCACTACAATAACAATGTTGCTTTCCAGCCCCACAGTCATAACTGTTGCCTTTCTATAAGCGAGAAACAACTGGAGACCTTATGAATCTGCAGCCTGTTTCCAATCCCAACCTTTAAAAAGACGCCAGCAGACTTTGATTTACTCCCAAATGTAGAGTCAGTTCCTTCATCTTCCTTTAACCTTCAAAAAACTACTTTTTTTTGGCTGAAGACCCAAAAACACACAATCGTTTCTTTATCGGCTACGATTTAAGTGAAAATTCAGCCCCCTTTAGGTAAATGGAAAAAAAGTCTGTGGAAATATGTGCTCCGTCTGCCTGGCAGATCATTAGGATCAATGAAATTTAATTTCAGGGCTCAGTTTTAAAGGTCCTGCTGGTAAAAGTCACACCAGACTTGAACAAAAATACAATAAAAGCAGCTTCCTGTCATGATCTGCAGGATCTCAGTTATAGCCCCAAAAGCCTCACGGGGTTTTTCGGTAATTGAATACACTTGGTGTCAGTCAAACTTCTTGCAATCTTGTCCTTTTGGCAGAAAAACTGTTATGTTCCTGAAGGAACTCCAAATGTAACCCTTGGTTTTGAATCTTCGACGAGTGAAACGTTTTTTTGATAGTAGTCGGCTAAAGCAGCGAAAAATGATCAAAGCCCTTGATGGTGCGGTTTAAGAAAGAGCTCCAACAGCTGAACAAAAACGTGATTACTCTTCACATTTGAGAAGCTTGAACTTCTCTATTGATTGCTCGAAGAAGTCTAGAAAATTATAGTGTTTATATGTATATGAATAGGTGCCCGTTTTTTTAATGATTTCCTAACCTCAATCCGTTTGGACTTTACTTTGCGTCCAATTTGCCAATAAACTTGTGGTTTTCAACCCTTCATGTAATTAAAAAAGGCCAAAGCTGAGTGAGAAACAAGGAGATAATCAGGCTGGAATCATTTAGTTCAACTTTGATCCGCCCGCCTGTCAAAGATGATTAACAAAAACAACAACCGAACAACAAGGCTCCTTCTTACTGAGACCAATTAATTCGCTCATAGGCTGTGCGCCTAATTGGGGGAGGCCAAGGTCATTCGTTTCGACTTTTAATCCAAGTGACATTGATTCAGCGAGAACAATCGGCTCCTCTTGTCTGATGCCATGTCTGTCACTGAATTGCTGAGGTTCCTTCATGCGAGGAGGCAGCGGAGGCTAAATGTAATCCAAATCACAAAACGACACCTGGGGTTGGAAACTTGAGCCCCTGCGGCTGTTCCTGCAGGCCTCCTCCATGAGGATACCCGGCCAACTCTCATTAACAGCCAAGGGACTGGCAGGCCGGCCTTCGTGAGAGAATGACTCTGACATACTTCTCTGTAAGGATGCTCCTGCAGCTGTCACTTTAATGGGCACAACCTGACCCTAGAGCTTCAGTTTGGGGGTAATGGGAGTGTAACTAGGTGGATAGAAACTTCACAACAAACAGACATGTTAGTAAATCAAGAAAAAATATCTTAAACTTACATTTTTGTTGCAAACTATTTAAAATGCCTCACAGAAGTAGACTAACTTATCTGTGTTGTGCTCCCCCACTAACCTATGGAGCAGCCTTCTCCTCTATCCTATGGGAGCAGCTATAGGCTGCGGCCTGCAAAACCCGGACACATCATCCCTTTTAGAGGCATTAAAAAGTCTAAAATCTCAGCCAGGAGTCTCTGCGGCTTTACGCACGTCTCCAACCACTCACTTTGACCGGTAATAGAGCTCAGATACGTGCGGGAGATTAAGGAATAGTTTGGCAAAATAGGTACTCGGAGTTCATCCAATCAGCAGCAGGCTAAGTCCGACAACAAAGTTCCACTCTTTTATTGTAACAAACAGCCAGAAAACGCGGAGCAGGACGCGCGATGTGCGCCCAAAAAGTAGCGAAAGCGTGCGTAAAGACGAACGTTTACAGCTTTAAGTGAAAAGAGAGGAAAAACAAGGAAAAGCAACCGCGGTTTTCAGAGTCAGCGCCATGAACTCAAAGTTAATTCACGTTTTTAACCATCAAAAATCGCTATAGAAGCGTTCAGATGACCTACAAATAGGCATGAAAGTGAAACGTGGATGTATGATTGTGTAATAAGAACAAAATACAAGAATGAGTGACGCGCCGCGACAACAAGAGGTGCGTAAAACTCACCCAAACTCGCTCTTCACACGGTCTTCCTCTAGCCTCTCTGCTCACTTCTTTTCCTCCAAACTCTTTTTTTCCGCTTCTGATTTTTCCCACTAAAGCTTTGCTGCTTTAGTAATTTACTGCGATGCCAGCGACATTTTCTTCGGCTCCCCAACTTCTCACATTGAAAGGCCGTTTTTGGATGACTGAGCTCTCAAACAATTCTCCCTTTTGCGACGCCTTTTCGGGTCCTCCCACTTCCCAAGCAGGAGGAGGGATCTGAACAAAAGGGACTGGCTCCCAAAAAAAAATCCCAGAGCTGGGAACTGTCAACAGTTTTGAGCCGTTTTCCTCTTTCAGGAAGAGTTTTGCTGGAGATTTTTCTCCACAAATGAGAGTTTCAAATCAAAAAATGAGTTTTAAAAGGTCCTGAAACTAAAGTTTCACTGAACTGGTGAGATTTGGAGGAGAAGAGTGAGCCCCCTCCCCCTCCTCCGGCTCTGTTCCCCTTGATTTGGTATGCACCGGTCCCCACAGGAGTTTGTATTGACCCCCGTCCATTGAGGCCTGCAGGCCCTCCAGCGCAGCTGTGCGTTGGGACAGACCCAGTCAGAACCACAGCACAACCATCCCAGCTTGGACCCCCCTTCAACCAAGCACACTCTGGAATTCAATTCACTTCAATCGGCACAGTTTAAACCCAGGGAGCCGCTCATGTCCACTTCATTGGTAAGTGGATTCTCCCAGATCACAGGGCTGGATGGATGGAGGACACTGTTGGTGGGATGAAGGACTCCTCCGGTCCCTGTGAATGCAGGAACTCCCACCATGATGTACCTGTGGAGTTATTGCAGCGCCACGGGGCTGCTTTCACCCATAATCTGTGTTTTTTTTCAGGACACCTGTCGCTTCTGCTGAGATTTCAGTTTCCAAATCTTTTTTTAAATTTATTTTACAAAGCATTTCTGCAGAAACCGCTTACGTGTAGGTGCCGTTTCTGATTGTGCCTTCTTTACACTAGCGCCACCCTACCCTGAACTGCAAAGAGAAGGGGCAGAAAATATGGGGGACTCCCCATCATGGAAAACAGCCCCCTGACCCCCCCTCTGTCTCTCCATGCTGGGCAGGATGAATTAGCCCATACACAAAAGGCTTTGTGGGCTTGCCATGAAAGACCTATTAACCATGCTGCATCCCCTAGAGGCCCTGCCTGCAGGACACCGCCTCCCAGAATGCCACTCTCTCAGCAGGTCACAATCCCAGCATGCACTGCTTCCGTTTAGTACTAACCCCTGCTACCCCAGAGCTGCACCGTGGAACCCCACACAGATTGTCATGTGGATGATTATAAATGTTGTTATGAAGGTAGCGGAGAGTGAGAATCAGAGCCAGGAGTGTCAGTGTGCGAGCATGTGGTCTGATTTGTGCATCTCACAAACAAAGAGTCGGAGTCAGATGAACTGAGCGCACAGAGAAAGTTTTGGGAGTGTTGTGGGGCTACATCTCACCGGTGCAACTCCATCTTGTCTTCAGGATTGTTGTTTAGCTGAGCGTCATGACAACGACCCGCTCTTTCTGCCTGTTGCTGTACATGCTGACCTTTTCCATCCTTTACTGTGAAAAGAAAAGCAGGAATCGCATGCACTCACTGTCTTTAGTAAAAGAAAGGTCTTCTAAAACAGCAACTCTTTCAGTCTGACTTGCATGTGCTGTAGTTTATTGGTGGTTTAATGAATTCCAACAGAAGTTATATTTTACAGTCAGGATTCTTTTCCTTTAGTCAACTCGTAGATTTGCATGGGTTTATCCTATGTACTGGTACAGGATATAGTGGATAAAAAGAGGGATTTCTAAAGGAAATTTGCTTATTACTTCATTTTTTTTAAATCAGTTTTGTGTTAATAAATAACTTGTGTAGATTTCACCACATTGTCAGCCTTCACCAAACTATTATATTTGAGATCTTCTTCAGGCTCTTTCCTGATAACAACAAATACTTTAGAAACTAAACAAAAATAAAGATTCTGTTTAAAATCTGACTAAAACCAAATTCTCTTTGACTGTTTTGATCCAATTTATTTTATACAATTTAGAATGTCACTATTTGCATAATTCAAATACAATTAGATTACTCTAATTTACCTTTGACGACTTTCAGGGAAAAATTACAAACAACCTATTACAGAAAGCATTTGATTTTTTGCTTATTTTCCATCCACTGTGATTTAAATGATCTGTCAGAGTAAACTACCTCCATATATGTATATGTACCTTTGGCTCACTTAAAGAACACATGAAGTATGACTTATTTTTATTAGTTAATTTTCCTACCCAAAACTAAGATGCCTCAATCTCTGCTGCTTTGCTGCTTGTGAGTCCCGCCTATTTCATGATGTCATCCTGAAGCCAGCCTTGGTAGCATGTCTGCGTTTCGCCAACAAAAATAAACAACATTCTAACTTTTGCAAAGATTGACGTGAATGCAAAAGGAAAGTGTTTTGCCGATCAACGCGAGCTCCGCTGAGAAAGTGTGTGTGTTATTCTGGGGACGGTGCTGGCAGGGCAGACTCTTCCTGGAAGGGGCTGTTCTATCTTTCATATGTCACAATGTGAAGAAGAGGCTGGTACTCAGAGTGTCAATGTTTTAAAGGAACGCTCAGAGATGCGCGAAGGAAGCAAAATATCACTTTGAGGTTGTTTTTTCTGAGAAATTAACAATATAAATAGCTTTAAAAGTAGTTTTGGTATGATGTAGGCCCTTTAATATATTAAGAGGTAGTGTGTTGACGTCATACTTAAGAGTTGCTAAGTATTGCTTTGAAACCTTATTCTGAACTGGTGCTTAGCTAAATCTATGATACCATAGACAAGGCGAAAGAACAGGAGTCTGCACCAGATCAATGCTGAATCAGCCATTTGAGCTAGTTTCTGTTATGTTAAAAATCTAGACATGAAGACTAAACTTAAATAACTAAGCCCATTGTTTATTTAACCTTTAAACAATTTCGTTCTAAAAAGTTACACCATCACTTTTTCCAGGTAAGTTTTACTCGATATAATATACCAATTAATAGTATTCGTCATAAAAATTAGATAAAAATATGACCACACATAATGAATTAGAGTAGTTTTCTTGTATTTTCTACTGTAGTTTATAAAACAAAATGGAAAATAAAAACATAGCCAGATCCTAAAAACATGCTTTAAAATTACTGAAAAATTAGGAAAGAGAATAAAAATTTTTCCCTCAAAAAGAATGTTATTGGAGACTTGGCCTTTAGTCCACCCATTCCAGGAACATGCAAGACTTAACACTCAGAAGAATGGAACAATTTGAAAATTATGTAAATACTTTTGGTCAGGAGAAAATCGCCTGGCAATAGTGCTCTAAGGTTAATTATGAAAATCATGCTTTTGGTGCTTTTAACGTGTTTTTTAATGAATTTTTTCTCATGACATAGGACATATATTGAGAGCATGTTTTTTTTTTTTTTTTTTTTTTTTTTAAATCGTCGTGACCCAGAAGCAGACAAACTAATCCTGTTTAAAAAAGACCATGTTTATCACTTAGTGGGCCAAAAGGGTGGGCCAAAAGCTCCCTGCTTCATTCATATTCATCCACTTGCAGACAAAAAGATCCATGTACGTCTTTGTTTTCTTCCCCTGAGCTGGCATCTGGCTCAAAACTGTACAGCTGGATAGCTCCCATAGGGTTTGTCATTTTAGTTACACCAATAAAGGTTGCTTAGGGGTGTGAGGAGCTGTGAACAGAGAGCTCTCAGGGGAAGTAGGATTCCAAGGTTGCTCAATACCAACAGTCCCGCCCACAACTCAAGTTTCCTATAACCTCCTGAAACTCTGTCCTGGAAAATGGCACAGGTCTTTTTCAATTTTGGATAAAACTTGCATAATAATAATTAAAAGACCACTGGGAACACGTTTACAATACATTAAATATGATCAGAGCGAGAATTCAAATTGTTAATATTTTTCTTTAAAGACAAAGAGACACAATGGAGAGATAAAATAACCACAAATGACATCAGAGCCTCAGGTTGCAGACCTGCACTAATATAAGTGTCCTCAATCAGAGCAAAAATTGACAATTCTTAAGGATACATGTGTTTCCATAACAAGTTTCCTTTTTTTATGAAGTATTCTTTGTGTGTGGGATCATGGGATGTTTGTGTTAAGGAATGGGAGGGAGTTTTTTTTTCTTTTTATTGTAAATCGCTTTGAGTTGCGTAAAGTATGAGAACCACTTTTGTCAATAAAGTTTTGTTTGAAGGAATTTTGATTTCTTTAAAAATCAGTGCAGAATACTCAGGATGTAACTGCTGCAAATTTTGACACAAAACAATCAAACTTACTTTGAAAAGTTGTTGTAAAATGAATTTATTAATAGGTATATCTGACAACTGGTTGTCAAACTTGGCAATGAACAAGGAGAGTTGTGGTTCAAAAATATGAACAACTTCACCCTGCCATGGCAGCATGTGTGCAGCTGTGTCCACACAAAACCTCTCGTTAGCAGCATTACACAAAGTTGTGTTATAGTTGTTTAAACTTTCAGGGATAAATAGTTTCTGAACTGTTGAACATGGTTGTGCAAAGGAAGAAAAAAAATGTTGTAAACACAAATTTTGTGAAGTTAAAAGGACAATATGGCGTGTGTCGCTGAGAACTCTGATGTGGCTGAGTTTGTTTTCTACTGTGCTGCCTTCTGAAAACACGACGGCGGCACAGATGCGGGTTGATGACGTGTCTCTGCTTGCAAATAATTTTTTTTTTTGCATGTCAGTGGAGAGATTCACTGAGATTGTTGTTATCCTGCAGCTCATGGGGGCACTCAGAATGAACTTTTGTCCAGTGTCTTCCTCTGCCTTCGCTCCGTGGAGTCACCTCGGAGCTGGAAAAGACAAAAAGAATGATAACAGGGACTCAACTGTTGTTTTTTATTCCATTGTTTGGACAGGTGAATGTTGTACTAAAGATATACTCTACAACAAAATGAAATCCTGCCTTTTAAACAAACAATATTCCAGGCAAAACAGCAACAATCTGAAGCTCGGCGGGAGTTTCGGGACTCATCAAAACACAAGAACGGCGGGATGCTGGTTGTTGCTCCCTCAGTCGAGGTTCAAGTCCTAACAATAACCCAGACGTTCAACCCACAGGTGTTTCTGGTGTCATCATCAAAGGCTTTTAGATCCTCATCTCCATTACAAAGTTTTAATAGAGGACAAGATGTTGCATGATGGGAGGTAGAGTCAATCGTACAGTGGCAGACGCTGTACTTGTTGAAGTTTTCTGAGTTCGTTTGTTTAAAAATAAACCTGTGTGAGCTGAAAAATGGCAGAGCACATGCCAAACCTGCATGAGGGTGAAATCCAGAGCACAAACCCGAGTCTGTTTCTTTTCAACAGGTTCTTCTGTAATCTTTTCTCTTGGATAAAGGACATGGGATTTACAAAACAGTCTGAACCACAGTTTTAGGGAAAGGGTTTATGCAAAAGTTGAAAATAAAGTAAACATAAAAATAAGAATTTAATATTATAAAGTCACTTTATGAACATTTAGATTCAAGCATCTAAGGGCTGATAAATACTTGAACACACTAAGTGTGAAAACTTTTAACACTTACCTCCTCTTGTAGAACAAAGATGGTCATTTAGATAAAAAGAATCAAAGATAAGATACAAATTGACCTTGATAGTGCTGTAAAAACAGTTTTATTTTTGCAGTTTCTATGCAGTATAGAGTACTTTTGTTAATTTTTTGCTTCAATTTTTATTGTTTTAGTACAATCTTATAGTCAGATTAATAAATTGTTGAAGTTATTAAGTTATTTTGTGACTTGTTGAGACTTTTTACTTTTGAACAAGATGAATTATCATGATTTTACCCTCAATAAATATTATTTTGAAGTAAAGCTTCCAAAAAAAATCTAATTATCTTACCCAAGCTTTGCATGCAAACCCATATCAGTGGCTGGAAATTTTTTTGCTTTTCCTTGACAGACATCTTTACATGGTGTGGTGGACCCGAACAAAGCAAAACGGGTGATTTACATGTCAGGTGTAGATTTTTCATTCATCACAGTTTTTACATCGTTTGACTGCTTCTCATTAATTCATATTTTACTTTTTTATTTTTGTTCTCTTCAGGTTTTGACTACAGGTGACTAAGTGGAGAAAGACAATCATTGGTGCAACAAGTGGCACATCGTAAATTATACAACTATTAAAAAAGTGTTTAAGCTAAAATTTGGTCTATATTGGTCTTAAGAGGCTTTTATTTTGGAATTTACATGTTCTGTCAGTTAAAAGCATCAACTTTCCTTTTTGTTTTATTATGATTTTCAAACTAAAAGCTACTAACATGTTGATATGTTCTGGAAAGTTTTCAGTAAAACAAAAATCAAAGATTCATGCAACACTTTTAAACATTTTTTTGCTTAACAGTAGCATTCAAAGATATTTGCAAGTTAAATGCAGCTTTAGGGCAAAGTTTTTTATTGCATTAGTTTTTGTGTCTTTTTCTTCCATGCAGAGAATCTTTAGAACAAGCAGCACATGAGAGATTTATGGCGTCTCGCACGCACACCAAGAAAAGAAAGAGTCCTATACTTTGTATCACTGCCTCGGGAGTTTTTCATATCCGGAGCTTTTATTGTTCTTTTCCATTCTTACTGATGTAAAGCTTACTTTGTGTGTGTGTGAGAGTCAAAGGCAGTTGGAGGATAATTCGCTGTTATTGGTGCTCATTCCAGTGTGATGGTGTTGTTGAGACAGAGATCCAGGCTCAGGTGGGGTCAGACCTCAGGCTGAGTTACGGTGCATGTCATCGTGAGGAATGCGCTCTGCGACTGCTCTGATTAGATGCTGTTTTTCTTTTCAGAGGTAACTCAGATCTCCTCTGAGACTGTCAGACTGTAATTTTCTGCAATTTTCTACGGCAGCGATGAATAATTGAATTTGGTTTCAGGTTTTTTTTTTTTTTTTATTGGATCTATCTCACTTTGCAAGTTTGTGTCTGTTGTGAAGAAATGAAGCTGAACTTTTCTGACATGTTTGCTAATTGTTACCACCACAAGTGGTGAGAATGGTAGCCTGAAGGAACAATATTTAATATTTGATTTAATCCAAAACATAGATCCAAATTTATAATTGATAAAAAAAAAAAGTGACATAAAAGTAGATTTCTCTTGTGCTCAATTGATCAGAATTTTAAAAAATGGCAAGAAAGAAGTTTGGAAAAAGAAGAAAGAGCTCCTTTTTCAGATTTGTATTTTTAGATGGAATTTTTATTTTTGCAAAGTTTCCAGTTTCTGACTTTCACCACATAAATCCAGAGCACCAGAATCTTCTTTCCATCCCAATATGACACCAGCTTTCGCGCCATTCCCTCTCACCCCATTTCTTCTCTTTCAGGTTTTATCAGCGCAGCCATGTAAGCAGTAAATGATGCCTTAGTTCTTGTGGTAATAAAGCTTAAGTGGCCTGCAGTCTAAAAGTTGTGACTTTATATCCCTTCTGGAATAATGTGTGAGTTTTAAGTCAGGCTCTTAACTGTGTCCAGATGCTGCAGACAGTCCTAATTGGACCTGGAGCCAGTTAAATCCAAGACCCGTTCAGCTCGGCTCATATAATTGCTTGGCCCCGGGGTTGGCCTGAGCTGCCCTTACAGTGCTTCACTTTTCAAGCTGCAAGCGTTCATTTCTGACAGTTGCAATGCATCCACCTCCCCTTGTTTTTCTCCCTCGGCTGCTCCTGGGGGAGTCGTGTGAAGAACAACCCCATCAAAAGATCGGTGGGCTCAAAAACTTTGGATTGTAAAACTAAAGTTATGGGTTCAAACGTGCATTCTCAAAGGGTCAAAAGGTTGAAAAAAAGCAGAGGTCGGGCAGTGTATGTTGTGGATCAAGAGCAGGGGGAGAGTCTGGAATAAAGGAGGGTGGGGAAAGCATCCAAAGAGCTGTCATGGCAGAGAGCCTGACATTCCACCTTTTATCAAGCACCTGGTTTTATCATCCAAGCCCTCCCTGCATCTGGTTTTATTTGGACCTGCCTCTCTATCACTCCCCCGTCGCTTTTCAGGTCTTCACCCTCCTCCTTCTCATCATCTATCTTGGCTTGTGCTTCTCCTCCCTTATTTTGACTCACTTTTTCACCCCTCCACCCAGTGCCTCCTATCCTCTTTCCATCTCTCCCTCGTTTACTTCCTGCTTTCAAGCCCGCCAGACGGTCATAATTAACTAGGAAAAAAGAAAAAAAAAAAACGATAGTTCCCCCTGGCCCTCGAGAGCCCTCTCGACTCATTTCAGAGAGACGGACTCTGTGTATGTGTGTCTGTGTGCACACTCGGATCCCTGTTTCCCCTGTACCTCCAGACTTGGCCTATGGTTCCACTCCACTCAATGCGTCTTTATGTTCAGTGTCAGCATGATCTCACTGACTCCAGAAAATACACCAGACTCCCAAACACTGGCCTCAAACATGGAGTTGCCTGCTATCCAATATCGCACACAGTCTGCTGGCAGCAACTCCCGTCATGACTCTTTTAGACAAAGAAAATAGAGAAAGTATAGAAAAACTAGGAAAAAACGTTTTTTTACTTGAGTCGCCCCATGTTTTCGGCAATTATCTTTTTTACTTTACCTTAACTGGCTATTTATTTACACAAAAGTGCACGTTTGTGTGTCCCCTCTTGCTTTGGCATGCCACCTCTTTTCTATCCCTTCCAGTGCTAGAAGACAGATCCCAGTTCAGAGGGCAGGGAGCTGATAAGGAGCTGCATTGATGCTATCTGTCAGTCACAGCCAGAGGGCGGGGCTCAGAGCCAAGAGGTCAAGACTCTCACGATCCCCTGGCTCTCTCCGCCTTCCTTATCTACACAAACAAAACGCTTTCACATACCCAGAGAAATAGGAGTACAAGACTTGGGCACAATAACAAGAACACCTTACAGGATGTGTCAGATTGTTGGATGTTAAAGAGGCGATCAAGGTCAGCAGGAGGTGCTCACCTGCCTCTGATGCTGTTTTTAAGAAAGCAGCAGGATGTTACTGGAAAGCATTAGTGTGAGCACAGAGAGCACAATTGGAGTGGAGCTAATATTCTAATTGTTTAGCAGTAATTTCATTTTGGACTTCCTTCATGTGTTCACAATGTGAGGCTGCGCGGTAGTGCAGTGGTTGGCCCTCTCGCTTCACACCGAGGCCTGGTTCAGGTGTTTAACATTCGTGTGTAGAGTTTGCATGTTCTCCAAGTGCTTCTCATAGTCCAAAATCATGTTTATAGGTTCATTCTTGACTTTAAAGTAGGGGTGTCAGAATCCACACCTTGGGTGCTGGTGTCCAATCAACCTGAATTGAAGCTCCTCATTGGCCAAACACACCTGATCCAGGTAATCAGTTGCAAATATGGTGTATTTTTTTTTTAAATTAAGCAAGTCAGGAGTTTGAACCCCCTCATCTAAAATGTCTGAATGTACACCTTCTTTGGCCAATAGTAACGGGACAGACTCCCGTGACCCCGAAAGGGATTTAGCAAGTTAAGAGAAAGGATGGATGGAATTTTACAATGCGTTAATCCCTCGATGCCTGAATTTATTTCCAAATATTTATATTTTGGTCTTCAAATATTAATTCTGGAGTTGACATGGTTTGATGCATATTTGCATCAGTAGGCACCAAAGGGTTCTGGACTTCACTTAAATCCTGTTTTTTGTTCTGTTTCTATGAGTTTGAAAATAACAAAGACAGTTTGTTGCATCCTTGCAAAAATATTGCAGCAAAACATCTAAGATGTTATGTATCGCGATACACATCTCACAATACAATACGTTTCATGATAGAACCCAAGACTGTACTAGAACAATATTTCACTTATTCTAAAGAGTATGATTTGGAAAAAAAAATTACCTGAATATCAATTTGCCTTTCGAGTTAATAAAATAATAAAATTAATTTTATCTAATTATTGCAATGTAAAGGGCTGCAGCTGTATCCGATTTTGGATACAAGATGCTTCTACCCAAACAAGTTCATGGTTCTGTTCTTTTGGTACATTAATAAATATTTGTTCTTAGTGGAATAGTCAACAAAATATTATTTTTAAATTTAGAAAAAAAAAGAAGAAGGAATGCAAATTGACCAATAAGGTTCTAAAAGTATGATTAAAAAAAAAAATCGCTGTTAATTCCCAACAATTCTAAATGTAGCTTCTCCAGTATTTCTAAACGGTGGTTGTTGTTTTGGTGCGGTGTAGAGCTGCTCAAAGAGGCTCATTGTGCTGTGTTGCCAACTCGATCAGGGCTTTATGTGGGAAAAATTAATTAATTAAATACCGTCTTGTCTGCATTTTAGATCAATACAAGCATCTGCAAATGAAACATTGTTATATATCGCCAAATCGTTTTTTCCCTACACAAAAGGTTTTATTTTTCAATCACCATTTAAAATCTAGAGTTGAATTTGTCACTGCCAAGTCTCTTTGTCAAACGTTCAGATTCATGGCTTTCCATGACTTAAACATTTTTACATTGAATTTGTTTGTTTGTTTTTTTAGCATATTAGGACATATTGGAACCCAAATTGATTTAATTTAGGTTCTGTCTGCTAGTCTAGGCTTAGGACATGTGCAATAGAAGCAAAATGTTGCAGAAATGTGCCTGTTTGAGTCTTCTGCAGGACCCTCAATAAATGTGGACATCAAAAGCGCACACATAACAGTAGAAAGAAAATTGGTTGCATGAAAGGTTATTGCAGAAAAAGGTAGATGCATCACAAAGGCATGTTGAGATATAGTAATACAAGTTTTTGCATGTTTTAATTAAAAAAAAAGAAGAATTTCCCCCGTTTTTACTTTGGGATGATTAATAGGCAAAGAAATTAGCAGAAGTTTTTGATTCTGTAAAACAGGGGTGTCAAACTCAATCGCACAGGGGCCAAAATCCAAAACACACTTTAGGTTATGGGCCGAACAGGATAAACATTTATTTATCTTTAAAAGCTTAAATTATTAACACAATTATAACTTAACATAACTTAAACCTTAAATAACTTTCAATGTTTTACTCTCCATGGAAATATAATTTTTCAAAATTATGCAAGTTAGAAATAAGTGCAAGTTAACATCGGGTCATAAATAACAATACAAGAAAATGATCTGGAGGGCCGGATATAATCACCAGGTGGGCCGGATCCGGCCGCCGGGCCTTGACTTTGACACACGTGCTCTAAGAGGTGAAACGTTGCAAAAAACTTAGAAATTTATGCCAGAATGTCTAAATAAACTAAAAATGTGAAATAACTTGAATTATTGAGCGCAAATATTAACATTTGTTGGTTAAGTTAATAGAACTGAATTGTTTCTGCTGTGATTCTGAAAAAAGATGCAATAAAAACCCTTGAATTTGTTCCAAATTTGACGAGTTCTGTTGCTTTACAGATGTAATTGTGTTATTCAAACACTGTTGTCATCTTTTTTTCTGTTTGCTGTAAGCACACATGTCACAGTGTTTGTTCTGCCCCTGATGTGAGCAGGTACTTGCGCTGGCAGCTCTGTGTCAGCGTGTGTGTGTCAGTGCAGCAGTCTAAATATTGTGTTGTGCTCTAGTAACAGCTCTTCCTTTGCTCCGCAGTAGCTGCATGCTCAACTGTTTATTTTCCTTCCTGACGGACGACTTCTTATCAAATAAGCATTCGCGGCCTTCTCGCTTGCTGTCCAACCACGCGTTCCCAGAGGATATCCCACCCACTCTTCTCTAGGCAGTCATGGTGTGGAGCTTGTTTATGAGGACAGCAAAAGGAGCCACTCACACATCTGTCAGTCATGCGGATGGTGACGGCAGCATGAATGAGTGTGGATTTGGCCCGTGGAGCGTAACGACAAACCTCACTAGATCACATGTAGATTTACAGCTCTGGAGGGACATGATGCAGTCGCATCCACAGAGCAGATGTGACACATGACACAGTGTTTTCCCTTGGTTGCCATGGTTACAGCTACAGCTATGACGGATATGGTCATGTGGTGGCTTTTACAGCGAGCACGTCATGAGTCAACACAACTCCAACAACGAAGGATCTAAAATTTTACTCTAAATCTGACATACAAGGATGCTTAGACTAGGGGTGTTGGAAAAAATCAGTTTGGCGATATATTGCGATGCTTTTCTTGGCGATACTTTCATCAATTTAAAATGCAGACATGCTGATATTTAATTTGTTATTTATGGGTGTCCTTCTGCATTCCTATACTGAAAACAATATTTCTTTTGGAAATCAGACAATGTTGATTTTTTTCCTTTAGGAACAAATATTTCTTAATATTATGTTTATGAAATCCAGTTGCAGTGCCTAATGTTGGGATCATTAAATAAAATAAAATTTACCTTTTTATTACAATGGCTTAATTTTCAGGAAGTTTTAAATGAAGTCATAGTCTTAAAAAAAAAGAGCTAAAAATGGTTCAGATACAGTCTTGGGATATATCGTGATACATATTGCATTGGGAATAACAATACGTATTGTATCGCCAGACTCTTGGTGATACACACCCCATCTTAGACGAAAGGCTTGCTGCACTAAAATAACTGATAAAGCATAAACTAAAATGCAACAACCAACTCCTTTAAGCTTCTAACACAACTTCAGAACTCAGCTCTGCAAGTTTAAAATTGTTTTGTCCAAATTCCAAGTGCACGGTGGGTGGTTTTTAGGAACTTTCTCTCTAGAAGATACAGATCAAACCATGCTTTCTAAAAAAAAAAAAAAAAAATGTGCACACTCAGACACAAAGGAGGCTTTTATATTTAAAATGTTGAATACAAAATGACAGACATGTGGGAGTCTTAAACTCACTGTCTGACTGAATACATTTTCTCGAGACTGAAAGTCGTCTGCTGTTTCAACTTTGACTCTATTTTTTAAATATCCCTCCCCCTGGGCCTCTTGCATTTTTAAAAATACAATGCCAAAATGCTAGACAAAGTCTCCAGAGACAAAAAAAACATTTCCCCCCTCAAACATTTCCTTAATACTTCAAACTTCTCCAATGTAAACTTTGCAGGGTACAGTTTTAATGTCATTTACTGTAACTCATGAGAACCACCCAAGTTGAATACTTGGAACTTAGAAGCAAAAATCGTTATTTCTTGCACGCGCTCCCAGGTAAAGACGATCCTAACCAAAACCACCTGGAGGAGAGAAGAAGCTCCCTGTCGTCCACCGTACCTCCTGATGTCTGTGTGCATTTGTGAGTCGACTGCTGTGGGTCTGCTGACAACAGGCTGGTGTGTATGTGTTTGAGAGGGAAAGTGTGTACACCGAGAGTTGTGAGAGTAAATAAACGCTGTGCAGCAGGGACTCACGTGGCGTTATTATCAGAGCTCAGAGAAAAGACAAACTGTTTTTTCACTCCGGTTTGATTCATACCACCCTCTGTTGCCTCCCCCCTCCGCCCCGTTTCTTTCTACGACCCACCGCAGCACAAACACGCAATCTCGGCCCCACAGCCCCAAATTCAACACATGGATCCAATCAGGGGATTATTTTTAGCCCTCCTGGTTTTCATGAAGGAATTCCAATCAGTTGCATTGTGATTGTTTTCAGTTTTGACCTAAAAAAAAAAAAGAGAAAAACTTGAGGTTCTTCGTCCCGGCTTCATAAACTGACCCCCGGTCCCGCGTGTCACAGAGGCTGGAAACAGCTGTGCCACTTTGGCTCGGTCCTCAGGCGCCTGCCGTTTGATTGCAATTGTATCCCGTCTGCGCCGTGATCGAGGGGGATTTCTGCGCCCAGATGCTGCGAGAGAGTCAGTCCTCTCCAGAAATCATGCACTTTGATGAGTCTTTGAAAAAGGAGTCCACAAAATAAAGTTTGGTTTGGAAACCACAGATCAAGTTAAAAAAAAAAAAAAAAGCTCTCACATACACATGCAGCATTCAAACTCACAATCTGTGGTACCCCTTCTTTCTTTCTTTCTTTCACACACACACTAAGTTGCACTCATTAATCTGGGCAGACTCAGGAAACCGCTCCAGTTAGCTGGCTGGAGGCCCTGAAAGCAGAGGAGGGAACGAGGAGGGGGGATCAAAGCGAGGACAAGAGCAGCAGACTCGTTGAAAAGAAACAGCAGAAGAGGGAAGAAAAGAGAGAAGAAAGTTTTAAGAAGGAAGAAAAGAGAAAGGAAAATGTCCTTACACTCTTGAGTTCTGGGAAAGCAGGAGTCTGAAACCCCTCGATTTAATGACCTGGGGGCAGCACAATGTTTTTTGGATGTCTGTGTCATCATGTAAATTTCACATTAGACATATGTGCACCCTCCACCCCCCCAGAGCTCCACGGGGAGGGCCGACCGCCCTTAATAAAATATTCCCCAAAGCACTAATTAGAAAAACGACGGTGCTCGTTAATAGCCAGCCCCCTCCCCTCACCTTCATTGCACCCCACCTCAACCCCTGTAGTCTGGCAGAAAAGGAGGGGGACACAAAAACAAAACAAAATAGATTCTGGCAGAGACAGAAGAGAGGGTTCTGCTGGCAGGCCTGGGTCAGCTGCCTATTTACCTACCGCAGAATGGTTCTGTTACACAGCACCTCCCCTCCACGCCGAAACCTGACCTAGTGCCTCCTCCTGCAAGACACTGGAACTTCTAGTCCACCAGCGACTAAATTCAACTTTTTAGGTTTATTTTCATCATTCCTTTGACTCATTTTCTTAAAAAAAAAAAAAAGGGGGAAAATAAAAATCTAAAAGAGCGATGTTAAAAGCCAAAGTACTTTTATTATCCATCACTGGAACCAGTTCTGGAAAACTAACCTCAGACTGCCAAGATTTTTACACAGATTGGTGCAAACGCGCAACCAGACCTGCGTGATACGATCAAACCCTATCGCAGATTCACCAATGTGGATGAAATCAGGTGCCAATTTCTAGGAATCAATTTGTTGCCTCTGTACTAGCTTCCTATTTCTTCACTCAACTATGGTGCAGCCCAACCAGCCATTACCGAGCCACACAGGCCCTTATTAAATGTATATATAGTCACGCTTCTGCCCGAGAGGCTCTTTCTCACACAAGAACTGAAAAAAGCGCAAATGCTCAGTCATACAGCAGACTCTTCCTATGAAGGAACACAGGCGCAGACTGGGAGGGAGGCTGACCATGATCCAAAATGGCCTCAGCTTGTGTGGGCGGAGGACTACAGTCAAATCCAACATGCCTGCGTCTTGTTTCACGGTGTGCCCTCCCACACCCCCCACTCCACCCCTTTCTATGTGCGTCTCCTCTCCAGCTCTTATTAGAAACATCTCACTAGGGTAGGAGTGTTGATTCAGAGCTTGTTATGTATGGGGAGTTTTTCCTGCCACCCTTGCTGCATGTGAGGGGTGTGGAGGCTGAGGACACTGGGACAGGGAGGTTGGGGGTGTTTGGTTAAGGTGAGGGGATAGTAAGTCAGAGTGCGATTCCAGATGTGTGCTTTTTTTTTTTTTTTTTTTTTTTTTACTGCTCTGGCCGGGATGACAGGGCTGTAAAGAATCTCTGGAGTAGCATGGAGAGTGGGGGAGGAAGGGGGAGGAGAATGAGGAGTTAAGCTCAGTGGGTTAGGACCCTCGGGGGGTGAGTCTAAAAAAGAAGGGGAACAGGAGAAGGGTTGGGGGTTGAGGGCACTGTGACCTTCTGGGGTTTGGTGGAAGTTAAGTGCGGGGCAGTTTTTGGGGCCTCAGGGATGACAGTGGTGGGAGCATGAAGAGAAAGGAAAAAATGGAGGAGGGGGTGGGTGGGTGGGGGAATGAATAGATCTTCCTGGTAAAATTGGTAAAACATCACAACTTTGGTGTAAGTGGCATCTGCTAATGTGAATAGTCCTAAGTCACCAAAACTTAACTGCAGTTGAACCCAACTTTGTGATTCAGTTTAAATAAAATAACCTTTTTAATGTGTTCACAGAAATGCTTAGGATCTAGTAGTAAACCATTTTTAAGTCTTTGTTGAGAAAAAGCTACATTATAGCAATTGCAATCACAGACCACTTTGTTATGGGTTGGACTCTCTTTTTCCTTCAGAACCACCAAAATCCTTGGTTGTATTGATTCAACAAGGTATACCGGAAACATTCCTAGCTGCAGATTTGTTGGCTGCACACCTTGGTTTCTAATCTACAGACCTGATATAGGTGCTTCTGATTTGGGTTTGAGCAATTGGTGCACTGTGGTTGTGTCATTAGAGTCCATGTTAATATCTTTTCAAGAAACCAGTCTGAGATGGATTCCAGTTTGTGTGAGATTGTCTGGACTGTGTAGCGTCTTATCAGAATGACTGAAAGTAGTATCAGAAGACGAAAACACTGTGGCCATTGGTCAGCAATAATATTTAAGTTGCCTTTCCATCAGCTGGAACCAGTCTGATATTTCTCTTCTGACATATGACATCAACAAAATATTGGAATACTGGATTTTTTCTCTTTAAATCCTAGAGATGGTTGTGCGTTAAAATCCCAGTAGATCAGGAATTTCTGGAATACTCAGGCCAGCCTGTCTGACACCAACAACCAAAAGTGCCTTAAATCTCCTTTCTTCTGCATCATGATGCTCGTCTTGAACTGCAGTAGATCATCTTGGTTATCATAAATCTCTAAGAGGATCGAGTTGCTGCCATGTGATTGGCTGATTAGAAATCTGCTTTAACGAGCAGTTGAACAGGTGTGCCTAATAAAGTGGCCAGTGAACATGCGTTGTTTCAAATTTAGCCAGAAGACAGATAAAATATGATAAAAGACAGTCATACATTGACCAAAAAATAGATTACAGTGGGACTGATTCAACATCATGAAACTGTGTATTTTAAAATCAGCATTTGGAAGTTTTGGATTGGGGTGCATGGTGGTGTGGTTGTTGGGGCTGTCACTTCACAGCACAGGGCTTCAGTTTCAGTGCAATCTTTAACACAAAAAGTTTTGTACAATTTCTTTCTGATAAGTAAAGTCCCACTAAGCCTTTTGGAAAAAAAAACTTTATTCATGTGTTCATTATTACATTTCTAAATTTCAGCTTTTACATATTTGCAATTATTGAAGTATTGTTAGAAAAATTGTTAGATCTATCTTTTAATACAGCCCCTAAAGGGATATCCAAGTTAAAGAAATTTATATATATATATATATATATATATATTATATATATATATATATATATATATTATTATATATAATATATATATATATATATAACAACTTTAACTTACTTGCTTTTAACCATCCAAGTTATTTTCAAAATAAAATATAAATCCTCTTGCTGCAGCAGATTTACTTGAAATAAATATAAAAGCAAGAAAACAAGCCAAACATGACATTTTCTGTCGATCTGGTCACACTATCATTCAGAACAGATTAAAATATGTGATTTAATTGTGAACATTTGTCTTTTACAAGCCAATGAGTCACAATAGAAGCATAAAATGGCAGCATAGATGAGGCTTTTTATGATAAAGCTGCTCCATTGTTTACTTTTTTAAACCTATTTTCATTTATAGTTTCAACTAGAATTTCATCCTATTTTGGAAACTATTGCATAGAACAATCCACAAGTGGAAATAAATGAGCAGTTCCCCTTGAAAGAAGGCTAAAACTGTACAGCGAGTGTGTTTTGCTGACTTTTTAACCTTTTGTCACAATATGAAGACTCAGCTTCTTCTGAAGAATTTGACTGTGTCGCTATTAAATGTGTCAGTTTGCAATCCTGTGCATGTTCAGTGTTTCCAGATGTTTTTTTTTTTCTGGGATGATGATGTTCAGATGTATATTTGTGCAGTTGCTGATTTAGACACTTTTAAGGAGAAATAGCGATGCAGCGCTGTTTTCCCCCGCTGACTCATCTAATATTCTATTTTGCCCTTAGATGAAAACAGAGTTGAATCTGATGTTTATCAGTTCTTGACAGGAATTCTTATCAGGTTTTCATGTTTTCTTAAGACTGAATGTTTCCCCGTTTTGCTAAAATCATGGCCCAAGGATTCAACTTGAATTTTAATGACGTAAATCTATAAAGGGACTGAAAAGAAGAGAAACAGAGTAAAACATTATCATGTACTAATATGTGTATTACCAAGTTGGAAGCATTTCAAATATAACAGAGGAAAAAAGACAGAAGCACCAACATTTAACAGGGACAGTAAGAAAAAGCTAATGGAAAACATGAGGTAATGTGTCTTTGTGGGGGGGGGGGAACTATGATTGAAGGCTAAGAGAATTACTTCAATTTTATTTAAATTACCTTACAACCACACGTTCACAGGAGAGCTGCAAATTTATTTTGTGCACTTCAACAAAAGTTTGATTATCTTCAGAAAAGTATATGCTAAAATTAAACTTATGATTTGGTGTTTAAACACTTTACATTTTGGGATTTCTGTATTTAAGGCTGATCTTTATGTAGGTTTGTTTGGCATTTTCCTGACATTGGGAGCGGTCTGCTTTGACAAAGTTGATCAATCTCCCCTTGTTTTTAAGTGCCTGAATTTATTCCCAATGAAATAAAATGTAAATTTTCAGTTTTTATTGCGATCAAGGTGTAGCTAAATTAATAGGAGTCCTGGAATTAATATTGTAAATCAGCAACATACACCATGCAGTGCAGGGCTGATTCTATTTGTTTGCTTTGTTTTTTTATGAAAGGTAACGCTTGATTAAATAAATGGAGAGTATTTTTTATTTAAACACATGATGTCTTTTTTGACTGTTTAAGTACAAAGTTCTGGTTGGAATAGTTCTCTGCAAAAGTCTACATTTATTTGTGCAGATCTCTCACTCCCATTGTTTCAGAACTCTCTATATAACTTCCTGTTCATGTAATCATGCAATAAGTTTTCCCAAGTGCTCATGGGAGTTTAAAGAAATGCATTTGTCACACAATTTACTGATTTATGTAATGAATTGGGATTATCAACAGTTCCAAATGCACTGTGTTTTATATTAAAGATTCTTCTTTGACAAAACTTTAAAGAGGATGTGGAACGCATCACTCCTCATCAACACGTGCAGTCTGTGCGTGTGACCGCTCGTTTGCCCTCTCCTTCGCCTTCTTCCCTCTCAGCCCTCAACAGGCACGCCAGGAGCTCCAGGTCCAGAGGAAAAAAAAGAGGCTTTTGGGGGGGATCAAAAACAGATGTTCCCCCCTTGCCCTTCTCCTCTTAACTCACACACAAACACGTGCTGTCCAGTACACACATGCTGGCTGTAATTCAGAACCGGCACCAGTGCCCAGTCAGAGCGACGGGCCAGCCTGACCCTGAGCTTGACCCGGCCTGCAGCGCCTCAGACAGGAAAGGGACGCAATTGGCTTCAGCTGCGACCCTCTGCCTCCTTCGCTGATGCATGCGCCCCTTCTTCTCTTAGAACAAACCCATTTTAAAGGGCAGAGCAGCTTTCACTGCCATTAAAGCCAACACCCTGGAGCACGGCGGCAGGGATGGAGGGGCAAGGTTGAAAAGATGAAAGAAAGGTAAAAAGTCAAAAGAACAAAGGAGAATTTTTTTTAAAAGAACATCAAGGTAAAAAAAATGTGCAAAAAAAAAAGTAGTGTGTAAGAAAATCCAGACGGCGGGGAGAGGCCAAACTGCGGCATATCACTTGCAGCTGTTGAAGGCTCATGTTCCCAGAATCCACTGCAGCATTTTTTTTTTTTTATAAGAAAGGGTGGTGTCATGGTTACTTTAATATCAAACATCCAAAACAAGAACTCGTAGGAAACGTAGGAAAGAGGATGAAGTCACTTTTTAAAAAAGAAAATTAAATTACTGTAAATTTCAACACCATTTGATGAAGAAACTTTTTTTTAACATTGGGGATGTAGCGCAAAGACTTACTTTTTTTACACCACTTGGATTATTGTTTTGCAACCAACAAAATCCTTAAAATGCCGACATTTCTTTTTCAATTTATTCATGGTGTTCAGCTTCGCTTCAGTCCTTAGTAACTCCACAACTGAGGAATAAAAATATTTACATATTTCATCTTTGGTGATCTGTGACCGCCAAAACCTAAACTAAAGGGGGGGGGGGTATACAGATGTGTGTGTGCATTTGGTGTGTGTAAGTGAGAGTGGCAGAGCATGCAGATGTCGATTAATATCACCGCTCGGAGTGGTGGGGGCTCCCTCCATTCAGGGCTGACTGATGTGCGTCCCAAATTGATTTATGAAAACAGTCCTTAATCAATTATGTGTGGAGAAAGGAGAGAAAGGGGTAAGACATGGAGGATTTTGGTTTGGGGGGCAGTGGAGGATTGTGAAGGCAGAGCAGCAGAGAGGAATGATGCTCAGGAATGTGTCCAATAGATGCCACAGGTGTGCAGCACGGTGGATGTGATGATAAAGTAGAAAGTAAAGTTTACAGCTTTAAAGTTGAGTGAAAATGACAGACTTTAGCTGAAGCAGTTCGGGTTTTGTTTGTGCAGCGGTGCAATGTGGTTTTTGTGGTGATAATAGCACAGTTTTTGACCCGGGCGAGCAGTGGAGCAAAGGGAAGCTGCAGTTGTTTAAAAAGCCCTTCTCCTGCTTTGCCCATTGTGCCCGAGACAGGGGTTTGTGGGGGGAAGTGGAGGTTCACGCTGAGAGCTCGTTTCTCCTGCCTGTCAGAACTATCTGGGATACAGCCGGAACTAATCAACTCCAATAGGCCTCCCCATTACCCAGGGTGCAATGGGCCACGATCAGGGGGCGGGCTGGTGGGAAAACGGAGCGGAGGGAGCACCCCACCTCACCCCTCCACTGCCCCAGCACACATGCAAGCACTCCATTACTCCACCAAGCCGTGCAGCACACACAACACTCCCACTGTTTCACACTCAAGCAATAATAAACACTTGCAATAATATTTTCTCAGCAGCCATCGGCCTGCTTCAGATCTGAACTTCGCACAGCTGCAAGGGACGCACATATGCACAAGTGACATATTAATTTAAACAACTATTTTTACTAACATTAAAAAAAAAACAAAAGATCTGAAGCAATTATGACAACAAATTAAAACATATATATGAAAACTTGCAAAAGAATTTGCTTTTAGAAATTCTACCTATTACAAATTGCAGAAAAATTGATAAATTCCTAAAAAAAAAAGTTGTATCTATTTTATATCTTAAATACATATTTCAGTAGAGACTTGCATTTTTTTTATTTAATTTTTTCTTGTTTTGATTTTATGTTGAATATAGAATAAAAAAATTGTTTTAATAAAAGGTGCACAGAAAGAAATGCACATAAACACTGCCCTCTGCTGGTTGCAACAGTTCACTGCAATACATGAAGGACCACAAACTTGAAAGAAAAAGCAAATATTGTCATGGAATTATCGTTTTAATAAATCAAAAATTTAATCTAAGCTGCATTTAAAGTGAAAGATTTAATAGAAAATGGATGTTTATGAGTTTACCTACTTTTGTCCTAAATTTTCCTTTTTATTATATATATATATTTGAGCAGCCTGACTGCTTTTGTGGACTGCCAGTGTCAAGAATAACAGTGAGGAGAGAGGGAGTGGTGGTCATATGGGAAACCTCCTCAGGCCTTGCGCTGGAGGAAGGGTATTCAGGGGCACTGGGCTGGGGTTAATCCCCATTCACCCTGTCCTTTACACAGCCGGGATGGGTACAATAAGCCGTGCCTGCTTCCCCCCTGCTTGTCCACGGTGACCTCTGCCCCCCACGTTTACGGCTGCTGTCTCTACCCCATTATCCCTCCATCCTCTTATTATCTGCAATATTTACTCCTTTTGATTCCCCCGCTGGTCAATGCCCACGCAGCCCTTATACTGAACTACAAAACTCAAGTGCCTCTTAGCCTTTTTAATTATCGCTCTTAAAACCTTAAAACCAAAAGCAAACATAAAGTCAAAAGGTTATACGTGTTCTTATTCAAACAGGAAGAAGCAACATCTATGTTTGAGAGATGTTAAGAGTTTGAAAATGTTTTAGATGAAAATGAAAACTGCACATTTATACTACTGAAAATCATATTTTCTTGTGGCATTTTTCTGATGATGTAAGACACATGAAGAAAATTAAGCTGAAAATAGCATTTTTGAGTATTTCTTTATGAAAATCGTGAGTCAGGAGCAGACAAAAAAAATGTCATTTGAAAAGCTTAATTGTGATATAGAAAATACAGCTTGCTGTAAACAAGAAAGATGGCATGTAAACAGAGAGCTCTCAGCAATGGAGAGGGAAAGGGGTTGCTCTGCCCACAACTTAGAGGTGAATTTCTTATGGACAAAACTATGTCCTAGAAAATTTCTTCTAGCTAAAAACAGCACAATCATAATGAAAAGACCACTGAGAATGCTTTAAAAAAATTAAAAAATGATAGGAGAGAGTCTTAGGTTCTGAACCAAGTCTCTTTAGAGTCAATGAGTTGGCAGAAAATAATTTGAATGTAATATAAATATAAGTTAGCAGTGAAGTTTTAAAATGTACTTATAGGGGAAATATAAAAGGTAAACCCACTAAAATAAATCAAAAGTCATCAAATAATTTGGAGCAGCAAGTGTCAATCTACACTATTAGTAATTGTTTTATTTTACACTTTTTTTAATCTTACGTTCATCATAGTATCAGCTATACAGATTTGAAAAATTATTTTTTATTTGTTTGTACAGTTTAGGTTATGACCATTTAAATAGCACAGCACAGACAGAACACATTTTTTTTTCTTTATAATTTAAAAACTATTTATTTCAGGTAAACGACGACAACAACAGATACTTAAAGCAGATTTCATCGGTGTGTGATCCGTTCTTCTTTCTCTCATCTTGTGTGGGAAGACAAAGCAAACCAGCCTTCACATTTCTTCTGCTTGTCCATCTGATTTGGATGATAACAGATTTAGTGCCAAATAAAAAAAAAATATTGAAGTTTAAAGACTTTAGTTTGTAGTTTATGTTAGAGCACCTGTACATTTCTGTCCATTTCAAAACCTAATCTGTGAGACGATGCATCAGACCTGTGAAATAAAGATAAAAATATTGTGTTTTAGCTTTGTAGGTTTTGATAACGTTATCGATTAAAAACTTAAGCCCACCATCGTTCTCCTTGAATACGTGACGGGAGCTCCTGCTCAGGCACCACCTTGCTTCCTGGTCCAGCTGAAAACCAAATACTAACAATGAAGTAATTATCTGATAGAGTTCCAGATCTTACCTCCACCATCCATCATACCTGCTGCTGCCTCTGGACTAAAAGCAGACGCAGGGATGGGGGAGTCCGAGTGGAAAGCTCTGCCTGCAACACTTTGCTTCTGTTGCTCAATGAGCTCTAGCAGTCGCTCCCTGGCTGCTGCACTCTTCCTGTTGAGCTCCAGGAGGCGCTGTTCCACACTGAGGGTGCCTGGAGACATGTCCTAAATTAAAAAAAAAAAATTACTCCTATATTAGTTAAATGATGATAATATTCCCTCACTCTGGACAGTAGGGAAGCCATTTTCTCCCAAAATTAGACGTTATTTGTCTTTGGAGAATATAAAAAAATTATGAAAAATGTGCGATGGTATATCTGGAAAAAAAATTTTTTTGTCCAAATTGATTAAACTAAAACAAATATTAGCTTAACTTGATTATTTATAATAATTTTTAATAAATTCTTAATTTTTTTATGTATTAATTTTAGAGCAACAAGTAACTCATGGATTTAGTTGAATAATTAAAACACTCTTAATGGTAAAGTAACATTTAAGTTGTTCTCTGACCTGCGTAGGGGTTTCTGAAGCTACCCGACCGTCCAACTCCCCTCTTGTTTGTTCACGTTGTGATTCTTTTTCAGGACACACATCATCTCGACTCCTCCTGTTTGTCCTGTTGGACTCGGATGTTCTTTTTTCCCCGACGTTCTGAGGTGTGTCTCTTCCTGAGCCGGTGGAGCTTCTAACAGAAGCTCCTCTGACCCCTGATCCGAGGCTCTGAGCCTGACTCAGCTGAGCTCTGATCAGCTCGTTCTCTCTTTTCAGTTGGGTGATCTCATCCAGCAGAGAGTCTGGAGAGAAGTGCGAGTGGCGAGAGTCTGACAGAGAGGGGGCGGGAGGAGAAGAATGAGGTGGATCGCCCTCACAAGAACGCAGGAAATCGACTGAAGGAAGCAGCAGTGGATGAGGAACTGTGAGGAAAGGAAAATATAAACGTAAGCTTTTCTCTCTTCAACAACCTAAGGGAGAACTTATATTTTGAATGAATAATATTGTTACCAGGACTTTGCTGGAGGATATTTTCTCGTCGAGGAGGGGAAAGCAGGACAGCAGGAGAGACAAAAGCCTGAGTTTGTGTAGGAGCTCGCTCTGCATCTGGAGCAGATTTACCTACAGTACACAAACAGTGACAAATATAAACAAGTTATTCAATGTTTACTGCAGATCTATCATTAGAATCAATGCAGACTAAACCAAACAGACACGACCTGGAACAAAACCCTGGGACAGTCCCAGTCCTCCCATCACCAACACCACAGTATCCAACTTCTGCTCCAGCTCTGCTGTGCGCTGCTGCAGCCCGGCCTGAGACGCAGAAGAAAACAAGAAACGTAAATAAAAGAAAACAAACTGCATGGATGAAATGAAGAGATAAATAAAGTGTTGCACGTGGACAGCAGCAGCCTCCTCTCTCAGAGTCATAGTTTCCGCGGTGAGAGCGTCGATGAGCCCTCGCTGCTCCTTCAGCTCTTCCTCAAGCCTTTGTCTCTCCTCAGCCTCTTTCCGAGTGTCGTCTTCCGCCTCAGAAAAAGCAGACGGAACTCGAGTAAACTCGGGCATATGGAAAAAATTACACACTCTGAGAAGCATCAAAACAACAATGAAGCAAAAAAAACCAGATGCTTTTATTTAGCACAAACATATTATAGACTGAAGAGGCTGTGAAGCAGCAGAAAAAATAAATTACATTCAAAAATTATTTCAAAAAAATCAAATTTCTGTGTTGAAACTGTCAGCTTGACCTGATTTCTTCATGTTTGGAACAAAGTGGTGCTAAAGGAGTTTTAGGCTTAAACAAATCTTCATGAAGTTTGATCAATGAAAACCAGCACATCCTCCTGACTATCAGCAATAAATATTGGTCCTCTCACTCAAATATCTTCCAACCACTGCCTACGACTAAATTAACTTGTTTTGGTATCTATAGAGGAGGTTTGGGGCTTTTCAAAAATATAAAATGTGAGGGGGGGGGGGGGGGGGGGCTCTGGGAGTTGTAGTTCTTGTGTGTAGTGGCATCAGTGCTAACTAGATTGCCAAACATAGACCACAATGCATTGCCTTTGAATGATTTATCAATTGGGAAAAATGTTTGTTCATGCTTTTTGAATAAAACATCAAGTTTTCATCCTCACAGCAGAGGATTCTTAAATATTCTTTAATAAAGTGGTTATATTTTTTGCGTTTTTACATTGACAAATGTGTGACGACAAATTGAGCTTTAAAAAGCTACTGAGCATGAATGAATTCCATTAAAATCCAGGACATTATGATTCTGCTTTCACTTATAGACAGATATGTAGTTTTTCGATGTTCATGTGTGTTTTCTGAGATAGATTTTCACATTTCCAATCATTCCATGACCACATGAACAGGGACACATCAACCCATTAGTACGATTTGCGCAAAAAGAAAACAAAAGTCACAATTTTGGCATAAAATCTTCAAAAATTGCAATCAAAATTAACTTTTAAACTAAATATATTAATTTTTAATCCAAATTAATGCCTGTTTTGTTCAGATTTCATTCCGATTTTTTCTCTAATGAGATGGATTACCAAAATAGTCCACACATCTTCTGGTCTGGCCCTTTTCTCAAATTTTACATTGATTGATTGGCCCACACATCAAAACATTTACCACTCCTGGGTTAGTGAGTTAATTCAGACATAGACTTTTTTTTTAACCATATGATACTTGAAAAAAAAAAACCTTATTTTTCAATACCTGTTTGAGGAGGTGAACTAATCGTCCAAGTGTTGAGACCAGGGCCACAGAGAATCCGGTGAGGCCTTGGTTTCTGTGCTGCTTCATGCTCTGAGCTGATGCTTTTTGAGGGCAAAGAGTGTCCAAGTCTGCCTCTACCTGCCCCAGCATTTCCTGCAACATCCCCAGACTGGACTGCTCCCCACTTAGAGAGGGAGCATTGGAGCTGTCCAACTCAGAGCCACGAGAAGCACATTTCCTGACCTTCCTGGTGCAGCTGCCAATCCTTTCTGCAAATAAATGTGAATATTTTAATGGCTGCAACTTTAAAACAAGTACTTTAGTTGTCAAAAATGATTACCAGATCGACGAAGCAGCGGTTCAGGATTCAGAACCTGAGAAACCAGAGATGAAGTTTCCTCGTCGTTTTCCTCAGAATGTTTGGAGCGCACACGCTGAACAACAGCTGTGGCATTGAGAGCTGCAATACAATTCAACCCCAACTTTATTGTCACACAGGAATTAAAAAACAGCTGAGTTTAACTGCAGATTACCATTGTGGTTCGGTGGTTTTCGTGATGTGCAGGGAGTCACAGGAACACCATCTCTGTCTGCGTGATGAAAGTTGGAATGATGCATTTTCTGCTGATGCGACACTCTACTTCCAGACTGCGACTTTAATTTCTGCACATTTATCCTGCAAATAAATGATCGCATTAGCACACAAGAAGCCATGACAACCACACGCTTTTAATGTTACCATGTAATGTGGCTCTTACCTTTGGATCACACGACTGTCTGAACTGTGTGAAGGATAGGCGTCATCAACTCCACCGTTTTCCTTTGAAACGTCTAGTTCATTGAGAGCCTGAAGTAAAATGATTCGCACAGAGTAGTTTAGTGCAAAGAGAAATTCATGCAAAATGAAGACAAATGGATGCTTACATTATATTTTGCAAAGATCAAAGCAACAAAATATACTTTTTTAACAGATAATTAATGTTTAAACTTCATGAAAACATAAAAACTTGAATAGAACATATTTGTGCCACATTATTTTGGCAAACATCTTTTCAACAAGATTAAAAAGTTGCATTTATAGAGTATCTCTACAGTATTCTTATAAAGAAAAACATTAAGAATCCTATCACTAGGATTCTCTTTGTATTGTTGTGCTGTAGTAGAAAAGGTTTTTTTTTTAAAGTCATCAGGACTTAGTTTTTTAAGTTAACATTTTTCTATGATATGAGATTAAACATTTTTAAACTTTGAAAACTTAATACTAATAAGATTACATCATTATTAGTATTTTAAAGACTTCCAATCACACACCTCTTGATCCATCATTGATTGGCTGAGGAACGATAAATGACTTGGGGGATCTTGTCTCTCCTGAACAGGCAATTCAGAGTCAGAATCACAGTTTGGAGCCATCGTCACACTGGGGTATCCTGTAGAATAACACAAGTAGCTTTAAATGTGAAGTCAATGAAAAATCTTTACTTTACCAATCATGTTTTGTTTTTACCCATTTGTCTCTGTGGAGCATCTCCAAACAGGTCTTTGACCACAGCCATGGCCCTGTCAGAACGGGCCAGTACGTCCTGCAGCAGCAGCTGATCAGAGAAAACCTGCAGCACACCGCCACATTTGAGGCATGAGACCAAATATAAACAGGAAATGAGGAAAATTTGGGAGAATCATTGGACCCACCTCCCTGACGATACTAAGGCTAGCTGGATCCAGAGGCGCAGGGCTGCCAGCATGTCTGACACGACGTTTGAGGGCTTTTTCTTTGAGTTCCCACTGAGCGACAGCTTTGTTACGAGACTTGTGAAGCTCATGCCGATGAGTCTGAAGCAGGAGAGAAAGTTTAGGTTCATTTGCTTCAATAAATTAAAGTATAACTGATATCATATCTATTTTTAAAGCCATATCTGAAACACAGGAGAAGAAGAGCATAATCCAAAAACCTTACTAGTTCCGCTGGCGTCAGCTTGTGCACAGACAGATCATGGACAGTGCTCTGAAACCAAAATATTCAACATCCAGATGACCCCAACTTAAATTAATGAGTGTTATGTCTGCAATGGACACAAGTGGACGGGAAAAAAAAACTCATTGGAAAAATAAAGTTCAGGGCACTGTCTTTTGGGGTCCTGATGACCCCACTTTCAATGTAAACGTGCACATGGTTAAAACGGCCCAAAAGATGACCGGAGTGCAATATTTACGCTATAAACTGTGTTTTCAGCTGTCAAAATAGATGTTTTAATGTCTCCTCAAAGATAAAAGTCACATGAATTTACTTTGTTGTCAAATAAGCTATTTTAACATAACTACAAAAGAGTAAAAGCAACTTTCATATAGAACTTTTCACATAAAACATAACACAAGAAGAAAATGTCTATTCGCATGTAATTTTGGAAAAACATGCGCCCAGTGCTAAACTTTTTTATTAGTCGCATAGACTCAAGGGAAAGGGGGTAAGGTTAGGATTAAACCACCAAATTGTTCCTGTGTGGCCAGGGGATGGATCAAATGTGGAGAACACATTTCAAACATTTAGGAGCGTGACAGTTAATGGGACTTTAACTTTAAGTTTAATTTTAAATACGTGCGGCCAACAAAAACCATCCAGCCTTGGACACACTTAGAATACGTGCGGGCAAAGCAGCAATGTGATCTTGGCAGCCTAAACACAAAGCTACATTTTAACAGAAAAAAAAAAAAAAATGTAAATCCTTTAAAGACAATTTTACTCAATAATATTAGAAATCAAAAGTGAACTTCCAATAAAAAATAAAAAAAAACTTAAAATTTTGATCTTGCTTTCATTTCATTCCTGTCAATGTTTTCTCTAATTAGTGACAGCAGGTGTCTGAGCTTACCACCCAGTCTCTTTTCGGAGCTTTGGCCTTCTTTGGGCGAACAGGCTCCCTTCCTTTCGTTGGTTGTTGTGAACGCCCCACTCTGGCATATGACATCTGCAGAAAAACACAAAGATTTGAAAGCGTGTTCGAGTATCAGCAGCCATTCTGCATTGCTTCAAATTAACACGGAAAACGTTTACAGCTGAAACAAAGCTTACGTTTTATAACAAGAAAGTATAGAGTAAAAAAAAGATAATTTACTAAAACGAAATAATGAAGGCGTTCTTTAATGTTAGCATTCCTCTTTTTTGTTGTTGTTGTTGTGGCAGCTTTTGAACTGTTGCGCGCCACTTCCTGTGCCGTTGCCACGGATACTGATTTTACAGTGGTGCATGACGGGAAAAATGTTCTTCTTTGTTGTTTTTTCCAGACGACTTCATGTACTTTTGCGTTATACTGCCGCCTTCTGGTGAAATCTAATATATGCAATACCTGCAAGATTCTTGATTCTATGTCAAAGATTCAAACTCCGTTTAATGTATTTTAGAGTAACATCAACTATTCACGCATGTTTAGCAATTAAGAAAAATGAATAAATAGATGCATAGGAAAGATAAATAGTGAACATCATTCAACTTTTACTTGAAACTCTATCCATCAGCAACATACTTATATCTATCTCTATGGTAAAACCATGAGGTTAAATCTTGATTTATCAGAAAAAAGCTCCCCTTTCAACTTCAATTATAAATATTTTTTCCCCATGAAATCTTACAAACATTTTAATTTTGGCGCTAAATTTGAAAAGGAAATGGATTCAATGTATGGATATTAAGATGTGAGTGTCTCGTGAAATCAATAAATATATATATTTTTAAATTTAATAAATAATCGTATGTTTTTATTATGTTAAACATGTATACAAAATGTAAAAATAAAAACAGACAATTCTGTTCATTAAAAAAAAAAACTAGAGACATGTATAGTCACGGATTAACTGGAAAAAGATTTTTATAAAACTGATTAAGGAAATCCAAGAGTGACAGTAAAGCCTGGAATGGTGCTGCCCTGCTGAAAGTTCAAATACAGAAGCAATATGCAAATCTAACATTTTGCTTCATTTTATATTTGATAACTAACAATTTATTTTAAAGTTGTAGATACAAACATCGCTAAAAATTAGCGTCATACGAAAAAAAATTTTGCTCAAAAACAGATTTTTTATATCTTTATTTGGAAAAAAATCTCCAGTTTATAGATGTACGATAAAAAAGCAAATAAACATGCAGCTATTTAATCTGCATTCATTTCAGCAAGACAACCCATTGAAAATCTGTGTTACTAATTTTGAATGATTTATGATTATTGGGAATTATTGGTAATCACAACATTTCTGAGAACCACTTTAAATATCCAAAAATACCAGAAGAGAGACTTCAGAGAGTACGATTAGCTTTTTTTTTTCCAAAAGAAAGTCACAACTATAAAAATCTATTATATAATGTACAAAAAAAATAATCTATATTTTTTCAAATGAAAAGCAGAATTTTCAAATAGTTTGGATCGGAAACACCTAAAAGAATATATGAATTAAATTTACAACTTGATTGCTATAACAATTACAAACTAAAACCACTAGAGGGCAGTGTCGACCCTGGTTTAGTAAACTGTTTTCACAATGAAATGTATGACAGGAGATTCAGGGAAAAAACAAGCAAACGGCTTAGAGCTAAAAAAAAAGTTTAAAGTTATGTTTGGCAATGAGATTAGGCTAAACATATTAAAACTTCAACAATATAGAAAAAGCTCACATTCCTTTATTGTTCAACATATTCTTTTAAAATGCGTTATAGAATAGAATAGGCCAGGATGGGAAATTATGCGGCAATAAATTACTTTTGTCCAAAAAATTATAGTGTTTAATTGAAAAATACAGCTGCAATATTAATTTTTTTTAATTTTTAAAGTTACATTATTTTTTAACTTTAGGCTTTTCACTCAAAAAATAGCTTTCTTGCATTAATCTGGTTATAAAGTTACTTTTTATCAACTTTAATTTATGTTGACACAAAAAAAGGAAAATGAAATAAATCAAATTTGAAAAAGTTGTTTTGTGTTTTATGTGAACAGCTTTCATTTTTAGTTTTGTTTCAAACTTTGTTTCTATTTGATTAAAAAAGTATCGGAATGAAATGTACCAAACAGGAAACAGTATTCTGTTGACTCTATGTGATCCGGTCATCCCCGCAAAGCATCACTGTACTCCAGTGAGGTGTGCATGTTCCGCCCCTCTCCCTTCTGCACAAACCTGGACGGATCCAGCGCGCTGCAGTTCAGCGGAGCCTCCAACACACTGACATCTGACGCGCCGTGACGCACGGTTTGGAACTGTGTCTTTACGCACGGGAGCGCCGGTCACACAGGAGTGACCACAGCTGTGCACGCGCGGATTGGGCAGCATGCTTTGGTCTCCTGTCCTTTCAGAAACTTTTTTAGGATTAAGGATCAGACATGAGCCTCCCTGCTGCAGCGCCAAAGAAACTATTTAATTTTTTGGGGGGGTTAAAAACTTCCGGAAGTTTGTAATTGGAATATCATGGCATTTCTCTGATATTGTTTCTAAGGATCTTCCCCCAAACTTTTTGGAGATCTGAATTACCCTCTAACAAATGACTCAGGTGGTTTGCGGCTCCATCATTTCTCCCCCTCGCCTCCCTGTTCCGCACCGACCCAGAGGACCATCCCCCGGCGCACCAGGCTGGACGAGGGGAACCGCACCTCGCCGAGAATGTGGGCAGGAAGTTCGCCGACGTTCGTCGCTGGGATTGTAACTCTGCTGTTGGTCATTATGGACGTGAACGCCAGCGGGGAGTATTGCCACGGGTGGCGGGACTCTCAGGGCGCGTGGAAAGAAGGGTTCCAGTGCCCGGAGAAGATCGACGCGGAGGACGCGATCATCTGCTGTGGGAAATGTGAGCTGCGCTACTGCTGCGCCAGCACGGACGCGCGCCTGGATCAGGGGACCTGCGACAACGACCGACAGGCGCAGGAGCCCGGGACTGAACCCAAAGAGAACAAAGACTCCCGGGCAGGTAAACATCTCAAATGGATAAGTTTATTTCTAGTTTTCCAAAAATGAACTTCCCTGCAATCAAAAAGCAGTACATTTTGTGTCATTTTGCAGTTTAGAACATCTGAGATGTTCTCCTTCAGCTGCAGAGGTCACAGAGGCATGCAGGACGAAACATGACCTTTCTATAGGTTTGCTTTCATTAAGTCTCCCTCCCTGTCAGGAGGGATGATCTGCTGTTTGTCCCACTTGGCAACAACAGCTGCACAGGAGACAGCAGAGCCCCCCTCCAAAAAAAAAAAGCCCCACTTAACTGCACTCACAAATGGCAAACTGTGCCCTTATAAATAGCTGTGTTTGTTCTGTAACAGTGCAAGAGAGAGCCAGGCTCAAATCACGCCGTCCCCACGGGGATCAAATTTGGACTTGACCGGATCTTGGAACAGAGCTCAACTACAGAGCGCTGACAGGCCTCTTCATAAGAAAAAAAACCCCTAAATGATCGTTTCCTAACAAGATCACTGTTAAAGAGAGTCACACTTACTTCCAATAAAGCTGCACTCAGGAGCTGAAACACCCTCCATAATCTTGTGGATTAATGTGGCAAAAATATTAATTTCTTGCCCCACCCTGCGGCCCCTCATTCCTCCCTGCTCACATTCCCATCAGGTAATCTACCATAAAGTCTTTCGGAGCCGCATGTATCTTGAAAAAGTTCATGTATACTGGACATGAGAGGAACAACAGAGGTTGCTTTTCCTCCTCTGCTTCTCTGAAGTCACTATCATTGCCTTATCACTGCAGGAAGAGCTAGATACATTCCACTCTGTGGACCCCAGCCAAACCAACCTCAAGAAAAGCAGCTTTTTTTCCCCTTACCAAGAGTGGAAGCGGAAGTGGTGACCCCCCCACATCACCACTCCTTCAATTCTCTTCAAGCACCTTTTTTTTTTTTCCCTTCGCAGCATCACCGAAGAAAGACTCACGGCACAGTGTCAGGGAAATTATTAATGTGCTTAACATGAGGGAACATGTGGTATTTAGGTATGGGAGAAAGCCCACGGGAGGGCTCAAGGAGACAGGAGGAGTCCAGCCGGCCAAAGAGACCTTTCCCAAAACAAGAGCTTAAGAGAGGGGGGGTCTGCTGCTGCCGAGGCACGGCTGCCACAGCTCAGCTGCAGCAACAGGTGTGGACAAGTGACAGGCAACAATAGGAAGGGGATCCAATGCAACAAAAAGTGTGTGCACTCAAGGCCAGAGGGAAGGGGGGAACTTTTGGGAGAGGGAAGGCAGTCATGCACTTCAAGAGAGGATATTTTAGTGTTAATGTGTCATGTTATCAAAGAAAGAGCAATACTGAAAATGAGCTGAACACACTTGGTAAAAAGTTAACTTAAGAGTGTGAAAAGTAAAGCCCTAAACGGGGCTGTGTATCACGAATTCTCACAATTTTATGCAATTTAGACATTTTTCTAAGTCTAATATAGAGCTACCACAAATTATTATTTTAATTAATTAATTATTTGACTAATCACTATTACATTTTCTGATTAGTCGACTAATCGGATAGTTGGTTATCTGGATGTAAAACACACATCTTAATCAAATATTTCATTGGACACTTTTCTCCTTTCTTTTTGTTATGTTTCCAACTTTTAAGCTTTGCTGACGTTTTGTTATGTTACCGATTCTTCCTATGACTTCCTGTGACATGACCACTGACCCGGATCAACAATTAAATTATTCGTTGACTATTTTAAGAGTAGTGACTAATAGACTAATCGTGGCAGTCCTAGTCTAATGTCTAATTTCCAATCCAAAACTATGTTATTTGGTCACAAAAAAACGATTTTCTGTGATTCAAGTTGCACAAAAGGGACATTTTTAATATTAAAATTTAGAATTCTTGCATTCTTAATTGATTCTATTGATGCAAACATGGATCCAAGCCCCTGCAGCTCCAAAATTCCCTTAATTTAGCTTTTAAATGAAACAAAAACATACATTTTTATTGGGTTAACTGAAACAATAAAAGAGGATGGTTCAAAACAAAACAAATTCAGACTTTAAAAATCGATATTACAAGTTAATTTCAATAATTTAATGTTTTTAACTCCTTGATGTCGACTGATACAAATTTGCATCAAACCAATTAAGCTCCAAATTTAGCATCTGGATGAAAGTAATTTTTTTTTCATAATTGGAAATAAGTTCAGCCGTCAAATGTATTAATTTTGAAAGCATTTCCAGTGGTCCTTTAATCGTGATTACACAGTTTTTAGGAAAAGTTGTGGACAGAACTGTTGGACTAGAAGTAAACCTTCACTCATTTCCCATCATCCCTTTGTTGACACGGTCTCCCGTAGCAATATCACAGCAATCCAGACGTTCAGTTTTGAGCCAGATGAAAAAAAAAGCGTACTTGGGTCTATTTTTCTACAGGTGGTTGTATCAGCAGGGAAGTTGTGACTCGCCATTGTCGAACCTATGTCACACCTACAAGCTTAATTTTCTTCTTATATGCCCTCCAATTTCAGAAGGAACATGTTAAAAACACAATTTTTGCTGGAGTGGGTCTTCAAAGCAACCTTTTATCCTAATGTGAAACATTTTTTTTTCCTGTATATAATTTACTGTATGGCTTTAAATCCACTTCTAAGATGGAGTAATACAGGAAAAAAAGGAAAGTGGAGGCAGAGATGTTAAAACTGCAGCCATATATGTGCAGGAAAAAAAAAAGCCAGCGAATGATTTCCAGGGACATTTCCTCGGTAAAACCGTGTGCTGTCATACAAAGGCTCTCTTGAGGCCTGTTTATTAGGGGCGAGTAGCTGCGAGGTCCAAAACCCAAATGGGTCAAGGTATTTGAAGTCCCCACACCTTGGCGTGCTTTTAAGATGCTGCCTCTGCCAAAGAGTGACTCTTAACAAGCTTCATGCGGTAATCCTCTTAGTAGCTCGCAACTTTTTGATGAGCATTTTGAGAAGAAAAAAAAAAAAAAAAAGAAAAAAGTCACGGATGTATTTCAAAGCGCCCAGAGACAAAAGGAAACTGGAGCCAGCTGCCACCTTTTCTCTCTCTGGTGTAGTTACACTTCATTACAGCATTCAGTGGAAAGTGACTTAAACCCTGTGGGAAGAATAACACCGAACCAGCCTCCCGCATTTGTAACATGGACATTTAGGGAACGTGAAACACCTCTGGAGTGACCTCATCCTGTTTGTCGCCTCGTTTCAGCTCAAACCACTGCAGGCACTCGCTGTTTGGCAACAAGAAAGTTGGAAAACTTGGAAGGAAAAGTTATTGTTGATCGTGTTTCAAAGTTATTGCTGGAGCACCCCCGGCTCTTTTCACACATTTACACTCCTAAACTCGAGGGCTTCACATATAAAAACGTCAGGACTTTACATGTTCAATAACATTTCTATTAGCTGACCCAGGCTGCCGGGTGGAACTGAGATCCACCAGTGTATCGTTGCGACGTTGATTTGCAGCCTCAAACAGAAAGAAATAAAAGGTCAGTGAGGAGGAGCTCACTTTTTCCTCTGATTTACTGGCTGAAAAGCCTCCCATTCTGCTACATTAAATCTGTCCACTTTAATACCTCGCTGTACGCAGATGCCAGGGGCTGCAGTGCAGCTTATTTTCAAAGGACTCGGTCATAAAAAGTCAACGAAAAAGAGGGGTCACCCGTATCTGCAGGAGGCCGAGCCTGAAGAATGCCACTCTGGTCTGTGGGGTCGAGGAGGCTGGGGGCTCAGCAGGGTGCTGAGGATTAAAACGGATCAAAACAAAGGGAATAACGGTTAATGAGAGCCAGGGTACCAATCCCTGCGTACCTTCAAGTCAGTGGAGCTCAGATGCCCCTCTCTTGGTCAGGCTTTTCCATCAGATGACCTCTTAGATGGAGAATTGATTGAGCAGGAGGTATAAGCAGGATGTTCTTGAAGGGTAACTAAACCCTAATCAACTTTTTTTGGCTGTTGACCTCTTTAAATTGGACTTTAAAAGTGTGTGTTGTTCTTGTTTAATTCTTGAAAATATAGTCAGAAACCATCTGTGTGCTGCCCCCTACAGGTTGAATTGTGGTATTAAATTTTAACTTCGTGATTGGTTAAACAATTTAAGTCCCACATCATAATAACAGTTCTGTTTCCCAGCTCCACCCCTCCGACTTGATTTTCACATTTTGGCTGTGAGTGGGGTCAGCCTCCAACTTCCCTGTTTGGTCACCCTTGAAGCTAAAGACTATTTTTATGCTTTTCTTTTCCTAGTTCCCATCTACGTGCCATTCCTCATCGTCGGCTCTGTTTTCGTGGCCTTCATTCTGGTGGGCTCCGTGGTCGCCGTGTGCTGCTGCCGATGCCTCCGACCCAAGCAGGAACTGTCCTCAACGGGTGCCACAGGGGGCGGGGCCACAGGCGGGCGCCTTTTAGAAACCATCCCCATGATGGCGAACACCTCCAGGGGCTCCTCGTCTCGGCAGTCCAGCACAGCCACGTCCTCCAGTTCGTCGGCGCCGCCCGCTGCGCCCCGCAATGCTCCGCCCCCTCTCATGAGGGCCCAGGCGTCCTGCTGCCTCCCCCCCGACGCCAGCGTCTTTGTCAACATGCCTACCAACTTCTCTGTCCTCAACTGCCAGCAGGCCACTCAGATCATGTCTCACCAGGGGCAGTTCTTGCACCCGCAGTACATCGGCTTTGCCCACCCCGTGTCCTCCACCCCGACCTTTTTGGACCCCAACCAGGGAGGATACAGGCCCCTCCAGTCTCCCTGCCCCCCCAACACCGGTGGGTCCATCATAGTCAGTGAGCAGAAGTCTCCTCCAGTGACAGTGTGATGAAAAACAGACTGTTTTATACCAAAGGCGATAGAAGTTCAACCTGCAGAAACCTGGGAGTCCCTCCAGGGGTTTTCAAATGATCTTTTAAGGAGCAACGTTTCTTTCTAGATACAGACTGGGGTATAATGCACATGCTTTTATCTGTATGTGTGTTCATGGAGATCTGCAGGTGATGCCAGAGAACGACTGAGTGGTTTCTATCATGTGAGATATATTTGTTCATGCTGAAAATGTGAGGAAAGAAAGCGTGGAAGGACGAGTAACTGTGACGAGAATTGCAGGTGGTGGTGAAAAAAGCAGTTGCAATCTCCCAGTAGACCATTTCAAGAAGTAATGAAGAGAACATGGGACGCAGAGTGTGACGCTCCACCCAGCTACACAACCCCCTCCCACCACCACCGCCGACACCTTTTACCACCCAGAAAGAAAATAAAAAAACTGCCAGGAGCGGAAGCACTCACAGACCCCAAATAGGACAATATTCACACGAGGCTGGAGCTTAATGTTCCTTAAATGTGTGAAACAGAACTGAAGGAGCTCTTTGAAGATTACCGACTTAATTACACAGACCCACCAAACTTTTTTTTTTTTTTTTTTTTTCTCTCTTGAGAATTGTGTTCTTAGCTCCGGCACAGCTCAGCGGATTGGCATCCGAAGCTTGAGTCACCATTTCATTCTTGAGAAAAGCAGCAGAGTGGTAAATTATTGGTTATTTGAAGAACATGCAACTGGAAGGATGTTGGTGCAGCAATTCCTGATGGGCACAAAGGCTCCCTCAAACGTGATGCAGTACAAGAAAATGTGGTTGTTTGAAAGAATTTTGGAAAATAAACACAATTTGAAACAGAAAACGTTGTGAGTTTGACACCTGGAGCCAAAGACATGATGAGAAACCTTAAAGCACCAACACAATCCCCTCAAAACACCAACACAAAGAGACATATATTTAAGGTATTAAAGATGTTCACACAAAGCCTCATCTCCTACAGAGGAGAAACTTCAAAGGAACATTTTCAAATCAAGAAGTTGAGATAAATCGGGGACAGTTTTATGCCAGAGCTGGGTTAAAAAGTGCTTCTTTGGAAGATTGACTTGCCGTCGTGAAGCAGCTGTAGATGGTTTGGGCTGAGCTCCATCCAGGAAGGTGGGTGGGAAGGGGATCTCCAACCAAAGGGAGAATAATCTCCTAATAGTCTGTCTACGCTCTCCTGAGCTTAAAGACGGGGCGTGGGAGAGGTTTGCATCTGTTAATGTATAAAGTAACATGGATGTCATGTTGAATGCTTCGATACATTTTTCCCGTTTTGCGTGGAACGTGTAAACCGAACTTCCCCAGAGCTCGACTCAAAAGGTTTCGCCTCAACAGCTCTGGGACTCAAAAAAGTAAAAACAAAAAGCCATTTGCTCAGAACATGGATTGATTAGATTTAATGATTAGGATTTGGATGGACAGCCCCCCTCTCCCGACCCTTCAGACTTGCATTCCTGCACACGAGTGTCCTCAACACAAGAGCACACAGACAATGGACTTCACATTCAGACCAGTACAAGAGCCAGGAGACACATGACCCGAGCACACGTCCCACCCCTGCTCTGCTGCTGTTTTTAAAAGTAATTCAAGTAAAATATTCTCTCTAAAACACATGAGTACAAAACCCGACATGAATAAAAAAATAATACATAAACTCAAAAACATAATTCCCTCTTTAATATTAATAAAAAACAAGAGTGAAATCCAACAAAACTGGAGGAGGAAGTGTTAAAGCTTTTTCTTTTAGATCAACTGCTAGATGGGTCAATCAGGGAGGAGTCATAGAAAACTTGTAAAATAAGAAAACAATTAAAACTGCAAAGATGGAAGAGATGTGGGCTGCTGACGATGCTAAGATAAGAAGACGTCTCGGCGGGGTAGGAGGGGCTGCAGCACTTCAGTTGAGCGTTCTGCCTCAGCGGCATCTCTGTGGTGTTTGGCAGTGAGGCTCGCTGCTGCGATGGAACAAAGGGGGCCTGTCGTGGCGATGCAGGACTCCGGCGGCTCCTCCGGTCTGCGCTCCCCTCCCACCCTTTATGCGAAACTCAACCTGGAGATGGGCGCGCTTTATTTTTTTGATGTATTTGGCGTCGGCAGGTGACGACAGACGAGCTGAACCCTCCTCGAGGGAGGGAGGCGAGAGGTAATCTTGGGAAGCGAACACACATGAACACACATGCACACAAACACGGGGGCACCAGTGCAAGCAGACATACGTGCAAAGGCAGAAACAGACACACTGGAACGCTCGCACACATCGACACACAATGGCGTGAAGCACTCCCCGTCTGAGGGTTACACAGATACACGAAGCAGTCTCTGAGTTTGACCTGGCATGTCTGTGCGTGGATATGATTGCTCATGCCTGTGCAGCTTAAGTGAGTGCCAATGTTCTGTTCTTGGCATGGTCCCTTCTCCCAACATCCGTGTGCAATGGCCTCCACACCTGAGCGCGCCCCCACACGAGGGGTCCTGTCCTTGTTTCAGTAAGGCCATAGCAGCGGTCTGGCACCCAGCGGGAGGGCGTCGTGAAAGTCTGTCTTTGCTTGACAACCATTGCTACAGTGAGCCAAAGATTTGATTAGGGCGGGGCTAGAGGCTGGGCCGCTGGCGCGTGGTGTCGTAGGAGCGAACTACTTCAGACTGGGACACCACGCCATGTTCCTCCTGAGAGAAGGCATAGCCATCTGCAAGAGGATGGAGGAGGACACACGGTTACCTAAAAAATAGATCTATATATATATTCTTTATGTGCTTGTTTGCCTTATTATATCATGCCAAGAAGACTAAAGAAAAAATGGCTTTATGACTTTATAATCAAGCATAATCATGCGTTTATAAAAAAGTCAGAATGCTAGTTTTCCTCTGTAGTCTCATGGCGTCGATATAGAGGTAAAAAGCACATATAGAATATCATACCAAGCACATGTACAAACATTTATTACATATTTAAGATAAAATATGAAATCAGAATATTTAATCACAGCATCAAAATATTTTGATATTTTAGAACTGGTAGAAGTCACAAGATTATGAGTAAATAGTTGTAATTTTATAATAAAGTCGTAATATTGTAAGAAAAAAAAATGTAATTTTACTAGAACAAAGTTGTAATACTATGAGAAAAAAGCTGTAATATTACTCAAAGTTGTAATATTATGAGAAAAAAGTCAGAATTATACAGGAATAAAGTCATAATAATTTGAGTGAGTCGTAATTTTATGAGAAAGTCGTAAAATTAAGAGAGAAAATTTAGTAATTTTAAGTGAAAGTCATAATATTTTAGAAAGAAAACTCGTAATTTTATGAAAAAAGTCATTTTATGAGAAAAAAAAACGCATGAGAAAAAGTCGTAAATTTACAAGAATTAAGTTATAACTTTGAGGAAAAAAATCATGATTTTATGAGGAAAAAGTCATAATTGAATGAAAATAAAATGTAGATTTATGAGAAAAATTAGTAATATTAGGAGAAAGAAGATGTATTTAACGAGAATAAAGTTATAAATTTATGTGAAAAAACTTGCATTTTTATGAGTATTAAAGCGTAATATGAGAAAAATGCTCATGCTTTTTCAAAAACATAGTTGGTTTTATAAGCCTCCAGCCACCATATATTCCGACAAAATATATCATAAGCAGCTACTTATGGTGATGCCACAGTCACCATATCAAGTCATAACCACATCATGTATGGCGTAAACAGCACACCCACCAGTAGTCCACCCCTGGTGGGTCAAGAATCTTCTTTCGAAGAGGACCAGAGTCCTGTGAATTCTTTTCTATGTCCTTATATTTACAATAAAACAATGATGACTCAGTATTTTCTTATTTGTGAAACCAAAGCTGAAGTAATCTACTCTCAAATTTAGATTTTTTTCTTTGTTGTTGTTTCTATTTTTCTTAGTAAAAAGACTTTTGTCAAAAAATGTATGACTTTAATTTAGTAAATTACCACTTTATGATTTATGAAAATATGATTTTACTTTCATAAAATACTGATTCTTTTAATCTCAACTCTATGAGTTTATTCATGTAAAATTATGACTTTTTTTCATAATTTTATGACTTAATTCTTGACTTTTTTTTTACATTTTATCCTCATAATATCAAAGTTTATTCTTGTAAAATTAAACTTTAAAAAACTCTACAATTCTATTCATGTAAATGTATTAATTTACTTTTTATTTCCATGGTGGCCTTAATACTTGGTTGTATGACAGGAATGTGTTGATGCAAGTTTTAAGAGAAGACTTGATAATGGGTATCAGGAGTAGCAGCACTTACGTGACACAGTCTGCTGCACCGAATTCGAGCGTCCTACACTTGAAGGTGTCTTCCTAAAGACTCTTGTCAGCAGATGGGCTCGTTCGTTTAGACTGTAAAGAGAAAATTAGCAATTAGAATAAAACTTCAGAGCCTAAAGTCCCACTCTGATCATCTTTTGATCTAATTTAAAAGCGTTACATTGATTTTTTGAATTACGATTAAAGTCAGAATCGAAAAATCTGTCGTTATCTAGGACATAGTTTCTGTAGAGTGCCAGGAGTTCGCTAGAAATTCATGTGGGCGGAACCTCTGATATGGAGCAATCCCACCCCCCTTCCCATCCTACAACTGAGAGCTCCCTGCTTACCAACACTCTCCAGCTAGCTTACAGACCCTCACACCCAATATAACATTACCAGTGCAAGAAAAATGGCGAATGCGATCCAGCTGTACAATTTTGAACTAGATATCAGCTCAACGAGGATTCGTCTGCCAGTGGATGCATCAGAATGAAGCGTATTTTCTACGTCTAAAATACACTCTTCTACAAACTGCATTTTTCATTTGCTCCTGATTCACAACTATTTGAATAAACCTGACCTTTCACCATCAGGAAAATGTCACAAGAACATGTTAAAACACTATTTTAATTGGAGTGGGCCTTTGAGCCATCATTTCATCAGGTTATAAAGGAGAAGCCTCATGATTTACACAGCTACATAACAACAACATCAATGGTTTTTATTCAGTGTACACATTCCTCCATGCTTCTGGCTGTAGGATTGTGGAGATTTGAAAGCGTTTGGGCCTCCGCCAGCTTTTAACGCGTAATTGCAAAAGCATCCAGAAGCTGCGGAACTCCAGACAGAGGGGTCCTCTTCCTCAGGGATCAACAGATAAAAACACAGATCAACAAATCTATAGAATTTAAGACCAGAAGGAGAAGGCTTTTGACATTCAGCGCCGGCTAACAGTAAGTCATAAACAGCCTGCAGGCTAACAGGCCATCCACAGTAAACCATTCCTCACCCACTGCCCACTCCTCTCCTCATAAGCTGCCCCCCCCCTTTCCAAGAAGAAGAGTGGATCCTCTGTTCTGAGACCACACGCCGTCACGGCTCCTCTGCTCCTGTGACCAAAAATAACCGAGTCTTTTCCACATATTGCACACAAACGAATGCCCGTTAATTACGTCTGCGAATTTCCCTCCGGTCTCATCGCCATCATCGCTGCCGTTAAAGTTTTCCCAATGAAACCGATACGTTCAGCGTCCTTATCTCACAGTTATGCAATAACTGTTGACTTTTTCTTTTATGGGGGATAACATTTTAACCCTTAACACTGGAGCTCTAGCATTTATGTTCTTTGATTTACTGTAACTTTTCAACCGTTAACACGATCAACGTAAATCTAGAATCTACTGGAATTACGCTGATCGTGTTAAATGTTGAAAAGTTACAGTAAATCAAAGAACAAATGCTGGAGCTCCAGTGTTAAAGGGTTAATGGACGAGCTGCGCACTGAGGCTAAATTTTAAATTTGAAAGATTCCGTCGGGTTTGTGGTGTTGAGAAGAAAAATGGATAGGAAGTTTTGGGCTGAAACTCTAAAAAACGACGCTGAGTAACTGATGAAAGAATTAATAATAGCCTCTCCTTTTTCCTGCTGTTTTTCCTTGAATACCTGCCGATTCTCTCCAAAAAAACCTCCAAGGATGCACTTCCTGACACAAACCTGTTCTATTCCTTTCATGCCTACCACCAAGAGCTCCCATGAAACTGCAAACGCAGATGTCCTTTTTTTTATTTCACTCACTCTGTTGACCTCCACTTTATTTTTATGATTCAAAATGGTGAAGGCGCAAAGATTTGCTCCTGATTCCCAAAGATTAAAAGCAGTGAAGGATGGGGCCCTTCATAAGGGTCAGGAGGAGCGGCATCATTACCCACTCATTCCTATCCTACCTGGAACATACCTCAAATTACTTCAGCTCCTCTCAAGAACAAGCTTATTCGCTACTAAGATTTTGTGCAATATTTTCATTTAAAGCATGGATCTGCAACCTGAGGCTGCATGTGTACATGAGCCACATGTTGCTCATGTACCCCTCCAATGTGGCTCCCTGCTTAAACGCAAATAATAAGTTTTAAATGTAAAGATAAAATAAAAGCTAAGAACAAAGGTGCCACCAAATGTTAAGTAAAGTAACTAAGCCTCATTCAATGCATTCAACATAAGGATGAATTACAAGTCGAACTACATAGGTAGATTTTCTATATTTGAACAAATGAAAGGATTTTAAGTGCACTTCATGGGCTAAAAATAAACTATTGGTCATTTTATTAGCTCTGATTTAATTTTAGTTTGTTAGATTTACATATTTCTTGCTGAGATGCACCACTAACGGTAAAATAAACTGTTAAAATTACACTATTCTACTACATTTGCTCCACTGAGAAGATTCTGTGCGACACAGAGTGTATTTTATTTTGAAAGGAAGTTGTGTGAACCTCTCAAAAGTTTTCAACTGTTTAATATTTTGGAAAAAAGTCTTATTTCCTTTTGCATCTTATAAATATGCAAAAAAGATACATTTCATTCATATTAATCATAAAAATCCGTGCCTTATATTTCTAAAGGGTGAGGTGAGACTTTGTGGCTCCAGTTGGGTTTTAGTCCATGAGAAAATGACTCAAATGGCTCTAAGTGTTTAAGGTTGCTGACCTCTGGTTTAAAGTGTTTTGGGACAACAATTCTATATATTCTACATCTATTACTTGAAAATACTTCCACCAACAAGTTATTTTTGTTCTAAAACAGCTCTACAAACACAAAAACGCTATGTCACGGTCTGAAGAGCTACAGCCAAACAGCAAACACACCAGGTCTGTACAGCAGTTTAAATTGGTCCACCTAAGAAGAAGCCCAGAGGAACGGAAGAATGTCAGAACAGAGAGAAAAAAAATGTGAACACAACACTTAAGATGGAAATGGGAGATAAAGGGAGAGAAAAGTGAACTCGTGTCATGAAAATCATGCAAATGTCACTCAAAAACGGCGTGCAGCGAGCCACACGGGTCATGTGAGGCCAGAGTTCACGCAGTGGGAGAATGCAAATGCGGCAACTACCTCTGCAGAGCAGGTCTGAGGCTCTACGGGACCTCGGCCTTGGCTTCGGTCCTATGGACATAGCCACAGGCAGCAACAGAGATAGTTTGTTTTCATACACACAAAAAAGGGTCCAAATTGTTGCTGAAACTGAGGGAAGCGGCTGATCTGAAGGGAAACGTCCGGTAACATTTAACTGACGAAGCAGTGTAATGCAAAATGACAAAAGGAAAAAAAAATATGATTTTTTGGTGAAATTCCATGATGCCTTGCAGCTTATTGTACCTTCGCCCGCTGGAGTCTCGAAGCACTGCTGCTCCTGGGTCAACAGCATGCGCCTCCAACTCCTGCACCTCCTCCAGCAAAGACTTCCTCACACTGCGGCGTGCGCTGCAGAGCACAAACCAGACACATTGGAGCGCTTCAATTTGCACTTGCATGCGAGTCGTAATATAAGGTGCTGACATCCACTTAAAACGGGGGTTGTGTCAACAATTCGGTTAAGTTAAAACGGTACCTGTTCAGATTTCTTTATTGAATGTGTTCTACTTACGCCGTCCAAGCAAAATCTTTGAGCAAACAAGCAGTAGGCACCAGGATCAGGCCCAGCCAGAAGTACCAGCACTGCATCACCCTGCCAGCCTGCAATGACAACACAGGCTCCACTTGTATTTGCGTGCACATTAACTCAAATTGAGGAGCCATTTTTCTCAACAATGACCCCTGACTAAGTACGGCAAAGTGTAATGGCAAAGAGAAACAAGAGCCAAAGATGACTAAAACTTTTTCCACCGCTTTCCCACTGCCTCTGTGATGACGAATGATGAAAATGCCTGTAAAGTAAGCATACGCCCCCCCCCCTACCTGTCCCTGCAGACCATCTGCAGCCCAGCTCATTGACTTATGACCCCGTTCCCGGCCTGCCTTTAGGGGTTAATCATGCTTCCACGCACTGTCTCCCTTCGTCCGTCTGTCTCAGTCGCTTTTCCTGTAATCTCCGTCCTAAAAAACTTTCTTTAAACATCGCAGCTCGTCTTCACCTGCAACTGTTAAACCCCAGACTTCTCCTTCTTAGCTAAATGCTGTGTGGTCCTTCAAACAACGACTTTTTTGTGGTGTAAACTTTACAACAACTGATTTATTGTTGATTAAAGTTTGTTTCTTTTTTTTTAAACTGTGGGATTGTATGAAAGACAAAAAGACAAAAGGCCAAAAACTTGAGCAAAACATTTTTGTCCATTACAAAAAAAAAAAAAAAAAAACAACCCACAAACACAAGTCATTTTGTTAGCATTTATAGTGGTGGATTCTTTTATAGACAGAAAACCAGATAACTCCTTAGAATCAATAAACATCTCCATGGATGGAAGCACAGATAACGGGGAAATAGAAGAGGTGGCTTTGGGGGACTGGGTTGAGACCTGACCCTCCATCATCTCTTCCCCACTTACAGCAGCTGCAGATATTTGACCGCATTCCTGATTTCTGACATAAATTGAACTAATGGGCTTGGGGAGGGGAGTTACTCAGTGGGGCTCCTCCCCAACGATTTGGTCCCTGATTCAAAACCCTGTTGAGTCAACACCTCCGCTGAGGGCAGTAAAAGTAAAAGACAGGGGTTTGGGTGACACGCAGCAGGTGCTGGAAGCCCGCTGAGAGAGCCGCAGGGGTTTTAACCTTCCCCGGGGAGCTCCTGCAGAGCCGACATGGAACACCCAAGATGAGAGTCGCACTGACGCCAACCGGGGGCAGGTTACACGGCAAAAATAAGACGTAGAAACCCCAATCCTCATCTGTCGATGACATGAACGACACTTGCCTGGCCCAGCATGTCGGGAGCGATGGGAATGGTGGGCCAGATGACGGAGTAGACCGCGAAGAAGACCATCCAGAGGGCGATGCTGCCCCAAACCGCCAAGTGGGAGAACTGGAACACCAAAGAGGAAAAGGACAAAGAGATTTTAAGGGATGGACAAAACGAGGTCAAATAGTTTACATACAGCTCATCCGGATATAGACAACCTTTCCCTCCCTCCCTCCTTCTCCATCGTTAACCCCCTCTGTGATCTGTTGTAAAAGGACACTGTGTGAATTCCCTTACTTCATTACTGACAGGCTGTTGTGCAGACAGCTGAAGGGACAAAAGTGTCAGTGCCTACCTGCCCATCATCAAAAAATGTGTGGCTCCAACCAAATTATGTCACCGTCGCATCATTTTCCTTTTTAGTCCTTTTGGAACCATCTTTCACTCAAAGAATTAGTCGATTTGTTTTTATTAGAAATAGAATCTGACTCTTTGTGTTTGTCATTCAGACAAAGCAGTTAGTCAAATAATCTAGAAAAATATCTAATCCGATTTTGCATTTCTACTTTTACTTCTGTTTTATTTAATTTATTTAGGCTTTTTCAGTTAAAAGAAGGCAAAACGTGATAACGTTCTTTCAATCACAAAGTGAATTTGTTTGATCATATGTAAATGATATTATTAGGTGGCCCTGAAGTGAAAATCACACCAACAAATAACTCAAAAACAATTCAAAGATCACGACAACTAAAAAAGCAAAACCATAAAAATCCTTTAAAAATACCAAAACAAAATTGAAAAACTGACAAATGAAACAAAATAAAATGAAAACAAAAGAAATTTCCAAAAAATCAAAATACATAAGAAACCAGAAAAGGTAGGTATAATGGGACATTGCTGATTGGATGATGATTTTTGATTTTTTTTAAATGTGTTTTCAATGTCTGCATGCAAATAAAATAAAATAAAAAAGGGATTATTATTAGTTTGAAGCATATCCAGTATCACTAGATGTCAAATAATAGACAAGCATCATCATCCAATCAGTGTTGTCCCATAGTACCTACTTTTTCCAGTTTGTTTCATTTTTTAATTTATTTGGAAGTTTTTTTTTGTTTGTTTTCTAAAATGTTCTTGTTACAGAAACGGGAAATGGTCGGTATTATTTAAAGTTATTTTATTAAAGTCATTTAGCTTAAAGCGATACTAGTAGTGTTCTGTACTAATCATATTAGTGAGTGAACATTGGAAAATAACCTGGGGTCATCATCCAATCAGTGATGTCCCACAGTGCTTACCTTTTCTAGTTTCTTATTGTGTTTTGATTTTTAACATTTCATTTTGATTTCTGCAAATTACTTGTTTTCTGCTATTTTTTTTTTTTTTAATTCCTAATATATATTTTTTTTGATTATTTGTTTCACTTTTTTGTTTTTGCCTCAAGTGATTTGTTGATGTGATTTGCTTTTCAAAGTATGATGACAAAAGCAGACATCTTCAACCATAAAATAGAAATATTTTATTTAGAATTTTGACTAATAATCAAAATGTTTTATTAAATATTGTAAATCTACCATATAATTTCACAAAAACCCCACAGGGAAATGTAAACATTTATCTGACTTGACATAAAGAGGAGGACATCTGGGTTTTAAGTTAGCAGTTAAATTCAGTCTGTTTTGCTCTTATGTTTTTTTATTTAATGTCAATCCAACAGATGGTAGCCTCAATTTTCTGGCCTGCTTTTCTCCTTTTTTTTGCTATGCTCTGTCTGGAAATCTACAACTTCCGTTCCTCCCTGACGGAAAACTCAAAAAGTATATTTAGGAGTTGTTGCAGCTGCTTCAGAGTAAAACCTCCCGACTGACTTAAACGGCGAGGAGGTGTTAATATGTGTCAACATTTGGACATTTTTCTGTGCGTTTGAAATACTGCAGTGGAAAATAAAACGCGACCGCATATGAACTAGTTGGAAAAAAATGGTGCAAGCAGCTGCAGTTTAAGAAACCTCAGGCCTGCAGTTCTACATCAAGGTACGCCACATCTTTTCCCACGCCTTTGCTGACGATGAAGCATTTAGAGAAGTCATGTGAAACTGTGCAGAGTGGGCCTTCCCGCATCTGTACTCGCTGATGGCTGAAAGAACACAGGACATGTGGTTTATTAAGAGTGTGCCTACCCTGGTCCAAGCGGTGGTCTCCATCCCAGCTTTGAGACACACTGTAACAACCACGTACTACACAAACAGACAAAAAAAGAGAAGCGAGTGAGCAAACAGGAGAAAAAAAACAGATTCGCTCACTGGGAAAAGTGGTGATAATAAACATTAATGTTACACTGTAAACTCTCCTAATCTAGCCTGGACCTCCACAGACTCTCTGCAGTCACACACAAACACCACAGGCATCCTCATGAGACAGGAGGGAGTAAATTGATAGTAAGACTGCGAGACAGAGAGACGGATGAGTGTGGAAGGGAGACGAAGTGGCTACACTCAGAATGTTTCAGGAAAAGCACTCTGGTGCTTTGTGAAAACACACAGAAACAAACGCACTCAAATGCACAAAGCGGGAAGCTTACCGTGTAGACCATGTTCCCAGCAAACAGGTAGTCATTTCCCTGACCGTTACTGAAGGGAGAGTCTGTGGAAAACACACACAGCCTGAGCTAGAGTTGGTGGAGACGAGACGACGAGCTCGCCAACGTTACTCACCGTGCTCCAGCATTTTCAGAGGAAACCAAAAGAGGATAATGGAATGAATCAGTGCATTAATACAGTGTCCCCAGAACACCTGAGAGATGGGGAAAAATATCGGAAATCAAGTCAGTTCCAGCTAATGCCAAAGCACACAGACACACGAAAGCGTACAAAAACAGCTATTCCTCACAGCAACACAACTTCCTCTGTGCCGATGCCATCAAACGCGCCCTCCTGTGCGGCACTCACACATATTAACGCACACATACAGTCATCCCAAATGAAAGCCCTCATTATTCTGCAGCTATGAATCTCATCAAGAGTTGTCATGGAAACGACTCTGTATACATGAACCCTGGTTTGAGTCCAAAAACAAGCCGCCAGCATCAATCGTCAAATCTCAAACAGCTACAGGATGAATGCTGAGGAGGAAGATGACAGTTTGTGCCGCTGTGCATGCGGGTACCTTGGTGTTGAATCCCTCGGCATTCTGGGTAATTCTGTAGAGCTGTGGGAAACGGAGCATGTTCTGCTGGCTGCACGGCCGGTCAAAAATTCCCAGAGTGAAGGGAGGCAGCGCGGTAAAAATCTGCCCGAAACACATGCAGTCGTTAGAGCCATCACAACAAAAGCACATCTACTCCAAACAGCTCTATAGTCAACGCTCTTATCAGATTGTCTGCACCAAAAGGAATTCCAAAATGGATAAATACAGCGAGCCTGAAGGCATCTGCAGTCAGACGTAAAGTATATATAGCAGCCGCCAGAGCTCAGAAACATAGGCTCCCTTACAAAGATAAATGCAGACGTCTCAGGCATGCAGAAAAAGCAGCGACGAGAAGACCAACAGAGATTTATCAAAAAGATAGGAAGACTGCAATTATGTCAGTTAAGTGACTTTAGGAGAGGAAGGGCTGCATACTCACCACATTGTAGAGGCCTATGCACCAGCGCTCAAAAAGGATCTGACCGGAGAACCCGTTCACGAAGGCAAACCAAAGCTGAGAAACAGACAGACATGAGTTAGGACGCTTTATATAAACAATCATGAGAAAATCCTTTTCAGAAAAAAACACTACAATTAGAGCTAATGGAAACTTCTTGCATCTTTATGAGCCATGGAGAATAAAGACTGGAAAAGCCCATCGGATCGGATCAATATCTGAACTTTGGGTTTGGTCTGTATTCAGACTGCCGTCTACCGGACATTTTTGTTTTGAGCCAATGTTTGTAAACAAAACCATGTGACTAAAAATCTCTTCAGTCATTGGGCAAGAACTACGAGGGTGGGGCAAAGCAACGGGAGAAAGAATAAAAGTCTTTCGCTTTGTAATCGTTGTCGGGTTAGTTTACCTATTCAAACTTTATATTTTTAAATTTACTCTATATCGTGCGTTCACCATTTTCTTGTGCTGACAAAATCTACAATTCCAAGTTTGAGTTCCTTAGACATTTCCCAGAAGTCATTGCAAAAAACTAGCGTGCATCGATGCTCACTATATTAGTGAATATAGACCAAAATGGAACAATTTGAACAATTTTGGCAAAAAAATGTGTTTAAGTGTAATTTTTTAATAAACCATTCCCATTTTCATCATCAGAACACATTGGATTAATAAATAAACGTCTTAAAATCTTCATATTGATTCGATCTTCGTTTCATGAAATTAGTGAGGTCATATCCATCTTTTAGCAAAAAATAAAAAATAAGTGAGCAGGGTGTCCGAATGGCTTTTAAACTCTAAAGCACCATATAGTCCTGCACTATATCATTTTTTTAGTACCCCGTCCCCACTTCCCTTCCCCATTGCTGAAAGCTTGAAGCAGTGAGCTTGAGGTCCGCCCAGCATCAATATTACACTCTTTTTCAGACATCATTTTTGTCATCTGCTCATTATTCACGATTTGAATAAAGAAATACTCAGAAATGTTATTTTGAGCTTCCTGTTCTTTATACGTGTCCTCCATCATCATAAAAACGCCACAACAACATGTAAAAACATCATTTTCATCCGAGTCTGTCTTTAAATGTTCTGTTTGGCTAGTTCAGAAGGAGTTAGTTCATGATGCAGAAGGTAATTAACCGAAACACTATTTGACTTTGGCTCATAGTATAGCCTCATTAATGTTGTTAATGCCCGCACACACCCAGACAAACACACACACCGAGCTGATCTCACAGCAGTTAGAGTAAATGCTTGCTGCCGCTGGTGGGACTTGTGGCGTTCCTAGAACCTACAGTGGATCAGGGTGAGGTTAGACCACTCTCTACCTCTTTCACACACCCTTTCACCCCTTTTTCTGTTTAACCAAGTTGACAGGGACTGTCTCTAACTCAAGTCTGCTGTAATCTGCTGGGAGCTAATTATGTGAGATAATCAAGGAAACACAAAAGCATTTGTACGCATGGAGAGGTGGCGTGAGAGGGACGGCTCCCACGAGGAACCAGCACCTGCTGCTATCTTAAATGTCAAACAGCGGAGGGAAGTGGTGGGAGTGAACACAACTGATGAAATTCCCTCATAACATGCGAGCCAGAGCTGCATCACCGGCCCCGAAATACACACACATATATTTATACACATATATATATCCATGAAGTCTTCCCCCAACAAAAAAGACGAGGTTATGGGACACGTCGCAACCCAGCTTAAGCGCATTCATGCCCAACAGCTGACTCAAGAGGCGGGGCTTCATCACCGCTGATGCAGAGACACTTTAGTGGGAACATGCATGTGTGTGTGTGAGGAAGGGAGACAGAAAGCAGACACCACAAGGGCACCTCGTCCATCACTGTCAGCCGTGTCGACAAACAGCTGCAAAATGTCTCTGTTAACGCAAGTGTGTGTGTTCTTGTTTTTGTTAGCTTGTTGCGACCTTCTCTGTTATGATCAGAAACACTTTAGGGGTTTGTGGTTTTTATGGGGGCTAAGAGCAGGTCCTAATGAAGAAGAATCTCATTTCTCGATTAGTTTTAGGGTTGAGATGTAAACCTGGCTTACTTGAGGTTAAGATTTGGTTTATATGGAGAGAAAATAGACTCATCTTATTTTTTGTGTGTGTTATTCTTGACTTGTAACTCATACAATACATTTTGTGTGTAACTCTATCGTGCTATGTGTATCGCGATATGTATCTTATTGCCAAACTCTTGCCAGTACACAGCCCTATTATTATAGGGCTATATCTGTTTAGGAAAGTGGGGAAAATGTCAAGTTTCACCAGATAATATTCACAATCTAAGTTCAAAGCAGCTGATGAGAAAACTCTGATGACCCAGCATTCTAGCAGCATTTAAACGCATCACCTACACATGAATCTGGAGACGTAAAAAGAGTCTCACATCAGATTTTTGCCTGAATGCAATTTATGTGTTGGACACAAATCGGATGAGACTATTTTCTCTCCACAGTTTATGGTAAAACTTTAGGTTGTGAACCAGATTGTATAAAAATGAGTGTCCTAAAAATAAGCTGCTTAGATCATTAGGTTCTTACCTCTATTATGTAGAGGACCACATTTTTGTAGAAACAGTACAGGATGCACTTTGTTACTCGGTTGTAGCTCCACGCTCCATGAACCAGCAGAAGCTTCTCCAAGTAAGAGAACTACCAAGCCAGAGAAAAGAGAAAAACAAACTTAGAAATGTCTGTTCCTGGAAGTCCTAGAGAGGAAGAAAATGAAAAGCAGATGAAGACTCTGTGGAGAAAGTAACTGAAAAAAGAGCAGAAGGAAAGAAAAAGTTCACCAATAAAGATAAGCTGAGAAAGATGGAGAGGAGAAACCAGATAAAACAAGTGGAGTAAGTGACAGAGCAAATCATGTGACGGAGACATAAAAAAAGACAGGGATTTGGGAGAAAATAGAAACTCAGCAGTTTTTTGGAGTTCACCTATCAGGCACACTGCAAAATATTTGGTACTTGGAAAGATTTAACACTGAACATCTAGACATGAAAGATATTTTATCAAGTTTATAGCTGTTTCAACTTTTCTTTGCTCAGCACTTTTCCAAGCTTTTCTCAAAAATGAGAAATGTTTTGTCTCATTAAGAGCTAGGATATAGAAATAAGAAAATTAATATTAAAATCAGTTAAAATCTTTTGCTCCATACACTTGACATTAGAAAAAACTTGATTCAAGACCTTAAATTTTACTTTAATTTTTGTATCCACTGTAAAAATGTTATTTTAAAATTAAATTAAGTAAGACTGGCATTCACTGTCATTATTTTGTGAACAAAAATGTGGATTTATTTTCTAATAAATGGAGCGAGTTTCAGATTTTATGATAATTTATTAAATAGAGGTCGGTTTGTACCAAGATTGCATTCTCATTTTGCCCACAACCATTTGCTTAGAACTAGTATAAAAGAAATACTTATATGGCTGTATAATATTTAATTTGAAGTAATTCTAACAACTTTCTTAGCCTATATTTTTCCTCTTTAAATGCTTATTTTTTATTGCTAAGTAAAAAATATTTGTTGCACGGACAGATCATTTTTCTACTTTTTTTTAGGCTACCCTTTTGCTGAGTAACTGTAAAAAATCATTTTTAGTCAAAAGAAAAAATAAATATTTTAAAAATAACTTGGTCTTCAAGAAAAGAGGCTTTAATTCTAATAAGAAATACCTATTTCAGCATATTCTTTGCATCTCTGTAATTATATGTACATTTTTGTCCCTTTTTTTTTAATCTAATTTAAAGGATTTTAAAAACATCCTTTTTATGTTCAGCAACTTTCAACACAGAGCTAATACAGGAAGACTAGAATTCCAAAAAAAGTTTTTGGAAAATCCCTCATAACTTTTTTTTAAATTTTTTGCTCAGTGAAATAATACAATCTTTGTTCAAGTTTACAGTTACGTTGGGAAATGTTAACAGCCAAGAAAAATGAAGCAGATTGTGGGAGAAAATGAATTCTTAAAATGCTGAAGTCGTTTTCGCTCAGAGATTTCTGACGGCTGCCCTCCTACGCATTGATAATATGATCCTTCAGTGAACCCTTTGAGTTAATTTTCCTTTCATTTACTCCCCTGAGGAAAGGTTAAAGACCAGGATCAAGTGAATGTGAGGCAGACAGGACTTAGTGCCTACAGACAACTGGATGGCGGAGAAACAAACCTGCTCTTCTAAATCACTTTTTTTAAAACTAAAGGAGACATAAATGAACCTGCTCCCACCTGTGCAATGGAGTAATCAGAGGAGTTGGTGGCCTGCATGCCCTCGTTGCCGCTGATTCCCACTCCGACGTGAGCGGTTTGAATCATCCCCACGTCGTTCGCCCCGTCACCTATTGCTAGCGTGATGGCTTTCACGTGTTTCTTCACCATGTCCACAATCTCGGACTTCTGCAGCGGGGAGACTCTGCAGAGAACAGATGGAAATACTTGACGTTAAACGTAGGCAGCTGCCTGTACCTAAAGGAAATTAGAGGCAGGGAGAAGACGGGAGGATTAAAGAATCTCTTAAGGAAGCAAGAAAGACATAAATATATTTGCTAATAAGACGACGTCTAGAAAACTGAGGGAGGGAAAAGGGGAAAAAAGGCTGTTGAGAAGCTGCTTACTGGTTTACAGTGAGTTTTAGAGAACAACGACTTTTTGTTCTGCTAATAGCATTTGGTGAAGCTCATTTAAGATGTTTATTGTGCATACTGTCTGCATGGTTTTACAATGAACTGCATGTATCTGAATGTGCTTCAGAAAGCGCCTGAGTTCAGGGAGCTTCCAGAGGTACTCCACCCTCTTGACCCGTGTCACTGATCCTCCGTCTATAACTGGTTCTGTCTCTTTTGACAATGGAGGACCAGGGAGGCTCAGTTACAGCAGCCTCCCTCTAGGCTGTTGAGAGGACAGTGAAGTGCCTTTTCTAAGGCAACCAGTATTTTTTTTCTCTTTTCTTTTTGCTTCCTTTATTGTGACATGCGCTGAATTCATTGATAAATGATGACAGTCAAACACCTCCAGACCTATTCTCGTAAATATGCTGAATTTCTGGTTGGGTTCAGTGACAAAGCGACAAAAAAAAAAAAGTCTATTTTTCTCCTTGTTTTAAGCCAAAAGCAATGTTTGCACTGTGGTCAATAGCAAATAAAAAGAAAATCCACTTTAAAACTTGTCAACACTGTCTAGAACAGGAGTGGGAAAATAAATTATATTAATAATCCTAATGATTGTATTATTTTCCCTGTATTTCAGGTGGCTCCCCAATAGATGGTGCACTACATGGACCTTTGTTTAGGTGCAGGAAATTATTCTGCTTGTTGCAGTGTTAAAAGATTTGTTTGTGTTCCTGATGTTCGTGCATGTTTTCCAAGTCAATCAGGCATTTTCCCATAATTCCAACAGCACAAGAATGCAGCATTTCCTTAAGTTTGCAATTTCCCTGAGAGACATCAATCCATTGGTGCAACTGGCTTAAAATGAGAACAAAAGACACAATTTTGAAATAAAAACTAACACATTCTTACAAGCTTCCAAGGCAAAAAAAAACTATCACAAATATTGAGTTAATGGGCACAGTATTCCTGTTTTTCCCCCCACATTTGATTATTTTGTGTCTCTAATATCTGGATTTGTCCACCTCGAGTGTTGTGTTTTCATAGTTTGATTAGCCACGAAAATAATATAAAAAATAGGAAAAAAACAGGATATTCAACAAAAAACTACAGTTTGAATAAATACATATTTTTAGGCAATTTTGAATGTTTATGTTATTAGAAAAAATATGGTAATTATTATTACTTAGATTCTAAAAAGTCACCATTGTTTTTCATATTTATCAATTGTTAAAAATGTTAATTTTCAACATAAATTGATGTACACGACCATTTATGTAGAAATGTTTCTATTTTAAAAAGAAAATGACTTTTTTTTAAACTCTATACAACTAAAGATTTCCTTCAACCTTCAATATTGAGACTGTTTTTTTTGCAGGTACTATTTAATTTATCTGCCACTTCAGGCCCTGTGAGGTGTCAATTTATCAAACTAGAGACTCTAACGTACTCATCTTCCGCTAAGTTGTGGAGCAGCTCACTTGTCTTTCTATTCTGGTTAGGACCTGTTTGTGCTGTTCTCTAATGAGAAACACACTATTGAAGGAAATCTTTAACTTCTTGGCAGTTTCTCTAATGGAATAGCCTTCATTTTTAAGAACAATAGACTGTCAAGTTTCACATGAAAGTTCTCTTTTTTTATGGCTATTTTGAGCATTATGACCCCACAAATGTGATGCTCCAGATACGTAACCTACTCAAAGGAAGGTCAATCTTATAGCTGCTATAAACAACCAAACTGTTTTCAGCAGTGCTAACACAATTGTACAAGGGTTTTCTAATCATCTGTTAGTCTTCTGACATAATAAGCAAACACATTGTACCATTAGAACACTGGAGTGATAGCACTGGAAATGGCCCTCTAGTCACTTAAGTAGATAATTAACCATAAACCAGACATTTGGAGCTAGAATTGTCATTTTTAAAATGGTTACCACATTTATAATGCATATTTATGATTGGTTAAAGTTGTCTTCATTGCTTTTATTAAAAAAAAAAAAGAAAAAAAGAACATTTCTCATTGACCCAAAACTTTTGAACATTAGTGTACATCTATAAAGATAATGATACAGCCTTTTCTGCCTGAGTCTATCAACACAGGATTTGGAGTAATAGCAGTGCTGAAGATTTCCTAGTAAAAAAAAAAAAAAAAGACTGTTTTCAGCTCAGGTCCGAGTCCTGGAGCTCCGCAGAAACCGTGACCTCGTCCTGTCCATCAGTGATAACAACATTACAAAATTTGATCATAAGCAGCTGAGTTGGGCATCACATGAAAATGCAACAAAACAGGATAATTTTTATGACAAAATGAAATTATGAAAATATGTAGTGCACTCTCACTCATACTTAAGTGAAGCGATGCTTTGAGAGCTTTGACATCTGCACTAAGTGATGAAGGACAGGATCAGCTCCTGTTTTTGCATTTTTTTCCTATTTCTACATCTGAAGAGAGTTCCTGTCCTTTCGTCTCTTGGCGTCTGACCAAAAATCTCTCTTCATCTCTGCCACTAGTTTTCCTACAAACACTGGTAACAGTGTTGGGGATTGTGTAAAGTGGAGCTGGAGAGATTAAATTCTCCCAGTGCTCCTCATGAGCAGAAACTAAGCAGCCTCTAACTTCCCTTATAAACACAAACTCACAGAAAAGTCAGGAACCCATGTGTCCATGTAAACTTGACCCCACGAGAACACACTCACAGGGACAGTTATATGAACATATTAACACATCAAGGCATCACATGCATAAAAAAAGTAGGGAACAATCAAAAGTTGCAGACAACATTAATGTTTGCAATGGGAGGCGAGACTTCCTGAAGACACTAAATGGAGAAGTTGGGTCCTCAAGAGAAGAAACTAATAAAGATATTTGAATAAAGATATTTTAATCTTAATTTTCTCTCTATATGGTCTCCATCATAAGAAAAATGCTACAAGAACACGTTAAAAACACAATAAACAATATTGTCATTACAGTGGGACTTTCAATAAATATTCCAAAAAGTCTGGTTTCACCTTCTAACAAACACCAAAACAATTTAGTTTATCATGTATGCCAGTGGTTTAACATCTCCAAGGGTTCTGCAGGGTATTGCAGTTAAAGTAAGGTGTAAAAAAAAAAAGGCTTAAGGCTTTTCAAACAAATCCTGAGGCCTTATAGGCAAAAATAAACCTGAAAGTGCTGATTTAGGCTGAGTCAGGTAAGTAAAAGGGTGAAGGACTGCTAAAGGAAAAACAAAAGGCAAGAGCTTGCACATGACTGGAAGACAGACTGGACTCCCAGCTACACCCAAACATGTGCATACACGCACAAACCCACAACAAAGGACACATGGAAACTTCTGTTCATTACAGCTGGTGCTGACTGGATCTTGACCCAAATAAAAAAGAAAATGCATCAAATGTTTTATGTACACAACATCAGTGTAAAATGTCAATGACAGTGTTTTTTTTCCCTTCTTCATGGACACAAACAGAAAGCCTGAACATGCGCATTTCATTGCAGCATGGTGCATTTTTCATTACCGTCGCCCTGCTGCGTACCAAACCAGACAAACACCATCATCCTTCCGCAGATGACTGCAGGCAACAAACAACCTTTTCAAAGCCGAACAAACTCACACTTTTGTTTAGAGTGTGTTTAGATTGACACAAACAGGCAGTATCGTAAATTACCAACCACATGGCGTGAGAATTATCCTGAGTTTCACTGTTATTGAGAAGGCCTCGATAGTCAAAAAGACTACTTCGTTTAAAGGATTTGCTTCAACATAAGAGCTGTACATCCCTCACACCATCAGTTTTTATGAAGTTGGCGCACTTTTGTGTGATTTTCACTTTCCATTACACTTTGTGGAGATGTAGAAAATGCTCACAGATTGGTTTTTTAATCGCATGTTTCCACAGAACAAAACTCCAAAAACTGTAAATCCTTTCATTCACTTTCCTTCATGTATGGCCTGTGCAAACAATCCTTAATTAGCATAAAGTTTCCTTAAATGAGAACGCGCTGAATGACTTGTGCTTACCGGCAGCAGATCACAGCTTTGCAGGACAAGGCCAAGTCGAGGAAGGCCTGGCGGAGCTCAAAGGACAGGGCATATTTCAGCGTCTGGCCATCGATGATCAGCGCTAGCTCGTTTTCCTTCCTCAGAGAGTCTCCCAGAGACGAACAGTGAGCTGTAAGGGTGGCACGAGTAGCCTATAAGAGGAGAGAACATATGGGTGAGATTCTTTAAAAAAAAAAAAAAAACAAGTCGGAGGTAAAAACGAAATTCTTACTTTACATCTGACAATTAAAAAGGTATAATCTTTGAAGACCCACTCCAATGAAAATTGTGTTTTTGGTATTTTAACAAGTGTTCATACTGAAGGACATGTATAAAATAATTTAAGATCAAAACTGCTTTTCTGAGTATTTCTCTATTCAAATCGCGATGGATCAGGAGCAGACAAAAACCCGTGGCTTAAAAAAGCTCAGGTTTGTGCAACTGCAATGGCCAAAGTCTCCATTATTCTCTACAATTCTGATGCATCTACTAGCAGACAGATAGACCCCTGTACATCTTAAAATTCCTCGTCTAAGTTGCTGTCTGGCTCAAAACAGTACACTACATGGCTCCAATATTGCTTGCCAGTTTTATTTCTTGCTACGCTAATGTTAGCTTCGGCTTGTGAGGAAAACAAAGGAAATTGGCAGAAAATGTGTCTTAAAAAATGACAGGCTTTTTGATTTTGGCAGCTAAAAACTGCCTAATCATAATTAAAAGATCACTGGGAATGATTTTACAATAGAAAATATATATTATGGAATGGGACTTTAAATAAAAATCACAACAGACACAAACTACTGAATGGATTTGGTTTTGTATTAATAATATTTTACAGCCCAGCCTAAAACTAATGCTGCTTCTTATAAACTGAAGCTCTAAGTGAGTAAACTTTCATATTCGTATTATATTTAAGTGAGAATATTTTTAGCTTTACATTGTGGTGAAAATGACAAAAAACTAGATGAACAAAACAAACTACTTAAAGTACAAAACCATTGGCAGTAAATGGAAGACATGTGTTCATAGTTGCACGCTCGGCTTTCATCTTGGGGAAACAATTTGCTTCTGTGTACGCTGAACATTTAAGTATCCCAATATAAAGTTCACAGTTGTTCTAGACATCATCATAACATGTTGATCCTCTGAGGTCCCGCAGGCATGTGAAATCAGGCAATTAAATCCTGGATCTCTCCTTCCTGTAGCTGCTGCTCCCGACAGCGGCGGAAAATCGACAACAAAAGACCAGAAAAAGGAAGATAAATGTGCTGAGATATTGTTCTGGATGGGTAAAAATGCCTAATTCTTGTGTAACGGGAACGTGTGCGTCTCTGTGTTTGTGTAAATGCCAGTTCGCCTGCAGGGCAGGAGGCAGGGGCTGTTTTGATGGAGCTCTAGATAATAGAGGAACAGGGATTTATAAAGAAAATAATCACCCAACGGAGTTGTAATGAAGTCCATGTGGAGAAGCAGGCACGCTACAACCCTCGCCACCACCTAAATCCTTCATCTCTACTGTCCTGATGATGATGCTATAAAAGAAAGTTTCTACAAATCTGTTTAATTTAAGAAATATTCAAATAAAGCTCAAACAAGCAGCTAAATAATTCTTCATTCTGAGATCAAATTAACCAACTTAACTGCACTGTGCAAAAAAAATTTGCAGCCATTAAGGATCCATCAGTCTGTCACAGTGGGTTATTGGCGGCCGTCTGACCCGGAGGAATTCGGTGACCCACAGAGAAGTGACCTCTCTGTCTTTAAACCAGCATGAACAAGACACAACACACAGAGGAGGGAACCGTATGCGACACAGTCACCTGAACTATTTGACTGCACTCTTTTTTTTTTTTTTTGCCAAAAACCGCTGCACACATGCAAACTCCCTCATTTCCCCCAACTCAGAAAAAACCCTCTGTGCTCTTATTTTCTCAGCCTGGGGCTGTGTTTTTCTTTGTGTGCCGGAATTCCTGTTTGTATTCACCTTTTCCCCAAACAGGGGGAAGGAAAACAAAAACATAATGAAAGGATTAAAAGAAGATGATAGGTTGTCGGCGTTTTTTAAGAGGCTGGGGATGCGTCTCTGTTCTCATGCATGTGGCGTGCCTGTGTGCTGTTAAAAGAGGAGGGTAAAAACATGACAACACCTCAGCATGTAAACATTTAAAGGGTAATGTGTGCTTACATGGGATTCCTGGGCTCATCTTCACATTAATGGACAGAAAACATTTATTTTAGAAACAACTTCTCAAAAAGAATAAAGTTTTCGATGGTAGAATTTCCTTTCTCACTAAAGTATTTTTGACTCCCTTGTAGTGTTGTTTGAGATTGTGTACATACTCAACCACAAAAGGTTTCTGGTTCTTGGAACTTGTCGCAGCAGGTTTGGATAAAGCTTGGATGCCAGTAGAGACACATTTGGATAAGCCGGATAATCCCGCAGAGAGCCATCAGCGATTAAAAAAGTAACTCAAGTATGAACGCCACTTAGCCGTTGCAGCATTAGTTAGCCACTTACATCACGGCAAGTCTAGACAAAACCAGAGACTTTCTGACAGGCAAATGCTGTATAAACATGAAACAATGGCTAACCATGATCCATTAACACTTGGAGAAGGAGAGAAAAAAAACTTACAAGAAAAAACAAACTGGTTTATTTCTCATGCAAAACCTTATCCCATTTAATGACAGAATCCCAAAAAATTATATATTTTGCGATTTTATCATGGTCTTGAGACATTTTTCTGAAAATTAAGCTTAAAAATATCATTTATTTTTTATCATATTTTTGTAAATCAAAATGACATTTGAAAAAGAGCAAACTTGCAGCTGGATAGCTAAAATATTGTTTGTAATTATATTTTTGCTGTACTGGTAATGTTAGCTTGGGGTTGTAAGTGGGGCTGTAAACTACGGTGGCCGAGACGGCTCACATGATTGCAAAAGCCAAAACACAACGGCAAAAGCCAAAACACAACGACAAAAGCCGAAACACGAAGACAAACGCCGAAACACGACGGCAAAAGCCGAATTACAACGGCGAAAGCCGAAACACGACGGCAAAAGCCGAAGCACGACGGCAAAAGCCGAAACACGACGGCAAAAGCCGAAACACGACGGCAAAAGCCGGAGCACGACGGCGAAAGCCGAAGCACGACGGCGAAAGCCGAAGCACACCGACGAAAGCCAAAACACAACGGCGAAAGCCAAAACACAACGGCAAAAGCCACAGCACTCCAGCAAAAGCCAACACAAAACGGAAACGAATCAGAACGGAAGTGAATAATGGACTTTTTTTTCTTAACCTTTCATTCAGTTTCAAGCTATTGGCGATTCTTGAGAGATACGTGATTTTGGTAAGGGATAGGTGAGGGTGGACGTTCGGTCTTGCCGCTTTTATTTCTTCTTTCAAAGCCTTCACGGAGAGGTTTCGGGGGAGAAAAAAAGGAGGGCGGAGGAGGGAAAACGTGATCTGGTTTTTTGTCTGCCATTCTTTCTTTTTTACCTATTTTTTATTACTTTTAAATACCTTCCACGTTATCGCCAGTGTAAACCCTAATACTGGGGATCTATATATTGAGTTTAAACTTTTGGTTACGCAAGCTGTGTGGTGGCCTAATGGGTAGCACACTTGGATAGTGTCCCAAAGGGTGTGGGTTCGAGGCTTGCGGGAGTCATTTAGTATGTATACATTTTTTTCTGTAAAAAAAAAAAAAAGTATCATACTGATTCTTACGTACATTTTAAGAATCAAAATAAATAAATACTTCTTGGAACATAATTCCAGGTAGTTTAGTCATTTTTGTTGCATGGGGTGCATGGCGAAAAGGGAATTTTGGCGCCGTGTGCCACAACCCCACCATCCTGAACTGAAACGACGTAACTGCCTGGAATTATGTTGCAAGAAGTATTTATTTATTTTGATTCTCAAAATGTACGTAAGAACCACGAATGATACATTTTTTTTTTTTTTTTTTTTACAGAAAAAAATGTATACATACTAAATGTCTCCCGCAAACTTTTAGATTTTGGATAAAACAATATAATCATAATTAAAAGATACCTGGAAAAGTTTTTGATGGGGGACCTGTTCGATGTTTTAGCCATCAATTTAAGCATCATCAGCCTTTGATCTATCCCAGGTAATGCTAAACATCTAGTTTTTCAAATGTTTTAGTATTATTTTTTCTGTCAAGATTACAGAAGTGAATTATAAAAAATTGGCTATGTGGCTTTCTGGAAATACGTAAATGTCTCTGTTTAGGCAGTGATTGCTACACTTTTTCCATCAGAGAAGAAAACAGTTATGTGGCCCTCACAAGAAAAAGTTTGGGGACCCTTGTCCTAGAGGGCGTTTTTAGTTTGGCCACTAGGTGGCACTAGCGCTATAGAACTACACTCTATTCCAGAAGAAGAATGAGCAAAAAACTGTGCTTTAGACCACAAATGATTACCTTTTAAAACAATGTTTACTTATAGAAATCGGAAAATCCATGTCTGTGAGTATATAAAAATGTGAATTTAGTCAGTAATATATCTTTAGGTCAACCGAGCATTAGCATTAGCCGTCCTATGGGAAATCCCATCATACGTTAACATCAAGTTAGCTGACTTTAACTTTATATGTAGAATCGATCTCTACTTTTGTGGATCAATTATTGATCTATTTCGCTTAAATCGATTCAGATCAATTAATTTATTTTTGTCAACCCAGGGCTAGTTTTTACAAAAGATCAAAATATGGTCAGAGTGGGTCTTTCAGGCGACAGCAGGTAAAAAAAAAAAAAAAAAAAAATCTGTCTGCAGCTCTTGCAATACAACAGATCTCATTAGCAGGAAATTAACTTTCCAAACTAAATGTTGATTTTTCATAAGCATCTGGCCATGACAAAAAGAAAATGTGAACATATTTTAAGGTTCACAAGCCTGTCTGCGAAGAATTTTATCTGCTATATATTTAGATGACAAACTATGTGAACCTCGGGGCAAATATGACATATCACAGATCACATTTACTAAGTTTTGAGTAATATGTCACATAATCTGAAACAAATACGAACAAGCATAACTCTGGCTCTCTTTTACTAAATCGTATTTATAATTGGATAACGCAAGGATGACGGGGAAAGCCAAATGGTGATTCTTTCCAGGCCACCCACTTCAAAGTGCAGGGGAATACACAAAAAGATTTAGCAAATGTAACAAGGAAGAGGGACAGAAAGCAGGCATTGTAAACCAGACAGAGGAAATGACTGCAAAGTGAAAAGCAAAAGCAAAAGACCGGCTCATTTTTACAGCACAGATTCTGTTGCTACTAAGATTTAATATCCCGTTTAATTATCAAACGGTACATCTGTGCAAACAGCCACATCTGCTGCTGCTGGCTGAGCCAGAAACACACAGATAGGCACACCGTGGACCTGAACTGCCAGCTACAAAGACAAGCTGAGGCGCTGCAACACGTGTTTGTGTTTGAGCATAAAAGTGATTAATGGCCAGAAGAAAGACGTTGTTTGTTTAAGGGTTGCTCTGCGGGCAGCATGACGAGGGCCCGTGGATTGTGGGAAAGTTTGACGAAATATATATTGGGAGCTATCAAGCTGACCAAGGAAACCAAATGCCACTCGATTTGGAGTAAAGGGTGTGTGAAGCTTAGCGGAGAGTAAACTCGAGAAACCCGCTTGTTTACACGCTCATACATTCTTCTACATGAACCACAACACGAATAGCAAGACAAAGATTTGTGACAGTCTGTGTGTGGCAAGTGATCCGGAGGTGACAGATGGCGCTCGTCACAGCTTCAGCGGTCACAAACAGTTTACCCAGAAGGAATTGCTCCCGGGGCTTGTTTTGATGAAGAGGAGCACCAAAAGGGGATCGCGTTACCACTCATTCATCGGCCTCGTACAGATGAGCCAGACGGCCCCCCCTCCCCTCAGTCTCTCTAGATTATTCGTCTCACACATGAAGTACAATAAACATTTTCCCTGCTTTGTTCACAAACACATTCTTGCATTTCCAAATACATAAACACACATGTTTAGTTCCTTGTTTTGCCGTTTCTAACGCTCCATTTATTGTGCATTTTTCCTGTCTCTAAGGGGGGAGTGTTTGAGGAGGTAATGGTGTGAAGAAGCCAGCTGTATCTGCTGCATGCATTCTGAACGCATCACTAAAGGTCTGACGGCAGCAGAAAGAGGAATTATAGGATTCAAAACTGTAAAAGTTGCTTTAAGCACACACTTATCTGGCAAAATGTAGCCCCAAAAACGGATTTCATCATGAGCTTTCATCTTCTGACACACACTCAGTCTTGCAAACTGAAAACAATGATGGCCACTTCATAGCGGCTGATACAAATGGGATCAAGAGGTCAACCCAGCGCTGAGGTTTTGATAAGCAGCTTCTGTTTCCACTCATGCGCAGGTTGGACTTACAGACGGGCGCACGCACGCACGCACGCATAAAGAAGTTATTTTAAGTGCATGATAGATAGGCGTTGAGCTACGTACGAGCTGCTTTCATCTAACCTGACCAGAGCTGCACAGACAGAACGCCACACCTCCAAATTTAAACTCTGGATTACACACGGTTATCTATACTATAGGAGACTCCTTGGAGCCATTTACAGTAATGACAAAGACCCTGTTTGGAGTGAGATAAGTGGGAATCACCTTTCGCCCTCCACCTTTACCTGGATTGTGTTGCTGCTGCGTGAAAAGAAAGGAAAAAGAGTTTTGGTTCTATAAACCAGCTGTAATGCATCTGGAAGCTGCATACTTGCTCAGCAGTTCTACTCTCTGTTTGTACTGTCAGTCCTCTCTTTAGACAGCAGCACTCAGCACTCCCTCAATTAAACCTCCCCATCCATCCGTGAGATTTCTTTTGTCTGGAAAAAGTGGGTTTTATTGGATTTTTTTGCACATTTAGATACAAAAATACTTGTATGAGGACAGATATCTGTCTGATGCCCTTTTGAATCCATCATTTTTAATATTTGGAGACAAAACTACAGTGGCCCTGAAGTACAAATTGCAGCAACAAAAAAAAACATATAAAGATCACAATTAAAAAAGGAAAATATAATGAAACAATATAATTTCCTTTTAGAAATCATAAAAAAATTCCGGAAACCAAAACGTATTTCCTAAACAGAACAATTCCTAAAAAAAAGAAACAAAATGAATAGGAAATATTTTGGAAAACAAAAATAAATTCCAGAAATTCAAAGAAAATGTTAAGAAATTAAACAAAAAAAATGCATAGATTACAAAGCTTTTCCACCTTTTATATATTAAAGTTATTTCTTTAAGCATCAAGTCACAGTCGCTGCAAAAGTTTGGCGATAAATCAACCAACTCTTTCACACAGTTTAGCCAAAACATTCTTCAATTTACCCTCTTCTTCAAATCTCTAACCTTACAATCCAATCAGTGATGTCCCATAATCCTACTTTCTTTGGTTAATTTTTTAAGTTTCATTCCAATTTTTTTTTTTTAAGTTTTGGTTTCTGGACTTTCTAAACTGCACTATTTTCTTTATTATTTTTGTAACTGCTGTTTTGATCTTTAATATATTTTTGCATTGAGTGATTTGTTGATGTTATTTGCACTTCAGGGCCACTGTACAAAACAAAGATCTTTACTTTTTTTATCCTTTATTCAAATTAAAGGGTCCCTCATGATTGAATTACCCTACAGCAGACTTTAACCTGTAATTAATCCCAGTAAAACAGCAAAAAAAACATTCAAACTGCTTTCAGAATGAGCTGCTAAATGGACCATTTTCAAACAGTTTTCTTACTGTTGAGCTTCTTTTAGTGCAAACTGTTAGACTAAAGTACATGATTTGCTTGAGAGCTAAATATTCACCCTGTCCAACTTCATTTATGCGGAGTCTGCGTGTCCTTGCATACAGTCTGGAAAACCTTCAGGCAACCTTTGATAGGTGTGAAAGTTCACATGAAGTCAATTCACTGGTAACTTCATAATCACAACAACCAAGAAAAAAAAAAAGAATCCAGTTAAAGCCTTCTTAAATTAGATCCCCCGTTAACCATATCCAGGATCACGCTGGTCCTGCTGCAGACAAACGTAATTAATGTACAAGCTGAGGTTCCCGCCACCCACCAGCTGTGTAGCAAGAAATGCCTTCTCTGCGTATATGTTTAACGCACACTTTGGGCCTTGAAACTGACACTGGAACACAATGCAGGACATTTACTAGGCGTAATCTCCAGCATCGCTCACATAAACAACTTCAGAAAACGTGAGCAGAGAAAAATGCTTCCAGGAAATTGCGTGCAGGACTTGAAGGCGCATGACAGCAATCAGCAGTGGCTTAGTTAAAGCAACAACACATGAAGCTTGAATGCAAAGAACATAAATTGGGAGAAAAAAAATCTGAAAACAAGGACAGTTCTTGCTCTGAGAGGTGCCAACAGAACCTGAACAGACGTGAAGAAGTTTTTTAAGAAAAAAAGTATTTTTTAAAGGACGCCTCATCTTTTTAAAAGCACTTCTCTAAACAGGACATCAGAGACTTAATCATCTGCACCTGCGACCACACAAAGAGCCCCACCCACCAATCTGGTTGCAAGACCACACCCAAGTTCTCACGGTAACCTGCTCAAAGCCCCGCCCCATAAACTCCTCCCTGGGGCAGGGACCCACAGAAAGTCCCAGCGCTGCTTAGCATCTACTCACATCCAGAGAGTCTTCGTTGACAATGATGAGGGACATGCCGTGTGTCACCAGACGACAGGAGTAACCTGAGAAACAAAAAGGTGGGAGGCGGAGAATAAGAGATGGATTCGATTTACTTCGACACAAAACACGTGAAAAGAAAGTGTCCCGTGAAGAGCTGTAAATCTAAAATCTTTTATTGAACGTTTTTCCCTGAGTCCCTCTTTCCAGGCTGATGACACAGATATCCTGCTGTTAGCAGTTTGAATAAAGCCGATCCCACATGAACATGCATCATTAAAATGTCAAAAAATCTGGATGTTTGCTGCTCAGGATAACATGTCCTTATGTACAAGACATTAACTGTATATGAGAACTGGACTGAGTGACCTTTCTCTTCTGGCGTTCCAAACAGGAAGTACCTGCTGGCTCCAGAGACTTCTATTGAGAAATAAACAGCTAATACTCAGTCATTATATTTGTCAGAATAACCATCTTGCTTTTTAAACATGTTCTTGCAAATCCAAATTTTTTTTCATCACATTTTTTTCTGTAGTTCAAGTTATTCAACTTATATACTAGCCAATCGGATGACTCAATAAACACAGATGGTATCACATTGAGCGCTTGACAGATTCTCCTGAGCTGACTTACGAGTGGTGGGGGTGTGGACTTCAAACAAGCATACTCCTGATTGGCGAGAATGGGCGTCATAGTAACGGTGACTCGGAACAATCACCACTTACTGATGTTTTCTGGCTCCAACATGGCGCCATCCATATCGTAAAACAGGGCTGCTCATTCCTGGTCCTCAAGATCTACCACCCTGCCTGTTTTCCAGCTCTCCCTGTACTGCTTGCTGCTGATTACCTGGACCAGGTGTGTCCTTTCAATCAGATTGTGGAGACATCTGACTGAGCCAATCAGCAGGTGGCAGGGCTTGGAGATCTGGAAAATAGTCAGGGTGGTAGATCTCGAGGACCAGGAATGAGCAGCCCTGTCGTAAAAGAATGGCGACTGAATTGACTTCATTTTGTTAGAGCCGAAAGCAAGTCATTTTCTATGACGTCACACTCACTAGGTCCAGTTCTCATACACAGTTAATGGTACAGGATTATGTCTAATAACGCTCCAATTTTAAAATGAAGAGCTCAGTTACACCTGCCATCAACTACCTGTACATCTTTACCCCGGGCTCACACTGCAACCTGGCTCCGATGTAGACGTCGGAATCTTGATTCTCGCAGTTTTCAAATGCGAGAGGCACACAGCATCCAGTCATGTCCACCCTCTGAATCTCTTTCGTTGGGTTCATATTTTTGCCAGAGCCGAGCCAGAGAACGTTTTTGATAAGTTGGAGCTAATAACAACCTGAACTAGAAATCATGTGAGCAAATGTAAAGTGCATCTGGTACATTTTTCAAAATGAAACCTATTTTCCACTGCACTCGCTGTTTTCACCGTGTTGTAATCATTACATCCTTGTGACAACCAACCCCGGTCTCCCCTACTTGTTGCACAATATGTGAAGTATGAAACTTTTGCATCCGAAAGTGCTGCGGGAATTTCCCAGGAGGGGAGCGAATATGAAGCATACACCGACCCGTCGGCTACACACATACAGGCGCACGTACACAGCGAGCCAAAGGCTGGTCCCTCCAGTTCCTGAATTGCTACCAATTGAATAATGTGCCTGGAGAAATGACATCATCCGACTCAGAAGCAGCTCAAAACTATTCTGATAATAGCAGAGAATAATTATGAGCATGGATCAGTAACTGACATTTTTCGCCCGTGCACCTGAAGGGGAGGAGGGGTGTCTTTAGTCCCAAAACCCTACGAATAAGGGGGGGTACTATACTTCTTATACAAATGGTGGGTTATCGCATGAATCTACATTAGTTTAGAGTATGTGAGGTCGGCAGCAGAGCCTGTGACAGCAGGATCACAGCCATCCCGTAGCCAATGTAAGTCATTTACCAGAGCTTGACCTACGGCGACTCCCACATCGGAGCCGAAATGGTTGCAGTGTAAGGCCAGGGTTATTCTAACCTCTTCACTTATTTAAGTCTGTGAACACGCTCCGAATTCAGTCCACTGAACTGTTTCGTCACCTATGTTGATGGCCGTTTCTTGCTTGTCTCCCGTTAGAACCCAGATCTTGATGTCGGCCCTCATCAGAGTGGCGATGGTTTCTGGCACCCCGGCCTGGAGGCGGTCCTCGATGGCCGTGGCCCCCAGCAGCATCAGGTTCTGTCGGACCGGATAATGAGAGGTAATTGGATGAGAACAAAATATGACAGAAAAACTAGTAAAAGTTCACAAAATTACAAGAAATTCTATTAGGCCGAGACATCACCAGACTTTGAGGGGTCTTCTGTGAAAATCATACAAATTTAATTTGGGAGGAGAGCGATGCCAGCGGGTTCACTTCAGTTGGATAAGTGGCTCATTTTAAACGTTCGTTCCAAGTCGGTTTAGGCGCCAAGAAGTACTTTTTTTTTCCGCCTTGCTTCAATTTGTTTAGCATTTAAACGCATGTTATTAGACAGACGGACAGAAACACACGAGGTAACACGGCTGCGCTGTTGACTTCAGGTTTTATGAGGCTTTTGGCAGGCTGAGGCGGGCAATTACCCTTATGGTCTCCCAGTCAGTGATCACCTCCTCCTCGACTCGCTTCCTCTTTTTCATTTCTCTTCACATACTTTTCTCTCCTCAACCTCTTTTTCTCCAAATCTTTGGCATCCACGGCTAAAAAATCATTTTATTTTAATATTTGCTCATGCTTTTTTTTTACCTTTTGAGCCAACAAGAACATTTGATTTTATAAAAATCAAATCACTTTCACTGAGATCATTAGGTCTGGTTACATTTCTACCTAATTATTATAATCATAGTAGTTTACAGCAGAAGTTGGAAAGAGTGATGTCACTCTGCCCCCTACTGGCAACTAAAGAATTGGATTTTTATTTTGAAAAAACAGTATATACACTGCAGTTCGCAATTCTTTTTCATAACATCCATTTTATTGAGTTTTTTTTCTTTCATTTGACAAAATTAGTAACAAAAACAAGTTAGTAAATTGATTATCATTCAACGTTTAGCACTTAACTAATTAAAAAAACAAAAACATTACATCAAGTAAGAATCTTGTGAAATTAGGAGGCTTCAAAGTGCATTTCCTGCATGTTTACTGGACATCAATGCATAGAACTAAATATCAAAATGTGTTTTTACCTTTTCGAGGAGTTCGTAACACTCCTCCAGTTTCTGTGCCCGATCTTTGATCACGGTGCTGGCACTGTTGTATTCCTTCAGCCACTCCTGATAGGCGCCTTCCTCCAGATCCACGTATGCAAAGCACAGCGTCCTTAAGCCTGTGTGCACAGAAAAATAATGTTCTCATGAAAACATGAAAATGCAGCTTTTTAAAGGAGTTGACATGATTTTCCATTTGAAAATGAGAAAAAAGACATTTATCCTTCTAAGCTACATTTAGAAAAAGTCACAAGTATTTTTTATCAATGAAACTTGAAATATATAAGCAGTTTAGAGTAAATAAGACTAAAAAGGAACGCACCTCTGTTTTAATTTTTCTTACCTTCGGTAGCAAACTGTTCCAGGTGCGCAACCGTTAACTCTTTGTACTGCGATTCTGCGTTTAATCGCTCAAAAATAACATTATCCTGAAAAAAAAGGAGATATCCTGCACTGTCACATGCAGCAACAGCAGTACTAAAATTAAGAGCTGACGCAAACTCACGGCTCCTTTGCAGTACAGACGCAGCCTCCCGTTGGGGGTCCTCACCACCACAGACATACGCTTCCGGTTACTGTAAAAGAAAAAGCAATTATCCTGCTTCAGCATATTGTTTTTTTTCTTTTTTTTATATAACTGCTGAGAAACCACACATATGATTACCTGGAAAACTCCAACACATTAAGTAGTTCGTATGTCATCTCTTTCCCTCTCTGAAATAAGCAGAAAATATCAGCATCAGCTTAAAAAGCAGCTAGAATTCTGGGGAAAGGGCGCAGACAACTCACAGCTTCTATTATGACTGAATGTGGGGTCCTTGCTGTGAAGACAAAGCCAAGACCCTTGGCACCTTTGACCAGCGCTCCTTCATCTGGTGAGGATGCTTGGTAGATGATCTGGTTGTCTTCCCTCTCTGGTACCACCGTGTGGCACACCGCCATCATCGTCAAAAACTCACAGATCTGAGGTGATGTGGGCTGAAAATGGGAAAAATAAAAATTTCCCTGCAACTCATTTGCTTTGATTTAAGAAATATAAAATAGGTAAAAGATCTGAGGGACCTACATGGTTCTTCTCAATGTTTTGAATGAGAGCTGGGTCGTCGAACTCTGTAGAGTTGTGGCTGCTGGACGGCAAATTACTGACAAAAAAAATATTATGGGGAATTAGCTTTAAAAAAGCACTAATAAAAGACTGCTTCTTTGTTATGATCAATTGCATATTTAATGAAAAAGTGCAGTGATTAATGAGAAGATACAGGTGGATGAAGGGAGAAGTTTGCTCACCTGAAGTCCTCCATTGATCGATCACAGTCAAGATCAGGGAAGTGGCTGCAGATGCGAAAGAAAATGAAAAGCAAAAATTATAAACTTTAAGCACAAGAAGAATGCGTCTTTAGAGCCTTCAGTTATCATATGCAGTATTTCTTGTTCAAAGTTCCACTCCGATCATCTTTTGATCTATTTTAAAAGCGTTCCGAGTGGACTTTTAATTATGGTTGTGCTGCTTTTAGCCGAAAACTGTCGTTTTCTAGTGCACAGTTTCTGCAGAGTTCATCGGAAACCTGCCACTGAGTTGTGAACGAGACTGTAGGCGCGGAGCAATCCCACACCCTTCCCATCATCCATCTGTTTACATGCTTTCCCGATAGCTTTACAGCTCCTGACAACCCAAACCAAACATTACCGGTGCAACAAAAATGGAGAGCAATATTAAAGGCATCCAGCTGTAAAGTTTGGAGCCAGAAAAACAAAGACATATATGCATCTAGTTGTCTGTACAAGTGGATGCATCAGAGGGGAGTGGAGCAGGGAGCTTGTGAGCTTGTCAGCATTTTTGGCACAAGAACTTGTTAAAAACAGGAATTTCATCAGAGTGGGTATTTAAAAGTAAACATGAGGTGCAAGACCTGAAATCGAAACAAAGAACACTGACCCATAGGTGATTCCTGCAATGGTGCACTTTTTAAAGTGCATGACGTTACACGTCAGAGTTCCTGTTTTGTCAGAAAACAGGTATTTCACCTGAGAAAAAAACAGAAAAAAAGGATTTGTGTCATGAATTTTTCTTTTAATATTTTCCATCTTTATAGCCAAAAGTAATGAGGAGGAACTGACCTGCCCCAGTTCTTCATTAAGATTGGATGTTCGAGCCATAGCTGGGGTGTCTGTTTCTGAATAGTACATCTCCACGTCCTGTGGAAAAATGAGGCAATTTAGAAAAATTTGTAGCTTATGTATTGTGTATGCTAAAGTACATTTGAGAACATAAGACTCTTCGCACCCAATTGATGAAGAGCGCCTGTGTAAACTTCACCACCTCCAGCGTGACCAGCAGGCTGATGGGGATCAGGTTGTTGTAGAGGATGATGAAAGTCAGCAGGTTGTATGCAAAGTTGGTTGAGATATCATCTGAAATCACACACAAAATGTCCTCATTAAAATTTACTGCAGTTCTTCAGCTTCAGGGTTGAAAACGATGGTCTGATAAAATGATGCGTGTTCTCACCTGCTGGGGATAAGTACCAGCAAGCTGCCTTTGTGTGAACTTTGTTCCAGATAGCTGCACCAACGGAGCTGACCAGCGCCATGACCAGCAAGATGCCGAACAGAACCAGGATCTGCATGTTTGTCACACGCTCCACATTGGAGCGTTTTAGAGGAGCCTTGGTGGAGTTCTGGGAGGTGGACGAGTCACGAAATTATAAATTAGAAATAGTTTCAGTTAGTATGATTTCATTATTTAAATAACTTGATTAAAAAACTATCCAAAATTTAAAGGTATTAAAAGATTTTTTAAACATCCGAGAAAAGAACATTACAAAAAGATGCAAAAGTCAGTTATCCAACAGGATTTAGCTATTTAAAAGAACTTTAAGAACTTGAAATAAGCTTTACCTGCATTAGTTTAGAGTCATGGCCAGTGTAGACAACAATTCCCACAACCCACTGGGTGTTTCTAAGTTGAGCACCACGAAGTAACACCTGGTCTGGACCCAGGGGTGCTGGACTGTTGGAAAAAGGTAGGAAAAAAATTTAAATATGTGAATTGTATGTATTTTTATGGCTTTTCCTGAATGTCTTCATTCATTTTCTTATATTTTAATGTATAAAGATTTTTTTTTTTTAGAAGAAAAATTAGACTTCTTTTATTGTAATTTTACTAATGGTATGTTCAAACATACAGATTCTCCTGTCTTCTCTGAACGTGCAAAAATGTGTTTTCTAAATATTTTTCTTTGAGTTTTCATGTGAAAAACAAGAAATATTTTAAAAATTAGATCAGAATGTGTCAATTATTTTACTTTCTATGAAAAGTGTATCATACTTTTGACTGTCCAGCCGCAGAGTACCAGTGAAGTCATAAAGATGTCTGTTCGGCCCTTCACACTCCAAACGACCAGACAGAACCATCAAATCCTCCAGGCTCTGAAAACCAGCCGTGAGGGAAAGACCCTGGAAAACACAACAACACGGAAAGCAGCTGAAAGTTCACTGAAAGACCACAGAGAAGGTGAAGAACTTTCAAAAAGTCAGAATTAAAGAGGAAATTCTACAGAAACCTGCCCACAAAGTCGTACCTGTCTGATCTTCAGGTTGGTTTCTCCATCCAGGTTAGAGGTCTCAGTGTAGCACATGGCCTGTGGCTCACTGCGGATAGGAGGGTTCAACTTTGTCAAAACACTGAACATCTTAGAAACAGTCCCTCAAAGCAAGAAAGCAAGAAAAGTATTGATTAACAAAATAAGTTAATTATTTTAAGGCAATACTTTCTGGTAAAAATAAAAAGTTGTTCTAACTAGACAAAATTAAAAAATAAAAAACAAAACTGAATTGATAATTATGAGGAGAAATCAAATTAGTGTCATGAAAAGGATGAGGAAACTACTATAATTGACAACACAGAGTCACACACAACAAAGTCTGACCTTGAGGACACAATAACCATATCAGCTGGAAGGTGCTGGCCATTGGTCACCTTTACAATATCACCTACTGCCACCTTGTGGCCAGGGAACAGTAGTGCATCAGCAAGAGGAGGGGGGTACCAGGGGTCAGAGCAGGTTGCAAAACAGAAGAGGGGTTGAGAGAGGAGAAACCAGAAAGTCAGGTTAATCAGTGACAAGAAACAATGAAGACAACAGAGAGCGAGTTCAGAAAATGCTTTGCATTAAGATCGGACTGCAGAAATGAGGATAAACGTGCAGCTTTAGGATAGAAAAAGTTAAACTAAGCACTAACATTTAAAGACACAATGCCACTAACTTTCAATAAATGTGAATTTTATAGTGAAAATTCAAATTGTTATGAATGTAAATATCCTAAAAGCAGAAAACATGAAAGGTCTGTGCAGAGCGGTTTTTCTAAAAGTCCTTATAAAACCATAAACCCTTATGAGAGGTGTAAAAAGACAATCACTACATAAATGCTGCAAAGTGGAAAAACACAAGCAAGAACACAGCCAGGTATGACTAAAGCAATCAAGCATATTATTCTGGAGTTTTGCTTCCTTTGGAGAAGCAGCCAGAAAATTGCTATGAAAGCATGCAGGGGATGCACTGCAATTCTAGGAGGTGTTAACTGCAGCAATATCGTTCTATAAACAATGCTTTTTTTTCTAATTTTTACATGATTAAAGCATCCATTGTGCTAACTCTAACATTTATTTTTTACCTATTAGAAAATAAGTAAACTGTCTTTTGGAACTGAAAATCCTTTTGGACTCAAATCTACTCTAAAAAAAATTGTAAATTGAAGGGAATTTCCAAGAAAAAGTGTCATATTTAAATGTAAAGAAATTGAAAAAAAAAAAAACTAAGACAAACATCAATGGTAAAAAGTATTTCAAAGAAAGCATGCCCCAGTTTATTAACATTAAAGCAGACATTGATAAGTTGGGACGGCAGCTGGAACAAATTCTCTTAAATGTCATCACGGGCAGCAACAACAGAGCCTAATTCCTGTTAAACACACTTGTCACCCACATAACAAGCCCTCAAATTTGATTTTTATTCAACCTAATGGAGTGTGGCTGTGCACAGCTGGGTTTGGTTAAACGGGACATTCAGGAGGAAAAAAACAAATCTGTGTAACTCTTTAAGCACTGAACTGAAATTGATTGTCTGGACTCTGACATACAAGCATTCCTCAGCTAAAGCCTAAGTAGTCACATGCTGCTGTACGGGGAGTTGACCGATGCGGGTGCAGGAGGTTGTCCGAACCCGAAGAGGGTCGTAGACAGGAGCGACTACATCTTAAGGGGAGTGCCGATGAGTCTTGCAGCTCTTGCATCCACCTTAAGGGATGTTGTAAAATTGAAACATACCCTTGTCGTGAGTGGTAAGTGCATTGCAAAGTATTTATTAGACAGTTCCTCACACTTATCACGTACAAGTCAAACGATGCCCTTGCAGTGAACACTACTATACGGGCTCACCGAGCGCTCTAGGACCATGATATTTTCTGTATGGGCGTCAAATTATTGATTTAATTACGATTAACTCATTACAGACAAATTAGAAATTTTTTTCTAAATTATGTTAATCTCTTTTCCAAACTATAGGTTTTAGGGGTGAAGGGAAAAATCATTTTGTTGACATATCATGATATTTCATTTGTTGATACTTGTATCAATCTAAAATACTGACATGACAATATTTTAGAAAAGTGTTTCCACTATTTTTATGTGTTAAATTAGAGCTCGGATTTTTTTTTGCTCTAGTTATTTTCTTCAAGACTGAAATAATACCCCTTGTAATGTAAAAGTAAAGATTGGAAGTCTTTTATAATAAGAAAGCTTCATAAAGCAACTTTTTTATTCTATTTCGATCTTTTTACTGTATTACAATGTCACAAATTTAAATGAAAATACCTTAAAAAAGGGCTTTTCACTGCAGTTATTAGGTTTAATTAAAATAGATTAATTAATTACAGGTCATGATTAATTTAAAAAAAAAAAAAAAAAAAAGAGAATCACATGACATTACTAATTTCCGTGCTTCATACAGATTTGTCATTTTTTCCACCCGTATCCACCTGTAAGCGTAGTTTTGACCAAAGCTTTAGGTAAGCTCAATTTCAGTTTGTGTTTTATCAAGATTCTCTTATGTCATTCCTGCAGATGTGATCAAATGAGCACGATGAAAGGAGAAAGAGCAGAGGAGTGAAACACGAGATGGCCAAAGCTGAACTATGTGATGATAGGGATACCTGTTTCCAAATGATCGTCTGCCAAGCTCCGTTCCGCAGCACTAGGAGACAAGGACAACACAGCCGTCAGTCAGCCTATAGAGCACGTCTCATGCAGAATTCATGGCCGCTAAACTTTTGTGGCTTGCACCATAATGAGTGACACACAACAGCCATTCATCCAGCCATGAAAGGAAAACAAAACCCAAGCAAATAGACGCAAGCGCGCTCATGGAAACCCAAACAGTTAATGCACTTTCGCCAGCTCACTCACTATACCTGTCGTCTTCTTCTTGTTCACTGTGTTGTCTGCTTTGTGTCTTTTCTGCGAGGAGACAAACGGAGGGCCATCAGATTTCGTTTCCTTTTTAGGTGACCTCACGCTGACCCGCTACTTTAAAGATTTACAAGTGATTCAAGAGGCAAACGGGATCTCGTTACTGATGTGGAACTCACATAGTCCTCTATGATCTCTTTAATCCCAGCCACAGTGAGGATGAAGATGAGCGGGACAAGGGTGGTGTAGCGACCAGTGGGGGATACATCTGGGATTTGCTGATGATGGAAGAAACAGTTTGTGAGATATTGATCTCTTGTTTCAGACAAAAAAAAGAATTTTCATTTGAATTTGATACAGATTTAGAATCCATTAAAGCTTGAGCATAAACATTTATTGTGAAGAAATTCCAGCTGAATCCATTTTCAGAGGAAAAACATTGTAATTTGATTACACTACGAAATCAGCTTATAGTGTCTCCCTCTAGTACTTTAGTACGGTATTATATTGCTCTGATTTACCAAAAAGAAGTAAGACATTTGTTTTTTTTCCTTTGGTAGTTTTCCCTGAAATAATAAACATACGAAGTTTTTCCATCGGACTCTGCAGGCTCAGTCATGGAAAAGCTGCACAGACTACAGAATCAAAGTGAAACCAGAGATGCAGTGTTGGCAGCTGCTGTTGTGAGTGCAGCTTTACCTGCATAAGTGCAATGAACAGGAAGAAGGCGTTCGCTGCCCGCCTGATCTGCTCGTACAGGAACCGGGGTAGAAAGGTGAGAACCCCATACTTGGTGGTGCTGCAGAGGAAGACAGGAATAAATAAGTTCTTGGATTTATGTTGAGACAGAGGAAGGCAAGAAATGCATTTATGGCAATAGGAGCGTGCGTGGATCGCTGTGTGATCAGTGGGAAACCAGGATTGGGCCCCTTTTGGCCGGAGGCCACATCTGCCCCTTGCAGAGGTGTATGTGTGCACACGTGGCTGGGGTCCTCACATCTAATGCCCCCTTAAATGCAGATGTTTGATTGTATTTTTTATGCACAAAAATCTGCCTTTTGTTAAATAATAACATCAGATAGTGATAGTTTTTTAATTTATTTTTTAATTTCAAATCTTTCCTTCCCCAATTTGGAGCCTTCTCTCTTAACCCCTCTCTGCCTCCTTTCATCCTCACTCTTCTGTCCAGCCCAAAACTTAAAACGAATTAAGCAGTATGAAACAATTATTATTAATAATAATACATTTTAGCCCCAAACTTAATACAAGTTTTTTCAAATATCCTCCTGGTGTGTCCAAAATTCACATAATCCAGTTTGGAGATTTATCCACAAGAGGCTCTGAGCTCTTATCCGTTTGCTGGACAGAACAAATAAATAAAATAAATGTATAGGGTCATGCATTAATGATTTGCTCAGGATTTTTTTTTAAACCAACATGCTTTAGGGAGAATTAATTTAGAGGAGACACTATGTTTGTTTGAATACTGCAGCACTTAAAAATCTATTAAGAAGTCCAAATCGTGCTCAGACAGGAGAAATGGCGCCATTAGAGGCTGCACACAAAAACAAACCTATAAATAGAGAAAGGTGCTTGATCCACCACACTAAATCAGACCCGGAACCCCCAAAATAGGTGCAAAAAACAGCTTTTCTGTCAAAAGCTGCCAATCTAGGTAGCGGACAGCTCCATTGATTAGCCTCGATATAGCCAGTGGCTACTATGAGAGCTTTCACAGCAACTAAATATAAATTCAACCTTCAAGTCGAGGCTTTTTTTCCTGTACCGCACGGACTGAGAGAAGAGTAATGACTTCAGTGGCTTTGTGTTAATGGACAGTTCATGACTCCCTGCGTAATCTAAGAGTCTTGAGTGCATGAAACAAATAACAAAAACATTTGTCAAAAATGGACGGCAGTTCAGATTTCCCTTGGATAAAGCTGCTTTTAACTCAAATTTTGCTCACATGAACAATATCCCACATATAGTAGAAAACAGAAATGGACATTACACTTTTTTAACAAGCTATATGTCTTAAAGACCCACACCAATCATCTGTTGAACTATTTTTAAATCATTCCCTGTGGCGTTTAATTATGATTATGCCGTTTTTAGCCAAAATTCAAAAGCCTGTGTCGTTTTCTAGGAGATAGTTTCTGCAGAGCAGCAGTAGTTCATAAGAAATTCGCCTAAATTGTGGGCAGTACTGTTGGCATTATTTATGCTTTCCAACACTTCCCATAATCTTTTTGGTTTACACTCTACCATAAGCTTACAACCCCGATCTAACATTACAGGTGCAACAAAAATGGCAAGCAAAATTGAAGCTATCCAGCAGTACAGTTTTGAGCTAGATGTCAACTCGGATGAGGAAAATGAAGATGCGGGTCGTGGATGCATTAGAATGGAGCGGAGCAGAGCTTGTGGCCCGCCACTTGTTTTTGCATCACTTCTAGAATTTTTTTTAAACAAAAGGTTTTCATCGGTTTCAGTTTGATAAAGATTTGAGTAAATAAATACTCAATTGTAATTTTAACCTTTGTTTTCTTTATATACGTCCTCCATCGTGGAAAAAATGCCGCAAGAACATCAAAAATGTAATTTTAATTGGAGTGGGTCTTTAAAGACTTTAGATCTAAGATGTTTTTACTCCAAAGCTACACTAAGGATCAGAAGTTGTTTTCATTCAAATAAAATGCATTCGCTGATTTACAAAGGAAGTGCAAAAATATCTGGTGGTCATTTTTCATACTATACGTGTCCTGGTTTTAGCAGCTGTTAGCTGTGGGGGTGAAGCCCTCCTGTTGCTGAAGTATTTTTTGTCTTTAAAATATCTGTATTTTTTATACGTTAAAGACAAACTCTGCAAAGTTCTGACAGAAGAAAGATGAAACCCACTTCAGACTTGTAAAGATTAGGAGATACTTTGATTTTAAAAACTCATGTTAGATCAAAATAAAACTTGAATACACCTGAGGTGGAAATCTTGGCAAATGGAGGAGAGGTCAGCTGGGCATCCAGATAAAGACAACAAGGCTTTAATCTCAGGAAAATCAATAAGCCTTTAAAACAAACTGAGAGTTACAGGAAAGAAAGAACATAAAAGGCCTTGATTCTGCAGCCCGAGTGCTCCTGTTTCCCTGTTCATCACAAAGGGGAAGAATAACTGCACGTGATCCAATCAGAGGAGTCAGACTACTTTCAGAAAGGTGGATGTGGGTCTTTTCCCAAAGATGAAGCTCAATCATCAAACTCAACAAACTAGCATTGAGGTGCTCCAGTCAAAGAATACAACACCGGTTCACGGCTTTATGCTGCCATGCTGCTTATTACTACAGCTGAGAAAAAGAACACATGTTGAAGACAGCTGGGCTGATGTTGATGAAAGGACTGCTTGTGCGCATGGGCCCTGATGTGAAATAACAGGCCAAAATGTGAGGAGGAAAAGGTGCAAAGATTTGCACTGTAGCTCACAGCTTCACTGCAAAGAAACACAAGATCCCAATTAACAAAGAATGTTGTGAAAAGGATGTTAAAAACACCTTTTCTGATGTTTCATTAAATCAATCTATGAAAAACCTTTGGAGCATTATCAGACAGACAAATTGGATTTAAAATGTTCACATATGCTTTTTGTTTGTGATGCATGAGAGTCTTTGAGGTATGGATTAGAAAGCATCATTGATAAGGATGATAGACGCCTATAATCGAATTACCATGTAGAAAACCTGGTTTGTATCATCTTCAGGGAAACGCATTTGCACAAATGTGTGTTTCCTGTCATTTATGCCAGTTATAAGATTTCCTCTTGCTTCCAAAGATCACTTTGTACAACATGATTTGAAGCCACATCCGGCCGTGCTTTTTTGGCGCAAAGAAATAACGAGTGTTCTTCACAAAGTGTCTGTTTTGCCCGTACAAGTGGAATGATAAAACTGTCGAGACGTATCTGCTTGAATGTGAAACTTGATGCATTAACGCTGAACACAATTTAATGTGATTTTGTCACATAGATTCACTCGGCAGAACCACCGACTCAGAGTGAACTCCTGCAGCCATGTAGCTCAGAGTCACAAGCACAAATTCTGACCCAATCCTGACGGATCTGAGGAGACAGCTTTTATCCTGGGTGCCACTGAGGGCCCGTCACACTTTTTAACAAACCGGCTCAGGTAAAAGCTTGCTGTAATTTATGTAAACACGTGTAAGTGTCTTTAATTTCACCTGCACACTAAAATATTAATGAGGACGTATTGATTAAGCAAGGCTGTCATGACATGTTGGTAAACCAAGCACTTCTCCAAGACAGTCACATTAGTTAGCCTCACTCTATGGGATTGCTTCAGATTTTAAAGTCTCACTCCAATTATGTTTTTTCCAATTATGACCGTCATTTTTAGCTAAAATTAAGATATATTTTCTACTGTGGGGCAAGAGTTCATTTGAAATTCGCCTCTGGGTTGTGGGCGGGACTATTGACATGGAAGTTACCCTCAGCTAATTTCCCATCAACACTGTTTATACTTTCTCCCGCTAGCTTAGAACTCCTCACAACCCCAAGCTGGCAATAGTGGAACAAAAAAACAGCCGTATGGCAGCTCAGATGGGGAAGACAAAAACATCAATGGATGTAAGTGTCTCCATCCAAAATTGGAGAAGAGAAGGAAGACTTCGACCTGCAACACAAACTTGAACTTTACAAACAGCAGGTTTTTTCCTTACTCCTGATCCATCAAGATTTTACTAAACACTCATAAATTAAGTTATCTCAACTTCTTTTAAAATTTTCCTCCGTCATGAAAAAAATGCAGCAAGAACATGATAAATTCGATTTTTATTCGAGTGGGTCTTTAAAAAAAATAATCTAATAGGTGAAAATTGTGAGATTTAACAAAGCGTTATTGATTGCTTTTTTTCATTTGAAACTATAAATAAAAATTATTTAAAATAAGTTTTTCAAAATTTAAGCTAAAATGTCCAAACTCTTTACTTCACATAGTATGAGCGCTACAAAGTAAAATACACAAAAAGGCTAGGAAACGTCCTTCAACTGGATGAAAAGCTGTGAGTAAATATTCAGTGTTGGGACATCCTTTAGGTCACCTGCAAACAGACCATGAACTATAACCTATCAGCTCTTATGAAGCTTCATGGCTTCTTCTAGTTTACAAATGACAAAATAAAAGGTGTAAACTTTTGCTTTTGGGGATGTTTAGTTAGGATTATTTAAATGTATGAGAGAAAATAAAAAGAAGAAATAAAATGACATGTTTTGCAGGTGTTTAATCTGGTTTAAATTGAATTAAATCAATTAAAAAATATAATAATTTGTGGTTTCTCAAGCACTTATGAAACTTATAAATAAAATTAAAGGTGTAAACGTTTGCATTTTGGCATTTTTAGTTAAGTTTGTGAGAAAAATACACATTTACAAAGAGAAAAATAAAATGCTTTAAGTTTAATCAAGTTTAAAATGAATTGGATCAATTTGATAGGTTTTTAAATTGACTGAAGAACATCTGTTAAGTCTTTAAAGGTGAAATTTCACCTCAAAAGGTGAACACAACACAGCGACACAATGACTGGTACCTACCTGACGTGGTTGTCGCAGAACTTGGTGGTCTGAGGCCGGTTCAGCAGCACCGTCCGCGCCGTGGCGTCTACGGGATCCGCCTGGGAAGTGGTCCCGGACATCTCATCGTCTGCCTTGCGGTACCCGGCGGACGAGCAAGAGGGTCCTGCACCGTTGGATGGATGGGAGAGAGGCGAGGCTGAGTGAGGTCGAGCGGGGGACAGAAAGAGGCAGACAGGTGGGTGTGGGGGGAGGAGGAAGAGGAAGAGGAGGACACACGAGGGGAGACGTGGTTTACAGCTCAAAAGCAACCAACTACAACCAGAGGCGGCCGCCTGCTGCAGCAGCTGAGAGGCTCGATTAAGTGACGCTTCCCGTGGAGACCTCCCTCTACCCCTCGTCCTTCATGCGCCGTCAATGCAGACGCGTGCGCACCGTGACGCCCCCGGGACCCCCCGCGTTCATAATGGATTTGCTGAGGGATGCACAATGGCTGACGAACACGTTTTTATCAGTCCTGAAACTTGCTCACAGCCCAGTGAGGACTGCGCTCAGATCCGGTAGATCCAGGGAAGCGGTTCTCCTGCAGACTCTCCGCCTGCGCGCGCGGCTTTGTCATCGGGCGTCGTGATCCCCGCTATTTCACCCCCCGCGTGAGCTCCAGCAGATATTTTTTCTCAAATGAGTGTCCATTTGTTTATTTATTTATTGATCGTGGGGGGAAGTATCAAGAGAGTACGATAAATGAGCGCCACAGTTTACTCCACTGCTGTAACAACGGTGGAGCAGGGCGAGGACGCACGCAGCAGCACGCCCGGGTCCCTTCTCCTGCAACTCCTCCTCCTCCTGCGGCTTTCCCTGTTGGAAAGCTCCCGTTCCCGGTGAAAGAAAGTGTCGCCCCGAGCTCCGAAGCTGTCATCGGTGGAGCTGCGCCCACAGGAAGCCTTTCCTCGGGCGATCCACTTGCCTTATGCTGGGATGTCGAGCAGTTCGCCGTGGAGCGCTCACACGCGCAGGGGAAGCCATATGGAGCCGCTTCAGCGCTAAAACCAGCAAAGCCGGGGCTCCGATTTAAAGGGCCAGAAGCCCCATTTCGCCTTGAGGTCTTGTGGTTGAAGCGCAGATGGTCCAAACAATGCCCTCAAGTCCAAACATTGACTGTATATAGAAAACTGGACCGATTGACCCCTCCCCTTTGCATTCCAAACGGGAAGTAACCAGGAGCCAAAATTCTTCCATTGAGAAATAAACAGCTTTTAGTCATTTTTTTGTCAGAATAAATATTCTTGCTCTGATGCATCTTTTTAACATGTTTTCGCCAATCCTAATATTTTTTTCAAAATATTTTTGCTATGGCATAAATTATTAACGTTATAAACTGATGAATCCGATACCTCGAGGTGGTATCAGATTGATCAGGGAAAGGGGTGCGACCTTTTAACATGCTCACTACTGATTGGAGAGAGTGGTTGTCATAGAAATGTAGACTTAAACCGACAGACCAACCACAGATTACTGAGGACATCTGGTTCCAACATGGTGACGGACATATTGTGGAAGAATGGTGACTGACTTGACTTCATTTGGTTGGAACCAAACGTAGGCTGTCATTTTCTATGGATGACATCCATTGACTATATATATAGACCTGGACAGAGAGAGTGTGATGTCACCAATAGAAATTGCGTCACCTCCGGTTTCAGCAAAACTAATGCAATTCAATCGTAAATTTTTCCACAATATTGACGTCGCCATCTTGGAGCCAGACGACAGTGATTGGTCAATGTCGGTCAGAGTGATTGACAGTCAATGGGAACTGGACGCATTATCCCCTCCCCCCTCGCGTTCCAAATAGGAAGAACCTGTGGACCAACGTTCGAAATGTTTAACAAATTCTTACGAGTGGTAAGTCTGTCAGTGGAAGGGGTGTGACTTTCCAAAAAGCTCACTCCTGATTAGCGACAGAGGTTGCCATAGAAATAATGACCCGGACTAATGTCGTCTGGCTCCAACTGGCGATTTGCGTATAGTGGAAAAATGGTGACTGAACTGACTTGATTTAATTGGATCCGGAGGTGAGGCATTTTCTATTGGTGGCGTTCCTGGTGCTTTGTCCATCTCTATATACAGTCGATGGTCTAAATCAACATTTCTATGACAACTACTGTTGCCAGTCATAAGTGAGCTTATTTTAAGTCTGCTCCCCTTCCACTGAAAGCACCTCAAGAGAATCTGTCAAAATGTTTGAGGTGGGGTCAGTGGGCACCACATGCTTTTCTTGAGGCATCTAATTGGTCAGTTTATAACTTGAATAATTTGTGATAAAAAAACTAGGATTAGCAAAAGATTTTAAGAAAAAGGTAGCAGAGCAAGAATGATTACTCCGACAAATAGAATGACAGAATGATACATTTTTGTGTCTCAATAGAAGTCTATAGGATTTTGGCTTCTTGGAGCCAGCAGGTATTTCCTATCTGAAACATGTGTGGGTGTGTGCGTGCGCTTGTGTGTGTGGTGGCGGTGTCACTCAGTCCAGTTTTCTGTATAAAGTGAATAGTTGGAACCAGAAGTAAGTAACTTTTATGGGTGATGTCTCACCGGCTCGGTCCAGCTCTCTGTTTATAGTCAATGAGTCCAAATCCAACCTTCAGGATGTCGCTTGATGTCACTTCCCTACAGTAACACCTCCTCAAGTCCAATGTACATATTTCCACTTTTCAAACCTGGTACGGAAGGACTCATCCTCCCATAAGTCTTCATAACCTGGCACTCCCTCCTCATTTAAAAAAAAACAAAAGCAAAACAATTTCAGAAAATTCAACTAAACAGCTAATACTTTTAGAATCTGTGCTTTATAATCCTGTTGAAGTGAGAGTCTGGGAGAAAACAGACATATGAATAATTGATGGAACCTAAAAAGAAAAAGGAGAAAGCTCTGGCACAGCTTCTACCGATTGAATTTCCAAAGAGCCAAAACTCCATTTCTGCAGCACTATGACACAGTATACGCACCATTCTCCTCCCTCATCAATAACCAAAATTGTATTAACGTCATTATATTCCACTCAAGCGGTTTGGCAGAGACGAGAAAGCACTGAAGCAAACAGGACAAAAACAATTAGGTAATGGATGCGGAAGGATCGTACCTGTTGGCACAACAGATAAACAATTTTCCATTGAAAGAAAAGTTGTGATTTGTGTATTTTTAGACATGTAGTCGCCCCATAGACATTTACTTCTCGCTTCTGCAAAAGAAAAAAAAGGTACTGCACTACAACGCAGAGCAAGGGTCAAAGTCTACTCAGGCCAGGTGATAAAAAGGAGCTTATCACTCATCTCCATATCTATGAAAGGGCCTTTGTAAAGCTGTAGTTTGAGTAAAGTCTGCAAAAGAATGAATACTTCAAACAACTGTAGGAAATAGGTTAAAGACTGATTTAAAAATATATGTTTTTGCTGTTTTTAATGTGTTTTTGTGGCACTTTTCTGTTTATGGAAGACATATTAAGAAAATTAAGCTTAAATTTGCAATTCTGGGTACTTTTTTTCAAATTATTTTGAATTACTGGAAGACAAAAAAATGCTATTGGAAAAAAATTGTACTTTTTACATAAAAATATGCTTGGAGGGCCACAAGCTCCTTGTTCTGCCCCATCCTGGACAGCTATATCAGTGTGTGTCTTCATTTTCCCTGTTTGAGCTGGCATCTGGCTCAAACCTATATGGCTGGATGGCTCCAATATTGCTCACCATTTTAGTTGCGCCTGTAATGTTAGGTTAAGGTTGGAAGTGGCTGTAAGATAGCAGTAGAGAATGTAAATAGATAGCTCTCGGTTATGAGGATCGGTAAGGGGGCGGGCTTGCTCCACACCAAAAGTCCCACCTCCAACCCTAAGGTAAATTTCTAATGAACTCCTGCTGAAACTATGTCCTGGAAAATACGTTTTTAAATATATATTTTATTTATAACTTGCATAATCATAATTAAAGACCACTGCAAATGTTTTTAAAATGGATCAATCAATGATCGGAAAGGGTCCTTAAAGGAGAGAAACAGCAATGCACGGTCTGGAGGTTTTCTGGGTTATTTGTCCTAGTTTCAGTCATACTTTATAGAAATCCACTTCTACGCTCCATGTTTTAACCCCAGCAGACTACCTCTATCCGAAGAGATCAATAACTTCTTGCTCAGCACCACACTTCAGGTATAATTTATTTCTGAGAAGATCAATGCCTCGGTTACTCATCTCTGATGGAGGAGAGGTGCATCAGCATCTCATTACTGATGTACCACTGATGAGTCAGCAGCAAACTCCATCACAGCTGAGATAGGTCAATTACACACACAGCAACCAGGAGATCCGGGCATCTCCAGCACATCTGATAACCTCTGGGTACAGCAGGTAAGACTAGCCTGATCCACACTCAACACAGCGAGAGTCTGTCGGCCACCCATCTGGTTGCTGAGCCTTAAACAAAATGAGCTTCCTTTTCTGGAAACACGTGTGTAGAGAGAGAAAATCATACTTTTTCTAGTATTTTGTTACGGATCAGAGCCAAATTTGTTCTGATATTGCATATTTTTAAACATTTAAAACAAAGGAGGTTAAATTAAGCATATTTACACTGTAGGCGTACACAATTTAACAATATGCCACCTGAATGTCTTGGCTCTAAACTTTCACTGTTAAAAAGAAGCCTTGACATCTGAATAATAGATAGAAACAGGCTGCATAATTCATCTGCATTTTCCAGTATAGAGCATATTACACCAGACAGTCTACATCGCCTGAGCTTTCACTCGAGAACGCCACTACCAAAAACTTTCTCTCACTAACTGCATGTGCCAAAGCAAAGCTTTAGCCTCAATTTGACTCCAGTCACGCAATACAAAAAGCTTCTAATTGGGAAAAAAGAAGAGTAAATTCTGAAGCAACATACTTTTAATATCTAAACAAGGGACCTGCAACCTTTAATGCTACAAGATCAATTTGAGGTCTTACTGACCAAACCAAGTTAGAGCAGCAAAGTCCAACCTTACCTCTCAGAAAAATACACCTCATTTATGTTTGTGTTACTATTAAGCCATTCGTTAATCAATTGTAGCTTTTATAGATTTATAGAAAATAAATTTCTGTAAAAATATTTTTGTATTTCTATTTAAACAAAAGTTATAATAGATTTGAAATGCAGTTATGAGAACTTTGGGTCTCAACAGAAAATAGACACTGTTGAGCAGTCAAAAATAAGAATATATGTTTTAAGCATTTTTTAATATCAAACAGCTTTGACAATATATTAGACCTTTTACCATCATTTTGTTCAGTTATCATTTTGGATTACGGTAAAGCCTCTTAATTTTGTGTATTGTCAGCAGTGGTCAAAACAAGAAAAAGCATAGTTTTCTTTTTTAAGATTAACTTGTTTTAAAAATAAATGATAAAACCTCACAAACAAACCCATTCTCCATTCAAATGCATTAAAATCGTTTGCATTTTACTTCAAATGACTCCACAACTACTAAAATAGCCGCATGTGGCTCAAGAGCCTCAGGCTGCAGACCCTGGTCTAAAGAAAAAGCAAATTAGCTCGATTTATATGCATAAATTTGTGTGCATAAGGAACTATAAATCCAACGGGGCAAAAACAGTATTAGGCAGTCTCCAATTCTACAAGTAGTTTTCCTTAAAATGATGAAAGAGTACTGTAATGTTTAAACCTGGTAAGCTTTAAGAAAGACTGAATGTAAAACAAAAAAATCCAGAAAATTATGTTGTTGGATTTCAAAAGAATTAATTTGTATAATATTGCAGAAAAAAGGTCACAACTTCCTGTAGGTCTTCAGCAAATTTCCGTACACTGAAGCTGCTATTTTGGTCCATTCTTCCATGCAGATCTTCTCAAGAGCTGTGATGTTTTGGGGCTGTCACCGGGCAACAGAAAGTTTTAACTCCCTCCACAGATTCTCTATAGGATTAAGGTCCCGGTGAGATCCTGTATGGAGACCCAGGTGGAGGGACAGTGTGCATTTCTTCCATTGTCTAATAATTGCTCCAAGAGTCTCTTTTCATCAAGCGACTTGTTTATTGGGTCATCCCATTCTAGTTTAGGTGAGCAATCTTGTTCTTAATGTCCTTTGACAGCTCTTTGGTCTTAGTAATGATGTAGAGGTTACAGTCAGACTGTTGTAAGGGCGTGGACAGGTGTCTCTTAGACAGATAACCAGTTCAGACAGGTGACTTTAATACAGGTAACAAAAGGAGGATGTAAGAACCTCTCAAACTAGAAGTAATAAGTCTGTGAAGGACAAAATTCTGTTTTTTTTAATTTATTATTTTAATGAGCTAATAATTTTTTGCCCCATTATTCAATAAAATGATTTAAAAACCATACACTGTCATATCCTAGATTCTTTTGATGAATAAGTGACTGCCAAATACTTCTATTGCCTCTCTGTATGTTTAAACAAATAAATGTTCCTGTCTTAGCTAAAAGAGCAACGGCGTTGTTAGAGTCACTGTGGCCTCAAGTTTCAAAACAGTCGACCACAAGTTCCAGCAAAAGCGTTCTCAAACTAAAACCACCCACTGAGTCTGTCATGTTGTTACATAATTGTCTGTTTTTAGTTGTTGCATCGATGATCAGAAAAGTTTTTATTCTGGTGTAACGAAACACTTCCTACCCATTTGCATTACGTATTTTAATATGGTTTTTATCAGACAAAAAAATCTAATTTGTTGAAATAAGTGTAAAAGAAAATGCTTTTTAATGTTAAGGATGTAGTTAGAATTAAAAAAAATTAAAAAGTAATTGCTGTACTACCCTCCTCCCTATCTGCATGTCACTTTAATGCTGTGCAGTCAATAACACATTACCAACAGAGCGCCGTCTGCCTCGGCGACCACAGTGTCCCATGATTCCCCTGGTCTCCTAGGTGACCAGCAAGCTCATTCCCAGGTCCGGGCTAACCTGGTTGCTAGTAGACCCATTTGCCACCTTACCACGGTAGGAAGTAAGACAAGAAAGCCTCTTACGGCCAGAGTGGACGTTATAATCCGGTCTGTGTCTGCGCTGCAACTTCATGTCTTGCTAATCCAAACCTGATCCAACAGGTGTGGCACACCAATGCCAGCTCATGTTACACCAATTAATCAAAATGTACACAAAAATCACACACATTTTTGAAAATGTAGTAAAAGCTGGAAAGGATAAGACCCCAACATGCAGCTACTCTCCCACATTTCTCTACTCCCCACTCACAGCCGTACTAGCATGCAGCAGTGCTCATGTACATGCTCAGTTCAGGCATGCCATGATCTGGTCTATAACATGCATGTGTTTATTATTCACTTCTTATTTGTCTGGCTTCCAGACCGATCCGGTGTCAGTGGTCGCTAAAGTCTACAAGCCCATGCAGTGAGAGGGTGATGTCCTGCACAACATTTATCACTCCAGGCCCCGAGGAGCTACGGTTCATTCTGGGTCCACAGAGCATCTCACCCTTTTCTGCCATAAAAATCTCGACTCTTCACTGTAGCTCATAAGGGCCGGGGGTTAGTGGGAAACACCTGCTCCTAGCTGTTGCACATCACAGCCTTTGGCACATGCAACTTATTGGGACTCCGCTCACAAAATGGGGGCATCATCCAGTCTAATTTAAGCAAACTCACTTTTGTCAAACCTGTCTGTGAGGCGGGCACGCATGGTAGCACCGGCGCCCTGGCCTGGGTCCTGCAGCTGAGAAGCCTCCTGTCTAATGGTGCTCAACACTAACTGCTCTGTGGGGGGGGCAAAGGGAGGCCGCGGTGGGAGAAAACAACACAAGACATCAAGTCAATGTTCTCATATTGTGCTTTGTTGATGGAAATTGAGAAATTGTAGAGTAACTCCATGGAATCCTTTCCTCCTGACACCCCCAGGGCTTCCCACAGGGATGAACTCTGCAGCTTACCCAAGACCGCCCCCTTGTGACCAGTTCATGTAAATACCGTGTATCTGGTTATTTATCGAGCATCTTCTTATCTTCCACAAAACTTTAGCAGCTTGGCAACCATGACGACGAGCCATTATCTTCCCAAAACAGATGGGTTGTAAACAGTTAGCGCAGCAGAATGACACAGATGAGCTGAGAACATCAACAAAAAATGAGCTCTTAATTTAAACAACACATGTAGAGAACACCATTTTATCAGAGGGGTTAAAAAGTATATTTAAGGCGATTATAATGACAATTTTAAAATCAACACCGCTTTGTTGATTTGTCAGTTTTATTTTGAAGAAAAGGTAACATCACATTATTTTATTTATTTTTTAGAAATAGATTTTAAATAAATGTAACAGATTGGCAGCTCCAGACGATGCCGTCTTCTGGGATGTGGTGGCTTGCTAATTGGAGCAAAGAATCAAAAGGTCAGGCTCCAAGAGATTACAGTAAAAGCAACATAAAAAGCATGGGGGATATGGCTTACATAAAAACAAATGTAACAGCAACAATCCAAGTTCATAAAATATCTAACTACATGTGACTGCCAGCTTATATCTAACACTTGACAACTTGAAACTAAATCTTTGGAAGAAAAAAAAAAAATTATTTGTGCATTAAAGTGCTGCTATAGTTTTACACACAAGTATTTTGTTGTGTTAACACCACCAAGTTTCTAGAAATTGTTGCCCTGAAGACTTCATGCCCCAGTAGGCGTTCATCTCCACTAGGAGTTTGCCCTGCTTTCTATTTCTGGAAACAGAAAAGCATTCACAAACAGCACAGCAAACCAGATGACAATGTGTCAATCAGAAGTCACCGGATGGGACAAACACATGCTCTTCTCTTCCAGAGATAACTACAAATAAATAAATCAATAAAATAAACTTTTAAGGATATTTGCTTAAGAAACAAACTATCAGATCTGCAAAAAATGCATTTGCTCCTGTTTCAAATGGAGAGGCATAAAAGTATTTAACTTGGACACCGTTTAGGTGTGATAAGTTTTTGTTTTTTTCTAGTCGGATCAGGAGTTTACTTTAGAAAGTCACGTGGTTTTTAAGTCGGACAGGTAATGAGATGTTATAGGATTGATTTCACGGGTCCCTTATCTTGCACCTTGGAGTGCACAATTACTTTACCTTATATTTGTTACAAACCTCTGAGGAAAAGTGGCAAAAATCCAGTCAAAAGCGGTTTACAAGCAGAGGCTGGAATAAAATAAATATTTAGTGATGTGAAGGCGCAGGATCCTTTGACGGCTATTTAAATATGCCTGGCTGTGATATTTGATGCACGCTCCCGCTATAAGATGCTCTTGCATTCTTAATTGGTGTCATAATATATATATAAAGCTTAAGGATAAACGCCGTTCAAACATATGCCGCAGTCCCTGTCAATACGGTTATTATGCCGAGCACATCCCAGATCCGCACTGGCCCTTACAGGCCGCCATATGTCCAAAAGTGACAGGCCCGCTCTTTGCAATGACGGGCTGCAGTCTGAGCTGCGGCGTGGTGAACTCTGATGATGGAGCAAAGATTCACAGCAGGTGTGGGTTTGAGGCTTACCTCCCTCGCTGTGTATCTTCTTGCCGCGCCGGTTGAAGTACATCTTGTTGGTGAATAAAGAAAGTCTCTTCTGTGACTGGAAGGAGGAGGCCGAAGCGGTGACATTCTCATGGCTCCCAGAAAGAGCAGCGGAAAGCTGCCCTGCGAGCGGGCTGCGGCGGCTGGACCAGCTGAGGGGGTTCGGTTGTCATTATTTCTCGATTGACCGCAACGGTAACGTGAACGGGTCAGATTAGCTCAGCGTCAGCCCCATAGATTGCTAGACGGCCGTTATTCCGGTTTTTGCTTTCAAAATAAAGCTTCACTAACACACTGTCTCCGTTTCTCGTTAAGTTTTTAAATATTAATCAATAAAAAGTTCAAATGTCTGCTTTAGTTACAAAAATATATTTTTTAACTTGTGCTTTACTATGAAATGTTGATAACCTTTTCAATTTGTGCTTTTTTTTTTAATTCCTATTTACTCCAACACATTAAACTTGCCTTTTGGATGCAAACATTTAATAAGGGTATGATTGTTTCCATATCTATTTTTAAAAAAATAATATTAAGTATAAATTGGGTAAAATAGGAAGAGTTTTAGATTTTTTTAAGCCTAAAATATGGCAAAGTGAAGCTCATTTACTTTTACTTTGAAAAGCAAACGTCAAACTTCCGGTAATGTCAGCTGGTTTTTAATCAGCATCCGTCACGATTTTGTTAAATGAATCATGGAAAAAAAACGACCAAAAAAAAAATCTTAATGAATCTGATCAGCTAAACCATAAATCCAACATTTATTTATTTGAAAATATAATTAATTTCTTTTTTACAGCTGCAAGATAAAATGTAAACATTATAGTAATTTAAAAATATCAATTTTATATTTGTGTTCACATGTGAATTCATATCATTGTCAGGTATTAAACATTATTTCATTTAATCATTAGCATTTTTATAGAAACATATAAAAAGGCTTTACTTAATGGAGTAACATTTTCAAAATAATTTAAAGTGAAGCAGAGAAAATCAAAGTCTTTGATTAATTATGTGTTGGTCATAGCATTTTATTTTACTCTCATTACATTAAAACATTTCACACTTCATATTCCAAAAGACTGACTCCATCTTATTAAATAGGAACAAATAAATATTCACTTCTGTCTGCCAACAACCTCTTTTAAACTTTCTTTAACAGAAGTTTTCTTAGAACAAGGTTTAGAGAACACTTGGCCTGTTTTCCCTTGAAAGACACACACAAAATAATCTCACCATACATATACGCGTTCGCACATTCTCACAAACTATACTGCCTCAATCCTGTCATCATAAAAAGCAACATATCAAATGTACTGACGTAAGTAGACCGGTTTATTGTTACTGTTGTGGTGGAAACACGTGACTGGGTCTTTTTCCTCTATTTACCACCTCTTCCACATTAGTTAAACATTTCCATCAGAAACTGTTAGCTTAATGTTAAAAAAGTGAACGTGTAAAATATGCAAAACTGATATTGGAGGCCTGTTAAAAGTATTTTCGCTAACTGGATAACTGCTGAAACCTTTTTACGCCACCTGACAAATGATTACTCATTGAAAAATGGCAACAATACAGAAGAAACAGAGACAAACTTTTACTTTAAGTGGATATGACAACTAGAAAATGTATGTAAACAGTAACTAACAGCATATTGCACAGCTTTTTACCAACAAGTCTGAATCCCTGATTATCACATCCTTGCTGCATTTGTTTTAAATGTAAACTACCACAGGTAACGTCCTTTCCAAGTGTCCTGTTTTCAAAGGATTTGAAATAGACATTGCAGTGAGATTTCAGAAGTGACTTTGACATCCATCCATGTGATCTGATCACAAGTGGACTATAGAGAAAACAGGTGTAAATGAATGTAGGGCACAAGGCATTTTTAGGCCAAATGCTTTAGGATCTACAATACCCCTGGGTCACCATGTGTGAATGTAAATGTCTCCAGCCTGAATGTTTGCTGCCACTGGAATAATTACTCCTACTGGTTTCTGGATAGATTAGATTATTTTCTGATCAATCTGTATATTCCTATTTTCTTCTGGGTTTTCTTTCACCATTTCCTGTTTGGTAAAAGATAAAAAACAAATCTAAAAAAATAAATAAAGTCAAATTGGTTGCACTTAAAGGAAAAAAAAACTGCCAAAGTTCTGCTAATTTTAAAGATGACTGCAACAAATGCTTAATAAAAAAAAGTAAAATGAATCCTTAAAGCAGTGCAGCTACCTTTGGATCATCAAAGACATAAAATACCTGTACAGACGGTTAAATGCTTTAAAGAGCAGAAACTGGTTATGCAGCTCTTAAAATTCCTAATATGACAGTTTTAATAAACTGCAAAAATATTCTTTAAAATTTGTGAGGTTTTAAAATGGTGAAAAGAAAAAAAGGGCGTTTCCTGCTTCCATTCTTGGCAGATGACATAGTTTTGTTGTACTTCAGAGACCTTTAAAGCACCAGTGAGTTATTTACAGCTCGCACTGATTAGGTCGAGTGGTTTGTATAATCCAGCTGTGAAGGGAATGCCATTTACCAGACAAAAGAATTTGAGTGGGACTATTTAGCAGCAGCTACCGGAGCTTCTCACATTAATTCCACACACTGACGTGTCGACTTTGTTGGTAAACGAAAAAAACGCACGGGAAGATGAAAACACGGGTTGCAACAAAGAATCTAAAAAAATAAAGTTTTGTTAATTATTTGCATGTATAGTTTTTTTTCCACACTTTTGGTTCAGTCTTGCTCAACACAATAGATATTTTTTTTCAAAGAAATTTAACAATGAAAAGGCTATGTACATGCAAAGCATTAGGTTTACTTATTTCAGCAAGCCAGGAGAGCTAGGTCAGTCATGAGAAAACAGGTCAGTCGTGATGCACTGCAAGTATAGGCTGCCTGCAGATGGGGCAGGTGTTGTTTTCAGACAGCCAGCGGTCAATGCAGTGGATGTGGAACTCATGGGAGCATGGCAGACGACGCAGCTTGTTGCCCTGGGCGTATTCGTTGATGCAGACACTGCATGCACGACCGATCTCGCCCTCCAGGCTGGCCTGACTGTATGTACGTGTGGATAGATTGTCAATCTGTTCTTTGGTCAGGCCTCTGGGGTGCTCATCGTCTTCGTCATCGTTTAGCAAAAAAAAGTGTGCCAACCTCAAGATGGGCAAGGTGCCATTTTCTACTAGGTTGTTAGTGTCCCTGTTGTTGGGCCGCCCATCGGTAGCACTCACGACTGCTCCTCCAAGTCTGGCCTGCCCACTCTGGTCATGGTCAACCCCCAGGGGCCCCACTCTCTCCTGAACAATCTCCCTTGTTCCGGCCTGGTTAGGTGCACTTTCATTAGTATACAGATGACTTGTGGTACTATGTGTACCACTAATGTCTGTGCGGCTAGGGGCCACATTTTCGGAATCGGCTTCTGTCTCCATCAAGGAGCTGAGCTCCCCAAATCCAGTCATAATCTGACGCAAGATGGAGCGTAGGGCGGTGGAATTGGGTTCTCCCAAGCCCGTCTCGCTGATGCGTCTCAGAGGAATCCGGATAGTGCTAACATAGGTGCGAATCCCGGCCCGCTCCGAGCGAGAGATAGTTCGTCTGAATCCACCACTGTCACTCTCGAAGGTAACGGTGTTCTCAGCAACTCGTGCGCGGGAGCGGGTTCTGCTTGCAATGCTGTCCCGATCACGGTTTTCACCTGGTCGAATTCTTCTCACCTGAAGGTCTAACATGATAGTAGGGTGTCGTCTCAATGCGGAGCCTCCAGCAACTCCGGAAACCTGCGAATCGTTCTCACGTTCTGCTGCGTCTGCTGACTCCGGCAGAGCAGCGGGTTCTGACACAGCTTCCCCCGTATTCATCAACACTGAGGTCGTGACAGTACTTGGCTCAACAGTGTGAGTAGCAGAGCCATTGTGGCCACTGCCGGATGGTGGAGGAGTACTAACAACACGTGTTCTTTGCAAAGGGGAGCGACTTCGTCTTGACACGCGAGGTGAGACCCCACTTCCTGCTGCAGACCTACGTGCTCGACCCCTCGATCGAGTCCTACCTCCATCCGATTCCTGTCCCACAACTGAGGCTTGTGACCCAGATGGTGATGGCTGCTCTATGGGACAGTCTAGCGGAGGCGACACATTGCTATGCCCCTGTTCTACTTCTACATTCAAGAGTTGATGCCTTAAAGGTGTAGTGTGATCTACAGGAAGAATTGAAAAATTGTCAGGAGTTGCAGAAGGGTGCAAAACAGTCCCCCGTCTTTGAACAGTGACTGGGTTGGCCTCTGGGGGAAGTGCAGAGGGGTTCATTAAAAGTGAAGCACTACTACTACTGCGAGTACGGCGAGTCTGCATCCTTGTACTGATAGCTGGCCAAGAGGAGGGATATGGGGCTGGTCTTGATGTGACTGAAGAGCGATGGTTAGTTAAGATGGAAACAGCATTAGTCGAGGGGGCAGCTGAGGCGGGAGCATTCACTGGCCTCTCAACTGTGTCTGCAGTGTCCACTGGGTCATTATGCTCTCCTGGCTCTGGCTGGTCATGGTTTATATTGATCTCCAAGCTGAAACGGAATTCCCCGCTGTTGGGGTTGGTCCGGCTGACAGCACGCCATGTTTGGTTGCCACTCTGTCCGCTTCGAGTGGCGTTACCAGTACGCCTGAAGGTGTTAAGCCACTCCAGCAATGAATCACTATTTGATGTTTCTGCTCCAGCCTCTGTTCCTCCTGGAAACAAATACATAAACATGTCTATGTATAATAGAGTTATATAAAAAGACAAAAAAGAATGGGGTTAAATGCTTATAGGTAGGAAAGCACCAAATGTAAAAAAAAATAATTTCCTAATATCTGAAAAAACTGAACTTATAATAAAAGCCAATTTATTTAAAGTACAAAACGATTTGTGTATTATATTAAAAAAAACTCTTATGTTTCTTAGCTTCAAACTTTTAAAAAGTGACAACAAAACAAGTCAACAACTTGCAACACTTCTTCCATCTTTCCTACCTGTCCCTCTTCGCTCTGTAGGACCTCTCTGCTCCGCGTCATCACTACCGCTCTGATGCTCCCCGGCAAACACGGTCGGTGAGCGCTGCTCAGGGTGAGGTTGAGCCGACACACACTCCTTTGCTCCATCCAGGCGCTGTCGGAGCTCCTCTGCAGTCACGTCTCCTGCAAAGCAAACATGGGTGGACAAATTCCTGAATTAATTTGATTCATTTGTGTCTTGTTTCAGTTTCATTTACAATTATCCTCTCCAACACACATTTCCATTTAAAAAGCACTCTTGCCAATTTATGAAAGAGTTCCACTCAACTAGTGATAAAACTTCACTATGATAAAGAATATAAAACATTTTTGCTTTAAAAATAAAGGAATGATATAAAAGAAAAACAAAAGAAAAGATAGTTTTGCGTCATATAATGGAAGAATTATTTAACACAGGTAATCAAACAATACACAGGTATGAAAGCTGTTGTATACTAAGATCATCAGGGAGACCATCTCAACTCCGCAAATCAAAAAGAACAAAATCAAAAATTACATCTTTTCTTTTGGCTTTTAGCCTTTTTTTGGTAGCTGGATTGCTATTTCACAATTCTTCTCTCTTGTGAAAACTGCAATCTAAAGTTTATGCTCATCTTTTTTGACAAAAACTAATTTTAATTATGGTAAGTTATCATCACTTTGGTCAAAATGACTATAGTTAAAGCAGCGTGGCAGAAAATGTCAAAATGTAACAAATGATTAAGAGCCCAGTGGCCATGTTATTATCTCGGAATGGGAAAAAAGCCTATTACAGTCAAGGTGTGGTATTGCTTCAGTCCCACACGAGAAAGTTGAAATGTAACTATTAGGGATGTGAATCTTACAACATGTCACGATTCGATTCGATTCCGATTCTTGGGGTGCCGATTCGATTCTGAAACGATTCTCGATTCTCGATTCAGACATTTAAAACACAAAGGAAAAATTTTTATAAAAAAAGGGAATGTATTTATGATACTGTGCAAAACTTATATTATTCAGACCCTCAAGGATTTCACAGAAGATTTTTATGATTGTTCTGGCCCGAAATGGCCGATGTTGCAGCAGCTTTTGTAAAAAGTTGCAATGTGTTTGAATATATATATTTTTAAAAGCGCCTAAAAATTTTAATTATGAAATACAAATCATATTATCATGTTCCAATTCTTTTCATTATGACATATGCACAAAGTAAATACAGCACAGCATCATCCCCCTTGAGCTGTCATTTAACTTGAATAGAACTGTCAAACATAAAATGAACTTTGGTCTTTCCTGCTAACATAACCCAAATATGTGAGGATTTAAGCATATTTTAGAATAAAATATTTCCAGCTTTCCAGTGAAAAATCATGAACTTAAAAACATGATAAACAGATGAATCCTCAGATGTTCTCAGAATCTTCCTCTTTATCTATTTCTAAAACATCACTGCTGAGTTGCTGGTAGAGGAAGACAAAGGCTTTGAGGAGTTGATCTGGTTTTATTGATCTGCTCTGTTTTAAAGAAGCTTCTCTCAGCTTCTCTGTACCTGCGCCCCCCGTGCCGCGTGCGCACCCGGGGACAGCGCACCTACACTCCCGCGTGCACGCAGCGCATGCTCACCTGCGGGGTGACCGTTCACGCGCGTTATGAAGAGAAAAAGTGAGAGGACTATAGAACTGAGAGCACGGCCGAGTCGGAAGGGAAACGGTCACGTGGTCATCCATGACTGTTGTCACGGTAGATTGATCTCAATAAAGTTGCGGTGAAAATAAAAAGCTGCAAGGTGCGCAACAAATCTCGGGGTTTGATTGGATTCGCATTAAAAGTTGTTATCGAAACATCAGGAAATCCTGGAGGGACGAATGATTTCAACAGTATGAAGGCAGAGAAAGACTTTTCAAACTTTAAGCTCCGGTGATGGACGAGATATGAGCGAGCATTTGAAGTGTTCCCGAAGTGTCTGATTTAGCAGATTTTCCACACTGCACGTCATGTCAAGCTCCTTACCCCGGGATTTGTGGAATCCGAAGTGAGCCCATACATTTGCCAATTTATAACGGGACAGGAGGAATCTCTTTTTCTCTCATGCTGCGTAGCGCGCGCGCTCAGTAAGCTCCGCTCGCCTCCAGGGAAAACAAACTACGGTAGCCGTTTCGGGACAAACAAAACGGCTTGCAAGTAAGCTAGCAGGTTCGAGCCATTAAATAAAACATATAAATGCAGGAATATGGCGGGAGGGGGCGAATCGATTCTTGGATATTTAGAATCGATTCTGAATCGTTAAAAATGAGAATCTAGATTCGAATGTGAATCGATTTTTTCCGACACCCCTAGTAACTATGTAGTCTAGTAGCTCTACTAGACAAAGCTGCATTTTAACTGTGTGAAGAAAATTATTTATTATAAAGAAAAAAAATTTGTCAAAAATAGGACTAGACGAAATGCTAAAATAACTCAGGCTTGCCCTAAAAACTAATATGGATTTGACAGTTTTGGAACAAATAAAAGTCACTAGAGCTTTCTAAAACGTGAAGCCATTTAACAGTAAAATTGTACACATACTAAACTATTTGCATCGGCATGTCAAGATAAAACACAGTTTATTAAAAAAAAAAAGAAAAATCAAATAAACATATTTAAAGCTCAATGGATTTGATCATAAAAATGTGTCTAAATGCAGGAGTTAAAAATAATGTGTTCTTAAAACTAAACAGAATTACTGAAACATTAGGCACAAAGAGTTTAATTAAATCCACTACCATAAAAATGACAAGACAACGAAAGATCACAGCATGCAACTCAACTGACAACCCAGTCAAAATGATGTGTATGTCAATCCTCACCAGGGGTGCCCAGCAGGTTCCCATCTCTCATTAGGCGGTACTCTTCTTCACTCAATTCATTTATGAAGTGATAATATGCTTCCTCCCGTCGAAGACGCTCTGCCTGCCTCTGCCGTTCATCTCCCCCACCGGGAGGGTCCATAACAAAGAAGAGTGCTGGAAGGCCCGTGGGGAAGGGTGTCAGAGAAATTAATACCGTGAAGCAACATTTCAGTTCACTAAAATCTGGAACATTTATCCTAATGAAGTGAGACATGCTTCCAATCAGACAATGTTAGTGCCTGACATCTGAGACCCATTTATCTGGGCTCTTCTATTTTATGTTTGAAGAAATTAATTATGATTTACAATTTTATAGTTTTGTGACCATGCCAAGCTGATTGGGATGTTTGTCAAAAAATTGTATTTGTCTTCTTTCGTGCATAATTGTGCAATACAAATACATTTGTCTTAAAAGACCCACTCCAATGAAGTTTGTGTATTTTGTTTTTAAAATGTTCTTTTAGCATTTTTCTTATACTGGAGGGCATATATAAAATAATTTAAGATTAAAACTGTGTTTCTGAGTATTTTTTTATTTAAATTGTGATGGATGAGGAGCAGATAAAACCTGCGGTTTGAAAAAGCTCTGGCTGGGACGCAGCAACTGTGATGGGCTTTCCAAAGTCTCTGTGATCTACTCCAATTTTGATGCATCCTCTTGCTGAAAATTAGAACTATTAACCTCTTAATTTTCCTCGTCTGAGATACCATCTGGCTTCAAACGGCTGCATAGCTCCAATATTCCTCGTCCTTTTTTTTGCTCCACTAATTTAAGCTTGGGGTTGTGAGGGGCAGTAAGCTAGCGAGAAAGAATGTAAACAAAAGAATGATGGGATATGACTGTAGAGTTACTTCCGCACCACAACTTGGAGGTAAATTTCTGATGAACTCCTGCTGCTCTGAAGAAAATATGTATTAAAAAACCATGAATTTTATTAATTTTGAACACTGTTGAGAACGCTTTTAAAATAGATATAGTTGGAGAGGGACTTTATTGCATAACAAAATTTAAGGATCTTCACTCATAGCAAAGTTATTTATGGAAAAAATTAAGAGAGCCTTTGACTATGGATAGCATGGTAGTGTTTGTAAATAAATAAAAAAAAGAATTCTCATATATTTTCTGTTTTAAAGGTCCAGCTATTATTTTCTAAAGACACTTTTTACTACAAGAGTATAAAATATACATCAATAATCAAGAATAGTATCCGTTAAAGGCCATGTCCTAACCAAGGGAACGTGTGTAAAAAAAAAAAAAAAAACATTGTTCGGCTGAATTTTACCAATCACCGCCCTTGTTTGGGTTAGTGGCACGTAGAGAAACCAATCAGGGTTCGACAGGGGCGGAAAGTGAAACCTACTAAACGGAGAACTACTCCATGTAAACGCAGGACAAGGAAGGAAACACAAAGTCGTAAACATCACTAAACAATCAAATGATTAAGCTAATATACCGGGTATACGTGAACAATAACCCTCCAACGAGACTGACTGTTTTATATTTACTTCAAGACGCTAAAATGTTGATTTGAACAAGCAACGCGTCAACTGCTAACTAGCATGCTAGTGATATAACGTCAGCTATTAGCACTGAAGTCGACAGCCGTTTTAGCGTAGTGGCAAAACCTGAAAACGCACCGAATCACGTTACGACAAGTTCACCGGACATGCACATATGGACTCTCTTTAAATATAAATGGAAAACACGTTAACAAGTAGTGTCAGTAACATTTGTTTCAGAAAAGTACCTGACAAAGCAGCTGTAATATGGAAGGTTCTCTCCGCTTTCCCCTTTCTCTCCGACCAAGATGGGACCAGCGGTGCAACATTACTCCGCTCGCCGGAAACAAATTCCTAAACCATTAGTTCCCCCATGCACTGTCAAAACACAGCTTTTTGTTTATTTCTTTGTTTGATTTAAATGACTCTATTTTAAATTTAACCGCGATAAGCATGACTGGTAATCTTCTGTCATAACATTAATTTAAAAGATTAAATATTTTTGGTGTAGTTAGTGCATACATTGTTTACCAGCTGACGTCCTTTAGCAGTAAGCCAAGTGCTATAACTTTAATTTTAATTTTAAACATATATCATAATAAATTAAAAACATTTAAAGACAGGAAACTTGTAATTATAGCCTTTTTTTGTAAACACATCAGGAGAATTATACATCTTTGATGATTACAGGGGAAAAGGGTTGTTGTTGTATTTTTTTTTTCATTTTCATTTTTTTAATATGAAATGCACCAAATATAATAAATAGATAAACTGAAATTTCTATATTCAAGTCTGTGTTCTTTTCATGAAAGCCAAATATGAGTTTAAATGTAATCAGAAATATTTAATCTTTACTGAAATTTGATATGTGTATGTTCCTTCCAAACACTTATCCAAATGCTACAACTCTATAGTGTTTACTACCTAGCTGATATCTAGGAGAGATTTAACCTTTTAATATGTTTATATTTGGTATTTTTGCTAGTGGGATCACCCCAATTTACATACTTCAGCTAATTATAAGTTTTAAGTACATTTCTATGAATGTACAGAATCACGACTTAAATTTTTAATTAAAATTTTACAATAAATTACTGAATTTTGTTGACATTTACCATGGCTACACTAATAGAGCTGTCACGTCGAGGTTATAATTCTAATGCTTAGAGTTTAGGGTTCTGTTGTCCATGGGAAAAAGGACGGTTGGCTTTTAAATATTGAATATTTTGTTTTCCTCACACTGTAATAATCAATCAAATAAAAATGGTATGCATATTGGAAGATTTTAGATTGTTTGGGGGGAATTCAATCACAAGATTAACAGGCATAGCCAGATTGATGGTATAAAATTATTTTGTTCGCATGAAAAATTGTAATTTATCAGAATATTTTTGGTGCATATGCACGTGGCTTCAATTTTCCAATAATGTTGCATGTCATATGTGTCTGTTCTCTTGTATATATAAAGCAAACACTTGAATACTTTTTATTTTTGCAAAATAATTTTTAGGATCATCACTACTAAAGACAATTTGTTGAAATGTAAGAATTGAACACTAGTAAGTTTTTAAAACGGTACATTAAAAGAATGCATATTTTAAATACCTTCCTCGACTTTATTTATTTGTATATTTACTATCTTACTGATTTATTTATTTATTTGAGTACGACTATTTCCACGTGGTGGTGTGTCTCTGCCATTCTCCTTTCTCTGCTGCAGGGGCTGTCTTTACGACACTTTACGACAATGGCTGGCACGATTACGCCGTGGCTACAGACTGAATTGCGTCTCTTTGGAGAAGATACCGGCTGAGAGAAACGCAGAAACAACAGAAAGGAAATTGTAAAATCGGGCCTATTTCAGCACGGAGAATCGCCAAACTCCGCGCATACCCATCGGAAGGTTATTTTTTTACCCGAAAACTCGATGTGGACGCGGAACTGAAGGAAGAAAAAGGACCCGCTGGGAAGGCAACTAGCTGAAATACCAAACCGAGCTCGTTGAAGGAGCCTAGTTGCCTCCCTAGCGACGCTTTAAAAAAAAAGGAAGGAAGGAACGCAGACATTAAGCCTCCGAAGTGGTGAAAAATGGACTATGACTTTAAACTGAAGCTGACCGGCGAACGAGAACGTGTCGAGGACCTGTTTGAGTACGAGGGATGCAAAGTGGGAAGAGGCACCTACGGTCATGTGTACAAGGCGAAGAGAAAAGATGGGTGAGTTGATGACCAACAAGGCCTCCAGCCGCTGAACCCTGCGCCAGCCCCCTCCCGCTCCCAAATACATTTAAATCACTTGATTCCGTTTGCCCTAGCTGGTGGGAGAAGTGTGCTGCAGAGGAATAGAACAAAAACAGTAAATGGCAGTGTTTAAGTGCCCACTCCAGGATGCTGAGGAAGCTTTGTGTAGCACTAGCTTAAATGAGGATGGGATATTTTCTTTTGCTGATGGGAGGCAAGTTGATCAGGAATATATTATTTTGGATGCATGTTTTTTTGTTCTATTTGTGTGTGCACCATTAAATTATGTTAGTTAAGGTTGTATCTAATTAAATTGTTTTTGCACCTATTGTAATTCTTGTTTAGCATTAAAAACCATGCATTTTAATCATTATCAGTAATTTAGATATATGCATTTTAATGGTAAGATTTTTCAGTTGACGAACATTTATTAGCAGTATGTGTCTGAAATCGGTTTGATCTTTTTGTCTAATATTTAGACAGACAATTGAGCTTTAATAATTGTATTTTTTTTCCTAAAACTGAGATTTTTAGTTAATTCCGTTAATCCTTTGCATTTGTTAAAGTAATGCTCGACCTTTCAAAGTACAACGTTCAAATGTGGTCCTTGCAACTATTTTGGTCCAATCTTAGATTAAAGCATCTTCTTCTTTGCCTATTATCCTAGAAAGGGTAATCTAAATAGCTGAACCACAGAAAATTACTTAAACACACCTTTATGTTTGTGTCCAGAGCAGTTTTTTGTCCAATATTTAGGCAGGACATTGAGCTTTAGTTATAATTATTTTTAGGAGAAAGCTATAATCTAGTAACCCTGGGATTTGTTGTTTATTCCTTTAATCCTTTGTATTGTTAAAGCAGCACACGACCTTTCAAAGTTCAACTTTCGAATGCAACTATTTTAGTTTTGTCTGGTCCAAACCTGGGTTAAAGCCTCCACTTCCCCTGCCCACATAAGGCCCATTATCCTTGAAAGGACAATCTGGACAGCAGAACCACAGAAAGAGGTTTTAAAAGTGCTTAAAGATGTTTGTGTTGCTGTTGTTTATGAGACACCATGGGCGACAGAGTACTGCAGAATCTTTCCAAGCTACAAAGCGTGGATTTATAAGATGATTTAGGCCAGGAGGAGGAACGATATTCAAGAGAGAGCCAGTCCCAATGCTCTGTTTGTCCCTCACCAGCTGCCAGAAACCGCCTGTTTCCTTTCCCCCATTATTGTTTAGAGCCTCAGAGGTGAGCTTGATTACACAAATCTGGAGGTAATGCAGCTCAGCCTCTTCACTGGCTCCCCATACCAGCTGCCAAGTGTCCCCCCTCCTGCTCTTTATTCTTGTTTTCTGAGCATTCTGGGGGCCTGCTGTCTGGTCTGGTCTGGCCTGGTGTTGATGTTGTATTGGCTTTTTCTCTGTTTCTAGGAAGGATGATAAAGACTACGCTCTCAAGCAGATAGAAGGCACTGGCATCTCCATGTCAGCCTGCAGAGAAATTGCAGTAAGGGCTTTTGCCACTCTGTAGTGAATATGTTTGCTATGCCTTGTGTTTAAAATATTTTCATTTCAACCAATCATTAAACCAAACAGAAATTGGTGCAATGCATTTAAGCCAAACCATTATAACAATATAATTGAAATTTACAATGAGCATCATAAGTGAGGGAAATTCAAAGATTAATTGAAAAAAATTCTCAAAAAGCATCCAATTTTGGCCATCGTGAGACATCTGACCCTACTAGCAGCTTTGTTTCTCCTTAATCGCTTTATGAGAACATTTTAAGTGATGTGAACACTAAAATGTTTTTTTCTGTTGTTATTTAAATAAAGGTTGGTTCTTTTCAATGAGGAGAAAGGAAATCGATCAGGCTTTGCATAAAATATTGTGCATTTGCTTAGCTTGCTCCACCCAATCTCATAAAACCGTGACTTTTAACCTTGCATTTAACGACTGGTTACTAATACGTGCTGGAGATACGAAAGATAAAATTACCTAAGTTTAATAAAATCTCTTAAAGATTATATACTGGCTGCTTACCAGCTCTGAAAATCAGATTTGTGTTTTAAAATCGAAAGACCAGGTTAGCATTCTTTCACTTTGGATGTTGCCAGAGTATTTATGCATCATCCTTGCAGGTCAGGGGCCTGTTCAAGCACTGAAAGAATTGTTCTAGAAGCTCGGAGCGCGTTTGACAACTAGATTTTTTTTCAGTGGGGCCACAGTAATTGCTGAAGATCACCTCAAACATGCAATACTTTCCGCCTTTTAGTTTTATTGTCTGAAATTGCAACCAGAAATTGCTGGGATTAACAAACGTGCGGCTCCTGCCTGCAGTTTGTCACAGCCATGCTGACTCTGACTTTACTCCACAAACAGGCTCCCATCTGTCAGACCTATCAGGATATTTTGTGGTTGTCAGGTAAACAAAAGCTGGAAGGTGTTTGGAATATTTTATAACTACAGTGAATATTTGTGATGAATTCAGACTGTTTTCAGAATAGATTTTGTAATGAAATACAAATCTTTCTGACTTTTAAAATGACTTTTAAAAGTTTAATTAGCAGTAAATATCAACACTTTGTAGGTATTAATTTATAGCAACATGTCTCTACTTTTACTAATACCTGATTTTTATTTTATTTTAAGAATATTTCTTGTCTATACATTGTTGTCGTTTGTGATTTATGCCACGAAACTGAAAGGTTTTATGTTGCAGCTGCTGCGGGAGCTGAAGCACCCCAATGTCATCTCCCTGCAGAAGGTTTTCCTGTCACATGCGGACCGTAAAGTATGGCTGCTCTTTGACTATGCGGAGCATGATCTCTGGGTAAAATGGAAACACACACTGGAACTGCACAACTCATCAATCACACTACTGCTTTGCGAGGGGAGAGCCAATACTATGTGTCTTTGTACTTTCATTTTTTATACTATACTGTACTCAACATTATGTTACATAAAAACACCTTACATGTCAGCACTTTGAACATTTTTCTCTACATGTGCGAACGCGCCCATTTGATGCTTCACTCTTCTGCTAAAAACCAAACACTCCAGTTCTGTTGGTTGTAAGAAAGGTGTAAGATTGTGCTCCAATTACTATCATGAGGAAAAAGTACTTTGCTTTTTGGTAGTTAAACCCTTTTCCATTTAAGTCAGCAGTTACAACTGGCAGAGAATGTAAGTGAAATACCATTTACTGCCACAGAGCTGCAACACTTGCATTCCCCCCTCCACAGAAGTGGAAACACATGCTTAAACCATATTGCCTGTAGAACACATATGTTAGTGTGTGGACGAGTAGAAAAGAGTCCATTTTAGTAAAATGTGCTCATTCATGGTACAGCTGCTGTTTTCTTGTCTTCCCATAGCACATTATAAAGTTTCACAGAGCATCCAAGGCCAACAAGAAGCCGCTTCAGCTTCTTAGAGGAATGGTGAAGTCTCTGCTCTACCAGATTCTGGATGGCATCCATTACCTCCATGCCAACTGGGTCCTACACAGAGACCTTGTAAGAGGATTGGGGGTTTGGGAGGGTGAAAGTTTTTTTTTTTTTACTAAAAAAACAACAAGGCATAAGTTAAAAAGAAATAAGATGGATGGATTGAGTTCTAATGATCTGTTTACACTTTAAATTATAAATTATGCTGACTTTCTTGAGTTTATGTGGGCTTCTTTTTCTACTTTTGTAATATGCAAGAATATTTTTTTCAGAAAGATAGCACCTGAGCTTAATTTATGAAAAAAAGATGCAATTTATGATGTTTTAATTTTGTCCACTAGAGGGCAGCAACAAACAATTTGGAGTGCATTTACTTTCACAGTGAAAGTCAAATTGCTGTCATACATCTTGTTGAAACTTTGTCTTTTTCTTTGCCTGTTTAGAAACCTGCTAACATTTTAGTGATGGGAGAAGGGCCTGAGAGGGGTAGAGTAAAGATCGGTAGGTGTCACTGTACATTTCATAATTGTCTCTAATGGTTTAGACTTTTAATGAACTAAAAACATGCCTGCATTTCAGCCGATATGGGGTTTGCTCGTCTTTTCAATTCACCGCTGAAGCCTTTAGCCGACCTTGACCCCGTGGTAGTCACTTTTTGGTACAGAGCACCTGAACTGCTGCTGGGAGCTCGGCACTACACCAAAGCCATCGGTGAGACTTTGTACCAGTCTTTCCTGAAGCTCCGTGATCCCTATTAGATGAAATGGTGAATCATTTCCCTCTTTTCTGCTAGACATTTGGGCCATTGGCTGCATTTTCGCGGAGCTGCTGACATCCGAACCCATATTCCACTGTCGCCAGGAGGACATCAAGACTAGCAACCCCTACCACCATGACCAACTGGACCGCATCTTTAATGTCATGGGCTTTCCTGCTGGTAATTGCAGTCAGAATTCATGTGAAACGATAAAGGAAAATTAGTCATATTATACCAGGTTGATGCATCTGCTCTTTTGCCTCTCCAGCATAGAAATGTTTATTAAAAACTTAGTTTTAAACTGTTCATTTATTTGCTTCTGATCTGGCTGGCTTCTGAGTTCAGTAGTGCAGTCTGTGGGTTCTGGACGTCAGCCTTCAGACTCTGATATGTAAAAGCTTTTATTTGGACGCCTGCATTTGAACCAATAATTTCCAAGAGAATCTGGCCACAGAGAAAAAATATGGCGGTTGAAAATTAATAGCCGGATGTCCTTCCCCATGCCATAGCTGGCAGCAAACAACATCATTTGTGACCAAAGTCATTGTCCGGAAGTCCTTGACTGGAACCCAACGTTTTAAGCTTTCAACCTTTTTTCCCTTTTGACATACCATGACTGCTTACGTGTTCACCTGAAAAAGTGGAAAAAGGTGAAAAAAGTGGTATTTCACCGGCTTTTTCTCCGAAGGTAAACGGGTATAGTTATACAAATTTGAACAATTGTTAATATTGACTTGGAAAAAAAACAACGTTATCTGTCCAATTTAAAGCCCATCTTGCACACTAAACTGCTAGACAGTTACAGTTTGTTCGCATTTAAAACCTCAAAAGCTGATAGTTCTGAAAAATGTTTAAAATACAATTTTTGAAAGGGTTTCCAAAGGAAATTTCCACTTACTCGATGGCTAAAATTGCGAAATTTCCTCTTCCGGCAAGAGATTGTTTCTAGCACCATCTTGCATGTGACCAGAGGCCCCTCATAATTTCCACTTCACTTGATCTTCTGATACTTTTTCTTCTTCCCTTCAGTCATTTCAGCTGTGATCATTATGTAACACAGAAATCAGTTGGACAGATTGTTATATTAACAGAAAATCACCAAGTTCTGTTTTTTAGCTACATTATATGACAGTTAACAAAATGTTTTGCCAAATAGTGACCAAAAAGCACAACTTTATTGTTAAAAAGATAGAGAATTGGTTGTAAGTTGAAGGGTATAACTACTATGTAAAAATGTGCTGAATATTAAGAAAGTATTCTGAAAAAAGTATATTCTACATTCTAAGAAGTAAATGAAGAATCTCATCTAACAGATAAAGATTGGGAAGACATCAAGAAGATGCCAGAGCACTCCACACTCATGAAAGACTTTAGGAGGAACACGTGAGTCTTCAAGCAGCTTAATTGATTCAAATTTACTTAAGCAAAAAAAAAAAATATATATATATATATATATATATATATATATATATATATATATATATATATATATATATTAAAGTATTTTTGCCCAAAGAAATAATTTTAAAAAATGCAAAGGTATCCCAAAAATGTGTTTCATTTTACTGAAAGGATAGAAATGAAAGTTTTTTTAAAAAATCTAATTGCAGATACACAAACTGCAGCCTTATAAAGTACATGGAAAAACATAAAGTCAAACCAGACAGTAAAGCATTCCACTTGGTGAGTTCAAAGCTTCAGAAATAGTTTTCTTAACTTCTGGTTATGGCACTTTTTTAACTGACTGTGTGTTTTACAACAGCTCCAAAAGCTTTTGACCATGGACCCAATCCGCAGAATCACGTCTGAGCAGGCAATGCAGGACCCTTACTTTTTTGAGGAACCCTTACCCACATCGGAGTGAGTTACAGAAGACACAGTTGATTCCCAGTTTGTCTGTGTTGTGCGAGCTCTTCACTCGGCTCACATGATCAAGGGACCTTTTGGAAAAGTCTCATCGCTAATTAGATCTGAGTCGAGGGACTAAATGTTTGAAGATTATAGGCCTTTTTTCTCCACAGTGTGTTTGCCGGATGTCAGATTCCGTATCCCAAGAGGGAATTCCTGACAGAAGAGGAGCCAGAAGACAAAGCAGACAAAGTAAAAATCTGTTGTTTACTCTAAATGTTTTTTAAATAACTTTATGTCCAGATAAGTAATGGAAACGTAGGAAATACAGCAAATATTGATGTAAACATTTTAAGGGTGTAATGATTTTTTGGGGGCTTTATTTTAGAAAAACCAGCAGCAGCAACAAGGAAACAACCACACAAATGGGGCAGGGCACACGGGCAACCCAGAAAACAGCCACGCACAGGGCCCTCCTCTGAAGAAAGTGCGAGTTGTCCCACCCAACGCTACCTCAGGTGGCCACATTATCCCCCCAGACTACCAGGTAAATATGCCCCTCTCATGCACTAACACCACAATGCCTGACTATTTATGTTCAAATCCAGGACTTCTGCATTAGTAACCAGGTGTTATTTACTTTACCTGCTCATGGATCTATTCTCTGAAACTTGAATCTGATATATTTTCTTTTGTTACTTTTCTGGCACCTTACATGGACACTGCTTCAGTTAAATGGGAGAGGTTTCTGATATTAGAAAAGTTTATACTACTCAAAATTTCCGCTTTTAAAAACAGTTGTTGGTTGGTTTTATTTATATATATATATATATATATATATATATATATATAACTATATACACATATATAGAGTAGACAAATTGAAGTTTCTGTCTCTTTATGACCAGATTAAAGACTCACTCCAAGGAAAATTGTGTCCGGTGTTGTTAAAATGGAGGACGTATATATAAAATAATTTAAGATTTCTGAGTATTTTCTTTATTTAAACTGTTTTGAATCAGGATCTGTTGTCCTATGGCAGGTAAAGAAAAAATTTTCTCCGCTAATGTTATCTGTAAGCTAATGGGAGAGTGTTAACAAAGGAAAGCTTGGATTTTAATAGAGGCTAAGTCTTGCCCACATCCTAGAGGTGAATTTCTAATGAGCTGCTGCTGCACTGAAGAAACTATGTACATAAACATAGTCAAAACACAAATCAAAACACCACTGAGAATGATTTTACAATAGAAAAAAATACATAGTGGGACTTTGAACATTAACATCAGACTGATGTGTAGTAATCGCAGTACTTTTTTTTTGTACTCCTGTAGCGCCAGAATCAGCATGCTGCCTACCAGAACCCTGGACCAAGCACATCACTGCCCCAAAGCAGCATGGGATACTCCTCTACCTCCCAACAGCCGCCCCAGTACTCCCAACACCCTCGCTACTGAAACCCCCACTTCCACACAAGCACACACTTACATACTCACACATATTCCTACACAAGTGTACACATGGCCCTCACCACACCCAGCTGAATGAATGTACTGAGGGACATGGGGAAGTTCGAGGCGGCAAACCTTCTCACTCATCATCTTGCCTCACACACAGAGGGCACCTTCTCTGCAGCAGTCTGTTGACCACATACCACAATCCCAGTGTTAGAAACCCAGGATAGAGCAAAGCCTGATCAGTGGAAGACAAGGTGGGAGGATGACAGGAATGAATAAAGCGTTGATTTCCACCTGTTTCCATTACTGGGACATAATGAATTTAAAGATGATGACTCTGTTTGAACAGCACGTATAATTGTGTCTCCTCCCTCTTCTGCTTCACCTGAATTTTTTTTTTTTCTATTTACGCCTGAACTCCAATCATCTTTCCGTCAGAACCTGGATGCGACCGAAAGCTGCTATGTGACTGCCAGCGTTGACAGATTCCCAGTCCGTCTGTCCTCCTGTCCGTTTGATTTTTGCTTGTATGGTCCTGTAAGGGCCTCAGCTTAGGACTGAACTGAGCTGCTGTGAATCCTGCTTGGAGGATGTGGAGACGCCACAGCTGTGGTGTCCAGTTTTTTCCAGACAAGACAAAAAAGAAAAAAAAATGATTTTAGTAGTTTATAATTTAATCCATTTTCATGGTTTTGTTTTGATGGCAAAAGTGGAATAGCAGCTCGCGTGAGTTGAGCACTTTGCTTCTGCCGTACGCAGTGGGTGAGTCTTACAATATGATGACAGAACCAAGCAATCGCATTGAGGATGGCAGATGGAACCTGCATTGTACTGTATTGTAATGAAATATTTTACATGGAGCAAGTATCCTGACAATAAAAATTGAAAAATTCACTTTGTTTATATTTTGACTGTGAATGCAGCATTTCTGCAATGTTGACTTTCTAACACAATTCTGCAGGAAAGATTGCAAAATAACCAGTAATCAAAATATTGTTGAATTAATGTGGTAGTCATGCATCCATCACTCTAGATTATTTGTAAAAAAATAAATAACTAAAGTGAACAACTAAAAATAGGACAATTAAAAAATAGCAAAATTTTAGATAAGTGAAAAACAGCTTAAATAATGTTAAAATAAATGTAATTAACAAAAGTGGAATAGGATAAAAAAGGTATTGATAAAATTAAGCAAGTACAAAATCTAAATTTTAAATTAAGTATTGATAGGATTCTAGTTTGCATGGATTTAAAACCCAAAATTATTTTTTTTAAGAAATCCTGATGGATAAATATTGCAATATTTTCTCTTTAAAACTATTTTAAAGTGAGGATTGTTTTCATTTAATGATAAACAATTATTTCTTTAAAAAAACAAAAGCAAAAGACAATTATTAAAATACCAAGATTTGAAGTAACTTTCCAATTACTTCTGAAAATCAGCAATACTCATGAATATCTTCTTTGGGAGCGGCAAGATGATTTAAAAAAACTGAACACTTTCTAAATGTTAACAAGGACGGGAATGTTAACAAAGATGAGATTTTAATGGAAAACTTTCAATATTTTTTTCTGTTAGAAGTAATTTATAGAAAACTAATAAACAGACAAATTAAAACCCACATTTGCATTAAAGGCTGAACTAAAATAATAAAGCCTTTCTAAAACTAAATGCAAATAATCTATTTTTAATGTGGTTATAATGCAATAAAGCAGTAAAATGTTAGGTGGTAAACATGTTGGCATCAAACTTGAAGAGGAAATATATTTTTAACAAATAAAACTTTTAAAATTACTATGTTTTCGGTACAACATTTAGTACCATTTATATTTATCTTGTTTTTAAATTAGTAAAATAGTTGGGAATATCTTTTTCATAAGTTGTCCATTTAACCAGGAAGGATATAATTAAAGAACAACTACTTCATCTACCTTTAAAATGAAAGAAAGGAAAAGAAAAGAGTCATGACTCATTAATTACTCTTTTTTTTTCCTGAGATTTTGAAACAAAAACCTAGGTCAAATATCTTTTTGTTTTTTGTAACACAATCTAAACCTAAGGATCTGATCTTTATAAACGAAACAAATAACAGAAAAATAACAGGGTATGTGTATATATATATATAATTGCCAAGGAGATGTCACTGCAACTAACAAGCTATGCCTATTTTAGGTTTTTTTTAGACTGCAAAAAATCATTAAAAAAAAAAAAGGTTGAGATTGTTTTTGCTTACACATCCACTATGAATCCAGGCGTCCTCTTTGCACCTCTTCCTGTAGGATGCTGGCCAAGCTATTTTTGTAATACAATACTCTTCCAACCCATGTGGCTGTTTGGATAACCCTCACATCTTCGTAAATTCTATATTAATAGCATAAATATGTTTCATTTATTTCTGTGTTTATTTCAACCAAATCCATAAAAATGTTTCCAAAATAACTTAATTTCGAGCAATTTTAACCTCTGCCAGGGTTTTGGATAAAGAACATTCACCAACACCAGGTCAGTAGACCCGCCCACTTCATTAGTAAAAGCGCTCCAGAGCTGGAAGCGTTCACTGTCAATCATTCTTCTCCAAATACTTTATTGGCTATCATGCCTGCCACTCAAATGTACAATCATCAATTTGGAGATTTGATTTGCTGATAAGATTGTAGGCGTGTCCTCGTTCTTCAAGGATCTTCCCCAGAGTGGCGAGACGGACCGAGGGATACAGGATGGCAGAGCTAATAGGAGTATTTAACGGGACATGCGAACGGGCGGATTTATTTTAACATTTCAAGTGCTGGTGAGAGTTTTCATACACTTTTTTGTAAAACCGCAAATAAAATAGTTTGTTATCGCTTTGGCATTTATGTTTATAATGACTCCACTGTAATTTATTTAAACTAAGTGTCCGACCAGTGGACATTAAGCTAGCTAAGCAAGTGGTCAGTTGAAGCGGACCCCCGGTTCAAGATAATACACGGTGTAGACATCGGGAAACAATGAATATTACGTTCCCACGAGGCTACTTTGAAGCTTTTAAACTATATAAATATAATTGGAAGCGGGGTGTTGTTTTTCCTGACACTTTAACTGTAAACTGATGGTCACATTTTAGATCAAAACGGCACAAAAAAAAGTCGCGTGGACGGAGATAGATGAACAGATGTGGGTCAGCTCGTTGGTAACGGGAAGCGGCGGTGCGGAACAGTGATTGATCGTAGTTGCCATCAATTTACGGCTCTTGTGTGTGCGTTCATGCTCATATAAGCCTTGGGGTTAGGGAAAAGGGAGTGAACGGAGGCTGAAGCATCATAGCGGCAGCCTGACCCTTTAATGGCACTTTTGCTGTTAGATCAGTGCTTGTTCCTAATGTATTTTGTGAAACACAAAAACTAGAAGCATTTTCTTTAGTTTTGTTTTCAGAAAAAAGTTTTATTGTATTAATTTGATGAAAAGAAGCTGCAAGAATTAGGAACCATAGCTCATTAAACATAGTTTTTGAGTGAAAGTAATCTGTAAACAAATCAACATATAAAATAATAGTCATGATTTGACTCCCATGTTTTTTCTTTTGAAAAATTGTTCCCAGTTATGCAGTTTTTTTTAAATTTATTTATTTTTGTGCAAAAATCACAAAAGCCTGTGCCATTTTTTAAGACATTTTCTGCAGCTCATTGGAATTTCACCTCTTGTGGGCGGGGCTAGGAAGTTAGCCTCCACTAAATTCCCACCAGCCCTGTGTTTACACTTTCTCCTGCTAGCTTATTGCACCTCAAAAGCCCAAGCTAACATCAATGTAGCCTAATAAAAATAATACAAGAAAAAAGAAAACAGTTTGGAGCCAAATGGACGAGAAAAATGACGATTTTTTATGTGTGAAGAGTTAACTATTTGTCTGCTATTTGATGCATCAGAGTTGGAGCAGAGAAGGAAGACTCCTGATCCATCACTCATTGAATAAAGAAAAGCAGTTTTAATCCTTTTTTTTTTATATATACACTGTAAGTCCTCTATCAATTAAATGTCTTAATTGCAAAGCGCATTGAGTTGCGCAAGTAAGAGAAGTCTTTTTTTTTTTTTTTTATAAATAAAGTTTGATTTATTGATCATGACCAAAATGCCTCAAAAAACATATTGAAAACACCAAAAACATGATTTTTATTGGAGTGGGTCTTTAAAGTCCCACTTTGATCCTCTTTTAAGCGGTTGTAAAAGCACTCCTGGGGGTGTTTTACGTATAGTTATGCTGTTTTAGCCATTAAAAGAAAAAAAAAATTGTGTCATTCCTTCAAAGCATATGTACTTCATTAGAAATTCGCCTCTGAGTTGTGGGTGGGACTGTTGGTGTGGAGTAAGCCTTCTCCTACTTCCCGTCATCCATCCGTTTACATTCTCTCCTCATAGCTCAAAACTCTTCAAAACCACAACTGAGCATTACTGGTACAAAAAAATAGCAATCAATATTGGATCTATTCAGCCTTTGAGCCAGATGACAGGAAAAAAGGAAGACTTATGTGGATGTAGTCGTCTGCAAGTGCATCTGAACGAAGGAGCTTGGGGCTTGTAGTTGTAGATCCTACAAGCGTCTGCTCTTTATTCACAATGATTTGAAAAAAGAAATACCTAGAACTGCAATTTTAAGCTCAAATTTATTTACATATATCCTGCATCACGAGAAAAAACATATTTAAAGCAATTTTCACCATAGAGGATGTTTACATTTAAACAAAAATCCAAATCACAATCCATTGACAAAATGTATTTAATTACCTAGGTTTAAAATATTTATTAGGCCAATAATGTCTTATATCACAATATTAACACAATCAGATTATCATCTTCATCATACTTGTTTGTTATATTAAGAAAAATAAGAAAAAAATTGGGGGTATTTATCAATTGAGTATTCAATAACGTTTTACCTATATGTGTGTCATAATAGTGTGAGAGTAAGAATATTTTTTTTCCTCGTCATATCTAGGGCAGTACAACCTGATGTAATTTAAGGTTACATTATTCATTACTTTAGACCAGGCAACATATTTTCTGATACAAGAAGCTGTACTCTGAGTATAAATTGATAATGACTCCTTCTTTCTTAATGGAGTTCCTACAACTAGTGTAGTCCTCCTTCATCGTGGTTGTGTGAAGAAGCTGTGTTTTGGAGGAGTCACAGGGGAAGTGGGCAGACTCTGAATGTCACGTCTCTGAAGATCAAAGGTCTTTTTCCCTCTGAAGGGTCAGTTTATGTGCTCTTAATGAGACACAGTGGATGTTACCTGCTGTGTTAGTAAGTTGGTGCTATGCTTTAATTATGGAAACGTCTAAAAGTGCCATCCGGAGTAGAAATTTGCTCAACTAAATGTGACGGGGAGAGGACATGTAGCTTGACACTGTCTCTCCTCTTTTGGTTGAGGGATGAATGAGGAGTGCTCACTTATGATGCTTTCAGTGGTGAAGTAAAAAGGGGCCTAAAACAAGGTTGAGGAGGAAGAGGAGGAGGAGGAGGGGATGGATGCATGGGAGTGTTAGTGCTGTTGCCGTGTGAACGGAGCTCTATTGTCCCGGGAACCTTTCAGTGGCTTCCCCGAGGTCCCTGCTCGTACCCTTCCCCCCACTTAAATCCTTCTCCTTCACACTCAAACACAAACGTATGCGTTATTATTTTACCCACAACCTTATCTTTTTGTGTGTTTTTTCCCACAAACACAGTTCTTATTCACTGAATCTTATCTATCACATTCTGATCCCACTTGGACGCGTCTCAAACACCCTCTTTTGCCTCCACTTTCCCAAACGGAAAGGCCTGTGCCTCCTCCTGCTTGTCCCCCAGTAGCTCATTATTTCCCCTCATCAGTGTCATTGTCATGCAAGCCAGACCGTACCAGTAAAAACATGCAATCTTTTAATTTGTATCATCTATATTCCTTTCAGTAGAAAGGGGCCGTTTCCAAAATGTTTATAGATGAAAACAACTTACACCAAATCAGCTCTTTTCAGCTGGGCTCCTCATCTTTTGTGACAATGTAATTACACCCTTTTGGGGCAGATGAGGTCTGTGCTGGTGGCAGTGGGGCAGGATGAACACAAGTGTCTTGTGTCATTTGTGGGGCTATAATGATTCTATCTGTAATTACAGCTGCTTCCTGATGGGAATCATAATAGTTCAGTGTTTCTGGTTACGTTGTGTGTTTTTATGTGAAAGATGTAATCTTACCTCTTTTATTCGTTTAATCTAATGAGATAAAAATTTACATAAAATTGGATTAGCGTTTAAAAGTGATTTAGTGACAGAATAGACCTGTCTGCTATAATTAGACCTCTTCAACCTGTTTTTCCACTGTTTTTTCTTGATGTACTTGTACAAAAAACTGTTTGAGATTATTTTTAATGATTGAAACGATTTTATGTCCTCCAGCTTGCCTTTAGTGGGATTGCTTTATTGTTCTGTCCAAGTGTTGGAACAGGAAGGAGAGATGTGACACTGGGAGGACCAGGAAGCAGGAGGCAGACTCATACTTTAAAAACAGGAAGCAGCAATAGACACCGATAAGATGACTACACTGAGGAAATTTCCCTGCTTTCTGAGCATTTGTAGTGTTTTAGTCAAACTAAAAATGATCTTAGTATGAGAGAAAGTCAAGAGTTGCAGAGGATTCTTGCCCAACATTTTGGTTTCATTTTTTCCCTTGTTTTTAACATTCACCACAATCTCTTGTTGTGACAGTTTTCCAGCTGGACCTGTCACAAGCTGGCGCGGGATTAGCTGGCACGCTGTATCTTCCTATCTCTAATGCTTTAATCTCTCTGCTGGTTGCCAAAGTCTTCTGTCTTTGGCACACAGTTGGTCATCACTCTCAGTTCTCTGGGCAGCAGCTCTATTAAGCCTAGTGTATTTTATTTCTTTTATTTTTGCAGTTTCCTGTAAATATGGCTAAAGTCCCACTCCAACTATATTTTTTCTGTTGTAAAATCGTTCCCAGTGGTCTTTTTTATCATGGTTTTGCAGTTTTTGTCTCAAATCAAAAAGGCTGTGTCATTTTTTAAGACTATTTCTGCAGCACAGGAGGAGCTCATTAGAAATTTGCCTCTGGGTTGTGGTGGGCCTGTTGGTGCAGAATGCATTTTTTTTCTTTGTGAATCAGCTGATCATGTAAGGAGTTAAGGGATGTCAAAGGGAAAAAAGGTAGAAAACCGGGGGTTTCATTCTAGGACTTCCGTACATTAATTTCGGCCGCAGATGATGTTTTTTTTTGTGGCCAGCACCTGCAGGGGGAGGGACTTATACAGGTATTAATTTTTAGGACTCATAATTGTTCTCTGAGGCCAGATTCGCTTGGAGGGAATTATCCTCTGCTAATTTCCCATTTGCCCTTTGTTTACACTCTCCCGCCAGCTTGTAGCACCTCACAAACCCAAGCTAATAGTAGCATAGCAAAAAATTGTCGAGGAATATTGTAGGTATTTAAGCTGTACAGTTTGGAGCCAGACTGTGCCTCAGATGAGGAAAACAAAGACGTGCATAGATCTATTTGTCTGCAAGTGGAAGATTTAGAATAGGAGGACTTTGTTGATGTGTCACAAACCGAGCTTTCTCAAACTGCAGGTTTTTATCTGCTCCTGGTCTATAACAAGTTTAATAAAGAAACACTCAGAAATACAGTTTAATCTTCAATTCTTTTATTTGTGTCATAGATCATGAGAAAAATGCTACAAAAACATGTTAAAAACAGCAAAAAACAAAGTTTTCCTTGGCTTTTAAAGAGAAAAAAAACCTATTATGAAACATCTTTTACACTCGGTAAAAATGATGACTCTACAAGGTTAACCGCTTTGACCGGGCAATGTCTGTCTCCATGTCTCCTACCACCTCTGTCATGTTAATGAATGCTTACAGTTGCTGTTTAGCTGCCATCTTTTTTGTGTCCTTTCATTTTATGTTAGTAAGCTTTAACCTTATATGATACAATTAACTTTTCAGACGGATAGGACCAGCAGTCATCTCGTCCCATAATTTAGTCTGAACGTTTAGGTTGCTTTAATATATGCCTTGTCTTCCCGTGTTTATTTATGTGGAGGTCAGCTGTCTTCCTTCCACTATACTTTATCATTTAGACAGTTGAACATCCATCTTCTGTTGGTTTCACAATGCAGCAGCAAAATGACACCAACACCCCGACACAAGACACATTTCTCAAATGTCTTCAGGGACTTCCTGCGCCGACTTGTCCTGACAAATGCACCACAGCATTAATCGTGAAAGTAATTAACAATTAAATCAATGCCTTGCTCTTCATCACTTCCGTAAATTAGGATCCTGCACAGCATAATTTTGTCTCATGCAGTTTTTCTCTTGCACCTCCTTTCCAGTTTGTGTCGGAGTGAGGCCTCGCCATGCCTCTGGTTAAGAGGAACATCGAGCCGCGTCACCTCTGCCGAGGGCAGCTGCCCGAGGGCATCGGCAGCGAGCTGGAGTGTGTGATGAACAACACGCTGTCTGCCATCATCCGCCAGCTCAGCAGCCTCAGTAAGATACAAGCCCATGTAAATAAACATTTCAGTAAACAAACTACTACTGACAGCCTTAAACTGAGGAAGAAAATAACACACATCTGCTTTGGGAATACCGCAAAAAAAAAAAAAAAAAAACGGTACAGTCTGTGATCCCTTTGAGATTTGTGTGGCGCTTCCTGTTGTGTGTTTCTTCTTTGTAGTGGGACAAGATCACATGTTTTCATCATTAATCCTAAACCTGTGATTGATTTAGTTGTTGTCATGGTTACGGGGTTAGTGGGGTCACGGGGATGGAATCAGGCTTACAAAAGCCTGACACTAGAACACGGAGCGTTGAAATGTAATCTTTTTAGACAGCCTTGTAAAAAAAAAAAAAATGAAGTTATCTGTTGGGCTGTGGACATGTGACTGTGCAGTTGTGCTCTGTGTTTATGTGAGTGCTCTGTTGTGCATCTGTGTCAAAGCTGTTTGTCTGCAGATCTATCGATTGCTACGCTTACTGCAGATGTATCAAAGAGTTATTACAGCTCCAAGGGCGTTGATCTTCCTGTCTGTGCCCTTCACACCCCATATAGATCCTGTTATCACCCATTCATCTTAATCTGAACCCTGTTTTTTGCTATTAAATTAATACGTTAAAAGTTTATGGCGAACCTATGGGCCGTACATCAAAACCAGATCCTTTTTTAGTTTGGCGTTTCACTTCCACTGGTCTTTTATTGTGTCAAGTTCCTACAGTGGGAGTGGGCATTTCGACAACAGCTGTGTGTGTTAAATATAAATGCTCGAGCCGACTTGACAGAGAATATCTACAGACTGTGCATGTTTATGTGGATGTGTTTGGACCATAAGAGGCCTCAAGGGACGCCAAAGTCTATGGTCTCAGAGTGCCGGATCTGGGATTCTTCCTTCCTCCAAGTGTTCTTTCTTTCTGCAGCCCATCCTGTCAACAGGAGGTGGTGGGGGCTCTGTTTTCCACTCAATCCACTCAGCAGCTATACTAGTTTAATGTGATATCCAGTTCATTTTACTACACAATTTCCAGAATTTTAATCTTTTTTAGTCTTCTTCTGTTGTGCAAAATAATTTCTTGAAATTCAAAGGCTACTTCCTCTGCCCAGAGCCAACATGACTTCCTTTGTCTGCAAAGATTGTGTAAAAGATTTATCATTTTTATGAGGTCAGACAGTGCTGCATTGCCTAAAATCATGAATATGTGAGCAAATCAAGAACTCAAAGACCCATTCCAATGAGAATAGTGTTTTTTTAATATGTTCTTTTAGCATTTTGTTTCATAATGGAGAACATTTATGTACATAATTTATGCTCCATATTATATTTCTGAGTATTTCTTTATTTGTGACAGAAAATACACTGGGTAGACCACAAGTTCTCTGCACCGACCCCTCAGTAATGGGGAGGGGAATGAGGAGGTTACCCAGCCTACTGCTGCTCTGCAGAAATTGTCCTTGAAAACTTTTAAAAATATTTTTTTGGAATAATTATGATAAAGCAATCACTGGGAATACTTTTAAAATAGCTTAAAAATGATCGGAGTGGATCTTAAAGTAAAGCCTGACCAGTGATTGTTGAAAAACGTGAATTAATCCTGATTATAGTTGTTTACCTTTGCCTCCAGAATTAGTGAAATTATAAAATGTCTTAAAATGAGGAGTGTGGTTTAGGTTTCTCCAAAAATCTCAAAGAGTCCCTGTAGTGAAAGCTGATTATCTCAAAAGTAAAAGTAGATACATTTTAGATTTTTGCTGAAATCATTCAGGCATACATATCTCTTTTTGTTTTTTGGTAAATTATTAATTCAAAAAGTTACCTCATGAAGTTGTGTTACTATTTCCATCGCAGATCTTCAGAGTTTGGTTTCACATTGCGTCATACAATCATTGTATTGATTGGGCTCGTTTCCCTGTGGGGATTATTTGACCCCAGATAGAGAATAAAAGTCTTCAGAATTTTTCTGCGTTTTTTCCACCTCTTTCTTTTTTCTCCTTGTCAGGTAAACATGCAGAGGACATATTCGGTGAGCTCTTTAATGAAGCCAACACCTTCTACCTGCGAGCTAACTCCTTGCAGGACCGCATCGACAGGCTGGCTGTCAAAGTCACGCAGCTGGACTCGACTGTGGAGGAAGGTAGGTCAGACTGTTGAAAGCACATTATGTCATGATTAGTTATTGACGAGCCGTCGATAGCTGTTTTATTTTTCTGTCCATTTAGCACCTCCAGGTTTTCCCTATCATTTATCAATGGTTTTTCTTTTTTCTTATAGTTTCTTTACAAGACATCAACATGAGGAAGGCCTTTAAGAGCTCCACCACACAAGACCAGCAGGTGGTGTCCAAGAGCAGTGTCCCCAATCCGGTCAAAGAGATGTACAACCTGAGCGACAAGCCTCCTCCTCTCATGATCCTCACACCTTATAGGTTAGTGTTGTCTTTGTGTGCACACTCACTAAAGCATTTTTCAACTAAATTTCTGCAGTTTGTGATCAATTTAGAGTCAGTAATTTAGCAAATTTATTATATTGATATCTTGTAATATGTGGATGGAATAACAGCATAATAAAAAGTTATGAAAAATGACAGATACAGTATTTTTTGTTCAAAATAGTAAGCAAATTATAAGCAAATTCTTTGTTATTAAACTATGGTGGTTTTTTTTGCAAACCTACATCTATTTTAAAAGTTCTTTGGCTTTTTTTGTACCTTTTGCATTTGCTAGGTGCTGTTAAAAAGCAAAACACTCCAGAAATATGTAATTTATGTAATTACAGTGGTCTGTCATTTATCAGGGTAGTTTGATCATGAAAATAATCGGCAAAGTAGTCAACTTCAATTTTTACAATTATTATTGATCATTACACTATGTAATTTTCTCAGGGAGAAATGAACTTTTCATGCTTTTCTGTATTCTTTTTTTAACCTATAAAAGTTCAAGTCTTAAAAATGGATCCAGTATTATAGAATAAAAAACAAAGATCTGATCACGATCAAACAAATGTATGTAGATTTAGAAAGCTGAACACTTTCTGTACAGAACACAGTATGGAAGAGATGGATTGACAATTGTCAACAGCCAATCAGGACTCAGAACTTAGTCTGCTGTAAATAAATAAATAAATGCAAAATTACACAGAAAAAAATCACCTTAACAGTGATGCCGCAAAAGGGGAAACCCTGTATTTCATTTTTAATATGATAAAGCCAAGTTATTTTATTTTTACTCTAAACAGAACTGATTAAATGGATAAATGTCATTTATTTCTGCAGGGATGACCAGAAGGAAGCTCTTAAGTTTTACACAGACCCCTCCTACTTCTTTGACCTGTGGAAGGAGAAGATGCTACAAGACACTGAAGACAAGAGGAAAGAGAAGAGGAAGCAGAAGGTAAAGTAACTGACACTTTTTCATTTTGATTGTTTATTAAACATTGATACGCTTCTTAATTTATACTTTTAAGCGTTTATTTTACACATGAAAAGTAGGGCTGTGGATCGTTGCTTAGGTGGCGATCTGATACGATTCACGTATCAAACCACGATTCTTACTTTGTAATATCATGTTTATTGCTATGTGTATATTTACTAGATGGAGAAAAATTGAATTATTTGTATCACATATTATTTGTATTAAATCATCAACATCTCTACATTTATTTAGAACAGTAGATCAGAACAAACAAAACAGATTGAAATAAAAAGGAAAAAAAAACACAAAGATTCAGAAAGAAAGAAATTTTGTTTGTCATTTTAAACTTTTTTTTGTCAACCTTCTGGTTAAGTTCAGCAGTAACATAAACAACATAAAAAGGATACAAATCACTGCTGTTTTGTATCATTTAACAACAAAACTTGAAAATTTTTCTACAGTTTTCTATCCTCAAAGTTCTTCAATATTTTACATTCCAAGCATTGCATATTGGTGGAGAGGCCGTATAAAAAAGCATTTTCCGCGGCAGAATCAGCTGATTCACGTTGATTACATCCATCTTTCAGCAGCGCGAGGCTATGTTTCTTCAGAATAAGCTGGAGTTTCGTTAATTGCATCAACTGTTGAAAAGTTACCATATCCAAAAGAATCTAAATACTGAAGCTAAAGTTCCGGTGTTAAAGCTAATTCATTCTTTCAAAAGTTATTTCAGTGAACAGAACTTCAGTCTCGGTTTTTGAACAGAAAAAAGCTCTTGTTAGTATTACTTTGAAAACTGGAAGCTTCACCGTCCCGAAGATGTGTTTACTTCCGGCTCTTTCGGCCTTGTTTTAGTTCGTAAACTTAAAATCCTACATTAACCCGCATTTCAGAGAAAAAATACATCGTTCCCAGATAATATTTTGATCATATTTAACCACAATTTACTATATTTATAAGGATCGTGAATCAGCGATCTTGGACGTCTCGAATTTTCGCGCTCAAATTTTTGGGGAGCAGGTCGCGAATACCTGAGCACCCGGATACTCGTTACAGCCCTAATGAAAAGATCTCCTTTGGTTTTGTTGCAGGAGCAGAGGCGCTGTGTGGATGGAACACTGCAGAGGGAGGTTAAGAAGGTTCGCAAAGCGAGGAATCGTCGGCAGGAGTGGAACATGATGGCTCTGGACAAGGAGCTGAGGCCAGACCACCGGCACACCATACACAGAGACAGAGGGGCGTCCTCTGAGGGCTCGATGTCACCTGAGAACAGGTACCTGAACACATATGTTATGTTTATTCACAATGCTTCTTTTTAATCAGAAGTGTTGCCGTTCTCAGGGGTCTCGGTGCAGATCATCATCACTATCCCAACAGCATGAACCATGCCGGCCATGCCCACACTTATTCCGGTCCTCCCCCAAGTGTCCTTGCTGCCCAAATGGCTGGACACGCCGCTCGTGGTGTTGGGGAACATGACAGTCGGGGCAGAACAATGATGGCCTATCAGGGTGGAACTCTGGGACGCTCTCACATCCACCAAGTCCCACTGCCGCCACCACCAGCTGAAGCGATGAATGGCGGATCCATGTCGCTTCCACCCATGGAGTACAGGTAACTGATATAATATTACATTACATTATGTTTTATGCTATGACATCACATTGTGTTACACTACCTTACTGTATTAAAATTAATTGATATCTTTTTCCTTGGACTTTTTTGTGAAGCCCTTTTCAGTTGTGCATTCTTTCAGCTTCTCATAAATATAGTTTCATAGTTTCAGTCTGTATATTTGAATGGAAAAGTTCCTGGTGGCTATTCAGGCTCTAATCGTATTTCATTTAAATTTGGTTGTTCAGTCGTGTCCTGTTTTTATGATGGATATTCTTTGTATTATGCCTGGAAGTTTGTTTAGTTCACCTTTAAATGAGAATGATAAAGCCTTTAAATTGGTTATATCCTGACACTTTATTACTTTTGGTTGCCGGAACATTAAATTTGTTTGATCTTTTTTTTAGTCATTTTGGCAACGGATGTAATATAGTTTTTATTATTTCCTTAGCCTTTTTACACAGTGATAGTCATCAGCAGAAGACGACTGATTCATTATCAAGCATTTGTTGCAAAGCACTTTGAAACTTTGGTTTGTAATTACTCACCATGCAGCTTTCTGATCATTTTCTTGTCCACAGAAACAACTAAACAATTTAGAGGGAAATTAATAATTCATCTGTTTTATTTCATGGATGTCATTATTTTAGCCAAATGATTGATTACAAAGTTACCATCATAAAGAATAAAAGCAGTTAAACAAGCATCAATATCATTAATTATTAACTACTTTTAATTAATGTGAAACTATGAGTGGTTATCCTCCCTAGTATATATTTTTATTATAATATAATATATTACTATATTAAAGCACATAACCAGTACGTCTATATTAGTCTAAGTTAAACAAACTTGTGTTTATATTTCCACAAATTAAATTAGTCTTATTCATAGAATTTCCTCCATGATGTTGCAGAATAATTGTATACATGAACTCATCATGGGGTAGACATTTTTTCTTTTTGTTATCTATTTCAACTGAATGCATACATTTATATTGAAATATTTTCAGTATTATAGTATTTTAACATGAGGAAATATCTAAAAATATTTCAGTCCCAATCCTTAATTTGTGATCCACTAGCATGAAATTGATACCAGTTACTGAAACTGCTATATAAGCCAAAATAAAATTATGGTTAAAGTTGCTTAAATTCTTCTTAATGTTCTTGGATTTGGCATAAAAGCTCTTTATATTCGGAGTTTTTGTTCAGTGCTATATGTGTTTTCTCAGTATAGTACTGTATGTACAGTTTTCTTGACAGAGATGATGTGCAGGTCTAGATCACAAATCCAGTAAGCTATAATTCTTGTTTTCAAACATGTATTTTTCATGTTGATTGATCATTAATCAATACACTGGGATGTTTACTGTAAAGAGTTGCAGCATCCATCCAATTAACCAAGATCGTTCATACTCAGCCCTCACTTTTCTATGGGTGTTTTCTTTGGCTAAATGTTACAATCAAAGATCTTTGTTTTAGTCTGACCCTAGAAAATTGTCTCTGGTATTTTTGTAATTACTGCACATACCTGATGATTAGCAATGAATGTCTCTCAGTTAGTTTTCTAGTTATTTTTATAATATGTCTTTCTTATTATTCGGGCCACCATAAAAAATATGAGGAAAAGTAATCATTTTAAATAAGTAAAGTTGTAAAATTACGAGGAAAAAAAGTAAAAAAAATTACCAGAATAAACTCATAGAATTATGAGTAAAACGACAATATTTTACATATTAAAGTTATTTTTTCATAAATTATAAGATGAGAATTTACAAGATTAGTCATAAATTCATGTTTACTAAGTAAAATAGAAACAGTAACAACAACAAGGAAACACTGTTGTGTCTCAGTATGAGCGACCTATTGTGAATTGTAAGCAGTTATTTCAGCACTGATTCAATACAGAAGGAAATACTATGTCTTTAGTGAGTCAACATTGACTTTTTATAAAGATAAGGACACTACAAAGAATTTGCAGGACACTACAAGTTGTTTACACCGTCTGCAGTATAGGTGTAAAGGTTCAAAGGCATTATGGCACATGGATTCCTATGATAAACTAAAGCATTATGGCATCACCATGAGTGGCTGCATTGGGGCATGGAATGATGATGGAGGCTTACACAACCAACTATTTTTTGAAAAAGCATGGCTTTTACGATTTTATTCTCAGTATTTTACAAGCTTTTTCTTGTAAAATGTTGACTGTTTTCTCATACTTTTACAACTTTATTCTAATATATTGTCCCTTTTTTATTATTTATTTTGTCAAAAGGCATTTGTACCTTTTTTTTTTTTTTACCTTGTTTTGACTTGCCACTTCAGGTCGAGTTGTTTTTTTTCTCTCCTCATTCAAGGTGTGAAGCGTTTTCACCTCTTTGAACAGTTCTTGAACCTTCTGACCCCTCCTGACTTTTCTCAACAGGAAGCAGAGATTTTTTTATGCCCTCAAATTTAGCATCACTCTTCTGGCCCATTTATGTTGATGTCTAAATTAATATTTTCAATTCAATTAACTTTATTTATCCGTTAGGAACTTCATTTGCAGACCAAACATTGCATACGTACTGGCTCAGACATGCAAAACTTTGTTAAAACACATTCATCAGCATAAATATATAAAATAGAAATAAATAAGTCTTTTTGTATTTCTAATAAAAAAATAACTCTGGGCCAAATAAAACTCAACTTGTAAACATTGTCATGTCACTTTATGTATTTTACTTGCAATTTTACTTTGTAAACTATATAGAGTTACTTTTTAGCAACAAAACTATAAAAACAGGGTATTAAAGCAGAACAACTTTTCAATACTATTAAGAAAATCTGCATCCTTGATAAATAATTTAATTGAAGTATATTTTGTCAGTTTCAAAATACTCCTTTTCTTTTGAATCTGGGTAATACTGCCACCTACTGATTTTTCTAGCATTCCTAATGTAACAGAAAACTTTTTTAAATGCTTGATTTTTAAGCAAACTCTTGACAGAAAGGGAATCCCATTGTTCATTTTAGTGTCTATAGCAGTAAGCTATGTTTGTTTAACTCTGTTTCTCCTTTTTCCTGTCTTTGTTCTGACAGTATGGATGGTTACGCCAACACCGGTCCTCCTCCTCCTCCCTCTGCTCCCCTCATCCCTTCTGCCCAGACAGCCTTTGCCTTACCACCTGGAGGTCCCATGCCTCCTGGGACGATGGTTACTGTTGCAGGCTACGCTCCGCCTCCACCACCTGTATCTGGGGCCCAGGCAGCTCCACCCCCTCCCGGTCCTCCACCACCTCCCATTCCAGCTGGTGCCTCCCACTCCACAACCCACAAGATGTCCTCTGTGGCAGTCTCTGAGAACACTGCTGTCAACGATGCCCGCAGTGATCTGCTGGCCGCTATACGCATGGGTAAGAGCTGCAGTCTCAGTGCCAACATGAGAAAGATTCCTCCGACATTTGTAAAGGAGGTTTTAAAATCACGTGAAGAAGATAATACATTTAACAATTGACAAGGACTAAAAAAAATAATTTTGTCGCATCACCTCTCTGCCCAACAAAGGAAGTTCTAGACTAACTAACTAATGAATAATAAAGAGCCACATGTCAGACTCCAGAGACCTCGATGAGCATGAATAACTATGGCCTCTGAAGGCTTTCCAGGAGAAATCATTTCTATAAATGAGCAGGTCAGTCCAGCTGATTTATTTAAATAAACATTGAAGACCCACTCTGATGAAAATGGTGTTTTAAACATGTTCTTGGGGTATTTTTCTGGTGATGGAGGACACCTATTAAGAAAATCAAGTTGCATTTCTGAGTATTTCTTTATTCAAATCGTGAATCAGGAGCAAATGAAAAAATGTCATTTGAGATTGTATTTGGGATGCAGAAAATACAGGATGCTCCCTCACCCGCTCATTCCAAATCCGTTTAGACCTTTGTTTTTCTCATCCGACAGGATAAAATCATTACAGCTGGATAGTTCTGATACTGATCGCCAATTTTCATTCACAGTTAACATTATGTTGGGGGTGTGAGGGGCTGTAAGTGTGCGCATGTAAACAGATGGATGATGGGAAATGGAGGCCAACTGTAGAAACGATATCCTAGAAAACGACACGTAAACAATATTAGCTAAAAATGGCTTAATTGTAATTACATGAACACAGGGAATGGTTTGAAAATAGTTTAAATGACGATTGGAGTCTGAATTTAAGGAATTTTTTTATCTTTCAATGAAAGCAAAGCCGAATTATGTTAATAAACTACCTGTTGAAGTTAAAAAGAAACTAAAGGTGTCTGGTATAGTGGTTTGGGTTTTACCTTTCACTCATAAAGTCCACTCATTTCTAGATTAGATAAAAAAGTGAAAAACATTCTCAGTGTTCTAAGAATGATGCAGTAACGCAATAAATAATGTAGTCTTTAAATTAAGCTTTCTGTCTCAGACTACAAGCTACAAACCCTGCAAAGTTTCCAGTTTGTGTTCTTGTTTCCTCAGGTATCCAGCTAAAGAAGGTGCAGGAACAGCAGGAGCAGCAGGCCAAGAGGGAGCCGGTCGGAAACGACGTGGCCACCATCCTGTCGCGACGCATCGCTGTAGAATACTCCGACTCAGAGGACGACTCCGAGTTAGAGGAGAACGATTGGTCGGATTAACACACGCGCACTAATTAAGTAGGGTAACCATGGACACACTCAGTAGGACGTGCTGTCAGTCAACCTCACTCTCACCTGGAGGGAGTCTCACCGTCACATTCAGGAGCTTTTGCAGAAAACACATACAGTGAAGGTTTATATAAACTGAATTGTCCAAAACATGCATAAAACTATGTACAGATTAGTAATATTTAGTAATACTGACCACTATGTGAACTATTTTACACACAAGTTATACTCAGAAGCCTTGTGAATACACCTCAGTGGATGTTTCCTCCTCTAATATCACTAGCGACACCGCGTAAAAGTGCTCATCGTATTGTCAGAGCTCAAGAGTGTTAGAAATATCAGAAACTCTCCTCTCGAGCCTGCTAATGTACTTTTTTTGAACATGTTTTATATTGAAATGTCTGACTATTCCATAGAGCTTAAGACAAATTTTTATTTTGTAGGTGTAACTGGAAGGATTGTTCGGGAGTAGGCGGGGTCAGACAGGTGGAGGTAGAAGGATGCAGAAAAGCGAGATATCTTACCAATTAGAAGTATAACTGAGCCACCTGCGTTTGTGAGGAAAGGAGGTGTTGTGTATACGATGTGTAACCTCTCAATCACAGAGAAATAAAACCATGAATGAAGGATTGTGGCTCGGCTGCGTGTGTCTTTTTTTGTTCCACTCTCATCAGAGGCGACACATACCTGACTCCAGTTTCCATAGTAACAGTAACAGCTATGAGGAGAGTTACCAAGGAAACAGAAGAGAGCAGAAAGGAGGGCAGTAAGCCACGGCAAATAAGGAAAAAAAAAAGAAGTCGAGCCAGGAGTTTTATGCACAGCACATCTTTGTTTTTAATACAAAATTAACAAGATCTCTCAGTTGAGTGAGCTAACCAAAGCAATAAAAAGTACAACTAACACTTTGGAAAAATAGACAGCACGTTCACAGAAATGTATGTACAATATATCCGTTAAATTAGTGCAGGTTGATTATCATTTATACGTTTCATTTTGCAGATACTTTAAATTTTTTTGTGCCATTGTCATCCAAAGAATAAAGTGCATTTCACATTGAAGTCTACGCGTATGTCTACAATAGATGCTGTAACTGTGGTGCCACCCTATCTCCAATCTCAAACACACACACAGACACACGCGCACACATTCACAGGCCCTGTAGTGCTTTATTATTTAGCTCTAAATTCAGTAATCAGGAAGTCACTTCAACCATTCTCCGCTAGTTTGTCCTAAAAAAAAAGCTTTTTATGCGAGAAACGGATTAACAAGCGTGTTTGCTGATCAATAATACATCCAACATCACTGTTCCTTCACCTTTCTGAGAAATAAAGCCCTTTTTTAAAACAAAAAAACCTGCTCCGCAGCAAAACAATAGCTGTACAAAATTCCTTTCACCGTTTCAGGGAATGCTGTGACGGAAAAAGAAACGTTTGACTTTACAAACAAGTGAAAACTACCAGAACACTGTCTTGCTTTTCCAAAGAACTCGTCAGAAATTGACCGGCTTCAGTAGCACCATGCGGGTTCGTGTTAGGTCCTCATCGGCATGCCGTATTTACAAAAACGAAAGAGGATTCAACAAATACTACATTCAGAAAAAGGCTTCACAGCGCAGTAATAGAACAGGTCTGACCAGACTAAAGTGGAAAAAAATAGAAATTTTCAATAACAAAATAGAGTTTTCTCCAAATGTAAAGTAAAAACAGTTTTAGATGTGCCCGTCTGACCTTTTGGTGCTCAACAAATAACTGTTCAGTCCGACAGTGCACATTTTCACAAACACAGACTACATTTCCATGCTTCGAAATGCTCTTTTTTTCTTTCCCTTCAGACCTGAAATGAAATAAATAAGATAAAGATTTGCCTGCGTGATCTGAGGCCAGAAAGACGTTCAATGGGGGGAAAGAAAGAAGAAGCATTGTATTTGGAAGTAGCTGTTTTTAGCTCATAGAATTATCAAAAAGTCACTTCACGGACATCTGCCTCAATCTCGTTGATTTAGAAAAAAGGAACATAGCATTAGAGATACGGAAAAAGAAACATCAGGACTTGGATCAAAGATCATTGAGAGACTCTTTCACTTTGGCTTGAAGTGCTGGCTGGACTGGCCATCTCCCTCCAGAAAGCAAACAATCAGATGAGACAACTTCTCTTGAAATTTACAGGAAGACTTATCCTTTAAGATCAACAGAGCTGGAAAACGCAACGCAGAGGAGACAAAAGTGTTATGCACACACAAAACACATGCACAAACCCAGAGGCCATGCAGCTCATACCGGATGCACAAAAATCACGGTTCACACACTGTTATTGGAGGTTACGACACCCAGGATGGTTCAAACACTCGCTAAAGGCAGAAGCAGCGGGTGGAAAACTGTTTACGAATTGATGCAACAGAAGATCAAAGCCCAATTCTCTTGGATTTTATGAGAGATGCTCCCGCCGTTTACTGAAGCATTACCCACCGAGCCTGTCCTCAACAACACACCTGAGCTGCCTTTAAGGTAGCTCAATCAGCAGATAGAAATCAAAGTGGGACGTGGGGGTGTTATTGCTGTCTGAGTATTGCTTCACATAAAAAAAAATAACTACCATTCATTGGCGAGTTATTGCTGACATGATCTGAGAGCGGGTTTGGATGCAACAACTGAAAGCAGGCGGGACTTCAAATTTCACAGTACAGTCCACGTTAAAAAAAGAAATATGCAACACGGAGGTTATAGCTGCAGCTCTTATAATGCAGCACATGTAAGGTACACTGTGGTCATTTGTACTAAAACTACGCTTTTTAAGGTCATGACAACATCAGGAAAGCATGGCACATTGCCTGCAGTGGTGGATGTGACCTACCACACCGAACCGAGGGAGCAACAGAAGGGTTTTTTTGTGCTGCTCGCATGCAAATGAGCAAAAATGAATCGGATGTCTTTGATTAATATTACATAATCAAACAGGCCTATATTTGGTTTGATGCCTCTGTACTAATAAAAAATGCAGGAGGGTTTTAACGGGGCGGGTCTGCATGGCCTTGAGCCTCCTGAACTGTAACACTTTGACACGCAAATCTGAATTGGAAAACAAGACAAATAGGAAATGGAAGAGGCGAGAGAAAAAAAAAGGGAGCGCCTTGATTTCTTCCCCGGCGTCTGTTGAACGCAGATCAGAGAGCATGGGGGCTATTTTTAGCTCCCCGCGGCTGTTTAGCTTTCGGTGCACGTTCAGGGTGCAGCAGCAGAACGCCGGGATGCTGCTCCAGACTGTGGAAACACCTGCCCTGCGCAACATGGGTGCGCTTTTTTTTTTGCACACAAACTAATAACTTCCCCATCTGTATGGGGAGAAGCAACCAAAGATACACTGCTGGTAAGTCTCTTCTGGGGTTATGCACCCTTTGCAAAAATGAGAATGGGCGTGGCACGACTGGAACAGAAGGGGGCAGGATGCAGCTGACTTAATGGCCCTTAATTGGGAAGACAGTGAGATTTCTTGCCCTGTGGTCAGTGTAACAAGAAAAAACCCCATCCATCCTTCTGGGCTTCAACAGCCCAATCCAACTCTTGCCCTCTGACACCCAACACATCCAGGTATAGGAGCAGATCGGATCCTGGTGGCTCTTTTCTGTTTTTCTCCTCCTGTCTCGTGATGTCAGACGTCACTCGGTGTCCGTGCACGCTGGGCCACACTTGTAGGCACGCAGCCGCAGCACACCAGCCACAGTGCCTTCTGGATCTCCTGGTTCCTGAATGCGTAGATGACCGGATTGATGACAGAGTTGTAGGTAGCAGGCACCAGTGTGGCGTAAGTGTAGAGAGGAGGGTATGTGTAGTCGGCGATGAGGGAGTAGACGGTGAAGGGCATCCAGCATGCAGCGAAGGTACCGAGGATGATGGCCAGCGTGGACACGCCCTTCCGTGTTGTGACGTAGTGGGGCGTGGCGGCCAGGAAGTGGTGCTGGAGAGCGATCTGGTGTGCGTGGCGCATTACAATCTTACAGATCTGGACGTAAAGTTGCAGCATGAGGCCAAAAAGCAGCAGGAAGGAGACGGACAGCACGGCGATGTTATTCTTAGTCAGCGGTCGCACAACGCTGCAGGTGGCTTCCTCTGCCAGACAGTTGACCCCTGTGACCGGCAGCAGGCCAAGACACAGGGAGAGGCCCCACAGCAGCACCAGCATGGTGTAGGTGAAAGCTGCAGTCCGCTCCGAGTTGTAGGTGAGGGCATAGTACAGTGACAGATAGCGGTCGATGGTAATAGCCAGCAAGCTGAAGACAGAAGCAGAGAAAGAGGCCACCACCAGGCCCACAGTCAGCAACTGGGCTGAGTCAGAGCGAAGTAGGTAGGCACAGGTGAAGTGGAGCACCAAGCCCAGACCGGCCAGCAGGTCAGCCAGAGCCAGGCTGCCGATCAGCAGGAACATGGGGGCCCTGAGTGCCGGGTTCTGCCAGATCACAAGCACCACCAGCGCGTTCTCGCAGGCTATCAGGGTCCCCGATGAGCACGATCGATCAGGCCAGCACCTCCGCGTCGCATATAGATCTATGGGAACCAGCCAGCTGAGTGCGCGCGTGGCTCACAGCTTTGTGCTGTCCCCTCCGCACGCTGTGCTCCCTTAGCCATTGGACTCGCTGGCTCCTCGCTCATTGTGCCCCCCGTCTGAAATGAAAGTCACAACCATTACCATGTACTACCACTTAGGGGGGTGTATCGATGAATTGATTTATATTCCTACAATCCAGATTGATCAGTCTGAGGCAAGTTGTTAATTGACCTATACCATTGTAAAATCGTTTCAAAATTAAATACATGTATTGAATTGATATTGAAAGATACCATTTGGATTGAGGTGCAATAGATTTATTTTATTATAATGTAAAATGTAAAGTGACGTCATCGCAAACATCACAAATGTGCTGGCAGCAAAAAATTGTTACCATCGTTAATTTGAATTTTGCAGACGTGTGACCATACAGTATGGAAGAGTGTTCTACTGATGTTCATTTGGTATTAAGTTTATGTGGAAAAAAAGTGAACTTATACACATATTTAATTTACACTGGATAATAAAAACATACCAGGAATCTGGTAAACTTCACCTGCACTGTTCAGTACCAGGTATTTATGTCTGAGTCACACTGGTTGAATTTTTGGCCATGGATCGGTTTTAGGTCAGGGAATCGGATTGTTCAAAATGAACCAATATCAAGATATGAATGGAATCGTTAAAATGAACTGTAATTTTAAAAAAAATACAAAAAAGAGACACATTTTTGCTAATTTTCTTCTTTTTTTCTGTCAAAATCACCTTTATGACATTCATAGACCCTGTTATCCCACAGCACAACCAACTAAAGGATTCCTGCATAAAGTACTTTATGTCCTGGGTTATGAGAGCACACGAGACAGGAGCATGCTCCGCTCAGGGCTCTGCAACTTTAACAAAAATCCCAGACTACTGATTATTTAGCACTAAAAACAACAGAGATAACTCAAGTATAAAATATTTTTCTCCAAGGGCTTTGAGTTTTTGGGGGACATTTAACCTAGACACTGTTAGAGCAAAGAGGCCTTCAAGAATGCATGCAAAAGGACTCTAAATGAATGTAAATTAAATTAGAAGAACTGCTTTGCAGCAACTTTCAGGGCAGGACGGCAGCCTGGTTGCCCATGGTGATGGGGGATAGTTGCCGCTCCTTACAGAAGATACCGCACCCGTCATGGAAACATCTCTCCCAGCATGCATATATTACCCCGCCGGCTATAGACACCCCCCCTCCTCCATCCCTACAGCCAACATTAAAACATTAAAAGCAACAAAGCTGCACGTTTCCAGAGGATGCGCGCTCCTTACCTTGACGCGGTGAGACGCTCCCCCTCCCCCCAGTCTAGATGGAGGCGCAGCAGCCTCGCGCTCCCATCATGTCGGGGACGATGCGGCGCAGCTCGGTTATAGGACCGGTAACGGACTGCGGTGGTGCTGCTGCTGCGAGGAGGAGCGGCGAGAAGAGCAGCGAGGAGGAACGGGAGGCGCGCGGGGAAAGGAGGGGGTGATGATGATGAAGGAGGAGTCCCAGAGGAGCCAGACTGCCGGAGATTGGTTGAAACCTCTTCATGTCTGGTGCTCTTCCAAGGACAGATTTGGTTTAATTTCCTAATGTTTGCACTCAAAAACACATTTTGATTTTCCTTTAAAGTTATTTTTGAATCATCTGAACATTTTATAGTTTTTACTCAAGTTTCGATGCTGCACCTTCATCCTCTGGTCCTGTCTGAGCTGTTAACAGCAGCCCTGATGTGTCCTTCTATCCTCCTTCTTCATGGAAGAAGACTCCTTATCTCCTCTCCTAAATCTATAATTTATAACCTAACGGGCACGTGACCGTTTTTAATGGTTTTAAAAAAATGTTGCAATCTCATTTAGTGCCACAAGAGGGAGACTGAGAGCCCCCTATGAGTCATCACCACACCTGTGGGACTCAAAAAACCACACCACCCCCCATCTCTCTTACCGACTTTATTTCTTTTTCTTTAAAACAGAAAATGATCGCTTCACAACAGGCTTTTTCAAGCAAACCCTCACATTAAGCTTGCCAACACCTACAAAACGGTATCAAAAGTGCACCATAGTGTTAATACGTCTTTTCTAGGTCTGACATTTCCCAATAATATCTTCTTGTAATATTTATACAAATACCATTCTGTACACTGTAGAAATACATAGTTGAGTGCTTCTTATATAAGCACCCACTTCCCCATGCATCCTCCTTTACATCCATGATCAAAAAAAAAAAAATCTCCATTCCAGTTTATAATATGGGAAATGAAGGGCCAGTTTTACATCATATGATTTAAATACCCATTCATCCCACACCCGAGGCAAAAACTAGAGGACTACTCATACAACCAACGTCTGTACAACCCTCACTCTTTTTTTCAAAAACAATCTTGACACAGTTTTATTAATAATCGTCTCATAGTCCCAGCAGCGGCGGCGGCGGCGGTAGCAGCAGCAGCGGCGGCGGCGGAAAATGAGAGAAGAGGAAGGACAGAAGGCCAGCGGGGTCGGCTGGTATGTGACGGGGAACGTCCACGGCTGGGCTGCAGAGCAGATATGAGTTACAGCTGTGCTGGCAGGTATGAGACCATGCAGGCGGCTGTGAGTTGGCTTGCAGTCTGCGTCTCCCCTCAAAACAACAGGAGGAGGGAAAAAATGTTTTTCCCCTTTTTCTGAAAGACTCTGGTCCACGTTTTAATCTCTGGATTGGTAAAAGAGGATGTAGCCTGACTCAGAGTTCTTGGAGATTTCAGAGGTGAGTCCGTAGAATTCTTCTATGGCTTGCGCATCAATTTTCTACAAAGAGCAGGACAGAGAAGGAAAAAAAAGTAGTTTTTGAAATGAAATAATGGTATATTTGATGAAATTGTGCACAAATGAGCTTACTCACCTCTACAATATCATCATCAAACAGCAACCAAAAGTCGTGACTTTTTACAATGGCAATGTAATGACCCCTCTTTGGACCACTGAAAGGAAATAAACATTATTAGTTCGTCATTAGTCAGTCGTCACAGCATGCAGGGACAACTATGGGGTAAAACCAGCTCAAAGTGAATAAATTCAGACAAAAAACATAACACTTTAGATGAGGTGCTGCATAACAATCAATACAATGTTGACAAAGATATTTAATATATCTGTTAAGCTTGTAAGCATTTTATTAATATGGCCTTTGTTGAAAATAGATTACTAACACTCTATAAACACATTAATAATGTTTGTTAATGTGTTTATAAAGATCGTTAAGGAATCTTATTGTGAAGTGTTACCAAAAAACAATTGGAAATTTAAAAAAAGTATATTCTTAGTTGGATAGAAACATCAAAAACTTGAAAAATAAAATTGTAGATTTGAAAAAAAAAATTACTTAACGAATGTAAATTTAAAATATATATTTTACCATAAGAATAAATGTTGAAAATTTGAAATATAAAAGTGTAAAGTTTAAGGATGCACCGAAAAAAAGTTTTTTGGCCAAATAATTTTTAACGCTTAAAATTCAAAATTAACAGAGATGTAGTGAAGGTTTTAGACCTTTCATGACAATTTAGTTCCACAACTGCTGCAAACTGCAGATCTTTTATTGCTGTCAAGCACTTTGAAATATTTCCACACAGCATAAATTTTAAAGTTAGGCGATAGATCGCCGATGCACGACGATTGTGTATGGCAAGCAAAAGGGGTCAATAATAATGCGCCACTTTTTGGCCTAATACATTCGGTTGTCGAATATTCATTTTATCCCTAGTAAATTTGCTAAAAATTTTATTTAAACCTTAGAAAATATTAAAACTTGTGCTCTTTTTAAAAAAAAAAAATTTGAAACTTAAATAAAGAAAAACTATAAACTTAAAAAAAAAAAAACTTATGAAAAGACAAAAAAAAGTATTTTTAACAGCTTCATTTATATTTTCGACCTCTGGTTTTTCTCCTTCAGTTCTCACTTTAGTTTCGATTTAGAATCTTCACTTCACTGCTGGGCCTAAATTTAAGTGGGGCGGGGCTCTGAGCCCATTGGCTACCGGGACATAATCGACATCAGGTGATAGAGGTTATGTCTGAATTTTTTAGCTGCCGCTGCTGGACGACACCTCGGGCATTTTTTTTCCAACAGCATCTGTTGTCGACACCCCCTGTGTCATCCCTCCTCTGATGTGGCGCAGAGGAGTATTAATGCTGTTGTAAAAGAGATATTATTTTTCACATTTTCAACGTTTCCTTCAAGTTTACGTTCAAGTAAAAAACTGTCATTAAATTTTCTTTTGTTATATCTTCAAATTTATAATCTGTTTTTTCATTCACTTTAAGCTGATCCTGATTGGAGCCCATAGATAACACCTTGTATGGGATCAAAGTAATACAGTTTAAGGGACATAAATATTATGAGGTATGATTATATTAGTAATGTATGAATAATAGTAGTTCTCAACAACTGTGTTAATTCAATGTAAAAAACTAACTGTCACCAATGATATAATCATCAGTATGGACCCATCAATGGTGGTTTGGCTGTCAAAAATTAAATAGCTAAAATGATTAGTTTCCATTTCTGGGGTTCCTGTGCTGATGATTTGACATCGTTGCCCGTTTTCTCCACATACATACCTCCCACAATGTACTACAACTGCGACCAGATCGTAAAGCCTCTCAGGATTGGTGGCGTCTCCCGAAGTGTTGAAGAGGCGGAGCTCCAGGGGGAAGACAACGCGATAGGACAGTTTGGTGTAGCGCTGCAGCTGCTCCATGTACTTAAAGCGCTTTAGATGCAGAGCCAGGATCATCGGCAGCTTTTTTACACGCATCCTAAGAACGAAACGGCACAAGAAGGAGTTAGCACCTGACCTTAATCACAACGGATGTGCAAGAAACGATAAGAATCTTGAATCACCGACCTCTTGTGTGCCTCCTGCTTGCTTCTACATTCTTCACAGTAGTATTTGTACTCACTGCAGAGTGTCTCTGTGTTACTGAAACCCCTGGGAGAAAAAGGAAAAAGGTTAATATATGCTAGAAAATATTATGCAAAGCAAGCTCATTTATAAAGCTCTAATTGTCTAAAACTAACCAACTTTTTCATGACGTCTATAAATATTATTTAGCTGTAAGGGACATAGAAAAGTTTGGGACTCTGCACTTTGAGATTTGGATAACTGCACAGGTTTTTTTTTTTTTTTGCTGCGGTAGTAAATATTATCACTGCAGGCTTGGTGGATTGATTTTATTTTATTTTTTTGCAGAGCCAACGTGATAAAAGGTAAAAAATGGCTGCCAACACCCACATCTTTTTTCACTTGATGGCTTTACAAACTTTCACCAGGGACAGCTGGCTTTAATGGATCTACAGCTGTCGCAGTTCATCACAGCTGAGCTGAAAGCTTCTCAACACAAGGCTGAGATATCAGCTGAATCTATCAAGAAACAAAATATTTTACACCTGCTTTAACCTGAAAAGAATTTCATAAGAACTCCCTGAATCCTTTTGATTTGAGGTCCGTTTGCTTTTTGACTAAGAAATATTGAATTTTACAGAAACTAGAATCAATTAATGTGATTTTTATTTTTTAAAAAAAAGAAAAAAAATTCTGATATGACGTAAAAAATCAACGTTTCTTTACCTGAGACAGTGAGTGATGGAGGTATTCTGTTCTACATCCACAGAAAGATCCAGAAAATCCTCATCCTTGCTGCTTATCTGAGAAAAAGAAAAGAAATAAATGAAACTAATTACCTTAAAGCAGCCCATTAGTATTTTTTTTATGTTTAGCAAACTTGATTTACGACAAGCTGTTAAAGTTGATATATATAATGTATCTCACTGTTTCACAGGTGAGGCAGCGGGTTTCATTGGTCAGAGTGCCTTGGAAGATCTCATGGACCCAGGTGGGTGCAGGTGTAGCATTGCTGTTGTTATTTTGGGAGTCCAATGTACCATTGGCAAGGCGGCCATTGGTCTTCTCCTGCTTCCTTTCCTCTTGAAGAAGGTCAGCAATAGTGTTGAGTAGATAATTCAGGAACTCGTGGGCATCCTGCTGCATGTAGTTGTCAAACAGCTCTGAAATTTTAACAGAGTTTCAAGTTAATATCATTTGTAATCTACAAGCGACAAAATTATTTATTTATTTATCTGTTCTAGAGTGAGGAATGTCTTCTTACAAGTTCAATCAGTGTCCACTCACCATTTTCTTTGCGTAGCCGTGTGATGAACTTCTTGGGTGGTATGACACCCACTTTTCTCTTCTGGTTGGCAATACTGTGGAACAGGTCAGCGAGGCAAGTGAGCAGGTTCTCCTTCCGTCGAGGCTGACTGCGGTAAGCCAGGATCTTCTCCCGGAACGGCCGGCAGAAGTAAAGGGCCTGCAGCACCGAGTTGCAGTAGCAGGTGTTCCCGAACTAAAAAAAAAAGAGATCATACTATTCAATCAAAATATTCAGTCGATTAGCCTAAGTCATCACTAGTAATTCAAAGCAAAAAACAAATGTCAAAACTCTCATAAAAAAATACATTTAACGTGATTTCATGAAAATTAAAAATAAACAAGAGTGCTAATAAATAGGCTATTTAGGAATTTATTCAAACATAGTAACCTAAGAGTATCATTTATAGTCTATCATCTATTCTGTTTTTATACTCTGTTTTACTATTTGTTTTGTTTGTGTTTTACTTTGAAGCACTTTGTGGTTTTTATCTAGAAAGGTTCTATATAAATAAAGATTATAATTATTATTATTTTAATTAGTTACTTACATTGACCAGACCAAAGTAGTGCTCGTTGACCGGAAACTGCTCAGATCCAATCTCTTTCTCCAGAGCAGAGGCATTGGCGCCCTGTACAAAAACATCATGCAAGAAAGCATCAGTATCAGCGAACAATTGTTAAGTAACAGAAACACTTTATCAACAAATTTACATGCAAATGTGATTTTGAAGATCACGTTTTAGTCAACAAGCTGATGTTTAAAAGCCCCCCAAAATTATAGATTTCCTATACTTTTCCATGAAAAGTGCACAAAATTTTTGTCATTTCAATATTATTATGATTACATACAGATATATTCTTTCTACTTCATAAACCAGCATCTAATTTTGTTACAAAGAGTTATTTAATTTTAATTGGTTTTCGACCTTGTTCAGGTGAATCCATCAGCCTGAGCACTGAAAATTAATCAATTTTAACATTATTTTGAAGCCATTTCATGACTTGGTGACAATTAGCAACAATGTTATGGGTTAAACTAAAACTGAGATTTAGTCTCTTCTAAGGGTGTAATAACACTAAAACCTAAGCTCAACTTTGAAGTAAATATAAGCGTTAATTTAAAATCGTTCCCAGTAGTCTTTCAATTATAATTATGCAGTTTTTAGTAATAAAAAATAAATAAATAAATAAAATAAAATAAAATCCTGTGTCATTTTTTTTAAGACTTTATTTCTGCAAACAGCGGGGAATCATCAGAAATTACCCTCTGAGTTGTGGGCGGGACTGTTGGCGTGGAAGTAACCACACAATGATATCCCATGATCTCTTTGTTTGCACTCTTTCCATTAGCTTAAAGCCACACACAACTCCAAGCTAACATTAGCAAAATAAATAAATAAAATTATGAGCAACATCGGAGCTATACAGGTCAGATGAAGAACATTAAAAAGATAATGGATCTAATTGTTAGCAAGTGGATGCATCAGAACTGGAGCAGAGCATGGACACTTCGGTTCATCCATCGCGGTTGCTGTGTCAAAAAACCGAACTTCAAATAAAGAAATACACAGAGTTGCAGCTTTAATTTTAAATTATTTTACATTTGTCCTCCATCATAAGAAAATTGTTATGGTAAAAACACAATTTTCATTAGAGTGAGTCTTTAAAGGGTTTGGTATTCTGTTGCTCCACAATCTTAACTTGCTTTCACAAACAAAATAGACTAATACTAAGAAACAAAGCTTTGCGCATCAATCAGGTGATTAATAGGAGTAATCATTTTAAATGAAAGTTATCGGTCTACACACCACAACTTGTTTACCAAAAACAACAAAGCAAAAAAAAACAAAAAACATGTAGGTAGAGATCCACAAACCTAACAACTGATTTTCAAACAATCGTTTTTATTTAATAGATTTATTTCTAGACAATTAAAAATACTTGCATAATCAAGCTATTACAGGAGCTAAAGAATTAAAAAAAAAAAATCTTAGATCCAAGCAATTTTTTTTATTTTTAAATAAACATAAAAACACACAAAATAAGCTTGTTTCTTTAAAAAAAAAAAAAAACCCTGCATGGATTCTGATAATATTTCCAGTATTTCCAGAAGTATTTTATACATCTTCCTTCACACACATTTATCTTAAGTTATATGTTATTCATAATCCATGAGGTTTAATATGTCCGTCCATCATTTCAATATTAAAAACTTCTAATACTCTAAGAAGGCTTTCCAGAAGTTTAAGAGTGAGTTTTTGCATAACTTCAGATGTCAGACACTGATGTTGGGTGAAAAATCTGCGTCAGACTCTTTATTTTGCTTCATCCTAAAGGATGTTTAAGGTGAGAGGTGAGATAGCTGTGCCGACCATCTCTTCCACACTAAAGACATTGGTCTTTCTGGATCTTGCTTTGTGTTCTAGTGCCCAGCCAGACTGGAACAGCAAAAGTCTATCCCAAAACTGCCCTCACAAAATTGAGATTATGAGAATTCAATTATAATGCCTTTCATTACAACAAAGGATCCAATCTTTCCTCCAACAAACTTCACATGGAGAAGCTGGATTTTTACTCCAAAGAACACATTTCAAATGCTTCAAGGTCTGGTGACGTTATTCTTTATAATGAATCAGCCCTTTAGTGCAGAAATTTCCACGTCATGTGCCACATGATCTTCTGACATGCAGCCCATGAAAACTGACAGACACTTAATGGTTACGTTGATGCCACTCCTACTTTGGTATAATTTCACTGTCTTGTTGTAGGTGAAATCCTAGAAACAACCCCACACTGGAATTCACTGAGATCCATTCTTTCCCACATGTTTGTATAAACAGTCGCCATTCCTGAATATAATTTATTTTAATACTTTTGGCAAAATAGAAAATGGTGTCAAAAAGTGTGCCACAATTTAAATGTGTAATAAAAAAGATGTCCAACAGTCTGTTCGAATAGGGTGATTGTATTTCAACTTTTAAGGGAAGAAGCACTTCTAAAAGATGTAATCCGCAAACTCAGGCTGAAGCAGATTCTCAACTGCGCAGCTAATAATCAATGTCGTCATTAACATCACAAAAACTGATATTTGATAGTTGTTGACGCTACAGCATCACTACAATGTTCAATGCTTCCCCTTGAAACACACTCCGGACGTGTTTTTATCGGAAGTTGTCCTTAATCCAGCTGCTGGGAGGCTGAGACACTGCTTTAGCTTCACATTAGCAAGCTAGCTTTGAACCTCTATAGCAGGTGCACAGTCACTACTACTAAACAGGATGTGAAAATACGATTAAAAATAATGAAGCAGTTACTTTAAGTAAACTACTAACATTAATATAAACATCTAGTGGTTTGTTGCAAGCGTAGAGGCTTATGAGGAGGAGGGTGGCTGCTCGGTTAGCTTCAGAATCCTCCTTGGCTAGCACGGGAATCCGATTTTTAATGCTTTCATTTAAAATTCCGGGATTTAAACCGCAAATAACAGAGTAGTTTCAGTTTCTACATCACCGAAACATCCTAATAATCACAGGATAAAACTGCCGTGCACTTACCATGGTACAAAAAGAGGCAAATTTGGAAACTGTCATTAGGATTTCCATTCGGCTAGCGCCATCTTCCACAACACCGCCGCGCGCTGACAAGACTGCTGGAGAGGACGAAATTTTGCTGAGCTCGCGAAGGACGGAACTGGACGCGAGAGCATTCACCGCACGTTACTTCCGGTTTCGCTTCTGCTGACAGTCAACCCTTGCCTTTAACGAGCCCTGCGAGTCATATGCGTGAATTATGAATAGATTTATTAAATGATATATTTAATATGTTTAATACGATAACTTAATAATATAATTGAAAGTGTTTAATATGTATTCTATCTTTTGGTAACAGAATTTTTTCGTCAGAGCATCTTAATTTCTTGTGTTACAATAATTAAAAAGTAAATTTATTATTATTATGATTATTATGATTATTATTATTATTATTGTGGTTAATAATAATAATAATAATAATAATAACAATCATCATCATCATCATCATCATCATCATCATCATCATAATCATAATAATAATAATAATAATAGTTATTATTATTAGTATTATTGTTGTTGTTGTTGTTGTTGTTATTATTATTATTATTATTATTATTATTATTATTATTATTATTATTATTATTATTATTATTATTATTATTATTATTATTATTATTATTATTACAGATCATTCATCATCCAGGTTAACAACAACCATCATATTGTGGTTGGAAAAATGAAAGCAGGGGTGATCCTGAAGAATGAGTTTCCTGAAAAGGTTATGGAGGAGAAAAGTGTCAGATTGGGTAATGAGCTAGAAGATAAAGATGACTGGACAGCTAAAGTGAAATGGAGAGGAAGGTATTTGTGTTGTATGGAATGAGATAAACAAGCAAAGAGACTTGGTGATGGAATGAAGAAGTTCAGGAATGTGTTTTGAGAGAAAGGTTTCTCAGAAAAAGTGAAATTCCTAAGAAAGAAGACAGCAGACAAGAGTACAGTGAGATGCATCAAAAGGTGAAGAGTGAGAGAGCAAAGATCTAACAAAGGGCAAACAAGGACTTGTTTAACGGGCTGAATGTAAGGGGGAGTGGTACAGGTAAGACAGAGATGGCAGGATCTTCAGCAGGGTATGAAATGGAGTGAAGAGGAAGAAAAGGCACTTGTTCCAGACATACCCATAGATGTATGAAAGAGGTGGGAGTGTTGGAAGTAAAAATTCTGGCTGGGCTGTTTAACAAAATCTTGGACAGTTAGAGAAGGCCTTACAAACAATACCCATTTTCAGAGCAATTGAAACTGGCAGAGTAGAAAACATACCAGAGAAATAAAGTTGACAAGTCACAAGATGAAGTTATGGAAAAAAGAAGTGAAAACTAGAAGGGAAGTCTTGTGGATAACAGCATAGTTTCATACCACAAAAGAGAACAACAAATGAGAAAGCTGCTGTGGAAGAATTCGGAAGGTAGCCTTCTCTAGATCTACAGATACAATGCAACTCCTTCTGACATTCAGAGTGCTCGAAAACGGGGATGGAATTCGATTAAATAAGTCCAGAGTGGCAGAGAAGATCACTCAAGTTGTGCAAGACATGTATGAAAGCTGAAAGACAGTGGTGAAGGAAACTAGACAAAAATCTCCATGGACCATAAGGTTTGCAGATGACACTGTGATCTGTCTTGAGAGTGGGAAGCAGGTGGAGGAACACCTAGAGAAGATGAGGTTTGCTTTGGAAATGAGAGCTGTCAGCTGCACATTGACTGTAACATATACAGTCAATGCAGCTGCAGCAAGACAGAATGCCTGTGTGTAAATAGGAAGGACTCAAGTAGACTGGTGATCATGACCAAATGCTTTTTGTATTGTAAATTAATGAATGTAGTAGCAACCAGACAGATCACAGTTGGCCCAACTAGTCAAGTAAGTAAGTAAGTAAACAAACAAACCGACAGACAGACAGAAAAACAAATAAATACCTTTTGTGAACTTGTTAAAAAGAAAACATGAAAAAAGCAAAAAAAAAAAAAAAAAAAAAAAAAACTGTAAGTAATAACTTCCAATTTGACTTTTTTGTGTGTTTTGTTTTTTGTCTTCAACTGTTAAACATGCACTTTGTAAATTACTACCGAACATGCAATTTGTGAAATATTTTTAAAATCACCTAGAAATACTTAATTTTTCCAAGTTATACATATTTACTCGCATTAATGTAGTTATATATATTAACACGCATAATGTCTACAATTTTTGCAAAATTGATCCATACAAATATAATTCAGATTTTATATCAGGCAAACCTGCGGTCTACCTAAATCCTCAAAGACAAGGCGGAGTTTGGGGCCTTGAATCTCTCTTTCCGCCCTACCCGCCATCTTGTTGAGACCGGGGGTAAGATCTCCTCCTTCTAAATTCACATTTTTCTTATTAACTTTACAGTTTTTATTCTTGTCAAAGTGACTGACACGCGAAACGAATAAAAAGGCTTCGTTGTCTGTAATTTTGATGTTTCTCAAAGTTTGATTCCGTAGAATATTAGACGTGACATGTTAGCATGTCCAGTGGCGTGGCTCTCCATGCGGCCCAGAAAGGCTAAGAAACGCTGTTTTTCTTCGATGCTAATAGATTTTTATACATATTTTTGTAGTCATAGCCGTGTTTTTGACGCTTTAAAATTTACGTTTTGTCAAACGTGCTTTTAAAATGACCCATTCTTTTTATGAAATGTATTACTTTGATTTAGACACAGAAATATTTTCATGTCACTAACAATATTTTACCATAAAAGTTTTCACCAGCTGGTGTTGTGCCCCTGGAGTAAGATTTACTTTCCAATTAAAATCTTTTGTAACACTTATACGTTTTATGTAATATTTTGATTGTGCTTAATGAACATTAAATATTTTATTTTTTTAATTGTATGGGATATTTTTTGACAGTCGTCAGGGTCAATCCTCAAACTGAGATCTTAAACTACAAAACATTAACAGTTTATCTGCCTAGGTTGGCCCAATATTAACAATAAGATTAATTTTTTTCTTCTCTCCAAAGGAAATGTACTAATTGTTTGCACTGTTTTTTTCGTCAGTAATCAGGCATCATGACGAACACCAGAGGCAAGAGGAGGGGAACGAGGTACATGTTTAGCAGGCCATTCCGCAAGCATGGTGAGTACCTATAAAACATTTTTATAGATTCTATTCTTCCAAACAAGGACATCTAAAGTATACGCTATTGGATTTGTTTACAAAATTGTTATTTTTAAGTTAAATTGAAATGTGTTATTGTAATATGTTTATTATAACATACTATTTTTGTGACCTTATAAACACTAATGACAAATATGCCATCAAATTGCATAATAAGAAGTGGAGACGGTACAGAAAAATAGTGCTCTCATGTTTAACTTGATTGCAATAATATTTATTACTACAAAAAAAAGTGAAGTGCAGGTTATGCATTCACCTAACTTTAGTCAAAGAAGCTGCACTTTAAATGACATTGAAACCACTACTTGACTATTTATTTAGTCAGTACTGGAGACTAGAAATAAAAATAAAAAGTCTTTTTCTTTGTCCAACGAGACTAAAAAAATAAAATACAAATCAATTCTAAATGTTGATTCTGTTTGTTTACATTTGTTTTCCATCTATTATTTTCTGTTTTAAAGTTCAGGAATTGTGACAGGTTTTCTAAAGCTCTCTTTAAATCCTACAGGCCCAATCCCCCTGTCTACATACATGCGCATCTACAAGAAAGGAGACATTGTTGATATCAAGGTGAGCTGTGAAATGCCTTTTGAAGAGGTTTTTGTTCACTTGAACCTGAAATGATGGAGTTTCAAAAATATAAATTACTAAACTGTCAGTTTTCCATAGTTTACTAACAAATGATGACATCTGTGTTATTTTAATACAAGATGTGTATTAAAACCACATGTATTTGAAATTGCCTTACATTTTTTTGACAGCTGATCAAAAACATAAAAAGTTATCCTACTTATTTGTTTAATTTTGATGTTTTTGGTTGTTACAATCTTTTTGTTGCTCTGCCATTCCAGGGCACAGGTACCATTCAGAAAGGAATGCCTCATAAATGCTACCATGGCAAGACAGGACGTGTGTACAACGTTACCCAGCATGCTGTTGGCATCATTGTCAACAAGCAAGTCAAGTAAGTGGAATCTGCTTTGGTACTGAATTAATTGTTTTAGAATTCAGGAAAGATGCATTTTCCTTGGGAGCTTTAGTTTTTGTAAACAGTAATGTTTGCTATAGGAAAATATTAGTTCTGGTTCATGCATACTTTTAACAAATGGATGCAAGTTTTAGGGAAGTCATACTGAAACACAAAGTATTTTTTTTAGGGCTGTCACTAATGCACAAAGTTTTGTATATTTTCCGCTTTTGCATTTGTGCAATGCTGCTCCTTATGCAACCATCTCCTGAACTCTTAACAGGAATATAAGAGAGATCTTCTGGCCTCTTGTAGAACTAGAGTAAATGGAGTAAGATTAAATTAAAATACCACATCTGTTTACTTCACTCTGAAGTAATTTTAAATGGTTTAATTAACTATGTGTTAAGCTAGGGGTGTCCAAATCCAGGCCTCGAGGGCGGGTGTCCTACCTGTTTTCCAACCAACCTGTCATTGAAGCTTTTTATTGGTTAAACACACCTGATCCAGGTAATTAGTAGAAGATGAGACAGGAATTCTGGAAAACCAGCAGGTTGGCCCTTGAGGCCAGGCCTTGGACACACCTGCTTTGATTTTTTCTGCATGTGTCCTTTAACACTTGAGCTTTAGCTCCAGTTATTTAGGTGTTGCATTTGACATCTCCAGTCTTAAAGGTTGTTGGATTTCTGTTAACTTTTAAATAAAATGCCATTGGTCTGTATTTTCCTTTGGTTTCACCCCACTTTCACTTTGCCACGAGGAACCTTTCTGTCCCTGGTGGTCATTCATGTGGGGAAAAGTAGTTCATCCTTACATTACCCAGCCTAACTTTGTGTTTGTGCTGGGACTTTGTTAAGGAGACAGAGCACACTATTTGATGTGTGTTGTGTACAAAAATAAATTACAATCAGAAAAATAATAAATTGCTCACTTATATACTTTATCATAACTGTTTTGTATTTTTCACAGAGGAAAAATCCTGGCCAAGAGAATTAACGTGCGCATCGAGCATGTAAAGCACTCAAAGAGCAGAGACAGCTTCCTGCAGCGCGTCAAAGAGAATGAGGCTAAGAAACTTGAGGCCAAGCAGAAAGGCACCTGGGTGGAGCTGAAGCGCCAGGTATGAGCTGACCTTTAATGACCCTTCTATTGGGGGGGATCAGAAAGACAATCTCACCAAGAAATGTTTGCTAATGTATTTTTTTCAATTGGAGATCTTCAGGTTTTTTTTTTTTTTTTTTTTTTTTTTAAGAACAGACAACTTTAAAGTTATTTAATGAAACTACACCAAATATCTTGAGCTTTATGTTGAAGTTGTGTATAATATTGTCTTTTTTTGTCTCCTCAGCCTGCTCCTCCTCGTGATGCTCACTTTGTCAGCACAAAGAAAAATGAGCCTCAGCTCCTGGAGCCCATCCCTTACGAGTTCATGGCATAAAGTACTCAATAAATTGAAGAACTTTGTACACACCCTAATTGTCTTTTTTATTATTGTTGCATTTTAATTTGATGATCTTTCAAGCTGTCACTCAGTGATGATTTGCCTCCTTTGATTACAAGTAAAATGAAATCAAAGTCATTTCATTTCACCGGCGAGCTGAGAGTGACCAGCAGATGTAGCACAAGCACTTCACTGGTTCATGTCAAAATATCTGACCTGTAAAGAAAGCACTGGGAGGGTGCAATTTACAGATGAGGCTTATTCTTATTGTGACATCCAAGTTTTGTAATGGAAGTGATGAATTCACAGAAGTTTAGGAAACTAAAAAAAAGGCATTCAGATAATAAAACCAAGCTTTAGTGGAAATCAAATCGGCTTCTTGGACAAATTTACGTGGTAGTATATATGCTCTTAAAACATCTGATGAAAGCATAGAAGAAACCTATTAAAAATGAATACTTTATGCTGTATTTATTTTAAGACTTGCTGCAATTAGATATAACATGGTCAAAAGAGGATTTATATTGAAACCTGTCAGTTTGCAATAAAGATGCTGTCAATTATAAGTGGCTTTCAAAGCCACAAAAGCCAGTTTGGTATATAAATATATAAATTATACTTTTTAATTCTCCACCTTTTAAATTTGACAATTTTTCTGTAATATATAATGGGGTTAAACCTGTAATACTTAAAAATAGATGTTTGATCTCTCAGAAATTCACAGTTCATCATTTGTCTGGAGGTTTGCAACCTAAGGATCTGGTTGAAACAGTCAAAATATTAATTATAAAAAAGACTGGTGCATCAAGCAACAACAAACTGTTAGATAAGTTACTCTCACTAACAGTGAAGGAGAGTACCAATGCACCAGACACCTAACTACATTACCCATAATCCTTTAAGCTCTGCAGGTTCCTAGAGTACTAAAGTTGAGCATTTTGACATATTTTTGAGCACCCTTTGCTACAGACAGTCAATGTGAGATCAGTATGCCAATATATTAAGTAGACTGTGTATTATTAAACAAAATTCAAAGATTGCATTAAAAAAACATGTTTTTTTTGGTTTAGTAGTGAAATTGATTATTTCAGAAAGGGTACTTTAGTGTATTTGTGAGACAAGTTAACAAGTAAATGAAACATATTTGCTGTGTAGTGGATTTGGATGCTCAGAAAACAGGCTTCTGATCTGCAGTAGGTGGCAGTGTCTGCCAGGATGTACAATGAGGAGGAAATCTTGCTGCAGGACAGGTCGAGCAAATAATGATAATGTAACCTGTTAGAGTTGTAAATATATACCCGAAGTTATCAGGAAAAAAGGAAACTAAAACATGAAAGGCAAATCAAGATTGCATATTTTGTGATATAACAACAACAGACTTTTCCATCTTTGAGCTTTTGTTGACTTAAGCGATTTGAAATCGACCTTATTTAGTTACATGTCGTTTATCAGTGTAAAGCGGATAACGTTTAAGCTAAAATGATTAAAATGATCCTTTTTATGAGATTTAAAGGCTGGCTGCCAGGTTTCTGAAGAGTTAAAAAATCTAAGCCTCGATAAAGATATAATTGGCTTAAAAATTTGGGATAATGACAAAAAAATAAACTAGTTTTTTTAGAATAATTGTTTTATAATGGTCTCATGACCAGAAATAAAGGAGCTAACATATTGTGGTTTATTCATCACCTGTGGAGGCTGTTGCGTACCATTTGTTTAATTTTTTTAAATTTCAATTCTGATTTTAGGGTAATTAAATTGTTTTAAATTAAGTTTAAAACAGCTTAGCATTTTGGGGGATTTATTGGAAGGACTAAAGATACAGAAATCCATTTATTTTTACAATCCTTTCAACTTTAACGTTTTTTTTCTGCAGCTTACAGAAGTTTACATGAACCTTGAAAAAATAAAATATATATTTTGAACAATCAGTTCTGCAATAGTCTTACTTAAAAAGCATTAAATGAAAAAAAAATAAGTTTGAATACAATGTCAGAAAAGTTTATGTTCCATCTGCTTGACCTGATTATGGACAAACTCAGAGTTTAATATTTATTTATTTATTGGGAAATAAATGGAATGATTTCTGTAAAAATTGCAAGTAAGACGAGGATCATACCTGTGTGTGCGTGCAGCACTTAATGTGTTCTGTTTAATCAGTGGAGGCTGTATGGCTGACTGGTTATGTGACTAATAGCTTATCTCATCCCACCTTTTACCCAATATTTGCACAAATTAAGGCCAGTTTACAGAGACGGAAAAGCCCAGAAAGGAGGGGGAAAAAATCCAGCCTAGCAAAAGGAATTTGTATGAAAATTTCTTTAGGGATTCATTCATAAGAAACAAAAAAAAAAGTCTGCTGCAGAGAAGGATTGCCGATGTTAGCACCCCCTCAACAATGGTTGCACTCTTTCTTTTGAAGATTTGACTGCAGAGGTTGTTGCTCTTCACCTTCATAACCTTTATTTGGCTAAGGTCAGGGAATTCAGACACCAGCCTTATCAGCGTGGAGTAATAAATAAGTGTCCAACAGCCTGAAAAGATAAAATCAGAAAGAAAAAAAAAAAGCCGGAGGAAAAACAAAATGTAATCAATCAATGAGCAGGTTGGCAGCCAAAGCTCTTGGTATTGATTGGCAGTTTAGATTTTACTGCAAGTATTAAGATAAGTAAGAGGTAATATTTTGATTTATTTTTACAGCTTTTAATTTTGATGATTCAAAATGATATTTATATAAGCAAAATCTGCAACAAAGGGTTTTTTTTCCTCTACTTTTTCTACAATATTTTCTGAAATTAGAAGTGTTTTCTCCCTGATGGACACCGAACTCATGCGTGGCACTGACTCATGGGAGTTACTGATTGAAGAAAAGCAAAGCAAATACACAGACAGGGGAAAGCAAGCAAGCGGGAGGGGAGCGGACGAAGCCGGCCTGCGGATAAAAGCTGTGGACTCCTTAATCACACGCATTTGACACACACAGATTGAGTCTGTCAGCTCAGACAGCAGTTCGAAGCAGCTGTATCGACCCACCTGTTACATATTAACCCCCCCCACACTCACGCAAACAGTAGATAATGGCTCGTGGGCACAGAGTTTTGTGTGCAATATGCAGATATGACATTTCACAATAATCCGGATTCCTACCTTTTCTAAACTTCTTCGGGACTCAAAAAAAAAAAAAAAAGTTATTTATGAGAGTGGAAATTATAGTGAGCTTTAGTTTAAAAATCAAAGAGTGCATTGACATTAACAGTTGCATTAAATCTAAAAGTGACTCATTTAATAGTCAGAAAGTGTGGGAGAGACGCTGGTTTGACAAAGTTGCTCTGTGTGTCTTTTTGGTTATCAGAGACGGCCAGCAGGTGTAAGCACAGCCTCGAACGCGGATATTAGGCCAGCTGTATTGATCTTGTCCCCTTGGCAGCACAGATAGAGGCAGCCGTGGGGTTGGTGGCGTGTTTGTTGTGTTGTTGGAGCGACGTCACCTGACCCAGGCGGACATACCTGAAGCGTGGGAGGTAACACCCAACAGGCTCTCAATAGGCCCTGTTCACAAAAGTCTGTCAAAGGTTTTTCATGAGAGCAGGGCCTGGGCACAAAGGGTGATCTGGAATGTTTGGACAGGCAGATAGGGTTTTTGAATTGTTTGTGTATTTGTTTTTTAACGTTTAGGGATAAATCTAAGTTTTAAAGTAAAAGTTTGTTAAAATATGATCAGTTTTTTGGGATCAAAGCATTTAAAAAAATTGCACCATATTAGCAAAATAAAAAAAATAATTTTAGAAAAGAGTAGTTAGAAGAAAAAAAATAACTCACTGAGTCAAAAAAAACCCTACAAAAGTAGTGTATTAGGTGTACTACAAGTATCCTTTGTTTTTACTGAAAGTGAGGCAAAATACTTGAAGTTTACCTATAAATTGAATAAAAAATATTCCATTAGCACACTTCCTACTCTACATGTACATGGTAGTCTTGCTATACTTTTACTTTTAATCAAGTGTACTTCATAAATAAACTGTATTTTACTAGTTTTTGCAATGAAAAGTACAAAAATCTTAATTGTTTTCATGCAAAAAACAAATTTATAGATTTTTTTGTAATATTTTTTTGCCTAATAGAGTGTCCATCAACTTGCTCCTCTTAGAAATCATCAGAATAACCCACATTTGCTTCAGTTTGAACCTTTTAAAAAATATTTTGTAATTACCAATGACAAAAAATGCCCATTTCTTCAACATTACTGTTGGGTGTGGATTTTTTTAATCAAATAAAATACAACTTTCAATAATTGATGGCAAAAAAATAACCGTAAATTCATGAAAAATTAAAACAATTTTTAGTTTTCAACAGATTCACAGCAAAAGTTTCTCTGCTTGAAGTTTTCGTTTCTACTTTATGGGTTTTAAAAGATCTCACTACAGAGCAGTTTCTGGCAACAATAAATCACAGCTATCAGAGAGCGTTATTAGAGTAGTGATAAGCCGAAGATTAGAGAAGTAAATCCTGACTGTGTCTGATTAATGGAGACAGTCAGTCGCCTCGCTCCCTGTCTGTGCACCATGCAGCTGATCAGTAGATATGAGCACATCCAGCAGAGACTCGCCTGCCTGAATTACATTTCTTTAATGCCAATTAGCAAACAGACTCCATTCAATATCAATAATATCTCAGCTGAAAATATTTTCTGACTCTTTAAGAAGTTGCATTTTCAGAATATGATTTTTGTTGGTCTTTTTTTTTAAAAAAAAAAACCAGATTGGTGTTTTTTTGGATAAAGTTTGTGCAGTAATTGCATGAATGCTTTACAGCATTCACACTATAGTGATTCTCCAGCTCCTTTCTGTATGTTTTTGGGTATGTAAAAACTTAATCACACTTTAAACGATTTCAGCAATTTTGGTATCAAAACTTTCAGCTCATTACTGCTTCTACTTTTGACAATTGCAAAAAAGTTTTTGAAATATAGAGAAAAATAGAAAGAAGTGAATGAGAAATTGCTCAAATCCTTCAAAAACTTCTTGGAGTTTGAGACTTTCAGATAGACACCATTCAAAATTCAAAATGTTCAGTAACCACAGGGTTTTTGTAAAAAGTTAAAGCTAGCTTTTTTTTTTCTTTTTTGGCTAATTAGGCATATCCTGAAGTTTTAGGCTAAGTCTAAGTTAATTCCTTAGAACGCATTTTTGGATTTTACTGAATTTTTGCGAATTTTCAAGAAATTTTTCAAATTCTTTGTGCACTTGATGCAATATTTGCAACTTTAAGATATTTAGCAATCTTAGCAGGACGGAAATAGCTTTATCATTTTAAGCAAATCTCCTCAGCATTTACCGTAAATTTATTCTACAAAAAGCTTCAGCATATTCAGCGACCACATTCAGCAAAAAAGCATTCACTCTAGCATTATTACAGGTAATGCAACTTTTCTAGTTTTCAACTTGTTTTATCTTAAGAAGAAGAAGAAGCCCCCTTTTCTTCCACACATGGTATGTTCCATTACTTTAAATTAGACTCAGGTGGGAATCTGATTGTGGGATTTTCAGGGTCCTGCTGCTGGTGGTTTAGTGGAATGTGCCTGTAACATTACACCTGACAGTTTATTAAGTATGGGAGAGAAGTTGCAAAGTCAAACAAACTATTCTTGTTCTGATTGCAAATTATTGGATTTGGAGGCTAATCTGTGCAAACATGCAGGATTGGTGAGTGGCTCAAATCAAAATGAACACATGAAAAAAAAAGTCCTTAGAATGGTAAAATTAACATTTTTAGCCTTTTTGTTTCAATGTCAGAAACCATTTTCCTGTGGAAACTGTGACAAGAGTTTCTGCACTCAGCAACAGCTCACCAGGCACGAGTTAAGTCATATTGAGGAGAAGCATGGATCCCCCATCCAGGAGCTCCAGAAAAAACACTTTCATGTATGGTAATCACTTTAATGCAAATCTAGAAATGCAAGACAATTATTTTATGATGCTGTCTTTCTTCCAGTGTGATCACGAGGGCTGTGGAAAGGAGTTCCACAAAAGAAACCAGCTGAAAGCTCACATGTGTGAGCATCAACCTCTGTTGCCATTTCAGTGAGTAACTAATGCCACAAAAGCTTTTATTTGTGACATATATTTATTACTTTTTAATAGTTGTAGATTTCCTGGATGTGCTAAAGAATTTGTCAGCAATGGAAAAAGGAAGCACCATGAGAGAGTGCATCAAGGTTGGTGGACAAACCAAATGTTTTTAACTTAAATCTTTAGAAAAATTGAGCACAAATCTCCTCACTTTAGGTTATGCCTGCAACATTGAGGCGTGTCCCTTTCAGGCTAAAACGTGGACTGATCTTCAGAAGCATAAAAAAGAACATCAAGGTAGATTTGATGTTACTATTTTGGTATAAATGCACTAAAACATCACTGCATTTAAAGGTGTGCTGTTCCAGTTAAGGTGCCATGTGGAGGGTGCCAAAAGCTTTTCAGCAACAAATGGTTCCTGCATCTACATGAGCTGCGTGTCCACTCTGAGGGAAGGAGGCTTCTATCATGCCCCAGAGAAAGTTGTGACAGGAAGTTCCTACGGCGCTTCAACTTGGAGAGTCATGTCCTGGGAGACCACGAGGGGAAGAAGGCGTTCATCTGTGCTTATGTTGGCTGTGGAAAGAGCTTTGCCATGAAGGTGAGTTACTAACACAAAGTAAAGGAGATGTATTTACTGTAGTAGCATCACACCTTGCTTGATCTCCTTGATCAGAGGCAACCTTCAACAATTGGAGCCATTCAGGTCAATTCTCACATAGTAGGAGCCACATCTTATTTTACCTTTTTAGAAACACAAGATTCTTCTTTGTATTAATGTTATAAGTATGACTACAACTATTTTTAGCAATAATGTTTTAGTTTGAAACGGTTCTTAAATTTTGAACATAGACTTCTGATCATACAAATAAAATTTAAAATCAGAACTAATTTAGTGACCCAGTGTTTCAAATCCTTGAATATTTTTTTTTCTTAAATTTCAAAATCTGCTTTAAAATATAAATTCTGATTGTGTTTACTGAACTCAAAGCGGTTTTCTGTGGTAGTGCCAAAAGTGTGATAAAATGTCTTTGTATGACTTTGTAACTATGAAGCCAGATCACCTAATTGAATGAATCATTATAGCTATTATGGTGAGAAACCTTGTGAGGTAATGAATGTTGTTCTTCTACTGTTTGTGAATGAGTTTCATAAGGTTTGTTCAACTTTTTTGCTTTACTACTTACTTTTTATTGAAATTACTTTATAAAACTAAACTAATTATTTTTTACCCAAAGAACAATGGAGGGTTAAAACAGCCACATGTGGCTCTGGAGCCTCAGGTACCAGACCCCCATCCTAGTGAATGTTTCTACAATGGGAATCTGGATGGAATTGTTTTCCCTCAAAACAATTCTCTCCTAGGCAATGCTTTTCCAACAATCCCATTCAATTCCTAAACTACTAATATGTAATTTTATAAATTTACTAAGAACAGAGTATGCAATGGTTAACGTACCACTTCAGTCATTGGTTAAAGTGCATTGCAATAGGCCATAAATATTTTTAACGTCTGCAGGAGTGTTAAATTTCCACTGAGATAAAATTTTACAAACTGTAGCTTAACTGTTGTTAAAATAAGAAGCTTTGGAGTTTTAAATTGTTGAATATACTTTGCACATATCACCTGTCTGTCCTGGGATGGGATCTCTCCCTCATTTAAGCATCACTAAGGTTTCTTCTTTTTCCCCGACTGAGGTTTTTTTTTTTTTTTTTAAAGAGTTTTTTCTTACTGGGAGGGAGGGTCTACAGACAGGATGAACCAGTTTTATTTAGTCTTTAGCTATTCTCATATTTTATGACCAACCTTTGCATCTGTAAAATGACCTGCATGAAGCCCAATGAGGCACATTTTCTTTGTGATTTTGGGCTATATAAATAGAATTGAATATAGGTTGTTGCACTCAATTTGCTTTCATTTCTGACTAGCTTCTTGAATTGTATTTTGCTTTTCTATTTGTTGAAATGCTTAAAATTCAATCAAATGGACTTCTGTAAAAGGATGTTGGATTCTGTAAAATACTGATAACTGTCATCAGGAGAGCCTGTGGAGACATGGAGTGGTGCACGACCCTGCAAAGAAGAAACTGAAGGTAAGGCAACAGTGTAAATTGGAGAAAGCCATTGATTTAAGATCTACTCCGATGAAAATTCTTAAATATATTCTTGTGACTTCTTTTTTCAATACATTAAGAAAATTGAACTACATTTCTGAGTATTTCTGTATTCAAATTGTTGTTAATCAGGGGGAGATGCAAAAATGCAGTTTGAAAAAGAGCTTATTTTAGACATAAATGATGAGCTGAGTGGGCCACAAGCTCTGAGCGCTCAGCAACAGGGAAGGGAAAGGGGGCGGGGTTGCTCCGCACCCACTTAGAAGCTAATTTCTAATGGCAGATTTTTTTTTTTTCTTTTTTATTGGCTAAAACAGGCACTGGGAACACTTCTTCAAATTAATTAAGAGGACCTGAGTGGGACTTGAAAAACCTTTTTTTTTGTCTCCCTTTACAGAAACTGAAATCCAAAAAGAATTCTCCCAAACAGACGAGGCAACAGATCTCACCTGAGGCTGCAGCCAGTCAAGAAGAAACAAACAAGCTAGCTGCAAGCCTGCACACTACAACTTTAAACGACGTGTCTTGAAGCCGCTCCATATCTTGGATCTCTATTGAAGCCATCATTTTGTTTGTGTGTGAAAAGCTTCATTAAATTGTCAAACCAGCCGCGCTGTCTCACACTGCTCTGTTGAATTGAAAGAGCAGACAAATAAATCCTTGAAAGGACCATTTTATTAAACAAATGAAATGCACATTCATATGTATAAAAGTCCAGCTGATGGGACAGCCAGTTGCCATGGCGAAGAGGGCAGGTGAGCCCCTCCCAGGATGTGGCAGCTTTCTAATAAGGCCTAAGGCTCATTCAGACGGATGCAGCTCTAATGACAGGACGTCTTGATTAAAATGCATGGAAACATCAAACAGAAGAACGCCTGTTTAACATTCTTCCACCTGCGACGCCTCCACCTGATCGCGGTCCCGGGTTCTTCTACTGCCTGAGGTGAACGTGGCACAGATTGCCTGTCATTGGTTGCAGTACCGTTATCCCAGCAGGTGTGAAGACGACATGACCATATGAACACAGCAGTGTGTGTGGCGAGCAGTCTGTCGAGTTACATGGCACAATCTGGATCAGCTCCCACCCGGTCAGTACAAGCTCGGCCCTACTAGGGAATACAACAGCTAAGAATGCTTTTGGTCCTGAACTAAGCCTGGGATGTAGTGATGTACAGAATCGTATACCAGTTCACTTTGGCCAAGGTCATTCCCAATATAGAGCCTTTTGGGGTCGAGTTAGTGGAGCGCACTGCTGGCTGATTTCTGTCCCGGTTATACGAGGCTTCCGGGCCAGGAGACCACCGTTAGTGCTACGCGGCTGCGCTGCTCCTTCAGCATGGGCACCAGCGCCGAATGGCTCATTCCTGCTGTCGACAGGCCGTTAACCGCCACAATCATGTCGCCGCATCTGAAACGACAAGTGAGTCAACATGGACTTTAGTAACTGAAAACAAGCATCTGACATGCAATCTTTGGAACTACAACCCATGATTTCTCCTCCTATAGATGTCAATTTGATTTACAGTTACATAAATATGTAACTGCATTAGTTGGTGTGGAGGAAATAAAATGTATAAAAAGCACATTTTAAACCTAAATAGAACAAACTGTCAATCTTGCCGGTATGTTTTCACAGATCCGGAACAATAGAACATTTGGTTTTCTCAAACGACCCACTCAAATGGAAATTGCGTTTTTGGTGTTTTTAACATGCTCTTCTTGTATTTTTCTGAAGATGGATGGTGTATATAAAGAAAATTAATCCTAAAATAGCATTTCTGAGTATTTCTTTATTCAAATTGTTGTGAATCAGTTACTATAGCAATCCAAAAACTCCAAGATCCTCTCCATTAGGATTGGGGTGATTCATTTGAATGAAAATTCCGATCATAATTTGTGGTTACCAATACGATTTATAGTCAGTATGAGAGATTTGATCTGATTCACTGACATAAAATGGGTCGAGGCCATATTCAGTCATAGACTCAACCAATTTGACTCTATGTGGAACACTGTATGATCCCGTCAGTGTTTCCACACATTGAACTGTAATAATGGCTTGATCTGTAGGAGCCAACAAGTCTTCACTCAACCTTTAAAAAACATAAGACACTGATATGTATGTATTTATATCATTTTGTATTATTAAAACACAAAAATTGAGACAAAATTGCCTTTTTTTAACTATTGACAGAAGTTCCTTTCAAAATAAAATACACACCCTGTCACATATGATCATCTCAATGCAGTAAAAGTAGTTGTAGCATGTGGAATGTCAGCAGTGGTTAAATAAAAATAGTTGTGTTGTTGGTGGATCTCTGCCAGAAATGTAAAAGTGAGAAACCAAAACGAAATCCGACCCAATTAAATTACCCCTGCCATATTTTTCTAACACACTTAAAATTCCTTAATTAAAAAAATATATATAGAAAATTCATGTAATAATACATTGCCCCTTGATACTGGTTGTGTTTATTGACGTCCATGAATTTTTTTTTTAGTTCGGGGCGCACAAAAGTGTGTCAAAATGTTATTCAACTTGTGAAACACACTGTCCTTCAACTGTTCGTAAATTAGTTCAAGTTTTAGTTACCGGTAGTTTACTTTTCCCCCTTTACTACTTTCTTACTTTTTACTTTATAGTTCCTTCTTAACATTTAGAAACTTTTTTATTTTTCTTTAATAAAAGAGCCTCTTGTGGCCGCAGGTTGCAGACCCCTGTCATAGTAAAATAAATCCACTGTACTTCAATCCAAATGGCATTTTCCAAGAGTGATCAATTTATTTCATTTTGAAATGATTTTTTAAAAGCTATTGGTGGATTTTATGAACAACTTCTTTCACATAGATTAATCTAGTTGGATCAAATAGGAGTAGAAATCAATTCATCGATTAATCATTAAACTTCTAATTCTGATGCATCTGCTTGTAGATGACTGGATTCACGTTTGTCTTCCTTTTTTTCTTGTCCGAGCTGGCATCTGACTCTAAACTGCATGGCTGTATAGCTCCGATGTTGGTCATCATTTTTATTGCACAGATAATGTTAGGTTGGGGATGTGAGGCTCTGCAGAAACTTTCCTAGAAAATGACTGTTACTTTATTTTGAATAAGCCTAAAAAACACATATTCATAACTTTAAAATCTCTCTAAAACCACACAGGTTTTCTGTCTCAATAATGTGTCAGTTTTTCTTATTAACCAACAATGATGCATTTTCTTTAAATGAACACTAAAAATAAAGAAATAAAATGGATTTTTGCATGTCTTCTCAACCACATGTTTTGCAAGCAGTTTTAGTTCACCTCAAAGAGAGTAATAAAAGATGAATGAATTACTTGAGACGTCCATCATAGTATGCAGGAGTGCCGAGGACGATGGTTTTGATAAAAAAAGGCTGGTTGCCGTGACTTTCCTCGTACCCCCCGACGATGCTGAAGCCCCAGCTTCCAGGGTGACTCCTCCGCAGCACAATCTCATGGCTGCTGTGCAAATAACTGCAACAAGGGAGGGGAATGAGTAACTCACAGTAGATAACACACGGGGAGCCATAAAGGATTCGAGCTGGATTCGTCTCCATGTGCTCACCTTGGCAGGCCCAGCCACATGACCCACGAGGTGGACCAGTTGGCATCAAAGTCGCTGTCGTGAGTGTGAGGCAGCAGCTCGTCGTGATTGTGCTCCTCCTCCATGATGACCTCCAGCACCCGCAGCTGGACGGAGGGCGAGGCCGCGCTGGCCTTCAGCGTCCCCACCGCCTCGCTGTGGCTCAAGTATGTCAGATCTTGACTGTTGATGCTCAGCAGGACGTCCCCTAAGGAAAAGAAGTGGAGGGGATGGGATGGGCAAGTTTCCGTGGAGACGTATGTCTGAGTTCAAGAAGGAGGGGGCTCACCTCTTTTTATCCGCCCGTCTCTTGACAAGCAGCCGTGTGGTTGAACGCTTGTCACGAAGATTGGCAGCTCCCCGCTCTTGCTGCCCCGTCCTCCTGCCACGGTCATGCCCAAAGACTCGTGGGGCTCCTTCTTCACAGTGATGTGTTTCTCCTTACAGCTCACACATTGGGACAGGTCCTGGGGTCAGTCATAACAAACACAACATCAAAACACAAGAAAGGGGGCTTTGAACTGAAAATTGATCTTTTGAAATGTTACTAAATCTCTTGCAAATAAAAACTACAGAAAGGGCAGGATTATGTGGGACACTTACTCTGTGGGTGCTGGTGCGGGACAGGTGGACAGGTACAGGGCTCGGGGTGGAGCTGTGGTTAGGCAGGAAGTGTTCAAGGCAATACAGGTCTCTAGTCGAGCTCGATTTTGGCGGTGGGGGTGGAGTCGGTTTGTTGGGTCGGCCAACCAGGAGGTAGACTCGTTCTCCGCTGGCCTGGAAAAGAGTCAGAGCTTTAGTGACAAATTTGAAGTATCAATCTGGATCGTCCAGGATGTTTGGTCACCTGTATGATCTGAGCAGCCTGCTCTGGGGTGCCGTGGCGCAGGTCCTGGTCATTGACTGCCAACACGCGGTCGTTACTCCGCAGTCTGCCATCTTTAGCTGCCAGGCCTCCTTCCAAGAGATCCAACACAAACACCCCTGACTCATCTGTTCGCCGTACCAGCTTGATGCCGAGCTGCTCTGTTGAGTCCCGCTTGTGCAGCGTGATTCTCAGTTTGGTGGGGCTGGACGGCGTGCCGTCAGGAGTCGAGCAAGGAGCGTGAGGCACGGCTGGGGTGGACGAGGAGGAGGAAGGAAGCGCCCGAGAGGCGCAGCGGCGCTCCCTTAGTACAGTCAGCTGGAGGGTGGTGCAGGGACGAGACAGGGTGGAGCGAGCAAAACTGTGCGGCACGTTGCTGATGTCCACATTGTTCACCTTCAGAGACAGAAAGGACTTCATGCTAGCAAGTCAACGCTGAAACATGATTATTTAAATTTAGTTTTTTTGAGTTGAAGATAAAAAAAAATCCTAAACATTTCCAATATTTTAGTAATGATAAATAGAATCCTAAACAATGAGCTCTTATTTACTTGACAACCAAAATAACTAAATATATCAACAATTTCAACGTTTATTAGCTTTTCTTGCGGTTATAGCTAACAGACCAGATTGCTTGAGCTGACTTAAATAGAGATCAGCTGGTAGTTCAGAAGCACCTGTGAAAATCCGAGCTCAGTCTGGATTTTCTGGTAACTTCAAATCCTCACCCGACTTTAATCCTACTGAGAATGCAAGTGATGACTCAGAAGAAAACCTGTCATCTTGAAAACTGAAGTTCAAAGGAATTTTTATGCGATCAAATTAGGATCATCTTAAAATGAATGAAAAACCAGATTGAAAATTTGAAAATAATAATATTAAAAATTAGCAGAACACTTTGTAAACTGTAAGTTTATCGAAATTGAAAAAGTTGAAAAATACAAAATAGTTGCTTTGTAGATAAACATTATTTTATATTTGGTAATAGTTTCAATTTTTTTTATTCAAGTTTCAAATGTGCAATTATTTTTTTTCTTCACATTTCAATATTTCTTACAGGATTCCTCTTTTTTTTCAAATTTACAATTTTGTTTTTCAAAATGTCAATAATTATTTTAAGTTGATAATATGTACATTCGTGTTTTACAATCTAGCTTTTCATTCACCTGTGCTATCTTGCGGGGTCCAGACGACTCCATAAGATGTCATGGGAGTGTTATCCATCCCATGACAAAGGTGGACAAGGGTAGACAGGATTTCATGTGTGCCACGGACACCAGTGAATACTCAAGAATCATTGAAAAAACAAGTGTAGCACACTGTCTTGTGGGTTCCAGATGACCCTAGCACACCTAATCCTAATGTGACCCCATACATTTTCATCTTGTAAAAAACAGTTGATTTTCAAAGATGGAGATCTTAAAGTTGTCTCAAACCAAAATAATAAAATAACAAAGCAGAAAACTCACCTGTAGTATCTGATCTCCAGCCAGAAGCCTCCCATCTCGTGCGATGACTCCATCCCTGTACACCTCCTGGATCACAATGTTGATGAGAGGCGTCTCATTTCCACCGACGACGCTAATTCCAAGCTCAACATAGGGATTCGCCCGGTGGACTTCGATAGTGGTTATCTCTCCTTCAGGGAGGGAGGGCAGCTTCACACAGCCTAATTGACAAGGCAATCAAATTACACAGCAGCTTTCATGAATAGAAATTCCACTTAGGGTGGGCTTTCAGGATAATGTTCTCTGAATGTGATTATTACTATAAAATTAAAGCTTTTACATTGGGCACAAAAAAAAACATTGCATCCCGAAGCTGAGAAAGTTTAGGATTCATACCTTCCTCTGCAGACAAAGGTGGAGATTCAGGGCAGTCCCATCCTGAGGAGGTGGAGCTTACAGAGCGGAGAAGGTGGATGCAAGGGTTACTGAGGGGTCGCTTCACCCGAGGGACGACACACTCCAACCCCAACACACCTACAGGAGGAGATGAGGATTCAGATGTAAACTTTCTGAACGACTGAAACCCCTGATGAACAAGCGGACTCACTGTCTTCTTCGGTGCTTTCCTCGAAAGCGGGGTTATCGAGGCCAGCATCGTCCGTCCACACAGGCCCGTTGCCACAGGTGTTGCTATGTCCGGAGGGTGGAGACGGCGTGTGGTCCCTCAGCTCTGTCTGTGGAGAATGGGGCGACCTGGGGGGGCTGGTCACCATGGCTTGCTCGTCCACGCTCTCACATCGCGGCCCATCCACGCTCGTCTGTTGACTCTGAGTCCCCGGACACCTTTCACCAAGCAACAGGCGTCAGTTTGTTAGTCCATCTGACATATAGAGAAAATCAGATTGAATGAGGTTTATGTCATTCTATCAGCCAGTTCATTTTTTTTTTGTATGTGTTATGTTATTTTTTTCCTGAGAACACTTTTTTAAAACATCAACATCATATAAATGGCATTGCATCTTTAATAAAATTGCAATTTTTGTCTTTTTAAATGTTATCACAGCACCTTCAGAGTAAAATCACCAAAACTAACTAGAATATGTATTATCCTGTAATAAAACATTTCTAACTTATGCTAAAGACTTTTTATTTTTATATTTGACTATTTTCATGCCAATCTAAGAACTACTTTTTCAAGCTAATTAAAAAGAAAATTCTTTATAGATGATTATTACATGTGCAGAGAAAATCCTGTCATCAAAAATTCCAGAGTGAAAACCTTTTTAGAATGTTAACCTGATAAACTCATAGTTAAAACATCTTAAATCATAAAAAGATTTTAAAAAGGCCATCTAGATTTTAATATATATATATAAACAGATTTAAATTACCATTATGCTATGAAAGCATCCTGAAAGAACAAGTCTTTACAGATATAATAAATCTTGTTAAGATTAAAAAAAATCTAAATTGTGTTTAAATTTGTGACTAAACTGCAATATTTGGAGGGATATTGGTTCGTAAAATTATCTAAATATACTCAACATTAATGTTCTTAACAAAATAATAATGTGATTCCAAGAAATCTCTATATATATCCTTGAATTCCTGATCCTAAAAAAAATTCCAGCCTAATCATTCTTGTTAGCTATTAAATTACCCTTAATTTTTTTTCAGTTTTCAGTCATTTTACATGTAACTGATTCACTGTGTTCAGCTTTAATTTTGAAATACAGAAACATTCCAGAGAAATGATCAAAGATCCTGCAGTAATCCAGAGAACAGGCTGATGTGAATGTTGCAACAAGATCTCCAAAAAGCTTAAATTAGACGGTGGAAATGAAACTAAAGTTTCTCCATAAATCTATAAAAACAATTACTAAAGAAAAGTGAACAACTCGTGATAAGTATCACATTTTTCTAAAACTGCGTCTCCACAGCTTCATTTAAAACATGAACACACAAAAAAGTTGTATTTAAGTAATATTAAGAAAGTAGTGGCATTAGGAAAATAATTTTAAAAAAAATCACCCTAGAACCTTTAAGAAAGATCAGCAAAACAATGGAAATTTTTATTTGAAAAAGTTTTGTTATGATATCTGTGAAGACTCTGTTCTTCTGGGTTTTCGTGACAAAAAAAAGTTTTTAAAAGCGTAATTTGACTCAATTTGGAAAAAAAAATACAAGTCTATATGACCCTTTTCATGGTTTAAGATGTTCATGTGTGGGTTTGTCAGATTAAACTTCTAAAACACTCGAAAAGCCCCAATAAGGAACAAATAAGTGTGTCAGGACCACAAACATCCCTCCAATAACCAGAAGCCCATCAGTCTGTCTTCGAATCGGCTTCATCAACAATACTTTCACAATTCAACAATCCAGCTTAAATTATCTTTTTGCCAAATTTGAACCAGCAGCCTCTTCACTGTGATGAAGCAGTAAAACTTCAGTTAAAAAGGGAAACCTGATGAGAAAACAGTGGATGTTTTGGCTGCAACATCCATGCAGTTTGTCTTATTGACAACCTCTCCACAATTATTTAGGATGCTGACAGCATTATCCTGTGGGGATCTTTTCCTTTTCTTTTTTTTTTATTGATACAGAATAGGAGCCAGACGGAGAGGTTGTCAGATTAGGACGGGAGAACAATCCACGGAGCGCTTTAGTATTCGACTGTGGGAAAAACTCGCAGTGACTCAGCAGAGTGCAGACGAGGATGTGGAAGGAGCATGTCTGCAGACATAAAAACTGTGTTGCACCGGTGCCCCCACCCCACCTGAACGAGGAGGGCTCTATGTGTTCAAATAAAAAAGAAAAGAAAAGAAAAGCAACAACACAAAGGCAAAAATTCGTAAAAACGATCAGCACGAGCGATGGCAAGGGGATCCACCTTGACCTCATTGTGGAACGTCCGTCTTTTAATCTAATAGTCTTTAATCTTTAGCGTAAACATTGTGGACTGACTCCTGCTAGTGCCTTAAACCTGCAGGGTAGGGAGGTGGTGAACTCAGGCGGTCTCAGGGTTTAATCTTTTCTAAAAAGTATCATCTTAGTCCTTGCCGTGACTGATCTATCCTACGTCATCTCTCCTTGTCTTCTCAACGCGTAATGAACAATACAACTACACTCATACTTGTTGATTATAGTTTGGATAATTTAATAGTTTTACTCTTACATGTTCCGGTTTTCTATCTAAACAGAAAAAAAATCGTATTTATTAAGCAAAAAGGAACGGAACTTTTATTAAAAACTGATGAAAAAAAGAGAAACATCAAATAATATCAGCATAGATAGCAAGTTAAGCTTATTAAAGGAATCATCTCCTTCTTAAGCGAGGTGTTAGGTGGTCAGCTGACAAAACACAGATGGCCAAAGCAACAGACTCCACCTGAGACCTGATCTGTAGCATTGATTTTAACACCAACAAAGGGAAAAAAAACGACCTGTGCCTGACGTTTGCTCTGATTTGAACCCAAATGCAGGATTTACACAACTTCTACCCACAGGTTGACCTCTGCTTCTCATGGCACGCTTAATGTATAGCCAAGCACACGGTGGAGAGCAGGGAACTCAACAAAGAAACAGCCAAACCTGTTAACGTCTACAGACCCAACCTCACTCACCACAGGCCAGGGTTGCCCTTGGCTGTCTCACAGAAGAAGTGGTTGAAAAGATCTCTGGTGTTGAAGTTGCCCAGCATGGTGGTGGAATGAGAACATGAAGCTCCTGGTCAGCCAACTCATGACTGCAGCAGGGAGCCTCTAATCCTGTCACATGACCTACAGTTTAATAATCCCCTATGGTCTCACAGCACCTGGTCCAAATGGGCCAAAAGCCAGAACGTGTGAACAAATGAGGGGCCGTCAAAGATTAACAACAGTGGGTGGATAAGTGTATTTAATTCTAAATAAATGTGGGATTTATACACAAAATGTTCAAGCCAATTATAAAAACTGCATTAATTAACTGGTTTGCAGACGTTTAGGCATCAGATGTAAAGCAGCCCAACTCATTAAAGACACACTCTGATAATAATTGTGTTTTTAACATGTTCTTGTGGCACTTTTCTTATAAATATAAAGAAAATTAATCTTATAATTGAATTTCTGACTATTTATTCATACAAATTGTTGTTATTCAGAAAAGAATGCTAAAAGGGCATTGGAAAAAGCCTGTCGGTGTAACGTGTATAGACTCCCTGCTGCGCTTTATTCTGATGCAAACGCTTGTGACGACTAGTTCCATGTACGTCTTTATTTAGGTGTCTGGCTCAGAACTGTACGGGTGACTAGCTCTAATGTCGCTCGTCATTTTTGTTGCACCGGTAATGTTCGGTTGGAGGTGTGAGGGGCGGTAAGCTAGTGGGAGAGAGTGTAAACAGAGGGATGACAGGAAGTAGAGGCAGGCTTAGTCTGCACCGGATCCGCCCACATGTCAGTGGTGAATTTCTAATGACTCCCGCCGCCCTGCAGAAGCTATGTCCAAGAAAACGATAGTTTTTTTTTTTAATTTGGCTAAAAATGACACTGAGAAAGGTTTTAAAATAGCTTAAAAGCATGGAGTTGTTTACGGAACTGTTTATCTGCACATACTTGAATTGTTTTTTTACCTGTGTTTGAGGTGTGCCTCCAGATCACAACGGGGCATGCTGAGCGAGCAGACAGGACTCAAAGGGCAGGACACAGAGAGCTTGTCCAGCAGCTTGTGCACCAGGATGCTGGATCTGCGGCACGCCGGCAGCTGCAGCCGCGTCCTGTCAAGAGGGCAGAAGTCCCTCTCCTGGAGGAAGCTGCGCAGGCAGCGCGCGCAGAACGTGTGCCCGCACGGCGTATCCAGAGGCTGCACCAGCGGCTGCAGGCAGATGTGGCACACCAGGTCGTCGTCCACCTCCAGCCTGTAGTTGTAGAGATGGTTCTCCCAGGTGCGGTGGATCTGACCACACTCTGGACAGAGAGTCTCGGGAGCTGGTTCCATAGGCCGAGTGACGTCCACCTCGCAGCCGGGGCTGCCCATCTTCTCTCCTTCGGTGCAGCTCAGGTTTTGGCACAAATGACTCCAGTTGTGTGGAGGGCAAGGGTTACGCACTCATCTATCCCATAAGCTTCACGGGCTGAACAGGTTGCAGAGGACAAAAGCCCCCCAGTGGCTGATGACACATCTCCCTGGAGGTCAGAGGGCACAGCGGGATGGTTCAACAGCTGTTGCAGAAAAATCAAAACAAGTATCTTCGGTGGTCGTGCACGAAATCATTTGGCAAATGCTTCATGCACGTGTGCCCATGGGTTTGCATGACACCAATGACAGCACTGTTTATGTTAGTGTGGCTGTACCATGTGGATGTCAGTGACTGTGCTGAGATTATGTATTGCCGCTCCTGTCCGCTAATCTGACAGTATAATCTCTCTTTTACTCTCGCCTACTCCGATCTTCCAATTCCGCAGAGAGGGAATTATCTGGGATTGATGTAGGGAGAGGACACAGATGAGAGAAAGTGGGATAGGGGAAGCTACAGACAGGAAAGAAGAGTCAGAGGGAGAGGAAAAAAGTAGAAAAAGATGCAAGGAGGAGAAAGCGATGGGTGAAAGATTGGATCTGATGCAGAAAAACACTAAGTAGAGCAGGAATAAGGAAAGAGAAGATAGCACAAATGTGAAACGAGATGAAGGTGATAAAAAATGTGGACGAGAATTTAATAAAAAATAAAAAACTGTAAAACCCTTGATATTTTTGGCCATGTGCAGAGGATGCTGCCCTCCTCTGCAACAGAAACAGAACATGCCTAAAGCAAAATTGTGAAAAATAGCACTCCAGCAAGCAGAGCGTGTCTTCAGAGTTAATGTGGTGAAATGTGTTTGCTGATCGTTTCCACAGAGTTTCACATCTAACGCCTTTCAGACCTTCGCCGGCATCATTAGCCCCTCTGGACCTGATGCCTTTAGCGGACAGCAGAGGGCGTGCCTCTCCCCATAGTGGGCCAGCCAAGCCACAGTGACTACCTGCCTCTGTTCCAGCAAGGGTCTGCTCCTGTCTCCATGACGACCTGGATCCTGTTCTGTTCAGTGTGGCTTGACATTCACAGTGTAGCCAGAAAAGGATGCAGAGGAGGTACACAACAGATGCACTTCTCCCAGCAGGACTCTGCTCCTCCCGAGCAGAAGCTGAAAGCTTGTCAGACAGTGATATATGAGTCCAATTTGTTGATTTTTTTTTTGTGCTTTTCTTTTTCAATCTCATCTGTGTAGTTATCCTTTTCTGAGACAACCTGTCTCCTTAGCTACCAGGCCCGGTAGTCACAGATTTCTGCCTCCTTCAAGTGCGTGCTCCTGTCTGTGTGTGACTGGCTGCTTCTGTCCCTATCCCGCAGCTGGACATGAATTAAACATGAGGACACAAGGCTCCTCTGTCTCTGTAACAAAGCTGTGACATCACCACATCACACACAGACTTGTAGACATGCACAAGCAAGAGCAAACAGACACACACAAGGGCTTTTTTTAGGCAGAAGCCCCTGAAATCTCCTTATCAATAAATAAAGCCTTCCGGTTTTTACAGTGAATGCATTTCAGAGTCAGGAAGCGCTTGAAAATAAGTCTACTTTAGACAAAAAACTATTCCAGATTGCTTTTTTTTAAAAGTGAAGACTTCTAAATGCTTGTTGGATGTTCTTAATCCTTAATGTCTGAGTTCAAAGCTGCACTAGCTCATCTTTTTATATTAGGATACCGGTCCTGCACCTGCTCTCATCATTTTCCCTCAAATTACTATTTAATCTCATAACACATGGGAGACTTAGACAGCTGCAAGCAGGAATTTTATTTTAAGATGATGAAATGACTCTAGGGCACTAATTTAACAACTCAGTTTTTTTTAAGATTAGCCTACATTTTCCAAAAACCTCATTTGGATGTCCTTCATCTTGAAAATAATAAACACAGTAAAACAGAAATCTGCAGGATAAATGTCATTATTCTACATTTTTTGCATGCATTTGTAATGATAACAAAAACTGAGTCTGCTCTGAATTACATTTTCAATTAATATTGTCATTTTCAATAAACCATCTGCAGATAAATTACTAAATATATATACATATATTTTTTGATGCCATCACTATTTAAATAAGTGCCCCCCACCTCCCGTTCCCTGTCTGAGTCCAATCCCCCCCTCTACGAACAGAAATGGGAGGACAGAAGAGGCGACAATGGTAATAACAGAAAAAAGCCAGCAGCACACTGACGCCGCTCGTACAGTGAGAGGATGCAGATGTGATGTTACCTCTTCAGGCTGCTCCTCTGCGCCGCGCTCGGGCCCTCGAAGAGGGGCGGGGGTGGCGGGACAATTATCAGGTGCGAGACCTCAGTCACGCAGTCGCCGCAACGGACGGCCCGTTCCGCAAACCCGCACGAAAACGCCCCCGTCACTTTGGAGCCTTGTCCCGCCCACTGCTGTCCGTCAAAGCAACTGGGCGGAGTCGGCCACTGTCAATCCACACACAAAAAATTATAGGTGGCTTTGGTGTCGCCTGCGCAAAAACTCTGCCGAATTAAAATCTTCATTCGATAGGATTATGTTTATGATTCAAGCATGATAGATACATTCGCATAAATGGATACAGTGTCTGCATTATAGAAAGTATTAAACTAAGATTTGTTTTATTTTTTTTCTTGTCAATTAAATCAATTTAGCATTATTTTTCGATTCTAAAATTATGTATTTTACAGTCACATTATGTTTTAATTAAAAAATATTAAAGTTAACCAATAGAACAAAAAATTGAAATGATTAGGCATCTTTTAGTCATAAAAGTCGGGTCCTCGGAAGAAGGACCCCACAGAGGTAAACAAATCGGCTAACATGAAACCGTAGAAATTTCCTGTGTTAATTCTTCGGTTTCAGCGTTTATTTTGTCAGGCACAATGGCGGAAGATAATGACTTGGAAAAGTGAGTATTTTTTAAAGAGTACTGCCAATTACTTGCGTTACATTTGCTTGACTGATAATAAACCAAAGCATTTCGGGGGGAAGCAGTTTACCAGTATAGATGAGTACGTTTTTATTTCTGTTGCTGCTGAGTTATTTTGGTTAGAGGATGGTGTATGAGTTCTCTAGCAGTCAGCATTCTCTGCCTTTAGCTAATCAACAGCTGTTCTCACTATGTGCTTTAAGATCGGCTGAATCAGAGAGCCCCCCGCGAGACTAATGACTCGGCTGGTCGGGTTAAACGAGGACACCGCCGATGTCCTTTACTCATTATGATTCACTTCTATCCTCTGCGTCTCTTTTTCTCTCTCTCGCTCTCACATAATTATATTAGTCTCCCCTTGGCTCCCCCTTGAGGTTTTATGTCATCTTTGTCCTCAATTTCTCCTCTGTTGTTATTCGCACTATTTTTGATGTATCTTTTCCTCCAGACGGGCCATAGAGGAGCTCCTCAAGGAGACAGACAGAGCGAGGGTGAGAGCTGAGACTATGGGCCCTGCAGGATGGTGAGCTATGATTCTGAAATGTCATCCCTGTCATATTTCACATCATTGGTTTACCTGGGCTTTGTAAGAGAATTATATCATTATTTTGACTAGTTTTCAGATAGTTTAAACTTTATTTAATATTGTAAGTTGTTGATCAGGTTCCTAGAGACACTTGTCTGTTCTGGAATTTGAAAAGACACATTTGCCAATTTAGGATGCCATCCATCTGTTTTCTTAGCCTGCTATGTCTCTTTCTGAGACACCGAAGCTGTCCTGGCTATGTGGGGTGCACCCTAGGTTGTCAGTCTGTCGCAGTCACACAATCACTCTCACACATGCATTCCTACGGACACTTTTAGAGTAACCAATCAACCAATGAAGAATATTTTTGGTCTGTGGGAAAAAGCTAACATGTCCGAAGAAAACCCAAGCATCACGGAGAGATTATGCACGCTCCACACAGAAAGAGCTCAGTTGGGATTCAAACCAGGGCTTTCTCACTGTGAGGTGAGAGCAAAAAATAATACAACCTCTGAACTTCTCTGGATCTAAAAATTTGCTTTCAGACATTTTTAAACCAATGGGCTGACTAAGAGTTGATTTATTCCAAACTTATTTTTTTCTTTACACATCTTTATTTTTTTCATATGTGAGAAGTCAAAGCTGATATTTTGAACTATTGGTCACAAGTTATTGTCTGTAATTATAAAATTTGTTTAATTGGAGAAGAAAAAGTCTAATTTTAAGCTGTTGATTATTTATTTATTTAATTTTTAATTTTTCAAATTTAATTATTTTTAATTTTTCACATTTTTTAGATCAAAAGGAGCACATGTGCCTTTCGGAATTGCAGCCTTTTTGCGTCTGTTTTTCATTGATATTGAAAGCAATTTCTGTCTAATTTTAAGTTTGCATTCAAGGGAAAATCATAAAGGGTTTAATTATATATTAATAACATTCCAAACAGGATTTGGAATTATCATAATTGTCAAAAGAACGTGTAAGCCAGTTTTACAGCGTATTTTGACTAAAACATTCAACATTTTTAATAAATGTCAATATAGGATGTAAAAATATTGAAAAGACTATCATGATTATAATGTTGACACACTAAGTTTTCACAAGTTTTATTTATCACAAACGTTTGCATAAACTGTCAGCAAATTTTATCTTCATGTGTGCTACTGATAGATTCACATTTTAACCCTTTTAGTTTGAGATTTCTAGTTTCATTAAACATATTTCAGACTGTTAAGCATCATAGATTTATCTTAATGAACAAATATTGTTTGGCGAATATACTAATTAGATGTTAATTTATTTAATGTTTAATTACCCGCACCTCAAGTTATACTATTTTGAATTAAATTAATGATTGAACCAGTAATTTAAGTGTTAGAAAACATGTTTTCTAATACTATGTTTTATTTTCATGTTGGAAACCCTAACAGAAAGTAAAAGTCTAACATAATGAAATAACTACAATTGTACTCTGGAGACAATTGAGTGTTCAATAGAAAGTATTTTATATTAATATTTATATATAGTATTTTGTCTCTTTTTTTACAAAGCATTTTTTTTTTTTTTTTACAAAGTCTTACCTTCAACTTAGACTTCAGATAATAACTTTTTTTTGGGTCAAAATTCTATTTTTTTAGTGGTTGTGCTGTCTTCTTCTCTGTCAGGTTGAAATGTCCTCTGCGGAGCACCAACAAACGCTTTCTCCTCAACACCCTGCGCTCCACCGGCCTTCAGCGGCACAAAGATGAGCCACGAAGCGCGGACTCCAAAACGAGAAGCCGCCTGACCCACAAGTCCCGTGACAGGCGACGTGACCGCAGCAGAACACCGCCGACAGATCATGGGAGTAACGGACGCCACACAGACCATAAACATCATAGCCGCACAAACCGAGATAAGGAACTGGACAAAGATAAGAACAAATATGACAGACACAGGGACGACAGCAGAGACAGGAAGCATGCCGATGGACCACACGGAGACAGGAAGAGAAATACTTCATGAATGAACTTGATGTGTTTGAGAAGGAAGCCTTGACACTGTACTGAAAAATTGATTAGCTGGAGGATTAACTCTGACTTGAAATAGTTCTTTACCAAACAGACAAGAAGGACCTCTGCTGGTCACAAAACATTGTAAAGAGACATATTATAACATTTGTTTTACAGTTTAATAAAAACATTTTCAATTAAAGAATAAAAGAAAAAAATATTTTCTTTTCAGGCATAAATAACTGATCCCCTAACAAATCTTTATTTCCACTTTATGCGCCTGCATGCAACATCAATAATACTTTATGAGATTTTATCTAAAAAAAAAAATATTAAGGCAAATATTTGCTGTATTAGGCTCCACTTTGTAAAGGTGGCTAAAGCTCCATTATAATGTCATTACCATTCTTTTGTGGTTATCCACTAGTCGTGTTTACATAAGCCATGCTGCTGTCGCCAAAGGGTAAACAAATTTTATGTCTAATGTTTTGAAATGTGCACACCAGCTATCAGAACTGCTCTTGTTTGTCAAGGGAGAAAAGCGGTTTCCTTACACTCCTAGTTGTGGCTTCAGTCCTCGTGAAAGCAGTAAGGCTGTAATAGTGATTAATAAAAATGTAAAAAGCGTGATTCCCATCTTTCTGGACATCTGCCTTATCTGTTGTTACATCACGGTACCTCCTGTTTTTGTCATTTTCAGATTTTATTGGTTTTTTTTTATTATTTTACACACAACCAGAGTTGAATCATTTCTCCCAGCCTGCAACAAAAGTCTAAAAGTTCTCTAAAAAACGTTTCATGCTTCATAAATCATGCAGTCCATCTCCACTGAAGTCCAATCCTGGTTAACTGTTTCCTTCCTCTTTGCAACAATGATCAAATACCATTAAGCCATATTCAGGCGACTCTTTTGCGCAGAATTGGTTTGCTTGAACTTTATGGCATTGCTGAGTGCTGCATTAAGATATCATGAAAAGCGCCATCATTGCTTTAGAGGATCCAAAAGCAAATAGTTGATGTAGAACAACAGTATCTAAGCTCTCTCTTCCCGGTTTAGAAGTGAGAGCATCTCAGAGTGTTGCGTAAAGTTCCAGGTGCGCTCCGGGGGATGCGCGCTCTACGTCGTTTAATTGAGTTCAGTCACGCTCTCCAACTTAATTGACACACTAGGAGAGCGGTTGTTTAATGGGGCGGACACTCACGACCGGCAGGGGCTAATGGCCAGCAAACATGGAGAGAGGGCAGTTGTTTGTTGTCGCTAAGGACCCTTCGCGCGGCGCGCAAAATTGAGTTAAATGATGCATTTCTGAAAGTAATGGATAGGTTTTTATGCAACAGAAAAGGACAGAGAAAAAAATAATAAAATAAATGCCGTGGAAAACATAGTTTCCAAGACGACTGCCTCTTATCTGAGAGGTCAAGTAGAGGTTTGCGCCCATATGCATCGATTTATCAGGCGCAAACAAGAACCAAATCCGAATATAATATCGATTGTAACTATGAATGAAGAGATGTGATTCTTTAAAGGTCTTTTCATGATAAAGCAGGGTTAAACTTGTTCATATGAGTTGGGACTCGTGCAGGTGGGAGCCAGGTAAACGTTATTTACAGAGTGGCATTGATTTATGCGCCGACAGTCGTCCTGTTTAATTTACCGAGGAACGAAAAACCCACAAGCTGGAGAATATCCTAGAAACTCGGCGCCTTGCTCTGTCGTCCTAAGCAAATAATGAAACCAATGGCCTGGGCGCAGCAAAGTCACATGGTGACAGAGCGACACACCTGCGTGGAGCAGCCGGGGCCTCGCAGTTGCGCCACAAGCAGGTAAGGTCTACACAGGACGCGCAGGTGCGCTGACTGCCCCGCAGCTTCGGGTGTCCTCCAGCCATGAATCGGGAAGAGCAGTACTACCCCTCTCAGGTGTTCAAAGACCCCTGCGCTTACCAGAGGCCGCAGTGCGATGAGTACAGCCCACCGCCGTGCCTCTACATGAGCCGCCAGGCCCACTCCGTCTACACTCCACCGACTCTGGGAGCCTTGGAGCAGGCCAGCTTACCGGACGCGGCCCCGGTTTACAGTCTTCCCAGCATGCGGGAGGATCCAGGTGTGCCTCAGCTCCACCACCAGCAGGAACTGCAGCAGCCCCCGCTCCAGGCTCTGGGATATGGAGACACGGTGGAGCAGAGCGCCTATCAGCTGCCTTTCCCCTGGATGAAAACCACCAAATCTCACTCACACACCTGGAAGGGGCAGTGGGCAGGTAAAGACTTCCTTTATGCAAGTTGGCGAATAAATTCCTTAAAGATGTCATGTTTGGTGCTTTACCCGGACATCTGGGCCACATCAGTGAAACTCTGGGCGTTTCAGTTTACCCATGTCCAACTGTAAAAGGCCCGGAAGGTCAACGCTTTCTGCTATCAGGTCTTTTGTCCTTTTTTTTTTTTTTTTTTTTTTTTTTTTTTTTTTTTTTAACGTTTGGGCCTATCTTTAGTCAAGCAAAGATGCAATTATTCTCTCCATCAACCCCAGACCGGAACATTTGATTGATTCATAAATGAACAGGTTTCAGCACTGTTATTAAATAAATAAATGTCAGTTTAGTAATTTGTGTGTGGCAAAACTTTTTAGCATATTTAACTGAAACATTTTACAAGGATCTATGAGGATTTTATTACTTTATCAGGACTTTTTAAGTTCTCAACTCTATTTCTAAAGTAAACTATGACAATAAATAGCAAAGAACAAGACATATTCTGCATATTCTTGCATTTTTACAATTAGCCTTCAAAATTAAATTTATATTAATTGGAAATTATGTTCAGTCTTTTCCACCAAATATCACAGGGTGACAATAAGTTTTTGTGATGCACAGGAAAATGAGTCTATTTTGGGACTTTTGGTGTTCGGCTGTTGTGACTGGATTAATTCTTAACAAGAAAAAGACATAAATAATGTTATATAACTGATAAGAATATATGTCACATACGACGGATTTATTGTCCATATTATTATTGACAATAATTATGTCCCGTAACAGAGATAAATAGAATTTCCATTAACACAATCAAGTCAGAAAAAATGAACAAAATTCTGGTTTCTTTTGCCTTTAAAAAGGCTTCCAAACTCCAGTAAAAATATTTTTACATTTATATAAAATTTTTATGTTTTTAATATTTTATGGGTTCAAATGGATAAACTAACTAACTAAATAAATAAATAAAGTAAGTGGTGGTGAGTTATTTCCAAACATGACTAAAAAAGAGATCCATTAATATGTCGGTGTTAAATGTTGGGGTTATGTTTTGGAGCAATACTAATTTTGGAGGTTATACTGGTTTCATTTTAACCCAATTTGTTTTTTTTTCTGAGTTTTTTTGATGAGGTAAAATAATACAGAAAAAGTATTTTCCAACCTCAAAGTTGGGGTAAAACCAAATTTATTTTTAACTAAGCCATTTTAGTGCGTAGGAACTTTAATTTCTTTGGAATATAGGTTGCAAAACATTCCAAAGAAATATAATCAAGTTGTTTTTGCTGGGTTTGACTCAAATTTGCTGCTGTTTGTTGCTTTGATAACCCCGTGTCTCCATATGGTTTAAGGGCCATACGTGATGGCGGAAACAGAGGAAAACAAGCGCACCAGGACTGCGTACACGCGCGCACAGCTCCTGGAGCTGGAGAAGGAGTTTCTGTTCAACCGCTACATCTCCAGGCCACGGCGCGTCGAGCTGGCGCTGACCCTGAGCCTCACCGAGCGCCACATCAAGATCTGGTTTCAGAACCGGCGCATGAAGTGGAAGAAGGAGGAGGACCGGAGGAGGGCGAGGGGAGGCGATCCGGATCAAGACTCTTCCATCACCTCTGGAGATCAGGGAGAGACTGCAGGTGGAGTCTCCTCCACGAACGGATCTCACAACACGTCCACACCCCCAGTTTCCCCGCTTCACGGTTGCACTCTCTCGGCTCCTGGAACAAGAGAACCAGCATAGACCACTTATTCCTAAGACTGAGACCTTCAGAGAACCACAAACCTCTCGAGTTACAGCATTGTGCATATGTCTCCATTTTTTTTCTGGACCAAAGTTTCTGTTGGAGCTTGTCATTTCTGGACTACTTTCCCCTCTCCATCATGTTCACATGTTTTAAGTTACTTGGGACACCAGGGGGCATCTGGAGACCACAAGCCGCTCTTTACGCGCAGCAGGATCTCACCTGCAAACAAAGCGCGTAAGTTTTCCAGTCAAATCTGAATCTTTATCTTTCGTATAAGTGAGCAATTTCTCAAATGTTTGTAGATTCTCGTTCATCCAGATTGATTCAATATAAACTGGATTTAGTTTATATTTTATTGTTGAAGATATTTCTGCAAAAAGTGTTCAGAATTGAAGTATCTTGGAGAAGAAGTCAAGTATTTTTTTCAAATGTGAATCAGTTTTATTGTTCTATATTACGTTTAACATATTGATATTTCATTAAAAACCAAGTTATATATTTGAAATAAAGATTACAACACGTCTAACAGCAGTATTGGAGTCTGGCACAGAGGTGCGCGCGTCTCTTTCAGTTCATAACTTGAACGTTCCGTCAGAAAGCAGCAGGTGGATGCGCAGGTGGCAGATCTTCTTCACCTCCTCGATGCCGCGCGCCCTTTCTACAGCGAGCTCGTTCTGGCAGCGCGCGGACAGCTGCTGTAGGATGGCCGCCTTGTCGTTCATCCGCGCGCAAATGACAAAAGGGAAGCCAAAGCGCTTCTTGTACTCCTCGTTAAGGCGCGCCATGCGCGCGGCTTCTGAGGAGCTCAGCGCGTCCATGCCGGCTCCGGCCTGCTCCTCCTGAGACTCTCTGGTCAAAGTGCCGCTTTTGAGATCCCTTCCAGCAAGGTCCGGATGACATCTGAGGATCCCCTCTTTACCTGGATACATTGTTATCACTTTTTGATAATGAACTGTGCAAAATACGCGCAACATTTGGTAAGAGGGCCGCATGGAAAAATGTCAAAAAGTTCCAAAAACGTTTCAAAAGTCTCACCTGATTCAGGGAGAGCATCAACGAACTCATTAATGGCTGCTTCAAAAGCTTTTACGCTTACAAAAGGACGCCTGGACCACACAGCAGCAGGAATTATGGGACATTTTTCCACCACGTTTCCAAAAATATTAACAAAATCTTCATAAGGAAGAAGATTTACAGCAGCTATGTCCATATTTTAGTGTAAGGTACTCGGACGATTAGATGAACTTTGGACAACAGAGGTAAACGCACTGGTGGACACACAAAACAAGACCCCACGTGTCCAGTTCTGGTTAATGTTTTCTATGTAAAAAATCAGCTGTCAGTCATATGACAATTAAACTATAGACAGCAGCAAGCAGTGACGTACAGTGAAAAGGGTCTTCTTGGTCCAAAAACGTGAATGTGTTTCTTCCACGTGCTTAAACTGCTCACAGACTATTGGGGCTTTTACAAGTTGGAATGCGCATGAAAAACAGGTTTATTTTCAATTCACTAAAACTGTTTACATATCAAACCAACATGTATATATGGCACATTTCAAGGAAACTGTTTCTTTCAAAAAAAAAAAAAGAAAAATGGGAATCATTATCTTAAGTTTTATATAACAGTATTTCAGATGCAGCTGTCACATGATGACAAAGTGCAAACTATATTAATTTGGACATTAGAATTAAAAGATGAAAAAAATAATGGTTGCAACGTTTTTGTGTGTTTAAACTTTAAGGACAAGAAGTGTCATTTAATAAGGAAGAAAAAGAGTTTCTGTATCAACTTAATATTTTCTCCTTTTATTCACAAAAATGTATTCAGTTCCTTATTCATTTTTGCCTTGTCAGTTTCAAAGAACGTCTGCACTCAGATTTCTGCCTAAAGTTTTTCATTTACAGTTGGGACCCAGATGTTTTAATACAAGTGATCATTTTTCATGTTTTTTTTAAAACCTTTTCAATTTAAATTGAACTGTACATCATTTTTAGAGAGAGTTGTTGTTTTTGAGAATCTTTTTTAGATTTCGCTCAAGTTGGTGTTTCTTTTGGGTTCCCCAGAAAATTGATGCTGTTTTAAAAGTTTCTCTGTTTAAAATCAGAGAAATAGATTGTGGATTGTTTAAAAGGGAAACAGCAGAGTTACAAATATCAAAAGTTTTCACAAAAAAGTAGAGAAACTAATTTTCCTGTTTCTATCAGTCAGTGACTGTATAAGCACAAATCCCAAGAGACTTTAACAACTTAATGTCTTACTATGAAACTGTTAAGCTATTCAAAATGATCAAAAACATGTTTCTGAGCAAATTTTCTTAAATGCTTCGAGGATTTAGTGATGTGACACAAAATGTATTTTGTGGTGGAATCAGAGGTGATGTAAAAACACAAACAATCATGAAATACTTTTGAGGTTAAACAAGTAATATTGTTTTAATGAAAGTTAAGGTTTAAACATTAGCATTCAATTATTTTATGAATAAAACTAGTTCCAGTTATTTAAGAGTTGAATAAAGATGAATGAGTCAAAACTTCTAACAGAACACATTAACCCCTAAGACTCCATGATTAACAAGTGATTTTTGTACACATGAATAAATGTGTAAATTCCTATTTAAATCTGCAACTTAAAGACCCATTCTAATCATCTTTTGACTTATTTTAAAAAAAGATGCCAATTTTAGCCAAAAAAAAAAAAAAAAAGTTGGTGCAGAGCATAGGAATTAATCAAAAACTCACCTAAGTTGTAGGTTGAACTGTTGTTACAGAGTATCCAGTCATCCATCTATTTCCACTCTCTCCTGCTAGCTTACAGCCCCTCACAAAGCCCAGCTAACATTACCAGTGTAGCAAAAATGGCGAGCAACATTGGAGCTTTTCAGACTAACAGTTTTGATCCAAATACCAGCTCGGACGAGGAAAACGAAGACGTACATGAATCCATTTGTCTGGATCAGAAAGGAGCAGAGCAAGGAGCTGTGGGTCACGCTAACAAGCTTTTTAAAACTACACTTTTGGGTCTGCTCCTGATTCACAACAATTTAATTAAAAGTCTCAGAAATGTGTTTTGAGCTCAATTTTCTTTAAATGTGTCCTCCATCATGAAATTCATCAAGAACACGTAAAAAACACCAAATGCATGATTTTATCAGAGTTGGTCCATAAATACCCCTTAAAAGATAAAGGTCACAATGATAGTTTTATATTCTTCCTGATGAGATTTGTGAAGGAACTTCTGTAAAAATGTCAGTTTTAGTCACAGTCAGCACAACTAAATATGACAAACGTTATTTGAAATGTTTATTTATGAAGGAAGGAAGGTAAAACTTACAAAAATGTGCCCACCTTATCCTGTGTGAAGATACTCTGTTCTGCCTTGATATAAATCTTAAGGTCATAAACTTTGTAGAGAGAATTCAACAGTGACCCCTTCATGGAAGAGGTAACAGAGGATTTTCTTCTAGCAAAAATTCCTGTTTCTGTACATTTTTCATTGTAATCATTGAGTTTTCCTTATCAAGAAAAAAGTTTGGGAAGTAGTTAGACATCCACTAATGAAACTTTATTTACTGTTATTGGTGTTTTTAACATGTTTTAGTAGCATTTTTCTCATGGTGCAAGACATATTTAAAGAATCTAGATTTTAACAGTGTTTCTGAGTGTTTCTTTGTTCAAATCCTGAAAGATCAGAGGCTGATAAATACCCACTCTTTGAAAAAGCTTTTAGTGATGATGCATCTGAAATAGGTGGGCCAAGGTCTCCCTGTTCCGATTCATGTACATCTTTGCTTTCCTCGTCCGAGCTGGCATATGTCTTAAAACTGAACAACTCGATAATGCTGATATTGCTCGCCGTTTTTGTTACACTGGTAATGTTAGTTTAGTGTTATGAGGGGCTCTAAGCTAACAGGAAACAGTGTAAACAAAGGAATGATGGGATATCAGCGGTAGGTTACTTCCACCCCAACAATCCCACCCACAACTCAGATGTGAATTTCTGATGAACTCCTGCTACTCTGCAGTAAATATGTCTTAAAAAAACTCCACAGGCTTTTTGATTTTGGCTAAAAACTGCATCATCATAATTAAAAGACCACTGGAAAAGCTTTTAAAATGATAAAATATATTTGGAGAGGAACCTCAAGCTTTTGCAGGTTTTTACCACATGGCAGACCTTTTGATATATTTTCATCTCCAAGGAGCTTTCTTTGGTCGTCAAGGGTCTGATTCCTGAAATGTATTCCCGGTTGGTGAGCTCAAAGTTCTTCTTTAATTTCCCGTGGTATCTGTAATTGCTGTTGCTTGGCCCAACTGTCTTGATTATCTAAAGCTGGTACTGACGTTTCTATTGGAACAAAAGAGGATTTATTTTAATGTTGTTTCATGCGTCTGACTGAAAATGTGCCAATGTGTGGAACAAACCTTTCGGAAAAAGTAGCAGAGCACCATTGCTACTATAAAGGCTAAAGCCAATGGAATGACAATACCAACTATTAATGGCATAGAGGGGCTGGAATCAGGATGGAGAAAACCTAAAAGGACAAACAGCTATGTTTATTTCTGCCAGCTTTAAAGGGACTTTAAACCCTTAATACCTGCAGATACTTGGGGGGAAGCTGTTGTGTTCAACCCATACGTTTGGTCACACCAGATCCCAAGTGAGTTTTTCACGCAAAACTTTACATAGAATCCTGCTGCTTGACTTCCGTTCAATGAGCTCTTAACATTTTTGACACACAATTCATCAGGGTGTTCTTCATAGCCGTCTGCAACCTTGTGCCAGGATGTTCTTGTTTTACAGCTGGATTGACACAAACAGGCAGTTTTAATCACCAATTCTGAAATGACCTTCAATACTTCAGAGATAAATACCTGTCATTAGATTTGCAGGATGTCCATGTAAAGTGTACTGGTGCAACAATCTCAACCTCATAGGTAAGGGAATTATTACCTTTTTCAAGCTTGAATTCTGTTTTGTCTGTAAGAAAATTTTATTACAACACTGGGGCATTTTAATTTAAAAAAACTAAACAAGCTCTAATAATGATAAAAATGTACACACCTGCAACACAAACTGTGATCTCCTTTGTCTCCTTTTTACCTGCAGCTTCAAGAAATAACTTATAGATTCCTGATGTTTTGAGTTCACAAAATTTAACAGTCCTGAAAAACAGTTTTATATTTATTGCTTCTTTTCAGCTTTGTTTTTTACTGCTAGACATTGTTCCTATAATATTAAATATTTTTTTTTCATCCAAAAATGCATATTTTTTTTAATGAATTACCTGTGCTTTGTTGCCCAAGTCTCTTTGCATTTAATAACATTCCCATCAGGATCTTCCCAATAGCAAAGCTGGAGTGCAGGGTGGTAGGAAAGTTTTGCTTCCAAACAAGCGCCAGCCTTTTTCTCAGCTAACACGTTCAAGCGTTCATCCAGCTGAGCGGAGACGAAACCTTCAGCTGAGGGGAAACAGAAACCAGTCAAAGCATTGAAGTTCATCAAGTGTCAATTGACTCAATGTGTGACGCTCAACTAACCCTGAACCTGGACATGAAAGGATTTGTCCTTGTTGTTCAAGCTGCAGGTGTAGATGCCACTGTGCTTCTCACTAACTTTGGGGATGGACAGGTAAGACCTCTTCCAAGCATGTTTATCAGTTAAAAGGCACATCTGGAAATATAAATAAGAATTTTAATAAACAGTAAACTTATAGAAATACATTTTTATTGCCACCTAAGGAATATTATAATAGTTGATTTGCTTCCTCTGCAAAGTGAATGGAGTTTGGTCACCTCTTTGATTTGGTTATTTTGGCATTTTAATGAGTCCAGGTTCAGTTCTTCCCCATCTTTCCTCCAAGTTGCATATCTATTTGATTTCCTCATTTTGCAGCAAAGCAGTAAACTGTCACCAGGGCTCAAGGTCACGTTAGAAATAGTTTCCTTCGCATCAAAGTCTAAAAAACACAACAGGCTCAGTTTACCATCATTTTCCCACATTCACTGTCAACAGTTAATTCTTTTAACTTTGCATATCGGCTTTCAGAAAGTCGGGTTTCCCAATATTACCGTAGATGTTCTTTAAGATTTTATTTATTTACGTATTTACCATAGTCATACGATTGCGTGCATTCTTGTCCTTCTGTGTTGGTGGCACAACACATCACTTCTTTGTCCTCAGAGTAAGCAGTTGACACCTTGCTCTTTGCCTTTTCATCAGAAATATCCTTCACATTCTGGTTTCTGTTGAAAATAAAAGGAAATTTCAGGAAATCGAGTGGCATTGCCACAGCTGTTGGTAGGATGTATTAGTGACTGACATCTTACATTGACCATGCAATCGTTGGCTTGGGAATGTCCTCAGAAATGCACATAAAACAAGCAGAACTTAGGCGGTTTCCTACATCTGTCAGCAGCAGCCGTGGTTTGGTGGGACGTCCTATGAGATACGCAAAATGTCTTGGTTATTATTGTTTTTAATTAAGTAACCTATGACTAAAACAAGAAATAAAACTATAAAAACTGATACTCACGTCGCAGAACATGAAGGATCAAAGTCTTTGAGAAAATGGTGGTTTTGTGATCAGAACAAGTCAGAGTGTACTGGTCTGAATCTGCTTCACTAAGCGGTGATGTGATCATGAAGTGACTCGTGTCCCTAAAAGGATTTAGACGAAATTCAATTTATATTATAAATACAAAAAGACTTATCTCATACAGAGTTTCCTTACGATTTCATGATTGTTCGGTTTCCTCTGATCCAGCTGCAGACAGGAGAACCAGAGAGGCCATTCACATCGATGTTCAGCTTCTTACCATCTAACAACCTGATGCTGACAATATCAGAGGAATCCAGATAGTCGTATGTGTTAAAACATTCCATCTGAAAAGAAAAAAAAAATTAGTTTGTGAGATTTTAGACAAGAACAAAAAAAAAAAAAACGTATTTGAATTATTTGTTTACTGCTGCTCTTACCTGATCACTTGGCACACAGGTGTTAATCTCTGCCCCAACAGTGTAAAGAACTCCAAGAAGACACAGCAACAAAGAGGCTTGAAGGATATAATCAATTTTATTTATTTATTTATTTTATTTTGGCAATAATCCCCATATAAAAAGTTCCATACAGTAACGTCTGGTAAAAAACATCCCCTGGGAAAATACGTTCTTGCAAAACATATGTTGATCCCTTGTATTTATAGTCAGCACCATCTACAGCAGTGTTTTTTAACCTTTTTTGAACCAAGGTGCACTTTTTCAATGAAAAAAATTCCGTGGCACCCTAGTATCCAAAAAGGTAAAAAAAATGTAGCTTGTTCTTAGTCTGTTTTTTAGCTTAGGGCCACGCACGCCTTTATTAATGGTAAAAATAAATTCTGCCCTGAGTGAGCCAAATCTCTAAAACTTGAGTGAAGTTCAAATCGAAGTATTGTTAAGGGTTAAATTAAACTGTTTTCCAGATCTCTGCAGGCCCTGCCAGCTGTTGATTAGCTCAGACAGTCACACAATCTGATTGAAAGAACACACCTGATCCAGGTAATCAGCATGGAGAGCTGGAAAACAGGCAGAGTAGTAGATCTTGAGGACCAGGAATGGCAGCCCTGCCATTTCACTACTCTAAGAAGGAGAGGAGGACACTGCAGCAGAAACAGAAAATCCCAGGGATTCTAGTGTTAACAGAGAGTAAAGAAACACTCTTTTTCAAATTAACCATGTATTGCTTCAATAAGACAAACAAAAACAATGAAAAATATCAAGGAAAAAAAAAACTATTTTTTTTGTTTTTTTTGTAAAAAATGTACCCAACTCTCAAACTACCAGCATAACCTCAACAGTACTTCGATTTGAACTTCACTCAAGTTTTAAAGATTTGGCTCACTCAGGGCAGAGTTTTTTGTCCTTTTATAAAGGCGTGTGAGGATCTAAACATACCATCTTTCCTGGCTTTCTCTGCTTTAGGCCACACAGCCATTGTGCCTCCCAGTCCTCCTTGGTAAAGTCTTCAGCAAAGCGAATCTTCAGGTCTTTGCCGACGTGGTGAAGTTTGGTGGTCTTCCAGATCTCGTCTCTAAAGCGGGGGCTGGTGAGCGTGTTTGAGATGACCAATGAGGGCACAGATCGCCTGCAGCGCGGTGTATGCTGTGTCGCTTCAAGATTAGACTGTCTATGGTTGCTTCCCAACTTTCCCTAACCACGCCCAGTGTTCCAAGACAGTGTTTTGTGCGCGAGCCGCGAGCGTTCCGCGTCAATTCTGGCAGGAAGTTACATCGGGGGGGGGGGGATGTTTATTATATAATAATATAATAAACGTTTATTATATAACCATCGTGCTCTCTTATGGGGTCCAGATGACCCCACCCTTACATTGAAGTAGCCCTTCAATGAAAAAGGTGGACAACATTTCATGTCTGTCATTGGACACCAGTAAAGATCGACAATCATGGAAAAGAAAAGTTCAGGGGTCCAGATGACCCCTTTTTTAATCCAAGGAGAGCGGAAGGGTTAAAGCAGGAAGTGCGCGCGCCTGGTTTTAAAAGGCGCAGAGTATAGTACTGTGGAGGACCAGAAGAGCCAAAATGTATGAAATGAACATTCCTCATCTGCATCATAAAGTACACTGACGCGGGACAGTCTTTGGTTGTTGGTTCAGTATGGGGTGCCAATTGTAAATCAGAGAAGTAAAATTTTGACATCAATGTTTTCAGATATTTAGCGTGTTTTAGGAAAAAAAAAACAGGTTTTGTTTTTCAAATACATATTTTCACCCTTTAATGTTTATAAATTTTACATTTACTAACTAAACACTTAGTTAGCAAGCTAAATATTTAATTTTAAGCTAAATATTCATTTTAAAATTATATATTTAACTTACAAACTAAATATTTCATTTTATAAAATTAAATATTTATTTTGCACATTGACTATTCAAATTTAATCTAAATATTTATTTTTAAATATTTAAGTTTTGTAAACAAAAATATTTAGTTTGGAATTAAATATTTAGTTCTCTTACTAAATATTTAGTCAAAAACTTTAAAACAAACAAACAGGAAACACTGGGGTTAAAATGATAGTAAGATAATAAAACTAAATACATGAAATGTATTAAAAATAGATAAAATAAATAACATTAAAATTGAGATTAAATACATAAAATAATAAAATCCATAAAGAAGAAAGATAAATCAAATATAAAATAAATAAACGAATGAAACAAAACCTAATTTAATAAATAGGCAGATATATCAACTAAAAGCAGAATTAAAAAGGTGAGTCTTGAGCCTCTTCTTAAAAACCTCTATGGTCTCTGCGGCCCTGAGGCTCTCCGGCAGGCTGTTCCAGAGGCGAGGACCGTAATGATGAAACGAAGCCTCACCATAATTTTTGGTCCTCAGGAACAGGCCGGTGCTGGAAGACCTCAGGGTCCGCGAGGGTTCATACTTTAAAACAAGATCATTGAGATAAGAAGGCCCAACACTAACCCTAACCCTTTTTTTGACATCATTACCAAAACCTCTCATAATGCCTGGGTCTTATCCAGGTTGACAAAACCTCCTGTGTCATTTGCACCAGGAGACCGAGTCCTCGTACAGGCTCATGGTAAATGCACCAAGGACAATAATGACTAGGTGTGCCACAACTAACTTCAGTTAAACAAAAAACAAAATTGAGGTTATGGTGTTTGGGAGTAAAGAAAAAAGGTTGGATGTCAGTACAGAACTTCTGTAACGAAGATATTCTGTTCTGAAAATCCATTCATCCAAAACTATCAACCAGTCAAGCTGTGGATGTCAGCTAACTTTCTTGGCCTTAATGAAATCAAAGCTGAGGTAATTGTGTTCACCCCTAGTGGTCAAAAGGATCATGATGTTGATCCCCTCTCTCTTGCCCCTTTTGAGCAGTCTGTCACAAACTTGGGTGTGAAACTCGATGCTGTTCTGAAACTCGACCTCCAAATAAATGCTGTGACATGGTCCTGCTTATTTCAGTTCGACTGACTAGGGTTAAGTCTTTTATCTCAAAAAAGAACCTTGAAATTGTCACCCATGCCTTTGTGCTGTCCAGACTAAATTATTGCAGCTCTTTTAATGCTGGCTTACCCAAAGCTTCAATAGCCAGGCTTCAGCTGGTACAAAATGCAGTAGCAAGATTTATTTGTGGGGCAAAAAGATTTGACCACATAACCCCGATCTTGGCGTCTTTGAACTGGCTGCCAGTGCAGTACTTGACTTTTATCAAAATTCTTGTTTTTACTTTTAAGTCATTGGCAGGTACAGCACCTCATTATCTCTCCAGTCTGGTTGTAAAATATTCCCCACTAAGTTCTTATGCTCCGTGGAGCAGTGTGTGTTACTGGTTCCCAGAACCAAAGGTAAGTTCTGGGGGGACCATGCTTTTACTGTATTGGCCCCTAAACTCTGGAACCAGTTGCCACCAGCTATTAGAGAGATCACGCTCTTGGAGTGTTTTAAAAAAGAATTGTTACAGCATTTTAGCATCAGCCTAGTCTGTTTACTCTATTTTACTTTGGTTTTATTCTCTGTTTTTAAATTGTTTTACTTGGTTTTACGCTTTTTATTCTTTTTATGTTTTACTATTGCACAATGCTCTGTGTTTGTTTTACCTGTGTACAGCACTTTGGGCCTCATTGACTGGTGGTGGAAGGTGATTTATAAATCAATAAATGAAATTAAATAAACCAGGCCAAAAACTTAAGTGTGGTGATGGTCACAGACATAAATTTTGATAAATACATTAAGGCAGTCATAAAATCAGCCTACTATCATTTCAAAATTGTTTCAAGGATTAAAGATCTAATATCTAAGCAGGATCTGGACAAACTAGTGCATGAGTTCTTCTTTGGTCGACTTGACTCCTGTAACAGTGTTTTTACAGGACTGTCAAAAAAATCAATCTGGAAACTGCAGCTTATTCAGCTGCTCCAGTTCTCACAAGGACCAAAAATGTAGACCACATCAGTCCAGTCAAGAAAGTAGACCACATCAGCCCAGTTCTGAGGTCTTTACACTGGTTACATGTCTGCCAGAAGATGGACTTTAAAGGGGCCCTACCATGAAAATTCTACTTTTTGAGGTTTTAAATGGATTTTACTGTTCATTCCTCACTATAAAGAACTCCAAAGCGGTATTTTGACCTGTTCATGCATTCAAGAGTAGTCCTCTTAAAACCTGCGCTGTCTGCAGCAGCCCCTCCCATACCCACGAAAACGAGCGGGTGGAAACGAGCTGATGTAAGCATGATGCCAACTGCTCTCCCCAGGAAGAGTCTGCTCTGACAGCTCCGCCTACTGACACAAAACTAAATTACTCCACTGAGCTGGCGGTGATTAGCAAATAAACTTTCATTTTAGATGTAGAATACCATATGTCTTCCAGTTGTGTCCTGTCTTCAATAAATTCCAGCTCGATAGGTGTTTTTTACTTTGGAAATTTACATCCGCACTGTTTATCTATGTATGTTTAAATTCAATTCTTTATACTTCCTTTTAATTTTATATTAATGAACAAACCTTTACTATTTCTTTTGATTATTTCTTTTAATGATTTATGTAAAGCTCTTTAAAATGTCTCTGTACATGAAATGTGCTACACAAACAAATTTGCCTTGTCTTGGAGCGCAAGATAAAAAAAAAAAAAAAACCCAAAAACTTTTATCTAGTATCCATTAAAGTTTGCTTCTCATTTTTATTTTTTTTTAATTTTCCTCTACCATCCCAGAAGCTTCTGTGGTGTGCTGCAGTGTGTATTCTCTTTTTTTTGTTACAGCTGAGATCAAGGGTCTGTCATAATTTTTCATTTTTTTTTTTTTGTTTTGTTTTACCTTTTCAACCCTCAATTGTACTGTTTGTTATCTTCAGAGAAATTATTTTCCCTGTGCATCTTTTTACTTTTTTTCATGACTTGTTACTTCACTTTGGTCCCTTTAGTGTCAATCAAACTTCACTCTTTTTGAAATCAAACAAAAACTCTGTGGCTGGTTTAAAAAGGCAACACAATACAGTAGAGTTAAAAAAAAAACAAAAAAAATCAACATTTTTGATAAAAAGTAGCCAAACTATTTTAAAAAAATGGTTTACAAGTTGAATAGTTTATCCTCATACGTTGAAAAGTAGATAACCGAATGATCTGCCACATAAAAAAACAGGGTAATGCAAATATAAATGAACTTTATTGCAATTGGCTGTAAGTAGCAGTTTTAAAAAAAGTTATACAGATTTTTAAAAACGTTGAAAGCTTATAAAATATGTAGAAAGTACATCATAAAAAACAAAATATTTGGCTTGAAGTCATTACCTCCATATATTCTTCAAAATGTGGTTAAAATATATAAATTTGTGATAAAAAGAAAATAATAAAAGGTTAATATATATTATATATATATAATATATATATATATATATATATATATATATATATATATATGTTTGCTACAATAGACTGACACTGAAAATTAATCACCAGAAAGCTATGCTTTAGTGATGACAATTAAAAAGACATGTTTTAAGTGCAATTTTTAAAAAACTTGAATAACATGCATTCATACATAGAATGAATAATTTGTCTTCATCAGGTCTTAAAAAAGTAAAAATAAAATTTCACTTAATAATAATATTTTTTTCTATGGATAAATATGTGATAATGTTTATTTGTTAACCACTGGAGTTTTTTGTTACTTACATATAAATAATATAGAATAAAGATTTAACCAAATTGTTTCTTAAATGCTCTCTAAGCATTCAAAAAATTTATTGAAAAAGAAGAGCATATGTGACAATAGTTATTCTTAATGAAAAAATAATTCCAAAAAGTAAAAAAAAAAAGAAGTACAATTTTAATACTGTCAAGTTTGTAATGATAGGAATATAAGTTATATATCTAGCGTATAAAATGCTGAGCATCATTATAGTATAGATCTGATCACTCTGAAGCAGAAGGCTTCAGAAGCTCCTCATCAGCTGCCTCAGGCTCTGCTTGGCGTTTCCCATTTGTTTGGGCTTGGGTGTAATCATTAGCAGACTCCGTTTTGTTTTCATTTTGTTTTATCAAAGCAGAAATATCCAAAATCGTCTCTGCGTTCTGATAGTCGGTGTCCATCTGGTTGAGCATGTTATGGTAGAGCTGCAAACAGGAAGTAACTTGGTTAAGGGAGGTCTTATTCGGAGATAGCTTTATTCACAGACTCAATTTTTTTTTGTTTGTGTTCTGCATATGAAGATCTCAAAACTCAAGTGGTGTTTGCTGTAGGGGACCATACCTTTTCTTCTCTATTCATCAGCTGGTCATCCATGAAGGACACCACTTTGGAGAAAGATGGACGATTGCAAGGATCAAGATCCCAGCACTGGCACATCATTTTATACCTGGAGATGACGAGTCCAAAGATCAAGCTTGCAATATTATTTCAGAGAAGGAAATATGAAATATTTATTGAAAGTTCACATATTGTAGTTCTAAAAACTATATATTGCAGGACTATTTAGTGCAAATGTAGGGAAAACGTAATCAATGCAAGTGACTGTTTATGAATCAATTGTGTTCTGATTATGAAAATGATAGTTTATTCAAAAAATAAATTTCAATTAGACTTTTGGCAAAAATTGTCCAAACGGAATGTATTGCGGTCTATATTCGCCAATCTATTGAGCATTGATGCAGACTGTTTTTTTGCAGTGAATTCTAGATTAGAATTGTAGGTGTGAACAGCACTACAAAATGGCAAAATGCAATATATGGTGCACTATGTAGAGAGTAGAGAAGAAATTTGGACAGAGACCCAGACTTGGGCCCTTACTTACTTTGGCAATAGTGTGAAGAATTATCCAAAAGGCTGATCAAAAAAATTACATGAAGCACCTGATTGGTATAATAGTCAGTAAATGCTTTTCTAATACTTGTTGAGGTTGATATGAATAATTTTGGATATGCCCCTTTTGTTCAAAATGTAAATTAAAGCTCTGATTTTTTTCTCTCAGCTTGTTGTATATTGTCTTATAAGCTCCTGGGGGAAAACTGTGTCATTTCCAAGTAAAAATTAAGTTGATTAAAGAGAGATCATTTTAAGGGTGTGAATCAATTTTAGCTGGACTGTGAATCCCACAGATATTTTTTAATGCCACTCAAATCTATAATCAAAAACACCTACACCGACTCGTTGGCATAGTACGGACAGTCCATCTTGAATCCTCTCTCAATCATTGCATAGAAGGTGTGGTCCACCTTCATGCTGGGGTACGGAGTAACACCTGAGAACAGAAATTTAAGATTAAAGCAGCAATGGCCAAAGTCTGGCCCGTGGGCCAAATGCGGCCAAATTTCTATCAGTCTGTAGTCATAAAATAAAAAAAGAGCTTTTTCTTAAAGTTGTGTTTGTGATTTCTTGATTGTGATTGGCTACATTGTACATAATTACTTGACTTCCAGAACCTTAAGGGCCAAACAAGATGAACAGATCAAAACCACAGTGGTTTGTGCTTCTGAACAAGATGTGGTAAATGATATAAATGCAGAAGTTTACAGTAAGCATTTGGAGACTATTTATGGTTTACACAGAGAACTGTTCAGTGAAAATACCAAGTGAGAAGATCTCCCAAAGTAGAATGCCATAAGCCCAGACGTCACTTTTCATGGTGTACATGCCCTGAAAGATGCTCTCTGGCGCCATCCACTTCACTGGCAAACGTACCTGAGAGGCAGCCATTATTGTAAGAATAAAAGAGATGAAAAACTCCCAAAAGGAGGCAAAATGCTGCACGCATCTTATCATGTCACTCACGTTTCCTCTAACAACATAGTTGGAGTCATTGTCGATGTCTCGGGCAAGGCCAAAGTCACCAATCTTAGCCATTCTTCCTTTGGCCAATAACACATTGCGAGCTGCCAGGTCCCGGTGGATGCACTGCAGACAAAAAAACAGCGAGTGTGACAAAACTCAGCCTGAAAAACATTTCTATCAAAGCCAAAAATGCAATAGATGAAAATGATTAGTTAATATTATTTCTGGTCCCTATATTAATAATCTATTTATGATCATTGTTTAAAGGTAAACTTCAGTCATCTTTGTATTATGGGATGTCTAAATCTTTATCAGGAAATAAGATGTGTCCTCTACATTCTTGGAGGAGAGGAACTCCATGCCCTTGGCCACTTGTAAAGCAAAAAACAGCAGGTCATCAAAGGTGAGGGCCTGCAGGTCCTCCATCTGATCGTCGGCACTCTCAACAATTTCAGGGTCTGAAAATGCAAAAATAAAACAACTTGTTTATTTCAAACAATTTTCATCATGTATTTTCTTTCTTCTCTCATGATGTGATATGTCTCACCTTCATCAGTGTCCATTTCACAAGAACCGACAGTGAGAAGGGCGATGCTCTCCTGCCCCCCGGTGGTTATGCTGTGCATGGGCATGTAGTTGTTCGTGGTTGTGACAGGTTCACTGAAGTGACAGAAATGCTTATAAATCATGAAAAGTTTCCTTTATTTCCCTCAGTATCATTTTCCTGATTCTTTAAGTTTTTCAAAATATTTTGGATTTTAGTTTATTTATTTATTTGTTGCACTCTCCACTTTATTGCTGCATTTATTGCATTTCTAAGAGTATTAAGTGTGTTTTTTCGTTCTTACTGAAAAGAACTCCGATCCGCCAAACTAAAGCACTTCCTCAAATGAATTCTTAACTCAAATTTATACTTTTTCTAAATATCAACCTAACTTAATTTGGTTGATTATAGCTTTTTTCAAATTTAAATTGTGTTCAAAATCTGCATGCAAACAAATCCATTCTGCTGTATATTGTTGTGTTTGCTGCTTGTAATAGAGTTTGTTTTCCACCTTGAAGTGTTTTTCTGCTGAATGTTGTTGTAAATGCTCTTGAAACGGTCCTTGCTGAAGGCATCGGTCACAGACTTGTAGTAGCGGTCACTGTTTTTCTTAAGATAGTTCAGCAGGTCTCCATGGCAGCAGTACTGGAAGATCAGGTAAATGGGTCCTAAAAGTAAAAACAAATTATCCGTTTTTTGCATTATCACATAGCACACATAATCACTTCAGACTTAGCAAACATGCCTAAATCTGTGCATGCTCCGAGGAGGTTTACGATGTTGGCATGGTGGCCGATGTGAGTCAACATCTTCAGCTCGGACATGAGCGCTTCCTTCTCAACCGACTGGTGTTTTTCTGACAGGTGAAAAACATCAATAGTAAAAGAAACGGTGACAGTTTGCTCGTCAGTCGTGAAACAACCACTGACCTTTCAGCATCTTCACAGCAACCTGCTGAGACACTCCCGGCTTGTTGATGCCATACGCTGTAGCCTGGAGGACCATGCCGAAAGCCCCAGAGCCCAGTTCTTTACCTTAGGAGGACAAAGACATTCCAAGTGGGATGTCATTTAAACACTACAGCTAAACATTGTAATGCATGCTAATGAAATTAGATTTTTATATTGTTTCTTTCTGCAGAGGCGACAATCGTGACTTTTACTCAATCAAAAACAGGAAGGATTCCTTTTTCATAAATAGTTTACTGTGTGGGGGGCTGATATTTAAGACAGTTTTTAAGAGGAAATTCACTTGAAACTTCCAGGATGTGCATCATTTAGATCAGAGGTTGCCAATTTATTTTTGTCTTATGTACCCTGAGCACTTTAAGAATATCATATCTTATAATTAATTTCCAAAATAACTGTAAATTCTTAAACAAATTTGATTGTTAATCTGTTTTTATTATTTTTTCTTGATTCTTAACTCTAGAATGAGGAATTTATTATTGGAGACAGGCAGTCAAAAGACAAATGGGTTTTCATGTATCGCAGCTGTGATGTTTTATACAATCCTGCTAACAGATTAAAATTAAGAAAACCTTTATTAGTCCCACGGTGGAGAAATTACTTTTTTTTTTTAAGATTAAATTTAAAATATCAAATTTAAGATATTCTCTAAATCATTGACTGTATTTAAATTAATTATATTAATACAGCTTAAAACTCACTAAAATAGGCTTTGTAATAATTTAAATATCTGCAAGTATTACCTCGGATCATTGAAATACAATTAGCGATGGAATACGAGAGAAGTTAGTTCAGTTATTTGAGTGGAGTCAATTTTAATTTTTGATTAATATTCATTTGAGTAAATGTGCCAGTTTTAGCTGCAAAATTAATTTTCAACTGTAATCCCATAGCAACAATCACACCCGAAAAACACAATAAAAATGACTAGTAATACAAAAAAATAAAGTATATATTTTTTTTCATTATTCATATTTTGAATATTAATTTTTACTGTGTTTCTGATGTAATTATTCTTTTTTTAAATTAATTAGTCTTTTTTTGTTATGTCTGTTGTGGTTCATACCCAGTTCCAGATTCTCCCTGGGAAACTCCCATTTCTCGTCATACTCAAAGTCCTTAAAGTTGATGTAGATATAATCGTTGTCGTTGGGCCCAACCATCTGGATCATCTGAAGCTGAGGCTGGTATTGTGGCTTCTATTGGAATCAAACAGAAGTTTATTAAAGCTCCTCCATGTAGCTGACAGAAAATGCAGTAATGTGTGAAACAAACCTTCTTTTGTACAAAGTAGAAGAGCGCAATTACAACAAAGGCTAAAGTCAGGAGCAGAACGACGATACCAACTTTTAACGGCATAGTGGAGCCATAATCGGAATGAAGAAAACCTAAAAGAACATACAGTAGTGATTACCTCTGCCGGGTTTAATGTGAAAGCTGTTCTGCAGCTTCGACTGTGTTACCTGTCGATGCGTGGGGAGAAGCGGCTGTCTGCATCACATACGTTTGCTCACACCAAGATCCAAGCGAGTTGTTGACGCAAAACTTTACAAGCGACCCTGCCACCTCGCCTTCTTTCAGTGAGCTCTTAACTTTTTTGACACACAATTCATCAGGGTGTTCTTCATAGCCATCTGCAACCTTGTGCCAGGATGTTCTTGTTTTACAGCTGGATTGACACAAACAGGCAGTTTTAATCACCAATTCTGAAATGATCTTCAAGACTTCAGAGATAAATACCTGTCATTAGAGTTGCAGGATGTCCATGTAAAGTGTACTGGTGGAACAATCTCTACCTCATAGGTAAGGGAATTATTACCTTTTTCAAGCTTGAATTCTGGTTTGTCTGTAAGAAAATCTGATTACAACACTGGGGCATTTTAATTTTAGAAACTAAACAAGCTCTAATAATGATAAAAATGTACTCACCTGCAACACAAACTGTGATCTCCTTTGTCTCCTTTTTACCTGCAGCTTCAAGAAATAACTTATAGATTCCTGATGTTTTGAGTTCACAAAATTTAACAGTCCTGAAAAATAGTTTTATATTTATTGCTTCTTTTCAGCTTTGTTTTTTTACTGCTAGACATTGTTCCTATATTATTAAATATATTTTTTTCACTAAAAAATGCTTATTTTTTTCAATGAATTACCTGTGCTTTGTTGCCCAAGTCTCTTTGCATTTAGTAACCTTTCCATCAGGATCTTCCCAATAGCAAAGCTGGAGTGCAGGGTGGTAGGAAAGTTTTGCTTCCAAACAAGCACCAGCCTTTTTCTCAGCTAACACGTTCAAGCGTTCATCCAGCTGAGCGGAGACGAAACCTTCAGCTGAGGGGAAACAGAAACCAGTTAAAGCATTGAAGTTCATCAAGTGTCATTTGACTCAATGTGTGACGCTCAACTAACCCTGAACCTGGACATGAAAGGATTTGTCCTTGTTGTTCAAGTTGCAGGTGTAGATGCCACTGTGCTTCTCACTAACTTTGGGGATGGACAGGTAGGACCTCTTCCAAGCATGTTTATCAGTTAAAAGGCACATCTGGAAATATAAATAAGAATTTGAATAAACAGTAAACTTATAGAATTACATTTTTATTGCCACCTAAGGAATATTATAAAAGTTGATTTGCTTCCTCTGCAAAGTGAATGGAGTTTGGTCACCTCTTTGATTTGGTTATTTTGGCATTTTAATGAGTCCAGGTTCAGTTCTTCCCCATCTTTCCTCCAAGTAGCATATCTGTCTGGCTTCTTTATTTTGCAGCAAAGCAGTAAACTGTCACCAGGGCTCAAGGTCACGTTAGAAAGAGTTTCCTTCGCATCAAAGTCTAAAAAACACAAAAGGCTCACTTTACCATCATTTTCCCACTTTCACTGTCAACAGTTAATTCTCTTAACTTTTCATATCGGCTTTCAGAAAGTCAGATTTCCCAATATTACCATAGATGTTCTTTAAGATTTTATTTATTTACGTATTTACCATAGTCATACGATTGCGTGCATTCTTGTCCTTCTGTGTTGGTGGCACAACACATCACTTCTTTGTCCTCAGAGAAAGCAGTTGACACCTTGCTCTTTGCCTTTTCATCAGAAATATCTTCCACATTCTTGTTTCTGTTTATAATAAAAGGAAATTTCAGGAAATCGAGCGGCATTGCCACAGCTGTTGGTAGGATGTATTAGTGGCTGACATCTTACATTGACCATGCAATCGTTGGCTTGGGAATGTCCTCAGAAATGCACATAAAGCGAGCAGAACTTAGGCGGTTTCCTACATCTGTCAGCAGCAGCCGTGGTTTGGTGGGACGTCCTATGAGATACGCAAAAGGTCTTATTTATTGTTGTTTTTAATTAAGTAACCTATGACTAAAAACAAGAAATAAAACTATAAAAACTGATACTCACGTCGCAGAACATGAAGGATCAAAGTCTTTGAGAAAATGGTGGTTTTGTGATCAGAACAAGTCAGAGTGTACTGGTCTGAATCTGCTTCACTAAGCGGTGATGTGATCATGAAGTGACTCGTGTCCCTAAAAGGATTTAGACGAAATTCAATTTATATTATAAATACAAAAAGACTAATCTCATACAGAGTTTACTTACGATTTCATGATTGTTCGGTTTCCTCTGATCCAGCTGCAGACAGGAGAACCAGAGAGGCCATTCACATCGATGTTCAGCTTCTTACCATCTAACAACCTGATGCTGACAATATCAGAGGAATTCAGATAGTCGTATGTGTTAAAACATTCCATCTGAAAAAAGAAATTCAGCTATTAGTTTGTTTGTTTTTAGAAAAAAACAATAAAAGCAAATGTTTTACCATTCTATCAAAATATATTTGTTTACTGCTGCTCTTACCTGATTACTTGGCACACACGTGTCATTCTCTGCCCCAACAGTGCGAAGAACTCCAAGAAAACACAGCAACAGAGAAGCTAAGACAGAAGTGGGAATATCATTTTATTTATTTGTTTAATTTTAATGTATAATCATCACATAAATGAATACCTGTATCTGTACAGGCTGAGGTTTAGAATTGAAATTATATTACAGACTATGCGTCCAGATACATTTTCATTAAAATCAAGTTTACATTGACCATTGAATTTGGCAGTAACTCTACAATATAATAAGAATAGGGGCTGCACGGTGGCGCAGTGGTTAGCGCCCTTGCCTCACAGCAAGAAGGCCCCAATTCCAATCCTGGCTGGGGGATCAGAAACACCAACTGGGGACCCTTCTGTGTGGAGTTTGAATGCTCTCCCCATGCATGCGTGGGTTTTTACTGAGGACTCCAGTTTCCTCCCACCAAGAAACATGCTTGATGGGTTAACTAGTGACTAAATTGTCCCTACATATGAATGTGACAGTAAATGTGTGTATGTGTGTGTGATTGAGCCCCTGCAACAGAGTGGCAACCTGTCCAGGGTGAACCCTGCCTTCACCCATCAGTAGCCACGTTAGGCTACAGCACCCCCACAACCCCAAAAGGGACAACGCAGCCAAGAAAATAAATGAAAAAATGTTATAAGAAATTACAAATATTCGATAGATCTCTAAATTATCATAGGTCCACACAGGCACAAATAACTACAACTTAGGCACATTTAAATGAAATTATTTAATTTTTGAACTTTTTGCTGTAAGAAAAAAACTGGAAGTTCTTTGTTTATTTAATTTGGCAAGAAATTTTAACTTAAAAATTAACTGAAAATTGTTCAGTCTTGAGCTGTAAAGTGAAAAAAGTGTAACAAATAAATAACAAAAACATCCATAAGTTACAGCTTCAACTGATAATTTAGAGAACTAAAAATCAAATTTACTAAACAAAAATCTATTTCATCCATAGCAAACAATATATATTGTAAATTTGTGTAAAAAAAATAAACAAATTCCTGGCATCATTTATTTATTGTTAACCCAATTTGCAACAGCCTTTCAAATTTCCTCAAGTAGTTCCTCATTGCTCAGCACAGTAAACTAAATTTAAATAATGTTTAGTTTTAACTGCTAAAATAATACAAATTTTAGCCAAAAAATTTTTGCTAAACAGATCAAATACATTCATTTAGAATGAAAATCAATGAATGAACAATCAAATACAATGACTTAAATTGCATACAATAAGAAAGAAAAATACATGTTTTTTTTTTCTTTGACACAACATATCTTTAGTTCAATATAACTTTAGACTACATTTTATATTATATTTCCCAGATTTATAGCACTACTTACTTGCTTTCTTGCTCCACATCATCTTGCTTTCTGTGTTTAGGGGGTCACATATTCAGGAGAAGCTGAGTTGCGGATTGTCTGCACGCAGCAGTGTGCAAATGCGTTTTCAACAGAGGAAGTGTGGCAGCAAATAACGCCTCACTTTGAAAAAAAAAATTGCAAAAAGCACACCCTAAAATATTAACATGGCAGCGCTTATTTTTAGGATTTCTGTACCTGCAGACTGTTGCGAGATGAGGTTTCGAAAACAATATGATGATGGTATTTTCTTAATTAAAATAAAATAAAATAAAATAAAATAAAATAAAATAAAATAAAATAAAATAAAATATCACTCATATTTTATATTGGTAACATATTAAAAGTTATTTTACTATTAAAATGAAACCAGACATAAATTAATAATGTGCCATTTTATTTTATATTAACCTTACAATCATAATTAAATTATTACTATTTTTGTTTTTAAACAGCTAAGCATACCGGATGTTTTTTCTTTAACGTGAAGCATGCATTTGCAGCAGGTGAACTGTACCCACAATGCAAAGGTATGTTAGCTGCTTTCAGTCTTCGCAGCCAGACTGTGGGCTCAAAACAACAACAGGCTACTTTGTAGGGACAGCAGCTGCATGGATAGCCCAGAACCCCGAGCCTATAGTCATATTTCCATCTACTCGAAATACACCCTAGCTTTATAATGTAAGTGTCGTTCAAGTAGGGCGTTTTTCAGCGGCTAAAGCAAAGTTAATTTAGTGTTTTGGGGTAAAACTGTGCGAAAGCTTGCTAGCTAGCACGCTAGCTCCCTGCGTCTCTATGTTCGAGTGTCTTCCGGCAGCAGTGGCGGCAGCAGCGGTGCCATGAACAGTGGACTTCCACCCTCAGCTGCTCCGCTCGGGGGTGCCGGATTACCTAATGTTAAGGTGAAGTTTTGCCGCTACTACGCGAAGGACAAAACGTGCTTTTATGGAGACGAATGTCAGTTCCTACACGAGGATCCGTCCTTGGCAAATCTGCCTCTGCACGGTGGCGGGGGTAGCCCGGTTCCCTTGTCGATGGCCGGGAGCGGAGGGACGCCAGCGGTGTACTCAATTGGCGGCACGGCGACAGTCAGTGGAGGGACCGTGGTGTCGAAGAAAAACGAAACGGTGGGGCCTGCGGGCACGTCCCTGGAAGGACAGCTGCTAACCAGTAAGTTCAAGACATTAAACCCTCGCACAAGGTTTCTGACTGACTTTACCTCATGGCCCAGCGGGGCTGTTTTGTAATATAGCCCGAGGATCCTGTTAGGCCTCTTTACAACAAAACAACGTGGTTTCTGTTTTTCTGCAATACCTCACCCTTTCGCCTTGCAGCTTGACACTTCTACTTTCTTAATTGTTTTATTGCGTTGATTAGTCTTCACATTACTATACTATGTCAATTATAATAACATTAGCGATGAAACATACTACTTTAGCTCACATAGAGGCCTGTTGTTTTCATATGACAGCTGTGAGTGCATGGATGCTAGCTTTTTTTGCGCTAGTATTTCTACGAGTGGGTTTTAATGGTCAATAAAAACGTGCAATCACCTCAAAGTAAATGAAACTTCCACATTACATTAAAAATTGTGTGTTGCTGTCTTAAATATTTTTGCTGTTTTGCTCCTGTTAGCATGCTAAAGCTAACTGTCCACGGGGCTTTTGTTTTGACTCTGCTATCGTGTTTTCGCAGCGTGAGCAAACATCGCCGATTCTAGGTCAAATATCCACTAAAAAAGACGTGAACACGTAGTTCAACATAAGCCTCCCTATATGCCACTAATAGATCTGTTTTTTCTCTTAGATCGACCCTTTTTCGAGGTGTTTTAAGCACTATTTACATGATTACTAGCTCTTTGCTCGGCAACAACACATGTTTCCAAACTTTAAAGCACTTTCACACATTTCTCTTTTGTTTACATCCGTATCATATAAATCTGTCTGCATTGAGAAATTCTGTCTTATGCTTTTCAAACATTTTGTCTTCTCCTCAGTCCCAGGGATGGAGGGTACCACCCTGAGTGATGCCAACCTTAACAACTCCTACTTCAGCAGCAGCTTTATTGGGGTCAATGGGTTTGGAAGCCCAGCAGAATCAAAATACTCAATGATGCAGGTACAACTCAGACTCCATCTCTGGTTCTTTTGCAGATACGTGAGCTTTTCTGTGATCACCCTAGAAGGCGGATCGACAACACTGGATAGACTGGCTCATTCCTTGTATTTAATTAGGGGTCTTAAAGAAGGTGCAGGAGAGAATTTACTTACAAGATTTGGATTATTTTGTCCAAATTAAGTGTTTTGAATCTCAGAAAGCTACAAGTTTCTCAAAAAGTAATCATAACTACATTTACTTTGCAAGATTTTTATTAAAATAGGTTTACATTCCCACTTCAATCATTTTTTGATCTGTTTTTAAAATGTTCCCAGTGCTGTTTTAATTGTAATTATGTTTATGAGAGCATTTTAAAACACAAAAGTAATGTTCTTGACGTTGTCTTTAGCGAATGACCACCAGCAGCAGCTCTCCCAGCCTCCTCAACGACGGTGCCAAGAACTTCAGCCACAGCACTCATGGTGAGATGCTCTATAGGGGCAGCACATAACTCTCATTTATTCAAAAATCAAACCATTACATTACTCCAACTCTTGTTTTTTTTCTTTTACAGATCCAGTGAACTCTTCAACATCCTCACTGTTCAGTGATTTTGGTGCTCTTAGCATTTCCCAAAGGAGAAAGGCGAGTACACACGCCGTCTCATTTAACACCGGGGGGTTTGAAAAAACAATGCTGTGGATTCAATTTTTTCTAAGTAAACTTAAAAATAAGCATTTTCCTTAAAATTTTATTTCTAAAACAATAGTAAAGTTCATGTTGTTTATTTAATGTTCATGTCATAAGGCTCCTAACCCGGCAGCAAGTGAATTCATCCCCAAGGGAACCCCTCGAATGGCTACAATGGTCCAGTCCGCCGTTCCAGCCTTCCCTTCGCCTCTCTTCGCACATCCTGGTCTTGGCAGCTCCTCAGCTTTGGGTCCTGGTAAGGGTTTTTTAGCTACTCATCGATAAATGACCTTGATATTGTTCCCACGTATTATCTGTTTAAGCCACAATGTTTGTTGAAATATGTCGGAAGCAAAGTTTGCTGCTGCTCTGAATGACATCTAAAAGCAGTGCTGCTCAGTTACAAATTTAGTTTGGCCAGATCGTTGAATATCCACATTTTTTTTGGGCCACAGATGTTTATTGGTTAACAAATCTGGTTAATAATAAAGTCAAATTTTTACCAAATAAAGTGCAGAGGGAAGACGGCCGTTAATTTGTTTTTTGAACAGTGTTGTATCTGCAAACGGTGCTAATTGCTCAAAAATCAGTGATTCAGTTTATAGCCAAGCAAGTAAATACTTTGCTTGCAAATTGGGATTAGGGTTGGGCACCGAAGTTCGGTTCCAAGTAGGAACTGTTATGATTTGCGCGGTTCTACCGAAACCGAAAGATGCGGCTGAAAACAGTGCCGGATTTCGGTTCCAAATTCCATTGAAGTTTCATTTGTCTGTGGACATGTCAATCACTTGTACTCCCTTCTGATTTTTTACGATTCAGCCTATCTATTTACTTTCTTGTGTTCGTGGGCGGGCTCATATAAAACCGCCAAGAGCGTAAGCGCGCGCATCTAAAATGCCGAAGCTAAAGCGCTCGAAGGTCTGGCTGTATTTTACAGCAAAAACGGAAAATTCAGCCACGTGCAACCGATGCAGCAAGATTATCTCGTGTGTCACTTTGAGATGGTCGGCTTCCGCAACGTCGGTGGGCGGGACTTTCGCTGTGAATAGTGGAGTTTCCGCAATTTTTAAACAACGCTGGAGCCCCATCCCAAAATGAAACAATGAATCGTTTCCTCCTTGTTGGGCTGCTAATAGCAGAAAGCTCGGCTCGGCTCCGCCCACCACCACAGCGGGTCGTCATCATCTGCTGTGCTTTGCAGCCGTGTGATTGACATTTATCTTCCGCCTTATTTTATTGAAATAAAATATTGCTTTTGCCCAAAAACAACTGCAAATAAATGCCACATTCCTGATTTAATTTAATAAAATGTCAGGCTAAAATTTCAAGGACGTTTAAGTTTATTAAAGACGGAGTTTTATATTATGCTTTATATTACGTGCGCACAGCTGCACGGCAGGAGGGAGTCTGCGCTTCTTTGAAGCCGTTCTGCTTTGGATTTAGGAAGATAAAGGCATTATTTTTTATTACTGAAGTACCGCAATAAGCACCGAAAGGGAACCGAAACCGAAACCAAAGAACCGCGGTAGCACCGGAACCGCATCAGATCCCATCGGTGCCCAACCCTAATTGGGATACCCCAGTAGGTTTTTTTATTTTTATTTTTAAGAATGTTTATAATATTATACTACGAGCTGATACTTTATAGTAGCCAATAATTACAACAGGAAAAGCTTTTAATTGCAGTCTAACATGATTCAAATCACACTGAAATGAGAATAAAAGTTGTTTTCAACAATCTGAAATCTTTTTTTTTTTTTTTTTTGGACTGATAATTTCATATTAACTTTATGAAAACTAACAATGAACCTCACAAAAAAACTTGATTCGTCTCTGATACTTTTCAAAATCTTTTTGAAACCGTGTTACTTTTAAAATGATTTTCAAACAAGAAATGTAATCAATTTAAAACCAAATTGACAAAAATCCCAGATGCCTCTAAAAGTTCACAAACTTGCATATATTATGCAAATACCTACCAATAGATTTTAATCTCAGACATATATTGCACTTTTTTTCCCCTTCCTAGAAATAGTTGATGTAAGAGCCATTTTGGCATATTTCTGTTTTGTTTATTTAATTTCAATAGATAATAACATAATTTTTGTGGCATGAACATTTATATTTAATTTGTAGAATATGATATGGAGGTGTGTCTGATATGACGTTACGTGATTGGAGGACAAGATTTTAAATGTCACAGGTGCTGTAATCAAAAACACATGTACCTGGGAGCAACACGGGCTTTCAACTGATCTGCTATGACATATATCCTGTTTTTCTTTATGATAAAAGTTCAGTGCATTTAACGATTAAGTTTAATAAATTTGCTATGACTGAAGGCATTTGTCAAAACAAATAGAAATGTAATACCACAATGAATTCTGGACCAGTGTTTCTAGTTTAAGTCAGTTTTATGTTGTGGCAAATGCTGTTTTACAATTTTATAACGACTGTGTGCCGCTTTTATTTTGAAGGGTTCAAAAACAACATGTCTTTTTTTTTTTTTTCTTCATTGGTTCTGACCATTGTTATACAAAGGGACTTTGCTTTGTGAAGCGAAGAAATGGGTCTTTAATACTTTTTATTATAAAACTTATTGGTTGGAAAAAATGTAAAAGTTTATTCAGTTTTCTGCTTTCAAGGACTTAAAAATGTGTGGGAGATCTTTTCCTTGACTTTAAATGCGTACATACTTTGATATGGGATTTTTTTTTCTTCTACAAGCATCGTCACAATTGTTTTTGTGGTCTTCATGTAAGCCTTAGATTCTAACTCCTTGAGTCGCATTGATGCATCAAACCACTTCTGTGCCAAATTTGGCTTAACTTAGCATCTAGTTGAAATAAAAAAGAAGTGATTTTTTTTTCACTGCTGGAAACATGTTCAGATGTCATAGAGATCTGCTCTATCTAAATTTTATTACTTTTTTCTTCTCCACTTTCTGTTTCTAGGCATGTCTTTATCAGCAGGATCCTCTCCACTTCACTCACCAAAAATTACACCTCACACCTCACCTGCTCCTCGCCGACGCAGTCACACACCAAACCCTGCCAACTACATGGTGCCCACCACAGCCTCCGATCAGGGCGCTCACATCATTCAGAAAGAGACTGTAGGGGGGACCACTTACTTCTACACAGACAACACCCCCGCACCGATGACTGGAATGGTTTGTGTTTTAGCGTATTAAGCCAGATTTACTATGAATTATTGCTATCATGCAGTTATGTACTAAACTGAAGATGAATGAGTTTTCATTTCTCGATAAATAGGAAGCTTTGCTCTATGGTTTCACTGCAGGTGTTTCCCACCTACCACATATATCCATCGAATCCGCCCAACGTGGCCTACATGCAGCCAAAAGCCAACGCCCCGTCCTTCTTCATGGCCGATGAGCTTCGACAGGTATCGTTTAGCTGTCTTATTCAGTATCTACCTTCTCCCCCTCTTTCTGGAGGAAATGTCTGATGTCATTGCCCTTTTGTCCCCCCTTTCCCCGCCCCCCCAGGAGTTGATTAACAGACATCTCATAACCATGGTGCAAATTGACCACTCAGAAAACCCAGGTAAAATCCGTGCTGGTGTTGACTAATGCAGTAACTCATTTGTGGTTTCATATTGAAACCAAACAGCGTCTCAGAGAAAATGCTCGCCTCTTCCACATAGACAATGTTATCGCTGTGAAGTGTTCAAGGGCCCTGTTGCTTCAAATAAGTTGGAATTCAAAATTTTTTTTGTCAAGATATCAAATAATGTTTTCTCTGTTGGGTAGATGTACCGTCTGAGGTGGACAGCTACCACAGCCTGTTTCCTCTGGAACCCCTCCCTCCACCAAACCGCATGCAAAAGACCAGCAATTTCAGCTACATTACCTCCTGCTATAAAGCAGTCAACAGCAAGGATGACATGCCTTATTGTCTGAGGAGAATACATGGTAAAGGAAAATCATTTGTTCAGCAAAAAAGCCACAAATTCAATAAATTTATTTATATATATTTATACCTGCATAGTTTGCACAACTAACTACAAGAATTTGTTTAATAATGATGCATTCTTAATGCACATTTTTTTTAAATAGTGTATTTCTAAAACTTGTTCATACCGTATTTGTTCTTTAGAATGTGGTGATGGTAGCAGATAGGTGCCTATGATTTAATACCGTCATCTTGTAACCGAATGTTTTCAACTATTGACAGGTTTCCGCCTTGTTAACACCAAATGCATGATGCTGGTGGACATGTGGAAGAAGATTCAGCACTCAAACACTGTAACGCTGAGGGAGGTCTTCACCACGAAGGCCTTTGGAGACCATTGTGAGTGTATGGCTATAGGAGGCTGTGTGTGTCATAATTAATATATATTACAGGGTTCTTACAGGGTCCTAAACAGTTTTCAAAGCATTGAATTTATGGATTTTAAACTAATGCCTTTAAAAAAACTTTAATTTTGAAATCTGAGCCCTTAAAATCGCTCTGCTTGAATTTCTCAGTTTCATGTCAAAAATATATATATTTTTTTACCATGATTGTTTTGATCATTATCAATTTTGTAGACAATAAATAGTTGTTGACGTTTAGTGTTGCTAACCTTGTTATAGAAATATAAGCATTAATGAGTCTCTAAGAGTCTGATTAATGCTACAGCTGCTTCGTTTGAGTTTTAGGAAAAAAATTTCACTATAATATGCTTTATGTATTCCACACATATTCATGGGGAAATGTAGAGGAGAATTAAATGAACAAGCTCAACTTTTGAAAAACATTGATGGAAGAAAGTTGGAGAATTTGTGTAAAACTAGTTGGAGTCCTGTTTTCCCACCCAGAATGTAATAATAATAATAAAAATAATAATTATTATTTTTATAATAAATGTATTTATTTATTTATTTATAATTTTTATAATAAAAAAAAGTATTATTATTTTTATCTTGATCAATTACATTTTTTATCAAAATAATTACCTAAATTTTTTTTTTCGACCATTATAATAATGGTTAGTTGCAAGCTTAGTGAATTATAGAGAGGTTGCACATTATTTTTGACTGAATTCTGAAAGAAGAAGTTGAATTAGATAAACAAAGATGAAGTGTCTGTAGACGTCTAGAAGTTGGGCCATTGTGGCTTCATGAGAGCCGTGCATAAATAAGAGTTGAGCAAACTTCAGTAAACCACATGCAACACCTCAGAGGAGGTGGTCAGGGGGCTTTCACACTGATGTGTTAGAGATAACTGTACACAAAACAAGAATTTGGAAGTGTTTCTGCAAAATGTGGATTTAAAAACTTCAGAAATATATGAGGCCTCTAACTATACATTTAATCTTTTTTCCATCTTAATTCCTCAGACTAACACTTTATTTGCCAAATTACTATCAGGGGGAAATGGGAGATGAGTTGTTAGGAATTTATAAGGGATTTTTTTGAATTTTCCACCCAGCAATTCAAACTAATGTTTTTCTCTTTATGTCCATAGCGCTGGTCTTCTCCTACGACTTCCACGCAGGTGCAGAAACGATGTTCAGCAGACATTTCAATGACCCATCAGCAGATTCTTACTTTACGAAGAGGAAGTGGGGTGAGTCGGCCTTCTTCCTTCTTCACTCCGAAATAGCAATATGGTCACTCCGGTTGCCGTGCAGCACCGCAGCGTTTCACATGTTTACGTTCGCTGTCGCTTGCACGCTCATGAGCTCATCGTCACCTCGCTCCTTGTGTTTGCAGTATCTTATCAGTGTTGCCTGCTGTGATGGCCCAAGGATTACAAACACACACAAAAAAAGATGTTTTACGGTTAAAAAATAATACATTTTCACGTTTGTTGACATCTGATATGGTTGAATCTTGACGGTTAAGATGCATCTTTGTGAAAGAGGCCTGAACTTGGAGGAAACTGTGGCTGAAACTGATTCCTGGGCAGGTGCTGCTGTTTTAGCTGGCTGAAGGAATGACAGATAGAGGAAGCAAAACCTTTCAGCTGTAGGTGTAATTTACAGTAAAGCTGATGCAGGTTTTTCATGTTTGAAGTGCATGAGGCAAAGCTTTCTTAAAATAACCCCAATGGACAAAACGCATGTTGTTCAAAGGGCTTCGTACCTCATTGTGGCGCTGGAGTTTATTCTGCTGCTTCACTGGCATTCCCCAATGCTGATGTTGCTCTGGACTGCATGAAAAGAGGTGCACAAATTTAAAAAATATTTCTGTTTCAAGAACAAAAAAATTGGAAATAATTTAAATTTTTTAGTTGAGAGATCTGTGTTTGCATATTTTGCATAGTAAAACTTGCATTCCAAAGGTAAACTCCCATCATTGCTGGCTTCATCAGTAATTGGCAGATTTTATCAAACTAGACTGCATCTCAGGTGCATCTTGTGATGTTTTTTCACCATCGCTTAACTTATGGGAAGCAGCTTTCTGATAAAGATAAGCTTACAGAGGAAGCTATCGACCGTTTGTGGTTTAGTTTATTAGAAACGTCTTCACTTCTGTCTGTTCTTGTGTGATAAAGCCTTTTTTTTCTTGATGTTGTCAGGGCAACATGAGCCACCTCAACCACGGCAGCATGCAGGCCTGCTACCCGAGTCCCTCATCTGGGCCTACATTGTCCAGCTCAGCTCCGCGCTGCGCACCATTCACACTGCTGGCTTGGCCTGTCGGGTCATGGACCCCAGCAAAATTCTTATCACTGGCAAGACGAGGTATGCACTAGGAATCCCACAATTCTCGGTTTCAAACCGAACCATGTGAAAAGTAAATCATTCCATCGCTACAGCAACGTTTGCATATGTTTATTTTGAAAGAATCAAAACTTGTGCTAAATTTAAGAACAATTTATTGCTTTATTACATTACACCAGGCTTAGTATAATGCTGCATTTACACCAGATTCAATCAAATTTTCACCTACGGCCTCTCAAATTTACTGCTTGACGCCCCGGGCGTGGAGCAACCACCAAAATCTTTTCTGGACTTAATTTGTTGCTCACACCATGGAAATCATAGAAGATTTGAGCTACTTGCTCATATTATCCATTTTCTTGTCATTGTTGACATGCACACAAACAATCTTTTATTTTGAAGGTTACGGGTGAACTGCGTTGGGGTTTTTGATGTTTTGACGTTTGACAACAGTCAGAGCAATCATCTCGCCCTGATGCCACAGTACCAGGTATTGTCTCTAACTACACCCCCTTCACCTCATAATATGCCAGGATAGTTCCTAAGCACCAAAGATGTTTTTTTAATTGCTTTTTTTTCCTCTTTTGTGTTTCACTCTGTAGCAAGCAGATCTTGTGTCTCTGGGCAAGGTGGTCCTGGCTTTGGCCTGTAACTCTCTGGCTGGAATTCAAAGGGAGAATCTCCAAAAGGCGATGGAGCTGGTGTCTTTAAACTACTCCTCCGACCTCAAGAATCTCATCCTGTAAGAGTGGCAGGGTGCACATGTGGTCTGCTCATAGTGAGTGATATTTTGGGGTCTCTTGTAGCTGTATTTTTTAATGAATGAAAATGAAGAGTTTCCCCACAAAAAAATTTACAGAAATTATAAGGAATAAAACAAATATTTTAGTTTTTATTTTATTTAGAAATTCTGAATGAATAAACACACAAAATAAAACTTCCCAAAGAAGCAGAATCCTGCATGTTAGTCAAGCGTTCAATTTCAAGAAATGATGGTTAAATGCTTTAGTAGTATGAAAAGTGTTTGGCTTAAATGGGCAAGGTGGTTTCTGATAGGCGTAACCACAAAAAGCAATAAGATTTCAAAACAAAATTCTAAAAATAAAAATGTAGTGCTGAATTAGGGCAAAATAAAAGCTTTGTGAATTCATACGCCAGTTTGAGTTAACAGTTTCTGCTGCATTTTATTAAAGTTTCAAAGGGGAACACTGAACTTCTGTAAGGTTTACAGTATTTTTTTAGTTTATGGAATTCAATTGTTTTCTGTTTCTTTAGCAATACTTATGTAAGGTTCTAAAATTACCACTTATTAACTTTTTTATTTAATTTTAGCTCTTTTTGTTGGTAGAGGCACAAGTATGGACATTTCTGCAACAATACCCTAAAAATGTCCTAAAATATTCATTGGAGAAACTAGAGAGTTCAGAGTAGATGCTTGTTTATAAAAGTAAGTAAAAAAGTTGTTAAGCCTTCTTATTATTATTTTTTTTAGATTTAGAGGGTCTGGTTAGTGTTGTGTCTTTCTGTTGAAAGGGGCGACTTGAAGCCCAAATTGAACAGAATGGAGACACTTGAACAGATGGACAGTTTTTCAGTTGGCCGGCACTGAGTCCTGACCTAAATCTGATCCTCTTTCAGGGACAATCTCCTCACGAGTCATGTGTTGAATTTTGACCAGGTTGGTATAACGCTGCACTCCACATTTGAAGGCGCAACTCCCCGCTGGCGAGTAAAACACCAGTCCGAAAAGACGAGTTTGATTCGTCCAGTGTTCAGATTAGGGCCTGCTCTCTTAGTTTTTTTTTTTTTTTGTAACGTTGATTTGTTGTTAGGACTACATATGATTTAGATTTAAATATATATGCAGTGAAATGTGATAAAAATGATCATTAATTTACACATTTTAAACTTAGCTTGGCGTCTTTTAGGCAAAATTATTCCAACTTTTTTGTAAATATGTTCCGTCATGCACAGAAAATATTTTTTATGCTATTAAAAACAACAAAAAACACAATTTAATCATCTTCATTTACAACTTATATTATTTTCTAAGCTGTTAAAAGAAGTAAAAATTTGACCTTTTACTTATAGGCTTTTCCTCCTTTTTTCTATTTAATTTACTAAAGTTTTACATCATGTTGATTAGTTTTTTCTGCTTCTTGATTTATCCCAAATTGAAATCCATAATCCTGCCACTTATAGTTCACATAAAAAAGCAATTTTAAATTTCAGCCTCATTTTTCAATTTTTATGAGATTCTGGTTTATAAAGATTGAAGCTTTTTCAGATGGAAGAGGCTGAAAGTTGCATCTGGTAGAGACGAGAGGCCGTTGTTCTGTTGTGATTCAATGTTCGACTTTTGGTCCTTTTTGTGTTTCTGCAGATACCTGCTGTCTGAGCAGTCACGCCTGCGAAGTGTCAATGACATCATGCCCATGATCGGAGCGCGCTTTTACACCCAGCTGGACGCTTCAGAGATGAGGAATGATGTAATTGGGGAGGACCTGGCCAAAGTAAGATGAAGTGTTTTTGTGTGCAGAATTCTGGGGCTGTTTCTCGGAAACAAACATCTTGATGGAGTTGCTGGGGAAGTAGTTTACATACAGGATGTTGTACTGTATTCGTCTTGATTTTAGTTCATTATATTAACATTTGAAAATTCTCATTTTTCTTTTTTGTAGGGTGTATAAATTAATTTTTTTCCCATTAATTTAATATTAATCCATGGAAGTTAGCTAATTTTGAGCAAAAAAATTCAAAAATATCACATTTCACTTAAATTTTAGTGAGGACAATTCAAGTCTCTAGGGAATTTGTATTTTTCTTCTGAAGTAAAGTTTAAGTCGAAACCTATTTTCTGACAAACATGGAGGCTGCTGGGAAGGTTTAACAGAGAAGTGACCGCTAAAAAGGACTAATCTTGAAGAAATCTTTGTATTAGTCAAAGCAAAATTGCAGGAAATTACTTGTATAAATTGAGAGATAGTTGTAATGTTTTGACCTTCTCATTAATTAAAGTTGTTCGGCCAACTCAATCGAAGCACAGTGACCTCTAGTTCAGTTCCTCCTCATTTTAGATGAATTTTTTTTTAAACTTTTGTGTTAGTTTAAGCTTAAAATTAGGTAATTGATTAAAAACTCACGTTTGATGAGCTGTGATAGTATTAGGCAGAATTGCTCAGTTGTAGTTGATAGTAAGTTTGCTTATGTTGAAAAAAGTTCCCTCTTAAATAAAAAAAAAGTTTTTCATTTTTTATGATCTTTATTTTTTTTTTTTATTTTAATGCAGTTAAAAGTGTAAGATTTAAACGTTTCTAGGAAAAAATGTACGCATTTTAATCGTTTTTAACATGAGATATTTTTAATACTGCCAGCAGAGTTTCATGCTAAAGACCCACTCTGATCATCTTTTGATCTACTGTAAAATTGTTCCCAGTGGTCTTTTAATTATCATGGTCAAATAAGAAATAATAAAATAAAAAACCTGTCATTTTCTAGAACATAGTCTCTGCAGAGAGGCAGTAGTTTACTAGAAATTCGCCTCTTAGTTGTGGGCGGGTTGTTGAGGTTGAACAAATATGGATGTAGTTGAAGCTGCAGGATGCATCAGAATGGGGCGGAGCAAGGAGCTTGTGGCGTATGTTTTAAATGACAAATAAGCTCTTTTTATAACGCTTTTTTTGGTCTGCTTCCGATTCACAACAATTTGAATAAAGAAATACTCAGAAATGCTATTTTAATCTTAATTTTCTTTATACAAGTCGTCCATCATGAGAAAAAAAATGCCAATAGAACACATTAAAAGCAGCTCACCAGTCTGTGCAGCATTTACACCAATTCTGAATCATCAATTTACCTATTTTCGGACTGTGGGAGGAAACAGGAGTATCTGGAGAAACATATGAGGAGAAAATGCAAACTCCACACAGAAAGGTCCGAGCCGAGATGTCAACCAGAATCTCCGTGCTGCGAGCCGCGAGACCTAACCACCACATCATCAACAGCACCCCCTGCTATTTATATTAAACTCATTTTATTAGAGACACTTTAAGATATTCACAACATAAAACACAGTTCAAGAAAGAAAGAAAAAAAACTAATGCAGATAAAATCATGAAGAGAAAGCTTTTTAACTTGAAAGAGTTTTAGAGTTGAAACCAGGTACTGAATCCATGATTTGGGATGTTTTGTGCCAGAGTGACAGACAATTCTGCTCCCCATGATGCTGATGTGGGCACAAGGAGGAGGAAATAGGCGATGTTATAAATGTCAAGAAGGCGGCTTTCATGCTCAATTAATTTTATTAATTTATACAGAGTTTTATAGAAAAGAAACTGTAAATGTTCAAATTTAGAAGCCAGAAACTTGAAGCATTTCATGCAGCAGAATCATCAGCTTTAAGGTGATGCTCGGTAAAACTTTTAAATAAAAAAAGACTATGGTAAACTCACTGTTAGGTGTTTCATTATGTGGTTGGGGTGTGGAGAATGAGTCTCTAAATAAATACGACACCACAGCTTGTTAAAGCCCTGCATTCATTGACAGTTTGTGCAACACCGATCGAAACCTCAATGGTTTATTCTGGATGCATGAAGCAACACCTTCAAGTCTGCATGCTACACAACGTTTTGTGATTAAGTGATGCTGGAATTTTCTATAGAGATGAATGCATTTCTGCATTTTTACGTGTAATGTAGCATCTACTTCTAATAATATGTAAAATCTACTTGACGTTAGCCTTAAAGCAGGAGCAGCACATCCATACTAAAAGCTAGTTAATGCTGCTGAGCAAAAAAGACAATTCTAAAAGTTAAATGCAGAAGTTTCTTTGTCACTTTCAAAAATAAGGAAGTTTAGTTTTTTTCCATATTCAGACAGAAAGTTAAGTTCTACAGCTTTCAGTTTCTGACTGTTTTTGTAATAATTATTGCAAACCAGTGTGTTTCAGATAATGTGTCGTAGTAAAGGCCTTTCCTTTTCACGTGAGGAGTTCATGTTCTTCGTTGCATCATCTTTCTGTTGCATTAAAAATGCATTTATTTTTTGGTGGAAAATGTATCCTATTTTAACAGTTCAATCGTAATGTACAAATAAAGTTTAAAGTAGCTACCTATATTTTACAGAGGATAAAGATAGAAAGTTAAATGAAACCTGAAGCTTAAATAAATGGACACCCTCTTTAGCATCGCTCGCTTTGGATTGTGACAATATTGTGTGACATTAAACTGGTTCAAACCCTAAAAAAGTTGGAGATCACTACTTAATTTGAATTAATATATTTTACATGTCTTTGTTTGTGCAGGAGGTGCAAAATGGCCGTCTCTTCCGCCTGCTTGCCAAATTGGGCACCATAAACGAGCGACCAGAGTAAGTACCGTTGCGGCTGTACGCCTCCCTGACGTTTACACTTCTGTTTACACTCTGAAATCCCACTTGTTTCTGTCAGGTTTCAGAAAGACCCGACGTGGTCAGAGACGGGAGACCGCTACCTGTTAAAGCTTTTCCGAGATCACCTGTTTCACCAGGTGACAGAAACGGGGTCGCCCTGGATCGACCTCAGCCACATCGTCTCCTGCCTCAACAAAGTCAGTACAGACAGTTATAGCTGAAAATATTCACTGTCTATAGAGGAAAAGAAATTGTTCTGTTTAATTTGAGGATTGAAAAATGACTTTTTTACTAGTTTCTTTTGGTAAAACGGCAATCATAGCAAAATTAACGTCAAGAATAAAATAAAGTAAAATTATGATTTTGGGGTGTAGATCCATCCATCCACCCACATATTTCTTTATATCTAATCATATCTCAAGGACTGAATGCATAGTTTGCATAACAAATGGACACTTCTGGAAACAGAAGCGCTCAACCAAATTAACTGTTCAAAATCGGCCCATCTGATAAGAGAATAATTTATTTCAAAATAAATAATCAGCCGGTCAACTCTTAGTTTAGAATGTTGTAGAGAGTTTTCTTTGGTAAATAAAAAAACGGCATCAATTTGTTTTTTTAAATCTTTAAAATGCTAAATTAAGATGATAAAGTCCAAACTTTGCAAAACTGATTTGCTAATAAATGTGAGACGACTCAACCGATGTCTATAGTTTTGGGAGTCTATCCTGTATAGATTGTGACTATAGTCTGTTTAAATGTATTTTCATCTTCTTGTTCTCCAGCTGGATGCAGGCGTTCCCGAGAAGATCAGCCTGGTCTCGCGAGACGAAAAAAGCGTCCTGGTTGTGACTTACTCGGACTTGAAGCGCTGCTTCGACAGTACCTTCCAGGAGCTGCAGGCTGCCGCCGCTGGTTCTCTGTAGCGCCCCCTTTGGGCCCAGGAGTGGCACTGCCCAGACCTGGAGCATTCTATTGCACTACAGCGGAGGACCAGGCTCATGGACAACATCAGCACAGGCATCAGGGCTTCTGAACCTCAGTCACTTACACTGATCCCTGTCCACCAGAGAGGCTTTTCTAAAGTTAATTTTTTTTTTTTAAGTTTTCTTGAAACCTGCAGACACATTTGAAAAAAAAAAAAGGAAAATGACTGAGATGGAAGCTGTGATGTACAACCTTTTTTTAGCTTTGGGAACAGAACGAGAAACAAAAATTAAGGTTTTGAAGTTTTTCCTGCTTTTATTGTTTGTTTCTACAGTTGGGGTATATATTTTTTTTTGAGGATGCACTAAAATTTACATTTTTTGTTTTATTTTTTTTATGTGTGAATGGCCTACAGGGTGCACAGAGAGCTACAGTCACACACGGACTAAGAACCGGACTCACCATGTAAAGAAACCACAGAAAGTTTAACGTTTCTATTGACTGCCCATTTGAGACCACACCCCCTTCATTCGAACGCACTCTGAGACGGGACACACCACTCATTATGATGGAATGGAACCTGTTTCGACACAATGGGCCACCGTTGTGGGTTCTTCTCAAGAGAGGAAAAATCACTCAGGTGGTTGGATGACAATTTTTTTCAGAAGATTTAAAAACTTTCTTGGTTGGAGCATCGACCGGGGACCAGGAACTGGCAGGTTAAAATGTGGCGCTGAGGAAGGGGGGTGCCTCCTCCTGAGTTGTTACGTACGGAGCAACCACCTTTACTGATGCTAAATCAAGCGTTCTAGGATGGGTCATTTTGGGTTTACTATCCAGCACCTGGCTTCGGCCTTTTTAGTGAGGCTTCTCTAAAATTTGTGGAAATGCCTTTTTGTCCCACAGCGGCATCTTCTCTAAACCCACTGCCTCTTTGTGGAATGTTTTAGTCTTTTCTCCTACTCTCCTTTCTTACGCTTCTTGTTGTTCCAATTTACTTCCCCTCTATGAGACAACATTTTAAGGAAAAGTGATGCTTTTTGAGACTTTTTACCAGCTGCTTTTTCTCTTTGCTCAGCTTCTGTGCAGAAATGCACAACAAAACAAAAGCGAGCAGATCCTTTTTTTTTTTTTTCTTTTTCCTCTCATTTTTGATCTTTATTATTCTGTGGACCAATTCCAGCAGGGTTTTAAGTTAAAAGGGGGAAGGGACTTTGGGTGGAGGAGGATGGGGGGGAACATCAACTGTTGTTTTATTTGACTTTTTAAGATCATGAAATTCAAACATGCTGTAGACAAAGCACTGGCGCTGGCCGTGACACTGACTCTGATGGCATGGATTTCTCTCAGGATGATGGACAACTGGAGGGGCCCAATGATTGAATGTGTTTGGCTGTCATTGGCTACCGCCTGTCCAGTCAAATAGGAGGTGGAGTGGGTGGGACAGATGGAGGTTTTAGGGCGTAAATGACAGGTCGAAGGCATTGCTTGGATCATGTTTATGAGGGGATATCATGTTGCCTTGAAGCACAGATACATTTTTACAAATAGAAATCAGCCGGACTGCAGCTTTGTCCCTTTCTCTTATTAAGAATGTGTCTTCACAAATTCGGAGAGTTACGATGGAGCTGTCTTGGTTACATTTTCTTCAAAGATCTGTTATTAAATGCAACATAAGTGCAGGTAACATTTGTGTTGGATGGTGAACTTCTCTGTTTTAGTCCAAATCAGCAGCCTTGGTGGATGTAGTGCTTTAGAAAAACCCAAATACACAAAGGCATGCCCCTCGACGCCGCCGACTCCATGTCAGTGCTCATATCACTGTAGTCCACATCATGGCACACACTCCACTTTGTATTATTGACCACCTTTCCACAGAAAAACACCTAAAATCACCATCTTACTATATCTATTTTTTTCTTTGCCCCACTTATGTTCTTGTCTCAAATTTTGCAACATTTGTGTGTACAGCAGTATTTTAATAAAGAATATGAAAACTGGTATTTTTGAGTAAAGGAGTTGCATTTGTTCTCCATTAAGCCACCAGATTTATCTGTTTTGTCATTTAAAGTCTCACTCTGATCATCTTTTGAACTCTTGACAGCATCTAATTATGATTTTTAGCAAAAAATAATAAAATGTCATTTTCTAGGACATAGTTTTTGCAAAGCTGCAAGAGTTTTTTAGAAGTTTGTCTCTGAGTTGTGGGCTGGACTGCTGGAACAGAGCAACCCCGCCCCCCTTCCCCTCCTTATTGCTTAGAGCTCCCTGTTTACAGACTTACAGCTATGGAGAGAAAATAGATTCACCCCAATTTGTGCATGCATAACTCTTGATTTTTGCATAGCTTTGGATTTGTGCATGAATAATTCTTGATTGTGCGTAACACTTTTGATTTGTGTGTAAGTTTGGATTTGTGCGGGCGCATTTCTTGATTTGTAACTCATACAAAACATTTAGTGTGCAAGTACGAAAAATACATAATTATAGAAAAATTTAAAATACAATTTGCACATGCACTACAAATTGCAACAGCTTGAAACTAACTAGTAACAGTGTAGCTACTGTTGCACACACAAACCCCCCCCGGCACATTTACGCAGAAATCTTGATGCGAGATTCTTTCACTTCTCCAAGATTTGTCTGTAAATAATGTGTTTTGAATGTTGCTAGAATGCTGGGTCATCAGTTTTCTTATTAGCTGCTTTGAACTTAGTTTGTGAATAATATTTGGTGAAAAATCGGTATTTTCCCACTTTGTCATAGATATGCCTGATAAAAAAAAATAGTCTAAATAGTGATTTTTTTTCAAAATACTCAACATTAAATTTTCTGTATTATTATAGCTCCCCTGGACTGTGATTTCCTTGCAATATATACTGTACATATTCAGAAAAACAATTTTTAAGTTTAATTTGTCTATATGTCTCCAATAATTTAAAGATGTCACAAAAACATATTGGGGGGAAAAAAAAAAAACTTTCATTGGAGTGGGTCTTTTAAACATTTCTAATCCCTACAGATGATAAAAAAAAAAAAAAATCAATGGCACTATATGTTAATCCTTCAAAATGAAACCTAACTGGAAGTTGTCACAACCCCAGCAAATTGCAGCAACTTTTTTTTTTGTTCGTTTTGCTTTTTGGTAAGGATGGTTCTAATCATCAGGTTTAAGCTGTGAGACACTGAAGGTGTTGTATCAACAATGAAACAGAAGTGAACCACAAAAAAAGACCCGCATAACCACATGGTGTCATATGAAGATTGAAAACAGGATGTGCCGTTTTCACTGTGAATGAGCTTATAGATGTTTACGTTCAAATTCTGTTCAGCAACTACAAGCGTTGACCAAATCTTTATACTCTTCTTTTATAGATAAATATGTACATTTAAGCAGCAGTTTTGAAAGCAAATAAGTGTGATGTGGGATCAAATTCTGTCAAATCCTTCAAGTTTGTCAGCTTTCTGTGAGTTTTAAACTTTTTCAAAAGAAGAAAACAAAATAGAAAAGACATAACATGCATTCAATTCACAATAAAATAAAATGAAGACAGTTTGATCATCCTGAGTTGCTCAAAAGACATTTTATGATTTGTAGAATATAGGCATTAACCAAAATAAATGTAATTTACAGGAATTAGGGGCAAATATACCATTATATATCAGTGGATACAAGTTTTTTTTCCAGCATTAATTAGCTGTGGAAGAGGAACAGTAATTTCCTACAGCAGCGTTCCTCTCCTCAAAGCTTTGGGTATGAGGTACCAGACAGTACAAAAGCTCTAATGTTAAAAATGTGCAGCTTATGTTTGAGGGTGAGTAGTATGTTTTATGTGAAAAGGTGATAAAAAAGCAGATGTAAAGAGGTAGACAGCACTAAGAGAGAGAAAATTAGGGAAAAAAAATGTCATCAGGGAGCTACAGAGGGTTCCAAGCTGGAGGGATAGATGAAGGCGGAGTTGTAGTCAGGAGGCGGGGAGCTGCCTTCGTCTGACTCCCAGCCACAAGGGAGAATGGAGGGATCGTTGTCATGGCGACCTGGGATGTTCCCACACAGGAGGGGCAACTGGTGGTCTCGACACTTAGCAAAGGTAAGGAACCTAAACACAAAATTCAACAGAAACTTCTTTATGGCTGCTACATCTGGAAACACCAACACTTTAATTTGCATTTAACTTCAAATGTCTTTGTTTTTTGCATCATTTGAAGCCAAACCTGCTGACTTTCTTGCTCTTGGAGTTACTCTTCATCACACTCTTCAGCTCTTCGGACGGCAGGACCATCCCACTGTCGCTCTGCTCATCCTAAAACCAAGAATGTTCACATGTGGATGAAATCATATTTATTAATAGTGGGTTTTATTTGAATGTGTGTGCAAGTGGATCTTACATCAGAGCTTTCTTGTTCCTCACAATGTAATTCCTCAAAAGTCTGAAGTGTGGCCATACCCCTCATGTAGCTGAGCAGAAAGATTCCAAATTTAAGACAGGATGTTGTGATCTTTCTACATGCTTGCTTCCTCTTTTTTTTCTTCAAAATTAAGAGGAATTTACCAAAAGAGTTCAATATTTGACGTGTTTGCTGTTATCACTCAAGTTATCCCACCTTAGGTTGGTTACTGCAAGAGGGTTTTCTGTAAAGGCCTCTGAGGGACGGACGGCTTCATTCATGAGGAATTTTAGAGGAATGTAATCCTTTCCGCTCTGTTGGAGTAAAACATACGCAATGCCCTTATGTTTGTTGCTTTATGGAGACATTTTTTTCATTTTCCTGCATAGAACAACTAATGCTACCTTCACAACGGGCTTGGCAATGTGCGTTCAAGTGGCCACTTTCAATAAAAAGTCAAAGCTGTCACAAACCAATTTTTCAGCAGTAATTCTAAGCATTGTGCAATTCTCAATTGAAAATTTAATTTGCAATTTGAAAATTATTTTTTTCAATTAATAATTTAACATGCAAATCAGACTTTTAAATAAATTTAGCAATTTAGAAGGCAATATCAAAATTTTTAATTCAATATGGTAATTTAAAAAATAACATTTTTAAATAAGCATTTTAAATTGTCATGAGTTTTTGTTCTCATAATTCAAATTACAATGCATTTTGCATTTTACAGTTCAATAAGCATTTAGGTCACCGTGAGGTTGCATTTTGCATACATTTTTTTTTTGAGCTTCCACGTTTAAAACTCTTGCTTTCATGCCTTGCTGCACATTATTGTCTGTTTTTGGGCTCTATGTACAAAACGTGCAGTCGTTGAACACCAATCAGGGACTCAGATTTGATAGTAACGTATGGGTATCATCCTTTTTCATTCACTGAAGTGCCAACCATTTGAAAAGCAAGCATGAAGGAGAAATGTATAGTTGTGAATAAAAAAAAGGAGCAAGATTTGCTTCAACATTTCACACCAACTCTTCCAACATGTGCTTGTATTGGGAAGCGACAGTTCAGTGTGAACATGCTATGATAAATGTACGTTCAAGAACGCGCATCGCAGGCCCAGTGTGTATGTAGCACAAGGGTTTGAACGTCTCTGACCTGCTGCACCTTGGCTTGTAGCAGGTCTCCGAGTGTCTCCACAAGGTTGGTGAACGTTGGTCGGTCTGAAGGATCGCTTTCCCAACATGTGAGCATTATACAGTAACTGTACAGACAAACACACAACAGGCTGCTATTTAACTCATCACAGTGCAAAACTTTATAGTTTCTTTTACCTTTCAAGCAAAAGTAGAAGTGAAGAGTTTTGCTCAAAACATTAATATTTCATAGTTAACATTTAATGCAGGTATCTTTCTTTCAGTGTCTTGAGTTTGCCAGAGGCAGATTCTACACACAACTGTCTAACTATGTAGCCATAAGGAGGCCCCCGGGTCTGTTCTCCCAGGGTTGCATCATGAAGGGTATCCGGCGTAAAAATCTCTGCCAAACCACTTGTGCTAAAGCTGACGCACTGTGGCGACCCCTGCCCTGACAGGATGTGCCAAAAGGTGGACATGTTTGGCATCATCTTAGAAAATAAATAAGAATAAATCAGTACAAAGATAATTCTTTGCCAGGTTAAATTTAACATACACAAATATAAATATGTGAAGCCCCCCCCAAATTTTGAATATTTAAAAATGAATCCAAACTTCTCAAGGAACCAAAGATAAAAACAACATGTAAAAAATTGAAAACTTTCCTTTTCTTTCTATAGATGTCTGTAAAAAACGGAAATTGTTATTTTTGCATCTGCTCAGATTTAATGTAACTTTATTTTTATCTTTTGTTTTATTTAGGGGTGTATATTGGCAAGGGTCCGGCGATACAATACATATCGCAATACCTGTTTCTCAATATGATATATTTAACAGTATATCTCAAGACTGTATCGAAACAATTTTTCACTATTTTTTTATAGAGTATGACTTAGAAAAAAAAACACTCTACCTAAATATTAATTCATTGCAAGAAAATGGTAAAATTAATTTTATCTACTGATCACAACACTAGGCACTGCAACTGTTTCGTATATACAAGTTGCCTTTATCCAAGCAAATTCATGGTGTAATATTCAATTAAATCTCGCTATGTCAGCATTTCAAATCAATAAATGAAATACCATGAAATATTGCTGATTTGATTTTTTTTATATCATGTCTTGTAATGTTCATTAGTTCAATATTTTGTAATGTTGTAATTTTTTAATTAAAAAATTGACAAATAAAAAAAGATTTAGTTAAATGAAATTCGCCACTTTTGCCACTAGGTGTCACCCTTCATCCCAAACATTCCATTTTTATGGGGTTATTTAGATACTGTTTGGGAAAATTTTCCTAGTGGATTTTTTAAGCAAAATTTGTTTTTCACAATAGAATGGGTTTAGTCTGCTTTGTAGGAATTTCAATTATGAGTGTTTTTTCTCAAAAGATGTATCCTTTAAAAATATATAATATAGATTTATGATAAATATAGATTTAAGCTCCTACCCCAAAAATCTGGTAAAATTATTTTTTCCTCTTTGGTGCCTTCATGTATTTATGGATTATATCACCATATAATGATACAACTATTATAAAAATAGCTTTGTGGAAGTTATTGCTAAAAAAAGACAGCAGCCCACATCTCAGGTGTGCTGTAATCTGGAGCTCTCATCCTCGTTCCCCTCTTAAGTCGGAGGCAGAAGTCCTCATCTATGTGATGCCCAGGGTAAGGCGATGCTCCTGATCGACAAACAGATACACATCATTGTAAAACCAAATGGAGCGTCCAATTATACAAAAAAATGACTATAAAAAAAGCATCAACTCCTCACCCAAAGAGAAGATCTCCCACAGCAGTATACCATAAGACCACACGTCGCTCTGTGTGGTAAAAATCTTGTCAAAAATGGACTCTGGAGACATCCACTTTAGAGGGAGACGAGCCTGTCAGATATTTAAAATGAATGTTTTTATTAAAAAATAAAAAACACACAACCTAGATTCTTTCCACAGTCAAAATGAATTTGCTGTTTCTGGCACAAGCATGAATGGAAAGAAAGAAAAGTTAGTTTTTTTTTTCTGTTTTATGAGGTAACAATCTTCCAGAACAGAAAGAAAAACGTAAGATGGGAAACAATTGAAAACCTTTTATTTTTTCTTGTTTCCTTTTTTAGCTATTCATCTTTTTTAAAGGGTTTTTATACACATTTTATACATTTTTCTCTTGCAGCATGCAATGAAAAGCATGTCTATATAAATTGTAAAAAGTCATTATGACAATTTTTTTTCTTTTTGTACCAATTCATTATTTTTCCAATTAATTAACATGGAACTTTTTTTTTTTGCTTTTTTTTGTTTTTAATCTTCTAATAAAAAATTTAAAACATGACATAATATTTATAATTCCTACTAAAATATTAACACGGAATGATGCTGCCGCTAATGCTGACCTTATCAGTGAAGTAAAAAAATAAAATGATTGTCATTTTGCTGCAGCTTCAGGGCCACCTTTGAGTTATTGTTACCTCTTTGATTGACGTCCTGTTTGTCTAGTCTGTTAGTAACTTTTTTTCTGCAGGATGTGGATGTGTTTCCATTTCAGTTTCCAACAATGGATTTGGTTGGATATTAATAGTTAACGTTTTTAATCAAATCAATCCCACTGTTTAAAAAAAAACACTGTCTGCATCCTGTCTGGAGACTATTTTTGACGTGCAGGAGGAAAATATAAGATGTGAATGGTTATATTTACATGCTTAGTCACAATGGAAAAGGTGCAATAGTACGGAGACCGTGCGCTTACGTCTCCCTTGCGGACGTAATCGGGGTCTTTGTAAATGTCTCTGGCCAGGCCAAAATCACAGATCTTCACCACTTTGTTTTCAGACAGCAACACGTTCCTCGCTGCCAGATCTCTGTGAATGCACTGATGACAGAACACAGAAAGCACACATAATGATGCTCATGGTACATGTGTGTGTCTGAGTTCAGCACGTCGTCAGACCTTGCGTGAGGCCAGAAACTCCATCCCACGGGCCACCTGGAAGCTGAAAGAAATGAGGTCCTCCAGAAGGAGAGGGGAGGCTGACTTTGGTTCTGGAAGAGAGACAAACGTGACGGTAGAAAACTCATGAAAACACTTTGAAGAAGCCACGCAAAGCTTCTGTCTTACCGCCGTTGTTGTCTTTTGAATCTGACTCAGACAATGCTTTGGTGGACACGTTGTCCCCACACCCCGACCCATTATCCATTCTTCCATGGAGCTGACATGGTTAAAAGAAGCGTTATTTATTGCAAACAAAGCAAAATTGTTGTTTTGCTAGTAAGGCCACAGGTTCTACAAGAAACACTCGCTTGAGTGGAAAGTTACCAAACACCTCAGTTGTGTGTGAAAATGTGAAAAAAAATAAGGAAGTAAATGCTCTGCATGAGAACTGATAACATTTAAGGTGCCAAACTAATTGAAGAAGTGACTTTTTTTGCAATAAAGTAGACTTTAGTTTTTCGGTCAAAGAGAAGTAGCACCATTCTAGAGTGTGTGTATATTTGTGGATGAGTGTTGTTTGAATCAATGTGAGTTTACCTGGTTGTGTATGTACACGTCTCTTTTTTTCCTGAGGAAAGCGGACAGGTTTCCAAAGCGACAGTACTCGACAATGACCATCAGCGGTCCTGATTTAGAAAAAAAGCACAGAAATAAATGGATCTCAAGAATTTTTTAATTGACGTAAACATTTGTAAACGTTCTGCAGACCTCCTGGCTTGGTGCAGGCCCCCAGGAGATTGACAACATTCAGGTGATTTCCAATGTGGTTCAGGATCTTCAGTTCCGTCATCAGAGCCTTCTGTTCACTGGCTGTGGCTCCCTCTGGTGGACAAAGATAGCAACACTAGTCATCACAGACTTGACTGTTTCTGGTAAAATCCCTGTTTGTTGCAACCTTTGAGCATCTTGACAGCCACCGTCTTGCAGTTGGAGGCACTGTCGATGCCGAAGGCGGACGCCTGCATCACTTTACCAAAAGCTCCACGCCCAAGAGATTTTCCTAAGAGAGCGAGCAGAGATTATTTCAGAGTAGCGAGTGGTGTGTCAATTAATTAATTTTCACATCTATTCCAGACATAAGATCCTGATAGCAAAAGATTTCTTGCCTCATCAGAATTCCATCTAAACAAATCCCACCCTGGTGATACTGGGACCTGATTAGTTCCAGTAAACACAGCAGAAACACCCCATACTGAGCCTGATTAGCCACACTACAGACAACACAAGCATGCAGGCTCATTAATGAAGTCAGTCCCTCCCAATAATTAATCAGATAAGACCTATGAGAAAATTCTTGTGTTTTTTAGGCCATCCTAAATACTCCCTCCCTTGGATTCCAGACTTTTATAAATCTAAAATAATACCTAATTTAAGGTGCTCTCGAGGGAACTCCCATTGATGGGGGTCGTACTGCAGTCGATCACACTGCTCCTCAAATGGGCCCTCTCCTGTGTTGAATACGATGGACAGGTATCCTGGTTTGGTGTTTGAGCTGTTGGACTTGAATCAAAAAACAGAATTGGAAAATAGTCCAGAAAAAAGCAAAAAGCGATTACTGTTAAGTAACCGTTCAGTTTACTTTGAAACAGCTTCAAATTCAGCAAATTTCAGAGATCCAGACAAAAAAACATGCAGATATTTAACAATTCACATAATTGCAAGTTATTAGAAAAACATCTTTGAAACACAAATTAAAGAAAATATTGCAGAAAGCAAATGCTTGTTAACAAATGAAGCTAACTTGGAAAAAACAACAATTTTTCCAACAATTTGCTAGTGTTTCATTTCCTCTTCTTGACATAGAAATGTTTTCTTGTTGCTTCTCACCTGTCTCATTTTTCGAATGAGGAGCGTGAGCAGAAGCCAGAAGAGAGTTGCCACCACGCAGGTACATACGAGTGTAGGAATTTCCAGAAATGAAGTTTCTGACACACCTGAGAGCACAAAAGACACATTTATGTTAAAACTGAAGAGCTAGTCATCTTATCACTGGTTTGTTTTAGTCTAAATAGATGCTTTGGTACAACAATTAACTTTCTGATTCAGACTTTTCCTGTTTTCTTTCCGCAGAAAAGCATGTTTTATTCCTCTTCACCATCTACACAGTTGATATTTCATCTTTTATTAATAGGAGGGTGAAAAAAGGCTCACTACAGCTTCTCTGAGATGCAGGCTGGGCCCTTCCGGAGGAAATAAAAACGGGAGACGGCTTCCTTCCTGGCTGATCGGAACACGACAAACAAACACACACACACACATGCAGCCGCCCCTCTTTCCAAACCTGGAGTGGGAAGCGAATCCGCCACTACTGCTTCCTCAGAGCTCCACCTCCTCTGCTGCCCCCGGATGTGTGAGTGTGTGTTTGTGTGTGAATGAGGAAAACTGAACAAAAGGCTGAGTGCGTTTATGTTAAGGTCTACTTTGATCAGTGTTTACTCAGAAACTGATGTGCATCATCTTCCATTAATAGAACTGACACAACCACACCTCTGTATGTAAATACAGCCTGAAAACAATGTGATATACTGTGATATGTGTGTACACCTGTTTAAAGAGCTGGGAACAATGAACATTTATACATACATAAGAGTTAGACAACAACCCTTCAAAGGCAGACATGTCTGCCCGGCACATACTGTACTTACTGCTGACCCATATATGGGCTGAAGTCTCCGCAGATCCCCTCTCATTGATGGCCTGGCACGTATACAGGCCCTGGTCCTCCGCCGTGATTCTGTCAATATGGAGGCTCCCATCGTTTTCAATGACAATCCCTAAAAATAAAGGAAAGTGCTGAGTAGACTCACATGTTGAGAAGACGAGGTCTAATCTTTTTTTTTTTTTACCTGATCCCGGCTGCAGAAGCTGCTCGTCTTTGTACCAAGTGATGGTTGGAGGTGGGACGCCATGAGACGGACAGCTGAGGGTCACAGATGCGCTAACATTGACGGTGCAGTCGGTCAGATTACCCAGAAGCACGGGGGGTTTCAGAGCTGAAGAGAAACACACAAACACAAGATGAGTGTGAGCATGCCAGATCAGAAAATACAAATAAGTTTCCTGAAAATGCAATTAGATAGAACAGAGTTTAAGAGAGATTTGTCCATATTTTTGCAAATTTGTTGTGATGCGTAAAAAAATAACAGCAGAATTTTATTTATAACTACTGTATATTTTTTTAACAAACTTAAAAATTGTTTTTTTCAATTATTATCTAAATGCCATAAATACACATGTTAAAAACGTATTTTTTTTGTTTATTTGTACTTCAGCACAACATGTACATTACATTTTTATGTACTTGAGTACATAAACACTCAAATAACTTGTCAATTTAAAAATATATATATTATATAGAAACACATAAGTGTGATAAAACCGTTAAAAAACATTTGCTAATTATAATTTGCAGTTTTTTTATACCCTATATTTAAGGGACATATAATTTCTTCAAAAGTATTAGAAGAATTTATCCATATTTTCCTATGGTAATCCACAATTATGATGATTCAGAAAAAAGTATGTAGAGAGAGATTTTAGATTCATTAAATATTTTAACTAAACCAATTTTGAAATATTTCTGCTGTACATTTAAATTTCTAAGAAAACATCTTTACCTTAAATCCAGATTTGACACCTTTTTAGTTAATTAAAAATGTAAATTTCATGTCCATATTTTTATCTAAAATTTTCTAATATAATATTCCCTATTTGATCTATATTCAGAGCTGATATAAAAATAGAATTCATACCTTTAAATATTTTTCTGAGTTTTTCCTCTATAAAAGATTTCAAAATAAAAGCAGAAATTTTTTAGGATGCAATTGAAATCTATTAATGCCAAAAATGCACAACAATAAAAAAAACATTGAAAATAAAACTAACTAAAACTGAGAGGATGTGATATGCATTAACTTAAATATTAATTTGCGTTATCATTAAAAACTAAATGAAACCTCTATTTTTCCACCCATCTTTATTTGTTCCACTGTTTTCTTTTATTCTTGCGTTCTTTTGTTGACACTTTGGACAGCTGAGGGAGCCAATGGTCTGTTTTCCTGCTTCTAAGTGACCCGCCGTTTGCTTCAAACATTTCAGTGTTCTGTGAAAGAAGGAAAACTGCATTTTTCATCTGGGTATTTTTAGCTCTTTTTTTTTTTTGAATAAAACAATGATGACAAAAAGTGTTAACAAGACTGCTTGAATGCCTCGTTTTACTTTATATCTTAAAGTAAATTTCACGTTGTGGAAGACCGGAAAATTATTCTGAAATTATTAACTGACACATTTTTACGGACTGGTTATTTTAGGCGTAAAAGAGAAACGAAACAATGCCATTTTCTCTCATATGATTGTGGTGGAAAGCTGGTGACACATCTTCACAAGGGTGTAGTTTGTTTGTCAAAAATGTCTCACTTTTGTTTTGCAGAACTATGATTTTTCAGCAACAATTCATTCCATCATTAGTAAAGCTAAAAACTATTGCTAAATGTATTTTAGTCCAAGAGTTTAGGTTTTTATCTTTTATTTTTCCATCCACCCTGATCACTTGCTAGGCACCCCGTTTCTAGTCAGTCCCTTGTGGGAGACTATTGTATAGACAAGCGTAAGACGTGAAGTAAGACAGTGTTCCCCTGACTTCCTCCAGACAAAATTGATGATGTCCGCGGGGGCCGATTGTGACAGCGTCTGATCCTGGACAAGAATTGATTGTCCCTTCCCCAGCCCTGAGCAGGGGCCTGTAAAAGTGGCATTGTGGGGAGTGCCATTAAGTGCCATGGTGCTCCTCCAGACAAGAGCTCATTCCCACGTGAAAGAGGTGCTGAACTGGAGCACAAGAGCAAAGCTACAGTAGGGTGGGGCCCCAGGAAGCTGAGAAGTGGGGGGGGAGCATTTCCCAAGCAGCAAGATCTCTGCGAGAGCGTGCATGTTTGTTTGCATGTTTTTGCAATGAAACTAGATGGCAACATGACAGGGTTTATGTAGGGAACAGCAGTTTTAAACTTTGAGGATCAGTGGTGCACAACTATATAAAGTTTATCAAAAAAAGGGTTGGAGATTCACCATTTATCAATATAAAATAATAATTTAAGTTTGAAAATGTCTGGAAGGACACAAACCTCTTTTTTTCCTGATCCTTAAAGAAACTTAAAAGTCAAAACCTTTTTGCATCTTTCAGTTCCAGAAAAGCAAGATTTATAAAGAGAAGAATACTTACTTGTGACGACCACCTGCGTGTCCAGGTGAGTCACCTTCTTGGTGAATAGGTGGCGGGCGGAGCATCTGTAGATTCCAGAGTCTTGAGCCGTCAGGTTGCTTAGCAACAGCACCAGGGAGCTGGAGAAATCCCCTGTAGTGGGCTGGTAAATAATCGGAGCAGGGAAGCGGGATTCCCCCGTGACCTTCACCGGTTGCCATGACAACGCAGCGTAAAGGTATTTGTTGGCCAAACAGGTGAGGTGGAGGTCTCCTCCCTCTCTGGCCTCCTCCTGCTGCTTTACGCAAAAGCCTCCCGGGACATCTGGAGGGAAAAATGAAAAACACAGAGGAGATGAAGAGATGGATGAGGAGGAAAGATGGAGTTCTCCCGTTTGAGATGCCGTCTCAGTTTCTCTACACGCAAATCACTGGTGGAGCCTTAAACCAGGGGAGCAGATTTCAGAAATCCTCCATTTTCTTAACCCTTGATGGCAATCTTGAATGGCTATTGTGGGCAAAAGCAGTTAGTGGAATACAGTCAAAAGCCTTTATATTTACTTTAGCCATTTGAAACTTCCCGTGGAAACAGCTCGAGAGTTTCCTGATGGTAGATAGTGTTTATCTTTCCCGAACACCCCAAGGCCTCCCAAAATAAAGCGGACCTGCCAGTCCAAGGAAGTGCGCTGCGTAGGGAAGTGGAACGATAAGAGCCCCAGGTTCCTGTTTCGATGTTGCTCAGACATCATCAGCTCAATGGAGCCTGGCGCTCCAACACACGCACTCTTTTAAACATAAAAATGTTTCACCTGAAACACTTGGGTGACCCATATCTAAATGATAGTGAGACTGAAACTGTGTCATTGTGGTGACCCAAACTCACAACTTAGATTTGTTTCATTATATATGTGTTTTTTGGTTTTATTGGTTCCTGATTAGAACAGATGTTTTATTTGTGAAAAATGTTAGTTTCAGTTTTGTTTCACTCCAAAAACAGAAAATCTGAAGTATTTTTGTCTAGTTTCATAGTTGAAATATCTCTTGATTTGATTTTAATACCCGGAAGTAAAACAACTCGATTTCTGAGCCTCCGCCTTTCGCTCCTCGTCAGTCCCACCCATTTCTCGACGTCATCCTTGGACCCGCCTCCCCAGCGTGAGCAAAATTTGTAAACAAAACTATAAGAACGATGAATGCGCTGCTGTTTTCAAAATCCTGACTGGATTTTTCCCTTTTTCAAACTTTTTATTTTGCTGATGGATTTTGAGAGTCTGTATGAAGGTCAGATTCAACACTTTTACTGCTGGTTTGAGGAATCCTGCAGGACGGTTACTGGAGACACTACATGTACACATGCTACAAGACACGGCGGTAGAATCAATGTGGATCCTGTTAGAAGGTGTTTTATTGAGAATGATTTCATCCGATCACTTTTTAATGAGTTTCCGTGTCTCATGTTTGTGGATTTAATGGTTTGTTTTTAAGATAATTCTGTTGAAACTACAATAGAGCTTTCTCGGCAGCAGCCCATGCTTGCCACGTAGGAGACACAGAAAAGCGAGTTATACATTTTTAAGTGGTTTTCAAATAAATGTTATAACAAGTGAACATTTGGAACAATTATTTCCTTTTGGATAACGTGACAATTAAGGCTCTACATTTGTCCACAGCTCACCGATCACCTAATTTCTAACATGTTTACATCACGTGACCGTCGGGTACGGTGACCGTTTTGGCTCAGTTGTTCCGCTCTCGGTTCGTTTCATATTCAGACTGAGGAATCTCAGAGTGAACTTCAGTTCGGTCCGATTGGAAACGAAGCGAGACTACATTGAAAAATGGGTCAGAGAGCGGTTCCTGGTGCAGTACGGTAGTTATCTCCTGCCTGGAGACAGATTCTGGCACCACTATCTCGACATCACAGCTCCGCGCAGAAGATGGGGGTGTGTTCGTTGTAGTCTAGGGGCGGAGCTTGCAGCATGGGCTCTTCCTGGAGGGAGCTGTTGGCATCGATCTTACATCAGCGCGTTTCCAACCGCTCGTTTTCGTGGGTATGGGAGGGGCTGCTGCAGACAGTGCAGGTTTTTAGAGGATTACTCTTAAATGCATGAACGGTTCAAAATGCCGTTTTGGGGTTCTTTATAGTGAGGAATAAACAGTAAAATGCATTTAAAACCTCAAAAAGTAGAATTTTCATGGTAGGGCCCTTTTAAGTATCCAAGTCTCCTTTATCTCTAAATTTCAAATTCTTTATCTAAAAATAAGGACAGTTAGACTTTTGCTTTAATTAAGATATATTTTGAGGAAAATAATTACCATGTATGTAAATGTACGTACTTTAAAGATATATAACTTATCTATAAGTAAAATAAAATGCTTGTTTTGGGACACAATATTTCTAATTATCTGAGTAAAGTACCTAAAAACATAGCGTTATTAGGTAATTTCACGATTACCTTTTGTCCCAAAAGGACAGGACATCATTACTTATTTAAATAAATCTTACCAAGACAAATTCTATTAGTTCTATTGGCAGAATTTTTCACTCACAAAAAGGGAAAAATCCTCTTTGAGAAGGACGTTTTTCCCAACATGCCCGACCTGTTATGTGGTGATTACAGTTAATTATTATCTTTTTAAGGATAAAGAGTGTAAGTAAATGACATATTTCAAATGAAAATCTTCACATTCCTCAAAATAAACAGCTATTTTATTTAGTTTTTAACCAGAACTGCTTTACCATTATTGTTGCAAAACCTTCAGTTAAATTAACATTTTTACACAGCAAGACGGGTGCTATAAACAAGTCAAGAATTCTCAAAAGTTGTTATAGTTTTGAATGAGCAAAAAAAAAATTCTTTTCTAGAATTATAGTTTTAAGAAAAAAATCTTGTCACTAAGACATCTTAAACTAAGATAATTTTGCAATTAAAAAGTTTCTTGACAAAACCATTTTCTTTATTACTTTCTTAGTATTCCGTTTTTGCATTTATTTTTGCATACAAAAGTCCCTTTTTTTTTTTGCAGAGTGGATTCACTCTAGAAAAAGATTTTCCTTGCATTTGCAGTTTATAAATCTGCACAAAGTTCCCCAAAAATTCCTTCTGCCCATTTCTGTGTTTGCTACTTTCTTGCACAAATTTTGAGAGTTTCACTCCGATCATCTTTGGATTGATTGTAAAAGGGTTCCTATTGGTCCTTTAATTATGATTATTCTGTTTATAGCCAAAATCCAAAAACCTGTTGTTTTCTAGGACATAGTTTCTGCAGAGCAGCAGGAGTTAATTAGTCTCTGACTAGTAAGCCTGCTCCCACTTCCCATCCTCCCTTTGTTTACATGCTAGCTTACAGCCTCTTACAACTTCAACCTAACATTACCAGTGCAGTTACGTAATGGATTTATTTGTCTATGAGCAGATGCGTTGGAATGAAGCGGAGCAGGGATCTTGTGGCCCACCGACTTTAGCATCTACATCACCGCTACAAGCTTTTTGCATTTTTCCTGATTCACAATGATTTGAATGAAGAAATACTCAGATTTACAATTCTGAGTTTTATTTTCTTGATATATGTCCTCCATCATGAGAAATGTTAAAAACACAATTTTCGTTGGAATGGGTCTTTACAGAAGTGAATAAAAGACCATTCAAGTGACAGATTTCTTCTGTTAGAGTTTTGTGGAAAACTTGGGAGATTTTTAAAAAGGTTGAGTAACACCAGCTTTCACTCAGTTGTTCATGTGAAAGATTGTTGTCATTTTGGGGGAAGTGGAAGGAGGTGGAAAAACTTGGGACTTTGGGGAATAAGAGAGAAATGGAAGACAGAATGTGTTAGTCACTTGCGCAGTCGGTGATTCCTTTTGTCTGTCGTCACCTGTTACGTAGAGGTGGATGTCTAGGTGGTCGGAGCCGGCAGCGTTGGAGGCGACGCAGCGATACACTCCAGACACAAAGGCTTTTGCAACAGTCAGGACCCCCACGGTCTGTGTGGAGCACAAACATCCACATCAGCAGACAGGGAAAAACACGTTTGAAAGACTCATTACCTCTGCCACCAATGACAAGAATCATGTTTTCCATGCTGGGCAAACAATGGAGGTTGTGGAGCCAGACCTCCTGCCCACTTCCAACTAATTAGAGAGGTCAAAACTTGACAATAACATACAGTAAGCATCTATACTACACATGCATACTGGAGGAGGTGGTGGTAACGGATTCAAATGTATTCAAAACATGGAAAAAAATAAAATGCCCCTGATTTTCAGTACCTTTTTCTTCCCCTGCAGCACTTCCTGTCCATGAGCTACACTCAGGATGTGATTGTGCGCAGATGAGGCAGGGAGGCTCTCTGACACAGGGCTCCACAGAGAGGAGGAGGACGGACACACACACCTTCAGGAGGAGCACAAGGAGGAGAGAGATTCAGCTGTGTTGACACAAGATATTATATGATACTTCCAGGTGTGTGTGTGTGTTTTTCTCAGCTGCGCTCAGCAGGAGGAAGATCAGAACACCGGGAAATGCCTTGATCGTCGCTGCTTGATTTGAACCATTTATATCAACAGCGTAACGTCCTCTTTCCCTGTCCTGACAATGACGGAGCGTCAGGGCGCGAGTTAATGCTGTATTGTTGAAGCGTGAAGGATGCAAAGGTGGTGTTGTCATCCTGTCAGTTAGCTTCCCGCCATTCTTGAGCAATCATCCCACATTTTCAGGACACGAGTCCGGCATGTCAAAATGCATAGATTACATACCAGTTGGAGTGTGGGAATTATCAGTTTGAACAGAAAAATATGGTTATCCTAACTTAAAAGTATTTTTTTTGTTCAAAAATGTAAAAAAAAAAAAAAAAAAAAAAAAAAGAAAAATTGTAAAAGAAGTTTTTGTGAAATGTGATTCTTTTTTCTAAATAAAATAATTAGAAATATTAGAAATTTTATCATAAATATTATGACTAAACTAATATTTTTTAACGTTTTACTGCCATTTATAATTAAAAGTCAAATAATTGATGTAATATTGGAAACTGCTATTTCTTTTTTAAAAATTCTATAATTTGATAAACAAAAGGTTTATAGGATAAAAAATGGATGGTGACTATTCTTCCTGCTTTTGCATTAATCTTTGTTTTTCTAAAAGCAAAAACTGTGCATTAGTATTTGAAAAAATATGAATTAAGTTAAAATTTGTATTATTATAGTTAGAGTATAAGATCAGTGACAATCATAAGAACAAATAAAAAGTGTTTTAGGCTACATGAGATACTTTAAAATGAGCGCTGTTCTTGTTTTATGGTTTTTCTTTTATTATTGGAAAGTTTAGTACGTTAGTTTACTTAGTATTTTAGATTTTTTTGTAATTTGTGCTTAAATTGCACACCTAGTTATTTTTTCTTTGAGTTATCCAACTTGATTGATGCAGTAAAGGTTGTAAAGTACATTGAAAGACAAAACTCTAACGTTATTGTATAAAAAGAAATTGAATGTTGATGAATCGAAAGAGCTCAAAGCTAAATTTATATTTGGGAAGTGACTAAAATAATATTACTATTAATATCAACACGTACAGCCCAGAAACAGTTCATTACTGCTTCTGGATCTGCTCACAGTCAAGAACTTTTTGGAAACAACAGATATGTTATTGATAAGGACTTCTATGGAAAAATATATATGTTTGTTTATTTATAAAGCAGTTAAAAGAAGATTTCATTATACATTTTTGATCATGATGGCAAAATATTACAATAAATAATTTAAATATTGTTGCTTTCTATTCTAACCGTATAAGTAACTTGAAAAAAAGCATGAAAAAATGTCAATAAGTATACAAGTTATGATTTGTTTAAGTGTTTCTAATACCACATGGCTGTGTTTAAATACATTTTATATTATTCATTATTGTATACAGAGTGTATACTTTTTTCTTTGATGACAAAAAACTACTTTTACTACTACTACTACTACCACTGCTATATTATAACTCCAACTATTCCACTACTACTACTATGCTACTACTACAACTATACTACTATAACTACTTACAACTAACTTATACTACTATACTAACTACTTTTACAACAAACTCTATTTTAACTACACTATTTAATACTACTACCACAACACCATACTACTAATACTACAACTACAATATACTACTACTACAACTACTACTAATCCTACTACTATACTTTTAACTACAACTACTATAATACTACTACTACTACTATGCTACTACTACAACTTCTTCTACTACTACAACTTCTTCTACTACTACTCAACTATAATACTACTATTATAGCTTTACTACTACTAAGATAAGTATTGTACTAAAAATAATAATAATGTTATTTTAAGATTTTATTAGAATTTATTTTAATTATGTGGAGTTACAATAAAGCTTTTTTAACCCTGCAGAACCTAAGGAACCATTTTCTTTTGAACTTTCAAAATTATTTGGCACCGATTACAGTGACCAATAAATAAATAAATAGAAAATGAAAGAGGTAAAATACTTAATAAAAAAAATATGTAAAAAGAAGAAAAAAAAAATAAAAACATCAGCAAAATTTGACCTTGTGGGTTCTCCAAGGTTAAGAATGTCTTTAATCCTCAAATTAGCACCTTTTAAAAACTTTAATTAAACTTTTTAATATAATGGCATAACTGAATTTAAATGATAAATGTAATAATTTAGCTGACAGCAGACTTTCATGAAGACATTTAATCACTAAAATTCTTTGAAGACCCCCTCCCCCGGCTGTTTGCGAACGTGCCCTGCTCCTGTTCCTGCCTGCATCCTTGTTGTCAATCTTCTCTGTCTGCTCTGACCTCCTCCCTGACTTCGACTCCTCTCCCACTCCTTGATTGCTCTTCCTCTTGGCATCGGGATGATGTGTGTGACCGAAGGCCCCTGTGCACGACGCCACTAACCCCACACCGATCCATTCAAACACCAGCAACGGCACGCTCCCATGCTCGCATTCATCATTCAGGAATAAAAAAAATTAGTTGGGATGGATGGAGGTGGTTAGACAGAAAATAGCATGCGCAGAGACAAACAACATCCAGGACTTTCATACAGCGTGTGCCTGCCAACAGGGTGAGCAGCGACTGGAAGTATGAATGAGCTGTTTCAGGTTTTGCATAACAGTGGAGGTCATCTCCTGACTTCTCTTCCTGTCCGAAATACTCTTTATAGCAGCTGTCCTACTATGTCCCCCCCCAAAAAAAATAACTACATTGAACCGACACACAAATATGAGCAAAGTTTAATGCAAAAAAAACACAAAATAACACTTCAATATGTCTTAACAGATTCATACAAAGTTTGCAAATATTGTCATATGAAAGTTAGTTGTATAAAATTATTTAAATATTAGGTTCATATATTACTCATAAAACATCTGTATACATGGAATGGATCACATTGGCAGACACCCGTAACTTGGAATACATGCACACGAGAGAACAATTTACTCACACACTCAGGATTCATGGCACTCATTCTCTTAAAAAGGCACTTTGATGAACTTTCGATACATAAACAACAGAAGTGTTACACTGATGTCGTTTGACTCACACAGAAGACATTTGGACAGCACAGGAAGGTCTCAGACTTCCTACATGGTAGGCTTCTGCTTACTGTCAGTCTTTGCAAGAGAACTGGAGGCATCCCATAATGAAAGCTTGTCCTCTCTCTTTCCTGCACTTGAACCTTTAACCAGCGGCTAAATATTGAGACAGAAACTCACAGCTTTTGTGGATGTCGGAATCAGATCAGGCCTGGCGCAGATTTTGCACCTGTTATAGTACCACTCTAGGACACACAAACACACTCATACACACACACAACAAAAAATAAAAAATAAAAACAACAACAAGCAAAGCAGCTCCAGAAATGTGGCTGGTGAAAAGGTGGAATTGCACTTATTCTGGCTCATAATGTCTATGAAATGTGAAGCTGCAGCCTGTTCTGGGGAAGCACTTTGCTTGGGAAAAAACTATGAAAATAAATAAATAACCAGAAAAGCAGGTGTCCTCTTGTATCCTTCGTGAGATTCCTGTGTCTCCTTGTCCTCACCGCTCAGCAGTGTTCAGAGTTTTGCAGGCACAGGATCCTCCTCGTATTTATTGTCACTGGGCGCTGTTTTCGAGAAAAAGGGGGAGGAGGTGCTCCAGCTTTGGAGGTTGTGAAGGATGCTGGGATGGGATGGAGGGCGAGCTGGTGAGGGAAGGGGCCTGTGGAGGTATGTGCTGGGAGGGGGGGAGGGTGTGTGTGTGGGGGGCTCTTAAGAATAGATCAAGCTCTTGAGGAAGCAAACTGTGCCACGTTTGAAGACGAAGGGACAATCATGCCGCTGGGAAGCGTCTCGCGTCGGAGAGGAAGCCAAACAACGAGAGGAAAGCACTCTGATTTTTGCACAGGAAACCCAGAGCGCCTCCTGCCCGGGCCAGATAAGAGCGTCGAGGTTCCCAGGACCCAAGGCAAGAGGCCCTCCATCAGCCTGGCCCAGCCCGGCCGACTGTCCCTGGGCTTCTTCCAGCACACCGTCAGGCTCGTGGTGCAGCCGGGCTGCAAAGAACAAGCGCCTAGTGAGGATCCAGCAACACTACTGGTCTAAAGAGACACACTAAGTACAGACAAACCAGAACAGAGCTTTACATAGAATAGGAGGCCACATGGAATCTGCAAAGAAATCACCCTGATAATAATCTCCATCTGACACAATGTCTTCAATTTATGCTAAAAAAAGATAAAACATACAATTTTGTATCCCTGTAAAGCAAAACTGGTATTTTGAAGTAACAAAAAATCATTTTTTTAATGTGCAGACTGCATATGGCTTCCTACTGTTCAAGTAAACACATGCAATTGCAGAAATTGGCACTCTAAGTGTGATTCATTCAGGAAAGTGGTGCCGTCTCATTATGCAAATGATTACGAGCAGAAAGGCGTCACGGCCTGGCGCCATCCGACAGTGCCAGGGTTACAGTTCAAGTACACAGATGATGTCTGCGTCCAGCATGGGCGGCTGCAGGTAATACTTAACCTCCCTGACTTGGTCGTACAAAACACAATAAGCGAGTGACCTCCAAGAACAGCTCAATCAGAGCTCCTGCCAAGTGTGTGCTTTAGCTCTCGCGTGCTGCGACTGTCCCCCCCGCATTTCTGGGCTGGGCCATTTCTCATGAGAACTTTATATATAAAGTGTCAGATATAAGAAAAGGCATCACAGGATGCAATCACAATAATAAACAGGCCTCTCGCCTTGCGCCAGGGACAGGAAATTCATTAAATCATAGTGTTTGATTTGGAAATCAACAAATCGTGACTGAGAGCACAGAACTAGCCTCTATTCTTTTTTCTGCCCTTTAAAGTCTGTGTGTGTGGACGAAAAACATACACACACATGCAGATTCACACATTCAGGTTTTTCTGCAGTTAATCATGTGGAGAAGAACACATGAGTGTTAGGTGAGCAGAATGATGGGAAAAAGATCTGCACACAAACAAAGCTTCACACATGTGAGTGTGCACATGCAAACACACACACACACACACATTCCAGCACATGAAAGGCCCCATAAGGCATCTGTTCTGGTTACAGAAAGGAAGCGCTGTCTGAACACATGCTGAAACAGACAAAACATGTCTCATTTTTCAAAATCCCACAGATACGCCAACAACTGGGCTAAAGCAAACATTATTATTTGTTCTGTAATTGAGTCACTTGATGCCACTCATTTTATATTCACATTTATGAATATAACATCATTATAATAATTAAAAGATAACAGCATTTTTTTTTCTTTTTACACTTTCTACACAAATTTGCAGATTTTTGCAGTTGGTTTTAACATTAACATATAACATATAACATTTATATATATATATATATATATAAATGTATATATAATATTATATAAATTTTAAATCTATGGAACCCCTTAATGGACATTGAAGTTAAAAGAAAAAATAATTACTTAATTGAAAGACACTACGTGAAAATGAAAATGTCTTCAAAAATGTGACAAAAACAAAACAAAAAAAAAGAAAAAAAAAATAATAATAATTTTAAAATTATGGAGTCCCTGAAGGGACATTGAAATAAATAAATAAATAAATTATAATAATAACAATAATAATAATATAAGAAGTATTTTATTCAACAAAAAAAAAATCTGGTTATTAACTTTTGCTCAGCAGGTAGCACTTGGTGCGCATCAGTTACTATCTGATGTGCACCAGTTACCAGAAAAAAAAATGCAATCTTTTTTTTAACTTCAATGTCCCTTTAGGGGCTCCATATAAATCCTTGACTTCTCATTATTTCTGTTTTCTGTGTTTCTAAATTTAAAGCTTTTATTTTAACTTCGGCTTGGTAAAATTTACTTACTAGTGTTTCCTTGAATGACAAATAAAATTGTACTAATCTAAGTAATTTTTTTTATTTTTCTTGGGCGAAGGTAAACTTTTTGCCTTTAAAAGATGCCTTTAATGTTACTTTTCCAGTGTTTTTTCTTTTTTTTTTTTTTTTTACCTTATTTGGCTTCAACTCAATCTGACTGAAGGAATTATGACACATTTTTAAAGAGGGGGATTTTTAAGGATTTGGGTTTTATTTGTAATTGACTTTCTATCCTTTTCAACCAATAGCTAAAAAGCTGCTTTATCAATTTTTCAACTAAATCAGAAAAAGTAAGTTATTGGCAGAGACATCTTTTAAAATACCAGGATATGATTAATTTGTTTAATCCATCAAAACTTCACTAGACTAAAATAAACGTTTAGATCCTTTAAATCACTGCCAACATTTGACGTTCTGTTTTTTATTTTTATTTCAGTCCTCAACCATAAATTGGATTTTACAAAAACATAAATGATCACACATCATCATTTGCTTAATTTGCATTTTTACCTTTAGACCTTTTCAAATTTAGATCAGCGCTAACTCCTCACTGTTTGAATTTTGAAGTTTTCAACAGCTGCATTTAGGTAAACTCATCAAAGTGGCAACAAATGAATTAAGATGGAAGAATAATCATTTGATTTCAAACATAATGTAATTTCTTCTGGTTCTGATCTTCTAAACTACTTACAGGCCTTTGGACGGGCAAGGATGCCAAAGCCACTGGAAGTGTGGAGGAGGAACTCCGTGGGACGTGCAGCGCAGTGTTTTCCTGCTCCCCCGCGGCACAGAGCCGGGGTCTTGCAATGACACAGCTTTCTCTGCTATCTGAGGACTCACTGTGATACACGAAGCAAACATTCAGCTGAGTGGACGTGGCAGAGCAAGACAATGGGTTGAAAATTCTCGTGTCTCACCGTTGACCATGAGGGTTAGAGTGAGATTCTGGTACAGCCCGTGTTCCTTGATTTGCACGAGGACTGTGTACTTTCCTGCGTCCTCTTCTGCGACATCCTTAATGACCAGGGACGTCCCGTTGATGCGGTATCTAGAGCAATGCTCTGCAGCCAAGTTCCCATCCTTAAACCTGTTGGAGAGAAAGAGCTCTCAGAAGCTTTCCAAAGTTTGACAGTGTTACAGAGGTTTATTTTAGATCAAGAAGTTCTCCCATCTCAGAAAAACAGCTGAAAGAGAGGAATTTGTTCCTGATTTGGAGAAGAAAGCGATGTCTTACCAGAAAACTTCAGGGACAGGAAACGCTCGTACTTTAGGGGAAATTCTATAAGATTTTTGTCCAGCTTGCACCACCATCAAGGATCCATTTCGGGGCTTCAGACGAATAAACGGACGGTCTAAAATAAAGGCAGAAGTGAGAATGTTATCATGCGTATTGAGGCAAAAAAAAGGAGCTGAAATGTTTCTAGCAGGAATCACTCACCATATATGGTGACTGCAACTTGCTGCTGCTTGCTTTGGTCGCCGCTGGTGACGCGACATGTGTAGAGACCTCTGTCTGAACGCTGGAGCTTGGGGATGGTCAGGGTGCTGTAGAACAACACGTGCAGTCTGTGTCTCACAAGCATTTTGGAGGTGAAGCCGGCGTTTTTCCCCTGAGAGGTGACAGAGAGGAACAAGAAGAGTTCAGACAAAAGGTTGATCTGCAGACAGAAGTGATATTTTTTTTTCTAATTTTACTGAAATTTGATTTGTAATATTAAAAAAAAAAAAAAACATTTTGCTTGTTAGAGAAATGTTGGAGAAATGCAGCAAAAAATATAATTTAAAAATATTTTTTATCATTTTCAGAAGACAAATCAATCAAATAAATTATTTTCAAAATTAATTTGTTGTATTAATGAGACCATTAATTAGGATTCACATAAACCAGTTCTATAACAAAGCAAAACATCTGAGCACCTTCGATATCTAAGCTCCGCCTCCTTAATCTACCTCTCACCTTTCCCGGATAGTTCCAGGTGATGTTGACTCTGGTGTTCAGCTCTGCCGTTGCGGTGCAGTTCAAGACCAGCCTCTCCCCCTTCAGGGCCCGGACTACACCTGTGCTGTTCAGGTTCACCTTTGTGATGTTGCTCACTACCAACAGTGAGGAAAAAGAGAGACGAAGATAAATAAAAGTCTATTTTATGCTGATTTATTGTTCACAGAAAGCAGCGCTCTAACCTGGTCTGTGCACGAAGTAACTCTGCGACTGGTGTCTGACCCCGTCGACGGTGGCCTGACAGTAGAAGAGTCCGACGTCGTAGTAGGTGGGAGCTCGGATGGTGAAGCCTTGTCTGCTGTTCCAAATGATGTTCCTCTGGTCTGTGCTGTAGCTCTTGCTGAGGTACTGAGACTGTGGGGGAGGCGAGACGCCGATGAGCACGGGGGATGTGACTTTTAATCAAACCAGGAAGACATGACGAGAATATGGAACAACTGGGTCACGCTTCCAGAGCGGGAAAGGGACTATCCCGGCAAGCGCAGGAGGAGACCAGAGCATGTGAGCAACGCCTGAGCAATAGTCTTAAAACAAATGTTTCCCAATTTATTAGAAATTTGAAGGGAAAAAATGAAACACAGGGAAGTTTAGAGGGTTTTCTGACTGTAAAGTTGGTAGTTTTACTGCAAGTTCATGAAGTTTTTCAATTCTGAAATATGCATATATCCTGGTAGTTGTAGAAAAGTTATAAATTCATGACTTATTATTGCTCACTTATGAACAAAAGCTTAAAAAAGGTGCTACAATGAAAGAAATAAGATAAAAACTGTCCAAAAAATATTTGAAATTCCAATATGAAATCAGGATGTTTATTTCATGTTTTATAACCTGTTATGTACTCTTCTGGCATCGAGGATATGTTTTTGTATGACTTGGTGGAAGGCTCCCACCCTCTCTCCAGGGAGCAGACGGATCCTCCGTCCACAACACCATGTCCCCACTGTAAACTGACTGACACCCCCTCCCACGTCACCCTTCTCTGATGACGCCTCTGACCTCTTCCTCCTCCTCACTCTGCTTTGTGAAGTTGATGCTTTCCGCTACTTCCTCCTTCATCCTCAGCGTCCTCTGTGCCCCGTTCAACCCAACCATTCATTCAGAATTCAGAATGGTGCCGATTGAGTGACGGAGCGATGGAGCAACGAAACCAGGATACATGAAACGTGACTCGAGTCCAGCTCTTTGCATCCTGTTACTGCAGGATATAGACATTTGGACAGGAACCTGCGATAAACCTCGTCATTCCAGACCTCACTTTCACGGCTCGTGCGAGAGAGCAGAGCCTCCTGTGTATTGTTCCATCTGAGAAAGGTCACAGTGGAGACCCAAGAAGAGAGCAAAGTCCTTCCAGGAAAAAAACACTCCAGTGACTGACAGAGAATCGACTCCTGGCCAAGCGGAGGGGAAGAGGAGTGAGATGAAGGAAGAGGGGAGTTATTTTTAGAATAATTACCTTAGCAGTGTCAGGCGTTTATGAGGCAGTGTGTGTTTGTGTGTCCGGCCTGTCGAGCTCCTAAACATTTTTCTTATTTGTTTATGGCAGCCATGACTCTGTGGACGCTCTGTTCCAGATCAAAATATCACAATATTTTTTAGATAAAATAATGTTGTGAAGACATCAATCACAGTGTCTTCAAACCCTTTATTTATTTATTTATTTATTTATTTTTAAATTGTAGTTGTTCAAATGGACAAAATGAAAACTCTAATGGATGTAATTTGTTTTAAAATAAACTAACAACTTTAGTCTCCTTGACATACAACAAAAAACCACAAACTTAATTTTATAATTTAGTCACTAAAGTGAAATTTAGATGCAACAAAATGAAAATTGCTAAGCTTGATTGTCTTGATTGATTATTTTGGAGTGATCTTCTCTTAAAAATTGTCTATATAGACTTAAATTAACTTTGACTTTGGTGGAATGTTATTATTACATTTTTTTTAATAGTCAGGTGTGGCTTCCAGCTTCCAGCAAGTTCTAGAAGGTATTTGGATGGTGCCATAAACAAATAATAATAAGTTGTTGGTTTATTTCCTTATTTCGGGCAAATAGATCCAGTTACAACAGATTTTTAACTCTTTTTATTAATGCACAACGGTTGAGAAATGACTAAATGAGACTAAAGTGTCAATAAAGTTCACCAGGAATTCTCTGACAGCCGATTTATCACTGGAGTTTTATTCATCTCTCATTAATCTCTTTAAAAAAAATCCCTCCTTTTTGAGAATGCATTGGACAGTTAATAGAAAAACATGGTGGTCTTGATTTATTAACTGAATTGCATGTGTTGAGCTATGGACACACACCTTCAATAGTGCTAAATGCGAGTTCTTCATAGAATAGTCTATGGTGTTCCCACTCAAAGGGGCTTTTTTTCTTTCTCTACTGTTTACTAGCTCATGGATAGGATTATCCTGGTTAAATAAAAGTCAACAATAAAATAAATCCAAACCCCAATTTTTAATTCCTCCTTCTTAATTAGTCTTTAAACAGTTGGCACTAAATTAAATTAAAGAGGACGCCATTCATATGTCACTACCAAATCTGAGTCCCTGATTGGTCAACGTGTGTGATCTGGTTTAACCTGTCAGTTTTGTATGTTAAGCCCAAAATAAGCATAGAAACTTGCGTAGCTCCGCAAGAGTTTTGAACTCAGAAGCCCGAAATGAGCATTTATACACGTTTAAACAGACTTTGGACTTGAACGCGCATTGCCAAGGGCTGTGTGAACACAGCTTCAAGTAGGCAAAACATGTTAATCATTAATGAATATGCAATGTGGGTGATTCTGTGTGTGCAATGTGCAAAATTGATTAATTTATGTAATTAAATTAGTCGTTAATTATTTGCTGTGACGTTTTACAATTCTAAGAAGTTTAAAGGAAATTCCCAAAATAAGATATTTTCAATTTATAAAGTAAATAAAACGTTGATGGTTGGTTCGATTGATAACATAAACAGAGATTTTTCTGTACTGTTACTTTGAATTATCTCCATGTGATGAAGATACTCTTTTCGTTTTACATCATGACATATAAATAAGTAGAAAATATAAGAATAACTATTAATTTTATTGAAATTCTAAGATAATTTTGATTTTTTTTTTTACTAACAAGTTTCATAACAAGCGATTTGGGATGTACTTTGATCAGCAGCTTCCTCCGTCAGTCGTACCAGCTGTAAAAAGCATTAAGTGGAGAAAGTTGGCAGCTATGACTCTTACTACAGGAGGTGGTGTGGGGGGTGAGATACGGAAAGTGATGGTGGCTGGGGGCCAACGGGCCACTCCGAAATGTGAACAAAAAAAATGTGACCTGCTCATTTAATCAAAGGTGAAAAACGGGCCCCAAAACGCAAAACACACAACAGAAACGCATGCAGACAGCTAATCGGCTAAATGCTTTCGGCCTCACTCAGCACTCCAGCGCCAACACTCACAAACACATCCGCACACACTTTCACACATATCCGCAAAAGGACACAAACAAATGGACACACACGACAGCGCCAGGGCTGCCAAGTCCAGAACAATGCGATGAACGATCTGGACAGGGAGAAACTACTGGACCGGGCTCGGTGTGTGCGTGCATGTGCAGGATTTGACGGAGGGGAAAGTGATGATGTTCACAGAGCTGAGTGCTGTGATTGAGCAGAGGAAGACAAAGCATGGCGTGCGGCTGTAGACGCACTCTGCACTGAGGAATACTGAAGTGTTTCTTGATGAAGGATGCTGACTTCCTGTACTGACCTTGACCAAAGTGGTGGTGATGTTGGGATCGGTGACCCGGCAGGGGATGACCAGGGGCTCCTTCACCTTCATGTACAGCACATTGAGGCTCTTACTGGCGCGTTCCACAAACGGCTGCCGACTGTCTGAAACCCAAAAACTCTGGTCAGGGACGCAAATAAAATTGAGGAGAGGTTCACGTGGGAGAAATAAAATTCTTTACAACTGTTCAAACCACTATTACTTCAATAGAAGGTAAGACGGGTCATTCTAACCTAATCTTCCTTTATGTTTTGGTCACTTTCCTGTCAAGTGATTCATTTTTTTAACCAAAAATCTCAATTAAAAAGGGGAAAGTTTGAAATAGGATTAATTCCCTTGTGAGTTTGCAAAAATAAATAAAATAAATGGTTTGACCCTTCGAGGCTTCTGTAGAACAAATATGCAACAAGGTGTTCTCATGGTGAGTTGCATTTATTTTCGAAATTTAGAAATGAAAGTTGAAAATTTTTACAGTAGGGTCCAAAAGTCCTTTTTCTAATTGCTCAGATGAAGAGCCAAAGTGTGACATCCTCCCCAGTTCAGAAAATGCCTTTTTTTTTTTTTGTTAGAGACATGAACCAAAGTCAATTATAATTAGTAACTTCTTCATAAAATTCCAATCAGATATTCCACATTGAAGATGATGGATCCATTTCTGATTGATATGATCACGTTCCATCCTCCAGAATTAAACTCGCAGTTCTAAGAAATAGCTGGACGTTGCAAACGGACAGCAGGAGCTTTTATGTTGATCCTACAAAAAGCATCCTTCATGATTTTACAAAGTACCCTAAACAAAAAGTCACACAAAAACCTCAGAGTTAGTATAAACAAAAACAAAGCGGCTGAATACCTATTCAGCACATGACTGCAGGCAGTCAACAACAAACACACAGATTGTTTGGAGGCAATCAAACGGCCTCTCCGCGTCGTCTCCCTTCAGTCCCACTGCTGGAATAGTTCTGTGCCATTCAAAGATGTGGGTGTTGTTCGGTGTATTGTTTGGGACCATAGGGTGTTATTCAAGGAAAGCAAATCTCTGAACCTTTGAACAAAAGTACCCCAAGGACTAGTACACTGAAGGCTTCCTCCTCTTGCTTTGATTTCTAATAGAAGACTCAACATCTGAACTGAGCTGCAGGCCAAGTCTGACGCTTTATGGACACAGTGACCTGAGCGATTGATGACCCCCCAGGGTCCATTTTGCCAAACAGTAGCATGCCCCGTGACCCTGGCCTGCTGCCCGGCTCCATGGACCGTTCCAGCTGTGCAGCATCACTTCAGGGGGGTCAGGGAGGACAGACGCTGAGACTCCTTCTGTCTCTGGAGCTGCTAGCCTTCAGCTTCTCACACCTTGTAGAGACACATCCCCTCCTAGAACGCCCCCCTCAAAAGCTCTTCCCCTCCTCCCCCAAGCACAGGATGCTTCAAGCGAGGCTGAGGCGAGCAGATAAGGCTGATGGCATGGGAAACTCTGCCCGGACCTGAGCCTTTCAGCAGCTGGGCTATTCCTGGCCTCAAGATAGCACGTAAACGAAAGTTAGAAAGGATTTATATATAGATGAGAAGGAGGTGGACTCGGGATGAGAAGACAGGGAGGGGAGGAGCAGGGTGAAACTGTGCCAAAGTCATTTAGAAGGATGTGTTGTTAGGACAAACAGCGCTTCGATATAATCGGCTCTCTGGCATTGGTCTGTATTTAGCACCCACCGCATCCTGTTTGACCTGAGAGGATAAACAAAAGCACGGAGGGGTGAAGGAGTGAGGGTAAATCACCGCGAGGCATGTGGAGTCAGGGGTCTTACCTGCAACATAAACGTAGACGGACGCCTGTTTTTCTGTCCTGTGTTTGTACCGGCAGCGGAACAGGCCGGTGTGTTTGGCTTGAATCCTGCTGACTCGCACGCGGCTGCAGTAGTGCTGCATTGTCCTCCCACAACGAGATTCATCCACGTCCACCTGATCTCGGATCAGGCTCGCTGGGAACGCCCAGGACAGCTCCCACCGGCCCCTGGCCAACAGTGACAAGTCATCTGAGCATTGTTCACTAATTGTTGATTTAAAACATTTCAAGACAAAACAATTAAGATATTTAGCTTTTATTTATATTCTAATAAATTATTCTGAGGGGATCTGCTTTAGATAAGAGCACTAAAAGAGAAATGATTTTTGTTCCAATGTTGAACCTTATATTTAGTTATCTGTGCCTCAGTTTGGTGCAGTGGGATTCACATGTTGTTCTTCTTTCCTCTGAAGGAGAGGGAGGGTTTTCAGATTCCTGGTGGATTGCCTGTGCTCTTGTTCTTGGTCGTAGACCACACCTCTGACGTCATCTCGCATCTTAGAGTGGAGGAGATTCCAGGTGGATCATCTGTGCTCTTGTTCTTGGTCGTGGACCACGCCTCTGGCTCATCTTGGCTGTGGACCTCGCCCCCACCTGTACCCCAGTCTTATCTGGCTGAACTCTATTCAAAGTTATAAGCTAATTCTTCTTTAATAGTCCTGGTAAAACGCCTGTCCGTCCCGGGAGAGGATCTCTCCTTCAGGTAGGCATTCCTGAGGTTTCTTCTTTTTTCCTGAATCAGGCTTTTTAGGAATTTTTCCTCACAGGGAAGGTCTAAGGGCAGGGATAACTAGTTTAAATAATGACCTTCTATTTCTGTAAAACTACCGGCATGAAGTCCAATGAGGCAATTCTTTTGTGATATTTGACTATGTCAATAAAACTGAATTGAACTGATGATAATTTCTCCACTCTTTGAACTTGTTTGGTGTGGCATGGATCTGGAGCAGGGTGGGTGCCTCTGACCAGTCCAGCCTAAATCTTTTTGGTTCAAACTTGACCCTCTTCACTTTGACTGACCTGCAATTGAGCAGCAGCGTCTGGTCGGCTTCCAGAACCATCTGTTGAGATCTTACATCCAAGTGAGGAACGCTGAACTTTCCTGTTTGATCTGCAGGGGAAGGAGAAAGATGGGGATCGAGAATTACACAAATATCTTAACCGTTTACTCCTAGTATCTGAAAACCTTCTTTTTTTTCCAATAAACATTCCTTTTTTCACCACTCCATCGATGAAGGATTCATGGGAGATAAAGGCACTTGTCTATCCACCCTTCCTTCCTTCCAGCAGCAGAGAAAACATCACTTAGGTAACTTTGTCCTTCACTCTGACAGCCGTTCACATGATCCACGACCATCGGTTCAAACGGCAGCCGTCCTACTGCTCTGCAGGCTCTTAAATCACCAGTGAAGCACTTAGTGAACTGTCACTTGTCATCATCATTGTTCCCAGTGGATGCCCCATTGAGCGGGTCCATAGTTACACACACTGTTAGCACTTCCTATTCAGTTTCCTCAGATTTTTCAGTGAGCGTGAGAAGCCAAGAAAAGTGTACAACTGTGTATAATTTTAAATAACCTCTTAAATGACAGTCACATTTTGTGTCTAAAAATTAGGTTTTCTGACATTTTTCTTTTCTTTACAGCTGCTGGAAATCTTGCAATAATTTCATATAGTTGATAAAGAAAAAAGGGGAATATAATCAAATCATTTTAAGAAAATTATTAAATGTGAAAAAGTGAGAGCAGTTTGCTCAAACTTACAAAAATCATAACAAGTTTCAGATTTTGGAGCATGGACCTGACATTCCACTGCAAGTAAATGATTATTGGTGTGTGGCCTCCCATGGTTACAGCACTTAATGGTAAGATCTATTATAAAGAAACTATAAGCAAACTCCTGACAACCCAAAAAACATGTGCACACAAAAACTAACAAACAGACTTTCTCAGAAAAAAGATACATAATTTGCAACTATTCTTTAAATCTTACACTAAAATAAATAGATTTGAAATGTGTTGAATCTAACGTCCGAACAAGTATATGATTAAGACTCATAGCAATCATGTTTAATGCATGCAGCCTTGATAAATTAATAAAATAAACTTAAAGATTTTATAACTATTGCAACTCTTACATTTTTATTAGAGTTTGCAGATAAAAAACTGCACCTGCTTGGGGAATTTAGGTATTAAAATGATGGAAAAGAAAAAAAAAAAAACTCGATAAAACTACTTTTTATTATTTTTTTAAAAATGCTAACTGAAAATATTCCCCAACTGTATTTGATTTAATCTGTAATATTTGTATAAAAATGTTTCCTTGAGTAAATCTGCTTTTCATGGTTAAGTTACTTAAGTTACTGACACTTTGGTTACCTTGCAACTTTAAAATTACTTTGATTGTGCTTAAGAAAGGAAAAAGACACCCGTTTTATCTAAGGAATTTTGGCACGCGCAACACCATGGATTGCGCTTCTGTTTCACCTCCACTCAACTGAACCCCGGTTCCTCCTGCTCTAAGAATATTTTTCCTCTGTTGGTCATGATCCTTCATTCCTCCAGACCAGGACAGTCATTTAACAAACTCATCAGAGTCAGGAAACAACGCCCTTCGTGCGTCCATTCAACTGGTGCCAAGCGCGCCAGGAGCCGATGCGTAAATGTCCGCGTTATCCAAACAGGCGCCCCCTTGGATGGCGCTTATCTTTCCCTTGCGCATAGTGGCTAAATTGGGCTTAAAAGCCTCAGGCACACGCCGCATCAACAACTTGAGTGGCCGATAATCGCAGAGCCATACAACAGAAGTGCGCACTTGGTTTTCTTTCTTTGTTGCTGCTTGATAAGAGCGCCACTTTGATAAAAAAAAAAAAAAAAAAAAAAAAAGTTGTGCGCAAAACAAGTAAGCTGGAAATGTCATCTTACACAAAGAACCTTACAACATAAGGTTGTGGATATTTAGTTAGATTATTATTTTAAACTCACCTTTTCCAAAAACGATGTACAATCCACAAAGAAAACACAGGAAAATAGAATTCATCATTCTGGAGGCTCCGGTAGCGAGAGGTTGTCAAACAACATTCATTAAAGAAATCTTATTCCTGCTGAGTTTCAAACTCCGCTACAGAATCTGCGCTGCCAACAGCTGCGCCACGGCTGCTGGTTCAGGTGATGGAAACGGTGCGGGTGGCTCCAGATCACGCAACAGCACGCAACTCCTCAACTCCACGGCACTTGTTTCCTTTGGGCTACAACTGTTGCACAGATTTATACCGTTCCCACAGAGCGGCCACCGGATGGTGGGTTTTCGTGACGTGACCGTCACACCCACGGTGCGTAAAAGCGTTTCCGAACTCCTCATGCGGCTGTCACCTGATAATGAGAACTTAATGAGACACTGTTATGGCATTAATATTATCATTTATAATAAAGATGGGGGAAAAAAAAACTTATTTTTTTTCACACAAGAACTACAATTTGTTGGGTTAAAATTAACTCGAGTGAAGTGCGCACTGGCAGTTTTTGCATATGAAGAGGGTATACGGGATTAGGGGCACGTAGGCACACAGACAGACGTGTAGTATGAGACATTTATGCCAGATTGTGGAGAAGTGTACCACTTTGTAAAAACTCACCTGAGGTGGTCAGCCTGCATGAGAAAAAACAGTTTTTATTTTATAGTTGCTCATAAAAGAAAATCAATACAAAGATGCAATTTTAGAATAAGAGAAAAAACAAACAGGTGAAAGTTGCAGTAATATTGTGCTATTGAACATAAAGGCAAGTGACAGCAATGATTTTTTCAGTTAGGCGCAAATTTCTGTCATATTTTAATAGACAATGGCCACTGGGTGGAGATGTGAGCTGAGAAGATTCACAAATAAACCTGGTCTTCATAGAGAGTACAGGAAAACCTCTGGTGTAATATTATCAACTCATACACAAAATGAACTGCAAAAATAAATTAACTTTTTTTTTTTTCATAAACTCACTTATTACAAAATAATTAAAGGTTGTACAGCTGCTCACAAACACACAAAAGAAAAAAAGTAGCTATAATTAATTGAAATGAAAAGGTGAATATGGATTATTGACAAAAAGGTTAATAAAACTCATCAACGTGAGCTGTGGTCAAATGATGAGTCATTGGGAGAATGTTGCAAAAAGATGATCATCTGTCCAGCTGCTGAAGGCTGGTCTTTGGGTCAAAACATTGACAGAATCAAAACTTTTTCTACCTAAAGTACAAGTACCTGATAACAATAATGACCAAAAATGAGAAAATCTCCACACATTTAAAGTTTATTATTATATCTCAAAAGTTAGGTTGTGTAAGTTGTCGCCTTCCTGGTTCCAGCTGAGTCCAAAATGCTCCTCTTTAAAACCACTGAACAACTGTACTAAAGGTGGATTTGTTTCGTATCATCTAGAAGCCTGCAGATGCTGTTTTCTTCCTATTGACAGTTCACCAAAATACCTGCTTTTAATAGATGAGATTAGATGAAATTAAGCTTTTTGAGCATTTTTTTAAAATTCAAATAGCTGTGAATCAGGAGTAGACAAAAATTACATTTGATGAAAGCTTGTAGTGGTGACGCTCCCTGCTCCACTCCATTCTGATGCATCCTCTTGTAGACAAATAGACAGACCCATGTGTGTCTTTGTTTTTCTCGTCGGAGCTGGCATCTGGATAGCTTCAACAGTGTTAAACATTTTGTCACACCTGTCATGTTTGGTTGGGGTTTTAAAGGGGCTTTAAACTAGCAGGAAATAGTCAAATGGTCAAATCTTCTTCCATTAAAAGTTTCTTTTCTTTTGCTTCGACACACTAAAAACTGATATGATATGATATGATATTGCATCTTTCTTGATGCAAAAGGTGCACAGTACAGGAGGAATGGATCTCGCCCATTTGTGAATCAAAAAAGGAGATCTCTGCTTTCAAAAGCTTTCTGAGAGTGAACTTTTTGAAAGTGTTCTTTTGTTTGTTAGATAAAATCTGACTGTAAAAACATGTTTACCAACATCAAGACAACTTATAGACAGTAAAAAAAAGATTAACGGCAACAGACTGATGTAAAATATTAATATATGTCTGTATGGTTGATACGGTGTTTAAAATTAGTTGACTTAATTTTCTTTTGTCTAGTTGAATATTGAATGGCACATTTGTCTCTGCATTTAAACTTTTTTTAAGGGAAGTGTGTATACATGCACTGTAAACTCCTCATAAAAAAAGCAGTCTCTCCCGCATGATCAACTTTAAATTTTAATCTTGCATTGAGATCAAATTCAAACAGCTGAATGAAAACAGATCATAATGTAAGAATCTTTTCACAAAATTACAAAATGTAGCTTTAGTTTGCACATTGTGAGCATGCTGGGAGGTTTGGAGCAGCGAGGATGAGCAGTCTTCTTCAGCTCATCTAAAAAGATTCCTGTAAGCCGCCTGAATGCATCACTGTGCGGTTATGAGGACAAACTTCAGGGCAAAAACACTCATCCTGGGCTCTAAGTCAGTCTTTTTTTCTTCATAAGTTGGTGCTTTTGTGTCAAACCTGCCCTTTAGTCTGCAGCCGGATCCAGTCGGTGAACTTTACCACCTGTGTATAAACTCCAGGGCGGTTCTGCCGCGCACAGCCTTCCCCCCAGCTCACAATCCCAGCCAAAAACCACCGTTTGCCTTTCTCCAGACACACCAGTGGACCTCCTGAGTCACCCTGAGAAGACACACACTGACTTTAGACAAACATTACAGAAAAAAAAATAAAATCTGAAAAGGTTTTAAAGGAAACAAATGAATGCAGTTAATGCGAAAATCTGGAGTCAAGCTATAACTAACCGAAAGTCCATCCATAGAATATAAGTGAATTTCTACTGAATGTTTATATGTTTCTGAAGCTCTGTTTTAAACAAAAAATGAAGAAATGCCAACTAAATATTTAGCATTTACAGCAGCAGTTTTGGTGAAAGTTTAATCCTGCTGAGAACATTGTCTTGTGGTTTTCTTTTGCCAGAAAAAGAGGATTTCTTTTTTGGTTTTTCAAAATAAAAGCATCTCAGATCTGATTCTGAAGACCTTTAACGCTACAGAAATCTGCCACCTCTTACTCAGAACATTTAATCAGTTTATGATCAACCTCTTTAAACTTCGTGGGTTTTGACAAACTGCACAGCTGAGTTTGAGTCAGTGGTGTGGGTTTTTAAAAAGTGAGCCATGACTTTGTTGCATTTCCAGAACAAACAATAAAATGACTGTTTGGTTCTTTAAAAGGCCCACTCCAATGAAAACTGTCTTTTTTAACATTTTTCTAATGATGGAGGATGTACATTAAGAAAATTAAACCTAAAACTGCATTTCTGATTGCTTTGTTTTGAAGTAGATGGAATAAAAAATACTGTTTGACATAGTAAAAATAATGGGAGGGGCATAAGCCTCCGCTCCAGTCCATTGAGATGCATTCGCTTGCATGTACGTCTTTGTTTTCCTCTTCCGAGCTGGTATCTGGCCCTGATCTGTACAGCTGGAGAGCTTTAAATTTTGTTTGCCATTTTTGTTGCACCTCTATTGTTAGGTTGAGGGTTTGAGGGGTTGTAAGCTATCAGGAGTGTCTAACAGGGAGGAACAGAGGGCGGGGTTTGCTCCTCAGAAACAAATTTCTGATAAATTCCTGCTGCTCTGCACAAACTATGTCCTAGAAAATGACAAGTTTTTTAAAATTTTGGTAAAAAAAAACCCTCACAGTCATGATTAAAAAACATTGGGAAGGCTTTTAAAATAGATCAAAAGATGATTGGAGAGGGACTTTAAAAGAAAAAAAAAGGGCAGATTCAAACTAAAATGTAAAGATTTAATCAACAGAACAAGAAACACAGAATACAAAAGATCAAGGGTTGTAAGAAAATATTTTGCACAATGAATAAGACTTTCAAAGAAATATTCTCTATAAACCCACACCCTGATTTGGCTAAGAAAGAGAATAAAAAAATAAAATTTTTACCCATGAAAAAACAGAAAAACTAAGAAAATAAAGATTGTTTGTATGTGTTGCATAAAAGGACACAGATACCTGGCAAGCGTCCACTCCTCCCTGCAGGTTCCCAGCACACATCATCCTGGGAGTTACAGCATCATCATAGAGCTTGTTGCAAGTGTTCCTGTTAATTATCTTCACCGAAGCTTCTTGTAACCGAGAAGCTAATTCACCTGCAATCAATAAAACACAACAAAAACATGGTAAACGTTAGGTTACTTATAAAAAAAACTCCAAAGGAGTTTGACACCATTTTAGCGCCTCATACCATCCTCCATGAGAACCCCCCAGCCTGTGACGTAGCAGCTTGTTCCGGTTGTAAAAGTGTGCGAGGATGCAGGAACGCACACAGGCTGCACCAGGTCATTGAAGAAGACCGGAGCGCTGAGCTCGAGGAGAGCGATGTCATAATCGGATGTGAACTGGTCGTACTGCGGGTGGAGGAGGATTCTTCGGATCAGCCTGGTGGCTGCTCCGTGGTTCCCCCTTGCCATCACTCTCATCCCCATGTAAGCTCGCCAAGCGTGCGGGTCGGAGTATCTACAAACACAAGGAGATCAGTACTCGCTGACTTATTGTGAGGAGAGTTTGAGAGTTTCTCTTACTTGATGGCATCAGAGTCCTGGAAGCAGTGGGCTGCAGAGATGAGCCAACGGTTGGAGACCAGCGTGGCTCCACAGACGTGACCGTAGCGCTCCATCTGGAGGCTGACCTGCCAGGGCCACGAACCCGCCAAGGCATCAGACCCTCCGACTATCTTCGCCCGCTTCTTTGGTCTGGTGCCACATCCTTGGAGAGCAAAGGTGAACAAGGAAGAGCTTTCCTTATAGGTTTTTAAGAAAGTTTAGAAGCGTGAAGGTGGCGTCTTACCACAACGCCGCTCATCAGAACCATCAAAGCAGTCTTTAACTCCATCACACTCAGGGTTCACCTTACTCACACACTTTCCATTACCACATTTATAGTTGGAGGGGGAGCAGCTCTTCACGTCTGAGTAGCAAAGAAAAAACATGAAACTAAACTTCTGTCTGGTTTCTAATCAAACCAGAAGCATCATGGATGCTCACAGGCTCTGGTACAGTTGAGCTCATCGCTGCGATCCTTGCAGTCAAAGATGCCATCACACACGGATGACTTAGGCAAACAGACCTTGTTTGGACAAACGTGGGAACATTTACTTCCTGAAAAACAAAAGCACCAAATGAAGCAAAAAAAGGCGCTGCATGAAGGGAGGAAGAATGTGTGAGCTCACCGCAGGCTCCCTCCTCACTGCTGTCTGCACAGGAGCTCTGACTCAGGCACTGGCTGCTCTGAGGTCGGCACTGGCCGTTGCTGCACAGAACTTCCCCCGGCCTGCAGGACGCTGCAGGTTTTGTACAATAAAGGCAAATCTGGCTTCAGATTTACATGAACATCGTTGATCAGCGCTTATTCTTTAAATCTCAAAAACTCTAAAACTTGAAAGTAAAATAATTTACATAGAAGTAATTTTAATGAGAAATTAAAGCTTTCATTGAAAAACAAAAGATCTTTCAAAAGACATTTTTCTGAATAACAGATTGTTGGTTTAAGTTCTGAAGTTTCAAATCTGATTAGCTCTTATTTACTAATTTATTTCAAATGAATTCCAAAACAAATTTATACAAGGGTTCAATTTGAAAGCATAGGTAAAAATTTGAAAAATGTTCAATTTTTTTAACTTCTCGATCATACCCACATTTATTAAAGTAGTTTTACAGCATCATACTTTTTACTTTTACTTAAGTAAATTGAAAATGAAAAATGTGTTCTCCTACTCAGCTAAAACTGACAGTAATCATTTAGTTACTTCTTCTTCTGAATACTTTTTCAACCATTCATAATTTTACTCTATCTCAAGTAATCGTTTGAATGACTACTTTTTAGCTTTATTTGAGTAACAGCATTTTAAAGTAAAAATACTACTACTAGAGTATAGATTTTGGATACTTTACCCACCTCTGCTAGTGATATAGCAATGCAGAGTTATGGTTTCAAAATGTGACCTGTTTTTTGACTAAACATTGTTTAGCGACTTACAGCATTTCGCCTCGTCCCGTCCGTCTGAACAGTCCTTGACTCCGTCACAGACTTTCCTCAGAGGAATGCAGCGACCGTCTCCACAGCGAAACTGGCGAGGACAAGCTGAGAGAGAAACAAGATGGTTTAGAAGTTCACCAAACCTAATGTTGTTACTTTCCTTTCCATTGCCTAACATTTGGCTCAGAACTATAACATACATTCCCAAAAAAGAGTTCTGTTTTTGCATAATTACCTAAGTGAAGCCTAATGAGACAACTGTGTTGTGATATTGGACTATATAAATAAAATTGAATTGAATCAACTAAGAACTCTATTTTGTTACTTGTCAAATCCTTACTTGATCTGAACTGGATTATGAAATCTATTCAAATTATAAAGTGAAATTACTCTTTAGGGCTGGTATTATATTAATTAAATTCATTCCTCTACTTTTCAAGCAATAAATCAAACTCTAATTGAGTTTAATTAAATATACAGATTATTATTAATTTATTATTATTATTATTATTAACTAATCTAAGTGTGTATAGTATAAACTACTGCAAACATCTCTATATATGATTTCTTTGTTTTTTTTTTTAAATCAATGAATTTCATTATTGCTGTAAATGAGTTTGTTAAATCCGTGTGATTTTGTAGTTTGATCTACAATCAATGCTTGAATGAACCAATAATTCAAATCAATCTATTGGACAGTCATAATCAAAACCACTGTGTCAGACTTACTGCCCTCTGGAGAGAAGGCTTGGTACAGCAAGTAAAAGCCGTTGTGCGTAAGAGATTCATCTGAGTGAAACTGGATGGACAGAGGGGAGGAGTACACCCGTTTTTTGCTGCTGTCGGACACGGGGTTGCATAGCCTGTAAATGAGAACAAACACGACAAAGATAAACCATCTTAATCCTTTATTATTTGTCCTCTATCTCTATTTTTTCAAGACCCACTTGACGCCACCGATGTCCAGCCAGTCTTTCTCACAGCTGTCAGATGATGGAGAGTCCTGAATGTCTATCTTCACGATCGTCACAGAGATCAGATATCCCGGCAGTGGCACCTGTTAAAGAAAACACTTAAATCAGGATCAGGCATTGAAGTTTGCTCGACTGATTCAATAATTTTTCTGTACTTGATGCACTTTAACGATTTACTGTTGCTCACCCGCAGCGTCCATGCGCAGTCGATGTTTGGAGGATAATAGGAAGGATAGTACGGAGAGGAAATGGAGCCATTCCAAGAAGTAATTGATCCTCCACAACCTGCAGAGGGAGATGCTACATCACACAACGATCTCAACATTGTTTTAAATCTAAAAAGTAATTTCCAAACTAAAGATGCACACCAAAACGGGCAATATTCTAAATTTCCGTTAGTGACCTGCTTTGGGGACAGCCTGGAAGTAGGCTTTGAAAACTGCTCCATCCCTCTGCCTGCTGAAGGAGAATGTGACCAACATGACATTTCCAGAGGACATCAGCTTCATGACCGGCGGTGAGCCTGAAAGAGGCAGCCCACACCACCTGGAAGACATTTCAGCACATTTGCATATTTTATCTGATTATTGAAAGGTGCTTGCTTTTTTTTTTAAATCTTTTTTCCTCCATGACATGGTCAGTAATCATCTAGGAATCGGTCAATTATTTCATTCAGATTTACTTTGTTTTTCCTGACGGGAAATTCCTCATAACATGAGTCAAAACGCCTTTACCTAGCGATGATCTTGTTCTGTAGAGGAAGCAGGAAGTCATAGGCAGAGAGCTTGTGGGTGCTGCAGCTTCCTGGTGTGGCGCCTTGAAGCGTGAGGACAACCAGGCGGACCATGTGTCCCGATGGCACACGGAGGCGCCACTGATAGTATGGCTTCTTGGGATTGACTAGGCTCAGGGTGCGATTGTTCCCAAGCTTAGCGTAGAGGTCAAAGGACATCGCTGGATAGAGAAAGTAGAAAGGATACGATTTCTTCAGGGGTGCAAAGATATTTGTGAAGTCTGTGATGACCCAGGTCCTCACCTTGGAAGCCAAGCTGCCATTTCCCTCCTTGGATGCTGTTCTGGTTTTTCATTTTTTCTGATTTATCGTCTGACTCATCTTCCAAACCTGCAAATGAAGCAGACATCAAGATGCTCAAATACAGTGGGGCAAAAACTATTCAGTCATCCACCAACTGTGCAAGTTCTCTCACTTAACAAGATGAGAGAGGACTATAGTTTTCATCAAACCTCAACAATGAGAGAAAAAAAATCCAGAAAATTCCATAGTCTGATTTTTAAGAATTTATTTGTAAAACATTTCCTGTAACTTCTTCTGTAAGAGGATCCTCTGTCCTCCACTCGTTACCTGTATTAATGGCACCTGTTTGAACTCGTTATCTATATAATAGACACCTGTCCACAACCTCAAACAGCCACACCCCAAACTCCACCAAAGAGCTGTCCAAGGACACCAGAAACTAAATTGTTGACCTGCACCAGGCTGGGAAGACTGAATCTGCAATAGATAAGCACCTTAATGTGAAGAAATCAACTGTGGGAGCAGATATTAGGAAATGAAGGACATACAAGACCACTGATAATCTCTCTCCATCTGGGGTTCCTCACCCCGTGGGGTCAAAATGATCTCAAGAATGGTGAGCAAAAATCCTAGAACCACACAGGGGGATCTAGTGAATGACCTGCAGAGACCTGGAACCAAAGTAACAAAGACTACCATCAGTAACACCAGAGACTCAAACCCTGCAGTACTGTACCCCTCCTATAGCCAGGACATGTGCAGGCCCATCTAAAGTTTGCTAGAGAACATTAAGATGATCCAGAAGAGGATTGGGAGAATGTTCTATGGTCAAATAAAACCAAAATAGAACTTTTTGGTAAGAACTCTAATGCTTGGAGGAGAAAGAATGATGAGCCGCATCCAAAGAACACCGTACCTAATGTAAAGCATGGGGATGGAAACATCATGATTTGGGGCTGTTTTTCAGCAAAGAAGACATGTTAAAGAATAAATGGGGTCATGTATCGTCAGGTTTGAGTGAAAACCTCATCCATCAGCGTTGACGATGAAACATGGCTGAGTCTTTCAGCATGACAACGATCACAAACACACTGACCGGGTAATGAAGAAGTGGCTTCCTAAGCAATTCAAGCTCCCGGAGTGGCCTAGCCAGTCTCCAGATCTCAACCCCATATAAAATCTTTGAGGAAGTTGAATCTGTGCTGCCCCACTTCAGCCCCAAGACATCCACTGCTCTAGAGGAGATCTGCATGGAGGAATGGACCAAAATACCAGCAATAATTTGTGAAAACCTTGTGAAGACTTACAGAAAACATTTTACTGTTGAACTTTTGTTATTGGCCAAGAACTTATTTTACACCAAAATGTACAAATATTTGACATTCGATCTTTTTTTCTTTCATAATTGATGCATTTCTGTGATGAAAATTACAGGCCTCTCTAATCTTGTTACTGTAAGTGAGAGAACTTGCACAATTGGTGGCTGACTAAATACTTTTTTGTCCCACTGTATTTATTTGTTCTGCTTTACATCAATCAACAGGAAGTGCTTTTACCCAGTAGTGAGAGCGCGTCATCATCGTCCTCCATGAGGTACTGCTGCTCGTTGCGGCTGTATCTCTGCACTTTGTTGGTCCCGGGGAGTCTGCGCTGCTGCCTGTCCGGGCCGGACCTCTGGATGTCTGCGGCAAAGTTACCAGGAGCGGAGAATTTACTCCAGTAGAAGACTCTGAGCCCATCGGATCCTTCACTGTCAAACAAAGAGCGTTTACAGAGTGGCTGATGGTTAGCAAACATGGTTCTAAATGGCACATTTTGGAGCATTTTGGCTCATCTCACCTGAAGGCAGTAATTCCTGAGCGCAGGTGGAAGGAGCTCCATGGAGTGGACTCATAGAGTTCTGAAAACTGTTTTTTATTAAATAAATCAACACATCTCTGGATTTTAATTTTTTCTTTTACAGCTTTGTGACTCACAGAATAGGACTGTTTCATCTTTGACATGATGAAAGTTAAAAAAAAACTTGTCTCGACTGCAAACGTTTGGGAAATTCCCTTCTATCAGTTGAGCGATAGGAAAATATGCGGCTGACCTTTTGCTCCAAAATGCAGACTCTGCCTCCCTTTTGTTTCTGCGTCCTTCTGTCATCCCAGCTTGTCCTACTGCCCTTCCTCTCCCTCTTAACCCCCTGCATCAAACACAGGTTGTCCTGCTCTCGGTAGAATCCAGCACACATAGTGGCTGATTGTGCGAAAGCCGCAGAGACAATGTTTTTATTGAGCGCCTGCTCTTCCTCTCACTCTTGCTGCCTGAGCCGTGCTCGGCTCACAAATGGTGCTTGTCCTCAGCCCTGAAAGGACCCCCGTCCCTGGGGGTCTGAGGAAATCGCACTCACACTGTGTACAGCTCCTTTTTCAGCTTGACATAGAGGCGCAGAAGAGAGGAGAGTGCAGAGAAAAAAAGAGGATAGAGGAGATAAAATGAGAGTAAAGGAATAAATTTGGGGGCAGGAAAAGAGAACAAGCACAGTCTGATTATAAAAAAAGGACAGAATGAAAGTTAGAGGAGCTTCAACCAAGAGGAGGGCTGAGTGATGACAGACACCGGACTTACATAATGCTTCAAAGCCTGAACCTGCAGGCCGAACTGAGGGGAGGTGGAGTCAGCAGCTCTGAGGAGAAGCTCAAGTTTGGGAATCCATACTGCCTCCGATGAAGAACACTGAGCGAGGCGGAGCTGAGAGGAAGAGATTTGAGACCGATGCACTGTGAGACTCAATAAAGGAGAAAGACAAAAAGAAAAACATTGGCAGGTGTGCACTCACGTGTTAGCTGGTGAAGAGTCAGTGCAACAGCAGCAGCGAAGGGGAAGACAGGCAGAAGACCTAACATCCATCTCCTCCATGAACAGCATGCTGGCACCCTCTTCTCCACAGGGGCCTCCGACCTCGTGGGGAGGCTCGGTAACTGGGTGGGCTCCCTTAACTCCCCATTTCCCTTTTAGACATGACTTAGATATCATATATGTTTTCTCTTAAGTTGCTTCCGATGATTAATTTTACGACAAAGGTAAAAATGAAGCCAAAATCAATAAGGAATGGATTTGTGAATTGACTCTTTTCTCTTTAGGGGACTGGCAGTCAACGTTAAGATCTTCCAAAGCATTTCAGGGTTTGACAGGGTTCTCTGGGGAAGCAGACAAAGCCAGGCAGGGATTGTCTGCTTTCCCACGGCCCTGCTTTGCAGTGTCAGTCAACCTAATGTGGACCATAGCTGGAGAAACATTCACATATTACCCTAAGGATGATTCCAGGATTATATTCTGGAAAAAAAACACTTCAAACAGAAAGAATCTAAAGCTTGACTTAAGAACCAGAACTCTCAGAAGCTGATGCTGGAACATCTTGTCAGTGATGACTTACCTGTGCCTCCGAGCATCCGGAGTGTTCCCGAGCCGAGACGCAGTACACCTCACAAGTTCTGCTTTTGGGGAGCGTCCTCATCGCACTGTCCCGTAAAGGTTTGCAGAGGCAATATGCAACAATACTGCGGGCATAGAAACGAAGGGGAGAGAGGAAATCCCTTCTGTTGCCTCCTCTTTAAAAAAAGAAAAAGGGGGCAGAAATCTGAGCTGAGCGGCTTGGATGCGGCGGGCTTTCACCGCCTCCCGTTTACCTGGACTGTACGGCAGGTGTCACACAGAGCCCCTGAATGCAGCGTGAGGACAATGAGTCCACTATGAAAGGGTGCAAAGCCTGCACAGATATTGTGAATTTCACTGAGGTGTTTGGAGGAACAACAACTTAAAGCTGCTTTAATCAAGTGGTTACACTATTATACAACATCTGATTTATCTGGTGAAGAGTTAAAGAAACACAAAACAGGATTAAACATTTGAAGGTTTTTATTAGAGATGAGATGATCCATTTCATGTCAGCTGATATGACTGTAGATCCAAGAAGTGAACTTGGTGACCCGTGTATAAACCCCTGGTAAGTTTGGTCTGCCGCAGCCGGACCCCCAGCTGACAATCCCGATCAGGAACCAGCGACCCCCACCTGGCGCCTGACAGGACAAAGGTCCTCCTGAATCCCCCTGAGAAACCATGCGTGAAGGAAACAGCCTGATTCGGAGAGCAAGAATGCCCCGGCACAATAATGGACAGCCAAACGCAGGAGATGACTCACCCTGCAGGCGTCCCGCGCTCCTGAAGGGACCCCGGCACAAAGCATGCGTGGGGAGATGAGGCCGTAGGTCTTTTTACACTCAGTCTGACTCATTATGGAGATTTCTGCTTTCTGCAGCACAGAGGGCAGCACCTTATCTATACGGAGGAGCATCGTGGGAGACGAGGATTAAAGACAAAAACTATGATTTAAATAACTAATAAATATCTTGTGAGGGAACAGATCTAATTAAGAGGAAAACAGAAAATGTAAAACTATTTTAGGAAGAAATTAGTGGATATAAAGGATAGACACATTTATTTCCATTTATATTTATACCAAAATTTAACAGTTTTTTAAAAAAAAGTTTGAACAAAAAACGCCTTTTATTTTAGTTTTTGAGGAATGTGAACTTATACAGAGTCTTTTTACTTTAATAGAGAGATTTCTCAGTTGTTGCATCCCAATAGGATCCACAATAATTTGAATATGCATGTTTTTTTATAAGCAAATGGAAGTTTGGGTCATGACTAGAAAGGTGTATTATTAAAAATTAAAATTCAACCTTATATAAACTTAAACATTCACCGACGACTTTATTAGGCATTCAACGAGGCACTGGAAATATTCTTTAGAGAGTTTGGTCCATGTTGGCATGTTAGAATCACACAGTTGCTGCAGATTTGATGGCTAGTGAGTGTATTTATTTTTTGTAATATTTTGAAGAAGTCCTGTGCAACAGAATCCTCACCATCCTCCGATTTGTACCCCCACCCTGTAACCACGCAGCGGTGAGTGTCGGTCACTGTGTGAGACGAGGGCGGCACGCACACAGGCTGCACCAGCGGGCTCAGGGAAGCGGGCCAGGGCTTCTTTAGCTGCAGAAGGGCAATGTCATAGTCAAAGGTGTTTGAGTTGTAGTACTCGTGCAGTACGATCCGCTGGATCTCTGCCGCATAGCTGGCACTGCCCTGGGTCAGCATGCCAAGATGGGCGTTCCAGTATCGAGGGTCAGACAGCCTGCAGAGTCAAAGTTCAGAGGTCAAGACCCAAAGAAATGCATCTGAGAGAGAGAGACAGCATCCGAGAGTCTAGAACTGAAAATCTAAAATACTACGGTCATTGTTGATGCAGAATCATCTAAAGGTAAATGGATCAAATCTGCAATGATCTGACCTTTCTTTGCTGAAACAGTGAGCGGCTGAAACGAGCCACTTGGAAGAGATCACAGAGGCGCCACAGTACATGTTGCCGGCAAAGTGAAGGCTGACCTGCCAAGGCCACTCCCCTTCCAGGGCATTAACTCCGCCTACAATACGGCCGAAGCCTAACGATGAATTCACCCTCTTCAGTGGAGAGGGACGACCACAACCTGAGGAAGATGACGAATCAATCTGTCAAGAGCCGAAGGATTTAAATAATGTAAATCTGCTAGAATGTGCAGCTAGTTACAAAATGAAACGAAAAGTTCTACAAGAAGAGAATAGTGGGTCATGCGGACCCAACATCTGGGTCCGAACTCGACGAAAAACTAATATGATGAGTGCCTCTCTTTTAAATGGTGCAGGTCTTGTTGTTACTGCAACACATTCTCACTATCAAGTAATCATATGTGGACACATCCATGTTTAGGGAGTTTCTTAGGGGAGAAAAGGATAAACCTGAAGAAGAGCTTTCCACTTCAAAGAAACATAAAGCTGCTGTTCAAAGACACAACCAGAAGTCTTCCTGCAAACATGGATTTATGAAGATGGTTGTTCCAAAGTAATAAAGTCAATAAATTTAATAAAGTCTTCTTTTAAAGCAGCTACAAACATTTTACAGAAAATGAAGATTCAGTCAAATGAAGTTTCTGCCCTGTTGAAGATGCTTCTGAACTGGTAAAAGGGAGATTTAGGGATTTTACCTGCAGAAAGGCTGAATTTTGTAGGAATTTGTTCAGAAACTTTAGCAGAGACAAGCTTTTTTTTTCAGATGTGCATTCTTCTTGGGAGGGGTTTGATTTGTGGAAGAAGCTAATGAAGGTTGGTGGAAACTCCTTTCATCTAGTTTCCTGATGTCATCAGTGTTTCATAGTGTTCCTGTTGTGTGTGTGTGTTTTATGTTATGTGACATTAAATAATGTCAAAAAGCTTTAAATTGTTCTGAATTGATTTAAAGTGAGAGTTAGTTATTAATTAAATGGAGATGTGGCTCTAATCTCAGGCTACTTAAAATATACTACACTGAATATTTAGACATTTATTCTTCCTTAACTTAGTGAGATTATTAGTCAGATTTGTCTCTTTGAAAAACAATAATTTAAAGATGAAAGGTGTGTGTATGAGGAGGGTGGCGGCTCACCACAGTCTGCTTCATCACTACCATCCTGACAGTCAGGGACATTGTCACACTTTGCATTCTTCTTCAGAATGCAGGATCCACTTTTGCACTGAAACCTGATGTCAGAGCAGGTTGTTTCTGAAACAACATCACATTGTTATTGGCCAACAGGAAAATAAGCCTCTAAACTCGTGCAGGTGATTCTCACCCTTAGTGCAGTTCACTTCATCAGATCCATCCCTGCAGTCTCGTTCTCCATTGCACACAAACAAAGGATGTGGAGGATGGTTCGCAGCGCAGTTCATCGTTGAGCTCGCTGTGGAAACATTCTCCATGGATGAGTGGCGCCACACAATGAAAAACATTTTTATTACAAGACCTCATTGCCAGTGTTGTGTGACAGAACAGTTAAAATGACACATTCCTTGTTCGTCTCCAGTGTTTGATTACGTGTAAAACGACTCACAGCAGAAGACCTCGTCGCTCTCATCCTCGCAGTCGTCCAGCCCGTCGCAGAGACGCGTTTTTTCCACACACAGCCCGGTGGTGCACAGGAAGTGGCTGTCTGGACAGGCTGGTGGAAACGTTTGGTTAAAAACAACATGGTAACATCCATCCGTTTTCTTCACCCCTGTTCAGGGTCAAGGGGTTGCTGGAGCCTATAATTACTCATTCTGCAACTGCAGCTGCTGAAACTGTGAAATGTTTTTTTTTTTTTTTTAAAAACTGGTTCCTCTATCTATTTATCTGTCTATCTATGGCTTCAGTGCAGCAGATCTTACGCTGGCTGATGTTGTAGCTGCTGTAGAAAGCCTGGAAAGGCGGAGTGGAGGTGCGAGAGCTGCAACGAAACTCCATCTCTGGGTCATGGTCAGGAATCCGAAATACAGTCTGATGTCCCACATAGCTGCCACAGAAACTTCAGAGGAGGAAGACGGATGTTCATGTCCACTAGTGAGCAGTTCAATGATTTGACAGCAGGTGTGTGCAGATTTAGGCGCTTACATGAGTTCATTGACCTTCCACCAGCCGCTGTCACAGCCCTTCATTTCTTTAGGTTTCAGTTCATAGTTCTGGAACTGCAGTGCGACTCCTAAACTTGGGTTTGGGGCCTGCAGCAAAACAGAATATAGTTGTCAAAAGAACACAAATCTATATGAACTCAATCAGATCAACTGAGCCTACTTGATTAAATTTTTTTTTTTTTTCTCAATAGGTGCACACTAATGTAAAGAGCCATTGCTCTGCCTCAAATGAAGTAGACAGACATACAGTATGTGTGCCTGCATGCTATCTGGACTTCTGCTTTCTGTTAGGGGAATCTACTGTAGAATTTGCCTTCATGATTAAGTTTCTGTTCTAAGAGCTATCTTAGAGGAAAGTCAGCCTTCTGTCAGTTTTTCAGCTGTTTAAAAACCAAAGATTATTTACCTTGGATCTTTACCGTTCTTATTTTTAACAAGATTCTGAGGTTAAAGTCAGAATTTTATGATTGAAATCATGAGTCTAAGAATAAATTCAAATTCCAGAGAAAAAAAGTCACAATTTTGTGATAATTGTCAAAATTCTGAGATTAAAGAAGAAATTCATAAAAAAAGTTATCATTTTGAGATTGCAGTCAGATTTCTAACATTTATTTCACAGAAATCTAATTTTTTAAAAGTCAGATTTCTGACAAAATGTCAAAACTCAGAGAAAAAAGTCAGACTTTTATGATTAAAATCAACATTCTGAGACTAAAGACAGAATTTTGAGAAAAAAAGTAGAATTTTATGATTGATGTCAAAATCCTGAGAATAAAGATAGACTTGTATCTTTTTTCTCAGAATTCTGACTTTTTAAAAGTCAGATATCTGACAAAAAGTATGAATTTTGGGATTAAAGTTAAAATTCTGAGTCAGATTTCAGAGAAAAAAAAGTTAGACATTTTAGATAAAAGTCAGAAGCTTGAGAACAAAAGGCTAACATTTTGAGATTCAAGTCAAAATTCTAAGATTAAATTAATTCTTCTAACTTTTTTCTAAGAATTCTGACTTTTTCAGAGTCAGATTTCTGTCAAAATTTTTAGATTTAAGTCTTAAATCCAAGAAAACAATTCTTATTATTATGACTCAATTTTTTGCACCCATAATGTTTACCACTGCTCTCAGAATATGCCAGGATTGCTGTTTAAATCAAATAGGGTCTACTACACAGAATTCAAACATTGCATAAAGGATTGTTTGAGGACCTGAAATTTCCAGATGCATGAACACTGTGGGGGCAGCAGGCTGGGGTAGAAGGGGCTGTAAATCCGACTGTTGCTGTCAGACTCCGACTGGGTCTCAATGTGAGACAAACATTCTGGTAAAGACATGAAAACTTCCTTTAAATATTCACCACTGCATCTTTGGTAACTATAGGAGATCAACTTTTGGAACAGAAGTGTGTTCAACAGATGAAAACAGGAACTAACAAGAGAGTCATACTTTCCTCAGCAATGGCCTCAAAGTGGCCTTTGAAGCTTTTGTCACCATGTGTCATTCTGAAGGTCAACAGCATGACATTAGAGGTCGAGACAATGGAGAAAGAAGTGGACACCAACTCACAAAGCCTGCAGCAGAGACACACATCATTTGTTTTCTTAAGTGAAACCAAATTATTTATCAGGTAAAAAAAAGATAAGGAAATTGAATGTGATTTCAATATTCTATGGACACAAACTTTTAACTCTTCATGTATTTTCAATAATAATACAAACAAATTATTTAATATTTTTGATGTTTAAATTGATGCAAAATTTTGTGGAGTCCTGAGAAAATGAGAAAATATGACATGAAAGAGTTCAGATGTAAAAAAAATATATATAGTATGACCGTTACCATTCATATTTCAAGTTTTTAAATAGTTCGAGAATCAATACTGTGGTACGACTCTACCTACAATGAAGTGTTATGGTCAATTTACAAAAAACAAATATTATAACTTTAAATCATAGGCTGAATTTATGACCTTTTTTCTTTTACATTTATGTATTTTAAAGTTGTAAATGTATGATTTAATATCTTGTAGATTTCTGAAAAAAATGTCATACATTTATGAGAAAATGTGTTGTAAGTAATAAATTAACAAGTAAATACAATGGAGTATGAGGGCCACCAAAAAGAAAGTAATATTATGAGATTAAAATTTGTAAACTTACAATTTTTTATTTTGCAAATTTATGAGTTTTTGCTTATAAATTCACTTTTTTCATAAATGTACGACTTTTCTCTTATTTTATAGATTATTTTTTGTAAATATACGTGTTTTAAAGTTGTAACTGTTAAATTATTATTATATTATTATAAATTATTATTATTATTAAGTCATATTCTTATGACTTTCAAAGTCATAGGCTAAATTTATGACTTTTTTCTTGTAAATCTTTGAGGAAAAATAAAAAAATGAAGTTGTGTAAACTGGACTTAACTCTCTGTCCCAGGTTCCTTTCAAGTACTGTAATTTAAAAGCAAGTATGTGAAGGAAGGTCACAAATAAGTGACTCAGACATGAGAAGACTGTTAATGTGACCAGGAGTAAATCTAGAATCTTCCAAAATCAGGACCAGGTTGAATTATTTTAACTTTCAAGTTAAAACAAGTTTAAGCCACATTCTTTGATGAGCCCTTAATGCTTGTTTTTGTCTTTTTTGCATTTAACAGTATTTATAACTTGATGATTTCTAACATGTGAATTGTATTTCATACTGTCAGCTGCAGTCTCACCTGTGCAGGATGCGCCCTCTCATGGGCAGCAGAGCGTCGTACACAGTCAGCGCATCGTTCACACAGTCCGTGGGCTCGATGACAAAAGAGGTCACGGTCAGGCGGATCAGAGACCCGGGGACGGAGGTGAGCTTCACATGGCAGTTCACACCCCCCCACGGCGAGTAGACATTCAGGGGGACGCTGGCTCCGGGAAGGTTGGCATATAATTTATCTACACACTGAGAGTCTTGAAGGTGGAAGAAAAAAAAAGGTGAATTCCGACTTCGATGTCTGAAATGAACTGAAGTGGTGACTGTACCTGCTGTGTTGGATGTATAATCTGAGCGGTCAACACCTGCAGACAAGACAGAAAAGTTGACTTCAGGGAGAATTAACATCCTTATAAATGATCAGAAAGGTACCGTTGACGAGGATGGAGTCTATGTCAACGGGGAGCCCCATCAGGTATCCCACAGAGGACCGGTTCTTGAGGCTGGTGTGGACCGAGTCTCTGAGAATGGCCTCTAGACATTCCTCACACATGGCTGTGCTTTTTAGCTGGGGCACAATGAACACCATCCAGAAATGGACCAGCACCCCTCCTTGGTCGTTATTACTTAGATGACAAAAGAAAACAAAAAACAGAGAAACAATTTCAAATATTGGCCTCTTTGTGGCTCATGTTGACCCACAGGAAGCTGTACCTGAGGTCTGATATGACCGCCTGCTTGTAAAGTCTTGCCACTGATGACATCTTGTACACATTGCTCACCTAGGAGACACTCCCAATGATCACTACATTCCTTCACTCATTATTACGCAACACCACTGATAACATACCACAACTTGTATTTTGGTTGCCATGGACACAAACTCGTGGGACTCTGTCTGACGGTACTCAGGGATAAACTCCACATTTGCAACCCGGAACATCCCAGCAAAATAGGCTCCGCTGTAACTCTCCCTGCGGACTAAACCGAACTTTTAATAACAAAAATAGTGTTGGTAATTCATTTAATTGAAATAGCTCCACTTACAAATAAAAACCCACAGTAGGGACCATATGACGGTCACCACCACGAACACCACTGCGGTTACGATGACTGCGATGTGTGGGATGTTCAGCAGGTAGGCCCACAGCCTCTTCAGGCCTTTGGGCTTCCGTCTGGTCTTCCGGTACATCCTGCGCAGCTTCTGCAGAGTGTGGTCCACGGTGGACACCTCCACTGACACGTCTGCAATCTAAACACACATATGACCCTGCATGCCTTGTGGTAGAAAATACTGATTTATAAGAAGTTCCAGAAATAAATTCCAGATGAACCTTTGTGCTGCCCGAGGCATGTTCACACTAAAAGTGGAGTCATCTGGACCCCATAAGAAAGCAGAAAGGTTAAATAAGACTTAAAATGATATTAGATCGGTTAGTTTTGTGACTGAAAGTTAAATATGGAGCAGTTTTCCTCAACATTAGGTGAGGATTGCTGTTTTTAAAGTGATGCTGCAAGCATTGGTCAGCTGAAAGAGATGCTGCCGTCCTCGCTGCATCAGCTCATGAAAGAAATACTGTCAAAGTGTTACCAAACGTTCATAAATTATTCACCGTTTGTCATTCCATACGGTGCAGCAGCAGGGTATGGATTCCCAGCAAATACTTTAAAAAAATATATATAATTAACAGATGCATCACAAAGCTTCTGTTTTAAAATGTAGATATATTTACACCAGTTCAGTTCTTTAAAATGTTTTATTAATGAAATGAATCTCATTTAATCCAGCTTTTTTTTTTTAATAAATATGTAGAGTAGATGCATTTGTTGTAAATTCCTTTGCTGGATTACTCAAATATATATATGTAAAAAGTCACTGTGAGTCTGGAGGTTCAATATTTGGTAAAAGAAGAGACTTGCACCAAGTAGAGAAGCTAACTGCTGTCCAATGAGGATCTTATAAAAACATCTGTGAGACATGTGGAGGCACGCGCAATAGATTTCTATTGACGATGTGACAGATTAGGAAAAAAAAACCCATAATATTTGACTCTATAGGCACATTCTTTCTGTTGCTTCATAGTACAGCTGGGGATGATTCAAAACATGTTTTTGTAGCTTTACAGTTTTCTAATCAAGTACATTTGCTGACAGAAGGATCCCCAAACAATCATCAGCTGAAAACAGCAAACATCTTTTTTGGATTTTAAATGTCTGAAAACTTTTTTTTTTGTTTGTTTATAATATATTAAAAAGGATTAAATTTTTGCAAGAACTCACAGGCCAAAAAACAAACCAAACATGTTCTCTTACCCAACGATTGTACTTACACTAGCGGTGTCCTCTTGAGATACTTCATCATCTTCTCTGCTTGTCTGCTTGGTCTCCTGCTCTGTGCCCATGACCCAGAAATCCCATCTAATCTAATTTCCATTTGCTTTTTCAGTCATTCTCCCCTCTTTTCAGAACAGTAACTCTCAGACGTGGTGTTGAGCCACACCGCACGCCGCTCAGCTCTTCATTCAGCAGGTGTCTGAAACCAGATCCTTCAGCACAGACGAGCAGTGGGGAAAGAGGGAGCTCCCTGAAAGCAACAGATCGCCTTCAAGCCACCGCCTCAGGTTTCATACATTACCCTTCCACTCCACCTTTGATCAAATTCCCATAATATTCAGACAAATAAATGGTTTGAAAAGGTAATTCAATCAGAAAAATATGTTTGTATAAGTGTTTATTTACAGTGTTAAACAGTTTATGCAGATGTGTGTTTAATCCATTGGTCAAAAGGGGGAAAAAGGGTCCAGCCTTTGCGTTTTAAACTAAAACCTTATGTCAGTGTAAAAGCAGAATACATATCTTTGTCAACTCAAATAAAAAAAAACTTTAAGCTAAAATAAAAAAGGGTATAATTTGAGTAAGCAGCATATTTAACAAACTATTAAAATAGACATTAGGTATTTTAACACTGCCCTTTTCAAATTACAGGCACCGACTTAAACACATAAAAAAAAACACACAAAAAAACAAAACCTGACAGTACATTCATTCACACAAAAAAGGTGTTTAATGATAGCTCTGAACATGCAGAGAGGAGAAATAAATGAAGCGTCATTTCCTGAAAAAGGCATTACGGGTGAAGGTGTACAACAGGTGGTGGGGCTTTTGTTTGGGAGGTTCTGCCAGAGTGAAGACCTGCTGCTCAGGCACGCTGGTTGGAATGGTGATGTGGCGCTGCTGAAGTGGAGGGAGGTTCTGATGGAGCAGTGCAGCAGAACCAGTGTATCCGAGGTCTACAAAAACAAAAAACAATCAAAATAGAAATAAAAAATTATAAATTTAAATGAAAAACCACATATTTACTTACTCTTAATCTTTCCATGTTTGGGTCTTCTGGCATTAATGATGGCCTGTTTTCTTTGCTCTGCACTGATATCTATTCCTACAAAGAAAAGCAAAATATTAAACATTTAAAGCAGAATATTTATTGAAACCAACTTCATGATCATATTTTTTAATTGTATATGTCTTTGCAGGGATTATTGTTTATTTAGGTTTTTTTTTGGCTGAATTGAATTCTTCTATGCATGATTGCACAACATTTTAAGTTATCGACATGTTCTTAACATGTTCTTGTGTCATTTTTTTGATGATGGAGGACATAAATATAAAAAATGAGCTGAGTTTGTTTAATCAAATCATTCTGAATTAGGACGAAAAATGCTGTTTGAAAAATATTGATTTTTTTACATAGGAAATATAATGGGCTCCACTTATAGACGACTAGACCCATTTTTCTCGTCTGAGCTGGCATTTGGCTCAAAATTGTACAGCTGGATAGCTTCAATATTGCTGGCCATTTTTGTTGCACCGCTAATGTTAGCTTAGGGTTTGTAAGCTAGTGTGTAAACAGAGAGCTCTCAGCAACAGGGAGGGGAAAAAGGGTAGGATTTCTCTGCGTCCACAGTCTTTCCCACAATTCAGAGGTGAAGTCTTGATGATCTAATTTGTAACATTTTGGCTAAAAAATATTTTCAAAAGATGTTTGGCGGGGGACATTAAAGTGGCCTAATTTAAGAAAAACTAGAAATTGAGACCAAATCCAAATTCTTCCCCTCCAATTTTAGGGGCATTTGGAGGGTTAAGCTTGTCTGAAAAAGCTAATCTTCGCAGGCAGAGGGATGCAGAGCCCTGTGTTGCAAGGGTGTTCAACATCAATGCGGGTATGCTCTGATGCACTGAAGTTTCATTTAAATGTACATGACCTTATAAAGATATAAAACCAATGCTGTTATGTATTTGTGAGCGCTAGCAGCTCTGCGCTAACATAGCTGACCGGCGGCAATTGATGGTGTCATCGAGTAGGAGTACCGGACACTATTTTATCTCTCCGTTTGGAGGGCTAACTGTAGGAGAAGAATTTGGATTTGGCCCAAGACTTGGTCAGTGAGTTTTTTGAATCACCTACCCATCTCTTGGTCATCTTTGACTCGCTGCCTCTCTTTAGAAAAGGCCTGCAGCCACCTCTGCTTGTCCTGGGCTTTTCGGCAACACAGCACACACATGAACTCTAAAGTGGAGGCGTGGCGCAGGCGAAAGGCGTTCCTCAGGTTCAGGCCCAGGTCTGGGTCCCGCCCATCAGGCATGTCCAAGACCTCGGTCTGGTCCATATCTAGCCGTCCGCGGTAGTGGAGCAGATCTCTGCGCAGGACGTCCTTTTTGCAGAAGATCAGCTGGTGATCGAACAGGAAGAAGCTCCGCTGCTGCAGCTTACTCTGCCGGACGGCTCGAGTCAGCTCTCCGGAGTGGATCAGCTCGGAGCTGCGCTCCAGAACGTCCGGCCCCTGGAACACAATCAAAGAGACGGAACCGTTTTACGTGAGGAAGATCCAAACGGTTTGAAACATGAAAGAGGGTCCTCACCTCCCAGTGCAAAATAGAAACCTGCCAGTGAGCGATCGTGTCGATGCTCTCCAGCCGCCTCTTCCTCTCATTGATCAAACTGGCCACATTCTTCATGGCTTCATATGCTTCACTGACCCCACCGTGGTCACTGTAATTAAACAGTGAGGCGACAGTCAATAATCCAAGCAAAAAAAGGCTTTTTATTTACTAATTTTTATCATCTTAAAAAAAAAAACTGTATTCCCAAATAGTTTCTACATTACTAAATAGACAAAAATAGATTTTAGAATGAGATGTAAATGCTACCTGTGGTCTTTGGGTGTATATTTGAGCAGTTCTCCAAGCTGCAGTGGGTATTTACAGATCTTCTGCACTGGCGTGAGCAGAAAACCAGCGATAGAAATGTCAATCATCTGTTGGAGGAGGCGACAGGCCTCAAAGAAATGCTTATATTTCCCCATCTTCATGAGGCGCTGCAGCTCCGCACAGGCGGCCGGGTGAGTGTTACAGTACTCTGAGTAGATGGAAAAACCTTCCCCCTTGACGTAAGCAGAAACACTCAGTTAGTATTTAAAGTTAAATAAGGTGAGACAGGAGATGTGACGTGCGAACCTGGAGGAGAAAGCAGGAGCCGATGTCACTCAGATGCGGTTGCTCTTTGTTGTACTTTTTTTCCAGATCTCGAAGGAACTGCCTCTGAAAGCGGTAAATGTCTTCGATGTTGCTGAAGATGATCTTCAGCTGCTGCTCTGTGAACATGTCGGGGTGTTTCCGGCACTGACGGATGTACCCCTGGAACGCACAAAGCTTTCTAAAATCTGGCCAGCAGGTGGCAGTGTAGAGCAACGTCTACAACCCAGTGTTGATATTTACTGAAATTTAGATGAGGAGAAAATACCTCACAGATGTCTTTGAGGTGTTTGATGTAGATGCGTTCAGTGTTCATGATTTCCTGGACGACGTTGGATCTCATCTGCTTCCTGTGCTGGTTGTTGGCTGCGTCCCTGTGCGGTGGATCTTGCTGGTCAGCCACACTCTCAACACTTTCAGCACCCGAGTCCTCCTGGTTCACGCGCACCTGGAACACCAGAAACACGATCCCTCTGAACCACAATGTGCAACATGTCGATCTTTAAGGCGTGGGGAGTTCTTGACATATTTTTGTAATTTCTTTAAAACTAAAAACTACAAGCGAACAAAAGAACCTACTTAAAAATTACCATGGCAACTGAAAGTGGATGCTATGGTTCCTGTTCATGAACACAGATTGAGCACAGCTGATGCCCATCTGCCAATCAAATGCCATCACCGTGGTTACGCCAGCCTCTCTAATTAAGAGTCAACTGTCAATTAGTCCTAGTCACCAGAGAAACCAGCTGGCCCTTTCAGGCTGGAGCCTCTTCACACACTATTTAGAGGGCTTTCTGAATTTTGTTTGGGGCTTAGTCAGTTCCCCAGTCTTTTCTGTGCTGCTGGAGAACAAACGTGGGGCAGACTCATGGGGGTCACAACTTACTCTCACAAAGCTGGAGGGAAACCAGGCTTCCCTGTCAGCTCCTCTGCCCCACCACCAATCCTTATGCGAGGCGTCCAGGACGCGGATAACGTCTCCAGCCTTGAAGGCGAGCTCCTGCTCCTCCATAGTCACATGGTCCCAGAGAGCCTCCGCATACACAGTGTTGCCAGAGTTTATCCACTGAGTGACACACACAGATAAGATAAGCATACAATTACAAGGAGGCTAAGCCCAAGTCTAACATGTAAGATTATGTCCGAACATGTGAGTACAGCAGGGGCTGTTTTCATGAACCACATGGCTGCTCACAGATGAACGACCAGGAGGGTTCTCAGCATTACCTCGTTGAGCGCAGACAGCTCCACCCCCGACTCGAGGTAAGGTGTGACATCAGTGAGTTCATCGAAGCTGCCCTCCTCCTCCTCACTCACGCTGTCATCGAGGGTGGCAGAGCACTCGGAGATGCCATCTGCGGCATGTAAACAGAGATTACAAAACAGCACCGAGCAGATGGATGAAATCCATGCAGGTGTGTGTAAATGATGCAACCGCGGCATATCTTGATCCGTTTTGTTAACGTGACTTCTGAATCTGCAGCGAACCCCTTGGCTCCGTGTCAACTATTTCCTCCTCTGACATTTTTCCTCTTTTACACAAAAGATTCCAGCCCTCACCGCTGAGCACTCTGTGGAGCTTGCGCCTCCCCACGCGGTCCAGTCCAATGGGGGTGCTCTGGGAAAGAACAGAGGGACGAAACCTGGCAGACACTCCTTTGTAGGGGGGCACCTGGTGGGAGGGGATCGGTGGGCGCGACAGAGGCTGCAAAGATAAGAAGCAGCAAAAAAGTCCTGGGATTAGATTGTCTCTGATGTCACATCCAGGTAGATTCCATCAAAGTGGCAGAAAGCCTCTTGGAGAAGAGACAACTTCAATAATAAAAACTAGACTAAAGTTTATACACTACTCTGATGCGTCACTTTAAAAGAAAACTGTGCTTGTTGATAAACTTGTGATTTCTTTCTTTTTTATTATTTCAAAATCATTTTGTAACAATATAGTAATTTAATTTGACGTACAAGAAGAATAATGAGTACCATCGACAAACAAGGCCATGTAGTGAGAGATTTTGGGGCACAACCTTCTTCTCTAAAAGCATTGAACATGACAATGACCCAAAGCACACACACAGGAGAACCAAGGAGTGGCTCAGCTAGAAGCATATGATGGTTCTGGAGCCACTCTTCAGACCTAAACTCTGTGATAGCCCAGAAACCTTCTCTAGAGAAGATCTGTCTGGAGGAGTGGGCCAAAATCCCTTCTGCAGGAAGCGTTTGACCTGTGTTATCGCAAACAAAGGCCACTGTAACAAATATTAACATTGATTTTCAAATGTTTATTTGCAGAAGTAGAATGCAAATAAATTATTTAAAAAAAATTCTACAATCTGATTTCCAGATTTTTGTTTTTAGATTTTTACATAAGATGATTATTGTAAAATCACAGTGTTCAAATATTTATTTACTTCACCCTATTTTGATTGTTTTTGAGCGAAATATCTGCACCAAAAATGGAAAAACAAGAGACGATTCTGATGTTTGTACTCATATATATGATAGATAGTTTATAGTAATAATTTTTTATCGATTTATATAAACATTTTAACCAATGAAAAACAATATTCACATTTTTTTCTGATACTTGATTTAAATTCATGCTTATTTTAATGAAAAATTCTATTTACATAATCATGTGATTTATTGACACTTAAGGTTTCTTAATGACCTGTATCTGTGCTGGTAAGATATAAATATCTGATTAGAAAATATGAACGGGAAAATGATAATTCATGTAGAGGTTGAGCTGGGGTGGGACTATGTAAATTTGCTTCCTCCCATTCCCTTTCTAGCAACCTATAATTTGATGCCTTATTATTCTGTGTTTGATTTGACTTTGTAACGATGTAAACCTCTGTTGATTGTTTATGCATTATTCTTGCTTTGATTGCTTGAAAAAAATCATTTCTAATCTAATCTAAAAACACAAATAACAGAAATAATGTTTTGAATTCTTTTTAGCTTTGTAACTAAAGTCTATGTTATGCTAAAACATTTTAACATGAATGTGCAATATTTAACCTTTTTTCTAAAATTAGAAAATAAATTTGTGTGTGAGGCTTACAGGGGGGAGGCGTTCCTCCTTCAGTTGTGCGTCTGCAGGAAACAGGTCAACGGCTCCGGCCACCGACATGCGGCGCTGAATCTGAGCGCCCCCACTCACTCTGAAGCTTTTAGGGAGGCTTTCATTCTCAAAATCACTGCAACCTTTCTGTGACAGAGTTTCTGCTGTCCTTTCTTCGTGATTTTGCTCCGCTGTTTCCTCGGGGATGGGGTGCTTCCTGGAAACCAGCTGCGCGTAGTCGGATAGGGGTCGCGGTCGGGGGCGCACACTTCTCCTGCGGGGTTTGACGGAAGGTGTTTCTGCAGAGGGCGAGGCTGCATCTTCAGAAGACGTGGGCGACGCCGGTGACTCCGAGAGGCTCGCTGAGGATACGGGAGCGGTGCTGCTTGCCGCTGGAGACACCTCCTCTTTAAGAAGTGCTTCTCGTCCTTCTAGATGTGATGCTACCTGGAAAATCAAAGCAAAAGTTCCAATTAGGCTTTGCTTTGGTCATAAAATATTTAACTCAGATACAGATTCTTCTAAAAAAGAAAAATATTATTAACAATTTCTTAAATGTTTAAGTTGATAAACATATAAAAATATTCAGATTAACAGATATTGGCTTTTACATTTTAGAAAAAAGGTTGACAAATGTGCAAAAAATGTGACAAAACACCACAAGACAATATAATTCCTTTGGATTTCTCAGGAATCAGAAGTTGCTTACTGATATAGAAACTACAGCAAAGATTTTCAATCATCCAGAAAAATCAAACCTCACCTCTTGCTTGTCTGCGTCTGAGTCTGGACTGCGGCATATGCACTGGAACGGCACACAGTGTGCTAGCACCATTATGAAACACAAACACTAGCTGGCCTGCAGTTCTAAAGACCAAGCCATTCAAGCTTTTTAAGATTAGTTAAAGCCCTTAGATTCCTGAAGTAAACAAATCTGCTTTTACGATTCATCGTTATAGAAAAATCTAAAGATCGGCTACAAAAATTCGAAACTTTTAGTCCTATCTGTTCTGTTGCTGTTAGCTGTCAAGAGCCTGGAGTTCACAGAGCTGAACTTTGATTCATCTACTTTTTAGAGAAGGAGGGGTGAAAGCGGGCTTTGCTCAGTCATCGCCTCTTACCTTCCCACAGGACTATGAGGCCCTTTTGCGCAAGAGCCACTAATCATAAACAAGGCCTAATCATTAACTCTCCCGACTCCTTCGGAGTGCCACAGGCCGGCAGGCTCAGCGTGCCGCTGTGCGGGAGCGGACACCGGGAATCGAACAGAGCCGAGGTGGTTAAGGCAACTCTTTCTGCTCAGGTTTATGACACACGTCCCCAACGCTGGCAAGGTTCACGTCGACATAACAGCTTATCTCAATAAATAAGGAACACACAGATAACTTCATACTGACACAGGTAATGCTTCATTTCTGAAGATAAGGGTCAAAGCTCTTCAAGTGAAGGAACGCATAAATGATCCGTTTGTTTTATATCAGATTCAATATTTGCCTTCCTTCTCGGTTATATAAGATTGACTTTTATCTGTTTTTATTGGTCTACACGTGCATCTCTGTGTGTTGACAGAGTCTCTAGAGAGTCAAAGTTCATACATATATTTCCAGCAAAAGTACACTAAAACTCTTGAGAGTTTTGTTGTTATTTCAACCCTTTACAATACAAATAAAAAACAACTGTCACCAGAGGTTAAAGTCCCATTTTGACAGAAATGGAAGACAGAAGGGCCGGACCAGGAGCAGATTCGGGCTTTTTTTGGTTATTCACCTCATAAAAGAAAGAAATAACACATGATTTTTTTTTTTAAAAAAGCCTTAATTTTAATTTATAATTACTTTAAAACAAAACATTTTAGGGTTTGTTTTTTTTTGATAATGGTGGCTTCTGTTCAAGTTTTAGTGCAAATGGGGTAATGTCCCCCTGTGAAAAACTCAAACTCAGTAAAATCACTAAAAGGATCGTCTCACTTGGAAATCCCACATGAATATTGGAAAACAACCAATATTCTAACACTGAATGAATGCAGAATAACTTTCTCCGCCTGAACAAAGGTAAATTTATTAGTAGTGTGCCATCTATGGGGAGATACCTTAATTTTTCCAGCTTGGCGGGCCAGATTTAATAGTTTAACGGTGGCCCCCAGGTCATAGCTTGCCCACCCCTGGTCTACACTATTCCCGCTAGCTTAAAGCCCCTCACGACCTTCAAGTTAACATTAGTAGTACAACAAAAATGGCCAGTTTTCAACCAGAAGCAAGCTTGGATGCAGAAAATGAAGATTTTATTGTGGACTAATGATTGTATTTCTATGTAACAACTACTGAATTTTTTTCATCTGCTCCTGATTCACTACAAATTGAATAAAGAAATACTCAGTGTTCATCTGAATTATCTCCATCATGATAAAGATGCTACAACAACATGCTAGAAACACCAAAATCTTTCATTGGAGTGTCTTTACAGGTGTGAGAAAGAGCTGCCGTCTTACCTGGTTTGGTAACAAGTTGCTGTTGTTCTGGTCTTGCTGTTGTGGAGGCTTTCTTTGGTTTTGTGGAGACGAACAGCACTGGAGCTTTTCTTTAGAAGTGCTCATTGACCCAAAAGCCAGGCGCTCAACTGAGATCTGCTGCGTTGTCTCTGAGGGCTCCAAGAAAACACTGTCGATATTGCGATCCTCCTCGGATCCTCCGTCGTTCTCGGGCCGGAGATGAACCAGAGGAGTGTGTTCAACAGAAGCGACCTGGGCGTTGACGGCCACAGGCCTGCGCTGTCTCTCGTAAGTTTTAAGGCAGGGTACGCGGCGAGAATAGTCGTCATGGAGACGACTCAATGGCGACAAAGGAGGCGGAGATGGGGGTCCAGGGGAAGAGCTTCCCCTGCGCCGAGAAGTTAGGTCAGTCATGCTGCCAACTAGCTTTAGCATCGATCCTTTAGTCTTCCAGAGCCCACTCCTGTGGTTCCTCATACTGGATCGCAGATCTACTGAAGAGGCACTAGAAGTCCTTTGAATGTTTGGTGTCCCGTTGGACAAACCATTTTTCTGTGGGTCTTCAGGACCTGAAGATGGGGCTTTGCGCCTAAAAGGAGCTTTAAATAAATTAATGTTCTCTGCGCTTTTACTCAGTCTACTCAAAACCTTCACGTTCGTGTTTTCGTCCAGATTCTCTGTTTTTGCATTGCCTTTGGGTGTCTGATTTGGTTCCCGTGGGGTAACTCCAGTTTCATGGTGACACCCTCCTGCTTGTCTCACATTTGCTTTGTCAGATATAGAGATGCGTCCTGCTCCATACGCTCTTCTGATACTCCTTGAGAATCTCGGGTTCCGTGAGAATTCATCGAATTCGTAGTCTTCCTCATCACAATCCTCCACGCCTGAGCCGTACTGGTGGACGGCAGACAACATCTGGTTTGGAACATCCGCCGTAGATGCACTGCATCCTTCTGATGTGTTTAAATAATTTGCAACATCAGCTAAACCGTGGTCAGTATGGCTAGAATCTGAGCCATTGGTCATGTGGTCAGATGACGGGACGTGGTCCCCATTATGAATCGCCGCCCCTTTTGTTTGAATCCCTTGTAGCACAGACGATCGCAGCTTTTTAAACGAGTCTACAACCCCAAACCCTGACAGTCCGGTCCATGGCTGAGAGCTGCTGCTGCCGTGGGCCGCAGACGGACTGTCTGGAGCAGGAGGGTGCAGAGGGACAGGACCTTTCCTTGAATTTGAAAACAGCCTCATAATTTTTGAAGAGTAAGGTTTTCTGTCATGTTGACCTGAAACAGAACTGGACCAGGCAGAAGACTTGACGCCATTCAATCGGCTCTCATCTGAATGAGCACCAGGTTGGACGTGGGCACCACACCCAGGGAGCAGATATGGGACGGAACCCCTCTCAGCATGGTTCTGAAATGGATATATGTCACTAAGTGGTCTGTTCCGGATCAGGGGATCAGCTTTTGAGCTCTGGAGACAAGGGTGAGAGTCAGACAAGACCCTTTCCGTTTGATCTGCCTGCAAAACAAACAAAGCTGTTCTTAATGACCTTCACGTGGTTTCCAGCAAAGCTCAGAGATCCATTCTAAAGCACAATGTACATAACACAGTTCACTAAAGCTGATCAGAAAGACGGAAATGACCTCAAACACCTTTCCTTTTAGCGTTTTTAAGATCAAATAACAACTAAATAGAGCTTAAGTGGAAAAATACATTTACCTAACAAAGGTTACAGAAAAAGTCCCCTAAGATTTCGAAATGACAAGAATTACAAGATGAGTACACAGATGAATGATCCGCTGTGCACAGGGTCCGGAGGAGGAAGACCTTTCACTGAGAACACAACACGTATTTGTCCTTGGTGCTCTATTTCAACGTCCAAGGAGAGCTGAGGCCCAGGCTGGGGTGGTGGAGGGCGCTCAGTTCAGTTTTAAGGGGTGTGTGATTCATGGCAGTGGCTAAAGCAGCTGAAGCTTTGAAGTGCAGCTTTGTGAGCGTGACTAAGCAATGAAATTTGCTAATCCATTGTGATTAATGCAACAAATTGCCCTTTTTCTCCAGATTACATAGAAAATTAAGCGATAGAACTCCCGGTCATCAGGTCAGTGACAACATTAACGAATCATTCTCAGTGGTTACCAAATAAATCAATATGAAAACTCTCAATATTACTCTTTATTTTGGAATTCTGGGTCAACATACAGATTATCCATTTATCACCAAGGCTTTAGTAATCCAGTAAACACAATAAAAACATTCCCTCAAAAGCAAAGTTTTCTTAAATGTAAAGAAAATTAAAACTCTTCCATCAAAAATAACCAAATCTGACTAATTTGCAGTATAGTTTGATGGTTTTTTCTTCAAAAAACTTTGAATTTTGCAATAATCTGTGTACTATAAAATATTCTTTCAGTAGGAAAATGTACTTCTACTATGAAAGAATTCTGGATCTGCACACCACAACCCTGTTTAAATATGAGATAGAATAGGTAAAATCATCAATTTTCTTTAGACAATGTAAACATCATAACTGTTTTATCCTAATTGAAAATACTTAGCAAGAATTCAACTATCAACATTTTCCCCCAAAGTAAATCATTTTCCTGTATTGATATTTCTGCTGTATGTTCCTGCTGAGAGCATGAAAATATGCAGGTCAGAACGGCTGCATACAGCAATACTATCCTGGCTCCATTCTTGGCTCTTATCCTCTACATTTACTCCTGCAGCCGAACAAAGTAGCATTTTCTGAAAATTTATACAAAAATTGTGCACTAATGTGTAGTTGTGGTGGCAAAAAACCCAATCTATCCAATCCCAGAGTCCAATAACGATAGGGATGGACTTCAGCAGGTATGGGAATTGAGAGTGCATACAACAAAGAGCTACAGTCCATTAAGCTCTAACAGCACTTATGTTTTAAATCTTGGTGACTTATGAGATAAGGAGATGTTTATTGAGGATTATGTATTCTTTCGTCTAGTAAAAAGGCTGTACAAATAAAAGACAATGAAAGCAATGTTTTGGGGCAGAATAAAATAAAATTGTTAAACAAAAAAAATATTTATAGAACCAATTCTGTGCTTTTTTAACCATCGTGCTCTCTTATGGGGTTGACCCCACCCTTATGTTGGTGTGTGATCCCTTTCATGACAAAGATGGACAGGATTTTATCTCTGCAAAGGACACCAGTGAAGATAAAAAATTCTTGGAAAAAAAAAGCCCCGTCTTGTGGGGTCCAGATGACCCGACTTTTAATGTAAACATGAATAAAAATAGTACAAAAATACACGACAAAGATAAAATGTAAATTCCTTGAAGAACAAACTGTCAGAATAAAATATTCAGGTTATTCCATACGAAGAATTTTTTTTCAAAAGCTAATTTTCTTTGCTGATATGAATCGAATTCTTCCAGAAAGAAAAAAAAAAAAGATAGGATTGTATATTAGGGCTGGGAATCACAGGGTTCCCCCATGATATGATGCAATACACAGCTAACAATATCAATGATATCACGGTACAGCAATAAATGGTAAAAATAGTTTCTAATAACTCACATTATATGAAAGAAGACATATTTTTAGGTAAAATATTTACTCATTTATTTTTCAGCTTGAACATAATAATAATAATAATCAACTTGTGTATTTTTTTGTGCAACAAATAATAGACACTTAGTGCAAATCAGTAAGAGTATGTCTTTGACAATTATTGACACCAAGTAATTGGAATTATTTGAAAAATTTAGTGTTCACAATAGTAAACATGCACAGCAGGGACACCACTTAGTGCAAAATTGTTGTAAAAAACAGAACAAAGATAAAATAATTCAAGTAGCTGCCAGAAACATTGGTGCTCATGACAGCCAGTCTCGCAACGCGCACCACCTACCTACCTCCAAAGGAACATCTCACCACAGGATGACTAATAGAATCTTTTACAGCCTCTTAATAAAAGATCGATACTTGGTGAGAACCCATCGAGAATCAATTGCAGAACTAAATATTGCTATTGGGCACACCCCTAGTCAATGATACTAGCAGATGCGGCATTAAAAAGCACACACCATAGTTTAACTATAAATTAGCCCAAAAAACCTCAGTAGATACCAAACTAGCCAAAAAAGCCAACACTTTGCTAAAATATTAACTTGACTCAAAATTGACCAAATTAGTCAAAAAAGCTAACACATTGCTAACATACTAGCTTAGCTCATAATTGGCCCTAAAAACCTCAGTAGATGCCAAATTAGCCAAATAAGCTAGAACATTGCTAAAGTGTTAGCTAAACTCATAAATTGCTATATGAAACTTTAATAGTAAAAATTTCCTTAACATGCTGAACGTTTTGATACCCATATTGCATAGGTTTCAAAGTGTGCAAAAAACTATGAATTTTGTGGGAAAAAAAAAATCGTAACTTATGTAAAATTTTAAAAAATTGTAAAAAATTGTGTACATTTTTTAAATTTGCATACAATTGCACAATGCCAAAAGTACAAGCATGAATTTCCTGAACATGCTGAATGTTTTAATTTTCAGAAGTTGCATAAATTTCAGAATTTGCAGAAATTTGAACTGTAAAGTGCACAAATACGAGCTGAACATCGTTATACCAAGATTGCAGAAATGATAAAAAGTGTGATTGAGTTTTATGGTCCAAAAAGTGTACGGAAGAAAAATAAAAAATAATAATAAAGAGAAACAGAATCACAATAGTGTGAATTCTTTAAAGCATTCACACAATAAAAGTATATGTTTTGACAATCCTCATGGTTTTACCAAGAATCATCATTAATCTTAAGAGAAAACAATTAAAAGTCCGCCCATTTTGACACAAGAAACTGAAAAGTAGCCTCTTTATTTATGTTTGCGTATTGTATTTTCTTCTACACAATACCCTGTGCTAATATTGCCATCTTCCAAGAAGAATGACATAATACAAGACGCTCCACACATCCACTGAGCCCACAACAACAATAAAGGTTCATGCATCTTTGAGATTTTTTCTATGCAAAAAGGCATAAGTTTAAATGTTCATTCAAGCGTCACTTTTATGTAACATTATAAGTAAACATTAGGGAAAGCAAAACTGAAATAGAGTATACATTCTTTATGTTTAGATAAGACAAGATTATGCACAAAGTGCTTCTGCAACATTCCCATAATTCCCTGGTGCATGTTAAAAGGCAGATGAGCTTTCTCAATCAACCACTGTGGAATCTGCTGTCACTCCAACCAGCTTGCTTCATCACACTTATGTAAACACTGATCCACGGCTGCCAAGCACCGCTGCTGACAGACACTGAACACCCCCGAAAACAATGTGCTGCTTTGAAAACGCTGCTGAATCCTCTGCTTGTGCTTTCTCCTCCACAACAGAAGAAGACAATGTTGAGAAGCAACTTTCAAGAATAGATCAATATATCCATTTACTTCCTACACAGAGAGGTAAAGGAACTTTTACAGCTCAAGTAGATTGTATTGAATTGTTTTAATATATGGAGGTTATAAAAATCTGTCCCATCTCTCTTACTCTATATTTCCTCCCTGAGGCAGCTGTTGCAGCTGGCACTTACTAAATCTTGGCAACACTATTAATAAGTTATGTTGACACAGACGGACATTTTTAAAGGATAAAATCCCCAACTAACTCTCCACTGTGTATGTTTTTATAACCTTTAGCATTTAGATGTAAATAAGGAGACTGCATGGGACGCAGCTCTAAGTTTGAATGTAGAGACAATAAAAAATAATGAAAAAAAACACGAAATTATTCAAATTAAAAGGACAAGTTGGGCAATTCTTTGAAAGTAGGACTGGGAAATAGATCAATTTTATTGATAAATTCACATTAAATATTTATTTTTTAGAAAATTTTGATTTTATTTTCTTGGGTTTCAGTTCATTTTTAGCTACATGCAAAGGTAAAAATGGCAGTTTGCAAAAAGTTTCTTTGGTTTCATGGAGCTCGTCCAGTTTTGTGAGTTCAAAATCAGCAAAATCTGTTGGAATCTTGAGGCTATAAAATTGAGTGTTCGAGAAATTTGTTTCCACGCTTGTTGAGTTTATCACAAGATGCTAAAGCTAGCGGTAACTAACGAAACACCTGAGGAATTGTTTTACAAACTCTTAAATACAAATATATTCTGTCATTTGTACCTTTTGTTAAAAGTATTTTTTTTAATTAAATTTAAATTGGAAATCAAATTTGGTGTGAAAAATCTGAGATATTATTCTTTGGTAAATACATAAATTTGCCCAGCCATAATCCAAAGTGCAGTTAATATTTTCAGACTTTAGAGTTTTGGTAAAAAAATAACAAAAAATCTGGTGAAAAAGTAACAAAGGATCAATAAGATATGCAATATAATTATTCACTTAACTACATCCATAATACAAAACAATTTCTCCTTGGCGGGAAAGCTTTTTTCTGCTATTCTGATTATCACAAAAACTAGACATGCATAAAACGTCACATCAAACTATTAAAATTATCTAAAGTTCAAGTTGAATGATAAGAAATAATTTCCTTTTCCAGAAATTAGGTCAAAGTAAACAATGTTTGCTGCTAATCCATCAATAAAGTCATGCAACTAGTAAGATACAGACCATAAATACTCACGTACGCTTCAATATCTCTTCCTGCCGTCTTTGAGCTCACATCAGAATTATGCTACGCTTTCACATGCAGCCAGTATGGGAGGCTCACCGTGTCTCACCAGCTTCCTTTTGCTAATCTGTTGATGGGAGCGGCACACTGGAGGCCCTGGTCCAGAGTTAATTAAGAGCTCAGGGAGGAGTACCCCCTCCACCTCCATACAAAAACACACATACACACAGCAGCCGGCTGGAGCCAGATTAGACTCCTGGAGATGGGGAGGAACATGCACGCTGATGCACAAACATGCACACACAGAGGACGGAGGCAGAACTTTGTGTACATGTTTGATTCCAAAAGCACATATGCAATTAGCCAGAGCATCCTTTCCCATGGAGCAGGGGAGGAGCCGAGCCTTTTCAATAATCAACTCCCTTCCCTTCAAGCCGTTATGTAAGGCCTCATAAACGTGTGGTGTGAAATGACCCTCTGCAACAAGGTTCACCTGCATGGAGGTATGTCTGCTTAAGGCGAAAATAAAAATCTATTAACTCAAAAAAAAAAAAAAAAAAAAAACAAGCAAGAGGTGAATTGAAAAACCAGACAGGAGGCATAAAAGGAAAGTTAGACTTTGTATTTTTATTCAGCGGCTTAACTTTGAGACAGACGCAACACCCTGGAGCACTACCATTCCACTGTAAGCTGCCACTTTGTCTGGATAGATCAGAGCACATGAGGAAAACAGTAACATTAATAGTACTTTAGGGATCAGATAGTTAGCTAAATAAGTGCTCATCTTTTAATATTGTTTAAAATCTCACTTTAAAAGCATTCCCAGTGGTATTTTAATTATAATTAGGTTGTTTTTAAGACGGAATCAAAAACTTGTGTTGTTTCCTAAGACATCGTTTCTGGAGAGTGGCAGGAGTTCTTTAGAAATTCGCCTCCAAGTTGTGGGTTGAGTAAGCCTTCCCTCATTTCCCCATCATCCCTTTGTTTACACTCTCTCCTACTAGCTTACAGCCCCTCACAACCCCAACCTAGGATTATGGATGCAACAAAAACGGCAATTTCGGAGCTATCCAGCCGTACAGTTTTGAGCCAGCTCAGACAAGGACACCAAAGACGTTCATGGATCTTGTTGTCGAAAAGTGGCATGAAAATAGAGTGAAGTAGGGAGATTGTGGCTTGCTATTGTAGGTCTTACATCACATCTACAAGCTTTCCCCAAGTGCATTTTTTTTATCTGCTCCTGATTCAAATCAATTTTAAGCTTAATTTTCTTAATATATGGCCTCAGAAAAATGCCACAAGAACATGTTGAAAAGACCAAAAACAATTTTGTGGACCCATTGAACCATATCAAACTGTACCATTTTTTGTCCCCTGTTGGATGTAGGTCCATATAAAAAAAATGGAACGGAACAGTTATACCTCTTTTCCACTGAGCGGTCCAGACCAGACTGGATGGGACTGGAATGGTATTTTGAGCGTTTCCGTAATAAAACGGACCCATTTGTATCATTTTTGTTCCCCTGTTGTTTTTAGAAAAATAGAATGGACCAGATAGGGCGGAGCTACTGTTGTCACACAATGAAAACGATTGATTGGCGGAAAGGTATTACGACAACAGCAAGCATCCAACCAGTACTTTTCCCGACTCAAGATCCATGCCGAAACTTTTGTCCTCTTTTGGGCTGTATTCTTCTTCGCCTTCCACAATATTCTTGCAAAGAATATTAGTTTCTTTGCATTTAGCATTCCCTGCTATTCGTGGGGGTTCAGGACCAAAGACGAGCCAAATCCACGAATACGGAGAACCGCTGCAGTCACACCGTTATATCTCCACTATATCATCGGTCTACATTACAATGTAAACAAAGCATTTGGGTTCTTGCCTGCAAGGCCATATGGTTTAAAAGTGGGCAGAAAATGTGGACCCCAATTGGGTTTATCCATTGTTTCCATGGTGGCCCCACCTGTGTTTGCACACGTTGGCTTAAGTGGGCTGGCCCTCTACACTAGCCAGTCGCCCTGTGGACAGTGTAGCGATCTTTGCTGCCCAGGGTCCGACAGAGCTAGCTAGGTCGCCGCCCAGGCTGCTGGTCCCTGGGCAATGGAGCCAATGTGGGCAAACACAGGTGGGGTCCACTTGGCCCAGCGGGCAGGAGTAGAGCTACTGTCATCTATGATGAAACCTGTTGGTTGGTGGAAGGTCATTATAAGAAAAGAAATCACCAAAATCAAAAATGTCCCCTCTTTCCTGCTGTTTTCCTTTTCACTGCCTGTTCTCTAAAACAACAATAAATGTTTTGTATATACGAAGTACCAAGAGGACAGTGGACAAAAATGAGCTTCTAGATGACATCAATTGTTGTTGCTGATAGCTTTGCTGTTGCTGTAATCGCACTACTATGACGCAAAGCTACGTGATCGGCCGACACCCCACTTGCACTGTGATGGTCCAACTTTGAGTGGAAACGCTCACCTGAATTGCCTGGACAGTTCTAAACCCTTCTGTACTGTACAGTGGAAACAAGGCTTAAAATACACAGACAGTATGTGGCACACAGGAGAATAAAACCCAAATATTTGATTCTTTAAGAGCAAAAGTTCACAGTTGCACAAGATTCTTGCAAGATGGAGCAAGACTTAACATAACTGTGCGCTGATATGATTCCATATCAAAATCCTTTCATTGTTGATGCTCGTCAGTCAACCTTTAGAGCTCTCCAGGCTGAAGTGAAGAAATGCAGGAGAAGAGTGGGAGAGGGGAGGGGTGTGTATAGCATATTATTCCTTCATTCCAGTAATAAGCTGATTAGAGGAGCTTTACCAGTCTGTGTGCAGGACTGGTTTCATCTACACATCTAATCAGGAGGATCATAGTAGTGAGTGAGGAGCACCCAAAGATTGTAAACAAAATACCCACACTTGAAGGTGGGCAGAACTGGTTCTGGGACCTGCAGAGGGTGGGGGGGTATTTTTGTCGTTTATTTTAAGAAAAAAAATCATAAATGTGGATCTACTTTTTGCTATATAAATGTGATAAAGACGCTTGGCCTAGTTTCTCCTTTCGGATCAGAAAGATGAAGCATGGGAGACACCACGCCTCTTCTCACAGAGCATGGGAAGATTGGGTCGAGGGAGTGGCTCCACTCTCACACGAAGCCGGCGCGAACTCACCTGATCTGAAAGGGACTGTCATAGAGACAGACACGCAGAAATCTAATACCACATAATGTACAGAGCTTTGTGAGGACAAAACACCACTGAGCCTTGTTGTCATTAGCCAAAAGTGTAACCTGACGAGATGCTTCATCGACATTCAAGAACCATGAAGCAAAAAAGTTTCTCAGGAAGAGGCAGTTTGTGTAAACTGCATCAATTTAAGAATTCAATTTTTTTATAACCAGTTTGTAAAACGATTGTGTAGAAATTCTGGAGTCGTTTAAGGAAAGTTAAATAAAATCTGAAAGAAAAGAAAAGTATACTTTTTGAGGAAAGATTGATAAATACCTCAATTTAAAAAAGAGGACACAACATGAAAGACAATCAGAACACAAGTGCTCACTTAAGGTCACACTCCAATTATCTTTTGAACAATCATAAAAGCATTTCCAGTGTTTTTTTGTTTTTTTTTTTTTTAATTAAGATTATGCAGTTTTTAGCCAAAATAAAAGACCAATGTTGTTTTCTATGACATTGTTTCTGCAGAGCGGCAGGAGCTCATTGAGATGTGGGCAGAACCCTGGGAATGAAGTAAGCCTTCCCTAATTTTCATCCATATTGTGGAAAAATGACCACTTTATTTAACTATAGGCGGAGGAAAGCATTTTATGGGTGATGTCACATGCAGCTCTGTCCATCTATAAACAGTCTATGGTTGGAACCGGAATAAGCCCCTTTTGGTGTCCAGTTCTCTGTATACAGTCAATGGTTGGAAATACTGCAGCACATATCACTTCTACAGGCTTTAACAGCATTTTTTCGTCTGCTCCTGGTTTACAACAATTTGAACAAAGAAATACTCAGAAACCCAATTTTAGGCTTAGTTTTGTTTGGATATGTCCTCTATCGTGAGAAAAAAATGCCACAAAAGGCATGATTTTCCCTGGAGTGGGTCTTCAAAAGAATCACCCCAATTTGTGCGTGCACAATTCTTCTGCGTAACTTTGTGTGTAGTTCTTGATTTGTGCACATAAACAGTCTTACATCAGATTTGTGTGTAAATGTGATTCTGAGTGTTTGTAACAAGCGTAAAGTTAGTTTCAAGCTGTTGTAATTTTAATTTCTGCGTGAATAAATCGTGTTTTGTATTTGTAAAATTTACTCATTTTTGTACTTATGCACAATTTATTGTATGAGTTAAAAATCAAGAATTACGCACGCACAGATTTAAAGTTACGCACAAATTACGCACGCGCAAATCCAGTTATACGCAAAAATCAAGAATTACGCACGCACAAATCGGGGTGAGTCTATTTTCTCTCCATAAAAACCTGCCTTCATTTACTTTCTTGGACCGTTGGGCCCCTTTGTAGTCCCCCCCACCCTCACAAACTCCATGAACAGGCTGGCATCTCCCACATCACTATAACAACCACCGCTGTAATGCACTACAAAGCCCCCCCACACTCACACCCAAAAAACAGTGAACCAGAAACTCCAAAGGACCCGTATAGCGATCCACTGCACTTTTAAAGTCTGTTTTTACGCAGAACTCACCCTGCTCATGGTGACAGATGTTCTCCTCCTGACCTCTCTTCTCACATCAAAAGAAGCCGTGTGGGTCTTTTATCCATCATGGAGGGCTCTCCGTCTTCCAGGGGGGCTCGCTGCCTCGTTTTTTGTCCCCTCGGAAAACATGTCGGGCTCCAAAGGAGAAAAAAGGAGCGGAGCCGTGACTCTCTAGTCCCCCCCTAACATCCCGACAACAAATGGCTGGCTGACTTCTCAGACTCGCTGCGCTAGCAAACTTAAGCTAGCTCAATGATAAACTTTTGAGTTGCGCAACGGCAGCGGGTTTCTCATTTCACTTTTGCGAACCGGCAGAACTCGTTATAAGTCAGGGGAGCGCGAGATAAACAGTGAATCATGCTACTTTCCCCCACATTAACCCAGAAGACGTCCAGCGCACATCCACGAGCGATCTTTCTCGGAGGATTGAGCATCATTATTGCACTTGTTGCAGGGTTTCAGGGGGCGGGGCCAGAGTGGGTTACCGCTTGAGGTTACTGGTTGACCACAGCGTGACCACTCGGGAAGCAGCCAATCACAAATCAGCGTTGGAATCCAGAACCACAAAGCCACGCCCACTCTGGAAAGAAAGATGTCAATGCTGCACCTTGCTTCCTGTGTGCCAGACAACAAAAAAAGAGACTGGGTCTTCCAGTTATTCCGAACTGCTTCTTCCTCATGTCAAGAATCTGAATCATCGAAAGAAATGCTACCTGTGTGGTTGTGCCCTTCCCCAAATACAACAGGAGGAGGGGCAGGATCATTTCACCAAAGCTATTTTTATTGTTGCAAATGCTGAACAAGCAAAAGAAAATGTGCTAAAATAACCTTCTTAAAGTGAAAGCGGCATGTGTCACCCTTAATTACACATTAACTTTCCGGTGGGTCAAATCAAGCTGTGGATGTTGACTCCAGGTTGAAAGGTCTGCAGAATCATGAATCACAGATCTACTGATAAAGGGTCATAAAGTGCAGGGAGAGCAGCAGGATCTGAACTGGAGAACATACAAACCGATCCAGTTAAAAACCCACTCCTATAAACATTAGGTGTTTTTAACATGTTTTGTGCCACTTTTTATGTGACAGAGGACAATGTATTGGGCAGATCGATCCAAAATATCAATCTCAAGTTGGTTTTGGATCAATACCGGCCCACAGTTGATGATATTTCCACTCTATTGAAAAACTGAGTTGTTTTTGACAACTTACTTTTCACCTGTTTTTATTGTTCTATTAAAAGGCTAATAAGATGCAAATTATTTATATTTCTGCCAGTTGTTTTTTTTTTCTTTTTGTATTGTGAAATACCTGTATTTTGATTTATTTTGTATGATAATTACTTCTTTCTTTTGGTCTGCTGACTGTTTTGTATTCACTTCTTCACTTTTTATTTAATTTTAAGAGGTTTTGATTTTAATAAATTATTTTCCATTTAATTGAAAATATTGTCCTAATTCTGTTTTTATGTCTATCAAGTAATTTAAAAAGGCAAACTTACAAAAAAAAAAAAAAAAAAAGACATTCACAGTGATAAAAAAAAAAAAAATTGAGGTTCATGACACATCCACAGATATCAATATCTACGAGAGATATTGATATTGCTATTGATATTGGAATCGGATCTGTACCCAGATATTTAGTATCACCCAGCCCTACTTAAGGGTGAGTTCTGACTGAACACATTTTGTTTGCTTAGAGTAAAATAGAGTTTGTTTTACCAGATAATCCAAAACAAATTTTCAGTCTCAATACATCCTGGATCAAAAACCGCTCTCTGACTCATCACCATTCAAGGTGGTCTTGGTTTGTTTCCAATTGGACTGAGCTCCGGCTCGCTCAGAGTTTTTCTCAGTCTGAATAGGCTCAGCGCTCAGAGTGGAACAACTGGACCAAAATGGCCACCGTAGCCGGCCGTTGTGAAATGTAAACAGAGTGGGAAGGAAGAAGTCTTGAGCTGCGGACTGACATGGAGCATGGATGAGACACATCAACTCACTGAAATGTGGTTGGATGAATGCAGCCTCATTAAAACAACTCTTAAAGTGAAACACATTGCTTGTCATACGGTTTTCCCGACGATTTGTATGTCATAAACACTTACAGACATGAATATAAAAGATTGCAAAGTGTAGGACTTCCATTACTTTCTGCCTCTCGCTGCTTTGCCCCACCCTTGCAATTCCTGGCCAATGACTGACTAGATCTTTTGTCATGTGATTTTATTTACAGATTTTGGTTACAATGTCTGGTTGAAAGACAGTCTTAATACATACCAAGCACAAAGTTCAAGGTTCCATCTGAACCAATGAACATTACCAGTCTGAATACACCCAAAATTGCTATTAACTCGCTGTGAATCATGATCAGACAAAAAATGCTACAGAAAAAGCATGTAGCAGTGATGTAGAAGCTACAAACACCTGCAACAAAAAATAGACAGCCATGTATACGTCTTTCTTTTTCTCATCCGAGCTGGCATCTGGCTCAAAACTGGACGACTGGATAACTTCAAAATTGCTTGGCATTTTGGTTAGATTGGTAATGTTAGGTTTGGGTTGTAATGGGAAGTAAGCTAGCAGGAGAAAATGTTAACAAATGGATGATGAGATATTGGGATGGGCGTACTCTGCAGCAACAGGCCCGCCCACAATTCAAAAGCTAATGAAGCATTGCCACGCTGCAGAAACTATGTCCCAGAATATATATATCAATATATATATATATTGTGTATATATATATATATATATATATATATATATATATATATATATATATATATATATAAATAAGCATTGGCACCCTTTGCAATTACCTGAAAACTAGATGTTTTTGTTTTTTTTCTTCTTTTTTTTTGCCTTATCTAATGCTACTCCAAGAAAGACCTCCTAAGCTAATAAAGAGATTTTACTTCTTAAGTCTTTCCATACTTGGCCCTCATCCACTGAGCCTTCAGTTTGATATGATATTATACAGAACCACCCTGCTGAAAGCCAGTTATCTCTTTAGGCTTCTGCCTGAACACTTAGATTTGCAGTCTTGGTGGTATTACCTCAGTTAAAGAACTGCAAAAAGATATTTAAAACTATTAAATTAAAAAAAAACACCAATAATTTTACAAGTTTGAAATTTTGTCATTTATTTCAAGAAAGCGAAACAACTGATCTTCATTATTTTTAAAGCAATTATCAATACAGTTCAACCCTAAAAACATAAGAGAAATGTTATTGAATCTGTGGACTTAGTTGTTCTTTTCAAAATTACATTTAATTTTTAAAGAAAAATAGAGACAGTTCAAGCACAGCTTGTTTATGTACTCTGTTCTATTCTATTCTATTCTATTCTATTCTATTCTATTCTATTCTATTCTATTCTATTCTTTTCTATTCTATTCTATTCTATTCTAGTCTGACTTTTTTTTTTTTAATAATCAGGCTCCAAAGATGATAAATCCAGTGAAGGTGGTGTCATCATCTTCATCAGCAAAAAGTCCGTTGTACAGATCCCCCCCGGCCACCTGCAGCCACACCTTGTCTCCCACTTCTAAGTTCAGCACCGCCCCCCCTGATGCCTGGTCCTCGCTGCTTTGATAGTTGTCAGTGGTGTGGAGGATTTTAGCCCCGTTCCTCATGAGGGCCACTTTCACATTTTTGGAGAAGACGGTGATGTGGTAGGTGAAGTAGTAGACGCCGGCCTCGGAGCACGTGAATCTTCCTGTCAGGGGATCGTAGTGGTTCTGCGCGTTGTAGATGATCTTGTCAAAGCGTATTGGAGCGTTGGCTGCTGGCAGTTTGGTTTGTGCTGTGAGTCCCACGGTGAAGGCACTTTTAGGGATAACAGGGAAGTCTCCTTTGTCACCTTTATTGCCCTTCTCACCTCGAGACCCTCTCTCTCCACGGTAACCAATATTGCCTTTGCTCCCTGGAATTCCAATGTCGCCCTTGGGTCCAGGCTTACCAGGGGGTTCCAGTGGTCCCTGAATACCTCTTTCACCTTGGAGTCCAATTTCTCCCTGTTGACCTTCAGGTCCAAGAGGCCCCAAATCTCCTTTTGGCCCTTGTGGTCCAGGTAGTCCAAGTTCCCCTTTATTTCCTTTTGGACCAATGGGTCCTTGCACTCCCTGGGGGCCCATTTTACCTGGTGGCCCCCGTTCTCCGTTATCTCCTCTTTTTCCTTTGGCTCCCACCAGGCCAGTAATACCTGTGCATAGCACACAATAAATGTAAGGATTTAAGCTGCTATACATCATGCAGATATCACATAAAATATGTCAAATTCTTTTATTTTTGTATTTATTTACAGTTACATACCAGATTCTCCTTTTTCTCCCCTGTGGCCATCCATACCTGCAGGTCCGGCGGGGCCGATGTCACCTTTCCATGGAGGGATTTTTGATTAATATCAGGACGATACGAAAGTTAAAAAAAGCTCTCGCCTTTCAAACTCACCTTTATCGCCTTTGTCCCCCTGAAGGCCGTCTCTGCCATCTCTGCCAGGCACTCCGTTGTGTCCAGGATCTCCCGGTATTCCAGGGTATCCACAAACACAGCCTTTCGCTGGCGTTGTTTCCTCTGCAACACATTGACTGCGACAAGCAGGAGCAGCAGAATGACCCTTAGGTTTAGCTGGAACATCCTATTAATTAAGCAGAAATAAAAGAACTTTTAGACCTTTAAGCAAAGGGCAAAGCTGGCCCTATTAAAAGTCAGAAGGAGAAATATGCTCAACACAATCCGCCCTTTGGAAACCTTTTCAATGGTTAGTGGTTTTGGTTTACCATTGACTTCCCTCATTAGTTATGCAGGACTTGTGCTCCTGTTTCTGTTTCCTGCTAATGATAAACTTAGAGTCACAGGGTGTGAGAATCGAAGCTTCACATGAGCTGACTTCCTATCCACACACAACAATAACTTTCTTAAAGAGTTGCACAACTAATGAACATATAAGGTTTTAATTGCCATTTTCTTCTAATTTAAAGGTCAGCATTAATAGTCTCTGTTTAATGGACTGGATTCCAGTGGCATTCTAAGAAGTAAATGTATGCATGCCATTTCAAAGCCAACCAAAGGAACAGCTAACCCCATAAAATGAAGAATTCACAACCCAACCAAACACCAACATGACTCCACTCTTCAATGTTAGACTAAAGTAGCTGTGTGAACATTGTTTTCTGAAGCCATGTTGATAGCTGGAAAGAAAATAGTAGTGAAAAAGATGGTGTTTTTTTTAAATGTGATGTACATACGTTTGAGAAAGACATCATTGATAAATGAAATTATACTGTAGGCCTGTGTCCAACCCAGATAGAATACAGGGAGGATACAAGAAGGGAAACTGATGAAAAAACTTCAAAGTACGTATCTTTACTTCTTTCCTTCCCTTTTCAAGTATTGACTGTTTAGCCTCTATTATGAAAAATTAAGGAAATCAAAGAGGTAAAAGGATGTATACTCTCAGAATCAGATTGTGCAATAAATCTGTTTATTTACATATGTCGTGTTCTTGTATATTGAATGAAGTATGTTCCAATTGACCCTGCTAGAACCAACAATCAATACAACTCAAACTCAAAAGGAAACAGATTGTGAAAACTGATTGTTGGATATGGCAAAAGGTGAACAACAACATGGTTTTTGCACATGGTTAGAATTTCCCATAAGGCAATTTTCCAAAGAAAGGAGGTGCTTCATACTTTTGAGGGTTTTGCAGTGAAACAAAGCCTTGCTGTTGCTTGAGATTGAATCAAGAACCAGCATCCATGCCATTATTTTGCACTGCTGATGCTTTGTTTGATTGTTGGGAGATGAAAGGGATGGGTGCCGCATATAACCCTGATAAGAAAAAAAGTAAATAGTTTCCAACTCTCTTGGCATCCAGTCCAGACGCCATAACTTAAAGTAAACAAGACTCACAAAATCATATTTCCTCAGTTTCTTCTTTTTTATTCTTCCAATACTTCTTCTTACAAGCTTTGAGATATAAATATAATGAAAAAATATAAACATAACACATACGAGAGCACATTATAGCATTCTGTTAACCCAACACCAAAAATGCAAACTTTCCCGTCGTACATGTCGGCTACTGCACTTTTTCCTGTTCTTTTTCTCACAAATAACACAATGAACAAACAAGGGCACGGCTCAGAATGAATGACAGCTATTTGTTAATCGAGGAAAAGATACGAATGCGCCTCCTTCGCATAACCAGGCACAAAGTGAGATTGATTTGGTTACAGAGAATACTGCAACAAGTCTTCAGAGAAGGAAGCAGTCACTTACAGAGCTCCATTATTTGAGGCTAATGTTAGTATACACACCAGAACAATCAGTGTAAAACAAAAAATAGCAAATGTACACATAAATTAGAATACATACACCATGCTGTAACAGTGGCTTACAAGATCTCTACATATTAGCTCAATACTGAGTTTTTTTCCCCCAAATGTCTTTGAAAATGCAAAAGACAACCAAAACAACTAAAATCCACATAAATACCTTCATGTGGATGAAGGAAAAAACAAAAAGTAAACAGGGAACAGCACAGAAGAAGATATAAACAAGATATTCACAGCAGTTGACATCATTTTCCAAGACGTGGGTCAAAATGTCGGGAGCAGCATTTCAGGGAAATTGAGGTTAGCGGGGCAGGCGCTACAAGTAGATCTGGGACTACAACAGTTGTTGTATGAATTGAAAATCAAGCTTTGGAAGCAGGGAGGCCTGCTAGCTTGTATGGCATCTACATGATTTGGCGGTGCATGCCGTAGCCCGTCATACCAGACTGGGAAGCACCGCGGTTGCTGCCCATCTGAAGACCGATCAAACTCTGCCCCTGGCGCAGCTGTTCTTCAGTGAACTCTCGTCGATATCCCTGGGCTTTCCTGCAACACCAGTCAGTGGAGATGTATTTGGTCAGATAAAACACAAACAGATGCAGCAGATAAACTGCACAAGGGGTTGTTGTGTACCTGTGAAACCAGTCCCGGTCACCTTTGTAATGACCATCGTCCTTTGTGACCGCCAGGCTCCCCAGAGCCATCAGCGTCCTTTGCACTGCTGCCATGTCTTTCCCTGTAGCAAAACATTCAAAGATGAAAATCTTGTTTTTGTTGTTTCCAACATATTCGTGTAGCATTTTTTTAAATAGTGGAGAACATATATAAAAAATCTGTGCGTTTCTGAGTATTTCTTTATTCAGATTGTGTTGGATCAGGAGCAGATAAAACATTTCTAAAAAAGCTCGGGCCAAAGTCTTTCTGCTCCGCCACAATTCTAAAGCTTCCACTTGTAGACAAATAGATCCATTAATGTTTTATTTTCCTTGTCTGAACTATTGTCTTTTTTTTCTTCTTGCTATGCTAACTGCTGGAGCCGTTTATTATATTTCATGCATGCATGCGCCGGTCATACTTTGGTCATGCAGCCGTTCTGGCCCTCTATTGGTTAAATGCATTTTGTTGCTGCCATGTCCTTTCATTGGACTTTAGTTGGATTTATAACTTGGGGAAGCACACCAGCATATTAATCTTAGACCGTGTTATTGTGTTATTGTCGTGTTTTGTACATTTTTTTGCTTTTACGTATATTTATTATGGTTTTCTTTTGTACTTTGTCACTCTTTAAGGAAATGCAAGAAAATAAATTGTATGAAAAAGGATTAAACAACAATCCTTTTTTCTGAAGCACGTGTCCAGACAGTTCCTGCTACTCAACTTATCTGAATGTAGCTGCAACAGCAGTTACACTAATGTTAGCTTGGGCTTGTGAGGTGCTAAGATAGCAGCAGATAGTGTAAACAAAGTGATTATTCTCTGCCAATAGTCCTGCCTTCAACTCAAAAGGCAAATTTCTAATTTTCAAAAAATATGTCTCAAAAATGACACAGGCTTTCTGATTGAGGCTAAAAACCACAGAATCATAATTAAGAGACCACTGGAAACGATTTTAGAAAATTAAAAAAAATGTTGGAGTGGCTGATTTCAGTCAAAACTCTATGGAAAAAAATGAAATTTTTCAGATCCTTTACCTTCCCAGAGGTCCACAGTTTGAAAAATATCAGTGGTGGTGACTCCATAAGCTTCTGCAGCTTGCAAGAAATGAGAGATCTTTTCCATTTGCTTGAAGGCCATTTGGGTCTCTGGAATTTTTTTGATAGGCTCTTTTCCTCTTGGATAAAGGCTGTTGATGAGTCGACATAGAATCTGGAAAAGAAGTTCAAACCTGCCTTAAATATAATTAACAATGTACCCATTAAAAAAAAAATCTTTTTTTTTGTTGCTTTCAGATCAATTTCTTCATCTTTTCCTTCATGAATAATATATCTTGGTTTAAACAAGTTTAGAGTGTGTAGCACAGAGTGCTGTTTGCTTTGACTGATTGCTAATGTCTAGTGTTACATAATCTGAGGACTATAATTTAATAACAAACAACAAATTGAATATATCCAGTCTTGCTGCACATAAAATGTCTCCTATAAAATACTGCTTGGTTCCCTCTTTTAACAAAACACATTTGCATTTTCATAAAATGAATTGCTAATACCAAGATGTCTGACTGAGGCCACATCAGAATACATAAATTTGTTACCTCAGTTGGCACTTTATAGGTCAAGGGCGCTATAATGTTCAGCCTTTAATAATTCAAGATGATTCTATTTTAAGTTGCACTCACGGTTCCATCCATCAGCCATTTCTGGAAGTTTTCCTTGCCCGGCTGTGGTTTCTCCAGGTTTCCTCCACACTGAGAAACTATCCAGTCCACCAACCTCTGCTCCAGGTCGGAGTCATATTTCTGCTCGATCTTCTCCTGCACCTCCCGGCTCAGTCCATAACTGGGCCCTCTGTTTGCCATAATAGGTCAATTTGGCTCACTTTATGTGGTATGTATTGGACCTATGAGCACATAAACAACACAATCCAAATAAGATTTAATTTTTTTACTTTTAATTTCTTCATTTTCACATATGAGCATCAGTGGAAGCAAGAAAAAAAAGGGTGTGGTCTCTTGGCTGCTGTCCCGAGCAAGTCCTCCCATTGCTATGGCAACCGTCAACCCTGCTTCCGGTACCCTGAGCGCAGCATAGCGCGGAGATGGAGATGACCTCCAGCAGCATCCATGAATGTTTTTGCACCAAGTTCATCCTATTTGGAAAACATCGTACGGCATCTTTTTTTCTTTTTTAGACTTGTCATGCATGTAAAAAGGTTAAATAAAAATACGTCAGTCGTCTGTGACGCATGCATGCTTTTATTCTCACATCTTAGTGCAGATTTTCAAAATAAATGTCCTTAAAACAAGTTCTGTCATTCAAATGACACCGAGTGCATCGATAAAAGCCGAAGTCCTCAAATCTGCGCCATTGCACCGTTTTTTTGTAAGATTGATTTCCTTTACATGAAAGCTGTTTGTATCGAGGAAAACTTACTAAAGAAGAAATCCGCAATCCTCCTGTTAATTCCGCTGAGCAGGGCAGGGCTGATGGAGATGCTGAACTGCTGAGGCATCCATAAAGCGCAGCACACGCGCACTGGACCAGACTGGACCTCACTTTGTCCGGGAGGGGCAAGTCGTTGATTTTTATATGGAAGCGTGTCCAGGAGGGGTCCCTAGAGGCGCTCCCGCTCGGACTGCGACGTGACTGCTCCCTTAGATGGTGGTCTATAAGTGCAGGCTCAGCGCTGTGCAGTCTGAAGTGACCCTCAGCATGCAGGCAGAGACACATGACTGTGTCAAATCAATCCAACTGTTCTCTGTAACATCAATACTGAAGTCAATGCAATGTAAAACCCTCTTCTTTTAATCTAATCCCAATCATGAAAGAGCTAAAATCTGAAATACCTAAAAAAAACATCTCTTTCTTTGGCTCCTTATCTATTATTGACTTAAGACTGTATAGATTTCTCAAAACACACATTTATTTTGATGAAAAAAAACCCACAACTATGTCTTTTTGCACCATTTGTCCAGATTTCTTGATCGTTTTCCTCGTTACAAAACTGACATTTGAGTTTGGATGTACAAGTGACTGACTTCAGAGCACAGCTATAAGTTAAAGGTCACTGTTGCAGTTAAGACAGCCTGACAAAGATAAGTGGTTGATTTGCCTCATTGAGCTCGGAGCAGTTTGTGGACAATCGGCTGTTAATAATCAGCAGTCCGGTGACTCTGTTCAACCAGGATCACAGACTAAAGCCAGTTACGTATCCATGCACCAGCAAAGCCCTCAAGTAGTAGATCAGGCTGGCCTTTACTGTACTATAGGCTGTTATACCAATGAGTTATTAAATCCTGAGTCTAAAGTCTCAAACACTCTCTCTGATGCAAAATGTGTTTTTAACACATTCTTGTGGCACAATGGCGGATGTATATAAAGAATTAAGCTATTTCTGAGAATTACGTCATTCAAATCAAAATGCAGTTCTTTGTTCTGCAAGTCCGAGCTGACATTTGGCTCAAAAAGTAATAAAGTAATTAGATTGGGGTGTGAGGGGCTGTAAGCTAGCAGGAGGAAGTGTAAACAGAGAGCTCTCAGCAGCGGCGAGGGGAAGGGGCGCGGGGTTGCTCAGAGACAAATTTCTAATGAACTCCTGCCGTTCTGCAGAATCTATGTCCTAGAACAGAGGTCTGCAACCTTCGACACTTAAAGAAACATTGGAGTGGATTTCTTACTGACCACAACCCAGGAGGAGCAACAAAGTCTGACTTCACCCTTTTGAAAAATAGACACTAATTTGCATCCATGTTAGTATCATATATATATATGAACAAAATGTTGTTTTTTGGCATAAATAAACTACATAATCAGAAAATACTATTACTAAATACTATACTTTGAACAGTTATTTCTGTCCATGGCTCACTTTCAAAATAAAGGGCAATCTGTGTCACATTGGATCATCTCAATACAGCAGATGTAGTAGGACGTGATAAAATAGTGATTAAAAAATGTTTATTTTACTATTTGCTGTGCATCTCTGTCAGAAATTTGTAATTCTAACAAACAAAATGAAATCAGAGCTAATTAACTGACTTCTGCTGTATTTTTTTTAACCATTAGGCACACTAAAAATCCTTACATTTATTCAAAAATAGAAAAAATCTGATGCATAATCTAGTGTGCCTTAATTCTGTGTGTGTTTTTTTTTATTAATTAACCAGAGAGCCACAATGAAGGAGTAAATGTACCACATGTGGCTCTGGAGATACAGGTTGCAGACCCCTGTCCTAGAAAATGACAAGTTTTTTTTTTTTAATTTGCCTAAAAACTGCATAATCCTGACTAAAAGACCACTTGGAACACTTTTAAAATAACTCAAAAGATTAATACGATTGATATTAGACATTTCCCTCAGGTACTCTTCTATTCTGCAAAGGCAAGAAAGTTTCTAGACATTTGTCTCAACTCAATCAGATATGTTTATAATAATTCATTAGAACAGAATGAAACACAAATAAATCCTCTTCATAAGAGTTTAATGTTAGGAAAATATAGATTCACATGAATGCCACTACTCCTCATTCTTTATGCAAAGGTCGTGATGTTCAGGATCACGAGTGTATGTTTGGGGCGTTGCTCTAAGTGGGAGAAGGGTTCACGCTCCTCCAGATTTGAACCTGTGGAACGTTCCAATCACACCCCAGCCTTGCAGATGTTTTTGGAATGTGGAGGGGAACAGGGAGAGAAAGAAAAAAACTCTTTTACAAACACACTAACTACAGAGAAGACAATGTGAATGAAACAAGAAAAGTATTGAGACAGCTGTGCTGAGAGTATGACCTGTTGCTTTGTTTTTTTTACTCTCATGATACGTAAATGTAAGCAAAGAAGAATGCAAAAGTGTAAAAAATTGACTTTAAAGAACACTATGTCTACACAAAAATGTAATGCTGACTGATAAGAAAAAATATTTATATAAAGACTAACTTTGTGTGGCTGAAAGTCCAGACAACAGAAATGTAGTAAAGATAAATCACAGTGCAAGTCTGAGCGCCTGTGAACCTAAAACGTGGTTGTCAGGACAAGTGAGACTAAATTCCTCATCCATGATGCAAGAGAGATAACATCTTAAAGAAAACAAATTATTTAATGGTTCCTTGTTTGGTTTTACAAGACACTAAATTATTTGTTGTAGTTGCTTCCTTAAAAACTGCTTCTGTGGTTAAAATTGAATAAATAACAAAAGTTTAACACGTCCTATTAGTATTTTAAATAGTTTGAATAGTTATCCTTGTTAAAATAATGTTCTAATTTGCTAACAAATTTTTTTTCCCCACTGAAAAATTTTTTTTAGGAGAAACTTTATAAATCTATAAACCAAAGTACAGTGATGTGAGGTCCATGTGTTACCTGTGTTATCCTGAATAAATTTGGTCTATTTGCTCTTAAAATCAAACCCTACTTTGAGGTTTCTTAAAATTAAAATTATGAAGATACTGACTGAGATTTACATCTATTGGCTAGTCTGATTTTTATGGGCTACTTTGAGAATTCCAGTGTGCGAGTCATTCAGGTAACCCAGGATTATTTCAAATAAGCATTGGTTGTGACTGCAAAAGTCACTCAATTAAAAAAAAAAAAAAAAATCTTATTTATTATTGCTAAAATATATTGAAAGCATAATTTTACGATCATATTTTGAACTCCTTCCCACTTTTACTAATGCTGTCCTGAATTAATTGCACAGTTCTTCATATGAAGATGGGATATTTTGTTTTGATTTTTCTTTTCTGTAAAGACCCACTCCAATGAAAATAGTGTTTTTATAAAGTTCTTGTAGCATTTTTCTGAAGACGGAGAGCAACCGTGTTTCAGTGCATTTCTTTATTCAAATCGTGATGGATCAGAAAATGAAGACCCGCGATTCAAAATAGCCCAGGTTTGTGTCGTTGCAACTGGAATGGGCGGACCAAGAACTCAATGTTAAATTCAAATTCTGACGCATCCACTTTTAGACAAATGGATCCATTAATGGGTTAATTTTCCTCATCCGAGTTCTAAACTGTACAGCTGGATGGCTCCGACATTGCGCAACGTTCCGCCCACAATGCAGACGCAAAAATTTAAAATGAGCTCCTGTTTTTTTCTAAAAACTGCACAATGAGAATTAGTTGCTAAAGAAGAGAACAATTTCAAAATAGAAAAAATATATATTTGGAATGGGACTTTAAGTGCATGAGTCTTTGTAGATACAGAACTTTTGCTGTATTTCCAGATGGCAACACTATTTGATGTTCCAAAACATACACTGGCTTCATGTTCTAAAAGATAATAAAGAAGATTGAATTAAGTCCTGCTTCAATCCTGAGCTTTTACTGTAACTCTCTTTAAATATGAAAAATTGCCCTAACTTTTAAATGTTTGAAAAACAGTCTATTTTAATGCTGCTGTAGCATTGCAAATTATCACCACTTTGGATCTTTTTTTGGACTTTTTTGTAACTAATGTTAGTTCTCATTTGTTCATATTCTTTAAAAATCCCCCCTGTGCGTCGTCTTTCATAGATGTCAGTTCTGCAGTCTGGTGTGCAGAGGTTTTATTGGCCAAAACAGGTGAAAAGTACTAAAAAGGCACAGGAAAACTGTATGTCTACTCAAGGAAAGAGGAAAAAATCAGCCAAACAAGGACGACGACAGAGACCGGTGTGACACTAGAACCAGCTGAAGCACATAGAAATGCAACCTGAAGAAATTCGGGAGGAGCTACAAGCTAAACCCTTTCAAAAATGTATTATCTGTAACATCGTGCTGACATAATAGTGATGCCAAGAGAGGAAAAAATAGTGGGGAAAAAAAGTCACATTTGGCAGACAAACATGCCACTGTTTGGTAAATTCCTTGAGGGTTGACCTTCTAGTTAACAGTCATTTTTCCTCATTTTCAGGAGCATCTCTACCTCTTCCTCAGACCAAAGTGGTCAGCTTGTCTATGAGATCGTCGATGGTGTAGACCATGAGCTTGATGTCATCCTTTTCAGACATGCGGTGCTGGCCGTATCGCCTGAGAATGACGTCCACGTCGTGGCTGAGGACTCGCTCCGCGACCTGCATGGACACGTGCCAGGGGACGTCCTCGTCTTTCAGCCCGTGAATGAGCCGCACAGGACAGGTGATGGGTATGGGGCTCTGGAGCACACAGTGGTTTTCTGCTTCCTGCAGAAAGTCCATGCTAAACTTGTAAACGCCTTCCTCTGTGTGTTTGGTGGGCACCGTCCACTCCCCTTTGGCCTCAAATTCCTTTCGAGTCTGAGAATTTAAAGATGGAGAGATGTCAGAGGGAATATTTAACATCTGCACTGCTTTATAAAAAGGCCTGCTTCCCACCTCCAGCGGAAGAGAGTTGAATGATGTGACGAGATGATCGGCGGCGGTGGCGACGCCCACTAAGGCGGCGGTCTTCTCGGGTCTTGCAATGGCTGCTAGCAGCATCAGCCAACCGCCTATACTAGAACCCACCATTATCTGTCGCAAGTAAAAAGGTCACAGAGCTGATAAAAGTGACTGAAAACACAAAACTTTTCACACCCAGTGTGGTATCATACTGCCCCCTTCTGGCGACAGATGTAACACGTTAAAGAGGAAATTGGATTTTACCAACAGATCTTATTTTTTTGTTATTAACTTTGAAGAAGAATTTTATGTGTTTTTCAGCCAATTTAAAAAATAGCATGTTATATTTTCTTTAATTGCAATAATCTACCTTCATTCTTATGTACTTGAAATACATTTTTTTTATTTCAATAAAATACCAAAATAAAAAAAAGGATCCACTATAAAACATTCTGTTATGTATATTTATATGTTCACTTTTGGATATATTTGCACTTGTTATTTAATTTTTGAATATTTTGAAAAATGTATAAAATAAAAACTATTGACACAAGTTGTCAGCCATTAGCAGAAGTAATCACAGTCTGGAGCCATTGTGAGGCCAACACAACAAGCTTTGCACGACTTGTTTTTTTTAATTTTATTTCATTTTGGGGTTTCACTGATGTTCTTAAATTGCTTCATTACTGGTCAGAGTGAACCATCAAAATTGGTAACATTTCAAGGCTTCTCTAGCGATCTTTTTAGAGAGCTTTCAATGACGTTCACAGAATGTGTTTTAAGCTGAGTTTCTTTGAGTCATTAACCCGCTGGAAAGTGAACCGTCAGCTCTTTCTGAAATCATAAGCACTATAGGATCATTTTCGTGCATTTGGCCCTGTGACGGATTGGTGACTTGCCCGAGATGTCGCCAGTCTTTACCCAATGTTAGCTAGGATAGGCTCCAGCAACCCAGTGACCCCAAACAGGATTTGGAAAATGGATGGATGTCTCTGCATTTTGCTGCACTCAGTTTTTCTTCAGTTCGTACCAATCTCTAGTTCCTGCTGCTGAAAACACGGTCCTAGATTTTTTTAACCTTACATTTGGAACCAAGCAGCTCATTTTGTTGAATTAGAACAGACAATTTTGTGTCTTACAGTCAAAGACTCTTCCTAGTCGTCTTAATTTTAGTTGGCTGGTCTATCATGACGCCAGAAAACTGGAGGGCTGCAGTGACGGCTGTTTATTTTTGCACACAAAATGTCTCAGACTCAGCATGAGTAACTGATTACTTCTTGGTGACTTTTCATGCTTTTATGGATTTTGCAAATCTATCAGCTCTTTGTTGAGTCTTGGTTGCACCAAAACTCTTCCATTTATAGACTAATGTGCTCTTGGGAATCTTTATTGTAGCTGTGGTCTCTAGGTTTGTATTTTTCTCCGATACCTTTTCACTTGTGAGGCTTTTTCTATAGATTTTCATGTCATGTCCAAATAACTTAATTTTCCAATTCGACTCAAAACGCATCAGATAAGATTATGGGCAATAGGGAACACGTGTTAAACTGCAAGAGTTGTTTTATAAAAGTTTTAATTCTTATGTGATTTCTGGATATTTTTTATTTTTACAAACATCTGCAAGACAATTTAAAATTGACAGTTTTTAAATCACAAGTGATGGGAAATGTAAAACAGTTTAAAAAAAAGATTTAACTAGAGTTAAATATTTATTTTTCTTTAACATTTTTGTCTGTTTAAGAACTTGATGTTGATAGTCCTTTTTTGAAAACATTGTATGAATAGCAGCTTTCATTACACACTTGTATCATGCAAAGGAACATGAAGTTATGAAACACTCACCTGTGGCCCCTCCACCAACTCATCCAACACATACAGGACATCTTTTTTCCAGGTACCAATGGTTCCTTCTGCTAACACTCCCTCTGAGGCTCCATGTCCTGTGTAGTCAAATCTGTGAAACAAATAGTATACAAAGAAGGTCTTCAAAAAGTAAGAAAATATATATAAAGTTTGTTCTCCTGTAGGTATAAACCTTTGGATGCAAAGTGGCTGAGAGAAACGTTTACATTCATTTTGACTCAAAAACAAAGAAAACAAGTCACGCATATTTTTAATGATGCTGTTGTTTCTTAACTAGTTTTGATAGCTGTGACCTTTTTTATAGTTTGCAAATATTCTTAGCTTTTCTGTTAGAATGATTTACTTCAAGTCACAGCAAAGGAACAGATGCTTTATAACAAAATACATTTGCTTCAGTGTTTTTTAACAACTATCCAGTGAGATATATTATGATAATCTTGACAATTTTAAACTTATTTATTACATTACCAAGTTTATGTTTATTTAAGAGTTGTGTAATGTTAACTTTTGGATTTATAACTTTTATTAATATGCACTGTGGGCGTGTCATTTGTTTGTGATTGGATGCAGATGTTTTAAAGGGTCCAGCGTGGTGTAATCATGCAGACACTTTCCACAAATTAACTAATAAAAAATATGTTATAATTAGACATGTAAGAAAGTTTTTGACACTTTCATTAGTTCTTTTAGAACTATGTCTTCTTTGATAAATTCTAATCCATTATTACATGAAAAATCATTTAAAAATAGAAGTGATTTTCTCCAAAAATATCTGTTGTAATAGGAAAATAAGGTGATACTTTGTCATGTACAAAAGTTTAGTGACTAAAGCTTTAGTATGTATCCTTAGAACAAAGTTGATCCAATAAAAAAAAAAGAAAAAAAAAACAAGGACTTTTTTCCCTTATTGTAGCATTTATGGGCCTTTATCATGCTATTCGTAAGCCTTTCAGAGAAAACCATATTCATATATATGATAATATATTACATTTGGCACACTAAAGAACTTTTTTTTTTTTTTTTTTTTAAATACTAGTTCATTTTGCGAGGTAATTTTCCTATCCAGAAGTAAAACGCCTCAACCTCTGGGGCACCACATTTTGGTACTTGTGGGTGCCGTCTATTTAACGACGTCATCCTAGAGCCGGCCTCGGCAGCGTGTCTGTGTTTCACCCAAAAAACTTTTATTATTAGATTATTTGGGGTTGCTTTTATCTAAGGAATTGATGTTATAAAGATAAAAAATGTTAATTTTGCATGATAAAGGCCCTTTAAATAACCATGGCAGTTTGATTTGACAGGTGCAAAAATAAACACACACTTTTCACCTCTTCCTGAAAAATACAGACATAAAAAGGGGGGTTTTCTTAGTATAGATGTTTGATCCTCCATGGAAACTTGGAAAATGTATAGTCATGTGATCTGATTTAATCAATATGCTTTGCTCCTGTACAAATGAGGTGCTTTAAATGACTTACCTTAGATATGAGTGACCTAGTGACCTACAGAACTCTTCCAGAGCCTCAGCTTTCTGTCCATTCATGTTGGATGCATATCCTGGCAGGAAGACCACACCTGGACTCTTTCCCTTCACTTTTCTGTAGGCCAGCTTTGGAAGATTTGGTCGTGACGCAAACTGAACTGTGGATTTGTGTCTTCTGACTTCTAGTGAACAGAATGTTGAAGAGGCAAAATTTACAACTCCAAATGTACCATATTAGCTATTCTCGGAACAAAATGTTACGTTAGCCACATTCCCATAAACACACAGACATCTGTATGGGTTACATGCAACAGTTAGGCTAAAGGAGAGCGTTTCAACATTCTGAAATGCAGAGAGATGAACAGCAGAGGCTGGAATCTAACACTACTATAAATCTGCAAGACATTAACATGCCACGATATTTAAAAAGGCGCAATCGCCACACCCCCTTCGGTACGTTTTAACACAACATATCGACTGTTAAGAATTGTAAACTGAATTTAGACAAACACAAAAACCTAATCCAACCTTCAAATCGCTTTGTACAAACAGCTGTAAGCCCTCCATTGCTTAATAATTGTGAAAGTCCTCTACGGCAAGACCTCAACGAGACGGCTGCCATACTGTTCCGCAACAACTACGGACTTATCGCGAGAATTGCGTCAACTCTCACTTCTAATTTGTTGACAAAGCTTTCCTCTTTGAAAACACTGCTACTTTTTATGTGTTATACACAAAATATACATATTTTGTTTATTTAAAATAAATATATAGGTTTTAGGCATTCAATAAATAAATTTACCGGACGTTATTGCACAATCCAGGCTTGAAATTAGACAAAAATGATCAATAATTTAACTATGTGAGAAATGAGTTATTTTCTAAATGCAGTTTTTGTAGATCATACATATAAATATTTACTCCATGTATAAAGATAATACTGGTAATTTTATGTGATATGGCTGCATATTTGACATTGTAAATACTAAAATCCTCAAACAGCCACTTTCTCTTGTGAAAGAATTGCAGAATTATGTAAAATCTATGATACAGGCCATATATATATATATATACATACATACAATTGTTGAAATTTATATTTAAAAAATGTCCTTGACTTTATTACTCAATATGTGTACATTTAAGAAAAAAAAAAAAAGGAAACAAATCTGATTCAGTGGCGGACTTAGCAGTTTGCAGGCCCGAGGCGAAAAATAAAATGGGGGCCCTCTGCAGTTTAAAAAAAAAAAAAAATCCATGCCTAGGTTAAAATGACAGATAACTTCGCTGGTCAGCTAGTAGACAGAATCAATGTCCAGGATCTAAATGTAGATACGTACAAAAAAACCTGAAATAATTTAAATACTTAAACATTGAAATTTAAAAGGAAATGCGCACAATAGAGCAATTTTTAGGATAGCAAAAAATGATGACACGATTAGGATCACATGTATGAATTGCATTTTTGGAACAGGTTAATGAAGTAGTTATTGTTTTCTTTGTTGGCTATCCATGTAATGATGACGGGTGAGAGGTTCTATTTGTGGTTGACGCATATTTTAATAAGGAAATAAGAGCTGGTGAACGGCGCCTGCATAAATGATGTACACCTATCCAAAACAATATTACTTGCAAAGTTGGAATCAAATCTGCTCAAATGGGTGGAAAACTAAATTCTCTGCTTGTTTTGAGCAGAACTTGTTGTTGACTGGAATATTCTATTGTTGCAGAAGAACGGGGGGTGGATGAAACATTTTCAGATGATCAGGCTTATGCCATTTCAGTGATTTAATATGTTCTTTAAGAGTTAAATAAAAATGGGCATAAAACATATTTTAGACACTTTTATTAAGTGATCAGTGGGGCCCTTAGAGTGTTGGGGGCCCCAGATGATTCCCTACCTTTTCCTAATGGTAAGTCCACCCCTGAATATACTGCCATAAATGAAAAATAATTGCAGTATTTTAATATACTGCAAAATATTATACTTCCATTGTTGCTCAATTATATTCATAAATTTAATTTTGTTTTTCAAGGATTTTAGCTTTAATTATTTAATTATTTCTAATAAATGTAATTGTGCATGAAGTAAAAATGATAAACATTTTTATTTTTCCGTATTAATTCAGACGTCTATCCACAGCCAAAAGCTTCACCAATAATTTATTTTTATAATTGGATTAGATGCTTTAGTTTGGAGCATTTGAGGGAAAAAAAACCAAAGTAGTAGAGAAGTTGTTTGTCCGTGGCTGTCATGTGAAGTGTCAGCTTGTAACATGACTCAGAGCGTCACAGGCGGAAGGTCACGGAGCAGCAGAACGGAACGGAAGCGGGAGTAAAAAGCCTATCCGCCATTGTGGAATATGGTAAGGGATATACCAGTAAGGCAATAATCAGCCCCAAATTAGCGCGGAAAAGGTGAATTTATGACAGGAACGGACACCGTGATTGACGCCTTGTCCACATACGCCAAGTTGCCGTCTCTAGCTGCAAGAAGAGGCAGGTTGTCGCGAGTCTTTTTTGAGTACGGCAGGAAAACGTCGCCGTAAAACGTTTACTGAGTGAGTGGACGACCAGAGAGCAGCCAGGAAGGCAGCGAAGTGCGGAGACAAACATACGAGGGGGAAAGCCGGGGATAGTCTGACTAACGGCGCTCAGTTTGGGTTTCCTGGAGGATGTCTGCAACCACAGTCGATCAGGTTCGTGTTGTGAGGCATGAGCGATGCTACGCGTTAGCTTTGCGGCGATCTGAAACTTTGCTGACAACAGTTTGATCCGGTGCGCCAGATCAAACAGGCTTTCAAAGTCCTGGATATTCGATAGGTGTTTAGCTGGAGCGTAGGCCGACTGTACCACCGACTAACTCTGGCTACAGCCGGTTGGCAATGCGGTACCGCTTGACATCCGGTTAGTTCGTTGAAGCAAGCCTGACATGCTAACATCCGGGATAAGGTCCAATATCGGGGGTGAACTGTAGCTACCTGAACGGTGTTTGTGCTGCTACTCCAGCCTGTTCTGTTACGGTTACTGTTCTAACCACCTTATCTGTCTTTTGGTCATTTTTAGAGACCTAAAGGACAAGGAAACAAAGGTAGGTGACATTTAAACATGCTAATTGATTGGCAGATTATTTTTGTCCAAACTGCAGCCTGTAGCATGCTGACCTAACACTATTGTACCTATAAACAGCGGGGATTTTTGACTGTTTTTGACTAATACTAGCCAAGTAAACACAAGTTTTAAAGTTGTTTTTGTCTTGTCTTATCTAGTGCAAAACGGATCAATGCATCAAAAGGATGGTGTGAATGATGATGATTTCGAGCCTTACCTGGGCGGTCCGACAAATCAGGTGTTGTATCCATGAAATGTGCACTTTAGCCATTTTGATTATACTGGAAACTAATCTAAATCAATTAATTCTCAAAATGAGAGATGATTAAAGACAAACTTTAAAAAACCTGTTTTTAAATTGTTCTTATAGCATTTTCCTATAATGAAATAGGGCAGGGTGGTGTAAAATTTTTAAAATCTCAATATATTTTTTTCATATCAGGCGGTAATGATATATATCACAATATAAACCAAATATTTGTCAAATTTGAACCCTTTTTGCATAAAAAAACAAAAAAAACTGCTGCAGCAGGTTGTCTAGATTTAAATATTTGTCTCCTATCTTACTTTCAACATATAAAATCCACTGAAAAAAAAATTATATATATATATTTTTTTTTTATTTTATTAGGGATCCCCATTAGTTGCAACCAAATAGATTGCAACTATTCTTCCTTCTCAATATACATCGTTACCACTTTATCTCCCGCCCTATTATGAAGAAAAAAGTAATCTTAAAATAGCATTTCAGAGTATTTCTGTATTCAGATTGTGGTGAATCAGGAGCAGACAAAAAAAAGCATTTGAAAAGATTGTATTTGTGACATAAAAATGGGCCACAAGCTCCCAGGCCCGCTCTATTCTGGTGTATCCACTTGTAGCCAACAAGATCAAAGTATTTCTTCATTTTCCTCATCAGAGCTAACTGAAAACATACAACTGGATAGCTCTAAAGTTACTTGTTATGTTAGGTTGGTGGTGTGAGGGGCTGTAAGCTAGTGGGAGGGTGTAAATCAGAAATGACTATTTGTCAATGTCTGACCCCCACATTTCCAGCCAAACCTGGCATGTAAACCATCTCCAACAATGTTTGTTTTGCAGCTAACCCTACTTCTGTAATTGCTGATTAGCTGGATTGTGTGAGCCCAGTTTCCGATTGACTGAACACTCCTGATCCAGGTGACCAGTAATTACCTAAACAGGGTTAGCTGCAAAGTGCAAAGCAAGCAGGGCAGTAGCTAACAAGGAAACAGGGTTGGTAGGGTTTTTTGGCCTAAAAACTGCATAATCATAATTAAAGACCACTGGGAACGATTTTACAGAAGTTAAAAAAAATGATCAGAGTTTAAACTGGTGCTACTACTTGCTGTAATTGTTCAGTTTAATAAAAGAAAGTGACAATTCATATGTAATTTTCTGAATACGTGCACCCTTTTTCTTGGTCGCACGGACCCGGAGGAAGGGTTATGGTTGCGGTCAAAACGTGTTACCAACAACAACAATTAGCCCGCTTGGACACACTTAAAATGGATGCGGGCAATGTAGAAATGTACATACGTTCTTGGTCGTACGTAAAAGCGTGCAAATAACATCAGCTTAAAAAACATGTTTATGTCGGTTATTTTTTATTTTTTTTACAAATTAAGTGACGCTAGGGTAAAAAAGGTGCATGTGTTTTTACTCTTTTTGTGTAAACTTCTAAGGGGGAGGGGATAAAAGTTCCAACGATAAGTCATGTGAATAGTTCATCTGTTTGCTTTTGCTGCTATGATTTGTTTTTAAAACTTGCCTTTCTCTGTTGTGCCACACAGAATAACAGCTATCCACCAATGTCTGACCCCTACATGTCCAGCTACTATGCTCCATCCATTGGTTTCCCGTACTCTCTGGGAGAGGCTGCTTGGTCCACGGCCGGAGACCCGCCTATGCCCTACCTAACTACCTATGGACAGATGAGTAATGGCGAGCCGCACTTTATCCCCGATGGCGTTTTTGGCCAACCAGGTGCCCTGGGAAACACCCCTCCTTTTCTTGGCCAACACGGCTTCAACTTCTTTCCTGGTAATGCTGACTTTTCTACCTGGGGCACCAGTGTTTCTCAGGGTCAATCAACACAAAGCTCAGTCTATAGTAACAGCTATGGCTACGCCCCTAGCTCACTGAGCCGGGCCATCGCGGATGGACAAGCCGGCTTCGGGAGTGAGACCCAGCTCAGTAAAGTTCCCGTTCTGAACAGCATAGAGCAGGGCATGGCGGGGCTAAAACTGGGTACGGATATGGTGGCAGCTGTCACCAAAACGGTGGGTTCCCCCTTAGGAGGCAATGCAGGTATGAGCAGCATGGCGGCCAATAACCTTCCCCCATCCGTCAGCTCGTCTGCACCCAAACCAGCCTCCTGGGCAGCTATTGCCAAGAAGCCAGCCAAACCCCAACCTAAAGTGAAACCTAAAGCCAACATAGGGATGGGGGGTGGTGCTACCATCCCCCCTCCACCCATAAAGCACAATATGAACATTGGTACTTGGGAAGATAAGGGCTCACTCAACAAGCCCCCGTTAGCTCAGACTATGATGCCACCCCAACCTATGGTGCAGCAGCCGCTCTTGGCTCAGCCTCAAGCATTACTGCAGAACCCTTTACCCCCTCAGCCCCCCCATCAGCCCCAGCATCAACACCAGCCCTTCCAGCTGCAGTCCCTCCAATCTCCCCAACACCCCCAGCCTCTGCACGGCCCGCAGCACCTTCACCTTGCCTCTCAACCCGGCCCCCCTCCGCCCCTCCATCAGCAACAACCCCAGCCCCCCAACCGCTGGGTGGCTCCCAGGAACCGAGGCGAGGGCTTCGGCATGGGTGTGGGGATTCCGCTGAGCGCCGCTCCATGCTCAGGAGAACTGCACCCCGTGCTGGAGAAGCTCCGTGCCCTCAACAACTACAACCCCAAAGACTTCGACTGGAACTTGAAACACGGACGAGTTTTCATCATCAAGAGTTACTCAGAAGATGACATCCACCGCTCTATCAAGTATTCCATCTGGTGCAGCACAGAACACGGCAACAAGCGGCTGGATAGCGCTTACCGCTCGCTGGGCAACAAAGGACCCCTCTACCTTTTGTTCAGCGTCAACGGCAGTGGGCATTTCTGCGGCGTGGCCGAGATGCGCTCACCGGTGGACTACAACGCCTATGCGGGCGTCTGGTCTCAGGACAAATGGAAGGGCAAGTTTGAGGTGAAGTGGGTTTTCATAAAAGACGTGCCCAACAACCAGCTGCGTCACATCCGTCTGGAGAATAATGACAACAAACCGGTGACCAACTCCAGGGACACTCAGGAAGTGCCTCTGGAGAAGGCCAAACAGGTGCTTAAAGTTATTGCAACTTTCAAGCACACCACCTCAATTTTTGATGACTTTGCACATTATGAGAAACGTCAAGAAGAGGAGGATGCTCTGAGGAAGGTGAGCACGTGGTGTAGTTTCCTGTTATCGTGTTTCAGCCACTCTGAGGTTTTTAGCATCAACAGTCTGCAGCGAGTGGAAGTTCCCTGAGGTCTGTCACCAGGTTGACGTGCAACTGTCGCTCAGGCGCAGGTTCAGGAGACCCCGGGCCCTCGCCCGCCAGTTTACGCCGCGACGGTTGAAATATGTCTATAGGCTTTCCCGAAATAGCGCGCATTCCTGGCATTCCGTGTTTCAGACAAAGACGGATGCGGGCTCTGATCTCCCTTTGAACACCCAGCTCTGCTGCTCTCCACAGGCTCCTCATGCTTTATTTGACTTTAACAACATAAGCCCTGGGTCCACAAACTGGCGACAGCATCCGTCTCACAGTTTGACTCTTAAAGAGGTTTACTCCCCACCAAAAAAAAAAAAAAAACTACATACACACAATAAAAATGTAATATTACATTTACCCTCGCACTGTGCAAGACTCAGAGGGGAAATATGGTGCAGTAGTAATAACAGTGGCATGCAACAAATGTTTAATTTAGCAGTAAAAGCTCAGTGGGATTCTGTTGCTGTGAAGCCATGCTTGCAAATGAGTTGAACCAGGTTCGTTGTGCCGCTTCCATTCTTAGATTCACCAGCATGTTAATTGGATCAAGAAAACCCACAAGAACCCACTTTTTTCAAATTTTTTTTCCTGGCACTCCCACTCTGCTTCCCAGATTCTATATTGACTCCTGGCTGCTGACCTTCTTAATATGCGCCATGTTACTTTCTCATAAATATTTCAAGTCAGTGTTTTCAAGCGTCTGGAAAACAACCTGTCAGTTTAAAGCTGGTTTCATCCCGCGCTGTGAATGCGGCGTGCTACGTTGCTTTCATCGTCTTGACCTCCTACATGACAGCATCGGCGCGGCTGAGGCCTCGCCTTACCTTCTCCTGACAAGGTTAATTGTTGTCTATTGTTCAGTCTGTCCTTCCTCGTCTTTGGAAGGTGCTAAAGCAGAATGCTGTTCTATACAATAACATCTCTGGTTTGTATTAGAACTTAAAATCGAAATTTATTTGTCAATTATGAGCAGAATGCCTCATTTTTGTTCCTCCGTGTGCAGTCAAAAGGAAAGCAGGAGTGATTATGATGTTATGTAACAGTTTTTTGGCCCACATAATTAATTATTTGGGGGGGTAAGCATTAAATTCAGTTCAAGTTGATGATTTGCAGGGAGGAAAGTACACATTTTCATCAGTATATTATGATTTTTACTAAAAAATAATCCAGGTTTCAATATTATTTTTCTTATTTTTTTGCTTTTGGAAGTCCTCTCATGAGTATTTGACTGCTGCTGTTAAATGTAATTGTGCTTCGAGTAAGTCCTCCCTTTTTTCATATCTATGGCTGCAACATTTAACTAGACTCACACAGTTACTTCAGTTTGAAGCTTGTGTAAACAGAGCTGAGTATTTGGTTTGTGCATTCCTTGGGACCTCTAATTTTCTCTGCTTTCTTACTGAGGTTGCAGTAAGTGCTGGGCGATATGACGATATGCATCATGTGGGCGATAGACAAGTGTCTATTGTGCCATTTCTCTCCTTTCTATTTGTTTATTTTTATTGCTGAACTTGTGTGCAAAAATGTGTTTTCCTGCTGAGAAACTTGAAACATTTGTGCACTTTTAAACATTTTTTTGTGAGATACAATTTTTCCCATATTGCCCAGCACTAGTTGCAATGAAGTCTTTTTATTTCACACACTAACCAGAAAAATGCTCTCTACCTTAAGCATTGATTGGACGAACAGCTGGAAATCTGTTCAATGGCGTTTGGACTATTTTTCTAAAGAGCCTTATCTGGAGTAGAGACAGGGAAAAAATGGTGCATAAAAGGGGATTAAATACATTTTAATCCCATTTTTGTAAATAATTAACCATTTATTTTATCTGTGTGGACTGCAAGGTGTTAAGTTATTGTCTGTTGATATCATACCTTTAAATAAATTTAAAAAATCTGTTTTTTGCTTAGAAGAAGCTAAATTTAGCAAACCCCCTGACACAAAAGTCACATGCTGGTACTGCTCTTGTCTGTTATTATTTTTTTAAAATATACACTTGCTAACATAAATGAAGTTTTATTACCAGGCATCTAGGGGGGGTGTAAGGACTTTAAAGGCTTCAGTTTCTTAGCTTCCATCATTCCTGAGTGATTGTGGGAGGGTTGCAGAGCGAATTGTCCTGATGAGGGAAGTTGGTTGCCATGGGAGAAGTGTGCAAGGTTGAGGAGCTGGTATGTGTCCAAGCAGCCTCTGAATGCAAAGACTCGAGGCTTTTATTGTAACGCCTCACAGAAACGAGATGAGATGTTTGTACCTTATTTTTTCCGGGTTGGGCAATTTTCTGTTGATTATTGTCAAAAAATAGTCCAGTGGAAGGTTTGTTTTTTTTACTAAAATACTAGTTTTATTTTGTGGAATTAGATTATGGGAAAAAAACTTTGAATCTATAAAAATAAATGGTTACTTTGATTTAATTATACACAATTTCTGCCAAAATCCTGCAGAATTTTATATCAATCCGGTTTCATCTGAACCTCAGTTAAACCTTTTTTTTTTTTGACTCAGTTGTGGGATCAGCCTCTAATATTTACATTTGTTGAAAACATAAATATTTTTACTGTTGGGAATGGAGATGTATTTATCATTTCCCTGATTAACTCTATTTTTTTCCCTCTCTTTTCCACCAGGAGCGCAGTAGAAATAAACAGTAACCTTCAAGCAAGCTCTCTGCTGGAACTGCAACACTAATGATGTTAAATCAAACCTGCCTAACCACAAGGAGGAAAGGCTCTCCCAATCTTTCCGCTGAAGAAGACAATGTATCCAAACACTTGAACGTGACAAGAGGTGAACTCATCTGTATCCATTGACTGGTGCATCGAACCCTTTTGTTTCTGCTTCACAAGAAAAGAAGTGTAACGTTCTTTGACACTCAGTCTCTCAAGCACTTTCAGTCCCTCGAAACAGCCTCTGCCAGTATCCTTAACGCTGTAATTCTGTTCTTTGATTTTGTTTTGTGAGCTACTAACGAATTAACCAGAGTAGTCAGAAAATTCCACCACGCTTCTTGTTTTCTTTGTTTTTAAAGCCTCAATTGTTTGAGATATCACTGAGCTTCATCAGTCCCTGAAGAGAATTAAAAAATTATTCTTGTACTTGAATCTGTATTCGGCCGCCTGATCCATTGAGACGGAGGCTGCGGATGATTGACAGGTGGAATAAATAATTGGGTGAACGGCCACAATCATACCAATCGTATTAGCCTTCTTCTGTTTCTTTCTGCATCTCTTTCTGTGTATTAAAAGGTTGGTAAAGCAGCGGCCTGCTGATGGCAGGCTAGTGCTAATCTTTCATTTCTTTTTGTCTTTTTTTTTTTGAAATTCTGTCATTCTGAAGTGCATTTGTTTGAGGAGAAACCTGCTGCTCTGGTAGAAGCATCACTTCTTTTCTGCTGATGTCTGTACTTCAGGCTCAGTCAGATTATTTGTCCTCAACAACAAAGCTGTTTTTGTGAAGAACCTCTACCTGACGGACTCGAGGTTCTTCCCTGAAAGGCTTCAATCAGCTGCACAGACGCATCAGTTTTCTCCTCTTTAAAAGTCACTAGCTAAATAAAGCTTATGTTTAGTGCAAAGATGTGTGTTTGTGGTTTTTATGCAGTTTTCTTATGCACACATTTCTATTAAGTCTTTATTTAAACACCACTTCAGGGGTAGATTTAAAATTTTCACTTTCCAAATGGTTTTAAGTGTAGCATTTCCAGCCTTAATCATTTTTCATCTCATCAATTATCCATTTAAAATATGTCATCATACCCCAAAAGATTGTAAAATAGATTATCCCAACTGCAGCTAATTTAATAATCTATTTTTTATTTGGACCGCTGTTTGTAAAACGGCTCAAATTTATTATTTCATATTTTAGACGCATCAACTAACTGACCTTTTTAAATGGTCCAATTTTTGCCTTTTTTATTTTTTAATATAATTTTGGCTTAAACCTGAACATGCTAGCCTGAGGAGGAGGCTGGTACATTTGTTGGCAGCACGCTCTGGTTGCCGTGGAAACGGTTAAATAAAGATAATGTGCTCCTTGTGTTTGTTGGATTGCAGTTGCGGGCAGGTCGCAGTGAATGTTGACTTGGATCGACTCACCTCTAAAAAAAACGTCTAAACTTCATGGGATGGAAACTAAAATACTGATAATCTTCATTAAAAAGACACATTTCGAGCTCCTGAACTGTTTTAGATTATTTGCTGCTGCAGAAATTCCTGAATTATTTAATTTAAAGAGGGATTTATCTGTTTCTTAGTGCATTTACCTTTAAATAATTGAGCTTTAGGTGCATTTCTTCCACCTCCTGTGCAGTGTCTAAGCTCGACGAGTCATAAGCAGTGATTTGGAAGCTCTTGAAATGAGTCTGATCTGGTGAATCCTTGTTACAGCTCCATAAACACGCTCCCCTGTGATAAAAGGGAAATGGGGGGTTAAATCCCCATAAACAGCACAGCCAGTAGGAGCAATGATGGATCAGGAGTAAAATTTAATTCAGAAACTCTTGAAGAACGATGCTAATTGGTTTTAAGCTCCAAGAATCAAGCTGTGAGAATATTTCCTCAGTGAACTTGTTATGATATTTTATTCAAAGCAACACCTGTCAAAGTATTTTTATTTTAAATATATTCAAATCTCCTGCTAATGTTGGCCTGGTAACTTTCGAATTTACCCACCGATAGAAGAAACGCATATCACTTTAAATGCACTTGAATTTTATTTAATTTATTCAGAACCACAAGAAGGATTTTTCTTCTCTGAGAGAAACCAAATAACTGGAGAAAGGCAGTAGGGACTTGTTTTACGTGTGATCCTGATCAAAAATAATTTCAGTGTTCTGCATGGTGCTACTAGAAGCCAAGATGATGCCATCTGGAGTAACTTCATGGTTCGACAGCGTGTGTCTGTGCCGATTTGGGTGAATAATTAACTAAAAGGCATCGGCATCAAAGAAAATGTAAAATCCAGTGCGGTAAATACATAGATTTTTCAATCCAGCATTTCTGGATTAAAATATTTGATTTAATGCTTAAACCTAATGTCAACAGGAGGAGGAAATAGGTATTTTGCAAAGAAAATAAAAGCAAACTTAATCTATTTGTCTTGGAAAATCACTGAAATACTCAAATAAATATATATTTAAAGTTAAAAAGGAAGAATAGAAAAATAAAAACAGCCGGATATAATTAGATTCTTAATGGAAACGGCTGTCAATCTCTTAAATAGAAGCTTAAGTTCTGATCATCTTTTAGATATTTTTGGTGCATTTATTAAATTATTTTTCATTGGGCTTTTAGTGCTGCAATATAAACAAATTCACTCAACTTTAACAAGTGCTCCTTGCACAATCCGTCCACTAGAGAGCACCATCACATCACCAACCCTAAAGCCTCTGCAGCTCTAAAAAAAAATCTTATAAAAAGGAAAGCTCTCCTTCTTCTTCTAAAGCCCTCCAACTCCTACAGACACAATTATACCAGGATGAGAAGCACTTGTTGTACTTCCACAGTTTCTTTCTTTTTTGTCAGCAATTAATGCCAGCTAACCAAGCTGTGTGCAGAGGAAGATGAGGGATGCAAGCAGTGAGTGAGAGGAATTCTCCTTTATGTGCGTCAAGAAGGGAATGAAGAGCTGTAATTATAATATTGTAGGCTTTGGATTAAAACTCGTCTCCTTTGTGTGTTAATTTGCATCCGTCAGGTTTTCACAGGCAGCCTTTGAAAAGACCACACTCTCCCTGCTTCCATTTGTGTGGAAGCTAAACAGGAGACGTGCTATTTATTCGCCTCTCAGTGCCCTCTCGATTGTGCTGCAAAGATGCACAAACGTGCAAAACGCTGATTTAATTAAAAACCCGGCTGTGACATAGATTTGGCCTTGTGCATTTAAGAGACAAAAACAAGGATTTTCTTCATAAATTGTGCACCCTGCCTGCTCACCTTCTTTTATCCAGTTGCTCTATTTTGTCACTTAAGAATCAGACTAACAACTTTAACGCCACCATGAGGTTAATTAGCCCTGGTCAAATCTGTTCCAAGAGACTGCAGAGAAAACTTTTTTTTTTTTTTTTTTGTACCCCAAACCGTCAAAATGTCCTTCTGGAGGGAGAATCTGTGAGCGAGGATAAGAGAAGAAGCATCCTCCTTTCTGAGAGTTGAAATGCCTTTGAAGTCTCAGTCACTCTGAAGACTCATCAACACATGGCTCAAGGCAAGGTTAGCGCAAGTCTCAGGGTTGGCACTTCCTCCATGTTGCAAGGTTCTCACACTTCAGGCCATGTCACTCAAAAAAAGTCCTCACAGAGCCTCTGATTACTATGTTAACTGACACACGGTTGATCTCAGAACAGACCATAATGTACATATCAGCGATCAGACACTGGAAAGTATTGGGCAGATTTATCATCAAAGCTCACGTACGTTTCAAAGGATTATCAGGCGAGCCACGTGCATTAATAAGAGATTGTGAATAATAGTAAGTATTCTTATGGCGCCTTCCCAAGGTATCTCTGTTGCCATGGTTATATCAGTTTCCGTGAACAAGTGTGAGCATTTGCAGAACTCATCCATATGGTACAAACAGAGCAGAACAGGCTGTGCTGCTGTGCACTCTGTGACCCGATTATTATAAACCCAAATATTTGTGCAGCTCTGTTCGTGCAGGTGTTGAAAGAAAAACAAGAGAAAACATAAAATGTTCTTTAATATTAAATGCATTTTACTTCCCATTTTCAATTAAAATAAAAAAAGAGGCTGTATCATTGTTAAAGTCATTGCTCAAGGAGGAACAAAGTTTTTGGTTTTTGTCTCATAAGTAGAAATTCCTCTCATAGACCTGTTTGGTTGAGATAATTTTCGCTTTTTGATCTAAAAGTTACAATAATTCAGAATCACAAAAATAGAGAGAACATATGCATTATCCACTCATCCGTTCTCTTGATACCTAAAGGGTCACTGGAAAGGTTACCAGTGTTGTAGCACCATGTGTCAACGTTAATCTCCTTTCTGCATTATTTTGTCTATTTTTCCCCTAATAAAACTGATTTATTGCTTAATGGATTCATTTAACTTGGTTGCTTTAGATATTTTTGCAACACCTTAAGAAAATTTAAATTCAACATATTTATTTCACTGACACTCAGACAAAAATATGGATTTTAAAGGCATCTTTAAAAATTGCTAAAGGATAATCACATGACCAAACAAACTGTTAACCCCTTGCTATTAAAAAAAATCACTTCTGTTTTTGCTTTCAAATAGATGCTTAGTTGAAGTAATTTTGGAGCCAAAGTGGTTTGATGCATCAATAGATGTCAATGCAAAAAAAAAAACTGTTGAAATGGAAATATTATTTATATTTATATGGTTTTTTTTTGAGTGGTTGAATGCATTTATTTATCTATTTATCTATTTATTTAATTGGTCAGTAATCAGTTTTACTTTGGCTTTTTTTGCAATTAAAAAAATATATATTTTTAAAATTTCTCTTAAAATCTTGTATCTAATTAAATCATTTTAGTATTCATCACCTGGTTGTCTGCATAATCCTGTTCTTCCCAACTTTTAGGCAACATGTGACACTGACATTTATCTGCATTGGTGAAAAAAAATGTTACTCAATAAAACTTAATCTAAACTATTTACTCGTTTGGCTTTCAAATTTTCAAGTCTTGAAAGTTTGAGTACAAAATCTTTAATTTGATGGTTGGCCTCTTTCTCAAATGTTCAATCACTGATGCTGAAATGCGACAGACTCTGTAATGATAGGGAATTGTTTGTCTTTTCCAAATCATATTTTTTATATTCAGTTTCCGCACACTTGAACCCTTCAATACTCAGTTACTTGTAATCAGGCAGCTATTACTCTATTTTTTATAGATTTATTTATTTATTTTTTAAGAGTTTAACTTTTTTTATTTATTGTGAAAAAGCATCTCTAACATGTGCTGCTAACATGTGCTGCTGTGTTTTATCCAACACTTTATTTACCAATTTCATTTCCTGCTTAAAACTAGATTATCACTACAATAAATATTTATTTTTGCTTATCTATAAAGGCATAAACATATAATTCCAAGAGAAAAACACATTTAAAAATAAGGTTAGAGTTTATTTGGCCATGTAAAATAGAAAGGTTCAAGATAAATACTATAAAAACAAAAAAGAGAATTAGAGAGACAGAAACTAACAACAGAACTGCACAGAACATATTTTAGGCCTCCTGTATACAATACACATGCTTTATAAATATCTATTATTCGTGTCGGCCTGACTATCTAACCTGAAGAAATAGGATAAAATAAAAAGTTCCAAGTTTTGGTAACACACTTACACTGTGAGAACAGTGGCTGTCGGAGATGCGCAAGCTGTCGAATGTAACCACTTTTTGAATTCACAGTTCTGTCCAGCGAGAGGCGGTTAGTTCACTCCGCGTTTTGCCGCTGCAGGGGGGGAATAGAATGAATAAATGTCTGAAATATAATGCATTTGAAATGAAAGGAGTCTGTGCGGGGAATGAAAGAGCTCAGGTATCTCACTAAGACCAGGAAAGCATATTTAACGTATATATGTATACATGAATAACCGAGAACAACAGCAGAAGGCTAACCCCGCTCTGAGGGATGAGCCTTCGATTTAATTATAGTGAATGAATTATATGGAACATTAAAGAAAAGTTGAAAAACTCCTAGTTTGACACTGAAAACTTACATAGTTTTAGTTCAGCTTGAAGTTCTGCAGCAAAATTTTAAGTTATTTAAGAAATTGTTGTTCACATTTTACTTTAGCACACAACTGTTGCCTAATATTGATTTAAAGACCCAAACCGAATTCTTCCTACCCCTCCATCTGTAGAGGCATTTGTAGAGCAAGGGTTGTCAGAAATAGTTTTTTTAAGGGCCTACCCTACAAGCGGAGGGATACAGAGCCCTCCATCATGAGGGGGTTCTTTGTCAAGCTATGCCGTGGAGGAGAAGCCCTTTTAGCATGACCTTTTTCAAGTTATGAAACAGCTGTTGTTATAGTAAAATGACTATTAATGATGACTATTAATGACATCATCGAATGGAAGTGATATCCAACTTCAGAGACATTATTTTTCCATAACTCTCCGTCTGGAAGGCCAAATGTGGGGTTAGGGAGAAGGGAAGAATTTGGATTGGGTCACAGTTTCACTCCAAACATGTTTCTGACCTATTGCAAAGGGTTCCCAGTGGTTTCTTTATTCCAAAAAAAAGAAAAAGAAACTTCACAACATAGTTTCTGCAGAGCAGCATTAGCAATCTAATGGACTGGAACAAGGGTCTGCAACCTGCAACACTTAAAGAGTCATTCGGGTCGATTTCTCGCCAACCCAGGAGGAGCCACAAAGTTTTCACTTTCTCTTCACAAAAATAAGATACTGATTAAATTAATGTTTTTGCTATTGAAATTATACATTTAAATTAAGTATTGCATTTTTTAACATAAATAATACACAAACATGAAGAGAAAATAGCTTTAAAAAAAATATGAAATAGTTTATTACTTTTGACAGAGTTTTGCATGACTTCCTTTCAAAGTAAAAGACATCCAACACCATAGGATCATGTCAATGCAGCAAATGCAGTAGCAAATGTAAAGTAACCATTGGTAAAAAATATATATATATATATATATATTTGACTGTTTCTGGTGCATTTCATAAATATAACCAACAAAAACTAAATAACAAAAACGACAAAAAAAGAGAAGAAAACGTTTAGGAGGCTCTCACAAGAAAAAGTTAGGGGACCCCTGGCTTAAATGAGCGCTGCATTGGCGCTTTCTAATGTCATCATCACTTTCTGCCAATTAACCGGTGGCTAGAATTGCTCCACCCCAACCGTTCTGTTCAACTTTTCAATAGACCTACAACCGACCTACTCAAAATACCGGACTGCTCAGAGGAATCGAGGCTTTGCATTACATCTACTTTTTCCAACCACATTTTTTTCATCTGTTCCTAATTCACAGCAACTTGAATAAATAAATACTCAGATAAGCAAATTTTGAGTGTTGTACGTGAGAAAATTGCCACAAGAAGATGGTAATTGGAGTGGGTTTTTAAGAGGCCTAGCAAAAGAGGTTATTGTTGAATTCTGTGCTTGAACCTCAGAGTAGCCTCCTGAGAAATGAAGAAGGGAAAGACAGATGACTTGAGATAGTCGTAAACGATCCATATGTTCAGAGAAACGACTTGAAAGCACACACTGCTCATTGTAGAGCGCCTCAGACGTGCTCCTGCTTCTTGTAGAGAACATTGAAGCATCATCACAACTTTTTCCAGGTGCAGTTAAATCCACACTTTAATCATAAAGATGCTGAAACATTGAGGAAAAAAACCAATCTGAATAAACGTGAGCTAATCCTAGGAAATGCTTGACGGTGTAGCTTGAGTGTGTAATGTGATGCAGGCTTCTGTGACCTCTTCTTTCAGACTTTCCAAGCTTGATGGAGATTAAGGGCCGTTAAAGGCCCTCTGCTTCATGTGCAGTTTATATTGATCACATCCACTCAACCTGCTACAGCTAATGATCCGATTACAAGCATAGTGCCCTCATCCTTATCCCCCCCTCCTCCCTTCCATCTTCTGCCCTCCACGCCCCACCCTCCTCCTGTTCTTCTCGCCCACTCTTTGTGCTTCGTTGTCTTCCGTGGGATTTGCTCCGCTGTTATCGGCTCTGGAGCGTGTTGATCCCACGCCCTTCCAGGTAAGCCTCCGTGTCCGCCCTTGGTACCTCATTCCTTGGTTTTCTGTGATGCCGCCACCTCCAGCCACCATGACGGTATTCTGATGAACTTCACCTCTGCTTGAGAGAGACAGATTGACCTATCACGGAGAGCTAAATGAGCTGAGACAGACCGGGAGTCATCACCTGAAACAGCACCGAAACCTCAGCGCTGCGGACGCCTCCGCCTCTGCTGGCATGGTCAAACAGTCCAGAGGGAGGACTTTACAAGACTGCTGTGGTTATTAGCACTGACAGGAGACCATGGACAACGTCTATGAGACAGGATGCTGCTCATTCAGGGGGGAGCACATGACTCTTTCAAACTTTAACAAAACTCTTCAAAGTTAGTTGTTTTTGGCTTTACAGAAAATGTGTTTTTTAACAAGCATGAAATAGAATGATTCTACAGTCACACTTGTGAGGTCCAGAAGTTTATTCAAGAATACTAAAAAAAGGAATAATGAGAAACTAAAAAAAAAAGTTCAACAAAACACAAGATGTGAGAATAAAGATGTGCAAAAGGATCAACAAGACATAGAAATGAATAAAACGGAAGGCAAAACAACTAAAAGGTGGTGCACTGATTCAGTGTCTAAAGGAAAACAACCTTGAAGACTAAAAGGAGTAAGTGGGGAGAACAACATAAGATGCAAAACAAAGAAAAATGACTAATCTCAGTGGATTTCTCATAACAGGATGCCAAGCAATGACCCCCCCCCCCCCCCCCAAAAAAAAAAAATAACATAATAAGATCATACATAGACACAAAACTAAAATTAGTCAGACAAGGAGCACAAAACAAAAGTTCAAAACCTCAGCAAACAAACAGATTTTATTGAGAAGATTACTAAAAAAAAAGCAACAGAATGCCAAATGATATAAATCTGTAATTTCTGTGGTACGTTTTGCTTTGGTTCAACACTGCACAGGCTGTGGCCCAGTCTCAACCCTGTCTTGGAATCAAGAGCTCCATAAGGAAGGAAATCAGGCAAAGGGAGAATGTTTGTTTTTTTTCAGAACCAGAACTTAGAAACTACAAGAAACTAAAATACCTAAACTGGACTGAAACAGAGAATCCCTCGTTTTGTATCAAATGACTTCCATGAGCAATACACAGCAATGACAAAATAATTATAGCATTATCTCAAAAGAAATAAAAGAGAATTTAATTCATTTTTAACTTTGGTTTCACTTATTGTAACCAATATTTCTTTCTGTGGTGACTTTAGTGTTAAACAAGAGTTGTGGCTTTGAGGTCATAATAAGAGAAAAATAAAGAACTCTAACGTAAATGTTATTTTCTTTGTTAACATTATCACTTTTATAATACATAGAAAACTTGATTGTTGTGAATTTTTTTGCATAAAATAATTCCAATGCGGAATCTTACAATCGTTTCCACTATTACTTATAGTTGAGCAAATATGAAAAAGGGAACATTCCGAAGGGCTTATACCTGCCGTGACACTTTCAAATGTACAATCAAGTCTGAAGAAGTCCGATCCAAATGATCAAAGAAGTCGTCTGTTCTGTTCCACAAAGATGTACGTTTCTGAAGATGGAGACTTCTAGAGGTTTTTATTTTGTTTGCTTTGATGGAGAAGCAAGCACAGAAGGGAGGACTCAGCTGTGAATACCACAGATGATTGTCATTCAGACCACATTTTCTGCTAAGAACATTCACAGTCATTTCAAGTCCTGATTTGAAGCTGCTGAGAGCATCCCAGGAAGCTCCAACAGTATTTCTGTTAAATGATTGTAACCACTCTGATGTGACCACACATCTTCATGGCTTAAACCAACACAACTCCACAAAAAGGTCAAACTGCACTAGACTTTAAGAACATCCCTGGTGCTTAAACTGCAAATCTACACTCATCTTTAGGTCTGTCGGATCATAATGTCATCATTTCTATTTCCCTTTACCATTAATAAACAGTTTGTTCATTGCATCTTCTAAACTCCAGGACATTATCTGATCAGTGGAAGGAATCTTCCATCATTTCACACACCCCTTGACGTGTGTGAAATGATGGAACCAACTGTTGGCTGAACTGACAGGCAAATTCGAGTAGATCCAAACAATTGGGGTAGTGAGAATGTAAGTCTTGGGGTTTTTGACACAGTCATCAAGCAGCTGGACATCACAACCCCCCAGTTAAGAATTTTGTTCATGGCTTTCCACCAGCTTTCAACACAATTAACAGTATTTCAGACCTCCAAATCAACCTGGTAAAATATAACTTTTTAGGAGTTATTTTATCTACTGCAATGAATTTAAAGAGGTGGCCGTTGAATTGGATCCATCTGCACAAATGAAAGAATGACGCTTGTGTATGCAGAGAACACGGCTCTGGTTTCACTTCTGATACAGACCCAGAACCTGACAGAGAGCCAGCAGGAAGTCCTCAGTCTGGCTTTGCAGCAAAGCCCCACCGAGCTTCACAAACACAAATCAGCTGTGGTGTGGATCCGGGGAAAAAAGGCTTATTTGGACAGCAGGGGGAGCAGATACAGAGCTCCATCACTGACTGACACTCACCTGTCCTTTGGGCAACAGGTGAAAAAAAAAGGTACAATGACTCCATCTGCGGAGGAAGGGGAGCAATTTTAACGTGTCATGTAAATTTGAATCAAACTAGCAATAAAGTTTTTGGATTTTGATTAAAAAAACATTTTGACAAAATTCAATTCACTAATAAGCTTAAAAATTCCAGTCTTTGGCAAAACTTTGACTTAAGCACTTTTTTTTTCAAAAATGTGGATTTTTGTTTCATCTAATGATCATTTTACACTTTTGCTTTTTCCAGAATATTTTCTTGACTTTTCATTTTGTTCTTAAAGAGTGAATGAAAATAATAATAAAAAAATCTCATAAACATTTTTGGCTCCACATTAAATACTTGAAAACACATTGTTTTACTTAAAAGTAGAGGCAAATAAAGTGACAGAACTGGGTCTAATCTCAGGCGCAGCTGAGTGCTAGAAGCTGCTTTCTGTCCTGGTTCTATCAGTCAGCTGCAGCAGCGAGGGATTCACAAGCTCCAAAACAAAACAGAAGCAAAACACAGAGAGAAACTTAAACAAAGTCTGCAGCAAAACAAGCACAGAAAAAAAGAAATGTTAAAAACTTACATTTGAATGTATGGGTCTAAAACAACTCTTAGACTTTTTACTGTTCGGCTTTGATGTGCAGGAACATATTTTGGGCAACATTTGAGGCAAAGCAGGAGTATGAACAAAAGAACATCGATTATATCCAGAACCAACAGAGCTATGAGAATCGGGCCACAAAGGCGGATGGGAGGCTTGTAAACAGCTTTGCTCCCTGGATGAAAGGGTCCGTCGTGATGCGTGTCCAGGGAGGGACCATGAGGATGCATCTCTCTCAAACTTAATAAGAAAGGAAAACGGGTTGAAGCCAGATTTCCATCTCCTTTACAAATCTCCAGAAGCAATGATCTTCAAAACACTTGGAGATCACCTAACCTATAAGTGCGGTGTACAAGTTAGTGCTTTGATTTTTATTTATTTTTTTCTCAGGCTGGGTAAAGACACTGACCTTGGCTGTTACTGCAATTACATCATAGGGCAGCTCCTGCTCTCATGCATATTAATGCATGTTCTGGAGGCATCTCCCACACCTTTGATTGCCTGGGATCTGAGCCCGCCTTTGCATGTCAAGTGCATCTGGACACGAAGTGCATGTAATGGTTTTCTGCTCCAGGAGAGATACAGACTAGGAGCAAGACCAGATCAAAGGTGCACAGATTTTACACTGCAGGTGGATGGCAGATACTGTGCGAATCTGTTAAATAGGAATAAGAAGATGACTCGCATAGAAATAAGTCAAAGGCCTCATTCAACTTAAAATAGAATTGTGTTTTAAAAGGCTTTAATAGTCTGTCAGTCACGATATTTTAAACAAAAACATCCTAAAACTTTTTATTATAATTTAGACCCACTTAGATCATTTTTTATTTATTTTGAAAGCATCCAAGTGATTTTTTAATGATGATTATGCAGTTTTTTTTTAGCCAAAATCACAAAATCCATGTAATTTTCGAGGTATTGTGGTAATAGGAATGCCAATTAATCCAAATTAAACCCTGATCCATTGCTAATTTTAGCATTATACATCCCTTATTCATCTATTTACCACATTTTAGTTTTAGAAGCCCCACACCCCCAACCTAACATTATCTGCGCTACAAAAAGGGCGAGAGACATCAAAGATATCCAGTTTTAGCCAGGTATAGCCATAGTTTAAATGAGCCTCAGATCAGCAGAAAAACAAAAGTTTGTCTGCAAGTAGATGCGTCAAATGGAGCGCACTTTCCCAGCATCACTGCCACAAGTTTTGCCAACTGTATTTTTACGTCTGCTCCTGATTTACCGTTATTTGTATGAAAAATACTCAGAAATGCACTTTTAAACTTAAAATTTCTTACACATGTCCTCCATTATAAGGAATCGTACCACAAAAGGATGCAAAAAGCACCAAAAACACAGTTTTCATTGGGGTGAATCTTTAAAGACACAACATAGATCTAAAGAAAATACAATATTATGCACTTTTTAAATTACATTTAAATAAAACAATATTTTTTTCTACAGGTAGCATTCTACATTATCACTGGCGTATAACCAGGAACACCCGCCTTACACAAATGACAGAAGAGTTTTATCCAAAATTCTTTTGGATTCTTGTGTAGATTTATTCGCAGCCAGCAGAGGGAGCTGTTGCAACAACATACAAGGTTTGGATCAATTTCTAAAAGCCAAACACAAATTCAGACCCTCAATACAGAAAATACTGACTCAATTAGGCAAAACTCAACTCAGTAACATATTTAATGATGTGCGCTTTACATGTAATTAATGGTCAGAATGTGATTGAGAGTTCTATGATTACTTTTTTTAACTGAAAAGTGTCAATTCCTGAAGTAATATGTCTGCCTACATTATGATTGTTTATATTGAGAGAACAGAACAATAAACAGTGAATAGATTTCAATTTATGTGATTACAAACTCCTCTATTCTTCATCGTGACATGAAAGGCCTGAAACAGCCTCCAAAAAAGAAAAAGAAAAAGAAGGAACCGTTGCACATAATAGAGGAGACATTTATTTCATTTCATTCCTGCTAATGTAGTGTAAAAACGTGGAGCAATCCATATGTAAACTGGGGTTTCGACTAAAATAAAAAAAAAAAAAGCCAAAGACAATGAATTGGTAGTGTTCACTTTTATTACATCGCAATAATGAGTAAATTAGTGGGTCTCCATCTGTGAATATAGCCACACATGCTGGCTATATTCACAGATTCCTGCTGGGAGTGTTGGTGGAAGATAAACATACACAGATTATTTCACACATGTTACAGCAGCAAAAGTAGGAGATTTAAAAAAAAGGGCAAAGAGTGCACAGTGGTGGGTGGATGCCCAGTGTATTACACACTTGTAGAGTAAATGTTTGCACTGGGAATGTTTAATTTGCAGTAGGAAGTGATGATTATAATAAAAAAAAAGAAAGAAACAATGTTTAATATTGATCTATCCCCTGACCCCTCCACCCCATCTCCCCTTCAGCCCTCCCTCTGTGATTACTTTTCTTCCTGTGTCAGAGAGCGCCGCAACATAAATCTCTCACAATTCGCCCTGCCAGGATACGACTCATACCCCCATCGAGCGAGCTTGTTTTATCTTCTTCATCTATGAGAGGATAAGCTTGAAAATCTGCCAAAGAAAGACAAAAAGAAGCAAACGTCTTAGCTGACTCATGTGACCTAGATTCAAGATGATCCGCCGCTGAACACTTTGTTTGCGAGACTTTTTTCAGCCAAAGTGAAATAAAACAGCTGTGGACCTCATATAATTGAAATGCAAACCAACAACAAGTAGTTAAATGTATGAGCACGCAGGGAGCCTAAAGGGGAGTAAGTTTTAATCCTCATCACTTTGTCTGAATGGAGTAAATCAATCAACTTTTCAAAAATCCTGGACTTACACTAGTGTGGGTTTGGAAAAACACAAACAGAATACAGAGAGGTGTGCTGTATGCACACACACAAGCAGACACACACATTTACATATCGTCTGCAGCCATCTGCTCTAAATGATAGGTAATTAACTCAGGCTGGTCTTTGTCTATGGCGGCCGCGGCTGACATGTCGAATCTTTTCAGCAGAATATCATGAATCAAGGACTTGTAAAGATCGAGAGGATGAGCGAGGGGAAGGACGAGGAGAAGGACTGCATCGTGTTTGTCAATGATGCTGCATAAACCCAATTGAGGCATTGCAGCAAACCATTATGGTGATGGGGAGGAGGGGAAGAAAAAAAAACGATGATGGAGAGAGGACATGCTGGGTCAGAGAGGCTGTCCATACGCTCACAATCACACACAGTGGATTAGAAATGTGTGTGGATGCCATTGAGCTCACCTACAGTTTTCAGATGAAGGTCAAGCCATGTTGAACTTCACTGTGTAGGCTGAAATAGAGAAATCCACAAGCTAATATTGGCACAGCCTCCTCGAGTTAAAAAGAAAATAAATTGGAGTCTGATTTGCATTTTGAGTTGTCTTATGACAAAGCATTGACTAAATTATTTTCCGCACAATATTAGAATATTTTGAAAACACAAAGCAGTAACTGCAGTGTGGGATTTTAATTAGACAGCACGTCCTTCAGTAACAATGAGGAGAGAAGCTCCATGTCCACCAGCCTGGTTGGAAACTGCTTTAGAGTCAGAGCTGCAGCAGTAAAGCAGCCTGAGGATAATTAGACTGAGCATGGAGGTGGGATTCCAGGTAAAACAAATCCTGGAACACAGGAGAGATATTTGTCAACATTTAAATGAAAATAAATGGACTGTAGACGCTGAGAAAGACGAGAGCAAAGGAATACCGTAGAACAAAACAGACAAAAAACAGGAAAATCTGTTGGATTTTTGCGTCTGATTTAAGACACACTTCAATAAAAATTATGCCGTTTTTAAAATGTTCTTGTAGCATATTTTTCGAACATATTTAAAGAAAAATAAGATTTCTGAGTATTTTTTCACTCAAATTGTGGTGAGTCGGGAGCAAAGCTTGTAGTTGTTACATACAAACCACAATTTCTCTGCTTCATTCCGATTCATCCACTTGCAAATGAATAGATCCATGTCTGTCTTTGTTTTCCTCGTCCGAAACTGTACACCTGGCTAGCTCCAAAATTGTTTGCCATTCCCATCATGTTAGGTTGGGGTTGTGAGGGTCTGGAGAGAGTGTAAACAGATGGATGTCGGGAAATGTGGGCAGGATCACTCCCAACTCCACAACTTTAATGGACTACTGCCACTCTGCAGAAACTATGTCCCAGAAAACAACACAGATTTTGACTTAAAACAATATATCAAAATAAAAAAAGAAAAAAACACTTTTAAATTACACCAAATATTGATTTGAGTGGGACTTCAACAAAAACAGGATGAGAGAATTGACAGAAATTGTACTACAGTGTCCTGAGGATGCATGTTTGAGGTCCGCAGAATATTGATAAATGACTCAGAACACCAACAGCCTCTGCGCTTTGATAGATTGAGGAACAAACTCACAGAAACACACAGGGGGAAACCCAATCAATACGATTATGATGATAAGGATGTAAGACAAACTTAACAGTCAGCACACCCACAACAAAACTCTTCTGCTAATGGTGCTGGAAGCGAGGATTCTTTATTTTTCGATTGTGTTGTGTCTAGATCTTTGCAGTCTACACCCCCCCAGCTGCAGTGTCCCTCCTCAGACGTCGGCTGCATCGGTCAGCGGGATGCAAACGCACTAATGCACGAGTCCAGCAAACAAGCTAACAAGTGCAGCTGTGGTAATTGCAGTGATTAGAAGATAAACGGCTGGAGAAAACCATTCTTTATGGTGGCAGCGCCCCGTGTGACCTTTCACAGAGTGATTCCACATCAGCTCAACTGGCGTCACGATGAACAAGGGGATCATGGCAGGAAATATAGATATATAAAAAATGCAGCTGTGGATCGGGGGGTGCAGACTTCCTGTAATAGCAAAGTGAACAATTCTAGACTTTTCTGGATCAAACTCTTGTCGCTTTTTAAACTCTAAATGACATCCCTTATGTTTATCTGTTTACATGTGAGTAAAGTTAAGACACTTAAGTTGAAAAAAAACATAGAAATAATAAAACTACTACCAAAAAAAACTAATGACTGATATTTGATTAGCTCAATCGTGTCAATAAGAAGAATTCTCTCATTTTTATGTTTTTCTCAACCACTTTTGATGAATATCTACTGCAAGTTATTCTTGAAAAAAATCCTTAATTTCTTCAAAATATGTTGCTTAAAGTTTTCTTTTATACAGCTCTAATAAAATTTATGTTTGCAAAGCAAAAATCTTTGTATGTCAGAACCAAAATTCTGTATTAATTCATTTCAAAGAGACAATATACACTCCCTATACACTGTTGTTTTATATATATTGTGATTGGGAATGATTAAAAATCACATCAATTTACACTTTTATAATTCCATAAAATAAGCGATAACACATAGTTTTCTTTTTAAACTAAGTAAAGATGGTTTTTATCTTTTGACATTATTATTATTGTTATTTTTATTTTTTTAAATCTTTTATCTTTTTTGCATATAAGCACAGGTCACTGGAACCAAATTCCTTGTATATATCCTATATTTGGCCAATAAAGCTGATTCTGACTCTGATTCTGATTTTGGTAAAAATGAGCCACATTTTTTGTTTTCTGCTAATAATAAATAAACTAAAAGAATACATTTTTTTTTCATTTCCTTGTCTAGCTTTGTTAATTTATTTGATTTTTTAAAAAAATGGTCATAAATTATTAACATTTTAACAAGATACTCATAAGTGATTTTTTTCTGTACACCCCAATTTTTTTGAAAATGGATGGGATAGAATAGAATAGAATAGAATAGAATAGAACCTTCATGATCACATGAAGTGTAAATTATCTTATTACCTTAAGCGTCATAGATTAGCTCTAAATTCAATAGTTTCAGGTTTTGCTTTGTTGTTTTAATAGCAAGAAAAACTGTTTTGATGTCTTTACTTTTCTAACAACAATCTGGTAACTAAAGCTGGTAAATCATCTTCTAAAGTGAAAAAAATTGGATCTCATGGGAGACAAAAATCATCCACAGGGGTCATGGTTATAAAATAATCTCAAAGCATTACACAAGCTGAACCAGCAAGCCTCATATCCAATCCGTAAAGCAAAATCCTCTTGACATATTTCTGATTTGATCTAAAGAAATAAATAATGATCCAATTCAAGACTTATTGAGGCAAAGCGGTAAAAAATGTTTATGCTCAGACATTTTTCCCTGCAGTGTTACGGCCTGCAAAACCGGCTTAGTCACACACACGGAGCTGCAAGTGTTTGAAGAAAATCGATGCTTGGATTGCAATCCTAGGTCCTCTGGGTGAAGTAAACACTTAACTATACGTTGTGTCCATGAAATGATGGAAAAGGCTAAGAAGACAATACATGGCTTTCAGACAGGAGCAGTTGAACACAGATCCAGAAGCATATATGTGCTTGCCATTACCTACGGCTTTAATGAGTGGTTTTCTCTCAGGATGCTCTTCTCTATTGGTTCAAAACATATCTCATGTTTAAAGTCACGTGATCTCTATTCCCATCCTCTCAACCTCCTCGATTCCTCCCTCCTTCTCTGCCTGTCACACACACACACACATAGACACGCACACTCCCCTCCCTGCTTCCCAACTCCCATGCTATGAAATGTACATCACACCTCTGCCCGATCTAAGGGAATCTCTCCCAAATCCTCCCTTTGAATTATTGAAGAGGACCATGCCCGCTTGATTCTGATTACGCTCCGATCAATATGCTTCGCCTCCCGTCCTATACCATCAGATGCTTCAGGCGATCGATGCAGCCAATCAGAGGGGCCACTCCAGCTTGACATGCAGAATGTATCGCTGAGCGCTGTTTACACTGGCACCAACGGGCGTCTTTTAGAAGAAGTGTTTTCTGAAGACAGATGTGATTCATGATTGACAGGTGTTTTTGTTTTTACTGTTTGATTTGATTTTATTTACAGAAAGAATGAGATTAATCTGTACATGTGAGAAGAGATGCAAAGGGATCTCATAAAGAAGTGTTGCAACCTGAATCTAATTTAAGGACCAATGAAAATAGGGTTTTTGGTCTTTTTAACATGTCCTTTTGGAGGAAATTAAGCTAAAAATTGCATTTTTTGTATTCTATTTCTTTATTCAAATCATTGGAAATCAGGAGCAGTTAGTGTAAGCTCCCTGCTCCGTTTCATTCTGCTACTTGTAGACAAATAGATCCAGGTATGTTTTTGTTTTCCTCATCTAAGCTAGCATCTGGCCCAAAACTTTAATAGCTTCAATATTGCTTGACGTTTATGTTGGAATTGTGAAGGGTTGTAAGCTAGTGGTAGAGAGTGGAATCAAAAGGATGATGGGAAATGAGGCCAGCTTTGATTTGAGGTGAATTTCTAATGAACGCATGCTGCTCTGCAGCAACTATGTCCCAGAAAATGACAGATTTTTGAATCTTTTTTGGCTAAAAACAGCATAATCATAATTAAGAGACCACTTGAATGCTTTCAAAATAGATCAAAAGATTTTAAAAAATATATAAAAACTGTGGAAGGGCCTCTGGATGAAAAAAAAATCAATTTCTCTAAAAAAGATCAGCACCTAACAACCTTTAAAAAAAAAACTGAGGTGAACACAAACAGGTATCTATAACCCCACAATTACACAAGACACACAGGCTTTCCCTCTTTGAGGCCCATATAATGACTGCAGCCAGCCATGCTCTGTTATTTGTAAAATGGAGCTGTTGATGTGCAATCGTTGTCCGCCTGTGCTTAAAAGCCTTCGTCCACTCTTTGAGATGTTGTCAAGGGTGGTAAGTCTTTATTATTTCTTTCTTTCTCTTTTTTTTGAATGTATGTTCAAAACACACATTTAGAAAAGTCTTTTGGCATTCAACCTATAAACCAGTGAAAGAGCGAAATAGATTTTTAAAAAAACATTTCACAGAAAAATAACACAATTAATTTAAAGTTCTGCATCTGTAAAATTAATGCTTACCTTTAATCTTTATAATAAGACAAACGATATTTCTGTTGCAAGTATTTGTCTTAATGTGGTCTTGTTTTCTAATGCATTATATTTGTTTTGAGCTGTTTCATTTGAAAGACTTGAGTTGCTAATTAGCTTTAAAAGCTATATCTTCCTTTGTGATTAATGTTGTTGTACATGGTTTTTCTTCAACATTTATCATCATCATCAGGGCTTGTAATGTAAAGTGAAACGGGTCTAACAAAAATAAAAAATATTTATAATTTTTTTGTCTTTATGAAGGGCTAAATTCTGACAAACAAAAGCTATCTGCACACACGCCTCTTCACCTGCAGGCACTCTGCAGTGAGTTGCATGTACCATCATGATGGACCAGATGATGGCAGTCTTTTCTCTGTAGCAACACGCCGAATGCCGGCGCCGCATGCTTTGCCTGCACGCTGCAGCTGCCCTCATTTTAATGATTTAAATCACTTGAGGTCCAGTGCCACACATTTCAGAGACTTGACTGAATTTATCCTTGTTGATAGAGATCGGTGCCCTCAGCCCTGAACGTAGCCCAACTACAGTACAGGGAGAGACCTCTTCGACTGATATAATTGGATACAGCTTTCTGCTCAGATTTTACTCTGGATCCCTGCGCCCCGACTCTGGCCCTGGGGACAGATGAGTGGAATGGAGCGATACAGATTCAACAGAATGCCATGCACTACTTTTCTATCTCATTGGTCATCCTTTTATACAAACGTTAATGTAGACTCGTGTAAATATCAGGATTTTTGCACCCTAGATAACATGCTGCACACCTGCAGATGCATGAAGATTTTCTGCAATAAAAAATGTGTTTTTAGTGATGCTAAATGTACAAAATGGAGCGATAATCTTAGCAGCGAGAGTGTGAAGTCAGAAATGCATGTATGTTGCAGCATTTGTGTTCAGCAGCCTTCCATGATGAGGAGGTGGAGGGAAAAAAAAAAAAAAAAAGTATAAATTCTATAGGTTTAAAGCCTTCATTGTACCATTCCCTAACAAAAATCCAACATCCCACATATGGAAGCACAACAGGTCAGTATAGAAGTATCCTTTTTACCCCCAACACCCCCCTCATTGCTGAAAACACACCAGTGGATGTGCACACACTCCAACCCACATATACGACCGAGCCGATTAATCTTCCCGTAGGTCCCCTCCACGTGATCGGGCATGCTCAGTAAATTCCTGCTTTTGACCCGGAGCCTGACGCACTATTGATCAGTGGGATGGCAGCACACTGTGTGTGTGTGTGTGTATGGGTGTGCTGCAGAACCACAGGGGGCTGGATGAGACTAGCATCATGGTAAAGGGGCAAGGTCAGCTGAAGGACGTGGGCGAATGCTGCAGAATCAGAGCCGAGAGCCGGAGCCCGGCAGAGCGAGGGCCGCGCTGCAAAGGGAGAGCAGAAAATAGCGCAGCCGAGGGAGACGGAGAGGCACGGCACATAAATAACAGGGCCAAGATTTCACTGTTCTCTCTGCACCCCCCTCTTTTTTTGCTTTGCAGGTGAACAGCAGGTGCAAATCTGTGTTCCCTGAAAGCTTTCATTGGAGGGTCCAACAAATGAGGATCACAATCTGGCAAGGCTTACAGAGATTCCAGTAAAAGAGACGATCACACAGGAGGTTCTATCAAAAGCTTTTGATACCTTCAATCATATTTTCCTCATACTTGTGACTGTTTTCTGCAAGCAGCTTCAGGGACAATAACACATCTCAACTTGCAGTGTACGAATGGACATGTTATTCTTAAATGTTTTCAAATCTAATATTGTAATAAGTTATTACAGAAAAATGTCAGAACTTGCGTTGATTTTTTTAGAATATAATAGGAAAAGTTTACATTCCAATTAGACAATAAGGATGCAGATTTGTAATCATTTTCTAAGGAGAGTTTCTCAATCATTAGTATGACCATTTTATTCCTAATTTCAATTAAGTGGATCTTAAGACTGATTGAAATTGCATTGAAAGAGAGTTTTAGGACTCAGAAACTGTTTTAACTGTTAGGATTGTGTAGATTCTAAATGTGTTTTTGGTCATGTTCTGCCCCCTGTCAGTCACTCCAGGTTCATCTTAATTATCCTCAGTTGTTTTCATTTATATCATGTCCTCAGTCTATTTCAGTTGATGGTCATCAGGTCACTCCTCTATCTTGAAAACCTTTTGTTTCTCCTTGCGTTTTGGCAAATTTGAAGACCCACTCCAATGAAAATTGTGTTTGTTTATTTTTAACATGCTCTTTTGGCATTTTCCTCATGATGGAGGATATAATTAAAAGAATTTCAGATTAAACCTGCGTTTCTGATTTATGACAGAGTATTAGTGCCACCAAAAAAAAAAAAAAAGAGTAATATTACAAGTTTTTTTCTCGTATTTTTACGACTTTTAGTCTCGTAAAATTATGAGTTTTAATCTTGCGACTTTTTTCTCGTAACTTTATTAAAGTCGAGGGGATCTTACAGTCCAGCGAATTATGCAGGGAGCTGAAGCAGACCAACCAAACTGTGAAAAGTGTCTTAGATTTCATCAGGTAAACTGAATGGTTAAAAATATTTCAGATGTTTTTAAGTTTCTTTATTTGATTTTAAATAAACAGACAACTTTAGTTCTTTTCTCATTAAATTACAACTTTTAATCTCGTAGATTTACAACTTTAAATCTTGTAGATTTACACGTTTTTTCTCATAAATTTATGACTTTAAAAGTTGTGAATTTAACCTATGACTTTTAAAGTCATAAATGTACGACTTTATTCTCATAATTTAGCAGTTATGACTTTTTTCTCGTAAATTTACGAGATTTAAAGTCGTAATTTAAAAAATATTTTTTTCTTTATAAAGTGGCCCTAATACTCTGTCGTACTGATCATGCTGGATCGGGAGCAGGGGAAAAATTGCGTTTCGAAAAATTTTGGGTTTGTGATGCAGCAACTGTGGGCCAAAGTCTTCTGTCTCCACTACAATCCTGATGAATCCACTTGCAGACAAATAGATCCATTAACGTCTTCAATTAGCTTGTCTGACCTGGTATTTACCTTAAAACTGTACGGCTGGATAGCGCTTTATTGCTTGACGCTTTTTTTTTTCTGCTACGCTAATTTTATTTTGGGCTGACGAGGTGCTATAAAGAACGAGAGGCAGTGTAAACGAAGGGCTGATGGGAAATTAGCGGAGCTAATTTCCATCCTACCCAGATCTAAAAAGGCAAATTTCTAATAAGCTTTTGCTGCTCTGAAGAAAATTTTTTGATTTTTGCTAAAAACTGCATAACCATAATAACGATAAACACATTAAGCTATTTTATTTTATTTTTCCCATTGGAATGGGACTTTTAAGTGTCTTGATAAAATGTAGAGGTTTCTATCACCAAGTCTTGTCTCCTGCATTTTGGATCTATCACCTCCAGTTCCTGACATCAACTTTTTGTTGGTTCAAACCAGCATAATGTCCTGCGACAGGATTATAGAATTCCTGTCAGGCTACCCCAAAACTACGTGAGTGCCAGCTTCATTAAGCAGAGAATTTGGGGCCTTATTAAAAGTCAATTGATTAATGGAGCTGACCTCAGCTTTCACCTCAGATTGAGAGTGAATTAGAGAAACATTTCCTCAGTCTTGTTCTGATTCTGGGTTGGAATTGATTTCAAAGATACATAATAAAAAACAAGAAAAACAGAAAGTGACCAACAAGAAAACAAAGCAAGAAAATGAACACAAACAAAAAGCAGAGAGAAAAAAAAAGAAACATTTGCAGTCAGAAATGAGAAAAAAAAACCCATAGAACATCTAACATAAAATAAGAAGTGTATATTTTTATAAAAGTGAAACCTTTCTTTTGCTTTCCATTGTTCTTGGATTCCTGCTTTGATCCATGCTTTGGTTTACATGATTGTTCTTCAAATAGAAAAATTACTGGTTAAATAAAAACATGCACAAAGAAAGATGGAAAAAAAAAAACTGAGCGTGGATAAAATTAGAAGCGAAAACTTCAAAACTGCAGCCCATTATTTATTGTCTGCCTTCACTATGTATTGTGCGGGCAGCCGTGGTGCAGCGGTAAGGCGGTTGACTCCTGATCGCGGATTTGATTCCCGCCCATGTGTCAAAGTGTCCTTGGGTAAGACACTGAACCCCAAACTGCCTCTGGTGGAAGGTTGGCGTCAGTATTTGGTCGCGGAGGCACCGCCAGTCTATGAATGGGTCTGTGACTGTGAAGCGCTTTGGGCCTTCGAAAGAACGTAGAAAGCACTATACAAGTATACGCCATCAACCATTCATTTTTATTTGATGTCATCCTTTAATTTTACAGTTTCTAACCATTTATCCACTTGTCCTCCAGTTCCTTCTGGATGAAGGATTGTCTGTGCTCCTGTCCTTGGCAGTGGACCTCGCCTGTGGCTCATCTCGCACCCCCAGCTCTCCCAGTTCCCTCTGAATGGAGCCCATCTGTATTCAAACATTTATTTGTAGAGTTAGATAAGCTAATTCTTCTTTAACAGTCCTAGTACACCGCCTTTCTAGCCTGGGAGAGGATCCCTCCTTCATGTGGACTTCCCTGAGGAAGTTCTGGAATCTGTTTTTTTAGTTTAGCTTAGCAATCAGCTTTTGCTTATATTTTATGAGTGATTTTATGTTTTTGAACAATTACTGGTATGAAGAGAAAACCGTGTTGTAATATTGGGGTATATAAATAAAATTAAAGTGAATTTTTCCATGAAAGTGGTTGCTTGAACAGACGTTGCCAAGGGGTATGTGAGCATAGCTTTATGCGACATCTTCTAATTAAAAACGCGGATTCCTCTTTCCAACTTTTCTTATGCAATTTTCCCTCCCTCTTCCATAGTTTCAAATCTTCTGCCTCTCACTGTGTCATGAGGGAAATTTGACCTGTGTTGTGTGATTAAAGGATCAATAGCTCAGTAATAGTGAAGAATGTGAAAAGCCAGAAGTCCAGCTACCATGACTGATTGAGATCTGTTGTCTTAGACGAGTACATGTGAGCTGAGTCCTCGGAGGGCCGAAAGGCAGGAAAATCATTTGACACTTGGCAGAAAGACCTGTGGAGAAAAACGTTTGGAATTCATCTAGTGTGCTGGTAGAAAGCTGAGGAACAGAAGCAATTATGCCGCAGTATCTGAAATATAAAATTAATTTGATTGATTAAATTATGTTTCTGAATTTTTAATAAAAAGTACTTTAATTGGAAACTCACTTATTTTAATAGTTTCATTATTTTAGAGGATTTGTGTGTGCCAACTCTGAGCAGAACACACTCAAATGTTGATTAAAATTTATCCTGCAAAAATAAAACATTTAAATTATATTTGTACATTTTTTTCTTAACCTTTTTCCTTTTGGTTCAAGGTCATCATGAGGACATCAGTAAAGAAAAATCGAGCTGACGTTGGGCAGTACAATGATGCAAAATGCAAATGCTAACTGCACCCTGATTAATTATCTACAACCTAAAAAAAAAAAAAAAAGACTCAACATTTATTTATTTTTCCACTGGTTATTAATTAAAATTACTTTGAAGAAAAACCCACAGTCTTTTGATGATTTTCTAGGCCCTTTGAATTTTTTAACAGTTTTTTTTTGATTGGCAGTAGTCTAATTTACTTAATAAGTTTATTTTTTTAAAAAATGATGAAAACATTGGAATCATCTCTCATTATTTGCAAAAGCTTGAGACAGTCTTTTTATTAGAAACCAACCACTCCAACTGAAAATTAAAGAGCGCACAAATATAAATGAATATTTCATGGAGGCTTGTTCGGCTGTTGTCAGATTGTTCCTTGACAGACGTTTGCGAGTCACGCTGCCTGGTGGACAAAGCTGTAAAATCCGCTTTATAAAAGTTAAGAGCTGGGTGAAGTTTTGAAAAGGTTCATCAGCCATTTCTTTTCTCCTATTTCTGCAATTAAGACCCATTGAATCAAACATAGATATGGAGGTTTCCATGGCAACGCATAATTATGGCAATTAGAAGGTGATAGGAGTGACCTATCGCATTTACATTAAGTAAATAAATCCACATAAACCTCAGCATGTCCTTTTAAGAAAATGTGGAGAAAAAACTGCTCTTGGTGTTAAAAGCTTAATGAAAACTTTCGTTCACTTTGGACAAAATGACATTTATTAAAATGTATGTCTGTAGCTCAGGCCATTCTAATGATTGTAAAGAATGGGCTAAAATGCTGCATGAAGGGTAATTATAATCATGGCTTCTTACATTTGCATGTATTCAGAGGCACAGTTTTCTTTTAGAATTGTGTTTTTCAGGGAGTACTTCACACACTTTTGTCTTCAAGACAAACTTGTAATTCTTTAGTGTAGCCACGTGAAACCTTTTAACATTTAGACTTATTAAGTAGAAAGAAAGAGTGCTTATAAAATACTGAGCTGACCAAAATACTTTATCACAGCTCTAGGAAACACTGGAGTAATGAGAGTTTTGTGTTCAAGAGAACTGAATTAAGCGGTGTGGGCATATGATATATGAAGATAACATATTTGCACAATTGGACACCCGAAGAGTTTTTTTTTTTTGTACGTGTTCTCTGTTGCTAATAGAATTTCTTTATATTTAAAGAAATGCAACACTGCTTTCTTAAAATCTATTTTTTATGTCAAAAATGTGGCAAAGAGTTGCTTCTCTACAATCATCTTTTAATATATTTTAAAAGCATTCCCAGTAATCTTCTAACCATAATTATGCGGGGGGGTTTTTTGTTTATTTTTTTAGCGAAAATCAATTAAACTGTGTTTTTTTTCTAGGATTTAATTTCTGCAGATTGGCCTTTGTTTACACCCGTTCCCTCTAGCTTAGAGCCCCTCACAACTCCAACCTAATATTACTGGTGCAACAAAAGTGATGAGCAATATCAGGGCTATTCAGCCTTGTAGTTTTGACCCAGACGCCAGCGTGGGCGAGGAAAACAAAGACGTACATGGATCTATTTGTCTGTAAATAGATGCATCAAGCAGGTCATAGCCTGACAATTGTAGCTCCATACTTCACAGCTGCTGCCACGATGAAGTATTAGGGACACATAAAACAAAGTAATATTATGAGATTTAAAGTAATAAATTCACGAGATTATAGTCAAAGCAAGTGTACGTTATGTGCAGCAGCAAACTTACTAAACTTACTTTGGTCAAAGCGTCTTGGGTTTGAACAAGTAAGCTGAATGTTGATCATATTTCAAATGTTTGGAAGCTCATTTGTTTGATTTACAGTTTATTAATGTTTTATTCATTGATGGGCGACTTGCAGGATCTGTATAGTTGATGAAGCCATCGATATCCCCACAGCTTACACTTTCAATCGCTTCTTCCTCCTAAAAAAAACAAGATCTCCTCCAACTCTGTGTGATGCTTCCATCTGAAGAGGCCCAGTTTCTGCATTTTCAATGTTCTTATGTAAACGTAACAGACTATTTACATTCCTTTTTGTTGTTTTGTGTTGAAAAGGAATGTTTCATCTGGAGTAAGGGATGTATCTAACACTTTTCTTTCCCCTGATGTGCATGACAGTTATAAAGTATGGTGACAAACGGACTTCTGTGTATGTGAATTAAAAGGATAGAATAAAGAGGTGGTCCTGCAAACGTGAGTCTCTGAGCTCCTTCTTTTACATTTGAAACTCTGCATTACAGACATTGAACCCAGGAAAGCTGGCTATACTAATAAAATTTGGATCTTAGGTCACCAAAAGGTTCAGAATTTCTATTTCTGCAACCATATCAAGAAATAAAGCTTCACAAAAAGCTCCACATCTTACATCTTCTTCTCGTTAATTTATGACTTAATTCTTGTAAATTTATACATTTTTTCTCATAGATTTATGTTTCTTAAAGTAGTAGATTTATGACTTTTAAAGTTATTTATTTACACCTTTAAACATGCAAATGTACAAAAAAAAAAATTTAGCTTTATGACTTCTAAAGTTACAAATACGACTAAATTCTCGTAATTTAACAGTTATAACCTTTTTCCCATGACTATTCAACTTTAAAGTCATAATATAAGAAAAGAAATGCTTGTAAAATGGCCCTAATACTAATCGTATGCTTCTGATTTACAACATTTTGAATTAAAAAAAATAAGGTACTAAGAAATGCAAAAGGATAAATTAAAAAAAAAAAAAAAATCATTGAAGGGGTTCTTTTAAAGTCCATGTAAATCTTTACGCAATCTTATACTGCCCCATATCTGAAGATTTATGTTGCTACCTTTAAACAAAAAAGAAAAGGGCTTTCAAATAAATGTCAAAGGCCAGCGCCTGAGCGTCAAGGAGAGGCGTCGGCTGTCACACTCACCCTGTCCGTGGTGACCTTCAAGGTCAGATGCTATCCAGCGCAGGTCACTGAGTTCTTGTGCCCATCGTCACTGGACCCCATCTGTGACATAAGCTACAACCGCCGCGTGTCAGGAAAACACGGACGACGTGCAAAGATTGACCCCCGACTTAACATCCTGTCAGCTAGTCCACCTTAACAGGTCCAAGAATTACAGTGGCTGTGATATATTGCTGCACAGAAGACATGATGTGAACCTTTTTTTTTTTTTTTTTACCCATCAAAGCTCAGGCTTTGATCTGTCATAATTCAAGTTCTAAAATTCTTCAATTCATTGCTCTTCTCTTCTCCTCACTCTCACTGCTTTCCCTGCTAAATGCCATAAAGAGGGCTGATAGACATGCAAGGACACACTAAGTCGCCATTTCTCTTCCCAGCTTGTTTCAGTCAATATCAATTAGTTACCATGGATACTCCAAAATGATAAATGCTTTTCATCTATCACTTCACAGATCAATGACCCCGCTGTAATGGTGATATTTATTTTATCTTGTAGTTCAAACAATCGAGAGGCTGCAGCTGAGAATTTATGCTGAAAAGCTTTGGTGAGAGGGAATCGATATTAGTCTGAGTTAGATGCAGGTGTCCTGTGTAATTGGAAAGAATTATATTGCAGAAAGTGCGTTAAAAACAGATCACTTTAAGGTGAAAACATTTTCCGTCTCCCAGCTTAGGTTGAGAGTTAGAGATTAGAACCTGAAGATTTAAATTATTCATACGAGGTTGGATGAGGATTTATATTATTCTGCAAATTAGAGCAGATTAAAATTTAAATATAAAATATATTTCATGTTTTACATGAGAATCCCCTCTAATGTGTTAAAGGAACTTTCCATTTGCTGAAACTGAAAAAATATTGTCTCCCATAGAAAAAAGGTCACAAACATGCTTTTATTAAAAAATAGAGATATATATCTCCATCATACAGTTGCCCTTAAGTGTAAATCACGTCGACAAAACTGTTAAAAAACTATTTAATCCGGAAAAGCTTGTTACTATGTAGGTACAATGGACAACGCTGAATGGATGATGATGTTTGATATCTGATGGTTGTGTTTTAAAGATTACGGTTTCCTTTTATTAAAAAAAAAAAGGTTTTGGAAAGTAAAAATTAATTTCCAGAAATCAAAGTTCCTCAATGTTTTCATCATTCAAATTAATGAAAAAATAAATCAAAATAATATGTTAAAAAATAAATCACAGACAGAAACTGGAAAAATTAGGTAGTATGGAGGACAACATTGGTTGCATGATAACATTTGAGTTTTGATGTTCACGTTTTTCAGATTTCAGTTTCCTTAAAAAAGAAAATAAAAAAAGAAAAACAAAAGTAATTTCCACAAATTAAAGTGAAATATTACAAAATTAAACAAAATCAAAACCAGAAAAGGTAGGTACTATAGGACATCACTGACGGTTGTATGGTGACATTTGTTCATTATTTCAACTGAAAGTTATTTAACATGAAGCGACACTGACAGTGCTCTGTACTAATCATAAAACTTATATTAGAATGTGGATACTGAAGGTTTTTTTGAAAAAACTCAAATGTAATCATCCAATCACTAATTTCCCATAGTGCTGTCTTTTCCAGTTTCTCATTTTGTGTCATTTTTATTTCTGTAAATTACTTTTGATTTTTTTGGAATTGTGTTTTGATTTCTGGATTCTTGTTTTTATGTCAAAAATGTATTTTTTTTTTCTTTTGTTAGATGTTTTACTTTTTTAAATTTTCCTTGTGATATTTAATATGTTTTTATGTTAGTTTTGTGTCATTTGCACTTCAGGGCCACTGTACCATCGGGTTAAATCTCAGTAAAAACAATGTCTTTTTGAAACACAGGCTGAAAGACTCCAATCCTTCAACGCCGAGGTGATGCTTTGTGTTTTCTCAAAAATCTGGTTTACTCCTCAAGCACGTTGGTTACTGGTGGCACAACTTAATAAAGCTCTGCCTGGATGATTGCTGCTTCTTTTCCATCACCTCAGACTGTTCACAGATCAGCATCTCATTTCCTTGACTCTCTGCAAGCAAAGGTGGCTAAACCTTGTAATTCACAGAGACGCAGGCACACCTCTTGGTTATATTTATTTCTCTGGGAAATATCAAGAAACTTGAACCTTGCTCTCAGTGACCCCGGCTGCACTGCAATCTCACTCTGCAAAGCGCCCTGTAATTACAAGCAAGCACTATCTCATCAGTGAACTGAATAAAAATACCCGTGCCACACTGAATTCCCCACCATGATGGAGGCTATGACAAAAGTTTTTCCAATTAAGTACAAGTTGAAGGTCAGCAAATAAAAACACAATTGCTCAAACAACTAAAAAGACTAATAACGGGGCAAATTTTAGCTCTCATTTTTTGAAAACTACAACCTTTTTTCTTTTTTGCAAAGGCCAAATCCAAATTGTTTCCCTACTCCTTCGACTCCTCCCTGATGCTCATCTGAAGCTGGTTGATCTGTGTTGTGCTTGTGGCATGGAGGGGAAATATATTTCTTCACATTTCTGCACCGATGTTTAAAAAAAAGCATGTTTAAATGTAATTTTAATAAACCATCAACATTTTCATCTTTAGAACACAGTGGAGTCACAAATGGACATGAAATGGTCATATTGATCAATTTTCCTTATGTGAAATCGGCGACATCTTGTCCGGCATCTATAAAAATGAATGAAAAGTAGAGAGAATGGTGTCCATATTGCTTTTAAAATCCTGGGCACAAGATAGTCCTGCACTATTAAGTTTTTAAAGTAGGAATTGGGTGGAAATTCGGACACAGCCACTCGATAAATGTAAGGATTGGGAGAAGCTGTAGGGTTAGGAGAGCAATTCAGATTCAGCCAAAATCAATTTGAACTGCTTTCATATTCAACCCCTCGACTTTTAAATCAATGAAAATTCAGCTTGTTTAGTTCTGTTCCATAATACATTTTTACTCATAAACTATATTAAATATTATTTGCTGAAAAAATACTTTGCAGACTCCCAAGATTATTTAGTCTAAAAGCAAGTTTAGGTAAACATCAGTGCGTGACGGATGTCATCATCAATTATATAGTTAGTTGCATCATATTATGTCATTCAGCAAACACTTATCCAAAACTGCTTAGGTTTTTCTTATAAATTGAGGATAAAGTCGGAATTCTGCCTAACTAGAACATAGCTGTCAAGCCTCAACATTAGGTGGAAGACTGTGCCATCATCTCCCCCTTCCAGGATCTCCACCTGGTCTTTGCATGAAAGTAATGTAATATTGTTCATTTCATCACAAAGAAAGAGCAGAAGATCATCTCTTTAACAAATAAAATGAGAATTTTGTCCAGAATGAGCTCAAATCAGACAGATTTAGAATATTAGCAATTAGTGTTGGGTTGTGAGGCACAGGTGTGACTTGTAGAAGACGTCCTGACAGCACATCAACTGACTCCTTGGAAACATGTGCACTACAAGACCGAAGACTGTTCCTCTTTCCATTCCTGACACTAACCTTTCTGAAAGCTTTCATTAGTTTTCTGCAGATTTATTTGTCCAGGTAGAAATTTGACACTGGTAAGCAGTCAATTAATTTGTTTCATCATCAAATGTGAATTTAGTGTAAATTATTTCTTTTCAACCACTAAATGGCAAATCTTATTATTTTCAAACAGTCTATTATTGTTTTGACAAATTGTTTCATTTTTTTCCTTGTTAAATTAGTAGCAAAGCTCTCCCTGACATTGATGGCATTTATTTACTTCACAGAAAATATTCTCAACTATCTACACACTGAGAACATTTATAGCCTTAATGTCTCAGGTAAGATCCACATTTATTATTTAAAGGCTTAAATGTACATTTCTTTTTCTGTCATCCATAAATGGACTTCTCAACTTTGATGCTCAATTTTGGAGCAGCAGAGAACTGCATCTGTTTGCTACAAATTATGTGAAAATTAGCACATCAGAAGAAATAATGCATATGTTGGAAAAGCCTGCAGTGAAATAAACTCATGCTGCAGGGAGATGCGACTGGACTAATAACTTCAATAAAAGCATTCCAGTATTGCTGCCAATTATCTTTATCTCTGCCTTGAATTTATTTATTTTCTGTTCCTGCAAAAAAATAACCTTGGAAACAAGAATAAATAAGTAATGTACAAAGTTTGTTGATTTCTCTTTAACTCGTTGACCTTTTTTTACTCTTTGTATCTTCTTGCAGAAAGAGACAGAGATTCCCTTGAATTGGGTCGATGTGGCAACCAAGGTTTTGCTCACAAAAGAGTTGAATACGTTAGAAAAGTGAGGTTAGAAAAGTGAATTTAGGTCTTAGTGTTACATATAAACATCCCATACGAAGAGAATGTAAACAAAGACAGAACTTATAAGAGAAAATGTGTAGCTATTGTTGCAGCTGATATTTCACCCTAAATCATTTTTACCATTTTAAATTCTTATACAGCCAATATTATAATTCTCCATTCCTCAACTCTGAGAATGTGGCGTTTTTCACACCGATGCGGTGTGTTTCATTGCCTCACCGGCAGCACCATCAGCAAGATCGAACCTCAAAGTTAGCTTTTCTTGCTTCTTTTCATCTTTCAGCATTTTTCTGCTTTGATTCAGTCTCCTGCAGTGACCAAAAGAATATGAATACAACAACACAGCACAGCGGGCTTTCTCTGCAGCTAAATATACATGGTTGCACTCATCTCTTGTTATATTTTTAATGGCTCCAGTGCAGTCATGTTGCAAAGTCTCCCCAGGCCAGATTCTTTCTCTTCCCTTCGCTTCTACGGCCCTTATCCCCTTAGCCCGGGGGCATTCGTAGGCCTGCCAAAAGAAATCAGCCCTGCATCACTGGAGACATGCAGGCACAACTCATCCCCCCTTCAGTGCTAAAATAAACTGCTCACCTTCCCTCTGTGCTGCAAATCCACGAGTCTTGCTCTTAGGTGAATGAGTTGCCTCTCGGTTGTTTAAATCATTATTGCTTACGTAATTTTAATAGAATTCTTTTTAGATAAATGGTTTTCCACATGTGAATTATTTCCTCCGAATGGAGAGACACACGATTCCAATAGGAATTTTTCAATAAGGTGACAGGTGCCTAAACTGTTTTGGTGTCCTGTGTTGAACTCCTCCATTACACGAAGCTCCATACAGCTGTTCCAAAATGGCTGCCTCTGTTTTTCTGTCAAAGTTGAGTGCAGAAACACGCAGCTTTGGCTCTGTCATTAAGAGTGGCTTTAATTTGGGTCCGTCTCAAAGGCCTTGGAGGCTTTTAGGATTGGAAAAGAGGGAAAACGGATTTGCATTTGACACCATTTTGGTTTACATAAACATAATGTTTCATTTTGGTTTTCTTGACGCGCATTTATTTGTCTCCGACCTGCGCTTGATGTTAAAATGCCTGTAATCACCTTCGTTATGTGGCAGGCAGCACAGAGAGCCCGGGCAGGCAGATGAATTATTAAAGAGACGATGAGGTGGTGGGACATTTCCACCATCGCCCTCACGAATGTCATCCCACTCAGCCGGGAGACACACAGGCACAGGCGGGCTTGACAGAAATCGACAGTGACTTCCTCCTCCCCCACCCGGAACCGGTTTGATCCTGATTGCAGACACTGCATCTGGCAATATCCAGAGTAATCTGCAGCTCCAGCTCGGCTCGCCCTGCCCCCCACGGATCCGCCAGCTCTTCCCGCCCCCACCCTGCCTCGTGCCCCGGCATCCTCGCCGGGCCTCCAGCAGCATCGATAATATGGACACGAGGCGAGGCCTTTGATTTGCTGAATCAGAGGATCCCACCTCACCTCCCCTGTGCGTGTGAACATGCAGATGAGTGGGAAACAGAGCAGATACATGCAAGCAATCAGCTGCATGGACAGAAACAGTTTATGAGAGATATTCTCACACAGGGCTGGATTAAGATTAGCAATAGTTGGCTGGAGAAAATTACAAAAGCTTGAGAGTAAATAGCAGGTATAATGCTATTAATATATAAAATAATTACAACATTTTGTGCAGGTTTCCTGTTTTCCTGGAGTGAAAGACTTACAATGGGCAGTCAGGCTTTGACTCATCTTGCAAAATATGTAAACACTTAAAAGTAAACTAAAATAGAAAATAATCCAGAAAAAAATCCTCTTGCTAATACAATTTTCTGTTTTGGGACTCAAAGTTATCTGTGAATGCAAACTACATTCCCAAAAATGCACATTTAGTCCAGACATATAATTATTTAACTGAACTGGATTAATATGAAAGCAGACATTAATGGGACAGAAACCCCTTTATTTTTTTCACTATTTAAATCCAACAACAGCAAACATTTGCTAAAAATACAGAGTAAGGTTGGTTGATTATTTGGAAACACTTGAAAATCTTAAGTTGGTTGGTTGGAGATTTTTGCTAAACTAATTTGGGTGGGTCAGTTAGTTGGAAATATTGGCTAAACTAGAATTGATATGTAACTCAGTTGGTTGGAAACCTTTTCCAAACCATTCTGTGGGATGATATACATTTACTTACATTTGGTAAGATACTCTGGGTTGCTTGGTTTGAGACATTAAACTATAAGTAGATTGCTTGGTTGGTTGGTTGGCTAGTTGGTTGGTTGATTGATTGAATGGCTGTTTGAATTACCGCTTCATAGCAAGAGGGTACAGTTAGGTTCTGGTTTCATGAGTGACAGGAAAAGGGTCAAATTTCACTTTCATTGAAAATTGTTTTCTGACTTCCCCCAAAAAACAAAAAAAACATTTTCTTCTTTATCTTTGAATTTGTAGCTACTGTTGCAAGCGCCGTTTGAGTAAAAAAATGTTTAGTCCTTGCACATATCTAGAACTTTTGCTTTAAAAATCATACAAATGTCACAGGACTGATAGGCCAACATGTGCAAAACTGCACAACACGTTAGGAAAGAGGTGTAGAGCTTTTTGATAAAGTGCTGGAGTTCTCTCTAATGATCATGTGCGGGCTTAGACCAGCCACTCAGCATCTCACGATTGCTTAAAGACAGTCTATAATTTGAGTTTCTGATTCTGTAGCTGAACAAGTACATGACACAAACATTATCATATTCTCACATTTCCCTCCACGCCTCCTCTTCAGTTCAGTTCTTGAGGTAAAATGCAAGTATTTCTCTCTTTCTTTTGTTGTTTTTTTCTGTTCTGCCCCAAATAAACATTCTAGAAATGCAGAGCTGAGTATTACCACCTAATACACTCTGTAGTGAACAGCTGTGCGGCAACAGAAATACTTTTTTTCTTCTATTTGCTCCTAATTCATCTTTAATGAAAACAAGAAAAACAGATTGTATTATAGCACACCCTATAGCAAATCCTAGCATCCACCATGGCCCAAAAATGAAAACATGGAGAAATTATGTCTTTTTTCTCAGTTAAAACCATTAGACTCATAAATAACTACACCATAAATAGAAGTTGAGATCAAGCTGCTGCATTAAACCGTGTCTTACAGGTGTACCTCCTAAAGCTGACAGTCAGAATATATATAAAAAATATGATTCCTAAAATAATCAAACAAAAAGCAATTTTTCAGAACATCTACCACCATCAAACTGCATTTATTCCCCGACGAACATAAACGGTTCTCAGTGACATTTGAGTGTTTGTTTTTCATTCGAAATGTTTGCCCATCTGACACTAACGATAAATATGAATCAGCCTAAAACATTGAGCTTAAGGGCAATCATTTCTGTGATTCACTAAAGTTGGCCTTACCCAAACATACCCTCTTATTGTGATCCATTATTTCGTAAGAGGCACAGGGCAGCGGATCGATTATGAACTCTAGTGCAATTCCAGCTACTTTAAAAGACAGGCTTTGTCACTTGCTGCTGGTAACCCAGGGAGCCAGACTGTCCTCCCACACACAGGCTGCTTGTAACAAAAATAATTGTCCTATCAGCGGTGTTTCTCTTTCACACCATCGTTTATTAATACAACTCTTTAAAATGATTCCACATTAGATCTATAATTTGGAATTCGCTTGCCACTTTTCTAGATGCCTACTTTTACACTTTTTATCCTCCTTTGCTTACTGAAAAAGTATGTGTCTTAAGCAAATGATTTTTCATTAAAATCCAATAAAGTTCCAGCTTCCAATTCATCCTGCAACACTTATTCATTTGTGTAGTTAATATTGGGGTTTGGGTCAGAATAATGGAGCCAGAACATGGAACAATGCCCCGACTGCACTGCCCGAATTTACACAATATCTCCACAGGCACCCCCGCCACAGTGACAGAGCAATTCAATGTTTGGGTTGTCTGGGACGAGACACTGCTTTCCCCCAGAAATGAGGGTAATTTTCTCTTTATTTCACATGCTAGGACTCAGCACAGATAGACATAATAAGATGTAAATTGGTTGAAGCCTGATACAGGAGAGGCTGGCCTCACTTGGAGTAACATGAACAGCAATTAACCATTGGAGAGATGAGTGTGCTTTGTCTCCGTGGATGTGAGCTCGAGCTGCTCCACCAGCCTCAACATTATCATCAAAACATGACCAGAGCAAGTCCGGACCGTTAGACCATAGTGGTCGTCTGACTAACTGTACTGAGCTGCTGATGTAAAATCACATTTACAAATGCAATTATTTCTACTGAAGTGCATTTTGAGATTTATATCTGCAAATTGAAGAAAAGCTTTTGTAGAGAGATGTAAGATAGCTCAGTAGTGGTAGTTTGCCTGAACATCCATAGAAATGGTACATCGGTACATCTTATCCAGAACTTTATAGGATGTGGAGGTCTAACCACAGGTTTGATTTGACCAGCAAACTGCGAACATATAAGGGGAAAAAATGTACTTTGGGTCAACAATTTAAGAAATAAAATGCGTAAAAAAAACAAGATTTGGACAAATGCTTGTAGAAAAAAATGGCTTTAGTGCTTCTACTTTCATTCTTTTGAACATGCCTTTATTCTTTGGATAATTGGCGGCCGGCCTGGCAGGGCTTAACCTGTGCGGCTCGTCACTGATGGCAGTTGCCTATTATCAGTCTAAAAGGGCAGTTTGGTCCAAGGGATTCAGCCGGAGATCTGACAGAATCCCAGAACCTTAAACTGGGACTCGGTGACAAAAAGCTGAAGATTTACTTTTTTTCTCAAATAAATTAAAGAAAATAAAAGTCGTCCTCTGGAGGATGCCTCTGCGGGAGAGAAGATGAAATAGTGGCTCAAAGCATTTACAAAATAAAGGAAACAGGCTATGGGATACCTACAAACCATTCAAAAGATGCTACTGTTTTTATGTATTAACAAATATATTTCCTCTGTAAGTCTTAAAGTATCAAAGCAGTGGATAAAACGTAAATTTAAAAAAAAGCAAGTACAAGTAGAAAAGAGTGGTACAATTTCATTCAGTGTAGACAACCAGCAATGATGATCACAATTTTAGACCCATATCAGAGAAAATAGACATTTTTGTGAGAATTTTGGGGTTTTTTTTTTAACTGTTTTCCCAAAAAGTGCTCTGATTGTGTTATTTATATTCTGTTTCCATATTAACACCAGGTTTCATTTGTGTTATTTGTCCCCTTCAGTGTATGTAACACCAGGCTTTTATCTTCCTCCTGTCACGCTACATTTAAGATCCCTCCTTTATCGCATTTCAGTTCATGTTTTGCTCTTTGGCACATTAAATTTAATTTGATACAATTAGTTATTCACCTGTCCTGAATTTTGCATCATATGTCATCTACTTTAATTACACTTTTTTTCATTATAATTGAAAGAAAACTAAAGAATGACAGTATTAAAGTTAAAAACCATCAAGGAATGAGGGAACTATAATTTATAGTAAATATATAACAAGAGAGAAAATTAAACTTATCAAGAGGTGATGGAAACAAAAGGATAAGAGGGGTAATACCAGTTAGTGGTATGTATTGGCAAGATTCTGTTGAGACGATATGTATCACGATTCAATACATATCGCAATATATATCCAAAGACTATACTTCTGTAATCCGGAATTCTTTGCTGTGAAGTTCAGCAGAAGTTTGGCTTGCTTTTGACTTAAGCTCCATACACCTCTTTTCTCGTTTTTGTCTGAGCCCTCTACGAAGCTCCGCAATCCTTGTTTTTATATCATACTGGCTGCAACATGGCACAGAGTTTCGGTTTTGTACCTATCATAAATAAAGTGCATGTAGTACATGTCTCATGACAAAAAAAAAACGCAAGGTTGACTGAACATTTAACACAAGCTGGTTCTCACGAGATCTTGTAGTTGTTTTGGTCTCAGCGTAGAGCTGCTCAAGGAATCTCAGTGTGCTGTACTGCCAACTAGCGGTTGAAGTGAGACGCTTAACTTAATTTGTTGTATTTTTTGAGTTGGGTCCCTGGATAAAATCACACATGTCCCAGGAATGACTGGACCAAAGGCCAAGTGTACAGTATCATTATTTATTTTTTTTAGGAATTCCTACATTTTTAATCATTTTCAAGCATGTTCTTAGGATCTTCCTATGCTTTTTTCTACTTCGTTGCATGAATCACAGTTTGAAATAAAAGAAAACTACTTTAATTCACCAGGTGTTGTCATAAATCTTGATCTATTTTTTCATGAAAAATACTTTTTATTGGGTGTTTTATAATGGGTAAAAATTACCCGGCAAAAGTTTGATTGATTGATTGATTGGTTTATTTCAAGCATAAGTTGAAAATACAGGACAAAACACACAATTATTTCAAACTCATTACAGAAACAATAAGATGCATTGATTAGAAAATAGAAAACAAACAAAAATAAAATACACTTATGTCACATTTGGTTCATTCATTCTTTGTCATTATTAACTAAAGTCATGGTGTAACTTTTTATAGTGTAAGTGTTCCAGGGTTAAGGATGCTCATGAATAATTTGTTAAATATTGTCTTGCCAGCATTTTAAATCTATACAATAAAAATATTGCAATATCCCAGTACCAACATTAAACAGTATCTTCAATATATTGGGCTAACCTAACCAGGAACTTTTCTCTTGACACGTTAAACAATAAGATACATCCTTAAGCACAGTGTTTGTCGTAAACATTCTTCTTCTTTTGTGGGCCTTTATTCCAGTCTGAATGTTTTGTGAAACACGCAGACTGTCCAAAATTTCCTTGAAGATTGCAGTTTTGTGTTCTTTTGTCTCTAAAACATAATAAAATGTTTAAGGCAGATAATTTTTACCCTGGTTGTTGACAGTTGAACATCTCTGATGAGGTCCTTTTGTTCCCTCTTTCTTCCAGGATGCAATCTGTGAATCAAAAGTTTACACGAGTAGCATTTTTCATTTATTCTAACACCAGCCATCACACATGCAAAAACCTAATGAGGCTAAAGCCTTGGTGAAAATTGAAATCTTAAACAAAAATCTCCTCTATGTGGGGAAAAATCATGTAAAACGATCAGAGATCTTACGTAACAAAAGAACCAATAGAAAATGAAGTGATGACAGTCGAGTTTGTAAAATATAAAGAAACAAACAAAGCACCTTCAGAGCGGATGCAGACTGTCTTGTTTTCCAGTAAAATTATTTATTGTCATCATTGTTGGTTGCAACCAAATGTGATCCAAGACAGATACGATGATTTCTCAACCTGATAAAACCATTCAGGGGCAAAATAACCAATTACAAAAACTGAACAATCATGAACAAACACTGTAGCAAAGAGATAAAATCAGTCACGTCAGCAATACTAAAAGCAGAATTACGACAGGGTTTTAATGTTGAAACTTTCACAAATCTTGATAAAACTAGGAGTTTTGTTAGAAAACATTAAAACTAGAGCAAATGGGAAAAACATGCAGACCTGATCTTTAGAAGGAGAAAAAAAACACACAAATTTGATCCAATTTGAATAAAGTAACATTTCTGTATCCCTGAATACAACTTCTGACTGAATCAGGTCATGGATACGTCAGTAACATTACTTTATCAGATCACTGAAAGTTATTAAAACAGTAATTTTGAGTGATTCATATTTTTGTTTATTCGATTAATCTTTATCTTATCTTTTATTTTATACACAATGAGATTCAGCTAATATGGGAGGAATTCAGATGCAAATCTTGCCGCCACATAAAGGCAATGGGAGTTAATGTGAGTGACCACAAATTTCTGCAATGCTGACTGTCAGAACATAAAAGATATTCAAATGTTTAAATGAAAAGCATTACAAAAATAATTATTGGAAACACTTAACCCTAACACCAAAGTGAAATAAATAGAGAAAAAGAAGCTCCAGACCATGAAATGTCTCTTTAGAATAAAAATTGGCGATTAGAATGGCCCCTCTTTGGTTAAAAAAAAGATTAATCTTCTTTTAAAGACAGTAAATATCACCAAAAATTAAACAAAACAGCTTTTATAATGCTGCTCAAAAGTCAAACGATAAATGAACATGCAGAAAATAAGAAATTTCCAAAAAAACATGTAAAACTTTGAAAATTAATTTACGATTTTGGTGGCAGTTTTTACATTTCTTCCACCTTTAGGTGCAACGAACAAGAGAAGCAGCACTTATCCAAGTTTCTCTGACAGAGACAAGCTCCTAAGCAGGGATGACAAGGCATTTAACTTTAGCAGCTGCCAAAAAAAGATGGATGAAAAGTTGTCAATATTCGGATGGGATTGTGGCGCTTTGCCAAGACCAGGAGGAGAGAGTGAAACCAAGTCGAAAAGTAGTAGAAATATCGCACAACGTAGAGGCAGTTTTTATTAATTCCAGTTTCTGCAACAAAACAGAGAATTCCAATTTAAAATTGATCTATATTTGACAACATGATTTCAGTTGTGTGTGATCCAAGCCAATAAAGATGTGGTTGAAGTTCGGTTCCAGAAGCTCTTGTGTTTCTTGTAAAATGTTAAAAATGTTACTTTGGGCACAAATAATCAGATTTTGCTGCCATGCTGGGGATAAAGAAGCACAAAACCAGGGTTAAAAGCCTTACAGGATGATTCAAAGACGAGGTATGTTTCTGCTTTTCACACTTCTCCATTGAAACATTGTAAGATTGTTTTTGTAGTTTACTAAAATCAAAATTTGTCAGGCGTTTTTTTTTCTTTTTTTTCTGCCCCTCTTGAATTACTGCTTTAGATTTATGTTTGTTTTTCTCTGAGATGCTCTTCAGACACTTTGAAATCTTGCCTTTTGGGAAGGATGAAAGAAAAAAAAACACAGCTGAGTAAGTAAATGGCATCAAAAAGCTGCTAAGTTGCCTTTGGTCTGAGGTTTTGTGTTTTGTTTCATAGCGTGCACAAACTCCTCTTTACCTGTCAAAGGTTCAAATTCAGCTGTTTGATGTTGGTTGTGTCCCTGGTGCCTCCGTGTTAAAGGAAGCGGAGAGCCGGCTAGAGGAGAAAAAGAGTGCACGTGTCCCTGAGGTGACATGAGGGGGGTATGTGTGTGTGCACACTTGCAATGTAATTTAGTCCTTGTAAATGTATAATTCGGTTAGACCAACTGCTCTTACGGAGTGCTGGAATGCTGCCAGCCTCATGCTGGGTGTGTGAATTCATTGCCTTTACTAACGCTGTGAGCCTCACTCATCCTCCTCTTCCTCCTCGTGGCCTCTCGCGAAACACCTTCAAGCCCAAGGTTGCAGCTGACTGCTCCCCTCTGCCTGCAACATGTCAGCGCCGTATCAGTCCTTTCTGCAACTCAGCAGCCTTCGCTGCTTCCAGTGTGACAGGAAGGACCGCAGTCAACCATCTGTACCCGTGGGCTGCACAGTAATGTAATTGCAGCTCTTTGAGGATCTGCACAGAGCTGTGGTGGCGCGCTAACCTAGATGGATGGAGAAGCGGCTCGTAACCGGCTGGAATGCTAGCACGTGCAGAACTGAAGCTACCGCTGTCAAACGCAGTAACCAGCGCTGGTTGTGAAAGAGCGATGGGGGGCCTTGCTGCTGCAGACTCCACAAACGGTTCAAGCTAATGCAATTAGCCGCCATGTTCTCCTCCAGCAGAATTGCATTATGGTTTTTACATTTAATTTAGCCAGCGCAAAATGAAATGGTATCAGAGAAAAGAGATAATGAGAGCAAACTGATTTTGAAATCTTTGCTGTGTTGGGAGGCTATTAATGAGACAATGGAGGTCTGTGGCTGACAACATGGCACACTGCGGTAAAACAGTTTAATAATGTGATTAGAAGGACCGGCCTCTCTGGTACTGCTCCAAAACTTTAAGATGGAGCCAAGAAATGTTTTCTTTTAGCACAACTTTCCACTAAAATTTGTCTTACGATAATGATGGTTTAACATCTTAAAGTCCCCCTCTGATGAAAATCTTGAGTTTTTAACATGTATGTGTGGCATTTTTTCTTATGAAAGAGAACAAATGTAATCAGAAATCATTTTGTTTTTGCATTTCTGAGTATTTCTTCTTTTGAATCGCTATTTATCAAACTGTAGCAGACATGCTCTGTTTGAATTAATGAGCTTTCTTTACGTCACAAAAGCTATAAAAAACAAAAGAGATGTACTAAACACAACAATAACAGAATAACATGTTCTAAGATTAATGTGATGCCGTGCTTCCCAAGTTCTAAATCCAAATAAAGTCAAATGCAAGACAAGGCATCTCCCAAAATGCATCTTAACCAATAAGGGGCCAGAACGGCCGCACGACCAAGGTGAAACATAATTTACAATCTAATTTTAGCCAAATGGTTGCAACACCCCTCATCTGGTCCGGCTAGCATGCTAAGTGCCGGAAAGAGAAGATGCTTCCTCCTACTGATTGCAGTCTGATGAGCTGCCATTCACATTTATGTGGACAAATCAGCCGTCACTGGATTTTTTGTGTGAGTTTCATGCAATACTTGTGGTAGCAAGACTGAGAACGCTGGAAAATCTCAGCGAGACTCCATGGAGCTTCTTGATGTGATCACAACAGCTCTTCACTTCCTCGTCTGAGCTGACATTCAGCTCAAAACAAAATGGCTGGACATTAGCAATATTGCTTGGCATTTTTATGTAGCAACGGTGAAAATTTATGCTAGCAAGACAGAGCTGTCATAATCAGATGGGGGGGGGATCAAGGGCTGCTCCAAAAGCCACGCCCCCTCAGAGGATATTTTTAAGAGAGATGCTTCAGATAAACATTAAAATTGGCTTTTAAAGACATTTATGTTGTGGGATTTTTATTTAAAGCATCATAATCATAATTAAAACACTATTGGGAACGCCTTTAAAAAAATAAAATTGTCATAGGGGGACTTTAAAGACGCCCTCCAATCATCTTTTGAAATATTTTATATTATATTGATATATTTTTGATTATATTTTAAATATTTTTTTGTTGTTTTAAAGGATATAGTTTTGGCAGAGCAGGAGTAGTTCAATAGAAATTCACCTCTGAGTTGGGAGCGAAACCATTGGCAGAGAACAACCCTTCCCCCCTTCTCCCCCTCCTCACTCTTTATAACCATTGGCAGAGCCCTCCTCATTTTAGCATTATGGCTGCAATTTTTTGCAAGCTGCATTTTTTCTTATTCTTTTAATTCACAGCAATTTGAATACATAAATACTCAGAAATGCCATTTTAAATGATTTTTTCTTTATATATGTTCTCCATCATCAGAAAAATGATGACACATGAAACACACAAGAAACACCAAAATCATATTTTTATTGGAGCGGGTCTTTAAGTAGAAGAGAGAGCAATGACATCCATTGTGTTCTGGTCTTTTTTGTATTTGATTTTCTGTGTACTTATGCCTCATTTCTACCACTTTTGGATTCCCATTGGTTGTAGGTTCATAGAAGAATGGAAAAAAATAATTAGCGTGAAGCTATTGTTAAAACCCATTGATAGGTGGAAGGTCATTACAACAAAAGAAAACTGCCATTTTCCTTTTGCCACCTGCTGTCTTCTCTCAAACAACATTTAATGCTTCTACGAAGAACCAAAACCCAAGTGGAAAAAAATGAGCATACTGCCGTGATGGTCCAACTTTGAGTGGAAACACTCACCTAGATTGTTTGGTCAAATCTAAACCGGACTATTATAGATCAGAGGAAATGACCATAAATGTGTTTACACCTTTTTAGGTTTTAATATTGATTGCCTCTTGTAAACAAATATAAAGTTTTAGAACTTATACATTTAACCAGATTTTGTTTTACCGATTCTATAAGGCTTTACCACTTGTCATGTTTTGGTTTATCGTGATTTGAAGTGTAGTTTTAGAGTTTCTCAAGGTCTGTTTCCATTCTGTTTCATACATATGGCTGCTTTATCATTCATATCCCCTTTAGTCTCTTTCTCAACCGCCGTTCTTGACATAATCCATTTGCTTGTCTCTCCTTTAATACATGACTTTCTCCCCCACAGTGCAATACATTTCCACTTCACATATTTTAAATGAATCTCTGGAAAATAGTGTACATACAAATGGTCATTTTGTGTACCTACAATGGACATGTCACCTTTGCGTCGAAGTTCCGTCCATCTATCCATCCATCTTCTTCCGGTCATTCGGGATGCGGGGACAGTAGTCAAAGCAAAGATGCCCAGACTTCCCTGGCCCGGGCCACCTCCTCCAGCTCCCCTGGAAGACACTCCAGCGTGTCTTAGGTCATCCCCGGGGCCCCGCCCAGTGGGAAATGCCTCTCCAGGGAGGCAGGAGGCATCCGGAGCAGGGTGGGGCCCTGGTGACACCTATCACGGACCTAACAGTATCTTTTATAAGATGACTCATAAAGCGGTTCTGAACTGCTCTTCGTCTGGCTCGTCATCCAGGATTTGTCGGCCATGGGACACTCGACTAGGACAGCTCCTGGGATCACTTGAGCACTCACACCCCTTCACCACGTTAAGGTGGTAGTTCAAGGAGGGGTGCCTTGAAGTCCCGGTTCAATTAATAAAATGCTTGTGGTGTTTTTAACATGTTTTTGAAGCATTTTTTTCTCATAATGGAGGACATATTTAAATAAAATTAGGCTTAAGAAGAGTATTTCTTTATTCATATCATTTTTAATCAGGTGTAGACACATAATTTCTGTTGGAGTTGTAAGGAGCTACAAGCTAGAAGAGAGTGTAAGGATTCCGGGAAGTAGGGCCGGGCTTACTCTATGCCAACAGTCCCGCCCACAACTTAGGGATGAATTTCTAATGAATTCCTGCTGCTCTGCAGAAACTATGTACAATAATTAAAATCTCCTAGAGAATTATTTTAAAATAGATCAAAGGATGATTGTAGTGCGACTTTTTAACCGTCGATTAACCTCAAATAACAAAAAAATGTGTCTCTTAGAGACTATTGCTCCCCTGAGCAACAAATCCTTTTCCCATCATTAATAATTTTAAAATAATACAAATTTGCAAAGTTCTTTGTGGAAAAGTGTTTAGTACTTATGCACTGTGTGGTACTTCGTGGCCATGAGAGTGAGAGTGTGTCTTCCAAGCAGCAGTCATCTAACAGAGATAAAGTGAAATCAGTGTTGAGAGAAAAGCTTCTGCAGTGTGACTTTGCTTCTCTCCCATGCTTTGATTCATTATTCAGCACCCGAGAAGTCGTCCTGCAATCCCACAGCAGCGCAGGAAGGCATGCATACAAACTCGAACAGAAATGCGCTGAAGAAAGGCACATACGCTCGCTCATAAATAAAAAAAGCCAGCGCACAAATGAAATTTAAAAAGAAAAAAGGTGGAGGAATTTGAGAAATAAAATCGACGGTTTATGGATTTACAGCATTTAAACTGATGACAAACATGGCCGCACTCACACACTGCCCTCTTCTGCCGACACCACTGGCCTGCATGCTGTATGGAAATGTTTTTTCCTAATGACTCCATAATGACAGCGACTTATGTCCTTACCATAGTTGATTTGTTTCCTGGGTTTTAAGAGTAGATTATTTCCATGGTACAGACTTAGCGTAAGCTGTTCAGAAACCACAAGCACTGCACTTCAGCCCCGGTTTGGGATTTTAGCCAAGTCTAATCAGATTAAAGCACTGTTCCCCTCACACACCCCCACCCCCCACACCCCCGCTTGTTTTTTGAAACAGCATGCCACACCGCTCCCTCAGTCAGTTCTGCTACATGAGCCTGAAGAAGGGAGCCAAAAACAAATTGCTTTTAGCGACGGCTGACAAGTAGTAGTTGTGTAGAGAAAATAAAAGGTTGTTTGGAGCAGATTAATTCTCCTTCACAGGAGAGCTGCGAGGCTGCTGCCTTGTGCAGTCCTCTCCTGTTTACATATTATAAGCCAGAACATGATCATTTGTTGTGGGCCAGTGTAAAAAAGAAGGTAATGTGTTTTGGTTAATTCAAGCCGACTTGTTCCATTGAACTAAACAGTCCAGCGCCAATTTCGAATTATTTCTAACCTGCTCCTCCAGTTCAATAATAGCCATGCGTCAAGCTCTTTCTCATATCAGATCCATGTTCTGCAAACCCAGTTGAGCAAATATAATTTCAACACATTCTGCTCTCATTACAGTCGTATTACAAATACAGTGGAACAGCAGCAGGATTGCATTTCTAGTGGATAATATTACACTGTGCCTTCGGCCATCCGAGTTTGTCCCGACACTTCATGGGAGAGAATTCCCGACTTTTAACCTGTCCAGGGTTCTGGCTGGCCTGACCTGGATCCTTCAGCATGAATTAAACGGACAATGGGCGAGCCGGCTGAATGACGGCTCCGCACGCCTTTGTGCCTCTGTTACAAAACCGCTCCTAAAAGGGTGGCCTGGATGATACACTCTGTAGAAATCGATCACATTTACTCAGCCCCCGGGCCTTCCAAAAGCTGGATTAAGACCAAAAAAAAAAAATAAAAATGATAATATTGCAGAAAAAAAGAGAATGGAGTGAAATCCCCTTTGCATTTGAAAACAGAATGTAACAATGCGGGTGGGTGCAAAGAAATGCCTCGGTCCAGGCCCACTTTGCAGACTGTGGTGTGCACTCATGCAGCAAATTTCATCAGCAGAAGCTCTATTGATTTTTAAACCTTGGAAATATAAGACCAGGGAAGTCAGCCACAGAGATATCCATGGATGTTTGGCTTGGTTATCTGCACTTCTCCCCTGTCTTTGCTTCTTTCCTGGGAACGTGTGCAAACCAATGCTCTCTCAATTGTCTGACAGTCCTTGGCTAACACAGCGGCTGAGCTTTATAGACAAGATACTGGATTGAAAAGACAGACCCTGAATCCAATCCTGGGAAGAGTCAATATTTCTACTGTATCCCCTGAATCCACGGCAATGAAGCACAAACCCGATTAAGTTTACGCTAACTTCCCCTGGTTCAGCCCGATGGTTTAACTCACATTCAAAAGCTTTTCTTGTCGAATCTCATCAGGGCGGCAGAAAGAGAAATAAACTAACAAAGGAGCAGAAGAGCCCTGCAAACCTGTCAAGGGAGCCTTAACTCTAACTGCATGTCCACATTGACGTTGAGTCCTGGAGCCCAGAAGCTTTAGGGCCCTCCGTGACAAGTCCATCTCATCCTAATGGGTCACATAGCCATTAAAGTGTAACAGGACAAGGGTGGCAGCTCGGCGCCTCTGCAGGTTGGATTGTTTCACGGTTTGGTTTTTAACTGCCTGTGAGTCTCAGCAGTGTGCAAGCTGGGGAGTTGAAGGCAGACAGGTCTGTTTGCCCTGATGCTGAGGGGAGCAGGAGACAGATCCCGCTCTGAGAATCCAGCTGGACTGAACCTTCAAGAACGGAGGATGGCTGCAGCTCTTATTAATCATAGCTGCCTCCTTTTTTTTTTTTTTCTTTTTTTGCTTCAAGAAATATAAATGGGAGTGACCTCAAAACATCACACCCTGAGTTTCCTTGAGGTCAAGGTTGAGTAGGGTGGTCAGTTTTACTGCCAGGAACCACTCAGTCCATCTGCGCAGGTCTGACCTTGCTTTCCATCACAAATGCACAATGGATGACGCGTCAACGGGTGTCTGACTCTCCCTTTGAGGACTGGGAAGTGATTTCATAATGTCGCCCTATCAGACCTCCACGCGTTGAGGTTATCTGTATGACAAAGCAGCTTTCTTTTTTATGCATTTTCATGAGTCGGCCGTGAGAGGTGGAAGAAAGAGGAGGGTAGCGGTTGGTAACCTTGAGGTCAGAGGGTAGAGGGCTCCAGCTGGTCATACTACCTCTTCATCGACTGATTCTGCCTCCTCTCCATTGTTCTTGACGCGTGTCTATTGTTCTGCTGCAACATTAAAATGCATAGATTCCCATCAGCCATTTCACTGCTAGTTGACCCTATTAGCTAAGGTGAATACATAAAACATGAAGTTTGTGCTCATTAGATATACGAGATACATTAAAGACATGATACTAACCTATTGTGATGCTTAGTGTTCATAAAGCCACAAATGAAACATTAAATTCAATGTGTGAGATCTATTTTTTTTTATTAGAAATGAGGAAGTGTGTCTTTTCAATGTGGAACAACCTATATGTTTTACCCTCGTCTCCCTGCCCCCACTTTCCTCTCTTCTTTCCTTCTCTGCATGCATCCTCCAGAAAACAGGCGTACATCCTGCAGAGAGGCAGAGAAGAAGAAAGGTGACAAGAGAGGTGACAAGAGGTGCTGATACTTGGTAATTGAGCGGCGATCCTGTCACAGGTAACCCGGAGGAGACTGAGGATAAAGTACATCCTTTTTTTTTCTTGTTGTTATGATGGGCCTGACAGCTTGCAGAGTCCAAACTCTCACAAAGCAAAACTGTCTTCCTCAGTTTATTCCACGTAAAAAATCAAGTATACAGTCTTTCCAGGTTTTTAGGTTAGAACTTGACAAAAGTTCTTGTGTATGGTGAAAAAACAACATCTTACTAAATGTTTTTCACATTTTTTTTTTAAATTCTGGCAATTCAAGCAAAACAAGTAAAAGTTTGATGATTGATTTTTAAAATCACATCTCTCTTCTTTAATTACCAGTGTTGTTTCACCTATAAGAGAACTTTAAGGGCTGTGTATTCAGACTGGACACATTTGATTTGCTTAAAGTGAACCAGAGTAAAGAGTTTTCTATAATAACATACAAAGATCATTCCATTCTTACAAACCAGACCTACATATTTAATAGTCTTTATTTGTGGTTTGCAGAACAATGATGAAACTTTTTCCAAGCTCTTTCTAAGGTCCTCTCATTGACACATGAAATAAAAACAGTAAAATATAAATAAGTTGGTTTCATATGGAAGACGTATTTGTTTAATAACCGGCGGATCATTTAGTCAAAATTTCCCAATATTTTTTTAGACCGGCTCATAGCCAGCTGATTTATTTTCACTACATCTTGGTAAATTAAGCCTCTTAGTTTTTAAAGGTTGTACCATGTAACTAAGGATGGATTGTCATACACATGCACCGGCCACTCTAATATTCACTTCAATTTAAGTGTTTCTACTCAATTAAATTTCAGACTAGATTGATGCAAGCACAGTGCTCTTGTGCTAGGTAAGATTAATAACCAGAACTTTATTTTTCAGCGATATACATCAAACATCTGTCATCTCTACGGGACTGCAGTTTATAAGGGCATGATGTTGTTCTGCACAAACAGATCAGACTCCCTGCACCTTATTTTTGCACATACTACAGTCATTGCCTTGTGAAAACAAAGCAGCAGGTTTTCATCCTCCAGAAGCCCATCTCCCAAAAGCGGGAGTGATCCTTCAGCGGATAAAGTGAATATATTTAGACCTCGGAGTCGCTGCCCTTTGTGTTCTTCCTGATTTGTTCTAATGTGGGAGCCTAATCCTAAAAAAGCAGATTATACATGTACTAAATTCCTTAAAATTGCAGAATTTTTAATACCACATTTGCAGTGGATATGCAACGGAAGCAGCTTACAAAACCTAAACCTCCGAAAGTGTGTCTCTGCCGGAACAAAGGCTTTGGAGACGAGTGAGGAAAATGAGCCGCGCAAACAATGTTTTCAGAGATGTAGTTACACTAATGATGTCTATTTGTATGACAACAAGGGCAAGATGTTCACCCAGCCAAAAAGAGATGCGAGTCATTGATACTGCCGTCAATGCCCTCAATGTCTGTGTAATAAAATGGTGTTAATATTTTACTGACTCTGTTATCTATTGGTCATTTTTTGGTGTTTCCTGGTGGAAAAATCTAAAGCAAATTCTCATCAGAGGCATGAAAACAAGCAGACAAAGGTTAAATATTTGAGGATATTAATTTGCAAATAAGTATCCCTTTTAATTCAGGAGTTATAAGGCAAGGTCTATCAAAAGTCAAACTAGTTTTACAGTTTGACTCTTTACATTGTGACCCCCCTCTCAATGAAAGAACCGCAGCCCCCACAAGCTTCACCCTGGCCGCCATAATGACACAATGCACCCATCTGCCCTTAAAACCAATCCGGTAGCACAGAGCTGACCTACGTGTGTCCATGAGCCTGTGTGCAAGTCCCATCTGCCACCTCAGCCCCACAAGATGACCTCTGACCCTTAGGATTACGGCTCCACCATGTGCCAGTGAGCAGGGTGATGAGATTGACCTGCGAGAGCTTCTGCTGCTCTGTGACTGCAACCAAAACCACCTAACCGCACACTTTGCACCCAAATGAAATACCGCTTCGTGCACTCGCACATTCTTGAACCTTATTCAGCAGTGTTGTACGGTGTATGCATTTGCATGTCGATGCGTTTGCAGAAGAGCCTCTCAAGTCAGTGATCCAATGCTTGTCTGAGGACATGCAGACATGCTGAGCTCTGACACAACCAATCCACTCAAAGCCAGTGTGATTGCCTTGGCAACCCCTGTCACCACATCGTTTATCCAGGGTCTCCTCCAATCAGGCAGCGCAACAGTTTTCCCAGGCTCCTCCCACGGGGATTGGGAAGGCGGTGCCAGTCGTTGGTGCAGAGGCTGCTGCATGAGCAGATGCTCTAATCTGGATCCGGTAAGGAGAGGATCACTAATCCCAGATTATGGCTCTCTGGGATTAAGACATGCTGATGCACAGGTTTGCACTCACCTCCAATCCTCACAGCCTTCACTGCGTCTCTGCTCAAACCTCAGAGACAAGGATCTATTAACGTAAACCAAAGCAGCAGCTGTCATGGGTGCATAAGATATCTTGTTTAGGATGCTGGCATGGTGATTTGAACAATCTAAAGAGTCTAAAAAATCTAAAAAATATTCACTTTAACTTGTGCTGCAGCATATAAAAGTTCACAAAACTTCACATAGACACTTTTTAGAAGTGTTTTGATTTAAAGATTGAATGAAAAGTAGAATTTTAAATTGCAAGATCTTTAAAAAGTCCATCAACGGGAGTGAGGAACGAAAAATTGCAGTGGCAAGAGAAATGATTGCTCAAATATTGTCCATTCAAATAATTCATTCATCACTTTGCCGTGTGCAAACTGCAACCTTGAAGTCAACAAGTGCACAAATAATTAAGCTGCAATATTAATGAAGAAACATCCTCAGAAGTGTACGGCTCGTGATCAATTTGTGGTTAATGAGTCGTTCATCTTCGTCCCGTCTCTGCTCTTCTTCCTGTGAGGACCAATGGCGAGACGAGCCTGAACATAAATGATGATGTTTGCAAACCATCCTCAAGACAAAATCAATCCATGACACACAAATATAATTGTTTTAGTTGTTTTTTGAATGTCGAGGAAAGAGATAAAAGATGTGAAGGTAGACAAAAAAGTATTTTTTCAGTCACTGATTCTGGAAGATGTCCCACTTAGAAAAAGAAAGAAGTCTGTAAGGCTCATTATAACTACACTTCAAATGTGAGAAACGGTATTAAAAAAATTCCCCAGGTGTCAGCTCACCTCGCACTAATAGAATGTGTGATGGAATGAAAGACTTTATTTATGTCAGCTTCTATGATTGTGTGTGAGCTGCAGTGGTATTGTGTTCATTTTTGACAACTTTAAAGGTAAAGATTATTTTAGCCAAAAGGTATGTGTGTAACTGAGTGTGTGTGTAGACAGGCCCCGCCCATTCCAGATTGTTATTTAGACCTGGTTGTTCTAGGATGTTACTACTCTGTGTTACTTTCTTTGTTCTCTTAACCCCACTCTTTTACCCCCCCCCCCCCCCCCCCATTTGTTTCCGTCCGGCCAACGAAAAAAGAAAAAGATACAACATAATTAAAATAAAGTTTAGCATGAAATACAACAGGGGTTTATTAAGTAAACCCCTGTTGGGACAATAAAATCTGTCCAACGCAAGAGGCTCTCAGCCCGTATCTGCTTGCTCAGCTGTTGGACAGGACAAGTTAAAAAAAAAAAATAAATAAATAAAAAAATTCCCCTCAAATAGTATAATGGTGCAACAAGACAGTAATGTCATGTGGTCACATGAAAAAAAAAAGAGAGTTTTTGGTATAAATGCCAATCACCATGTTTGGAAGGGAAGAAAGCCAAGTTGCATCCCAGTGATTCTGGGGTTTTCTGGCCAGTTTCTGGACCTAAGTCCATTAGAGAATCTGTGGAAGGAGTTAAAACAACCCTGAACACCACAGCTCTTGAGAAGATCTCCATGGACGAGTGGACCAAAACAACTGCAACAGTGTGTGAAAACCTGTTGAAGACCTACAGTAGACGTTAAACCTCTGTCATTGACAAAGTATTGAGGTGAACTTTTGTTTTTAAAAAATATCTATTTTTTGCTCCAAATAGATTTTTTTGTAAACATTTTGCTTCTCAGAGTTCAAGCGTGTTAATGATGAACATTACAGACCTCACAGATCTTTTTAAGTAGAACAACAGCAAATTACTTTTTTGCTCAGTTGTAGAGTTGTTCCACCAGATTTTTTATGTTTTTTTATTACAGAAAAAGGAAACCTGTGAAAGATTTTTTGTTTTTGTTGATACGTGACCTCTGTTTACAGCAGTTACTTCTCCCCATCTTTCTCACGTTCACTCATTATGGTCCGTCCTTCTATTCTGAAGCTGATTAGGCCTGACCTGAGCAACCTAGTGCTGCTACATCCAATCAGTGTAATCACTCAAACTCTTGCCTTCCCCCACCTTCTTTTCGCTAATGGGCTTTCCCTGCTCTGGTGACTTAGCACTTAAGAGGTGGGAGTGGGAAGGGGGGGGGGGGGGGTGCTACTTCAGGAAAACCCTGTTAAAACTTCTTAACGTAACCGCACATAATTTGGTTTTACATCCAGCTCAGGTATTTGTGGAGAAATATCCATCGTCATTGCCTGTTAGCCTTTTTTAGCAGCTAAAAGTGATGGATAACCCAGCTGCCAGCGTGCCTTTGTAAGAATTTGCATCACCTCCCAAAGGGCAAACAGATTAATGAATATTCACACATAATCTATAGCCTAGGGCAGGCATGAATAATTCATGATTGTTTCTTTTTTTGTAATAGCACATCTCAGATTTGAGATCGCAAATCATAATTTCATTTTCCCTCTCACTTCCTTTCCTGGCATGCACAAGCGAAGGCTGCACTTGTTAAAGACATGCAGCGAATCGCAGCACAGACTCAAGTCTTTAGCACCCCACAGGTTTTAATCTAGCAACTAACACTGAGCCTTACTGGGAGATTCATGCCTCTTAATGCCTTACAAAAACATTCCTGTAATCTTAGAGTCTGGATCTCGCAGGGTTTTCTTGTCAGAGAGGACGCAGGTTACTGCTGAGCTGCAGAGCGGCGACAGGAAGGATGTCACCAAGACAGGTGCAATTATGACTCATGGCAGTCTGTCAACACACAAACTAGACTCCTTACATGTTGTGCGCAGTTTGACAAATTCAAACATCACAATCCAGATAAGTCAAACATATTCATCTTTAAAAAGTGAACCTTTAAGTCAACAGATTTCAGAATAAGTGAGCAGCCAAACCTGGAGTTGTGGGGAAGAAACAAGCAATGATGATTCATCGTCCGATCCAACGAGGAGAAAACTCTAAAAGGTTTCTTTATGAAGGAGCAAGAAAGTGGGGTGACAGTTTAAAAGCCTTGCCTGACACTTGGCAAAATTGGCCAACTGTCTTCCACACAATTGCACCAGCAAGTCAAATTGCATTAGTGATGCACAGATTTTTACGAGAGTCAAAAGAGAACTGAAATGTTGGTGCGTTTGGGTTTTTTTGCAGGAGCTCCGGCTTTCTCTAAAATGCTTTAAAACTGCACTGAACAGCTTGCAGGCGGAAAGTGATCTTTCAGTAGAAAAGGTCAGTGTTACTTGTTTTATAATTAACTAAAATAAAAATTCACACAATCCCAGAAAAACAAATAAAGCTTGACCTTCAGAATTTTTTTCGGTGGAAATAAATTTCAAACTTTGACACATTTTTAAGTTTCTTCACAATATTGGATGGGAGGGAAAAAAAAAGTAAAAATCTAGGCGAGAGGAAAATAGGTGCTCTGAATTTTTGGACACATATGACAATCTCTGAATGGGCTGCAAGGAAATAATGAGGGTTAGCCATCCCATAAACTCAATCCATTTGTCATGCATTGCTGTATTTTTTCTAAGGAAGAGAAGACAGAAGCAAAAAAGAAGAACGAGTGAAGCTCCAAAAAAAAAAAAAAAAGAACAACACGAAGTAATGAGTTTATTAGCATGATATTTTTTGTTCGAGCATAAAATCTCCTAATGAGAATGTTCGAAGGAGCTCTTTCCTCCGGGGACAAGAAGTCTCGGTGTTAGGCTCGCCTTTTGCGAACCTTTGGAAAATGTTGCGCTGCAACAAAGGAAAAGTGGTTATCAAATGAAGCGCTAAATTACTCGCACACGTCTCTTGTGGTCTGACATGTCCTGAGCCAACCTCGGATGACTCCTCATGCATTGAAACGTAAAGAGGAGGAAAATACCAACTAAGGGTAATTATAACACATACAGTGACTTGACATTTGGGGCACTGTGTTGAGAGGGGAGAGTGTTGGCCTTATCAGAAGCTGTAATGAAAGGTCAATGGCCTCCTCACTGTTTACCTCCAATCATGAGGTCGGAAGAAGCTCCTTCAGTCTCTATTGAGAAAGTGATGGACTGTTGTATTGGTGGAGGATAAACCTATTTTCTGTCGGCTCCAGAAAATGAAATATTGGTTTTACTGAAAAGGGGATTCTTTTAGAACCTTATTGCTAATATTTAAAATTCTACATCAATCTTCTTTTGATCAATTTTAAAGGCAACATTTTAATTATGATTGGGCCATTTTGAGCCAAAAACATGTGTCATTTTCTAGGAGATAGTTTCTGCAGATATTTGTCTCTGAGTTGGAGTGAAGCAAGCCTGCTCCCATTACTCATCATCCCTTTGCTCCCAGTAGTTTACAGCCATTTATCAAGAATAGGTGGTGGAGGACCCAAACGCAGGAGACTGGGCTTGGTGGCAAAAACTTAAAATATCCAATAAACTGAAACATGACCAAAATAAAAATAAAAATAAATAAAATAAAAACCAATATGAAAAACTAAAACAGTGACAAGACAGAACAGATGACCAGCTGAACTGAAAACCAGAGACTTAAATATAATGAGGTTAATTAACTAAATGAAGACAGCTGTGGATGATTAACCTGAATGCAGTGAGACTGACGCGGAAAACCGAACATGACAAAAGCATTACAAAAACCATTGAATCCTGAAGACACAAACTGAGGAAGTTCAAACAAATACGCAAAGAACCACAAAAGTAGAAGCAATGTTTTGCAGTCAACTACAAAAACCGAGACAGCAAAAAATCTAACCGAGAGAAATGATTACAGGATAGTGATCGCATTTTAATAGAGATAAATCACAAAGTGGGTGCTAGCAAGTAGCATGCTAGTTGAGTTCATCACAGGCATTATATATACATATATCAATATTTTTTTAAATTACGTTAAATGTTCTAGAACATGGCGGATGTTATTCACACATATTTACATGCAACCAGCACAAAAGCACATGATGACATGATCACACATAATATGTGTGATGCATCATCTGCTCACATTATAAGGCTAAATGTTGTTGTTGGTTGCTCTTTTTTTTTTTTATTTTCTTGGTCAGACAGATCGAAGGAAGCCCAGTTAGAAAAGGCAGCACCTACTTTCTGCCCAGTGACATAAACACTGAAGAGAACAGTTGTGAGGGAAGAGGTGGCTAATCCAAAAAATAATAAAATGTGTAGTTTTTAACTATTTTTTTCCCATTGTGGTAGATTGTTTGCAAGAGGTTGCTTACCTATTTTACTTGTATGTGTCTTAAAGGGGTTTTTAATAGTAAAAGGACTTTGGCTAAATAAAAAAATGAAAGATATTTGTTAATTTAACAGCAACCTGTAACACTAGAAGGCACAGTTCTTGCACAATTTACAGATTAATCTTTAGAGATAGTTAAATATTTAACTATACCACAAGATATATAATTTTCCGAGCTTTAATTCGAGCCATGTTTTGTGAAATCCCTTAAGAAATGAAGGAGCATGCCTGATTTTTGTGTTTGTCGTCACTGTGTATAGCAGCAAATAGGCAAAGGCAAATCCAGTAATATATGTGAATGCTTACAGCTCCTCGACCCCATTATAATATTACCGGCAGAACAAAAATAAACCAGGGTTTACATCTAATGAGCCAGCTCAGACAAATAAAACAAAGACATACATAAAGCTAGTTGCCTACAAGTGAATGCATTGGAATAGAGCAGAACTATAAGGTTTTTCAAATGGGATAGCTCCTGATTCACTGTCATTTGAATAAAGAGATACTCAGAAACGAAATTTGAATGTTAATTTTCTTTATAAATATCCTCCATCATGAGAAAAATGCTCCAAGAACATGTTAAAAACACCAATTTTCATTTTTTAAGTTTAAATGGCCTAAATGGTGCAAAAGCAGTGAATACTTTGTCCCTACGTCTTGTGCCGTAATCACACTCTGCTTACTCAAAACTCGAAACCTCTCTTCCCCTCTCTGCTTGTGTCTTTTTGTTCCGTCTCAGTCAGTGGAAGGAAAAAGCTGCATTGATAAATAGGTCAGAGAGCTTTTCCACCCCCCAATGGTTTCAGGCCCAGCTTGGCAAATTGAACATAATTAAGGCCCAAGGCAAAGGTTGCACTTTCCTTGAAATAGCAAGAGGAATGGTGCAGAAGGTAGCCTGCTGCAGGAGGAAACGTGCTGCCGTGCATGTTCGGCGTAGCATGCCTGGGCACGATGGAGAGGAAGAGGAGGAGGAGGCGGAGGAAGGAGGTTAGAGAATGGCAGCCATTGCAGAGCTAAATAAAACCCCTCAACACAGAGACGCGCAAACACAGTCCGTTTTATCAGTACACGATGCTTCGTCATGGAACGCACAAACAGCAGAGACATTTTGGACCGAGTTTGGAGTCCTGCTGAGAGTTAGATGAGAAGATGCTATCTACTCCCATTCCTCTGTGACATTCAGTGTGAAGTTAGCTTAGCTTGTAGTGGCAGAAAAAAGCATTTATTTTAAGCTGTTTTGTTTAAAAAAAAAAGTTTGGGAAGATGGAAATGAAACATTCATATGTATATGTAGTGTGACATGCTCTTCTCTGCTACAAAATAAGAGGAAAACAAAATAGTGACACACTTGTATCTGCTTACAGGGTTTTTTTTTTTTAAGTTTTTGACACGACTTATAGAACCTGTTCACCAGATGGCTTGTTACACGGCATCATGTGGGAAGGAGTCTGCGGAATGCAGTGTGGAAAAAAGGCGTTCTTTCAAAGGAAGGCTTGTCAGGTTATTCCATATACCATCCATCTATCACTGCCACGGCTGAACTTTCAGGAAGCAAAAACCTGACAGTCGCAAGTACACAAACGTGCTGCTCTGAGCCTCATTTACAATGGATTGAGTTTCCATCTCTAAGAATTTTAACAAGCTGCTTTCTAGTAAGGCTAAAGGATGTGTCATTTATTAATGTGTGAGCTTTTTTTGGGGATGCAGGTGTCCGCTGAACATTGGTAAGATGTCTTGCTTACATTTTTTGGAACTTTTTGCTCAATAAATCCAATAAAAAGAGCAAACCATCTAAACACTCATGCAGCTGTTTTTGTGGTTCTTTGTCTTGGAAATTCTGCAACCTTGACATCTTCAGTGGAGGGTTTTTACTTCTACAGGACAAAAAGGAAGAGCTTTTGAGAGTTTATATTTGCAAAAAATGTTCCAGTTCCTCAGAATTTTTAGAAAGCTTAAACTGTAGAATTGTCCTCATGTTAATCCTCAGGACCGCAGTTTGACTTCATTCCACAAAAAGGTTGCTGGAATTTTTGTGTTGTTCTCTTTGTGTACGGATCAAAGATGTACAATAGCAAAGCTTTTGACAGCAGTTGGAATGAAAGTGTTTTAATTTTGAAAGAAAACCACATTTTGTGTTCCCATCTTGGCTGTGACGACATTTTGAATAACCCACTTACACTTCTTTTTCTCATTTTCAGTGTTTTGAGCCAAAACGGTAATAAGGTTTATCCCATTGACTGTAGAAGAGAACTGGACCAAGTGTGCGTGACATCACCCATAGAAAATAGCTCACTTCTGGTCTAATGAAATGAAGTCAATTCAGTCTTCATATTTTTTTAGTAGTACGGGGCATCACCATGTTGGAACCAGAAATCATTAGTAAGCTTTTATTGGTCCAAATGGTCTAAGTCCTCATTTTTACAGCAACGGAATGACAGTGGTTATGGAAACTGGAATCGACGATGGACAATCCTCTTCATCATCCTCTGCATCAGACCATTAAGGAGAGACTTTAACGCCTCACTGCAACAAAGAGAGATCTTTCTTCCTGTAAGACCCTTAAATGTCTTATAGACAAAAATTATTGTAGTCATTTATTTTTTAAGTGTATTTCAAATGTTATTTATGATCTATCCTCTGTTTAAATTAGAACTATAGTAAAGTAATTTCTCCATTGTGGGATGAATAAAGTTTTATTTTGTTCAACTACTCTTGCCAATCAGGGGTTTGTTGGAAGTCCACGCCACTAGAACCTGAAAGCAGGTTTGAGATAATCTGTCAAACGTTTCGATTTGTCGATGTGAGACACACTTATATGGAGATGTCTGATTGGCCAATTTATAACTTAAATATTTCTTTTTTAATTGAATAAAGAAACTTGAATAAATAAAAAAAATATTTAAAAAAGAAAAATAGCAGAGCAAGAATGGTTATTCTGACAAATAATAGCTGTTTATTTCTCAATGGAAGATTTGCGGTCAATGTTTGCTGTTTGACAACCTGAAATTCAGCAACAAACAATTGGACAAGTGGTCAGCAACTTGTCCTATGCTACGGTCACAAATACAACTGTCACCAGGTGATGGGGAGGCATCAGCAGAATCTTAACAATTAGCTGCCGCCAAAAGATTCTTAAAAATTGTTGCAGTGGTCATGAATGCAGACGTTGACCTTCAGTATTGAATCGGAGGACAGCTGAGTGGCCACAGTCCAATGGTAGCCAGATTGCCGGCTGGCAGCAGCTGTGATTAGAGGATGTGTAACTGTCTAGTGACGGCGGCCGTCCATATCACGTGTTACAGGCCGCCAAGACAATAGCTAGCCCAGTGGTATATAAAAGCAGGCACTACTGATCATTCACAACTCAGATTTTTAGCACACATCTAGTCAATTTACAAATTATTAGACAACATGCCTCCCAAGAAAGCACAATGTTCAGTCTTCTTTGTGTTCTTCTCAGCATCAACGGCAATTCGTCAATACGTAGGTATCTGAGTCGCTGTGGTGATATCAACGCCACGATGAGTTACGTGTATCTCCACATTTGGATCAACGATGGGCAGGATCGCCAGATTGACATCTGGTCATTGCAGGCCCCCGCCCCACGTCAATAGTCCTCGTTGAGTGCCCGCACTGTTACCGTACCATTTCTAAGAACCGTATGGTGGCAGTGGGATGGCAGCACAGGAGCAGGGGGACGACTGGAGGGTGGCAGCCTGGAATTGGCCAATGATTTAGGAGACTTTTCTTGGATCTTGGAGACCCTCCTATCAGTCAGTTGTCGAACTGCTGCACTCCTGCCACTCACCTACTATAGGACTACTTTGCGACCTCCTTATCTGCCCGTGTGGCCACGGATCGCCGTTTGATTATGACTCTTTCTTAACCCATTGGAGCTCATGGTAACAACAGTGTAACAGTAAAATATCAGAAATGTGTTCTTTGGTCCACTTTATATTCTACATAATTTCATTTCTCAGGAAAATTGGCTGTTGTTCGTCATGGGTTTAAATCTCCACAGCTGCCGCGCAGCGTGTAATAATGCAACTGCCACCTCCCAATTACAAATATCACAGCGCAGTCCCCTTGCATTTAGGTCGCCACGCGGTGGCATGTTGGGCTATATGACCATATTCTTAGGAGTGAAGCTGTGGAACTTTACAGTTTGTGCTGTTTAGAACTTGCACTGTGTTCTAATTGGACTGAGACATTAACAACAATTAGGGTTTTCTTGGCTTAGTAACTTCTTTGGAAAATAGATGCTTCCTAACCTCATTGATATCCCAGTGTGCACTTTTACTTCATACACCCATTAAACACTTAGTAGGTGTTTTAATTATGGGCACCGTTAGGAGTTTTTGAATCTTTTTTTTTTTTAAGCCTGTTTTTGAGCTAATGAAGTGTTTGTTGCCTGCATCTTATTCTTTAACTGCACAGATATAAATGTGTTGCCAATTTCAGTGCATATATAGGGTTACATTTAAAGCGAAAGCACAACTGTGTGTGGGAGTGTGTCAAAATGGATTCTAGCTCTGAGCTGCTTTCAAAAACACCTGCTTCTCTCTACATCCGTTTAGGGTCATTATAATGTTTCACTGTGGCATTCTGAATAATAGAGGTCCTGCTAGGGAGCCTGCATGCCAAGCGTCATTAGTGTCCCAGCATCCTCTGCTTTAAGGGCTTCACCCCCGTTGTGGTGACGGGGTGGGGCGATAGTGCAGAACAACACAGGGGATCGGACAGGTTAGTAACCAGGAGGTAGAGGCCTAAATGGAGGAGAAGGAGGAACTTGCAGCTACATTGACAGGCTGATGACAGGGGAGTGCAGCGGGTTGCCTGAATGATAAGCCAACCTTGTTTCACACCACAGAACAGAATCGTTTTTTACTAATGGGACCTGATGGAGAGAAAGGAGTCCCTGTGGAAGCTCTATGACATTATCTGCAGTTACAATTAGAAACTTTGCCTTTAGCATCCACATCAGTAAACAACCCTTTAGCCAACACTTCTTCTATACGACTCCAATGGCATGGATTTGTGTCTTTAAATTAAAGATGACATTGATTATTTATACCATTAATTAAGTTGATGACTAAAAAGGAGCAGATTTAGAAGACTCAGTGTTTGAAGATGCTCAAACCAGTGGAAAATATTGCAATAATTGTGGTAAGACTATAATTTTGAGCTAAAAGCGAGAGAAGTGCACATTAGCGAAACAGAGACACTAAAATTCCCTTAAATTATGTGCTCTCTTTAAAAACAGTGAAACGAGGATGAACTTGTCACAAGTGCTCCGAGTGTGTCTTTTGTTGTGTGCAGTCATTGTCAAAAAGGCTAAAAACACTGAGAAAAAGATCTTTAGAGTTTAATCTCAATTATTCAGTCTTTTCTACAAAACATTGAGAAGATTTGGTAATAAAACCCTAAACTAGCAAAAATAAACTGCAATAAGATACTTTCTTCTAGAGTTTTTCAATCATTGTTTCTGATTTTTTTTTTTAACGTTATAGATAAAAAAGAAAATGAGACAATAGCACATTAAAGTTTTCAACATGTTCTTGAACCATTTTTTGATAATAGAGGATATGTACGGTGGCCGAGACGGCTCACATGATTGCAAAAGCCACAACACAACGGCAAAAGCCAAAACACAACGACAAAAGCCGAAACACGAAGACAAACGCCGAAACACGACGGCAAAAGCCGAAGCACAACGGCGAAAGCCGAAACACGGCGGCAAAAGCCGAAGCACAACGGCGAAAGCCGAAACACGACGGCAAAAGCCGAAGCACGATGGCAAAAGCCGAAGCACGACGGCAAAAGCCGAAACACGACGGCAAAAGCCGAAGTACACCGACGAAAGCCAAAACACAACGGCAAAAGCCACAGCACTCCAGCAAAAGCCAACACAGAACGGAAACGAATCAGAGCGGAAGTGAATAATGGACTTTTTTCTTAACCTTTCATTCAGTTTCGAGCTATTGTGATTCTTGAGAGATACGTGATTTTGATAAGGGATAGGTGAGGGTGGACCTTCGTGTTGCCGCTTTTATTTCTTCTTTCAAAGCCTTCACGAGAGCTTTCGGGGGGAGAAAAAAAAGGAGGGCGAGGAGGGAAAACGGGATCTGGTTTTTTGTCAGCAATTCTTTCTTTTTTACCTATTTTTTATTACTTTTAAATACCTTCCACGTAATCGTTAGTGTAAACCCTAATACTGGGGATCTATATATTGAGTTTAAACGTTGGATACGCAAGCTGTGTGGTGGCCTAATGGGTAGCACACTTGGTTAGTGTCCCAATGGGTTGGGTTCGAGCTCGCAGGAGTCATTTAGTATGTATACATTTTTTTCTGTAAAAAAAAAAAAAAAGTATCATACGTGGTTCTTACGTACATTTTGAGAATCAAAATAAATAAATACTTCTTGCAACATAATTCCAGGCAGTTACGTCGTTTCAGTTCAGGATGGTGGGGTTGTGGCACGCAGCGCCAAAATTCCTTTTCGCCATGCACCCCATGCAACAAAAATGACTAACTACCTGGAATTATGTTGCAAGAAGTATTTATTTATTTTGATTCTTAAATGTACGTAAGAACCAGTATGATACTTTTTTTTCTTTACAGAAAAAAAACATACAATACATACTAAATGATTCCGCAAGCCTCGGAACCCCAACCCTTTGGGACACTAACCAAGTGTGCTACCCATTAGGCCACCACACAGCTTGCGTATCCAACGTTTAAACTCAATATATAGATCCCAGTATTAGGGTTTACACTGACGATTACGTGGAAGGTATTTAAAAGTATAAAAAAATAGGTAAAAAAGAAAGAATGGCTGACAAAAAACCAGATCCCGTTTTCCCTCCTCCGCCCTCCTTTTTTTCTCCCCCGAAAGCTCTCCGTGAAGGCTTTGAAAGAAGAAATAAAAGCGGCAACACCGAAGGTCCACCCTCACCTATCCCTTATCAAAATCACGTATCTCTCAAGAATCACCAATAGCTCGAAACTGAATGAAAGGTTAAGAAAAAAAGTCCATTATTCACTTCCGCTCTGATTCGTTTCCGTTCTGTGTTGGCTTTTGCTGGAGTGCTGTGGCTTTTGCCGTTGTGTTTTGGCTTTCGTCGGTGTACTTCGGCTTTTGCCGTCGTGTTTCGGCTTTTGCCGTCGTGCTTCGGCTTTTGCCATCGTGCTTCGGCTTTTGCCGTCGTGTTTCGGCTTTCGCCGTTGTGCTTCGGCTTTTGCCGCCGTGTTTCGGCTTTCGCCGTTGTGCTTCGGCTTTTGCCGTCGTGTTTCGGCGTTTGTCTTCGTGTTTCGGCTTTCGCCGTTGTGCTTCGGCTTTTGCCGTCGTGTTTCGGCGTTTGTCTTTGTGTTTCGGCTTTTGTCGTTGTGTTTTGGCTTTTGCCGTTGTGTTGTGGCTTTTGCAATCATGTGAGCCGTCTCGGCCACCGTAGATATGTACATAATTCAGCATAGGATTGAGTTTGTGAGTATTTATTTATTCCAATCACTATGAATCAAGACCAGAATGAAAAATGCTGTCGTAAAAAGATTGTAGATGCGAAGAAGATGCAATCAACAGGCTACTCTACTTGATTCCAATGCATCCACTTGTAGACAAATAGATCCATATACGTCTTCATTTTCTTCATCCAAGCTGGCATTTGGCTCAAAACTGCCCAGCTCCAATATTAATCGTTCATTTTGCTGCACCAGTATTTTTAGTTTGCAAAGGGGAGGTTGCTGGTGGGAGAACATACGAACAGATGGATGATGGGAAAAGGGGTAGGCTTACTCCGTGCAAACAGTTTCACACATAACTAAGAGGCAAATGAACTCCTGCTGCTCTGCAGAAACTGTGTCTGCAACTTGCATTTAGCCTCTGCCGTCTTTCCTGTTTCTTTCTGAACAAAGCTTGTAAACAAAACCACATGACTGAAGATCTCTTTACTCATTGGCCAGGAATTGTGAAGGTCCTGCACTTTGGAATCCTTGTCTGGATATTTCAATAATTGAAATTTTAGATTTCTCTGAGCATTTTTGAACGTCTGCATTGGCGACAGGTAAAACACTTTTACTGCTACTTTGATATGCTGCAAGACAGTTACTAGCAAGACACGGCTATGGAGGTGGAACGATAAGCGTTTATGACAAATTTTCCGAAAAACAGTAAGACGCATTGTGTATCACATTAAAAGTTGTTTCATGAGCTTGCATTCATTCAAACACATTTTCATGGGTTGTCTCATCGTTGTGGTTTTATGGTTTTGTTTTTTAAGGAATTTCTGTAAAAAAAAACATCTAGGATGACGGACCACGTGTCAAGACACAGAAAAGTGTGTAATAACTGTTTGTAGCGGAGTTAAAATAAACTGTCTAACAATTCAGCTGTTGGACGCTGTGATAACAATTTTTCCAATTCCTACTATGTTTACAACACGTGACCACTGGCCACGGTGGCTGTTTTGGTCCAGTTATTCCACTCCTGGAGGATTATTTTCCGAATAAGAAATTTTTTTAGACCTAAGTGGGGGTCAGTGCGATTGAAAAATAACCTACCTCAAAAGATGAATCAGAGAGCGGCTCCTGGATCCTGGTCCCAGAACAGGGCCTGCTCAAGTGTATTCAGACCAAAAATTTGTTTTAGATTATCGGGGGAAACAAACTCTGGTTCATTTGAAGTGGACCAAATGTGTCCCGTCAAAATACACTCCTAGAAAAAGACAATTTTTTCAAGAAATATTGGCAAAAATTGGAATAATTATAATTAAAAGACCAAAATTAGATCAGAGTGGGAATAATATATATATAATATGTTGCAGTAAAATGATAATTATATATGAGCATGCTCATTTAAATTTCTAATCATTCTCACCTTTTGTCCTTCTTGCAGCAGCATCACGTCAGGCACCCTGCCTCTCCTTCTCCATCAGCACAACCAGCTGCCATATGGTGAAAGATTTACCATGGTGACAAAGCAGAAGGCTCTAACTCAAGCTCCATCAGAATGCAGAGGAATATTGGGGCAAAGATGGCGTGCGGAGGAGCAGCGACGCAGAGGTGCCGTTCCTCCAGTGCAGAAGGCTCAGCTGGCCTAAACCACCTCAGTCCCCCAAGTCTCATAAGACTAATGGCGGAAAATCACAACCGGGGGGGTTTGATCCTCAGTAGAGCTTTGGAGTCTTTATTAATATGCAGCATTTTGTGTGTGAAATGTAGCATGCTCACAATGTGTGGCTCGTAATTTACAAATATCTGGAGGAGAAAAAAAAAAAAACGTAAGTGTTCAAAGACCCACACTCATGCACACATCATGAAAAAAAGCTGTAAAAATTATTCAGCTGTTTGCTTCCTGCACAGCAAAATGAAAGAAAAACCAGGCAGGTTTCTATCGTCCTTCTCTTCTCTGCCTCTGAATGTGCTGTGCAGGCATTTTCGCCATCTCGCCTCGCCATGTATGACTTCCCCCTCCCCCCACTCTCTCCGTCCTACTGTATCCTCCTCACCCACACAGCGGGCTCCCCTCCTCCATCCCGCGCTCGCCATCCCCTGGGAAGATGGAACAACTAGAGAGAAATTAATTGAAATCGAAACCCCGACGAAGGATTAACTAAGTAGGTGAATTCCAGTTGTCACATAATCAGGGCTAGTGTACTATTTGACTTTCATCAAACAGCGACCGGGGATAATGACGGGGAAAAAAATCAGCCAGCTGCTGCACCCCCCGCCCACCACCTCTCGTTCTCCTTCCCTGTCCCTTCCCCCTGCTCCTCAGCATCCCTCCATCCATCCTTTCCTCCTCAAACCTTGGATCCTTCCTTTTGGCGACGAGCATCGAGGTAACTACGGGGATAAAACTGCAAAACGCCGCTGTCACATTTTGTGACCTTCTTTGCATACGCAGATATATGAGCAAAGGTAACAACAGCTGCACAGATTCATAGCTCTTTATCACCACTGAGGAAGAAGGTACTACATCACATATGAGCATGCAGACTGCTAAAGAGCCAGGCTAAATTATTACAGCTTCACACAAAAGCGCCTTTGTCAATCAGCAATCAAAAAAATGGATGTCTAGAAATGAAAGTAAAATATTTTTTCGCCCATCTGCTGTGAAAGCGAAGGGGTGTTTGGTTTCCGTCAGAGAGAGCAGAGGCTGAAACGCTGAAGTAAAGTGGGTCAAACAGCACAGCGCTCTGATGAAGCATGACTTGCTGCATGAAAAAATATATATGCATAAATAAATAAATAAATCGGAGCGCGTAAGGCGGCTTTTCTGTCACTTTGAGGGGTTTCTATAGATAGGACCACATGCTGGGCCGCGGAGCGAAGCGGTTGATCTATCCTGAATGCTCGATTTTAGATTTCAAAATAAAAGCAAGGATGTAAATAATGTATGCGGAGTTTAAACATCTAAAAACAAAGTAACATTTCTTAAAACTATTGCGTAAATTTAAAGCAACCCAATTTAGGAACAATTTGCTTTTTTTTCTTATTATTTTTTTGTCTAAACCAAGTGTAAAGCAGTTTTCTGAGACAATCCTCAGCCTTGAAAATGGTGCTTCAGCTGCAGTGATGCTTCTCCCAACAGTAAAATCGTTACGATTCTTTAGAATTTCATGCTGCTTAAGAATCAATATTTTAGCAAGTTGTCTGTCTTTGTGTCGATTTGTGTGTGTGTGTGTGTGTTGTAGAAACGTCAGTACAGCAGGACCGGCTGCCAGCTACCCAGTTGATAATATAGCTTGGGCTTCTGCCCGGTGAGGTTGACCTCAGCCTGTTGGCGTGCAATGTCATTTACCACCTGCCACATACACACACATATGGACAAAAATACACACCTTCGTCATCACTGCTTTGCATGTTTTGCCATTTTAAAATGCATTTAAATGAGTTTTTGTAAGAAAGTATACAACACATGCTTAATGAGTGTGTCTGTGTACACGCAGTCGATAAAAGTAATGAAATTATTTGGGAGGGCTGCAGCTAAAAGAGGTTTCTGAGAAAAAGACAAACAGGAAAATAGAAACACCCACACGGAGGCGTGTGCACAAAGCGGAGCTGAAGGCGTGCAGGGAGGGATACCTGGACAGATGGCAGGCCGTCGTCCCATTGGACCTGCCATCAGAGCTCTGCAGGAGAGGAAGAGGAGAGCAGTCTCATCTGCTCTATATGCTGCTGCTTCCATGTTGGCTCAAACATCCACATTTTCATGCAATGTGAGCCTCTTAGATTTCTTATTCCCTCTTGTAATATTTTTTTTTTTTACAAAAATCCAAGCATAATATTACTGATTAGTCACCAGATAGGAGAATTTGGCTAATTTGATTTGCCTTGACCTCGTATGTGAAAATTAATTTCTTCTCATCAAATTAAGATTGATTTTTGTTCAGCTGGATGTTTTATTGTGCCGTGAATGCTGGAGTGCACAAAATAAAACCTGTCCGTGACTCCGATGCTCTCCATTACAAGGAGGAGCAATGGGCAGCAAGGCTAACAGACTTCTGAAAGCCACTGCTCCAGCCTAAATCACATTTCAAAGAATAGAGGAGTCTATTATAGGAAGTTAGGGAGGCCTTGGATCTCAACAAGCCTATCCTTCAATTTTATTGAGTCTTCTCAGTAGCCCTTGGTGTATTGTGTGCACTTGTCAATAGCAATTCGTCTACATGTGTTGTGTTGACAAACAGTGCGAGGCCAGCTAATAAAAGTGTGCACGTGCATAAATGTGCACGGGCAGACTCAGGTCAGACTCCTTGATGAGGATTTTTCGATGTTGCTTCAATGTAGCCACCAGATGCAAAGAAAAAGAGGGGACAATGAGAGGTGATGCTTGGTAAAAATTCTGCAGAACACTTCTGCCGTTATCTGGGCTGAGTGAAATGAATTGGATGCACATTTTGTGGCAGTTATTGCCACTTTCATTTGCAGCAAATCTCCTAAAGAAGGAGAAATAATGGGGAGAAAGAAGCTTGCAAACACATTTTCTGAAGATTGTCTTCTTTCTGAGTGTACATAAGAGGGGTACGTCTTCTTTTAAGATTCTTTACCATCACTGCTCCAATCTCCCTCGCACAACCCCCTCCAAATTTCCATCCACACTCTGGCTCTTGCAGACACATCTCACGACGCCCTAGCATCGCGTCACATCATTTTGCGGTGACAAATCAATAATGCAACCATAAATTTCATTTAAATAAACATTAGTGGCCTGCTTAATTAATGAAAGCTCATCTGTAATTTCTCAGCGTCAGGATTGCTGAGCTCTTTGATGTTGGTATGAATATTCCCTTTCAGAAAATGAGGCACGATTAGTGCTCATCGTGGCGTTAGCCGCTTTCTGCCTTCTGTGTGGCTGTGTGAGTCTGTGCAGGGCTTATCAAGAGAGCACAGCATCGCCAGATTAAAATCATTTACTAAGCAGGGAGGACAATGTGTGTGTGGGGGGGGGGCAGCAAAATGAGTATAAAACATCAAGAAAAAGAGTGGAGGGAATATCTAATGAGTCTAATCTACATACAAGCAATCAGCAGGCAGATTAAATCAAAAAACGAGGACAATGTGTGTGTGGGGGGGACATTAAGTGAGCTCTAAGAGTGGGGGGAGTCTAACCCATACAAGCACATAAATCACTGAACTGGTGAGCGGGTCATGAGAGATAAATTAAAAATGAAAAATATGGAACAAAATGCTGTCGTATAGGAAGATGAGTGTGTGACCTGTCCTTGCCAGTGTGCAGAGAACAGCTGCTCATGACCCAATTTCACTTGGATACATAATTCAGTGGTGCGCTACGCACTAGAAATATTCATCAAAAACAAGAAAGCAGATCCACTTCAGCAGAACTTTCAAACATCAGCTGGGAGAACAAGTCATAAAAGCTTGGCTGACCTAAATAAGTCAAGATGATCAACGCCTCGCACAAGCAGATAACTTTAAAACATTCAAGAAGGCATAACAGGATTCATTAACCATTAAACGGAAATCAGACTGACAGCAGTTCAGCCAGCACCAAAAGAACTGCGAGCGCAGGACAAAACCCTGACGGTTAAAATCTGTTTGAAAAAGAAAAAAAAAATCTGCTTTTGTCTTCAAAATCAAAACAGCATCAGAACTTGAAATACATCAAATCTTCATATCCATGATCTGTGAAGTAGCCCCAAAGTACAAGACAAAAATGGAGGCTTTCCATGACTATCGAGAAACAAATACAGAATTTAGGCTAAGTCCGAATTCCCTCCCTAACTACAAAAAAATATATATCGTGCGAGACTATCTAGCGCCCAGGATTTTAAAAGTAATTTGGTCATCACTTGTTTTTTTCTAAATGGGCGGATATGACTTCCTCGATTTCACAAAATGAACGTCTAATCAATGCGAACATTTTACATCTGTTTTTGAATCCAATGGTTCTGATGATAAAAATGTGGATGGTTTCTTTTTAAAAAAATACATTTAAACACATTCTGTTGGTAAAAATTGCTCAAATGCAATGTATAGTGGTCAATAAATGTTAGTGTAGTGAGCATCGATCTAGGAACTTGTAGTGGAGGACAACGGAGTGAGAGAAGGTAGTTTATTTGGTATGGGCAGAGATCCTGGATGGTGAAATTCACAACGAGGCTTGGTAGTTGGTAGTAGCTCTAGGTCGTGTACCGGAGTGGAGCAGACGAAAAAATTCTCTCTAAAAAAATTGCATTAACATTTGAACATTAATATTGTTAGATAAAAATTATTTATACTGCCCTGGTATATATTTATATTTTTATTCATTTTGGTGAGGCACTTTTATTTGCATTTGTGGTTGATAAAATAGTTAAGATGGGGATGGATTAACAACCATCTTCACAAACAAAACTAATATATTATGTATATATATATATATATATATAAAACATGTCCATACTTTATATTATTATTAAAGTTTGTCATGTTGTGCTTTTTTATGTTCCTTTTTTAAAAAATAAAACTGTCAATCAGATCAAACTGTCTAAGGCCAGTCAACCTATACAGTTAAAAATTTGTTTCAAAATTAGATAAAACAATAATCAAATTGAAAAATAACATTTAGATTGAGGTACAGTAGATTTTTTTTCTTACTACAACAGAAAGACAGCCCAGTGACATCACAGTGGACAACACCCATTGTTTAACAGCAAAAAGATAATGTGGAAAACATCAGCAGGCTGAAGTTTATTAAAATAAAATGTGAATGGATTTGTTATTAATTCTTCTTTACTTGTTTGTTTGTTTGTTCACATATTTAATTTACATTTGATTATCTTGAAAGAAAATCAAGGGATCTGGACAACTTCACCTTCGCTGTTTAGTACCAAATATTTATCTCAGAGTCACACTGGTTCAAGTTTTGGCTGAAGATTTCCTGGATGATTTTTGGTCAATAAATCTGATTGTTCAAAACAATATTGTATAATCAAGCACAAACTATGATATGAAACGAATTGTTGTTAAAATGTATTTGTTACACCCCTAATAACATACATAAAAACAGAAGTCTTTTTGTTGTTTTATGGAGATAAATCTTCTGCCCAGCATTCCCTTCAGTTGAAGATTGTGTTGAAAATAGTTTTTTTTTTTTACTCAATCTGATTTCAAGTCATTAGATTTGGAGAATCTGCTGATTCTGAATCCAGATACTTTTGTAGCCCATTTAACAAATGTATTCAGCGGATCATTGTTTTCCCTCTATTTTTCTTTTATTGACCTTCTTTTATCATATAACACCCAAACAGATCACTTCTTTTCCTGCAGGAGTTGTCGCACTGTGTCACAAGAGCGCTGTTCTCAGTAAAAGGAATCACAGCCCAGATCTTTTTTGTTTTCTTTTAAAATGCCCTTGTAGGTCATTGTTTGCATTAAGACAACCCCATAAAGACACTTTCAGTCAGTTTAAAACATTTTTAAAAGAGTTTTTGATCCCAGAAGTCTAAATCTGTGAATTTCTTGCTAGCTTAGCTTAATTTAGCTTAGCTAGACGGTTTTTGTGCGCCTCCTTCGCAAACTAGCCCTCAATCATTATCATGATTATACAATGTGCTGATCATGATAAGAATAAAAGCTGATCTGGAGACAACGTCCGATTTCGATCAACCACACGATCGAGCTCGACTTCCGATCACATGATAGTTGAAATTGCACGGTAATTTATAGTCGAGTGTGTGCGTTTCTACACATTCTCAAAGTGAAACTGTGTCACATTACGTCATGAAGAAACTCAATCATTTGATTGAGATGTTTTGTTTGTGAGAAATTAGATCAAATTTCTATGATGCTTGGTAAAAGTGGTCACAGGATCAAACGGGATTGTTTCATTCATTTCGTCTGCATGAAACTAGGTTGCATGACTAAAAGGCTTAAGTTATGAGAGAGACAAAATAAGAAAATCGGAAATCACCTCCATCCCTTATTTGGGACACCTGAAATAGGCCAGAGGCTGGTTCGCTCCTATCAGAGCAGCTTTGGGAAGCCTGAGGGACTACTGGGAAAAAGGAAAGGGGGAGGCAGTGGTGGGATTCAGCCGAGCCTTAAGTGTGCTATCACAGGCGTCTCTTGTGCCTGCCTGCTTTATTTGCAGTAGTCAGGTTAATGAGTCCGCCAGCCCACTTGATGTTGAGAGGCCTGCCACAAAGAGCTGCCTCATTAGAGCTAGCCTGGCATGCTGCTCTGAGACAAAAAGACATTCACACCACTGAATGCCTTTACGCTCCTGAATGCTGCCAGCCTGCGAGGGCCAACGCCATGGCAAAGCCCCCTGCACACGTCCTGGCGCCCGGCCAACCGCACCACAGCCACGGATCCGGCTGGCTGGACTCTGCTGCGGGGTCCGTGAGCTCTGCAGAGACTTCAGTTATGTATGAGTGTTTTGAAGAACATGTTAGAGCAAATGCAAGAAGCCTGGAGATAAGCCGCACACTCAGTGACTATGATGCTCTCAAGGTACCTGAGCATTCCCCTGATTGGTGCCTCTTCTTATCTCTGTATTCGCCATTAGGCTTCACCTTTAAGACTAAGTTGCTCTGCTCAAAAGTGCAAACTGAAACGCCTAAAACCAAAGCGTATTTGCTAATAATCCTAAAAATACAATCGCTGCCCTCACCACAGGAATCCAATCAGTGCAACAACGACTGAAGTGCTGAGAGAAAGCTAGTGCTGTTCTAGTTTTTAAATGCATCTGATCTGTACGAAAAAAAAAAAAGAACCACTAAAACAAATCACTTCTCACACTAATAGTAAATAAAAACTTTCAAAATTATTTTGTTTTCGTTCAAGTCAACACAATAACAGATTTCAATCGGTAACAATGAACTTTTGTAGAATAGTTAATGATAAATATGAGCTAACAAGCAGCTCATGTTTTAGATTTTTTGCATTGGCACAAATCCAATTCAACATTTCAGTGCAAAAGAAATGAAAAAAAATGAAGCTTCAGGTCAGGAGTTAAATACTTTCTGCATAGGCAATCCACTGTTTCCATCACACTATTTTTAGCGCAGGCAGAAACAGCTGAGCTGACTGCAGTGATATCACTTGAGCTGATGGAATGCTTTGTTCCACAGCGTGTGCGCATGCCACCTGGGTCTGCGCGAGCTGCAAGGGGAAGCTCGATGCAGGAGCCAAGATGGCTGGCAGCTGCCCCATTTTTCGCGTGTATATTTTATTTGAGGAAAGAAAAAAAAAAAATGGGGGAAAAAAAAAAAAGACTTTATCTCTTTGAGCCAGGCTGTCTGCTGCTCCAAATAAGCTCCATAAAAAAACCTCCAGTCTTCTGTCATGGCTCTGTATTAATGTCATGAAAGGTATCAGTATTTGTGGCTGCCATTTGGAGCTCGGCGCTCATGTCAAAGTAGAGCAACATCATAGTCGCTGCGTTCTGCATCAGAACCTGCACAATCTTAAGCGTTTAACCATTCCAAGCGCAGCGTGCGTTTGGCTGAGGCGTTCAAGAACCACTATACCCATATATATTTTTAGTAAGCCTTTGGGCTTCTTTCAGTGTCCCTAAAAGAGCACGGTTGCCTGGCAACCGTTATTGTTGCTATGGAGATTCATGTGTTGGCAGCTGCTGCAATCAGCATTAACTCAAGGCACACATTCTCATTCCGATAGTTGAGCAAGTAGGACACACAGTCAGACAGGGATTGTAATCAGCATGAAACATATGCTCATCCGTTTCTCGCCGCATTAATAAAGTTATATCAAAAAGAAATTTGTGGTGGAATGATCACATTGGAGACAGACACATAAAATCCATGATGGATTTCGTTAATGGCTGTAATGTGATGGAAAACAATGAAAATTTGAGAAATTTGCTTAACCAGAAATGAAAGAAAACCTTTTTAACAACGACAGAACAAAAATGATGCTCATAAATAAAAACTAAGATGACCTCTTAAATCAGTTTTTGTGATCTTGATAAGACAGATATGTCAACGCTGCCTGCAGAAACAACAAGGATCATGCAGGATGAGGGATTTCAGCTTCGACTTGCAGCATTCTCATCGTTTCCTTTTGACCTGTTGGGTGGGATAAGTGATATTTGCCGCTCTTCCTTCTTCCTATGCATCCGTGCCCAACTGGAGTAGTTGAAAGTGAAAATCTACACGCCTCGATAGCAGTCATCTCCTCCCTGCTTCCAGTTCCTTTCCCGCCGTCTCTGTCACTTCGGCGTTGACATTGCGGAGCTGTGCGGGGATAAAGAGGCAGAGAAAAACAATAACAGACCCATTGACCCCCATTTTCACAAACCTTGGGGCTATGAAAGGAAACCACTTACATGGTAGGAACAGACCTGCTGATGGGGCTTCAATGGGCTTCCCATTACAGAATAGTCAGAGTGGATCGAGAACATGCACATCTTGGAGTTATGGATGCTTGGATGATGCAAATCTTACTATATGTGCAGGTTAAATCAACATACAAAAAAAATCATTGGATTGTACGATAATCCATACAACGTCCTGTAAAATCAGTAATTATATCAGTCCTGCAGCGACTTTTCTACAAAATAACCTTGACGGAGCCACACTGGGATACAAATTATTAGAGCAAAATGATCATCAGAAAAACCTAAATCAATTTCTTTATTTTAATCACAAAGCGTTTAAGAGGATTCACACAAATCTCTGTGAAAAGAATCAAAAATAAGCTGCTCATCCTTAACTGACACTAAGGTCAGCAGAGAAACCTAAAAGCCTCAGCTAATGCGTCTTCAAATTCCCCTTCCTCCGCTGTTTTAATTACCTTATAGAGGAGAAACATGACTTTAGGAGTCACTTGATATGGCACAGGCATAAGCATCAGAAAGGAGGCTCACCTTGCTTTGTGGAAGCCGCTGGTTGACATTTAACATCACTGAGAGAAGGGGAGGTGGAGAGCCCAATGCCCTACATGCACATTTGACCCCCTGCTAATGTCAGAGGGGGAAGGTTCCACACTCATCCTTGTTTCACTCACACAAAACACCACTGGAGAGCAGACCACCAAACACCCAGCTGTGGGGAATTTAGCTTAAATATTTTACATTTGAAACGCAAGTTCATTACACATTCAAAGCCGCTGATCCGAAGTTGTACGATGATAATTTTTTCATGCTAAGAGAAGGTGCTGGTGTCTGCATCACTCTTTGGAGGGCTCCACCGACACAGCCAGCAGGCCTGCAACCCATACAGCTGACCTGGTTCTGCTTGCACGCAACCATGAAATAACAACCGCTGTTTAGTGTTTGATGTTAGCTCGGGGAACGAAGCGTCCCTGCTTGGGTTAAGCAGGCAAACATAACCTTCAGGAAAAAGAGAGAAAAAGAGTTCAATAAGGTAATGTTCTGAAAAAAAGAGATAAATCTGTTGCATTGTTTTTAGAACTCTCACGTGGTTTCTGGAGACCAAAAAAAAACATAAAGGGACACAAAAATGTTGTGGTTATTGCTTTATTTTCAAATTGTATAATATATTGGGTACTAAACATTTCACAAATAAAAGATTTTAACGATTTAGCATGCAGCAAAGCACAAAAAACTGAAATTTTAGCAGCTTTAACAGATGTAGGCAAGGAAACAATATTTTCTTTTCTAAATTGTTTTTAAAAATAAATTTGAAGCAATTTTACTCAAATTATAACTTGGACAAAATTATTGAAAAAAACAAAACATTTTTTATGATCAACACAATTACAAATGTTTATAGAAAAGTAATAAATGCACCTAGTGGATCATGAAGAATCAACAAGAAACCATCAATCAATAACACAAATAATCCAGACTTTTCTCATTCAAAATAATATATATTTTGAATTTATTTGTGCTTTTTTTCTTGGTTTTTAATTTTTCTGTTATTCTTGAAAAAATGTTTTGATTTATGTCAAAAACAGAAGCAACTTTTTTATATTCATGTTAACCAAATATAGAAAAGGTTTACTAATAAACATCAATATAATGCATCTGTGTGGCTTAACAGATTTCCACGTGACAAAAAAGATATTTAATTTTAATCAAAACATGATTATTTTTCTTTTAGGAATATATACAGTAAATGGCTGTTATACTGAACTAAAAGTGCGTCAATCCATTTAAAATATGAATTAAATGAAAGGATATCATGCTGGGGTAATATTGGGTTGAGAGACTGCATGTAGGCCCGATTTAAGCCAAAATAAAAATGAAATAAGGAGGAAAGAAGAAGACAGGCAGTTCACGAGTCTGCTCTCTCCAACGGACGCACCTGCAGCTTTTACGCAGCACCGCGCATGTCTGCAGCATTTTTCTGCACACAAACGTGTGGCTGCTTTGGATCACATATAGACAGTTAAAGTCAATCTACACAAATCAAGCCGATGCTTGTTGTGATCCTGCTACGTGACCAAACAGGCCTGTTCAAAATCGAAGGAATGCGTTTTTACGCATCAATTAAAATATTTCCAAATTAATATTTCCCATCGATGATTTTATAATTATATGAAGGTTATTAATTAAGTGTAGTGATGTTTTAATCTATACTATTATCTATCTAGTATAATTGTTGTGATGTGGGGGAGGGGTGCGGCTGCCTCCGTTGAAATCTACAGAAAGTGACGTCCACGTCGCCTTAAATCTCGCTGTGCACTTGCTCTCGCCGTGGAGGTCGGTCCTGCGCCGCCGCGCTGACTCTCGTGATCTCCCGTCAAAAATGCTGAACTCACGGCTCCGCTCTCTTCTCTGTCCGGTCAGGTGCGCAAAAGAACTCAGAAATCTCCGACATGTTGGTCACACATCCACGACACAGACGGAGGAGCACTTCAGTAATGTTAATAGTAATAATAATAATAAATCCATCCATGCTTTCCAGTAAGTTCACAACCATCGCTGCACTACAACTTTTTCAAACTCCCTCTGTCCAAATGATGGAATGCGCCTCTGCAGCTCCTGGTCATTTCTTTCAAACTCCCCCACTTCTTTGCCCCCTTTCTCCCCCCTAAACTTCTTTTTTTTTTAAACAGAGGGGCCCGGTAGCTGGCGCTTGATTAATAAATGTTTATGTGTTTTGAAGTGCGGGACAAAAGAGGTTGACCTATGACCCCCAGGAGCCTCGACCTTGTGCGGGTTCATTGTGAGGTGCTGGGAAAGTTTTTTTTTTTTTTTTTTTTGGATGGAGACCCCGGGCCACTGACCCACACACATCCCGGAGCCCTATAGCCATTCATGTGCGCACTGCTGCACGCCGCCCCGCAGCTCCCATTGTTTCAGCGGGAACAATAGTTTTAACCCCCCCTCCTCTCTCTCTTTCTCTCTCTCTCGAAAGAAGCTCCCAAAAACTTCCCTCTGGATGAAGCCTGACGCAAACCCGGGAAAAATTTCGCTCCAACCCTCCAAATAAGACAAAAAATGTTGACAAAACGTTGGCGCTGCTAGTAGTGCGCTCGGGTTGCATCACACCAGCGTTGCATCATTGGATTGACTGGATTTTTTTTTTTTTTTTTTTTTTCTTGCAGCCGCCAAAGGCCAAGACTGTAACAGAGTGAAACAATAAAGAAGAAACGGGGAGAAACTGTGAAACATGGAGTGGGTGTTCAGGTCTGGAGACGACAGAAGGAGAGAGCTCGAAGAAAAAGAGCGCAGATACCGATAACACCTGCGGGCTATTTCTACCGCTGCAAAGAGATATATATTAATAGGCTGTAGGTATAAGCAGGCATTAGCAGGCTCGTGCGTTCCGCCTTGGCTACGGGGTTAGTGAGGTTACGCAGATGACATCATCCGTAGGCCCTGGTCTCGATTGGATCCTTGCCTGGAAGTCAATCACGGCAGGAAGTGAAGGGGATGCAAAGGAGTAATGTAGGACTGCACTTGCTGCAATCAATGATTGCCTCTGTGCGCACAAGAGTAATGAAATCCAAAAAAAGGAGGGATGCATGGATGCATGGGTTGCATGCAAAAGTCAAATATTTATGCAAAAGTAGAGATGCATGTTTTTGTGTGATTCACCGCTAAAATCCGATTTATAGAGAATAAAAGTTCCATTACGCACTAATAGAACGCGCACAATGATATTAAATTGTGTGCGCAAACAGTATAAATACACCGTCCTCCAGAGCGCGCATTCGGATGTATAAACTTGTGCATGCGCGTGCATGTGGAGAGAGCGAGGGAGGCTGAGAAAGAGAGCGATTTTACTCATTGTAATGTGCAGAACGACCTGCCCTCTTTTGGAAAAAAAAAAGAAGAAGAAGAAGCGAGAAAGCACAGCCATGCTTTGCAGAGGCAGCCGCGTCGCTCTCATTATCAGGCTCTCGCCAAAAACGGAGTCCAACCGAAGGAAACCGGGAATACAAGCGTGTGCCTCCACCTCCTCCTCCACCACCACCACCACCCAACGATCTGCAGCTAAGTTAAGCATTTTAATCTGAGGGGGATACATACACAGGGATCCACCATATGGCGTGGAGCACATCATGGTGAGTATCGCCTTTCATGCTCAGCCCTTTTTCCTTTGTAAAACCTCTGCGTCTGTGCGCCTCCACCACCGCGAAAGCGTTTGGAAAAACACGGATCACTCAGCGTTTTGGGGACACAACGGTCCCTTCCTCATGCGTGCACGCTGCACTTGCCATTGTTATTGTGGGCTTTCTCCGGGGGTGAAAAAAAAAGACTAAAACCGAGCAGCAGAGGCGCGCATGGCTGCACCGTTTTCATGTCGACGGTTGCATAATCAATGAGAAGAGTAAAGAGGACGGAGGGTTTCTGGGATCTGGATTTTCTTCCCTTTTTTTCCCCCCTTGCGCGCCGCGGGAAGACAAAAGGGGGTCGTTTTTGTGAGGAGGGAGCCGGGATGCAGCAGAAGGGATGAGCTGATGGGCGCCGCATGAAAGCTCCAGAAACGATGGGATGGAGACGTTTCCGTCTAAAATGGCGATTCCCTTTGTTTCTGTATCCATCTCATCCATGTCAAGCGACTTATGGGATGCGCTTCCATCACTGTGCACGAGCCTGCACCTGCTCTCACTCCCTTTAACCATTTTTTAACGAGTTTATGAGCGAAATATGAAATATGCTCTACAGTTGTGTTGCGTTCAGGGGCTTATTAATTTATAGGAAGAAGCCCACCCTCACAGCACCTTCATTATTATTCAAATATGCATGTTTTTGATTTTACATGTGCTCTATCAGAGGACATTACAGCAAGTGTCTGTATGTCATCTGTAAAGTATAATATATTCATTCTGCGCACAAAAGACGTTTAAGTGTGCAGAATCCTCCTGATTTCCCAGCTTCCACCGGGCTCTTAGAGTTATCTGTAAGTCATCACATCCTGCCAAACGTAGCATTTGTTGCCCTCAGACTCGAGGAGCATCTTCCCTCATCACTGGCGCGCGCGGGAGAGTGCACATACGCATGCGCGAGTGGGACTGTATTGGCGTGCGCGGCAGTACGCACTTCTTCCCTTTTCTGCCCCCCCTCCTCTAATCAATTGTGCAGTGTTGCATAACCGTTCACAGCCAATGCCAGATTTGGGGCTTCACTGTTTTTTTGCGGGACCATTGTTGGCGTTTCCTGTGCCGCGCGCGCGTGCGCAGACACGCAGATCCCACGGCAAAGCCTAGTTTAGCACATTTTCACCCCAGAAACGTTCAACCCTCGCAACAGGGAAGTCGTCCATCTATTCTCCCCCCATCAGTTTCTCAAGGACGCAGGGCAGCGATGAGGAGGACGCTGGGTAAGATATAGGAACATCTGTTTGCCTAGTGACGTCATGCCCCATCCCCCCCACCCCATCGCCATCCCAATCCTCTTGCTGAAGGCAGATGCCTCATTTGTTTGGCTGGAGCAGCATTAATCCCAAAGTCAGAGGAAAAGACCGGGCGCAGAGAGATCAGTCCCATTTAGGTGGTGCCGGAGCGCCGGGTTCGCCTCGCGCTCTTCCCCGTCCGTTCGGTTTGTTTGGACCAGCAGGTTCCGAGATTCTTCTGCGGCCCGATTCAGAGATTTGCGCCACTTTGAGTTGTCACACGAGAGCAGAGGGCTTCAAGCGCGCGCGTGCGACCATAAAAATCCATATTTTCTCGTGGATGGAGGACTTTCCTTTTTTTTTGGGGGACGCCAAAGTGGAATATAAGGGTTTAAAAATGTGAAGCCAAATCTGAGGTCCATGACGCATTTTGTTTTTACTCTTTTTTTGTCTTTAGGTGCATCAGTGGAGGACTTCTTTGGGCAAACCACGATGGAAACAGATCAGTGGAGTCATTTTTGCCAGCAAAAAGCAACATGGAGCATATAACCATCACCCCTAATGCTGACAGTGTCTCCGTTTAATCAGTAATCTTTTTCCTCAGTTGATTGCGTCCTAAAATGAGGTAGGAATTAATTAAGAGGGCCGAATGGATCCAAGATTTTTCGTCATTGTTTTTGGCCAAACTGGATTCTGCAGAACACGCTCGTGCTTAAAAAAAATGCACGTGAAGGTTTGAAGAGTTTGCCCTTTTCCAGATTAAAGCAGAAGACGGATACACACTGACACCCGCACGCACGCAAACAAACGCATGGAAGAGCGGGTTGTGTCTCTCCGTGTTCACAGCGGACCTTGATTTAATGTCTTACAATTAAGGCACGCGGTGAATGCCAAGAGATGATCCTCCAATCCTCGATCCAAAAAAGTACATAAAAAAATCAAGTTTGTCATGTTTTAAATGTATGTGCATAAATTGTTTTTCTAAACAATAAAGAGAATTCACTGATGTATAAACTGGCTTCATGTGAGCAAATATCTTTATGTGCGTGGGTATTGCGTGTGTGTGTGTGTGTGTGCGTGTAGGTGGGAGCTGTCCATCCCCTCACAGGCTGTCGGAGCGCTGTCCACCTTATGTGGTGCTGAAATCTGCGCACCACAGATCAGCCTTTTGTTTCACTCGCCTGCCGGCAAAAGAGCGGAAATGACTCAACTCTTTAACAAGTGCAGGAATGCAGCCCGGACTGCGCACACGCGCGCATCAGCACCCCGGAGCCCCGCTCTATTAGATATATGAATCAAACACAGCGAGAGAATTTCACAACTGTGGTTCAGAATTGGAGAATTAAAATCAGAACACGTCCGGATTAAATGATCTCATATTTTGTTTAACTGTGAGTGTGCGTGTGTGTGTGTGTGTGTGTGGGAGGGGGGGGTGTGCTGGTTGTATATATCTTCGAGGAATAAGGATGTGGTTTCTTGCGCTTTGGAGCCCAAACGGACGACTGGAGATCTGCGCGCGCACACCAACTGAGCTGAAAAGGGAAGGCAGCCTGATAAAAATCTGTGGACACAAATGCGAGGGAGCAACGAGGCACCTCCGCTTGATGACAGAAAAAAAAAAAAAAAAAAGAAAAAAAAAAAACAGGCGATGCTAATCTGACAGCAGGAGCGTGCAGGAGGCGGCTGCTTCCGGAGATGAGATTCTGACACATTGGAGAGCGAAACTTGAGCTTTTTAACCTTTAAAACTCTATTTGTATAGTGTGTTCTATTGCTCAATTACATTGAAATATCAGAAATTTGTGGCGTTTTTTTTTTTTACCACTTTGGCAAGAAAAAAGAACCATTGATTGGGGGAGGGATGAAAAAGAGGGAAAAGGGGGTTGCCCTGATTCTATTTACTTTAATGTCTTAACAAGGATGACTCGGACAGCACATTTGATTTTTATAGGGGGAGGCTGAGGCTGTAAAAAATATGCTAAATTTCAGTTTAAAAACGACCAATCTATTTAAAAAGATGGGGATCTGGCAAAAATAGAACAAGTCAGCAGCGACTTGAAGGCCACCTCGTTGGAATGATGAAGGATGGTGGTAAAAAAAAATACATAAACCTGTTCTTAGTAGGAGAAAACCATAAATCCTGCTTGTTTTTGTTGTTTTTATACTGAAAACTCCATGTGTGTCAATTGAGGTTAATAGAAAAAAAAACAGAATTGCATTTGAGGAATTCAACAGACCGACATAATCCAGCTCGAATCATCTTTTCTTCTGCTTCTCACCAGCTTCTCTCTCCTCCATACATTTGGATCTTACGTGTGTTTGGGCGCCCTCTTGTGGTAGAACTTAAGAACTGATATTAAACCGGTTTCCATCTGCTAACTTGAGGTGAAACGATTCATTTTAGCAACGATTCGATTCCATATTGGTTCCTTTTGATCCAATTCACTGACCTAAAATAATCCAGGACATCATAGCCAAAAATTCAACCAGTGTGACTCAGAGATAACATATATCTATGAAGGAGAAGTTTTCCAGTTTCCTTTTTTGCAGGGTAATCAAGTGTTGATTATATATCTGTACAAACAAACAAGTAAAAAAGAATTAATTTCAAATCCATTCACATTTTAGTTTCATAAAGTTCGTCCCAGTGTTGATTTTCCACATCAAAAAGATAGAACATTATTGAAACAATCTAAGGTCACATCCTTGCACGTTTCAAAGTTTCCACACATATGACGGCTTGATCAGTTTTACCTGCTATCACATGTGCATTGTGCTGTCTGCTATGATGGTCTGTTGTACATTATATTAGGAAAAACCTACCATGTCTCAATCCAAATGGTATTTTCCAACATTGATTCAATAGATTTATTCCATTTTGAGTTGATTTTAATAAAGTGTAGTTCAATTCAATAAATAACCTACCTCAGATGGACCGATCTAGATGAATTGAATAAATATTAAAAAATGCTACACTGTTGCTAATCCTGAGAAAAAGTCTACTCCATCCTGGGATTGTCAATTTATCAAACTACTTGAATTTGGATACATATTTATACAGTAAGAAACAGGTGAAATCTTAAGGGAAACTAATAAACACACATCTGATGGTCAAAGGGCTTCACAGCCACAGTCCCATTCACTCAAGCACACACACACACACATTCTCACTGATGATGTGAGCTGATGATTGTTTAGGCTGACAATTTTAACATCTGTCCCGGGACAAAAGATGAAAAATAGCCGTTGGGCTGAAGGAAGAAAATCTTAAATTGTGACACGTCATCTGGATAAATGAGAACTTTCACCAACATCACTTTTGGAAGTTTGGAATCGGACACATAAGAAACGCAGTATATAATACTTGTTTTTGAAATTAAAGAATGAGAAATATTCCTTACAGATTATTGCTATATCAATAAAATCTCTTTAAAATCCCAGACAAAGTTTGATCTGCTGTAAAAGCGCTCACTATCGTAGTTAGGATTATGCTGTTTTTAGCCAAAATTTGTTTAAAAACTATTGCTGAGTTTGTGGATAAATTTGCTTCTGAGTTGTGGGCAGAAGTAAACCTCCACTGATATCCCATCATCTTTGGGGGTTCTGTGAATAGGTGGCGGGGTTGTGGGCAGTTTGATACATTACCAAACGCTCTCCTGCTAACTTACAGCCTCTCAGAATCCCAACAAAAATGACGACTATACATTTCTGAATCAGATGGCTGCTCTGACAGGGAAAAATGAAGACGTTTATGGATCTGTTTATCTTCAAGTGGATGCATCCCAGCAGGGAGACTCATCTCATTTGTTGCATCACATGAGAACTTTTTCCAACGGCATTTCTGATTCATCCCAATGTTAATAAAGTAATTCTTATAAAGGCAGTTTTAATTTATATAAATATATGTTCTCCATCATGAGAAATCTGCTTCAAGCACATAAAACACAATTTTCATTGGAGTGAATCCTTCTTTTCAGGTAATATGACTAGTTTAGCATAACAACACTTTTCTGGTTAAATTTAAAAAACTTTCTGACTTTAAACTTCAGAGGAAGCTTTTTCACACAGACACCTGAAATTGTGCTTCTGCACACGTTTTCTATTAAGTTTGACAACTCAAGGTTTATTTTTTTTTCACATTTCTTTAATGTGGACTCTTTCTTCACAAATTAAACAGAGAAAAAGAATAACCGAGTTACAGCGTGACAACATTTGTTACCACATCCCACAGTTTTGTCATCCTCCTCATTTGCAAAGTGCTGACATTTACAGTGTGACTGTAATGGCTGTTTCTCCGTCCTCGCCCATCTTGTCTCATTAGCTGCGCCTGATTGGCCATGAAGGTGATCTCAGGATAAAGTGATTGTCTTTCCCTCTCGCTAGATCATAACTCCTCAAGTATTTTGCCCCCAGAAGGCTCAGAAGCTAATTGAAATAAGATAGAAAAGGGTCTAATGTGCTGACCTTGAGTGTGTGGAACAAAGCGTTAAACGTATTTGTGATGCCCCGAAGTCCACGGGGAACACGCTGCTTTTATTCTGAAATTTAGAATGTTTGGTCACTGAAAAAAGTCAAGATTTGATTTTTTGTTTATGCTTGAATTAAGATCCGATTTTATGTGATGAACTGCAAATGATTTGATACTAGCAAGAACCTGAAAACTTTAAATTATACGTCAAAGATATTTTAACAGGTTTGACTCTGTTTTAATCTCTCTTTGATGCACACATTTTCAGGCTTTTCTAAGAAAAAATAAGTAATTTAGCATTAAATTAATGCCAACTTAATTTTGCTCCATACTCCTAATAACAGAAAAAATCGTATTAAAAGAGCCTCAAATTGATTGATTTTAGAATAAAATTAATTATTTTGGAACCAAAATTTGAGATTTATGTTCTAAGAATGAGTGGAACTTTTTGATTTAATAAAGATTATTAAGATGAGCCAACTGGTACTAAGATTGTAATCTCGTTTTGCTCTAAAGTGAGTAAATTCCACTCATTTCACTGATTTTTGTCACTCCAATCAAAATAAATGACATATGGGTACATAAAAACTAAAAAAATACAAACTAATTGCTTAGAATTTAGAGATTTGGCAGCATGAAAATTAATTTTGAGTATTTCTATCCAACAGTTAGGTTTTTTAAAAGCAATTTTCTTCCCTTTTTGAATACTTGTGTGGAACTCTTTGTTTCTAAATTGTGATACTTTGTTGGATTTCTTGTGCATGGACAGATATTTTGCAATTTTTCTTTTGATTTTCTTCTTAATATCAGTTTTATCATGCTAGTTTTTTGGATCGTAGTAACCTGTTTTATATCCTATTTTTAAATGCTGGTTAAAAAAATTGATTGAGGTATATCTAGCATAAAGATATTGATTATTTAAAGTAAAGAGAGGAAATATTTTAAGTTCAGACATCCTAAAATGTTATTTTTGTGACAAACTATTATCAGCCTTCATTTTGGCTGATATTTGACATGAAAAATAAAGCAATTTTGACAATATATATATCTATATTTTTTCTTCTCAATTATTTTCCCTTGATCCAAATAGAAAAGCATGACTTGATAAAAAAAAAATATACATACATTTGAAATATTGATTTTTTTCTCCTTTAGCTAGTTCTGTGCAAGAATCACGATCAGTCTTTACTACAACATGCATTCCTGCTGCACATATGCGGCTGCCAAGGCAACAAACTCTCTGGGTGAAGAAGTCCATGGCGTGCTCTCCACTGGCAGGTGTTGCTTGTAATCATAGTTACGCGTTAGCAGCACATACGCCGCGGTAACTAACCACCTTGTTATGAAGAGGAGAAGGATTTAGTGCTTCTGTGTGTTTCTTTGAGTTTCTGCCATCACAAATACAAAGGAGAATGTTTACTAAGTAGCTGTTGGCTTGGATTTCAATATTTCCCATGTGAGCACAGATGTAAAAGAATCTGTTCACAAAGAGCTTAGACTCGTTGTTTATTGCATAAACCGCACATCTGTGCACTCAGGGGCTCTTTGGGTTGGGGTAAATATTAGTGAGGCCTGGTTCAAATCCTCTTTGTACCATCCAAAGAGTCTTCAGACTTAAACTCAAAATATCGGAGGAAAAAAAGACTGGGTTCAATTTTTAAAAAATGAAAAAAATTCATTTGAAATCAGTTAAAACAAAAATGGGAAAACTTTTAATCATAAGTGTTGATATAAATGATTGTCATTATAAGTTACATGATAATATGTTATTTTCTTTGCATAAATCAGCTTTGATGTTTTCTTTTCAAGTTCCACTAAAGAACAATTAGAATTTATAAATTTGATTAATCAAAATCATAGAACAAAACTTTCATTAACCAGTTTTTACATTTTTTCCCCCCAAATTTGACTTTCTATTTTAAATTTCAAACAGATAAAATACATTTCTTATAAAAAGAAAACATCAAAATATCAAGGCTGCATGCTGGTGCAGTGGTTAGCCCTCGTTTGGATTTATAAAAGTTACATTTTTAGCCCAAGGCTAAGTGGTAGAGAATAGATGAATATAAGACAGGGGTTTGTAACCTTCTACATTTAAAGAGCCAATCAGGTCGATTTTCACCAATCACAACTCAGCAGGAGCCACAAAGTCTTAAAAAATAAGACGCTCCTTTGTATTTGTAATATTTTTACTATTATGAATTAAATCAACTAATTATTTTTTGTGCATGAATAAAACATAAACAGTACCAGAATAATTTTGACTAAATATGAAATCGGCTATAACTTTTGACATGACTACCTTTCAAAATAAAAGAAATAAGATCATCTCAATGCAGCAAATGTTTTAATAAGTAGTTTAATGTTAGCAGTAATAAAACAAAATACTACATACAGTTTATTTTATAGTTTTTCATGGAAATTCATAAACTTAGCTGTGTAGAAATAATTCAGAGCTAATTGGTGACCCTTACTGTGTTTTAGGACCATTGGCACAATTAAAACTCTTGAAATTGTTTGATTTCTGATCCGACATGTGTGAATTCGGGTTGTGCTTGTAGTTCTGTGGTACACCCCGCCACTTTTTAAATGAAAACATTTCAATTTTCTTCAACCAGAGAGCCACAATGGAGGGTCAAAGAGCGACACGCGTCTCCGGAGCCTCAGGTTGCAGATCCCTGACATAGTCCCATCCACATGTGTCATTTACAGTGGGATCCCCTGAAAGAAAGAGAAACACTAAATTTTACTGCATATTATTTACTAAAATATTGTAACCATCTTGTTCCAAATTTCATCTGCCAATTTTTAAATGTCTGGCATCAAAAATCATGTTTTCTTTTTCTTCATCTATAAGCATATGAATAAACTTTCATAAAGTCAAAAGTATTTATTTTGTGTTAGTTAAACAGTAAACTCTTTTATCTATTTTATCATCTTAATTCAAAGGACTGATTTATTCCTCGTGTTGCTCATCTAAATTTAATATTTTCATCCAAAAGATGTAATAACCTCTTATATCCAGAAGATGGCAGCATTGTTATTCTTGATTTTCATGCGTGTAGAGCTGAAGCTGATATGGAAAAACTGAAATATAACATAGACTTCTAACTTAAGATGCAGCAGCCTGACATGAGGAGAAAGGAAGTATCAGATAGTGTGATAGATTATTGTTTAATTTGATTAAACCAACAATAAATTAAACTTTACAAAATAATCAGAAACGAATTAAATGGGGTTAAATCAGGCCTTGCTGACCACAAAACTCCACCCAGAAATGGTGATAAAATGTCATAATTGAGCACCTCAAAACTGTTGTTGATTTAAGGAATTAATGTGTTAATTATGAATGTAGCTTTTTCCACTTGAACTCATTCTGAGGCTTGGTCTCTGGTTTCCATTAGAACTGATAATCCGACCTGCAGCAGAGAAAGTCCTTGTGGAGTAACACACCCACACAGACGCACACGCACATGCCCAAAAGGAAGAGCAGGGGTGCACGCTGTACTGTTTGTCATCGTTTAAACCCCGTTAATTAAAACGTTAACCTGATTGGGTGGAGACAGAGAGGGGAGCGGGCGCCTCTGTCCCAATAGGCGAACTCTCTTTAACAACCCGCCTCGAGATAATGATGTAAAAAGACTGGAGCGTCTTGCGCGTAAAGGAGGACCATCGTGGAGATCCTGAGAAGGTGAATCAGACGTAGAGACGGGCAGGAGAGAGCGACACTTAATACGCTATCCTCCTCTTCCTCACTACACCTCAGCTGACAAGTGGAGCGAGGCTGAAACTTCACCCCCTGACGCGCAACTCAACTCGTTACGCACAGAGGGAGACTCTTGCAGAGGCGCGTCAAGAGTTTCCACAGGCGACCAAAAGCTGCGAAGACGCGGAGTCCACGAGGATATGGACCGGAGGATGAACTTGAGCGGCGGCGCTGGAGACATTTTCCACAAAACTCTCAGCGCCGTGTCCACGAAAAAGATGGACCCGTTTAGATCGTCCGCCGGTATTGAACTACCACCCAGAGACCGCCAGTCACCCATCAGCTGCTTTGACCAAGCCGACCCGGACCCAATTCAGCCCGGTGGATTGGTGGGAGGCAGAGGGGGACCACTGGGTCTCCCCACCGGATCTTTGTGCGTCAAATACGGGGAGAGCGCCAACAGGACTTCGGCGGCGGAGAGCAGCGGCGGCGAGCAGAGCCCCGATGATGATAGTGACGGCAGGTGTGACATGGTCCTGCTGGCTGACGGGCGGACGGGGCCCGCGGGGAAAACGGATGGAGGTAAGAAAACCAAAGAGCAGAAAATGCTGAGACTAAACATCAACGCCAGAGAGAGACGACGGATGCACGATTTGAACGACGCGCTGGACGAGCTGAGAGCGGTCATCCCGTACGCGCACAGCCCGTCGGTGAGGAAACTCTCCAAAATTGCCACTTTGCTGCTCGCCAAAAACTACATCCTGATGCAAGCGCAGGCGCTGGAGGAAATGAGGAGGCTGGTGGCGTATCTCAACCAGGGCCAGGCCATCTCCGCAGCTTCCATACCGGCCACCACGGCGCTGGCAGCTCCCGGGCTGGGCGCGTACGACCAACCGCCCGGATACCCCTTCCCCACCGGGGTGCCAACCTCCTCGTGCCCCGACAAATGTGCCCTGTTCAACAACGCCACCTCCAGCCTCTGCAAACAGTGCACTGACAAGCCTTAACTGCACCTGACAGACTTAAAAGCACACGACAGAACAGATTTGGGGACACTTTGGAGGAAAACTAAGACTGCTGTTGCTGAAGTTAGACTAGAGACAAAAAGTAATGCTTTTATAATATTTAATAAATGCATCAAAATGCGTTTTTTTTTCTTAAACAATACTTGATTGTGTACATAAATCATTCTTGAAGTGCTGGTATAAATGACAGTGCAAACCAAACAGAAGAAGAGGGCGGCCTGCGCAGGCTCGCAAGTGTCAAGTCACTTATTGATCACAATGATGGACCCTTTCTGGAGACTCTACCTGGCAACCTGCGACTTAATCACTTGAATAGATGGACATCTTCCCGGATCATTTGTCCAGCCTCACTCTCTTTCTTGTTTCTTTCTTTCATCCTCCTCCGAGTCAAGGCCTGCTTTCACGAACTTCATCATTGACCACGTGGAATGTTCTAAACGGGGAAAGTTGAAATACAATAGAAAATAAGTTAAGTGGTCCAAATCAGTCAGTTATTTCCGTGCTGTCTCTGATTCTTGTTAGCTGCAGCGCATGCCCGTTTCTATTCATTTTAGGGCAGCATAAAGGAAAAACGTTAAAAAAAATATAATAACAATAAGTCAGAATCAAGAAATTATCAGGTGTTTTAATAAGTCTTTTGTAATTTATTATTTTGGATATTTATGATGGATATTTTGCTTGTATTGCACATTGTTTAATTATTTGATGTTTTGTTCATTTTCCCTCAAACACGGAGTCTTCTTAATTATAATGGCAGGCAGCCTGTGATTATTGTAGATATATGAACGAAGGGAGCCGTTTGTTTGTATTTCAGTGTTGAAAGCTTTATTAAAATATTTTGAACATCAGAAACTTAATCTGATTATTTATCCCAAATGGAACTCCTTTATTTTGTGTGTGCGTAAAACCTGAGATTCACGAATCCTCCAGCAGGTGTTAAAAAAAAAAAAAAAAAAAAAAAAAGTTCAGGGGGAATAAGGCGGCCTTATTTTCCACTCAATCGAAATTAGTTACCCTTTCCTCAGCTGTAAGTCACGCTAAGTGTCGGGAATGAAAGGCCAGACGTGCTTGAATGTTGCTCCGGGGCTGCAATAAGACGTTAGTTCTCCACGGAGAAAATAGAGGCTCCGGTGACCTTTATTGTGCCCATTACAATGATTTCCATGACGGTGTACAATAATACAATAATTCGAAAACAAGTGTGTATGAAAACCGTCACTGTAAGACCCGGCTTTGCATAATTAAAACACGCAGATTAGGTAATTAGACCTCGAGAACGTGATTAAGCAACGTAATTACGACCGTCTTCATTGCTGCAATTTGGGGTCTTCAATCAGCGCGCATGCGGCGATCAGTTGCACTCTGGAGAGATTCAGCCTTTGTCCCCATCAGGGTCAAAGCTGCATCAAAATAAAAGTTAAAATATTAATTTATGTAAATCTACAATATTTTAAAATACCAGAAATAACACTGATCTGACTTTTTAAATAAAAAAATAACCAAAAATTGCCATCTATATTTTTTAAAGTTAATAAAATCAAAACGTAAAAGATTTCAGCACCATGGACAGAGACTTCATTTCAAGCTTGTAAACGAGCTTCCTTCCCTTATTTTTATTTCTATTTTTATTTACTTTTTATTATTTTTTATACTGCATTATTGAAGTAATAATACCTATGTTTAAAAAAAACAAAATTATTTTTGTTTATTTTCACTACAAATCGTCACATTTGGCGATTTTTATTCGCAAAAGTGGACACTGTTGTTGGTTTCCTTCCATTTTTGACCATATTGCATCCAGGTTCTGTGTGGATGAGGAGCTTCACTAACAACAGAGTCATTACAGTGTCCCATTTAATTCCATCATGCTCCTGAATGCCTCAAATCTGCACAAATCGGCTCTTAATCAAGACTGGACCTAACCAGCAAGTCCGGTTACAGAGCTCATATTTGATATTTCAAGTTGCAAAATGTGCTTTACCCCCTCCCCTTTGAAAACTGAAAAAAAAAACATTAATTATGCAATATGCATTAATGCACAAATGACTGGAACATTTAACCCATACTAATATTCACATTAGCCTAGAATAGGAACTTCCCCAAGGGAAGGACTAAGCCATATGTGTGTGGAAAACAGAGCGGAGCATCCAGGAGAAAACAGGAAACAGTACAGCAGTATCAGTGCAGAATTGTAAATGTCCCAACAAAAGTCTCCGACATGCTTCTGGATGAAGATGTCGAGGAAACCAGAATACTCTGCCTTTTTTTTGTCTTTATTTGCCACTTATTTCCAGTCTTATTTTCCTTTTTTACAAGTTTAATAAAGAGTAATCTGTCCAAAAGTCAAATACAGACCCTTCCTTCACGGATGCAAAGAAGATAAAACGCTCCTTTCATAAAACAGAAAAGTGCTCCATTTACCATTTCAAGGTCCAGCAGGGGGGTTCAATCACAACGCAAGTGCTGGATGCTAAAAACGACGACCATAAAAGTCAAAATATACATAAACATCATAAATTGAAAGGTTTCTGTCTTATCAGTCACCAGCAAAACTCTAGAGAGTCATCATCCCTGCAGCGCATAGCACCGTTCAATAAGATATATGTGGTGCACAGTTTGAGGAACCAAATCAACCTGTGTCCCGATTATTTCTGTCAGACGTCCGATAGAGATGCGTTATACTGTTGTCTTTTGAGAACATAAAGCAGATGAAGAGGGTCAAAAACAACAACTACTTTTAACCTAAAACATGAAGGAAATGGCACCACTGGGCTGTAATAAGTCACATTTTTGAGGGCAAAATGTTTTCATTTTTTTCTGACGAATGTTTCAAGTCTTTAAATTTTGGATAAAACTCTAAATTTCTATTTAATTTGGTCCTAAAATATTTTCTAATATTAACATGATTAGCTGACTTCAAGACAAAATACAAGAAATTGATAAAAATGAAGATGTAGACTCAACAAAACATCAGTTTAAAGCAATAAAAATTATGGTTGTATAATAAAAACACAAATAAAGAGATAGTAGGGCGGACATAGGTAGTTCGAAGATCTTTAATTTATTGGATAAAAGTCAGCTTTTCTAATTTTCTGTTTTCCGTCTTACTTAGAGCACATAATTCCAGTTTTAAATCCCTTTTTTTGTTTTCCTCGAGGATGGTTCGAGGTCAGGTAAACATATGGCTCTTGTGAAGCGCTTTTCCTTCAACAATAAATGACGTAGTGAAGTGTGATTATCTTCTTTGAAATCCTACTGTTGAGTAACATCCTTAATATTGCATCTGCCTCTATATTAATCAGATTAAAGTCCTCAAACCCCTAATCCCTGTTTACCGATGGCTCTGTTTTTGTGCCATAATCTGATGTTCTTTTATTTCCCAGAGATTAAATGGAGTCACGGCAGAGTTAGAGTCATTTGGAGTTTTGTTATGGACAGAGCCCGGCTTTGTTGATGCACAGGTTGTTTACTGCAAACAAAAACAGGTGCAGGGATGTTTTTTACAAATATTTGAGTAAAGCAAATAAAATGACTGTTTAATTTGTTTTCCCTTTGTGGTACTGTTGCTGAAAAAGCGCATCCGAGCTCTAAAGAAGCTCCACAAATATTGACGAGAAACCTTTCCAGCTTCAAATCAAACTAATTAAGTGACAAAAATGTGAAAACAGAGTTGATGTAGTACTCGAGACAGCACTGAACTTCTTTTTGTGACCTCACATTCAGATAATGTTACGCCGTTTGATTGGAGTGGATGTGCAGCTCTCAGCAGCTGCTCTTTTTCCCATGAGCCACCACAACGACAACAGCGAAAAAAGAAGAGTTTATCTGAGACAATCCTCTTATATTGCGGCACAAAACTCCAGAAAAACCAAAGCAGATACCTGGTTGGCGCTGTGGTGTAAGACAGATCACTAGTCCTGATCAGTGTGCAGATCCTGACCCTCTCAGGCTTCATTAAAGTGGAGGTGAAGTGGCTTTCATCTCCAGTCGGTGATGTTCATTAGCTCTGGCTTCCACATTAAAATTAGGACAGGAGGGTGACACCATAATAGTGAGATTCTCTCGTCTGTTTGGCTTCTTTGCCATCCACACACACACTCAGACTGTCATAATTTATCTTCTTTACTAAGTATATGAGATTGTTAGAAAGTATTTTTTGACAAAAATTGTTCTTATAACAGAAAAATAATGATTTAAAGACTGTTTTCTAGGAGTTTAAAAGAATTTAAATAAATAAAATCCAGAAAATCTGCATCCTTATGATAAAAATCTGTCACGTTACTGGAGCATAAAACCCCGCCGTTGGTGTAACACTTGCTTGGCTGATCCTCCTGATGTGTTGAGTGCTACTCGGGGCTTCAGTGTATCCGTCTGAGCAGAGGTCTTTAACAGCCATGAATGCCAACTATGGGGGGAGGCAGGGCAGGCCAAGCGTAACCACGGCAGCCCAATGTCCTTGGCTCCTTGGCGGCCTTCACCTCACACTCCCTGCACAGTAGATTTTATGGCTAATTTCCGGCAATTTATCCTGGCACTTTCAGAAGAGAGATTCCTGCGGGAATAATGTGCATAATTTGCATAAATCATCCTGATAGAATGCATATCAGCGTGCGACTCCCCCCCCTGTCTGATTCTCCAGCATTTACTTTGTAATCAGAACTGACTCTTTTCCACCAACGAATGCACGACAGCAAAAGGAGGGGAGTCCGAGCTTTTGGTGAGTAATTACAGCAGAATGGAAGAGAAATAAAGACGCAGAAGTCTTCTCTCCAATAGCCAAAGTTCAGCAAAAAAAAAAAAAAAAAACTCACCGTCCAGGAGGCAAAGTTTAGTCAGCGATTCTCACATCAGAGAGAGCGATTGCTTTAGATCAAGCTCTCCATTTGAACTCCTTTTAAGGCCTTTTTTTTTTTTTGCAAAAACTCCCTCTGAGTAAGCAAACAACTGTCTGTGAGAAGGAGGGTCAGTGTGAGGCTACCCCCTCCCTTGCTGTGATCTAATCTGACATAGAACGTGCATAGCCTCTTCCTTAAAGTTATGATCATTCTCGTTAGAGGACCCAATGAGATGAAAACAGGAAGTGAAGATTTTGGAGTTTGGTGCACGCAGAGACATAAAGGTGTGTGGCTTGATGGCGATGCAGTGCAGCAGAAGATATCCGGGCGCTAATCCGAGTCGACACGCAGACAAAACATGGAACGTGGAACGAGCCTGCATGGTTTTTCAACTGACGGACAGTAAAAGTGAACGTGCGGGCCGAATCGTTGCGTTCTGCCCGACGAGGTCCTTCAACTGGCCTTCATCCCAGAACGGGAAGATCTCAGATGGTATGACTGGTGACAACGGGACAGTTGTCTGCTGAGTGGACGTTAATCACAATAATACGGGGCAGACCGATCACGACTCACTGATCAAGCTCCTAATGACATGCTTGCCATAACCAACCCGCTGCTGAGGGATTCACACACCAAGACTAGCTCTTTTGTGGGGGCAGGAGGACATCGGTTATGAGGCTGGTGCACAGCCATCCAGACAATAATTACTCGATGACTGTGGTCACATTAGGTATCAGTCAAAGTAGATTAATTTCGACTGATAGCATTGGTCCCTCCTAAATGCAGATTTTCTTAATAAGAGTGAAATTGTCTCACTAAGAGGGTGGTGGACTGTGAGGTCTGCTGTATGGGGGTAAGTTCAATTACTTATCTGGAGTGACAATGTCTCCTTCTTCACATGCTGTATTTCTGAATAAATCTGGAATTAACACACAAATGTGTTTTCCCAGGTCCTCCGATCCAGCGTGTGTTTATATGCCGAGAACGTATGCACTGGCACAAATGAGGCTGCGTGTGATACGAGTAGGCCTTTCGGTAAATACCCAGAGACCCCAAGAATTACCCAGAGCACAGAGGACAGCATCTGTTTGTGTGCTTGTGCCGAGCAAACAAGGCAATTTGGAGAACACCAAGGGAGCTGCTAATAAACACAACCTTATTCCCCCTTCTTCCTGCACCTGGCTCTGAATATTACAGTGCCACAGCAAGGATACACGTCTGTCTTAGTGTATCTGTGTGTGTGTGATGCAATGCCAAATCCTGCTTGACCCGACAACGAGCGCTGCGTGTGCGTTTTTTTTTTATTCCAAACTCGCGTGTGAAAGGGGAAGTGTGCCACGCGTGTGCAACCATTCATCATTCTGCGGCGAGAGGCCTGCCAGAGCTGCTGGGTAACGGCAGGTCTGCGCCCCGTCACACGCTGGTGTCTTTTGTCTGGACCGCCAAAGTGATGCCAACTTGTCTATCCTGGACATATGGCACAGAAGCGGCACTTTGCCTCTCACAAAGGTGAGCGAACTCATGGAAAGTGGGGTACAAACTGCAGTTTCTCTGTTAAGTTTTTAACAAAAAAGAAACCCACCGACATTTAAAAAAAAAATCTAACGGCATAAATGTATTTTAGATTGAGTTCAGTTTCTGTTCAGGCTGCAAGAGTAGCGATGAACGTGTCAGACTGACACATGCAGCTTTGCTGTGAAGTGCAGCTAATGTGACAACCAGTAAAACCAGACACAAAATGGCCGTCCGGTGCCCAACACTGCCTTGGCTTTTACGTCAAATCTTAAGCCTGGGAGTGAAGGTTCTCAATCTTTTCTTGGCAAAAACTCAAAATAAAATCTGATCTGACTTTTTAAAGACTCACGGATTTTTTTTAAAAAAAAAGTGTTTTGGGTGTTTTTAACATGGTCATAAAATTTGTACTTCGGAATATTTCTTTATTCAATTTGTTGTGAATACTGAAAAAAATACTGAAAAAAGCTTGTAGGTGTGATGTAGAAGCTATCACAAGTCAAAACCTCCCCGCTCCACTCCATTCTGATGCATCCACTCGTAGACTACTAGATTATGAGTAAAGAGATGGGTGATGGGAAGAGAGGATGGGCTTGCTCTGTGTCAACTCTGTGACGGCTGGAGTGGCAAGAACCCAGGTGCAGAGAGAATCCGGCTTGGACTTGGAAATGCAGCAGACGTATTTTAGCTAACAACAAAAAACACCTCGCAAGAGGGAAAACTGCAAAAGGACAAAAAAAAGAACTAAGAAAAAACCTAAAGAATTGCAAACCTCAGTGTCGGCTAAAACAGGTATAAAATAGTCTTAATTACAAAGTGACAGCTGACCTACAAAACACAAAATGATAGTAAGAAAAAAACCCCTCAACCTTGTCAAACTGAGGCAAATTTCTAATGAACTACTGAACTGTGTCCCCGAAAAAGACACACATTTATTAACTTTGCCTAAAAAAATTACATAATCGTAAATAAAAGACTACCGAGAACGCTTTTACAATAAATCCAATTGCGATACTTAATGATAAGAGGTTTTTATTGTCTTTCATTTCCACCCGGCTGGTTTCTCCAGACATATCCTGCTGATTACCTTTATCAGGCGTATTCCTCCACTAACAACCAGCTAAGGTGGATACAAAAAAAAAAAAAAAAAACAGGACAGCCCCCCTTAGAATTAATGAACCTCAAGCCTCTCTCTTCCCTCATCACACACCTGGCATCCTCAGACAACACCTACTCTCTAAGTAGACCCTTTGAGCCAAGAACATCCTGAAATAAAAGGATAGATAAGAAAAGAAAAGATTCATTTGAGTTATTACATTGATTAGATTTCCAGAATGCTAATTAAAAGATGTTAGGACATGGGCTCAGCCAAGGATCAGTGGGCGCTAATGAGGACCAATAGGCTTCTGTAATCTGTGCCATAATGAGAATGGTTTAAATGTAAAGTTTGCAGGGAGGCGAGCTGGGAGGCAGAGAGACGGGAGGATGGAGGAAGCCGTCATTTTAGCAAGTTACGGTGAGGATTCACAGCCGACGGGAGTGGATATAAAATGAGAGAAAGCAGAGAGATTCAATTACACTGAAAGGAAATTTGCACAGTAAAAATATTTTATTATTAGGTAATTAACAGGCCGGTTTAACAGCTGAAGGTCACATGCACTCTTGTCTCGCATTACGACAGGGGCCATTCTAACAAGCCAATATCCTTTAATGAGTAACCAGTTATCTCAAAGCACTACTCCTTTACTTTCTGCTGCTCGCCTTTGTGTAATCCAGGGTTAACAGGAAAAAAAAATTACATTTAATCTGAAAAATGGGATTTTGTGCTGGTGTTGTCTGTTTTTACCATTAACAGAAGTTTAGTCAGATTTAGAATAGGTCAACTTTATTGCAAACATTTGATTTATATATAAAAAAAAAAAAAAGAGTTTATTCAAATCAACCATAAAATCTTTAGATTTGGGAAGCTAGAATTTGCTAAGATTTAACCTTTCACCAGTTTATGGGCTGTGTATAATATTTAACGCTAAAGGAGCCATTCGGGCCAGTTTCATTCACTGGTCAATCCCACCCAGTCTATACCAATTTGAAAAACACACTTCATGTGTTTGTGTCCATTAAGACATTAATTAATAAAGAGCAGTTTTTAAATATTCACAAAAATTGAATGATACAAGTATGTAATTTAGCATTCTTTTACCATTTTAACTTGTTTTAATTTGACAACAGCGTCTTCATACAGAGCCTTGGACATGAAATTGAGAAAAAGAATACTTATTTTTAATTGAAATTAGCATTAAGAGCACAGAAGTTAGCATTTATTTGCATTTTGGCACACTAGTTAGCATTATATTTGCACTTTGTGCACACAAGTTAGCATTTCGTCACGGCAAATTAGCATTTTATTTGCATTGTGTGCGCACAAGTTAGCATTTGTACACACGTTAGCATTTTCTGCATGAAAGTTACTGTGTCGTACGCACAAGTTAGTTGGAGGTTTTGAAGAAGGAATAAAAAAGTGTATTGTGCTGGTGTCAGAGATTAATTAAACTTTATTAAATACATTTATACAACTTCCTTTCAAAATAAAATCACAACAAGATCCTCCTGCTGCAACAGATTTTCTTGGATTAAAAAAAAATGCAAAAAGGCCAATTCAAACCTGCTGTTTACTTTCATTATGACTTTGGTGTGCCTTCAATTCAATTTTATTTATATAGCCCAATATCACAGAAGAATTACCTCACAGGGCTTTACGCCCGTAACTTTGCAGAAGCAGAAGGTCAGTCTTAAAATATAAACAATAGCTAAAAACTAAACAGACTAAATAAAACTTGTTATCCCTGCCCCCTCCCGGTAAGGAAAAACTCCTAAATATTTTTCCTGATTCAGGAAAAAAAAAATTTAAACACGAAAGAGACGGCGGAATCCTCTCCCAGGACAGACATGCGACTTACCAGGACTATTGAAAAAGAATTAGCATCTCTAACTGTAGTTCAGCCATATAGGACTGGGGGACAGTTGGGAGCGAGGTCCAAAGCCAAGACAAGCCAGAGGCGTGGTCCACGACCAAGAACAGGAGCAACAACGATCCACCTGGAATCTCTCTCACTCTGAGATACGAGATGACTTCAGAGGCGAGGTGATGACATCAGAGGCCATCGCCATTTTTGATCCTTTTGCTGTTGAAAATAAATGTAACAACATTGTTGTAGATTTTTTTAAAAATTAGTTATTTAAAACAGTATTATGAGCACAATGACTCCTCAAACTGTTGAATATAAATGGTAGTTGTAAATACAGTATTCTAAGCTCAATGTCTCCTCATGTACACTGATTTGCCCCAGAAGGTAAGAATATAGGATTTAAGTGTATTCTAATAGTAAACAACTTTGGCAGAAGAATAAAACTTTTACCATATCTCACATGTTGAAATTATAAACACAAACTTGATTAACTTAAATTAAACAACCTAACTTACAAGCCCATCAGTCTGTTAGTATTTTTCTTTGACTCCAAAGATTCACAGTGGAGGAATAAAAGATCCGCACGAGGCTCCAGAGCCTCAGGTTGCAGACCCCTGGACTAAATAGTTGCTTTGCCTTTTTAGTTTAACAGCTCTAGTTTGTAAATCACTTCAGCTCCAATCCGCTGATCCATCTAAATACAGAGGGAGGGATGATTATAAACACGGTTTAAGAGGAAGAATCAATCTGCAGCCAAAGAAAATGGCAGAATAATACACAGCAGATGGTTAAGGAGTCAACTGAAATTAAAGAGGTCGTTACTTATTCAGAGGATGATCGTTTTCAGAAAATGGGTCTTACTGACAGCTACACCTCCGAATGACAACAAACCACCGTAATCAGCCGGCTAATTCATCACAAATAATGAGTTGTGTTGACATCGGGCTGGTAAACACTTGATCAGAATGTTGTCATGATGGAGGCTCACCTGGCTCACTGCTTACAGCTTCAGGTGTGTTAAGAGCCCTTTTTTTTCACAGTTTATTGCTTCAGTGTTTTGGGAATTGTAAGAATTTGGCTTCTGAAAGAGACACGCTTAAGCAAACCGTGGTCTTGCGTTTGAATACCTGGTGTTTGCGCAGCAAGCTGGCAGCAGGTGCTAACGGATTAGTTCATATCTAACATGTGAATGCAAAGAAAACCAAAAATAGGAAGGGATTTTTTATGGTTGTAAAAAGACAAAAAGATCTTCAAGGTTTTATGGGAATCTGGATAAACATTGATAAATCTAAAAAAAAAAGTGGAGACATTTTTTACTTGAGAATAAAATCACATATAAAGTCTTCAAACTTTTTCCATTGGCGATGACAAACGGCAGCAAAAGGCATCATGTTTAAATGGGTTTAACCAAGCTTAGGGCCTAATATCCAACCAGCCTTATGGTGCAGAATGAAAATTGCAGCAGTAGTATGACAATACTGATAGGCTATAAAACCATGTCATTTAATACCCCCACTCAGTCCTCCCCCTTGTGTGGCTCTGCAGTCCACCCACCATTAAGCCGATTCATCACCTGTTAAGAGAAGACAGATCCAGTCTATCAGTCACTCTTTAGGATGCTCTGATGATCATGGATGTGAACGCAGAGGCCATCCAAACGCAATAAAACAAAGCTTCTGTATCAGATTTGGACAGATTTTTAAACAAACAGTAGCTTTAGGTTTTGTTTGCACTTCAAGGTGTCTCGTTTAAAATGACCTCTAGAAAGCGCTTCACATTTGCATTGTTGCTCCTGTAATGAAAAACGTTGGGCGCATATTTCACTCAGCCTGTCAAACCCACTCACACCCCTTTGCAGGGAACTTCATTCCACCGCTTTACTACAGTGAAACTGATGAAGTTTGCAAAAGGAGGCCGTTCAGACGCGATCCTGTAATGGAGAAAAATAGTGGGTTTCCTTTTTTTAAATGTTTCTAAATCCAATTTAGCTTCAAAAGATTGAATATGAAGTCTTCTTAAAGGTTGTTTAGTCTCTTTGACGCCAGTCCAGCTCCAGATTTATGTAATCACAAGCTTGTTAGGAAGATTTCTCTGGTTTATTGACAGTGATGTGCGCTGGGGTTTGGCAGACGTGACATGTGGGAAGTGTAGTTCAGTGACACCACCTCGCAAAAGCAATTAGAGATCCATACTCCTAGACAGGACCGGACTTTGCACTTTGGTGGAGGGATAGGCGCTTTTTTTAATGCTTTTATTAACATGACATGCATGTCCTGTAGTTTGCATTCAGACGACAGTCAGAGGGTCATCACTGGAAGAGGCTGCAGCAATCAGGGAAACCGTGCTCTTCTGACAAGTCGGGACATCAAAACCCATTTTCCATGTGAACGGATTCAGAACTATGAGAGATTTTAAAAAGCAGCCCCCCCCCCCCCAAGTAAAATCACGCCATGTATCAGACAATGCTGTGGCAGCTGTAAGGAAGCAGAGCTGGATGGTTAATTAGAAATGAGTCAGTTTCAGTTGAGCAGGCTCAAACACACACCACTCACTCCCCAGCATTAAATGAACGTCAACTGGCTAAAGTAATTAGTTCAGTCTATTAATTACTATAATCACCCATTATCATGTTGGCCTTCATTTTGAACATGCTTCACGGATGTAACGAGCCTGTAGTGACACCGTTTCCAGGGGTTGCTCTCAGCCTGAGTGCTAATTTTGTTGTAATTAAAAGGATAAAGCTGGTCCTATGACATTTACTTTCATCTCCATAAATTTTTTTTATTGTATTGGATTTGCATTTTTTTTTTAAATCTGCTTATTCACTTTGTATTTTAAATATGCAGAGGGAAAAACAGAATTTTGACCACACGAATTTGTGAGCATACATTAAGTTAAAAGACACACTGATGAAAATTGTGTTTTTGTGCCAGTTTTTCTCATTATCAAAGCTTAAAACAGCATTATGAATCAGAAAAAGGCTGTTTAAAAAAAAAAAGTCTTGTAGTTGTGACGTAGAAACTAGACTACAATCACCAGTCCGCAATCTGCTCTGCTCTATTCTGATGCATCCATTTGAAGACACATAGAACGTCTTCATTTTCCTCGTCTGAGCTCAAAACTGTGCAGTTGGATAGTATTTATTAGTCACCATTTTTGTTGCACTGCTAATTTTAGGTTGGAGTTTTGAGGGGCTGTAAGCTAGCGGGGCAGGGTGTAAGAAGATGGCCAACTGGAAATGGGGCAGGCTTACTCCACGCTAACCAAAGGTGTGTATTGGCAGGAGTCTTGCGATATCATATGTATTGTGATACATGTATCACGATATATCTCCAAGACTATAAAAGAACAAATTTTCACTATTTTTTTTTAAGCTGAAGCTCCGTCCATGACCTGCTTTTTGCTACGACGCACGAAAATCTGCAACCCTGGCACAGACTTTGGTTCATTACCCATCTCAAGGAAGGCCTCAGCCACTTTTAATGTAAACCTGCCTAGGATAGCACAAGGGTTAAGACCACTAAAATACATCAAAAGATGGTCTGAGTGGGATTCTAAATTCAAAATCTGCATATGGTTTAAATTCTATGTATTTTGGTCAGCGTATGAAAAAAATTGATACTTTATCTACATTATGATGCTGACCGTGTCCTCAGCTCTGGCTTTTTGTGATGAAATAAGACCAGGCTTGAGGAGATGGAGGTGGAGTGGGGTAAACAAGGCGGCCCTGCTCCCCAGCTGTGAAGGTGACACGGGGAAGCTACACGCAGAACAAGCCCTTTTGATTAATCACAGGATATTTACTAGCTCAGATCTAATCACAGACCGCGGGATCACAGGCTACATCATACACGGCCCAGGAATTTACACAGCAGAGTTAACCTGTCACCTGCCACTGTCCTTTCCTTACATCCATAAACACCGCGTGTGGGTCCACAAGCAAGTATGCACTAAAAGCAAGCGGCACACTCCAAAAGTGATTGTTTTATTTCCGAGGCAACAGTATAACCTGCAGTAAGATACTCAACACATGTCGCTTGATATAAAACCTTATGGCAAAGGGGAGAAAGAGCTATTTATCTCAAGGTGGGCCCGTTAATGGGACGCCAGAACATGAGGAGCTTCACCGCAGAGTAAGCTGCAGTGCTCGTGCTCAGTGGGCCGTCATGGCAGCCTGCAGCAGCTGGATTGTTATTTCCTGAGGAGAACATGTAAGCCAAGGACTAATCCTAAGATTACAAGTGAAAAAGGATTATGCAATTGTGAGCTCTGATGGTTTATGACTTCTATAATCAATTTGACATTCATAAGATTGCACATTCAAGAGAGGCATGTTTTTGGGCAATATAGTTATTTCTAAGATTAATACTGCAGTTGTTTCATGTCCCAATAAGCTTTAAGATGACTCTCGATTACGGCGATAATCTCAAATAGGAAGGACAAACACATTTTAAATCAACTGAGTAGTTAAAGAGTGGATTTCCAAAATAAAGCAGCTTTTCCCTACTTCCTTATTTGTGATGGTAAAACAATTTATTAATGGGCCTTCATTAACTTTAGTCTTGTATTAGGGTTGGCATCAACTAGTTTTATTTTTAAATAACATAAATGAATTTCTCAATATTAATTCGAAGGCTTCTTGACTTGTCAGGACCCTTGATTCCAACTAAATTAAGTGTTTAAACTTTTTTTAAATTCTAAAATACTCTGGTTGAAATTATGTCCTTTCCTGTTTTAGAGTAAGTTAATAACTGTAGAGCTAATATTAAAATCCTTAGTGGATTACAGCCGACACACTGACAAACACATCCTCTGCAAATCAGGGGATGCTCATTTATCTAATATAGTTGCAAAAAAGCAAAATAAACAAACTCAGCTAAGTCCAGACACACAAAAACTTTTCTCTGATTTAGCTTTCTAATTCTTTTGAAAGATGTAAATAATTTTAAATGGTTTTGATTGCATTTTCTTGAAGAAAAAATGTATGGGTCAAAACTGACCCAAACCCGATAGAAATTGTTAGAGTTAATAATTTTAAAATTGAAAAATAAATCAAGGAAATTAATTTCAGAGACGTGTTCTAAACCCTTCAGAAACAATAAACCAACACATAAACTTCTGTTTTATTTACGTGATTCTCCAGAGGTTATTTATTCCTTTTTTATTGAAATCTAGCAGTATACTTACTTTTTAAAGGCCCAGAGATCCACAGAAACACGAGTAAAATAATTATTTCCAAAGATAAGAAAGCTTAACAAGAGAACCAAGAGATGACAAAAAAATTGATGATAGATTAGTGTTTTTAGTGTATTTTAAAGTTAACACCGTAGGTGGTAACAGAACAGAGGAAGGTTAAAATCCACACGGATGTATTAATACAGTCTCCACTTATAAAATGCATTTAATGGAAGGTGCTTTGACCAATTTATGAACTCAGAGGGGAAATATTTTTTAGAAAATCCTGAATTGTTAAAAATCCACTTTTTTGGATCATCATGTAACATAAAGCGGTACTCTGACTATTACTATGTATTCAATTTGCAAAAAGAACTGTTGTCAAACAATGTGAAATGGATAAAGACATAACCTTTAGTGTGTCCCGGGTCCTGTCCTGTGTCATTAGCACTTCCTCAGAAAGAGGCGGCTGTGGAAGAGCCGCAGCCCTACCGTGTTTATGAGGAAGCCCATTGAGGCTTGCACCATCGTGTCGCCTGGAAAATGTCACTCAACGGGGGGGTATGGCTGAGTTTGAAAAGGTTCTAAGAAAAAAAGCAACATTTCTAAAAAAAATTAAAAATAAATGAGGAAGTTTCGAAAAAAGAGAATAAGAAATGGATGAGAATCTGCATCTTCCTCAGATGTGATGAGCCTCTGTTAAAGCTTCACCCTTGCGTTGAATTACAAGTTATCTGGAGAGCCTGAGCTACAGATTGTTCTTGAGCCCCTTCCTGCCACATGAGCCCCGGACAAATGGTCTATTAGAGGAGAGTGTTTTTGTCAGACTCCCCATCTCCCCCATATTTCCTCACAGTGACGAGTCGCATTAGAGGCTGGAGGGAGAGTAATTTCTGTGTCACATCCCTTTAGCCCACCCTCAAAGACAATCACCAACATGAAAGCATTCTCACTAAAAATTAATCACATTTGCCTTTTTAATGGTATGCTCGTCCCGCTGCCAGGAATTTACAATCATCTCCCAGCTATGTGTTTGCGGCGGCTCAGTTTCTCTTGTGGTGACAAAGTGATTTCTGGGAGTGTATCGATACTTACATCTGCCCTCCAGCCTCCTCTCTTCAGTGTTGACTTTAGCAGCACTCTGACTGAGCAAGGCCCAACTGGCAGGTCGCCATCCACTTCAACACACAGAGATAGTCAATTAGTTCATTTAATTAGTCAAAGACATTTATAGAGTGAAAATCAACAGAAGCTGCACACAAATAAAAATGTGGCGGTGGAGTCTGTCGCTTTTGGCTGCACAGACTTTACTTTGGATCAGAAATAATTCAAAAAATGTAGTGAAAAATCTTAAAAATGTTGAAAAAAAGTCATAAATGTTGAGAAAAGTGTAGTATTACGTACTAAAAATTGTTCAAATGTTTACTTATAATTACTATTGTTGTATTTGTCAAAACAAAGAGAAATGTTTACCAGCAGAAGAGAGGAAAGTTAAAAAGTAGAACAGCACTTTTGAATAGAGGAAAAAATGAATATATAATCCTCCAGAAAATACATGCATTGTTTGTAAACAAGTCAGTGTTCGCTTGAAGTTGTGTACTTAAAAAAAAAAGCAATAGTTAAACTGGTTATTTATTTAGTCTGATTTTAACTGCAAAAAAAAAAAGATATTTTAAATGTATGTTAAACCCACTTTTATTTATGGATTTAACTGGGTAGAATACCCCGTTTCCCTAAGATTGGGATAAAAAAAAGTTTTTTTTAAATGCAAAAACTATCTAAATCTATACAGGATGTAAAAGCAGTTCACTAAAATTATGTATTAATTTTCCACAACAAAGAAAACTGTGTTTTTGGCATTTTTAACATGTATTTTAGGCAATTTTTATGATGGGGGACATATATAAAGAAAATTCAGCTTGAATCTGCATTTCTAAGTGTTTCTTTATTTAATTTGTGGTGAATCAGGAGCAGATAAAAAAAAAAAATACAGTTAAAAAAGCTTGCAGGTGTGACATATGTGGTGAGTAGGACACGCCCACTAATTATGAAGCAGTAGGTCAGACCTGCTGATTGGGGGATGGCGCTTTAAAAGCCCGTCCCATTCGCTTCCTGGTATGAGCTTTTTCGGCCACCGTACAGCTACCAGGAAGTGGGAAGGCCGTGACACGGGCAGGTAAGCCGGGCTCCGTAGCGCGCAGATTCAAATATGGGCTGGAAACTCATTAGATGACTTTCCAGTTCCTTGGTACGGTGCCTCGGCAGTGCGGCTACAGAACAGCGCCTGCAGGCTTGACGTGGACTTTTACCTCGGCAGTGCGGCTGCAGAACAGCGTCTGCAGGGTGACGTGAGCTGTCACCCAAACCCACTTCCTCTCAGTGACCGGTATGTCTCGAGCCGTGATCCCCCTGCTTCTACTGAAGGTCCTGCATTTTAAAATGTTCTTTTTCCCCAGAAACTGTCTCTGGTTCCGCACGTGGCTTCCCTCCCCGCAATAGGGAGTTGCGTGCTGCTGCTTTGCCACTGTTTGTCTTTTAACTTTGTTTCGGATTGGGTCTCCCCTTTCCATCGCTACGTCGGGACGGAGTGGACGGAGGGACGGACCCCTGCAGCGACGGTGGAGGCCGTGTGTGCAGCGGCGTCGGCTGGACTGTGAATCTCCTAACACCTGTCGCTCGCCGTCGGGCTGTGTACCTGGCGCCCCGACGTGTACTCATTTTTTAATTGTTTTTTAATTGTGAAGATTTTTATTGTTTTATTCCTTCTGTTCCAGGAGGTTGGAGCTCAGGGTGGACGGCTACTTTGGTGACGGGTTCCTGTGTGCTGTGATTCTTCAATTACGAGTGCAGTGCATCACACTTTTGGGTGTTTGTTTTGGTTTGGTTTTGTTGTAGTTCGAGCCACCTTGGTAAGCTCCTCCTCCTGAACATTTTAACTGGTTTAAATTAAAAGCATATTTTTATACTGCTTTTAATTGGAATATAATAAATTATATTTTAAACCAGACCACCGCCTCTGCCTTGTTCAAAGTACGACCTACACGGCTTTTCTCTTTTTTTCCTGGGGCATTGCACCCCCAGGTGGCGTTGTTGACAACCCCCATAACACGTGTTGCCACACATAGAAGCTAGAATGGGAAGCTCCTTGCTTCCCCTTTCTTTAGCTGCATCCACTTGAGGAAGAATAGATCCATGAACGTCTTCAATTTCCCTGTCTGAGTTAGCAAAACTGATAGCTCCAATACTGATCACTTTTTTGTTGCACTGGTAATGTTATGTTGGGGTTAAAAGCTGATAGTAGAGCTCGTAAATAGAAGGATGACGGGATGTGGAGAGGGGTTACTTTGCACCAACAGTCTGATGAACTCCTGCCACTCTGTGTCGTCCTAGAAAATTACAGTTTTTTTTTTTTAAGGTTTTGGCTATAAAAGCCATAATCAAATCATGTAATGATACAGTTATTAAAAGATCACTGATAAAACTTTTGAAAAAAAAATCAAAAGATGATTTAAATTGACCTATAAGCTTAACTTTACTGATTTTAGGGAACTTTTATGTTGTTTAAAGAAAAAATATTCACAATTTTATTAAGAATTTTTCCATTTTTACTCAGTTTGAAATGCAAGTTGTGCAAAAACTGTTTTTCCTAACCAAGTAAAGCTGTTTTTAAAATGAAAACAAATTATATAGATGTATATTTAATTAAATCATTCTAAAAAATGGTGGTGCCCAGCCACAAAGTACATTATAATTATGTTGGCACCTAAAATTATGACAAAAAAGCTTAAAGTTTAAGAAATTATTTAAAGTTTTTAAACAATAGTGTGAATGACACATTCTATTTATCACTAAATTTATCTGACGAAAAAACCACTTGAACTGTCTCCATCTCTTCTCTGCAAAAACAGTCTTCTTCTACCATCAAATATTCAGACAGATTTGTGATTCCTTGTGAGTGAGAAGCCCTGTAAAAATGACTGGAAAACAAAACACTTGTGGTAAAACAATGTTTTGAGGACATTCTGTCAGATTCCTCTCTTTTCTACAGATTTCATCCCTGAACTGTTGTGGCGTAAATGCTTTAAAACACTTTGACATAACATGCCCTGTCCAGAGACCAACCACTTCTGAATTATGAATCTGCAGTATGTTCCCAACAGCTGTCATGCTGTAATATGCTTCATCGAGGCTTTGAATCCCATCTTCAAAGTTCATCTAAAGGTATCTGCATAATTTCATTAATTTACACCGTGCCAATTAATAAGAAATTACCGAAATCCAAGGTAACAGCAGGCTTTTGTGAGTGGACAAGACACGAAAACAAAGTCCGGGCTGTCCTCCATGCCTGCTGCTCCTGCTATTTTATATTTAATTCAGAGGTTGTGTATTTCTTTATGTTTGCAACATCTGCTTGCTCCCTGTGCCAGCTCCCTCCGTCATCCCCCCTCTGTTCAAGAATTCTTGTCCGGACCCCTAAGAGCCCCTGACATCACGGCACCGGCTGCTGCTCAAACTCCACTGGACCAGACACAAAGGGACAGGTGCCCACATGTTCTCTATTTACTGAACTCACAAAGCAAGTTCATCTTCTGCAAGAAGATCAGGGGCTCTGGTGCTGGAGGGAGACAGGTGCACTCGGAGCTACTGTCAGAGCCATATCAGCCAGGAAATCAGGTTAGTCCTGTTATTTAAAGTCTTAATTACAACATATATTTTTAGACAGAGCAGTGAATATCAGTAGAATGTGTTTGAAAGTTTTTTTTTCTTATTTAGCAATCTCTATGGGTCACTTTAAGTGGGTTTCCTGTTTTTTAAGTTCTGAAAATTCAGCACAGAGAAAAGGTTTGCAATAAAATTAAAAGAAAATGTGCATCTTTTCACTCCTTATTTGACACAATATTAAAAGAGTGTCTATGGACATTGTTTTGACTAATTTAATAGGATTGCAAACTTTTTTTAATTAATGGCGGTTTTTTTTGTATTGTAAAATTAAAGACCCACCTCGACCCACACTTGCATCTTTTTTCTCATGATGGACAAATTTAAAGGAAAATTAAACTGATTTCTGAGTATTTCTTTATTTAAGTTTAGGTAAATCAGGAGCAGATGAAAAAAATTGTGACACAGAAGCTACAATCACCAGGCTGCAATATCTCATTCTAATGCATCCACTTGTAGGCAAAAAAATTCATAAACTTCTTTATTTTCCTTGCTTGAGTTTGCATCTGGTTAAAAACTGTACGGATGGATTGTTCCGATATTGCTTGTCATTTTTGTTGCACCGATAACGTTATGTTGGGGTTGTGAGGGGCTGTATAGTGGGAGAAAGTGTAAGCAAATAGATGATGGACACTGGGCAAATCCATTGGGTTGGACGGAGTCCATTTAGTTTTAATTTAAGTCCTCAAGATTGAGTCTGATCTTTATGCAGATTGGTATCTACCAGAGATTTCTGTTTTAGCCCAAAGCTTGTAAATAAAACCACATGACTAAAGTCAGAGGTGCGGGGCTTTCAAATCCTTGTTGGGATAGTTAGCTTATTAAATTTTCGAATTCGATTACCAGTTTTGAATGTTGGGAACAACAATTTTTACTCATTACTTTGGTGCTGTGGTGGCATGCTGACCACCAGCTATGGTGGCCATTTTATTCAGACTGAGGAAATCTCAAAGCAAACCAAGACCACATCAAAAGATGTGTCAGGGTCTGTGGTCCTGGACCTGGGGTGTATTCAGGCTAAAATTTACTTTCGGATTATCTCGGGAAACTCTGGTTCACTTTAAGTAAACTAAATATCTTAAGCCTGAATGTAAATGCTGGAAATGCTTTTAAATTCATCAAAATAGGATCAGAGTGGGACTTTAAATTCTGGTATTAATTTGTCCAGCACCAAATAGACCATCCCCCAAGATGTGTCAAAGGCCAACCCTCTGCCCTCTTAAGTATCCTAATATATGACAAGGGGACAAACTAATCAGTCTTGGGATCCCCCACCCTCGTCAATTTGCCATGAAGCTCCAGGCAAACCAAGCTAGACAGCAGTGGCTCCACGAGGAACATCAACCCCCCACCCCCGGCTCATTCACCCCTCCCAGGGAGAGGAGCCAAGTAGAGGTTGCCCCCAAGAGCAGCCTCCCCACACCTCCGAGCACCATCCCTGTAGGGGGAACTCGAGCAAGGGCAGAACCAGTCTAACCGACCAGAGGGACAGTGAAGGCGACACAAAACTTCATTCTGATGGTGGACCCACACCTCCACACCACCAATAACGCACAAATGGAGTTACTCACTTATTTGGAAGAGTTTTACAGATATTTGGTACTTCTATTAAACTTAATTTTCTAAAAAAAAAACAAAAAAAAAAGTATTTTTACACATTTCTGGTGTTCCACTTTTAGCATTGATTAATGAGCCAGGAGCTTTTAAGTGTTTGAATTAGATGCAAAGGGGGTCTCAAGTGGAACCAAGTTCTCTTCGCTGCCTCCTTTCCCACCTTCTTGAGCTCTCTCCTCACCCCTCACGCAGCTCCTCTGCTCAAGGATGCAGTTCTGGTCTCTTGCTCCACCTGCTTCTGTTTATCTTAGCTATTTATTCGGCTCTCCTGCTCCTCCTCGTCACCAGATTGTAGACACTTACAGAGCCCGTCTGTGTTTGGGTTCTTTATAGATAAAGATCTGACAAATGCGTTCCTAATTCCCATCCCAAATGGCAGTAAATAGTACTAATGTTAGGACAGACAGGCAGGAAAGATCCAGCGGATAAAAAGAAATATTTAATCGCAAACAACAAAAGTACACATTGAGAACACGCCATCCCCAAGAAAAAGATAAATAATATATAAAAAATAAGTAAATAAAGTACTCAAACAGAAAAGAAAAAATTGGCACTTAAATGAGTGCTACAAGGAAGCAAAAAATTTATTAAACCTTTTTTTTTAAAAAAAAAAAAAGGTTAAATGTAGTTTTAGAAATTGTGGTTTGAAAGACTAAAATGCAGGAGAGATAAACTATCTAAATCAAGACTAAATAAAACGTAGAAGACTGACAAAATTGAGAAAAGGATGATCAGACAGCAAAGCTTTAATGCAGGGGGGCTATTGGTTACTACAAAACAATTGAGTTATTTAATCAGTTGAAGCCTGCAGTGTGCATTAGGGGATCAAAAAAAACAAAAAGACAACATTAATGGACATAGTAAAATGAATTTTTGGGAGAAACCCAACAATTCCAAACTCAAAAGGAATTAAACTTATAGTAAAATGTGGAGAAAAGTTGCTATGAAGAGGTGAATGAATTACAGATTTACAGCAGACTTTAGTACACAGTTAGAACTTCTCAAAGTCTTTCGGTAGTATGTAAATAAAGTAGTCAATCAAACTTTGTTGCATCATCTCAGACACAGTGACAAAAGGTTTCCTTACTCTTATAAGAAGAAGAAGAATCTAATAACATTCTGTCTTGTTTTTTTGTGTTTTTAGAATGCTCAGGTAGCATTTTTCTCGTGATGGACGTGACATTAAAAAAAATTAAACTAAAAGCTGCATTTTGGGGTATTTCTTTATTCACTTGGAAAAAATACAGTTGGAAAAAGGATATAGGTGTGATGTAAAAGCCAGTACGGCAAGCCGCAAGCTCCCTGATGCATCCACTTTCAGACAAATAGATCCAGTGTGTGCGTTTTTGTTTTCCTCATCCAAGTCAGCTCACAATAGCCGGATAGCTCTGATAATGTTCAGCATTTTTGTTGGACTAGCAATGCTAGGTTGGGATGTGAGGACCTCTAAGGTAGCGTGTAAATAGAGTGGTGATAGGAAGTGGGGGCGGGCTTGCTTTGCACCAATAGTTCGCCCTCAATTTGAGGCAAATTGATAACAAACTCCTGCTGCTCTGCAGAAATGATGGTTCGCTTTTTAAAACAGATCAAAAGATGATCGGAGCAGGACTTAATGAAGTAAGCTCTACTCACATGTTTTTGTAAAATTTGTTATTTGATTTTCTAAAAGTGGTTTTGTTACAAATATTGTTTTTACACCCCATGTGTAACCTTACTAATATGTTGGAGGAGCCAGATGTTTGGCTGACCGCACAACACTGTGACCAGCTGATGTTGCAGTGATGGAGATGGATACTGGCAGAAGAAAGTGATCTGGTGGCATCAAAGGTTCCCATTTTTCCCACTTTTTTTCTGTTTTTGTCCTCCTCACTAGTCTAGGCAATCCTGGAAGGCAGAGAAATATGAAGGATGGAGGAGGAGAAATAAGTAAACACGTAAAACAGAGGAGAGGGAGAAGACTGGTCAGTTGTGCCGACAGTTGTCACAGATGTTGAGTTCAGCACAAAAGTCTGCCAGAAGCCATCACGTCAAAGCTAAGTTAGCTGAATGAACAAGAACAACTCCAGGCCCTGCCACTTTATATCTTGTTCAAAGTTCAACAGCTGTTTCTTGAACGAATGCAGATGCAAAATAATGATAATAATGTCTACTTACAGCTCCTGCTTAGAAGTAAACAATCTTTCCTGACCACACCCTGTGCACATGGTGTCTCATTAGCGGTCTGCTGCCACAGCTCTTTTGGTAGGTTTGATTCTGGAGGCAACAGAAGTTTGAAACAGGGATCATCTGGTGCTGAGACCAAAGTATCAGTCCTGATGTGTTATAGACAAACAAATTATGCATATTTTTTGATAAACAAAACACTTCAATAATCGACTTTTAAATCCTAACTTTGCCAAACATCAAGTTTACACAGTTGTCACCAATGTGCAACGCATCACTGTGAAACGTATCTGCAGCATTGTGGTTCCTTCAACATCGTTTCTCCTCAAATCAACGCTTCAGCTTGTCGAATATGGCATGAGAAATTCTTAACATTTTGACTGGGTGCATCTTGGCTCCAAGCATCTTCACTCAGCTCAGAGAACGTCTTTGTGCCAAGGCCGCAGCCTGTGGCAGTTTTCCTAGTGACAGATGAGCATGTCAACATGCTTGTGTGTGTGTGTGTGTGTGAGTGTATATGTGTGCTGAAACAATAGACTTTCTTTTTTTTTTTTAAGCTGTGAACTGTTCTATTTGGGGCCACCCTGACAGGCTATCCAGTAAAATAACCTATTGCGAATCTCAGAACGTATTCAAAGTATTTCCATAAAATTATAATAATTACTCACTGGCATTGACGACTAGGGCTGGGCGTTACCAACAATTTCCAGAATCAATTCGATTCACCAGAGCCGGGATCGATTCCATTTTTTTCCCACCCGATTCTTTAGATCTACTCAACTCAGATCAACTGTGAGTTTACGCAGTTAACACATTTAGACACATTAGTTTAGAAACACATCAAAAATCCTTATATGTGTTTTGAAGATTTTATATTAATCTGATACAGCTCACATACTGTAAAATGTATTAGTGAAATTATAATGAAATTGTTAATACCGTACAATGAAGCTCCAACAATCATTCTGCCTCTCCTGGTGGGCCCTTCAGTTTGGCCACTAGGTGGCGATTATGCTATTGCGTTACACCTTATTCTAGAAGAAGAAGAAAGTATGAGCAAAGAACAGTGCTTCAGACGACAAATGGCTACACATATTTCCTAGAAGTAGTTTGGAAAATTTGGATGTTCATTTGGTCAGCTATGTATATTTAGGTCGAGCAAGCGTTAAATCGAGTTTTACGTTAGCATGAAGCTAGCAGACGTTAGCATGATGTATTAGATTGATCTCTACTTTTATGGAACATTTAATCAATTTTATCAACCCAGTCCTAAATATTACTTTAATTCTGGCTTTGACATTTAAGTGACAAAAACAGACTTTGTGGTGCACTGCAAGACAAGTTTGAGGCAAATATAGCCAATGTAAACATACTAATTAAAAGGACAAACTTCTTCACTCACAAAGCTAAAATATAACCAAAAAAAGGGGCTGCAGCGTGTGGATCTAAATCTATCCATCCTGTCTTCAGGCCTGTTGGCAAAGGGCAGCTCAGCTGTAGCAGACAGATTGTGTGAACAGCAGACTATGAACATCTCTCCACAGGCCATACCAAGGTGTCTAATCCAAGAAACACTGTGAACACACACCCTGTGGGCTCCCACAGTGCACCACACAGACCAGATCCCAGGATGGTACCACAGCAAATCTCCCATCTAAAGCGTCTGGTTTGTCCATTAGTCAAAATAATGCGTGAACAACATCAGAGGAGGAAATCCATGTAAATTCTACCTGAAATGATCTTGATTTTAGAGTTTTGTGGCATCAAATATAAACTTTAAAATATAAAAATGTAAATTCTTATGTATAAAATATTTTTTTAAGTTTTACTTTATTTATCTGAAAAGAAAAAAAAAATCAATAAGTCGTTTACACTTTCTGAAGTCTCACCTGAAGAAATGTCTCCTCTTTGCTGAGGAGAGTGTGCTCTCTCCAGCACCTGTCACAGCGGCTGAGTGTCACCCACATCACAGGCCAGTGCGAAATGACAGCTCCCAATGTCTGCAAAGATGAAGCCTGGGGAGAAAATAAAAAATAAAAAAAAAAAAAACAGGACAGATCTAAATTTCATACTCCCAAATATATCAAAGTGACTCCTGTCAGCATTGCATCAAAGCAGAAAAACAGGAACTGTTCTTTTTTACAGCTGAGCAGGACCGAGGAGGAGGTTTCTGTGAAAACGGAAAAGTAAAAGCAAAGGTTTTGTGTTTTTAATTATGGATATTGGGATTCAGGAAACAGTCAATTAATTTTAAAAAGGCTAAAATTATTTGGAAAAAGTTTGTTTTATTTTGAAAGTAACAAAAATGGAGTTCAAATTGTTGATAATATTTAATCTTGCACCTGTTGAGGAAACTATTTTTAAGTGAAATTAGGATTAGTAAATAAATAAAAATATCCTATATTACAATGACGTTGCCTTTAAAAAATCCTAAATGTGCATTTGTTTTAAACAAATATCTTTTTTTGAGCAATATTGTGAAGAAATGCAACAAAAAATTCAAAGAGAAAACAACAACATAAACAAAGCAGTATCAGAGGCTTACACTAAACAACATTGACAGTTACCATGGGGCAAGCCTTTTTACCTAAGCAGTCTGAATAACATGTGAGTGTCTTTGCCATTATGACCCTACAGTGCTACAAGATACACAAACACGGCTAGTGCAGATATGACAAATACTAAAGACTTAAGGCTAAGAAGAAGAAGAGGAAAAAAAAAAAAACCAACTAAAATGTGTTTTTGTCCCAGAGCAAAGCCCTGCTCAGCACTGTGGGCCACTTCTGATTTCCGCACTAGCTGGTGTAACGCAACCAGCCATGCATTAGCATTGGCCCTCCAGTTAGAGCAGGCTCTTAGGATCCTGTCACCCAAACTTATCATACACTCTCGTTCACATACACACAAGCCGACACACAAGCAAACATTGAGTAACGGCACGTTTGGCTGGCTGTATTTTCTTTTATTTTGTTAAACAGAACTTTAAAGACCAGCTCCAATGAGCGTTAGTGTTTTTAACATGTTTTTGTGGACTTTTTCTCCTGATGGAGAACAAATATAAGACTAAAACTGTGTTTTTGAACATTTATTTATTCAAATCTCAATGAATAAAAGCGTTGAAAGATTGAAATGGGCAATTCTTTCTGCATCCTCTTGCAGACAAATAAATCCATAAACGTCTTTGTTTTCCTTGACTAACCTGGCATGTTGCTCAAAACTCATCTTGCTCGCCATTTTTGTTGCACGGCTAACGTAAGATTGGGGTTGTAGGGGGCTGTAAGCTAGTAGGAGAGCATGTAAATCAAATCAAATCAATCAAGCACTTTTCATATAAAAAATATCAGTGGAGGCTTACTTCTGTACCAGCAGTCAAGGCCTCAACTCAAAGGTGAATTTCTGATGAACTCCTGCAGAAAATAGCTCAAGAAAAAAAAAAAAAAGATTTTTTTTAAATTTGGGTACAAACTGCATAAACATACTTAAAGGGGAACTTTAATGGAAATATCTACAATATTTGCACATTACAAGTATGCTGGCACAATAACAATAATAAAAAAAGACCTCTCCCCAGTCTCCCAGATATAGGAGTGTCCAAGCCAGCGAGCGGAGTTTAACAACTGTGTAGAAGGAACAATTAAGGAGGACACACAAAGCAGTGACCTTGACTGACAAGTGCTCTTCATTCTGGCCATAAACAGCGGTGGGGCCTGATAAGTGTTCATCGGTGCAGGGAGTAATGGCCTATTCGTCAGCAGCGGTTGGACCGTGTGAGGTAGTATAAATGGAACATACATAATGTACAGCAATAACACCAGCATGCTCACAGCCTAATGTATTATCATTATTCTTGGGGACCAGATTTTTTTTTTTCTCTGCCCCCACCCTATACGGCGTGCCTCAACAAGCAGGGTAAGTGCCTTCCGGCCACTATAATTTCATTCTAATCTTTGTTCCATATTATAATTTTCATGGTCAGAAATATACCAAGAAGCAGCGACACATCTCTATCAAGGGCTAAACAGAATACAGGCCATAACTGGAGGTTTTATGGGAGTGTATAACAGCCTGTTCACAGAGCACACCAGTCAGTTTATGATAAGAAGGTAGAAGGCTATAACTTAACGTGGGATGGCCAATCTCAAACAACATCATTATGTTCCCAACTAACCTCTGATAATGAAGCCAAACCTCTTTAAAGGGGACGTCTAAAACTTCAGTATACTAAACATGGAAGCAAACCATCAAATATTTAGAGAGAATATAATTAGGATGGAAGCAAAACAAAAAAATCTGTGTACACCTATTTAACATAAAAATGTTCACTTAAAGGAAAGAAAAGACTAAAAACACTGATATACTGCAGGAATCCTTGAGGTCGTTGGAACAGAGACTCTGCATAATGGGAGAGCTTGTTCTGCTGTGTCAATTTAAAGTAATTTTTTTTGAGATTTCCTTCATTATAGTTTGTCTTAAATTTTCTTGTCAAAAAACAAGGTGTGGTTTACTCAATTTCCTGTCCAGCTAAAAATTATAAGGCATAAAAGTAAAGCTCTTAAAAAAGAAATCCTTGCAAAACAGTTTTTAAGTTGCACCAATATTCAAAAATATGTGTTAACCCCTTCAACATACCATTTAATCCAGAACTTTTTCATCTCTTTTGAGGAAAGAACACTTAAAAATACATTTGTATGTATTACTGGAAAAGTCAACCAAATCAATCTGTCTGAGGCAAGTTGTCAAATAGAATCGATCTGCGTCGATATAAAATTGTTTCAAAATGAAATAAATCGAAAAATACCAATATTGGAAAATACAATTCTTATGGAGACATGGTAGGTTTATTTTACTACAAGATGAAAGAAACATTACAGTGGACAACACACGACATGGAAGCAAAAAATTATCAATCCACCTTTCAGTCCAATGTGTGGAAACACCATACAGTGTGGTAGAATGTTCCAATAATGTTCCGTTTGTTTTATTTTGATGTGAACAAACAATAGTGGGCTAAACTTAAAAAACTAAAATGTGAATGGATTTTTCATTAATTCCTCTTCACTTGTATTTGACACTTCTTGTAAGAAATACAAGGAATCTGGAAAACTTCACCTGCACCGTCCAGGTGATCATTACTGAGTCACACTGGTTGAAATTTTGGCTAAAGATGTCCTGGACCAATTTTAGGTCAGGTAAGTGGATAGCTTAAATTGAACAAATATAATCATATCAACCTCAATTATGATATGAATAGAATTGTTGTCAAAATGATTCATTCTTTGCTCATTTAACGCAGTTTGAACTGATTCTGAAGGAGAAAAAAGCAGCTTCAGAGCTGATATGCCAATATGACTGAAGAGTTGTGGTAGTTCAAAGAGCACGTTATTCCATGAGACCAAGGAATGGTAATCAAAGGGTTAAAAGTAAGGATTAAACTTGTGTAAAGGTTTAAAATCCCACTTTATGTAGTTTTTGGTGAAAATCAAACGCCTGTGTTGTGTTTTTAAGATTTGTTTTCTGGTGCCCAGCAAAATGCAACAAGAAAATTTGAAAAGCACAAGAAAAACAACATTTTTATTTGGAGTGGGTCTTTAATGAAAGGTTTAAATAAGGCAAATTTGATTGTTCCAGGTCTCTTAGTTAAAGACAGAAATCAAAACCTTTCAACAAAAACAGTTTGTTTGGTTTTTGCAACCAAATTTTATATCTGATTGTAGACAGAGTTCCTTACAATGCCCATCACCTCCCAAAATACATGAACTGATGAGTTCTTTCTTTCTGTTCCTGCACTAGTTGTGCTGAGAGTTTTCATGCAACAGCATTAATTAACAGGCCTTTCTGAAGCCTCCCACACACATATTGCATCAAAGTCACAGCCAGTCTTCTTATCCAAAACTCTCCACTTCAAGAAACCAGAACATGCAGTGTTACTATGCAACATAAAGCGTCTCATGTCTGGATACAAATAGAAAGTTTTCTAAAAGATTTCAACTTGGAAAATTGTTGCTTTTTGCATGAAATCATTTTAAAAATCTGCACGATCTGAAGCGCTCTCTGCATTCTGAGGTTTCCTTACAGAGAAGGCAAAAAATGAAAGATGTCTCCAAAGCGTGGAGACAGTAATCTCTCCTGTGGAGGTCAAATCTAACATGGCAGGTTAGTTTCTGTGGAGATTGACAGCCTGGAGAAATACTGCTGCCAGGCACCCACAATGCACAGTGACAGTGAACACCTCCCAGGAAAAAGGCTGGTTACCAAGCCTCATAGAGCCACAGTCAGAGGGCGCCTGTTGTCAAAGCGGCTGCCAGCTCTGCTCCGACAGACTCTGTCAACCCATCTCTATCATATCAAAACCATCTCAATCATCCACACACTAGTGTGTCCAAGAGGTGCACACATCTATATCAGAAATGTTTACAGCCACATCCCATACCAATTCTAAGAAACCCAAAGACTCCTTAGTTTCTTTGAAACAGAGATATTTAAGTTAAAATCCAATTTCTTTTAGAGTTTTTTATTAAGTAAGTTAAAAATATATTTAAAAAAAAAGTGAATTTATTTATAAATTAAGGTTAGTAAAATTTTGATAAACAACTTGCTTTTATATAACTTCATATGTATAATTAACTAAAAAAAATATGGTGACAAGTGTTTTTTCGATAAATAATTGCGTTTTTGTTGCATTTAAAAAAAATTTGGGAAAATTCTCCAGATTTAAAAAATGATAAATTAGTTGGAGTTTCTTAATAAAATAAGGGCTTTTGTGCGCTATTAGTGATTATTATTAGTGAATGATGATTTTTTTTTTTATACAAGAACAAAAAGTAAAACAACTAATATATCCTTTTTATTTTTGAATAAAAATCCACATACACTGAAAAAAGTGAAACGTTGGACTAATTAAAAAAAGTTATGTAATGTGTTGCATTTAACATTATTAGCTTTTATGAAATAAAAAAAAAACAGTTGATGGTTAACTTAGCTTAAAAGTTTTATTCAAAATAAACAAATAATTTTAAATGCAACACTTTACAGAAGTTTTATTAATTGATCTATTGTTTCACTCTTAAATTATACTCCAAATAAGAAGTTAATCATTTATCACAATATAAGCCGTCTTTCGTGTGTTGCACAGGTTGATATTATTATGATGATACATTTGCAATTTATTGTAACATCACAATACTGTAGATGTGGGCTTAATTGGATATTATTGATTATTGAAAGCCAAATAATAAATTGAATTTAACACAAAATTACATTACATGTGTTTTTCTACAGACTTGGACCATAGGATTTGGTGTTTGCTGTGAACAAAGATGCGATAGAGCAGACTACTAATTGCATAAAATATGTTATCTTACAGGCTTGTGCTGTCTGCGTTTTATAAACAAAGGCTGACAGATCATGCCCTCAACCAGTGACCCTGCTGTGAGCATATGCACTAATGCAAGGTCACACTGAAGAGTGGCCACATGAGGAGAAAACAACCCTTCCAATTTGCCTTGTGAGCTCATCAGACGTAAACCCGTGATGCAGACATCATGGCCCACAATACAATGTCACTGCAAAAGGACTCTTTCATCTGCAGCTCCAATGAAAAGAGGCTCATGCACTGAACTGAGGATTCCCTCCATGTCTGTGAAATGAAAAAGAAATTGGCGAGCAGATTTTACTGCCAAAAATCTGTTGCACCCTCTGCGGCCCTCTTCGCTCTCAGCGCCGGAGCAAAAAAGCCCGACAGCTCGTGATGACAGGTGGCCATCTTTAAATCGGAGATCTACATATAATACCAGCTCCAGAACACCACATTGACTCATATTCATAACAATCTGTAGAGTGACACAATTTACATAATTTTGCTTGTGGACACCACGAAAATAAATGAAATGATGGATAGATTTGTGGATTAAAGTCTTTCATATAGAACTGTTCAGCAAACAAAAACTCAAACGTAAAAGAAACATTTAAAATATATTCAATTTTTGTATGAAGTTCATGATATGTGAGTGTGTGTTGCACACTCATTTTGTGACATTCGTTATATAAAATATACAGTTTTTCAATATTTGAGTGAACTGTTTACTCAATTATACTATAAAATCATATTAATCATGTCTGAGAGATGAACGATTGATTCTTTCATTCCCAAAATACCAATTAAACTCTCTAATCCTGCTTCAATTTCTTCAAATCACATTTGAAGAGGCTTTTATAGATGTTTTCTGATAATTACCTGCATGTTTTTGTTTCATAAAAAGAGTAACAAAAAAATAGGGGTAGGCAACACTGCAAATATCCTGAATTGATTCACAACTCAATATTATTTTTCAATTTCCACACAAAACTGACTTGATTTTACCCTAAAACCACTGTTCAAACATGAAAAATACTATAAAATAGTAATAACTAATGATATAAACTGAACAAACAAGCAACTTTTCACCCACTAAATTATGAATTCATACTTTTAAAACTAATTGATAGCAGTTTTATCCCTAACAAACTAGTTTCTTCAAAAAAAAAAGAGAAAGTTTAACGTATAAAAGCTCACTGTGACATCAGTTTAACAAAATAATATCAGAAAAGCATTCTGTAGTCCACTTTGTCAGTGTTATATTTTGCATAATTCTATTTTTCAGGAATATGTGTCTCAGTTCTTCAGTTAAAAGGGAAAATTGATACACAGATTTGACAAATCAATTTCACTTTTGAAAGTAAATATTGATTTGATATTTGATATCTGATTTGCTGTGTTTATTCATTTTACTGGCAGTTTTTTTTTTTCGTTTTCTAAATGCTCAGACCAGTGAAGTCCACTTAAATGTTCTCTAATTCATCAATTTGGACATCTTAAAAGTAATTTTTATTTTAATCTACTTTTATGTTTTTCTTTAAAAAACACGTGCTACAATGTTGAAAACTTTAAAGTTTTCAACATTTTGAATAAAAGCATAAACCTCTCTTCCACAAGAAACTAATTCTCCAGAATTAGAACTGAAACACGATGGGGGGTTTGGTTGATTATCGCAAAATGAAAAGGACAGACAGACCTATGGACTGATGACGTCTCCTTTGGTTGCCCTTTGTCATGCATCCTCACCTCCAGAGCTGTCACTGGCTTGTCAGAACCAATCACAGGATGCCATGCTGTCTGCCAGCCATGCACCAGTTTGGACAGGATGACATCAGATTTCTGGTGCTACATGTCAAGGACCATATGAAAACAGATGTCCTCATTATTGCCTCATCACAACCTCGCTTTGTGCTGTTTTTGCTTACAGAAATTCAGGTCGGTTAAAGATTATTTTTAATTTCAGTTTTTATTAAATAAAGTGCTAAAATGAGTTGGGAAATCTCATTTTTATGTTTAAATAGGAAACATAAATAAATGTTAAAAAATTGGATAAAAATCCAGTTAAAGACGACTCATTGTGTGATAGAACAGTGACATGTCCAAGCCCAGTGTTATGAATATATGAGGCCCTCTGAGATCCGGCATGACAAAAGTAAGTTTATTGAATGGGACAGATCGCTGCTTGTCTGACTGACTTAATCTGTTTGATTGAGCAACGGGACGCCTTCGGCTTCACAAGTCCTTCAAAGGCCGCAGAATCTGCAAGTGTGAAAAAAAGAGGGAGGGGAAAAAAAAAGATGAGAAAAAAAATCCCCTCGCATCTCTTTCGTCTGCAAGTCCACACAGAGTGAAGCAGCTTTTCTGAGGGTTTATCTATCATCTATAAACGCCTTAATTAATGCCCCTTCTTACTCCTGCTCTTTCAGGTCATCAGCTTTTCACAAAAACTGCAAGCTAGGAAAATCTGTCAACTGTCAACATCATTGGTTAGAAGAGGCTTCACTAAAACCAAGGGAGTAATAAATAGTTTTTGGTTTAGACCCAAAAGCACGCCACATTACAGATCCTTACATTCATTTGCTCAAGCTTCGCCGTCTCCTTATGGAGGTTTAACTTTCAGCTCCGCCCCTTTTTTTCCACAAGGCTGTCCAAACACAAAGCAGACCTCAGCTATCATTGTTCTTGATCTGAATTTTATTTAGAGCTCCATATGCTTCTCCGGGCTCCTCTCAAAGGCTGGTGTCCATGCTCGGCCCGGCTTGGTCCGTTAAACATTAAAAGAGGAGACATTCTGTCATCACAGGGCCTATTGTCAACCTTCAAAGTTAGCAGACAAAAGTGTGAGATCATGAATGAGTGTCTGGCAGTCTATTGGGATGGGAATAAGAATCTGCACCTGATGCATGTTGGAGGAGCCATTTATTCAGACAAAGCGGTTCTTTTTTTCTGATTTTCACTTTCAAAAGGGGATTTTCTTTTTGTTTATCCTACTTTTGCGCCTTAAATACTACAGATGAGCGAAAAGAGCCCTCACAGTGGGGACGAGACACCCTTATGAGTTTCCTCTGAATGTACAGATTTTCCCTTAAAAAAAAAACAAAGCTGAGTCTCTCAATTTCCAGCCCCCCACCCCAACACGGTGACAATTTGTCCACATCAGAGAGCCGTCATGCCTAACGAGATCTGACTCGTGACTCACAGATGGGGAGGGGCTGGGCACAGGCAGCGCTTGTGCTGGGTGCCCGCCTGCCCCGGGGGTGCAGAAAAGCGCCATGCTCCAACTGCTGTGTGAGAGAACACAGTTGCTTCCTGCTAAACTCTGCATCAGCTTTACCGGTCCGGCACCTATTACCAGGATTTCAGAGCAAAAGCAGTTTAAGTCTTGAGGTGTGGGTTGCAGATCCCTCAGATGTACGGATATTTATGCTCTGCAGCCGTAAAGTATATATTCAACACCCTAATTCAAAAATTACATTTCCACCTTCACATAATCATCTCTTTGAAGCCACTTTTCCCCACTAAGGTTTCAGCATCCAAAGTCGTTAAAACCCAAATGTGTGTTTTTTCCCCTTTAATCTATTCAGGTTGCTGGTTGACTTTTTTCACCCTTCACTGTGTCGGGCTGATGTCAGGTTACATAAGAGACACGCACACACTGCACAACATTAACTCTGCCGCACAGACTGACCCGAAACCCCTTAAAAATCACAGCCTCTCTGTTCCGGTCAAGTGCATCAGCCTGGCCAATATATGCAATTAGGTCATGTTGGCCACTGAGGGAATAACAGTCATTGTCAATTTTAAGAAAGGAGAAACAAAATCTAATCAGGGTCGAGAGGTACAAGTTTCAGAGGGAATAACCTAAATGAAAACAACATAAAGAAGATGAGGAAACAGTAAAGAACATAAATACACATATCCAGCTTTATGTGCAATAATGGATTTCCTTATATTCCCATATAATTATCCTCAATTAATCAATGCAACACGTTTTTTACTAAGTTCAAACTAAAGACAACCCCTTTTTGTGTCGAGCATGTCTATTATCTGTGACAGGAAGAGGTTCAAATTCCAGATTTGTGACAACTTTTGAAATATTGGGGGCAAAAAACAAACAGTAAAACTAAAGTGAGGATCTGAAATCAGCTCTCTGTCCTCCTGTCATGAACACACCTGCTGGTGTCTGTGAAACCACAGCTGCCTCTTGTTAGCTAATTACCTTCACTTTATAATATCAGTTGCTTCTTTTCACTTACACTAAGTTTTGTGGTTTTAGTAAGTTGTTAATTTATTCTATATTGTTTTTAGGATGCCCAGTAGCTGGAGTCCTTCATAAGAAACACATAATACAATAACACATTTAAAAAAAAAAGAAACATCAAACCCACTTTATGCCATCCCAAAAAATACATTAAACTCACATTTGAATATCATTAAAAAAACAGATCCTACACACAGAATCTTGATGCTTTAAATCACTTACATTATCAAAATTTCTATCTCATTCTACTTTTACTCAGGTATATACCTCATTTAAAATTTGCAGCTCCAAAATGTGATCTCAGTTGCTTTTTAAAAGCATTATTTGAACATTGGCCCAGCGACAGACTTGTGACCTGTCCAGGGTAAACCCTGCCCTCGCCCATCAGTAGCCGGGTTAGGCTCCGGCACCCCCGTGACCCCGAAAGGTACAAAACGACCAAGAAAATGAATGAATTAATAACTTGAACATGTTTTCATTTAAAATAGTGGTAAAAAGTTCCAAACTTTTAATGCTCTAAAACTATTCTGATTTTGTGCACATTTTATTCTAGAATAAGTCATTTCCACTTATTATACACCAGGTTTTTATGTTTTTCACTGTAATCAAGATAGACTACAATTAGGTAAATAAAAACTAAAAAAAAAATTAAAACAGTTTGTTCACAACTAGCAAAAACACTTACAATTGGGATGCATGGCATTCAACTTGAAGTAATTCTAACAGTATTTCGCTTTTTTCCCCGTTTTACACTGCTTGTATGGAACTCCTTGTTTCTTGGTTTAGATACAACACTATAAGATTTCCTAAGTAAACAATATTTGCTGCAGGGACAGATAATTACTGCTTTCTAGAGATGTTCTTCTAAACCTATTAACTGCCTTCTCCACCAAACAGTAAAACACATAGAAAACATGTTTTTGAAAACATTAAGTGTTTTTTCTCCCCAAGATAAAAAGTGTCAAAAATAAACATTTTCATTATAGATTTTGTCTTGGTTGGGTAGTTATGGGTTAAGATTCTGGTTCTTTTTTTGTTTACAGGTCACGTTTTGCAAGTGCATTTCTTTTCCCTGAGTGAATTTTACCTTCAGCCATTTTAACCTAATTTCTTCTGTATTAAACATAAATTACTTAAGTCATTTAAATCCCTACACATTTCCTATTTTAATAGAAAAGAAAAAAAAATTAAATTGGAAAACAGCTTTTATTAGTCCTTCGTGAAGGTTCAAATTTAAATACTTTACATTGCTAACACTATTTTTTTTAAGCTAATTTAAGCTAAATTTTCTGTTTTACTGGGAGATACAGCTGGTTTATTACTTGAGTTAGTTGTCAAGTAAAAAAGAGACTAAAATGAACCATAATTTTCATGGTTTTAGGTCAACATGATATTGTAAATAGAAAAAAAAAGTACTAAATATGTCGCTAACACAATAAAAGATCGCTATAATGTCATTTAAAATGATAACACAACCCAACTACTGTCCTTGAGTGATTCTTTTTGTCGTGTTAGTAACATTTTGCCAGATTGTTAAAGATTGATTTCATTATTGTAGCTTTATTAAAGGATAATTAGAAAAAAAACAACTATTGAACACTTAAAAAAATGCCCACAAATGTTCAGTTTGCTAACTTTTTTTATTGGTTCCTGTTTTTACTTTCATGCTTCCACTCTCTGCCTCAGCATCCACAGCCCTGCTGGCTCCTCTCACCTTTCTCTCCTGGCCCTCTGGCCCTCATCCTTGGCTCAGGCTCCTGACAACCTCACCCACAGAGCTCCAGATTGGCTGGCACACAATGCCCCAGATTCTCAAACACCAGCATAATGCACTCACTGACCATACACCTTCTCTCAGTTTTAGTCTCTCTCCACACCCCCCACCGTCCACCCTTTCATTTTCTCCACCCCCCCCCCCTTCTTTCATTCTCCTCAATGCATTTCTTCAAGCTCTCCAAGTCCATCTCTCCTGCTCTGCCAGTATCTTCCTGGCAGCTGAGCGGAGACTGGTGTAGCACACGCAGGAACCATCTCCCGCCTTGTTTCACTGCAAGGCACCATGAGCAGAAAGAGCCAGAGCTCACAAAGCTACTGCCGAGTGAAACAAAGGTTGTGTGCTCCATCATTCAAACCGGGGCCACTCCGACAGCTGCCTCTGCCACGCTCACACTGACAAACGGCCAGAAAAACAGATGGTTTGTGCATTCATGACCAGTTTAGTAGAAGCCCAGGAGTCACCCCCATTCAAGGGGAGGGTTTCTGTCAGCTATTCCACGATAAAGCTTCTCTGTCTGGTAGAAAATTAGAAATGCATTTTAAAATTGTCCCTTAATTATTGAGGTCATCCTGGCCCCAAAGAGGAGAGGGGTGAGAGCCGGAGATCTGGCTTTGTGACACATGACTGATCTGAAAAGATGGGCTGCCTCATTTCACTTTTTGAATCCTGCCAACACATTTACATACATTTGTCAGTGGCTTCTGAAAAGCAGATGTGTTGAATTTTGGAAGTGATTTTTCCTTTATCGAGGAAAAGTTGGATTCTTTTGGGCTGCTAAAATTAAAAACAGTCCCTCAAAACAGCTGAATTTATATAAATTGGTTAGTATTTGAATACAAAAGTTTACATTTTTAACCTGCAGCATAAATTTAATTGACACTGAGGTTTGTAGTTTGCATTATAAACAATCAGTTGATCGGAAATTGTAGTCTATATAGTATATTATTATCTGTAAACTGTTTATATGTGGTTACAAAAGCTTACAATTTATGTTAGTGCTTCAGCTAACATAACATACAAGTTTACAGTTCATGTTAGTGTTCTCTATAGTGGCCCTGAAGTTCAAATCAACAAATCGCAAAAATATTTAAAAGATCACGACTAATAAAAAGCTAAACAAATGTAAAAAAAATAAATAAAAGAGTGCATTCAATCTTAGGAAATCAAAACAACATTATAGAAACCAAAACGTAATTCCAAAAAAATTAAGCAAAATAAAAATGAAACTAAAGTAATTTCCAGAATTCAAAAAACATAACACAAAAATAAACTGGAAAAAGTAAAAACTATGGGAAAAATTCCTAAATGGATGATGACGTTTATCCATCATTTTGACTGAAAGCCGTTTGGTATGAAGCGATACTGGATATGCTCCGTATTAACCTTAAAACTTTACGTATGTGGACATCACAGATGCATAAAAAAAAATCTATTTACTTTTCTTTTCTGAAACATTTCTTTTTCATTTTGTTTCATTTTTTGGGGGAATAGTGTTTTGGTTTCCGGATCTTTTTTTTTTTTTATTATTTCTAAAATATAATGTGTTTTTCTTATTTAATCGTCGTTTTGGTGTCGAGTGATTAGTTATGTGATTTGCACTTTAGGGCCACCTTAGTTTTGAGAGTATTCTACGGTGGCCCTGAAGTGCAAATCACATCAACTAATGACTCAACACAAAAACATTTTAAAGGTCACAATGACAACAAAAAGCAAATAAATGTTAAAAAGAAACATAATTACATTTAGAAAATAATTCCAAAAGCCAAAATGATAAATATATATATATATATAATATATATAATATATATATATATATATATATATATATATATATATATATATATATATGTGTGTTTTGGAAAACAAAAGTAAAATATCCAGAAAACAACATGAAATGTTAACAAAACACAATGACAAACTGGAAAAGGAATGGGACACGGCTGATTGGATGATGAAGTTGAAATGATGAACAAACATCATCATGTATTCAGCGATACTATCTACCTCTTCCGGTTAATTATTGTCTTTCTTTTTTAATATTTCGGTTTGATTTCTGGAAATTGCTTTTACTTTACGAAATGTTTTTTTCTTTTTTACAGAAACAGGAAAAGGTAGGTACTATATGACGTCACTGATTTGATGATGACGCCTTTCATTTTAACCGAAGGTTATTTGACATGATGCAATACTATGATGATGGATATCATCATCCAATCGGTGATGTCCTATAGTACCTACCTTATCCGTTTTTATAAAATGTTTTTTTTTCCTTTTTTAATTTAAAATATCTTAGTATTCAGTGATTTGCACTTCAGGGCCTCCTTAGTAGCCATTCTTAGAAAAAAATACCAAAAATACAAATTTTCAACTTTTGAGTTTTATATTCTACACCGGAGCAACATTAAAGATTTAACAAGACATAAACCGTATACGAGACTAAGTCAACCACAATGATGGTGCATGTCTTTTCATTAAAAAGAGCTTAACGATTGCTTTGAAGCAGCGAGGCGTGAACCATACTGGGCCTCGGAGAATCATCATCAAGCTGCTGGCAACGCAGCCCAACAAGTCATTTCCAATCGTAAGGAAAAGCATTCACCATGTTGCACTGTATCATACACAACTATATTCACACGAATTACAGCAAGTGCCAGCCAAAGTGACTCTGACTGAACTTAGTTTGTTTGTTCCTCTGTATTAAATTAGCTGCACATCACAGCGCCTGGAGACGGGGCCTAAAGCGCAGGAGTGCGGCTGAGCAGATATGAATTAAAGATAATGCCAAGTCACCGCACGTCTGTCTTGGCCTGGAAACCATCTGGACGTTCAATATTAAATCCTTGTCTACACTTTTCACACTGATCAGGATCGCAGCTTTTTTGACGGGCCTTCGTCGTGCGTCCCACTCAGATGTGGTTGCTGACTGAACACATTTGTTAAAGTATCGCTCTTGTCCTCATTGCTTTAAAGAGGCCTCCCGAAGATGAAGCAGAAACGAAGGTGTAAAAAATATTTTTTGAGCAAACTTGTTAACGTTGGCAGATTTTCAGATGAACTAAAAACAACAGTAAAAAAAAAAAAAATCCCACTTAATTTTTAAAATGTGCATTTTATTTGTAATTTATTTGATACTAGACATTAAAAGAAGACCACAAGCATATCTAGTCCATTTTGTGACCTAACATGGTGTGATCCTATTAATAATCGCAGAGGCTCAGCATCATTGCACTGGACTGGTAGAGTCAAATTAACATAATCATTGTCATCATTAGCATAATTTCTGCGCTAGTTTGTCCATGTTACTTACTGTAATGTATAGCACAACACAGACAGCCAACAGCATGTTACACACTGGATGATACCAATACCACACACTCATTCTGACCTGTGAAAGACCCACACGACTTGCAGAATATAAACAAGGATGCAGCGGACACCTTTGCATAAACACACAAACCACTTCACACTCATGCTGCTGCTGATGCTGACATCCCCCTGCTTTGTTTCCACTTAAGCACTGCCCTCCTCTGACTGTCTGCAGAAGTGCAGCGCTGCTCCTCAAAGTCGACTCCTTCCCCAACAGGAGTGAAAAAAAGACTTTAAGATTGATATTTTTGCACAAGATGAGAGGAACCCTTCCTATTTTTGCCCCCTTTTCCAGTGTTGGACTACTGCGCCCCTTTGGCACCAGATAGGAAGCACTTCCTGCGAACATGATGTGGGAGGTGTTCAAAAAAAAATCTGCTGCCTTTGCCAAACGCTCGGAATTACTATGACACAAGCGATGAATCTCAGAAGCATCCGATTTGACCAAAAAAAAATGCAAAAAAAAAGACATTATATAGGAATGGAAGTTTATTTAACTTTAAAATTATATCTTATATTATAAAGTATTTCAACAGCAGTAAAATTTCCAGCTGAAGTTTTTTTTAAACCAACCAGTGCCTTCAAAGTTGTTTTCTTGCCAACAAAGACACATTTGTCATCTTTTTTTTTTTTTCAAACATTGCAGACTCTGCTCTTCAGCATTTAAGCAGATCATAATTAAGCCCCCAGCAGATTTTAATCAGCATTTGTGAGTGGCATCAGAGTGATTTACAGTTGGAACGCTGTCAAGGTGATTTCTCACCCCTCACCACTCCCACTCTCACAGATTTAAATCTCACGCACACACCAGCACGGGGCGTCGGCGTACTCCTCTCCCCCAAATTAATACCCACAGGTGAAAACATAACCTACGGGAAGGCAGCCCCGACCTTTTAGCGGGGGATCCACCCCCGGAGCTCGTGGCCCGGCTTGTCCTCCCCCTTATTCGCCACTCTCGAGGACTGAACAAGGTCAGGGCATTCAGGAGATTAATGAGATGCTCAATGTTACTCCCCTAAAAATGCATTCTTGTTGTTTTTCTAAAAAGTTGGTCAACTTTGTTGCTGCATAGAAGAGGCAGCGTCATTCAAAGAATGTTTTTCAGAACGGAATGGACCCTGTCACCAAATGGCTACTGCTTGGTTAGCTGTAAGCCCCATTTTGGGACCTTTGGATCCCATATTTAATTAAAAATCCATTATGACCTTCCAGCATTGCGAGCAGCACTTCAGCACATACTTTCAAATTTGGTTCCCTAATTATTCCTAATTGGCCTTAGATGACTAAATAGCCTTTTAACATAATCCGTCTTCCAGTTCCTGAAAATGAAAAAAGTAGTTTGAACACCATTTTCTGCCTTTACCGTTCTTGAAAATTGTTTCTACCGATAATCTTTGGAGTTAGGATATAATGAAAGAAGTTTGCATGAAAACTTTTGTCTTGATGACAATTTTTTTTAAAATGAGTGTACCAAACAACCGTGATCTGATGCACTCTGGCACGCATCAATGATGTACGGCTGCACAAACAGGGAGAAAGCATCAAGTCAAAGACCTGACAAACTCCTGTTTGAGCCGAAGCAAAAAGAGAGCTGAAGTCTCCTTCACATCCCAGCGCCGCTCTCCTTCCCTACCTTGACGAGTGGCGGCCAGGCCCCAGCTCCCCTGGCAGAAACTAAGTGGCTTACTGGCATATGGTGTAACCTCCATTTGAGCGCTAAAAGCTGGATATTGTTTTTGTGGAGCAGATGTTGGCCGGCATGAGGCACAGCTGACTGGGTTACACAGCTGGGAATGGTGTGTGTGACCCACATACAGGAGAGCAGGAGTCAGCTGAGAGCCACTATCTTAATGGGGAATGGCTAGACATAATACAAAGTTAGTCCCCCTGTTGTAATTACAAGTATGAAGTGAGGAGTGACATATTTTTACCTTGTATTTAAGTCCTTTTTCTCACGTTATTTAACGGCAGATGGCAGGAATTTTGCTCCAGAAGCTTGAAAGCTGCGATTCCTATGTCTGGTTACGGTGTTTAACACGAAAAGGCAGAAATCGCACTCATTTAAACACTTAAACTGTCACCTTTTAACAGAATTTTAACTAACTTTAATCAGAATTCAGTTTATAAAACTAAATCTGGACACCTCTTGACTGATTTATCAAACCCAAAAGTGTCCTGACGCCAAAAATGGACAAATGAAGATTATGCTGAGATTATAATAGGGATGCCAAAGCCATTATCCAGTCTACTTTGACAAATGTTGCGCCTTTCTGCGAGCAGATGGGGCCCAGAGTTTGAGTGGTGAAACAGGCAACATATCCTTCACCCAGTTGGCCAGAAAACGCAAGGATAAATGACAAGCCAGGGCTCCAAAGAATCCTCAACATTTCATGTAATTCTTTGGTGCAAATATGTCAATAAATTTAATTGGAAGTGACAAATCAGAATTTTCACCGTTTTTACTGGTGAAAATGTAAATCAGTGGCTGTTAATAGTGTGACCCTTCTGCATTTTGACCTCGACTACGTAATAACACGAGTGTCGAGCGCCATATGCTGTGGATTGAGGGAAAACAAACTGACCAAACGTGGTTTCCCCTCGTGAGAAAGGATTAGAAGCGCCTGTCACTCAGCAGGGTCACACAGAGCAGGAGCACTACTTAAAAAGTCATTTAGAGAATTAATATGCCCCCAGTTGAGCCTGCTATCAAGGGAAAAACAAAACTGAAAAAAACACAACGTATTTGGCAAAAGTAATGAAGCCATGAGGCGTTTTCTGTTAACATTGGTCAATTTTTTTCGAGTTTTTTTATCCTACATATATATAAAAAATTCTTTGGTCAAGGAGACATCTAAATGTATAATTTAAAATGTATAAATTAAATTAAATTTCTTTGTAAATTTAGCTGTTATCGGAAAAGTAATGTAATTTTTCATGCGCTTGTACTTTTAAACCTTCAATGCTACTTTCAAATAAAGGTTTTTTTTAATTCAGTTTTCTGTTTCGGACAAAAATGTTTGACTGATTAAAATTTTTCCCAGCGTCCTCTAAAGGCTGCCACAGATGTGCCCTATTAATCAGCTTAAACAATGACTGATGCTGATTATTTTTCAAAATCGCAAAAATTAGGCTGATTGATCATATTTAATTCAAATTTATTTATAGATCCCTTTTCTTACAACAAACTCCTCAAAGTGCTTTACTTCTATAAATAATAAAAACAGTAGTAAAAATAGTGATCAAAATAAAGAAAAATCAACACATATATACATTCTAGAAAAAAATGATCAATATAGTTAAATTAAAACATGAGAAAATGTAAAAACACTTGAAAAAGTAAATGAAAAAGATGTTTTTTTATTTTTCACTATTAGTGCTATAGGTGAGACATCTACGGTAACATACTCGTACCGTGAGTCAGGGGGATCTTTTTGCAACTCTCGGTTCATGACACATTTCTGGAGCTAGCCACATAACTCGAGCAGGTTACAGGGATTACCTCCAGGTTGGTGAGCACCGCTGGTGCTGGTGCAGAGCTCAGTGGATGGCAGGTCAGATTAAATGGCACGACTCTGACAGAAGTTACAAATACAGATCAGACCTCATAACTGACAGGCCTCACTGACGGGCGCTCGGGGCCTCTGGGGCCGAGGAGTCGCTTTGACAGGAAGATACAGAGAGATGCTAACACAGAAGAGGTGCTTGACAGGCAGGTGAAGGGAGCACTTATTTGTGAGTGTTGTACCGAAACTAGATGATAGAACAGCCGAGTGACCAGCTCACGCTCGAAACAGGAGAAAGCAGATGTCTGCGCATTAAAAATAGACAGACAAAGTTTTCAGGTGGTCTTTCAAGGGGTTCTGTTATACAGTGAGATTGCCAAAACAGGAAATTCACATGCTTGATTCTATTTGACATTAATTTTTTTTCAATTTACACTCAATGCAAAATTTTGTTCGGCTATGATGCTGAAGAAAAGTGGAAAGTTTTAGCATAAAATTAAGAATTCTCACATGTAAAACTAACTAAATGAAACAAAAGAAGTTATTTAAAAGGAGAATTTATTCATGTTTTTTTGATAAATTTGTTGCTTTCTTGAAGCAATGATTGACTCATTATGGAATAATCTGAAGTTGTAAAGTACACAAAGCATGGCTGTAAAATTATAATAATGGGAAGTTTGATCATCTTACCAATATGGACTTCTTTTATAATTAAAATATTAATAGAGTTGACTGTTATTAGATAAATCTCTGAATGTTTTCAAACTTTAGAAAATAAAACTAAATTGATGGTAAACAACATAAGAATGTCTTATTTTTTTATTATAAAAGTGAAAATCAATCAAATATTCAAACACTGAAGCTCTTTTATTCACACCAATCAATTTCAGACACAAGTCTCCTTTTAAAATGGAATAAAACGTAGTTACAACAATTTGTTTGAGAATTCAGGACTGAATCAATTAATTAATTTTTGTTGCTGTTGTTATTTTTATATGTATCTTAGCATCTTAAAAAATTGTCTTTTTCCAAAAAATGTTTAAAAATTTAAAGAATGAAATGAAAAAAAAATTTTAATCGTGCTGAATCTTCCCTTTATTGATCTTTAAACAAACCTCACAAAAAAAAGTTTGGATACTTATTTCTGTTTATTGTAGACAATATTGTCTCTGCCTTTGGCCTCGTGCAGTCACATACTGTATTTGACTGCAGTCCAGAAGTTTTTCCATAGAGTCGGTGTTGTCTGATCCGTGGTGGCAGTGTGCTGCGCCCAAAGTGACAGTCTGATTCCTGAGTTTGTGCATGAGTCAGTCCCAGCCTTCCATCTCTGGAGCAGGCCTCACCCCTCACGCTTCATATCAGCCTGACTTTGATGGACACATGCTCCCTCTGTGCTTGGCAGGACGCTCTTTTGAAGAAACTCTACAAAAATGGCAGCAATGATAGGGTGGACACAGGAACAACCCCAGTTTTACAAAAGCCACTGCTGTCCAAAAGTTAAGAAAAACAAAAGTATTTATATCTACAATCATCTAGTTATTAAAAATCTGTATATAATTGCCAGAACATCAAGAGCTCAAACTCTCCAAACTCTCTTTTTCAGCAAAGTCGCACACCAGACTGAAGCAAGGCCTACTCTTTCACCAGCAGACAAAGAGAGTCCCGCACAACGTCTATGTCAGTCTGCTCATCCCATTATATCCACTCTGCTGCCCCCAGTCATCAGCTATGACGAGCCTTCACCTGAGTTGACAGGTGACTGTCCTGAGGCAAGCGCAGCACCCAACAGGGGAGCCTTAACCTGCCAACTATCTGTCAGCCCCCCAAAACCAGCTCTGTCATGTCATCTCTTCCACGCCAATCTCAGTGACACATCAAGTTTGTGTCAGGAAACAGTGCAGGATATTACAATTTAATACAACATTGCCCTCAGCGAATGGGATGACTTTGTAATTATTATGTGTAAATGCTGGCAGCTCGTGAGCAAAAGATAATATAAAGGAAATGTCTTCCTGTGGGCTAAACTTTGCATGTGGAGATTAAAAAGCCACTTCCCTTTCATGAAGAGATGGCAGAGCAGTACAACAACATTTACTAAAAAATAGAATTAAGCTATTTTAATTCAATTAATAATTTTGTTCAGACATAAATGTAAAAGAATGTTTTTTTTCTATAAGATCCACTCAGATAAAAATTATGTTTTTGGAGTTTTTAAGATTATTTATGTTATTTGTCTCTTGATGGAGGACATATACAGGAAAATTAAGAACAAAATTGCACAAAAACCTATAAAAAGCTCTACCAATGTTCCCCGCCATTGTTGCGTGTACCAATGATGTTAGATTGGGGTTGTAAGGGGCTGTAAGCTAGTTGGAGAGTCCGTAATAGACTTTTTCACATTGACGTCACATAAAAACGACCTAAACGCTTATTAACACAATTTGATGGAAATGATTACAAAAGATAACCTTACCAATAGTACAGAAAATTGTAGCACAACAATATTTATTTTATAAATGTCCGACCTATAGTCTTTGTCTTCTTCTCTTAGATTGCTCACAAATCAAAATACAAATGAATAATATCCTCTGATATTGGAGGTTCTATTGAAAATATATCTAACTTTCATTTGAGTAGATATTATTCAAACAGTTTCTGTTTTGGATGATGTTATTCGCAAGTATTTTAAGTGCGATCAAGCCTAAAAATTAATGGAAATTCATCTAGCCCTGGCAGCTACGCGCTAACGTAGATGGTTGGTAAATTATGATGATGTCATTGAGGGTTAGAACATTGGAATTTGAAGACAATTTTTTCATTACTCTTTCTTTGGAGGGCTAGGTAGTAAGGAAAGCACTTGGATTTGGTCTAAAAGTGCAAAAAAAAAAAATAGTACAAATATAATTTATGTATTTATTCAAAAATTTCAGCCAAAAAAAGCAAATTAAAAAGGTATGTGTTGAGCCTCCCTTCAAAGTCCCACTCCAATCATATTTTGAGTTATTCTAAAAGCGCTCCTAGCGGTCTCTTAATTATGCCTTTTTTAGGCTAAATCACAAAATTTATCATTTACTTGGACATATTTTCTGCAGAGCGGCAGGAGTTCATTAGAAATTCACATCTAAGTTTTGGGTGGGACTGTTTCCCTCATTTCCTATCACCAGCAGCTTTAAGCTGCGCTTTTTCTTCTGATCCTGATTCACATGGATTTGAATAAAAGTATGCAGTTTTAAGCCTAATTTTCTGCATATTTGTCCTCCCTCATGAGAAAATGCCACAAGAATATGTTAAAAAACACAATTATCATCAAAGTGGTTCTCTATTGTAGAATCTCTACAATATGTGTTTGAGTGAGTCATTAAAAACAACACCCTAAAGCAGGGGGTCCAAAGTCGGTCTTGGAGGGCCGGCCTCCTGCTTGACTTCCAGAAACCCTACCTCATCTGCTAATGATCACCTGGATCAGGTGTGTATGACCAGTAATGAGCTTCAATGCCAAGTTGGTTGTGAAACATGTAGGGCACTAGCCCTCGAAGAACGATCTTGGACACCCCTGCCCTAAAGGCTTGGGGCCACAGAGAGTTGACATAAAAAAACACATCTGAAACAATTTATATTAGTTCTAATTTCTCCTATCGCTCATCTTCATCCAGTCCTATCAGCTAAAGTCCAACATGAGTCACTATGTTGTTTATTAATAGCAAATTTGGACTCCAACTGATTGCAAAATACAAATCTTATTGCATCTGAAATGTGTTATCTAGACAGGATTTGGCCATAAAATTGACCAAAGAAACTGTCCAAGAATCTTTAATGAAAATCTTTACTAGTTTCTCACAACTGTTATCCTTACTTTAGAATCCAGTCTTCCTGTTTTCATTTCAACAAAAAGATCATTAACTTTCAGTGTTGTCCTTCTTTTTTGATCAGCCTGAGATCCATTTTTGCGATGGGAAAGGTTGAACTGACCTCGCCCTGCAATCGCAAATGTTGGAGTTTGTGGGGGGAGAGGCAATCCTCGCCATATGGCCGATGATCACAATAATACATCAATTTCAGCGTCCTGTCATAATTTATCTAAGATGTTATGAGTTCTGTTCATCAGTTGTTTCCAGTCAGTTGTTTTTTCAAAGAACCTTTTTAGCAAAAAAAAAAAAAAAAACGTGGCTAGAAGGCACTCAGGCAGAGCCTTAACCAACTGCTGTGGTTTTAGATGGGACCAATCATCAAGAGCAAGCTGATTGAAACTCTTATCAGTGGATGCTCCCCCCTCCATATGTAAATGAATAACCTTTAGGAGGGCTCGGGGTGGCAGCACTGCCAGATGGGCAGTAACGGTAATGGGGTGGAGGCTGGCTTAAATAAATGTCCCATAGTCTGTAGCTTATTTAGTGCCCCCATTGATCAACTAGTCCTTGACAATACAAAGGTTAAGAGTCAAGGATTCAGAGAGATTGTGTGTCGAAAGATCTGATGAGGCTTTTTCAGATTTTGAATTGACAAATTGAATGAAACCAATAAAAAAACTGAATGTAGATTTTTTTTAAATGAATGTTGGCAACCTCAGTTTACAAGTTTGCAATCACAAGACACACAAATTTTCACCGCGAAATATAAGTATTTAAACCTCTAATGCACATGTGTCAAAGTCAAGACCCATCATTTACTTTTATTGTTATTAACCCTTTAACACCAGAACTCTAGTGTTCATGTTCTTAGATTCACTGTAACTTTTCAATTGAAATTAACGAAATTAGAAATACGTTGGTTTTGTTAACGATTGAAAACTTACAGTATTTTAAAGATTTTGTGCTTAAGCGTCACCGACGACGCCTCAGATGCTAAAGGGTTAATGACCCTAATATGGATAATATATATAAAAAAATATATATTTTGTCAAAATTATACAAGTTAGTTATTAACTTGATTTATTTTAGAATAATTTTCCTGCTGGTTTTTATTCAAAGTGCTGTTACATTTTTAAAGTTTTAACATTTTTTTCAGCAAAAGTTTATCCTGTTCGGCCCACGACCTAAAGTCTGTTTTGGATTTTTTTTTACCTCTGTGTGATTGATTTACACCCCCGAGGAGCAGGATTTTTTTTACAATAAAATAAAATAAAAAATCCAGAAAGGCAGATATCAAGGTAATTAAAAGTTGTAGACAGGTTAGGTCACTTCACTCCTGATCTGAAAAACGGCAATGCACGGCTCAAATAAAAATACAGAGCAGCGCAGAGTTGTGTGGGTCATTTTCCCCTGCAGCCTTAAATTAACATGACAGCCAATGGTTTCTTGCTGGCACAAAAAGTGAGTGATTAGTATCATCGTTTAAATTGTAATTTGGCAGTTAATTAAAGTGACCTTGGTTTCTATTGCTGCTTCTGTAAATGGGCAACCAGAGTGCCATTCTGTCTTTCAGCAGTCTGTAAGGCCGGCGTCACCGGGGTCACTAAAGGATTAAGTCACCCCGGTGACAAAACCGTATTAAGCAGCTGTCACTTTTTACCTGCAGCTCAGAGCGGACAATTTCCCACAATTCCCTGTTCTCCTATTAGCACATGCTAATTTATGGATACATCTTTGGCTTTTTTGAGGATTGTGAAAGGTTTGCAGTGCAGTCAATAAAACTTGAGATCCCACCCGTTTGACATGTTTAAAAACATGCATATACTCTAGAAAACATGTATGGGAAAAAGTCCGGATTTGGATCATTAAACATTACTTTTTGTGGTCAAGTCTTTTGTGGTCAGATTATTACATTCAATAAATATGGTTTACTAAAAATAAATAGAATTTTCTCGTTGAAAAAGTGTTAAGAAGTTGGTTTCAGTTTGTAATTTGATGTTTTTTTACATTAAAAAAATCATAAATGTTGCCATCAAAGAGGTTTTTTGTTAAAAGGCAAAATTTCCATTTTGAATTTTGCCGCAAAATTAGGTCGGCTTCTAACAAAACACCTTTACAGGAAAAAGGCGTCCAAAATTCAGTCTCTCTGGGTTTGAGGTTTTTTATTGTGTATGTTTTGGTAGCATTTTTTAACTTTAATATTAAGTTCTGTGCTTTTTTCCCTCAGTGTTTTTTATTTTATATATTGACTTCTCATGACACATTTTGCTCCCTATTGTTTGTTTGTTTTTTCAGATAATAAACTTCAGTGTTAGTTTTTCAGTAAACTTTTTGTACTGTAAACATGACCGACTAAAGTAATAATTTTTTGTGTTTAATTACAAAAAATAGAAATCAATCAATTAATCAATCTCTTTATCAGTCCCCTAGAGGCAATTAGAAATAGAACAGCACATTACCAGCACGAGAATGAACAAAACTGAATCAGATTTTATTCTTTAAAAAGATGACACACTGTAAAATTAGAAAGAGAGACACAACAGAACCTTTGTCTCATTGGAGAAATGTAAAGATTAAACTACAAAAGAAAAGTATTCAGTGCAAAACGTGATGTTGCAATGCAAGAAAAAATGTTTTTGATGTAAAATTCCAAGATTAATATGAAAAAATTAGCAGCGATCTGTATTTTGGTGCAGCACATGTTTAGAAGTTGATAAAAAATATTGTTTTTGTACCTTGGTCCTTATTTTTTTCCATTTTCTATCAGATATATATCTACTTTAACCAGTTTTTTTTTTTTTTTTTTTTTGCAAAAGTTCTCCAGGAATTGTAAGTAAGCAGCTCTTACAAGATCGTGTCACAACATCCTTTCAACCATCAATAATAAAAAGGTGGTGACAGAAGAGAATTTGTTCGTGGGCTGGATCTGCATTTCAATCTTTGCCTGTTTTCAACAGAGCTTGCCTGCGTCGCCGCCTGCAAACAGACTGATTCAAGGCTAACTGCTTTTGATTAAAACGTCAATGAAGCCGTGGAATCCTTTCATCTCTTTGGCCCCAAGCTGTCAGTCTCCTCCCCCCACCACCACCACCACCAGCTCCCACAAACAGGGTCCAGCTCGTGACACGAGCCACTCGTGGGATCCTCCTCTACTGGAGGATTGTGTCAGGTAATAAGCTTTGTCTCTAGAGAGCGTTTAGCCTGATGGGAGAAGCCGATTGGAACAAAATACCCCTGATTTTTATCCAGGGGGGCTGCCTTATTCAGTAAAAGGAGAATGCTAAGGTTTAACTTTTCCATCATAACTTGAAAATTTTAATTTTGCTACCACCAACCTGTGACAAAAATAAAATCACAAAGAGGAGTCGTAAAACTCCAGGGAAATGTTTCATTTCATTATCATAAAGGATGTTGTCTTGTTTGGTTTTGTGTGCTTGAGGCTGAGAAAAGCAGAGAGGAGCAGGCAGGGTGAGCAGAGCAAGCAGCAGCTGTATCCACAGATGCTCATGTGAAAACATCCTTATTCATGTTCCCCTCCACTTGTTTGTTTCCCGCTAATTTAGCTCTTCAACACAAGGAAAAAAAAATGCTTTGTTTTCATACTAACAAGGCAATTAGCAATCATTACAAATGTTTATACTGGACTGCCTACAGGCCGATACAAGTCACCATTAGCCACTGCATTTCATCTCTAATTTATGCATGTGTGGGGCTCACGTCAACATTCTTAACACAATATTCATTCCATTTCTTGTGCTTTTCATTGACAGATTTGGACATAATGTGGAGATTGAACCTCAAGCAGGACCAGAAAACTTCTGCAAACAAAAATAACTTAAAATATCTGAACTGGCTCTTTCAGAGGTAAGTAATTATTCTCTGATCACCACTGAGACAAGAGGGAAGAAAAAATATGATAGAATTAAAGTCACAGGTTTGGTCAATTTCACATGAATAACCTGTATCAGCTCTTTGCAGATTTTTCATTCAGATTTCATTTTTTCTGAGTTTGATAAAGAGGGTAGTAATAAAAACTGAAATTAGACACTAAAATGTGTTATTTTATGTTTCATTAATGTTGTATCTTACTAATAGATGTTTTTGAAAGATAGAGTTGATAAATATGATACATCTTTTTATTTTTTATGTATTTTTTTACATAATAGAAACCCGTAGTGATTTATCTTTCCAAATAAACCCTTGAAGTCCCACTGAAACTGAATATTTTCTATTGTAAAATCATCCCCAGTGGTGTTTTTATTATGATTCTACAGTTTTTAGTCAAAATCAAAAACCATGTATTACAGGGAGATACAAGTTTGAGTCTGTGGGATGATCTGACTGTGGAGTTTATTGTTCAAGTTGCTAAAATTCTTTTAGAAAATTGAAACTTGTTCTACCACATTATACATTTTGTTTGACTTTAATTTTATATTCAGTACCTTTTCTGGCACAAACATCTCCATTCAACAGCACACTGAGTCGTGCCCCCTGTGGTTGCATTCAAGCATCATCCATTGGAATCTGCACCGTAGAAATAAAGCCAAAAAAGGATGTACTGACTTAACAATACTCTTAAAAAGAAAGGACAATTGGGAGGAAAAAAAGAAAGTCTTTTAAAAACTGAGCTTTAATAAAATCAGATCATTTGATCAACCACTCACCACCCCAAGGTTCACCTGTGAATAATCTAGACTTCAAAAAGCATCAGACACCAGAATATAAAGCAGCTTACTTTAAAAGTAAAGTCCCGTCAGCTGTGACACACCTCGGTTTGTGAAATTTGTTCTCCGCATTTGACCTATCCCCTGGGGGAGCAGTGAGCTGCAACCCTTTAATGCTGAGTGTCAAGCAGGAAGGCACCGGGTCCCAATTTTTTAGTATTAAGTATGACTCTGCCTGGATTTGAACTCACGGATTTCCTGTCTCAGGGCGGACACTCTACCTCTGCATTTTAAGGATGTATTCAAACTGGAAAAGTCAGTTGGTCTGGACAGAGGTCGCTTAATTTGATCCAGATCAATTCCTGAATTTTGCGTTTGGACTGGATTCAGACTGCCGTTAACCAGACATTGAACCAAAGCTTGTAAACAAAACCACGTGACTAAATTTCTGTTTAGTCATTGGTCAGAAATTATGAAGGAGGGGCAAAGTAATGAGAGGACGAAATTATTGAAGTTCTAACCATTGCAATCCTTGTCAGAATAGTTCACCTATTCAAACTTTATACATCTGTATCAACGTCAAGTACAACATAAACTGTACTTTCTTCTTTGGTGCAACAGAGGCATACTGCAAGGCAGTCACTGAGACGTCAGCTATGAGGGTTCGCTGATAAGTGTGTATGACATACAGTATAGATTGTTGGGAAAACAGTGTGTGAAGCAATGTGTAGCACGTTAAAAGCTGTTTTAATGAGCCTGCATTCATCCAACTACATTTCATTGAGTTACTGTGTCTCATCATTGCTCCATTACTGTTTACATCCTGGAATGCCCGCCTACGGTGGCCTTTTTGGTCTAGTTGTTCTGCTCCGAGCACAGAACCTGTTCAGACTGTGTAAACTCAGAGCAAACCGGAGATCAGTCCAAAGAACGGTTCCTGGTCCCAGACCAGGATCGGCATGGGTGGATTGAGCCAGAAACAAACTCTGGTTACCTTTAATAGAACTAAAAATGTGCCCAGTCTATAAATGAAAAAAGAAAATTTGTTATTTGAGTTATTTGGTTTTTGAGTTATTTGGTTTTAAATAAATAAAGCGCCCAAAACACTTCAAATATCAAACATTGCAAAACTCTTCTGAAAAGTTACATTTTAGAAACTAAAAGAAATAAATGTAAAGAAAGAAAAACATGTAATAAAAATGACACTTAAAATTGTTATTAATCATGAACAGAAATAATAAATATATTCATTTTGTGTTGGACTATTGACTATAAAAATTACCTGATACAATTCTAGGTTTACTCTACACCCTTAAAACTATTTTAAATAAGAAGTTGTCATTGTTTTGAAGTGCCACAGAGCACACAGCCTTCAGCTGTCCTCCGTGTTCGCGGTCCTTGCTTCTTTGTAGCCTCATTTTGAATGCCGGTTCAACTGGCTCAGGGCAGCAGTGCCCCTTGTTGCAAATTGGCCCAAGGGTCCCCGAGGCCTGGCCCTCTGTTTAAGGTCCCAAAGGGCCAACTCCCCCTATCCATTTTACCTGCTTCATCTCGTCTGAGCAGATATGACTGCCATATGTGAAGCTGCGGGAAAGCAGATGCTGTTTTTCCATTTGTGAAATCAAGTTTTTGGAAAGCGATCAGAATTGCGACGGTCCGAGGGAAGTCGCTGAAAGGGAAGAGGACAGTGCGGAGGCCGCAGTTGTATGCTAACACTACTTAGTCTTAACATATAAAGTCCCGGTGTTTGTCCGAGGCTGAGCAGTGATTTTGCATGTCATCTGGTGATGCTGATGGACAATACGGGGCTGAAGACGCGTGCTACAAAGAGAAATAAAATGACAGACTTGTTCATCATTCCTCCCCATCAACTGTTTCTTTCTCTCGCTGTCCCTAAACATCCACCATCACCCAGAGCAGCTTTGAGAGCTGTGACAAGTCTGACACCTGTCAGTCACAGACAGGAGGAAGAGGCTCCACATGTTACAGCAGAACAGCGTTAATCACACTCACGGGACTGCATCGCTTTTCTAGTTTCTGCGTCAATTATAAACACTCTACTCTCTTTATGAGCCTTATAATAATCCATCTTTTTCTGGGTAATAACAGAAGTTTTGCTGCTTTGAACTTTAAGAGGTTATGCTTTCCACAATTATGTGTCAAAGCACGGAGCAACTGCAGTCGACCATCCTCCTCCTGGCGACAAATTTCATTAACAAACTTGATGCATACAGTAAATGCAGGCTCTGTTCAAATGGAGAACATAAATTCCAGCCTGTGGGATACAGCAGTCACATCGCCACCAATCAAGCCTTCTCCCTATAACCTTCTGTTCAGATGAGTGAGGGGAAATAAAGAAAAATACACTATGACACCTTGTTTCCAATCAGCATAAATTACCGGCATCCATCAGGTGAGGCTCAAATTAAAACCCGACAAAACAACTGAAAAAGTCGAGCGCAGCTATGAATCTGTGTGATTTAATACAAATGAGGCTAAAGCCAACATGCACACTGAGGATCGACCACACCGCCTTAGCGCTGTTTGGTAATTAAATCTTCAAGTAAGTATTTGGCAACAGTAAGTCAGCAGGGGTCTAACACAGTCGCAGTGTAACCAAATTAACCGTCTTAACAGAACTTTTTCACTCATCACTAAGTGTTGGAGCTCTGACAAAATCATTTTCTCACATTGTTCAACAGTTTGATTAAATATAAATTGGATCAAAGTCCTTTTCTTCCATCAACAGTGCAAAAATATTTTAAAAAGTACTGCTAAAAAACATTCTTGCAAGTTTATTCTATATTGGACGAACAGTAAGAAGTTAAAATCTTTGTGAATCTTAAGTTTATTCCCCTTACATCTAAAGTCAGAATTGTTATAGTCATTACTGAAAACATTTAATTGGATCACACTCGAGAAATCATTTTCTTCCTTGCAAATCTCTTGTAATAGAAAACCATGAATCTGACATGGTTATCTAGCATTAAAAAGACTGAATCTAGTGCAAATCATGTTTTGGGTATTTCTAACATGTTCTTGTTGCAGTTTCTGATGATGGAGGACATGTTCAAAGAAAATTGGGATGAAAATTGCATTTCTGAGTATTTATTTAATCAAATCATTTTGAATCAAAGCCTGTAGCAATGAAGTAGCATCAGGAGACCATCAGAGAGGGATTTTAATAAAAAATGAAAAAAAGTTTCAAATGAAGGGTAACATTTATTTTTACATTAGGGTACTTACTATATGGTACTTATATGATACCTACTGGGTATTTATATGGTACTTACGTGGGTATTTATGTGCATATAAACTTACCACATGAATTCAAGGTAATTAAAAGTATTTTCTGTGTATCTTCTTACACATGGTAAGCACTATGAGACACATATACTCATCATATGACTTTAAAGTTCCCCTCCGATGAAAATCCTGTTTGTTGAGTTTTTAACATGTATGTGTGGTATACACATTTGTTCTCTTTCTTATGAAAGAGAACAAATGAAGTAAGAAATATTTTCATTTTTTGCACTTCTGAGTATTTCTCCTTTTAAATCGTGGTCAATCAAGCTGTTTCAAATTTCATTTTTCTGCCTTCTCATCTCTGCCAGCCTATGTTTTCACTAATCCTGTCTCACTTTTGCGTATTCCTCGTCTGGGTTGCCGAGCTCAGGTTCCGGAGAAGAGAAGATCATTTTCCCATTCGATCAAATGAGCTGTCTTTCGGATTTCCGTGGTCAAATCAGTCCTCACTGGATTTTTTTGTCTGAGTTTCATACAATACTTACTTTAGAATGCTGGAAAGACACCACGCAGTCACCAAGGGGGGCATGACAGAGGAGCTCTCATATAGTCAAAGGAAATATGTGAAGAAATTAACAAGAGGTATTTCATAAAAAGGTTAGCTTTGCTACAAATACACTTTCAATAAACCACATTCATGTATTTTTGTGAATAGTTTGACTTTAAGTGATTTTTTCCAAGGTTTAGCTCTCATAATTCAGCTCTGTGCTGCGGTGGATGAACTTCTGCCCTTATTAGAGCAAAAAAAAAAAAAAAAAAAAAATTCAATTTGGAAGAAAATTAGATGCAGTTATTCTAACCTCTTGGTTAACAGCAGGAGCCTCCAGAATGTCTGAACGGCCTCTGGTTTCAGATTTAAGAGAACACAGGTCACTGCAGATCGCACTTCAGAAAGTTCACTTATTCTCACTTAAGCTGAAGGAACTAATTACTGTAATTGATATAATTATTAGTTAAAGTGCACATGCTTAACATTTGTAAAATCTTTAAGTGTTTGATTAAGTGCACTCTGAAACACCCCAATAAAACAGGGGAAGTAAATAGAGACAATGGAACATGTCCAATTAATAAAAAAAAGTAAAGCAATTAACTAAGTGAGTGCTGAAGGAAAAGGTGATTTTCTCTAAAAGGACCTCTGACGTCATCTTTTAAGGCATAATCGAGATATAAAATTTATATTTCAAACAGCTCAATTTATGTCATGAAAGTATTTTGTAAATTAAAATAAAAAATTAAATGTAGTGTAAAAAATAAAAAGTGTTTGTTATTTAAGAGGAATTATTTTTTATAATCTAAATATACCTCAGTAACCCTTATAGCTATATCCTAAAATGATTAGGGGGAGTTTAAAGACAAGAAGCATATCCAATCAGAGGAGTGTTGGACACAGCTCTTTCTGCCCAGATTAGTTTCATTGAACAGATGGCATTTCAATTTTGAACTTTTGCACTGGTGCAAAAAAAGATTGGAGAGTCAGCCTGTTTTTCTCACATCACTGACAGAAGCTGCGCATCAGATGAAGGGGATGTGTGAAATAGCATTCCCAAGCATTTCTGTGTCTGTGTTCAGGACACAAACATTCAGATAGAAACACGGTGCGGAGGCTGGACCATGCTGCTCCATCAGATGTTAAAACACAAAAACCACGGGAGGAAGGGGATTTAACTCTCTAAAGAATGAGGGAATAGGATGCATTAAATGATTTACAACAATGTCAGGTTGTGTCGATGCACAAGAGAGCCAGCTCATGGGGGTCCTGTCATATCAATATCAGAGAAGCAGTTGGTTATTTAATGCCATTCAAGCAACATCCGCTAATTTTGCCCCACATTAGCGGCATCATGTTCTCAATTTTCCCCCAGCAGCATTGCTTGTCCTGGCAGTCAGCTTGCCCACGCAGGCACAAGTCGAAAGGACAACTGGAAAAAGATCACAGTTCAGGCTCAGTCAGATGGAAAATATGGAAATCAGGCAGTGGATGGACGGACCGCTGTGTGTTCCCCCTGTTTCAGCAAGCTGCCACAGTTTGACTGACAAACTGACTTTTGAGGGGCTTGTGCCCATTCCAGTCAGAGTTTATTGAAGGTGATTTTGATCTCCTCCATGAGGCCACAGCAGCGGTGCTGCCATCTGTCACCTTGATTGCATGGCGGTCTCTCTAGGGGGAGCGCCATGGCTCCTGATCGTTTACAGATTGTGCTGCTTTCGCCTCCATAAGGGCCACATGCACAGGGCCAGATGGTGAGCATACACGCTTATTATGAGTCTTTATCTCTGTGCAGGAAGGAGTGGAACCATTAGGCCTCCCTCAGGATCTCCACTCCTCTCTGCAGCCATGCTGTTCTTCCACAAATACAGTCCTCTTCTTCAGCTGTCACTGGCTTGCTACAAAGCACACGCATGCACAAGCAAGTACATAGCACACAGGACCACTTGTCAAAAAAAAAAAAAAAAAAAAACAACCGCAGATCTATTTGGGTCATGCGAGAGCTATATTAACACATTTGCACTTACACACAAACACCTGCTTCTAAATCTAAATTATGGCATGTAGCAGCGTGATAGGTGAGGAGAGGTTTGTGACATCTGTTGTCATGGTAACACCATGTCATTTGATGAGTGGCATGGAAGTCTATTGACATATGTTGTGGATGTCACACCTTGGCATAGCATGTTGACAGCATCCTACAGGATCACAGCAGAGCCTGTGTGGCCTCACAAGCCCGGGATGTGTGCTCTGAAACAGGTATCAGCAAAAATATATATACAAGGAAAATCCCTGGGATTTACTGTGCAATAGCAGAAGTGTGCACACCTATTCATGCGTGGATCTGATTCAAACAGATTCAGCCTGGTATGAGACGTTGGCAAGAGGCTGTTGTCCCTTTCCCTGACATATGTACTGCATGACCAGGAGGGTGAGGAGTATGTTCAGGGTTGAAAACTAACATGTGTAACGTCACCTCACATTTGTCATGCTCCTTTAGGAACCCAGAATTCATTCGCTTTAACGCCACACGCTGTTTGGTAAACTATGTGATTTTACAGTTAATAATTATTCAGAATGATTCAGGCGTTTACTGTGTAATGCCTTGACGAGCGTTACGAAGCTCATCATGAGAGGTAATGTCGCACACATTAACAAAAAGCATTAAATGCAAAAAGCTTAGCTGCTGGAAGCGTGGCTTCATTTCTCCCAATTACATCTAATCAAATGTTTGGAATGGATCATCAAAGATTTACTTTTCAAGCAGAAATAAATGGATGAACTATTGTTTTGCAGAGCTCCTGAAAACATGCCTGCATTGTGTGATGTCATCTAAAGTGCTGCCTGCGTGCGCCACATTGTCCTTTGCTGTCCCTGATTTCCTGTCCTGGAGCAATAGGCAATGTGCTACACTTTTAGGACAACAGCCGGCTATCTCTGAGGGTGAGCCCCCTTGTCAGTCTCCAGCACGATGCACAAACTGACGCACTGTACACCAGCCTGTGGTCATTTTTCAGCAAAGCAGAGACTCTACGGCTGCACACTGTGTCCTGACTTTGATCAAACCAAAGCTAGTCAACTTAAAACAAAAAAGCAAAAGTAAACTGAAAATTTAGCCTGATAATTATCATTCAATTAACTTTTATAATAAGCTTAATTTTGCTCCATAAATAGCAATCATCAAAAAGAGCAATCGCTGCCTCCAAGAAGTCTATCACAGAAACAAGCTGTATTAGATGAATAACTTCAGTCACTCTCGTATTTGTGCACTAAACATCAACACTCAGGAAAGAAGGTCAGCTGGGCCTTTAGGGAGTATGCTACACTGAGCGAACCTAAATAACTGCAGATCAGTGGGGTATCAAGGTAAGTGCCACAAGCGTCTGACCCTTAAAGGTCTCTCACAGTGACTGTAGAGAACTGGACCGAGTGAGTGTCACATCCCCAGTAGGGCTGGGAATCTCAGGGTAACACATGATATGATGCGATCCACAATACATGACTCCCAATAGTATCACAATATGGCAAATATTGAAATAATCAATGCATTGCACTGGTAATCTATGAAACATCACTATTTTATAAACATATATATATATATATATATATATATATTAGAAAAATGTAAAACATAAGATATTAATTTAACGTCCTTTGCAACAGTAAAATAAAATTATCTATAAATATGAGTGGATTTTTGGAATAATAACTCACATTTTAAAGAACGGTTCAAAGAACAATCAATGTGAAAATACAAATCCTCAATCTTGTATTTTAATTAATTTTATATTTTGCATCAGAAAATGTATTCTTTTTAAGGCACAATATGAACTTCCATCCTGTTAATATTATGTGATCATTGTTTTTATACAGTGCTGGTAATTGTATTCATTTTCCTCCTTTTTATTCAGATTTCCTGTACTTTTCTTCAATAAACAACACTTTAGTCACATGCTCCACATGTGTGCTACTAGCATACACACCTGATAAAACAATAGTGGCGCTAGCTGCCTCACGCGGTGGTGTACACCACGTTTGACCATCCAAGTGAAACATTTAACGACATTATTTTAGCGTTATTTTAGTTTGGACAGATTACCTGTATTACCGCTCTTAAAGACCAAACTTTTGTTACATTAAAGACAGAGTGCGCTGTCTGCATATACTTAGGAACAATACAGACACACTTGTACGCAGTGAGGCTGTGCAATGCTTAAGTGTCATGTGAGTGATTGGTAAATGAGAGTCAGGGGAGTGGCATCCAGGAACTGTCAATGGGAATTTTGTTTCTTGGAACAAGCGGTACGTCCATGTTTGAAGTATGGATGGGGTCATTCAGTCCAGCTCTCATCCATGGTCGATAGTCTGTCACCAAGTTAAGGTGCGACCCAAGAAATATTAACCAAATCCTGCATCCAAAATGCCATAACTGCTATCTGAGACCTTTTGCATAGTTTCCTTTTTACCAAAACACCAGAACAAACTTTTCTGGGATGGTATGATTCATGTAGAAATAATAATATATCAAGCTCCACCAATTATTTTGCTGGGCATTCACTAATGACCCAACTTTGTTATTGTAAGCACAGTATATCATCAGCATATGGGAGAATTTCACAAATGAAAAAAATACTGAAGAAAAGAAGCCAGGTTCCTACTTCCAGGCTTTTCTAAAGCAAAAACTCTTACAAAAAAGCCCATTACAGATGGACAAAAAATCTATTCAGTAAAAAAAATAAGAAAATTCCTATTCCTTTACAAAGCTTCAACTATATTTTACAAGGGATTTGGTGGCCAAACTTCCATGTAATTGAAGAAGCATTGCTAGACCCAAGTGGAGACATGCCATCAGAGAACACCAGAGCTGAGTTACTTAGAGGAAGCCGCCTTTTGTTTGCATTGGACTCAGCTCTGAGAGCACATCCACACATACACATCCATTTCAGCGCACAGTCACTGTCAGCCTTTTTCACCCTTCTGCATCAATCTGTTCCCAAGCTGTTCCCATATTTTGGTGAATTTCCCAGGCTTATTTCTTGGCAGACTTGCACACTGGGGTTGATTACTTTAGCGTGAACCCTTAAAGTCTGCCCAGTTTGAATTTCCAGCAACCTCGAGTCTCTTAAAGAAATGTAAATGCTGTGAATTCAAAGTTTTCGGGTTTGTTCAACTTTTGCTTCGTTCACCCCCAAAACGTCCTCCAAGTAGTTCAATCTGTAATGCGGAGCAACCATCAGCTGCAAATCCAAAGCTCATTAAAGAATATAAATTCAAAATCTATTCTGGCGCTCAATCCAGTTGCAATTTTTCCCCCCCTCTTTATGTCTCATAAATTACAGTTCTGGTGCACTGTGCAAATATTACCAAGCTGTAAGACAGCTGTGCCCCATTAAAATGTGTTATGGTTGCTGATTTCCTACGGCACACGGTCATCGCGCCAAATCTACAGCCAGTAATTAGCAGAGATGAAATGTTTAATTGTGCCTTAATTTTGATAAAATTTGTCTGTCAACCAATCCTGTAATCAGGCATTACGCTCGCAAATCAACGTCAGTGCATTGAAGCAGGGAGGCATTTAGTAACCTGACAAATACGTTGAGATGGTGGTGCCCCGCTCAAAGGGCTTTTGAAACAGGGACGGTGTGGTGAAACTGATTAGAGAGCTGTGAGGATGTAATAAGGAAGCTACAATTCACTAGACAGTTATTTCTGCTCAGGCTCTGATTATGTGCTCATGCAAATATATGTAAGTGCCGAGATGGTCAGTAGACGATGTGGTGCACGAAACAATTCCCATGAGGAGATAACAAGACGGCAGCATGTGGGTGATCTTGTCAAAATCACAGGACAACAGGAAGAAAGCATTCTCTGGCAGATGGATGACAGGAGTGCAATAGTGGGAGAAGGTCAAAACGAGAACGACACAAAGCCTTCGCTGTGTGGTTTCTCAGGGTGTTAAACCGTTTAATCCTACCAAAACACAGGAAGTCTGAGAGGACGATATTATAACCGGCTAGATTGTCGGGTAAATATCTAAGTCAGTCAGGTAGAAAAGTCTCATTCCGTCTAATGTGAGCAACAATATACAGGAAGAGTTTGCAAAGGACAGCAGCTGTTTTGCATATTTATGATCAATGTTGTCCCTCGGAGAAGCCAACCCTCCCCTCGGGGCATTATGGGTGATTATTGTCATCTCAGTGCAGCCAGTTATTCACCAAGATGCACCACATAAAACACATAATTACAAAGGGCCGCGACAGGAAATGAGATGAGGGGCAGGGCTCCAGAAGCAGCCCTTTCTAATCACAACGGCCAACTGTCACCTTCTGCATCCGCTCATCTGCCGCAGCTTTGAGCAGCAGCGTGGAAGGATTTCACTGCAAACTTTTGAGTGGATCTGCAGTGGTAGGATATCCTACATAACATGTGGCACCCATGATAATTACGGCAGAATTAACACAGGCGGGTTTATGGCCCTTCTGCCGCCAGGAGACGGTGCCAGATAGACACAGGCCTTGTGTTTGAGCAGCATACTTGGGTCCAGACGCCCACCCGTCTCTAACACTTCTCGCCGCAACAACTGTTCTGGAGGAGAGGACCACTTTCAGCAAAGCCGCCTGTCACAAACCCTCTTATCCTCAAAGCAGAATCTGCATAAAATGAGAACAGCTCTTGAAAAAGGGCAAGTTAGGAAGACGGTGGAGCCAAACGAATGCTGTTAGTGGTGGATTTCTGTCTCTTTTTAATCTAAGCATCCCATTAAATGGACATTTGGTTAAATTCTAGTGTCTATTGCTGAGGAAAACGCAAGTCAAAACTTTGAATGTTAGTGTAAATTTGCCTGTATGTATGTGATTAATTAATCACGTAATGAAAGGATGAAGTTTTTTCGTTAAAATTCTTCAATTTACCTCATAAATACATAAACAAAGATAATAACCAAGGTCATGAAAGGGTTCCATATGGATTTTACATCTGTAAAATAATACATGGGATCAAGACTGCAACAGCTCCCCCCGGTTTTGTTCTGAGATTAAAGAAGAACATTGGTCATTTGCATTTTAAAATGCGATGATCAAAAAGAATCACCCTCCTCCTTCTGTGTTGCAAACGAGTCAGACTCCAGGCCTTGGTGAGCTCTTTGCAGCCTTGTTACAATATTTGAAGTTTCCTGCAGTAACTTCATTAGGCGTATTTTGTCCAGAATTAGTGGAGCGTGCTGAAAATTGCTAATGACAGATGTTTCTCCACACTGTCACACTCCTTGTATCATTTGATTTGGAAAGCAACATACGGTGTTCTGCTCCATCAGTATGTCACAGGCTGTCTGCAAACAGCTGGTCATAACTCAGTTCAGTAAAAACCATTACTTTCCAATGAAGTGCTGGACATGTTCCAAATTGGGTCTTGGCATGGCCTCAGCTGCACCCGTGATGCGGTGCAGCCATGTATCGCAGGTACACATGGAGAAGAAGAAGAGGAGGAGGGGTGAAGGGAGAAGGTGAGGGCAGTTTTGATGATTCCTGCTTTTCTTTGCTCTCTTGCCAAGCAGGAGGAATTTCACAGAAACATTCAGAGGCCGGTAGTGTGCACAAGCTTAAAAAGACTTTAATATCATCCAAAATGCTGTTTTGTAAGGCAACGATGTTCTCTCCTATAACCGCATTGGCACACAGGTGGGTGTTTGGTTGATTATTTATGACAATTTCGGGTTTTGCAATGTAAATGTTGAAGAAAATACAAAAAAATAAAATCATAGAGGTTCCCTGCTTGGTGTTCAAGTTCCATCATCCACGCAAACACAATTGGGGAAAAATTAAAAATCAACCTTACATTCACTTTCAATATTTAAATAGTACCAAATTCGACATAAAATAAGTCACCTTGACTGCACAAAAAAAAAAAGATAAACAAATAATTACACAACCAAACTTTGTAATTTGGTAGAATACTGCACAACTCAAATAAAATTTAAAATAGAAAAATTTTTATTCCCCAAAAAATTATTCGTAGTTATTCATTCAAAGCGAGAAAAAAAATCTAATAATTTATAACAAAAAAAAAATTTTGAGTACCGGTCCGATTCCAAGTAATTTCAGGACTACTATCGCTGATTACGATACTTTTTCCTTGAAATGTTGGATTTTGAAATTTCCTTTTTTTGTTAATGAAGTGTATAATAAAACACAAGATAGACTTTTGGAAAATCAAATTGTGTAATTACAACAATATAAACTGAACACGCATCAAATAAAGAACATGTTTATTAATTATGGCATAATACAATAATAACAATAAGAAAAGAGTATTGGTGCAAAAAAAAATTTAAATTGAAAATGTAGCAAAATATAAATATAAAAGCACCAAAATAGGTACACATATATACATATATGTGTATATATGAGTATCTGAAACTAAATATGCACTCGTAGTAGAGGGAATAGGTCATTATAGGAAGTGGGTGAAGTGGGTGCAGTAATAAAGTTGGTCTATAGGGCATGGGGATGAGAATATATAAGGGTTTACTTTTCAATCTCTTTCAGATATTTGTTGTACTTTTTTTCCCTAATTTTCCTTTTTTGAGTATATGTTCAAAATAAATGTTATCATTTAAAAAAATGCAATAAAACTTAATTTTTGACTACATATTTGATTCAAAACTCAATTTATCCATTGATCAGTTTGTCTGTTTTTTATTTAAGATGAAAAGATGCAGTTTCATTTATGCATTTCAAATATTGCACAAAATAGTTTTTTAGTTTACTTATTGTTTGGTTTGACATCCTTTGAAAACATTATGAAACATGTTAGTTATCTCATTAAGCCCCGGCTAAAAATCTTGTGGTGTCCTAGAATCTATAATTTTTTTAAATGTACAAGTCATGTACAAAACACCACCATAAGGCATGAGTGGTTGCAATAATTATTCATTTTGAAGGTAAAGACTGTAGGTGTTAAGCTACACAGCTCTGGCCAGAAAGACTGTGTGTTGTGCCAGGACATCTCACAGCTCAGCTGCAGCCTGCACACAGCAGAAGTGTCATTGACACCTCGCTCCGTCTCTAAAGATAAGGCAGTTATGACGTTTTGCATTCCCAGTCTTGTCGAGTCTGAGTTAATCACTATTTGGCCTCAGTGGTGAGGAGCTCAACAGCCAATTAGCATCCTGACAACATATGGGAAATTAATCTTTTTTTTATTTATTTATTTAAACCATCCTCTAATGCAAAAAAGTGAACAAAATACGTTTTTCTTTTTAAAAAGAAAACTTAAATATAGAAGTTAGCCATTAATTTGTGCATTTTCTGTCATCTCATTCTATGTAACAGCATTCAAAACTAGAAGCACTAAAAGGAGCTTTAAAATACTCTTATTTACTTTATCTAATCCATGACCTCTGGGGATATTTGGTCCGTTTATGTCTTTACTGATGGCATAACTGTGCACACGTTCAATTGAGAAACTGACAAAAGAGAAAAGAATTGGAATAATGAAGACAAATGTGTTAAGTGGGTTGTATGAATGTGGTTCTTCTTGTCCCCCTTTGGACTGTACTCTGCAAAGGCCTGTTCTCTCAATCATTGTAATAAGGCTGATCCCAGTCAGAGCGTTGACAGCTCAGAGATGAAGCTGTCCTCATTCTATAGAGCACACAAGAACTGATTGAGCTTCCATTCTATTTCCAAGTATATATGCACCACGAATTGTACACAGTACCGTTTTTAACAATTTTCTTAAAAAAGAGCAAATTTTAAGTCACTTTTATGTTGTTTTGGAGTAAATTGGCACGATTTTCCTTCAAAAGTGAATTAATCCTTCTCCTTTTTTTAAATAAGGCACCTTTGAAGACGGGATGACTCACCACTAATCTCTTAAAGTCCTACTCCAACTATATTTTTATCTATTGTAAAATCATCTTTTAATCGTAATTATGTAATTTTTTGTGCAAATTAAAAAGAAAAAAAACAGTGTTGGTTCTTTTAAGATGTTTTCTGCAGTTAGCAGGAGTTCAACAGCAATTTGCCCCCCGGTTGTGATTGTTGGCGCGGAAGTAATCTTACGTTAATATCCCAGCATCCCTTTGTTTACACTCTCTCCCACGATCCTCACTTTTATCTGCCTTATTCATAATAATTTGAAGAAAGAAATACTCAGAAGCAGCATTTTAATCTAAAATGATTTCACAGATGTCCTTCATTTTGAGAAAAATGTCAAAAGAGCATAATAAAAACATGGAGATAACCTTTTGGTTTACTTTACAAAAGTAGTTATTTCTTCTTAATTGGGTCTACATGTGAGGTTAGCTAAAAATATAGCTCGAGTCTTTGTCTGAAAGTCTTCTGATTTCTGGTGCAAACAAGCAAATCTTCATCCACCGCAAGATCAGGAACTTGTTTTGACTTTAATTGCTACCTGGTGCAGACATAAAGAGCAGAAGTCCATTAAGAAAAAAATAACATCTTTATAACCAATTTTTACCATTTCCATAACTAACAGTCTTAAAGAAGTGGAAGTTGTTCAACAGGGCATACTTCATAAGAAGGATTTGACCGCATTCTGAATCGACCACCCGTGGCTTTAATCCTGATTTATCTTCAGGATGTTGGAATCCGGCCGACCACTATGGTTCACTTTGGTATGATGAGCTGCACCCAAAGCAGCAGGTCATCTTTTAAATAACTACATCAGCTTATCTAAGTTCAATAATTGTGGATTTTGAGGATTTTATGTATTCAAGTCAATTTACAATGGTGGTATAAATTGTTAGAAATGACCTCCTGGATTAGCTACTTAAAAAAAGAGAGAAAGATTTGGACAATGTCCAGGTTTCTTTAATCCTCTGCCTAACACAACTCCTCAGTTCTGACAAATGGGATATGTCTGGAACATGAAAAATTTAATTATAAAGATTACTTTGTTGTTATTAATAGCAGAATTGATTCATTCCTAAACTCACTTCTATCAAGTTTAATAAAAAAAATTTGTTTTATTTTGTTTTGTTTTTTTAAAGTGTATTTTTGCTCACTAAAACCATTCTTTTGATAATAGGATGAGGAGATGCTGTGACGTACACATCTCATTACGGCCGCTGTTACTGCTATCCGACCATAAGCGGTGGAATCGCAGCACGCTAAGGACTTCAGTCCCATCCGGCCGCTGAGACGCCTCTGCGAGGTTAAACCCCTCGATTTTCTGTGCTAATGTTGCATTTGTGGCGAACAATAATGTGACGCTGTTTAGCCACAAAGAAGTGAAAAAAAATGAACGGAAATTGCTCATTCATGGTCATGCAAGAATTGACAACACTATTCACAAAGCACGTCTCCGCTTTTAATGGATTGTTGTTTATTGGAGCTGTAAAGGAGGATGTCTAATCGAGCTTTACTGCACATTTCTCCCAGCTTTCCAGCGCTTATGCAGAACAAATAATAATTTATCTTTTATAAATTGCATATAACTCTCTGACCTGAAACTGACTATTGTGTTAAATACTTCTAATGAGGTTAGTTGACACAAATGTAACTATTAGATGAAGAAAAGGAAGGAGACGCTGCCCTTGGAGCCACCAGCTCTAATGACTTTAATGCTTCTTTGAGTATTAGTTTTCACACAGCTAGAGGGGTTAAGAGTTGAAGAGATTCTGTTCCGACATATTTTCCGCTGTAATTTTCAGAGCAATTTTATCAGTGATTCAGGAAACCTTTTTTTTTCTTCTTTTTTTTAAATCTGTCCACTTATCTCTTGACCTTCACATTGCTTCGGCTGCGATCTCGAACGCCGTCAAGCACATCAGATTTCCATAAATCCCGTCTCTCTTGCATTCTCTGAAGCTATACTGTGATTTTACAAGGATCCCCCTCAAAACAATAACTCATATTTATCTCCATAATTGGCCTCAGTGTTTAAGTGGATAATGCGGTTATTGCTGTGCTTTTTTTTTTTTTGTTCTTTTCTTTCTCTCCACTGCTCCCTTCTCTATTTTGTGTCTGCTTGCGTGAAACTGTTGAGCTGGTAAGTTCAATGCTGAGGCACGTCTGCACTCTGGAAAGGTAATCTAGAAGCCAGTTGAGCCATGACAAATAGGGACAGCTGGCCTAATTGAATCATTTGAGCTAAGACAGCTCAACTTGGTTATCCCCTCTGCAGCCCACACTGATATTAGTGCAGGAATCATTAGCCATGAAATCATGTCTGCTCTCTCTGACTGCATCCTTTATGACATGACAGCCAGCCCATCCTGTCTCTTTTGCTCTCACCCCTTCATCACAAACAGGCTGAGATGGCAGCAAACATCACTAAGTCAGATGTTGTTTTTTTTTTTGTAGTTTTTGCTCCTCACACGATTGCTAAGAAGGGTTGAGATCTATTTTTTGTGGCTTTACAATTCCTGGTGATTATTTGTGGAGAATGCAATCAGGTGGGTTGCAAGGGAAGAGGAAACGGGAGATGCCACATGTCGTGACACCCCTCCTGTCTCACAGCCTGTTTTTCGTGGTTCCTCTCTGCACGACTCCTTTTACCAACCCGAGAAGCCAGACGGACAAGGAAGATCGTCAATGGGATTAAATGTGATAATTTTCTTCGGTAAATTCAACTATTTAAGCTTCTGCTGTTGAACAATATTTCCTCTCTGATTGTAAAGATCATCCCTGTGATCTGGACAGTAGTGGACATCCATCCCAGGGCGAGCATGTCTGGTTTAATGAAGCTCAGATTGGGGATACTGTGCAATGTTCAGGCCCATTTCCTTTTGACTCGCACTGCAGTGGGAGTGGCATGACCCCAATGAGACGCCTGCTTTCCCCAGGTGGCAGTGAATGATGCTCCTCCACAGTGCAGGAGCAGGGGGAACGAGGAGACCCCTCTCCGTTCGCTCAGTGGGTTGGGCTGAACCAACAGACACGCACACCCCTTCGTGTCCACCCCCTCCAGCTCCCCGGCTCTCCTGCCCACTTTCAAGAAAATTTTGACACAAGCAATTATGGAGCACTCGGGAGTGACAGGTCTATTCCAGGTTTCAACAGGCCTGCAAAGGAGGAGCGGGCTGATGATCAGGTGGAATTACCACTCGGGTTGAAGCAGTGCTTCAGACTTACTGCCTCTCCTTTTTTTCCCCTGGGAGATTTTTTTTTTAGATGAGCCTCTCTTTGACTGTTTAAACATCATTAGGGTTTGTCTGCTGTATGCTTCAGAGAAAAGACAAAAAATTTTAAAAAATGACAAGCATACAATAGTATCATTTTCTGTAGTATTTCTAGTTTTCTCAAATAAACCAATAAATAATAGAATCATGCAAGATTCATCTGAGCAGCAAAGAACTTTAAATTCTCAGTTGCTCAAGAGAAAAAAAAATCTCAGCAGGAAAGTCTGGTGTGTGGCAAACACGTTACACAACACTGGTAATGAAGCATTGGCAGAAAGTGATAATTATTTTAATTAATGATAATGGTTTTAATGATTCAACATTTTTGCCTAATTGATTATGATTGATTGCACATTACTAAACAAGGAAAGTGAATCAGGGAGGTAATCAGGGAGATGACAGCACGGGTCAACACTACAGCGTGACGGAACATACACTACACATGCTAATCAGACCCACGGAGGGAGTAGAAGGAATGGGCAGATGGAGGAACAATGAAGAGAAGTAAAGAGACTGCAAGAAGGGCAACAAAGTGAGGCGAAAAATGAGCGAGAAACTTTTATTTGTTGTCGCTTTTGTGTGATGGATGGGAAAAAATAGATGACAAACGGGTCTGTACAGGTGCACACATTCTCTTCTGAGAGGCATCGACGACACTTGTGTCTCTTCACAGATACTTGAAGTGTGTTTGTGTCTCACAAAAGGTAAAACATCTCCTTCGAGACTCAGCCGAAGATCTTGTAAATGAGTGAGGATGGGGTTTCTCTCCTCTTCTCCATCTCAGCTTTTTTCCACTCACGGGAAGGATTGCTCTGCTTCTCCACCTCCATCATCAGCGACTTTTGTTTCCTCTGCCGCCGGAGCCTCCCAACATGCAAATCTCCCCCCTTGACTTCACTTTGGAGAGAGTGGAGTGCTGAAGTGTCCTGCCCTCTGACATCCCACACCCCCGCATCCTTCTCTGTCAGTGCATGGCCTGAGTTTGGGTTTAATTAATGAAATGTATGATAATGTGATTTCTTTAATAGAATGACATCGTTTAATGGTGTTGTGTGATTATGATTAATATGGTACTTTGGTGGAAGAGAACATGGGCCAACAGCTAAATGAGGACTTCCCCTCTCCGGTTTCAGAGCTGGACACATTTCAGGTCCACATGGAACTCTTTGAGACACGTGTCCTGCTCTATTTTCTGTGGGAGTAATCTTACTATTTGAAAAATTTGACGAACTTTAAGGTGTGTTAAAAACAAGGAAATTCTTCAATTATAATCAAATACATTTGTTTTTTATTCTGAAAAAATGAAAATTTGACTAGAACCAACAAATATGAATTTGTTTTAACTAATGTGATGATGCAGCTTGTGCAAGGCTAACTTTGAAGGTAGACTATAGGGAATAGACAAAAAAGCAATAGATTGAAACTGCATTAAGTTTGCTAGTATTGTTACCTGTTGCCTCTGTTCAGTAGTAAATGGTATTGTGAATTAGTTTGTTGACCTGTTTTAGTCTAGAAAGCAGAGAAACATCCTTTTTACATTATAAGGAGCTATATTATCTTTTAAATTATCATTTTTCTGTTTTTATCTTTTTATTGGTGAATCATTTTTCATTTAAAAGACTCTCCTACTTGTGTTTCCAGATGACCAAATATAAGTGCATGTTGACAGTTCCTGCTCTGCCACTCTCCTTCTGGTCACTTTCTGCATAATACATTTGATTTAGGGTAAAAACAACAAAAACATATTTCTAGGGTTTTGACTCAAAGTACTTGCATTGCACTACAATAAAATAGCTTCAACTCATCTGGGAACCACATGGTTGAGGAGTGTGTTTACAGGAATTTTGGACCATTCTTCCCAAAGCGGATTGATCAGGTCACACACTGATGTTGGCCTGGCTCTCAGTCCGCACTCTCATTCATCCCAAAAGTGTCCTATGGAGTTCAGGTCAGGACTCTGTCCAGTTCATTCAGATCAGACTCTATCTTCCCTGTCTTTATGGACCTTGTTTTGTGCTCTGGTGCACAGTCATGTTGGAAGAGGAAGGGGCCCACTATAAATGGTTCCTACAAGGTTGGGAGCACGGAACTGTCCAAAGTGTTTTGGTATCCTGAAGTATTGAAAGTAATTTTCACTGGAACTAAGGGGCAAATCCCAACTCCTAAAAAACAAGCCCACACCATCATTCTTATTCCTCCAAATTTCACACTCAACACCATGCAGTATGAAATGTACCGTTCTCCTGGAAACCTCCAAACCCAGACTGGTTCTTCAGATTTCCAGATGGAAAAGCGTGATCCATTTCTTCAGAGAAGGCGTCTCCACTCCTCTGGAGTTCAGTGGCGGCGTGCTTTACATCACTGCATCCAACGTTTTGTATTGCACTTGTGTGGCTTGGAGGCAGCTGCTCGGCCATGGAAACCCATGAAGCTCTCTGCGTTCCGTACTTAGGCTGATCAGAAGGTCAAATGAAGTTTGGAGAACTGCAGTAATTGATTGTGCATAAAGTCGGTGACCTCTTTGCAATTCAGCATCCACTGACCCCTCTCCATCAGTTTACTACCACTTGGTGGCTGAGTTGCTGTTGTTTCCAAACTTTTTATTTACAATAGAGCTGACTATGGAATATTTAGGAACGAGGACATTTCATGATTGGATTTGATGTACAGAGGAAATCCTATGACAGTTCCACCCTGGAGCCACCACTAGTGTATGAATGTGTGCGTGAATGAGTGAATGGGTCTGTGACTGTGAAGCGCTTTGGGCCCTCGAAGGAGGGTAGAAAGCGCTATACAAGTATACGCCATTTACCATTTTTACCATTTTGGAGTTCACTGAGCTCCTGAGAGCGAAACATCCTTTCACAAAAGCTTGTAAAAACAGTCTGCATGCCTGAGTGCTTGACTGCCTGACATCTGTGGCCAGATCAAGTGATTAGGACACCTGATTCTGATCATTTGGACGAGTGAGTGAATACTTTTGGTAATGTAGTGTATGTAAAGCAAATTAATTTGATTGCTGACCTCAGTGTCTTGAATCATCTTCGGTTTAGTTTCAGTGTTATTTTTTTCTTTCTGTTTTTTGTACATTAAAAGAAGTACAGGTCATACTCTGAAATGGTGTATTTCATTATCACTCCTCTTAAGGAAGCAAAAAATCTATTTTAGGTAAATGAAAGTCTGAAAAATCCTCGACTTTTCCATTTGATCCTCCTTTGATCTATTTTCAAAATGCTCTTTTATTAATATCATGACATTTTTAGAAAAAAAAAAGTTCTGGGACAGTTTCTGAAGAGCAGTGGTAGTTCATTAGAAATTCACCTCTTGAGTTGTAGGCGGGACCATTGGTGCAGAGCAAACCCCGCCCCCCTTCCATTCTTGAGAACTCTGCTCTCCTACTAGCTTATAGTCCTTCACACTCCAAACCAAACAATAACGGAAAAACAAAACTGACAAGCAATATTGGAGCTCTCCACAGTTTTGAGCCAGATGCAGCTTAGACAAAGAAAACTGGGATGTTTATGGATCTATTCGTCTGCAAGCAGATGCATCAGGAAGGAACAAATATAATGTTTATCAAATGTCATTTTTTTGTCTGCTCCTGATTCACGACAATTTGGATAAAGAAATACTCAGAAATGCAATTTTAATATGTGGCCTCTATCGTAAGAAAAGAACATGCTAAAAGCACAAAAAATCTGATTTTCATCAGAGTGGGTTTCTTATGAACTGTGTAAATATTCCCCTCCTAAAATGACATCCAGTTTTACAAAAAGCTGCTCCTCTTTGCTAAGCCCTGAACATGAAGAGGATTAATGTCTCAAACTAATCATTTGAACTTTATATACTTTATTTCCAATGATGGTCAAAGGTCAGGATTTTCTCTTTCGCATGTGTTGAAGTGGCAGTCAAGCAAGGATCATATTACCGGTGGAGACATAAATAAGGCTGAGTTGGGGGAAGAGGGTAATGATGTGGGCCAACAGCACTTCTTCTCTCCTTTCAAGATGGCGGTAACTATTTTGATCTGCCAGGTAATTTTCTAATGTGACAAAACTTGAAGCTTTTAACTCCTCACCCAAGCAGCGACATCCATCTTTAGCAGGTAATTAAGTCTGGAGGATCAGCGTAAACAGAAACATCCCACCACACCCACCTGTCTGAAGGTTGTTTGAAGGACAGAAGTGAAGCCGTTGTCTGAAGAAACAGAAGTGCTTCTCCACAACCGTTTGTCACTCTGATATCTGCTAAATGTGATAATTAATATTGTAATTTCACTAAACCCACTCCGTGAGGGCTGTAATTAAAACTGATGTACCTACTTAGCACACCAAGCATCACAGGTGGGCACAAATTAATCTGCAAATAGAGCTAGATTGCCTGTGTTTAGCGTTTTCGTCAACGTCACTCACTTTGGGGGGAAATATCTATAATTAATTCTGATATAACAAAGCCATAAATTTGAGGTTAAGCGCAGCCTTGACAACAGACGCCATGACAGCAAGGGACCTCATCTAGACATCCCAGATGGGATCCGAGACTCAGCTTTCTCCCAAGAAATGGGCCGAGAGAACCACCGGCAACCGCTTGCCACAGTAAATACAAGATAGGACTCTGAGAGATGGACTCTCCTCCTCGTCTCATTTTGGTGTCCTCAAGTAATCTGACCTGAAGTGAAAGTCGAGGCTACAAAACGGAAAATCTAACGATTAGTTCTGAATCAAAGCCAAATTAAGAAACGAATTGATGTTTTTGATGTGCAACGAAATGAACGCAATTTACAAACTTGATTTTTCTGCTTCTTCACAAAACAATTTAATGTTTCAAATCATTATAAATTAACTTTTTAACTATTATCTTACAAGTGCAAAGCTTCAAATATAAACATCACCTCATAATCTGAGCAATCAAGAGCTGAAAATGTTCAAAGAACACTATCAGTTATTGTAATGAAGGAGAGTTAAAAAACTTGGTGTGATTTTTTTTTTCTGTTGTTTATTTTTGGCATTGCACTCTGGAACAAGCAGGGTGTGACCATCGATTGGGAAAAATACCAAATTAAACGGAACAACAGTCAAATCAGGGAAATAATCACATAGCCATGAATATTTAATACGGTCATGGCAAATAAGACAAGCAATTAGTTGTTTCCAGAAATTAGGAAATTGTTATTTCATGTTAATGAGAGATCGTCAGCTTTTTTCTGATGAATAATTTATGAAGGAGTCTAAGAAGTTTAAAGAATGAAGAAGTTGTTTGCTTGGTTTTTTTGAAGATGATGCACTCAAAAGGAAAGAAAGTATCTTGAAAATATGGACGAACTTGCAGAAAAAGGCGTCAAATTCTGTCAATTTTGTTTCAAAAAATAGGGGAAAGCGGGTTAATGAAGGCAAGAAGGGTGCGCTGGGTGGGGCAAAAAGGGGGCAGTGAGTCAGAAAACAAGAGCAAAACAAATCTGTGATCTGGAACTCAGAGAGCAGCCACTCAAGAGGGATTAATGAGAAGTAGGAGGCTGTGAAATTATGTGGCCTTTGAGTGGGGAAAATGGCCCTAGCAGAGCATGGCCTTGAAATGAGGTGAGACAAACTTCACCTGATCCACAATTAATGGCGTCACGCGGATGGCTGACACGGAGTCGGAGCAGGGGTGGGAAGGGGGATCGGATGAGAAGCAGCCATCAAAAGCGGGGAGACGATGGTGCACTTCAGGTGGCAAATAAAAGGATATTAACACACACGTGAGGAAGTAGAAAGGCATAGATGCAGAGGGAAAGACAGAGGAGCTGATTGCACACAGGGTGAGGAGCAATAACAGGAGAACGAATGATTAAGTGGTGTTAGGGACTGGGAACACTTGTTTGCAAGGACAATCTTTGTATGCTTTTGTTGTCTGCCGGCCGCCTTTATCTTTGTGTAATTCTCCATCTGATGAAATGTGTTTAAAGAGATGAATTGGGATCGAAGAAGCCGTCCTGACATGATTATGAGGGATTCATCTGCAGCCATCTGCCACCCTTATGAGGGGGAGTTGAATGGGGGGGGGGGGGGGGGGGGAGCAAAGAGATGGAAAGGGAGGGGAGGGAAGTGCAGACCTTCTGTTCAGCAGCCCTGCCATCACACAGGCCTCTGGCTTTCAACTTCACATCGATTTGCTCTGCTCCTGTGTGAAGGTGAGCCTTTTGGATCCGGAGCGGTCATAAAAACTCCTTTTATAGGATTCAAACAGAACATTAAACTGGGAGTTTGGTTATGTGCGGACGTGAAACGAGCTCGCTGGCAGTTACAAGCAGATCCGTTTTGTGTGTTTTTTTTTTTTTTATCTTTCAGGTGCCACTTGCGTTAGCCGTGCTCCGGCTCGGAGATTCTACCTTCAGACTACATCATGTTCACACACTACAGTTGGAGGAGAGGGCGCAGCAGATGGGTCCATTGCTCATCACAACGTCCACTTGTTCTAAAGGGGACAGCGGGGGCCTTAAATTGCATATCTTAAGTTGTGTAATAGGCTTTTAGTGTCACAAATAAAAGTCACACGTTTTTTTTTCTCAGCTTGTTTATCTCCTTTGCTTTGGACTTGCGTGCAAAAAATTGGAAGTACATGCTTTTATCATAAACTGTGTGGTCTTCAAGGAGATTAGAAAAAATAGTAACATCGAATTTAAAGAAAAAAACATGAAATGTAGAGTATTTTAAAGCAACACTTTGTTCATTCTCACCCTGACTGAGGCATCTCTTCATATTACAGTTCAACTTTATGCTTCTTAATTATGTGCCGGCTGCTTGGAGCCTCTAATAACCTGTCATTGGGGGGGATTTGAATGTCAACCCATTTTGTTGGGCCCTAATGGCAGCAGGCAGATCCACTGATGAGCCGTTTTAGGAAAATTACAATGGAGATTCAAATCACAGATCTGACAAAAGCTGCACACGCGCACCATTTGTCCGACGCCGTGCGTGCGCGCACACACGCGCACGGCAGCACTTGTTGTTTCTTGACCCCGCTGTGCACCTCTCCTGACATGGAGAAGCTGCTTCTGTCCCACCGCCACTGTTGCTATTCAAACTGTTTCGCCTCAGCCCGAAAGCTTTTTATTATCCGTCTCACCCAGATATGAGTGATTTCATCAAGGAGGGGAAGATATGCATATCATGAATTATTTTGACACTGAGACCTTTTAATTTTCCCTGGCAATTTTTTTCTTTTTTTTTGGCCCACCAATCAGGGGTTTGAAGTGGAAGTCGCCGGGCGGATGCAGCAGTGTCAGACGACCAAAGTCTCTCCCTGGCGGGTCTAAATCATCCCAGGGGCTGTAATGAGCTATGGCCACAATTATCAGCAGGCATCTTATCAAGGCCCTGGAGGCTGCTGCAGCAGGAGAGTCGTGCAAACAGATCCACAGAGCAAGAAACCAGCTTCTGGGATGACAAAAAAGTAACTTCCATCTGCCTAAAATCTCAAGTAACAAGTTTAAAGAGGAAACTTTTTCAAAAGTAATTGTAATTTTCTGCACTGGAATCATTCGTCTTCTCCATGAGCTCTAAAGTTGCTTCTTTTTCAGACAAATTTGTGACTTGAGTTTGCAATATTTGATTGATTCTCAATTTTATTCTGAAAGTTTTTATTTTTACATGAAAAAGAAAAGAACTTCTTAGAAAGAGAAGTCTCTTTTCAACGAGCCAAAAATTCTTTGTAGTGTTGAAAATTATGTAGTAAGATACTTTTCATTTTTCCCAGCTATATTTAGCCAAAGTGTGTGTGTTACTTGCAATTCTTCTCATATTTTTCTCGAAATACCTATTATGTTAATTTATTGCAAAACAATCATTTATATGAATATTAGAATGATGATTACTTGATTATTTGAAACATTTAACATGATACTTAGACTTATTTTAAAGTAACAAGTGAAATACTTGTCCATTATTGACTTGTTTAGGATTTTGGCCTGTTTTGGCAACATGTTTAATAGTATTAATGCAAAATAAGTCAAATAAAGTCAGTGAAATCCTCACAGTGCCTTGCCCATAAAGGGTTGACATACATAAGATTGCCAATTGATTGACAGCGTGTTACTTTAGTTCTAACTTTTATTTACAAGGTGATGATTTATTATGTCAGTTTATCCAGTTAAAGTGGCTTTCTGTGTCTTTATTTCTTTAGTCAGGATCCTTTTCACGGAAGCTATCCATTTTTGCTAATATGAACTAGAACTAGATGTTTGTTTGCTTTTGTTGTATTAATTGTTGGGTTCTTCCACGTCTCATTTTAGTCCTCATTCCGTTATATTTTAAAATGTCCTCTTTTAATTTGATTTTTTGCTTTTAGAATCTCCAAAAACACTAAAAACTATTTTGTTTCAAACATTTTTTTAACGCTTGAATGGATTTTGCTTTGATGAATGACCGAAATAAAGTAGAGCTGCGTATTAAATGAGGCATTTTTTAATGTATTGCAATAACATGAATTCTAAAGCACTGCTGCAAATGTAAAGACGCACCACTATTTACTAAAACTGCATTAACTTCAAATGTTTCATTGATGACAAACTGCTAATGGTTAATATCATTTTAGCTAAAGATTGATTCAAGATTAAGTTGTCAAATACATAAATCTTAGGTTTAAACTTCAAATGTAATTCAGTCGTAATATATTTTAGGAAAAACTTCCACCAGATGCATTATTCCTGAGATGCTCTTGGCCTGCCTCACTGTGTGACTCCCACTCTTCACCCAGCTCCCTGCAGAGCAGGTATTACCTGAGCAAATTGGATGCTCAAACAGTCAGTCCGTGACCTCCCCTCATCCCAGATGTTGACCCCCGTATAAAGAGAGACATTACATCTCGTTACACAACAACACGGCTCCGGCGCCTCGCTCCAGATAAAGAAAAATGTCTCAATTAAATCTTCGCCGGGGCCTCCGGTCCAAGAGTTATCGCTGCCTCTGCGGCGCTGATCGCCGCACTCACACATCCTCAAAAGTTATTTGACATAAATTGCTGGAGTCACATCATTTCCTGCCACCGTCCGAGTGAGATTTACAGCTGATCCCATTGACTGGGAGCTGAACCTCCAATAAAACTCCTCGGGAGCCAATGGGGCCAACGAGAGATGCACCTATCTACCCTCCATCAGAGCCCGGTCTCCTCTGCAGATTAACAATGCAAATACACACAGGTGGGAGGGAGATACTGACAACACATTTACACACATGTATATGCAAAAGGGCTGATACGGAGGAGACTCGGAGGCTGAGTTTTATCAGAAGAGAAAGAGGAATAAATCAAAGCTTAGTTGAAGAAAAAGAAGTTTGGAGGTGTCCTTAAACATTCCTGGAAGAAAGTAAAACATCCGAGTATGGAGAAAGGCGACACTACAGTGAGATCTAAAAATCTCCCAGTTAGTTAATGTGTATAGTAATAGTTATGATGGTTCTCTCCTATGTTTAAAACCACCAGATGGAAACGCAGTTTCATCCCGGGCCTCTCAGCCATCATCTTTGGTCATTTAATTATAAACAAGTGTTTAATTTAAATGTGATGGTGGACAACGGGAATCGAGTTTGGGTTACTGTCTCTCTCTAGTGGTGATGTGTTGAAATATAAACTAACAAACCTGCATAATTAAACATAAATGCTGGAAAAAATTGGGAAAAAAGTAAGAAAACGTCAATAAATTGATTATAAAATGCGCTCTAAAATGCTAAAATTGAGGATTTATTGAGGTTTGACTTCATAAAAGGTTATGCCAGAAGGTTTTATGACATAAAACACCGGAAATGCTTTAATTTTGCATAAACTGATGTGCTAACTTGTATCTTAGCCTGGGATTAAATAGAGCGAACGCCTCAGGACATTCAGAAGTCTTCAGTCAGCGCTACCTTTAAACATGATTCCTCCCCACCGTCTATCTGGATGATGCAGCAGATAAGTGAAGGCCTTCTCCACAGCTTGGCACAGCATTTCATTGGAGGCTGAGCAGCATCAGCAGCATCAATGGCTCCAGGGCTTCCAGCTGGGGCTGCCTGCTGCCTCTGCCTGCCTACCAGCGCTGCGGCTGGGGTAAGTGGTGGACGGGCTAAAGGATTGCCCCAAGGCACCTCTCTTATGCACCAGTGGAAAAATAAATAAATAAATTCTGCTTCTCTGCTTTTCTTTACACTTTTGTCTGACAAAGTGAAGGATGTCATGACGAAGAAAGCTGTGTTTGCAAAACAAAGGAAAAGTCAATTAACAAAAAAATTAATCAAATGACCAATTATGCTTTTTTTATATTTTTGCATCAACAGTGTATGGGAATCTACAGTTTTAAATTATGCACACATTATTTTACAACTGCTGTACACAAAAAAAGGATTTTTTTAAGTCTGTCTTTTTTGTCATCTGGTGGTCAATTATAAACAAAAGAGAAAAACTTCAAGTAACTCTTCGAGCTATGAAAAAAACAAACGGTGCAACACACAAACTGCAAAAACGTAATACTGTTGACAATTTTCACACCCAACTAAAAACTGTGGAGCTTAAAGCACGTTGTTCTTCTGGCTGTTGCTGAGCAACAATGGCTACAATAAACGCAAAAAAAAAAAAAAAAAAAATTATTGCTTTTCCACAGGACGACCGCCGCCGACCGTCCGTTTGGGCTTTTCTGTGCCATTTCTGTTTGACTCCGACCCAATGTGACACATCTGCACCACGAAAGAACAAAAGTGACCTGGTCAGCACTGTGTGCAAAAACCATTAAAGACACACGTCAGGATGATTAAACTGATTGTTTTGGAGAATCAGGAAAATCCCTTCGCTGCTACAACCGCTTTTCATATTTTGGGACCTCAAATCAGAATCACTAAAACTCATTTTTAAATTAAAATAAAACCTTCACATATCAGATTTAGAGACTTAAGGGATGAGGCACCGATTTAAAAAAAAAAAAAAAAAAAAAAAAAACAGCCATTCTTTCACCTTCAGCTCAAAGGACAGCATTAGTGATTCCCCTCAGAATGTGCGAGTTTACTCTGCTTTAAGGACACTGCTGGCTCAATTGAGATTTAAAAAAACAACTATGGATTTTCACACATAACATTGGGAAATGTTAACAAGCAAGCAAGATAAAAGGTGGGTTTTTTTCATGCCAATTTGAGGTTTTACTACTATTACAGAACACACGATGCTGATGTGAGACAGGAAGCTGAACGCAGAGGTAGCCTAAGTTCTGTGCAACTCACACAAAGAGCTCCCAGTTTGTTTAAAGAGTTCCCACTGAGCCCTTCCTGACATCTTTATACCATCACATTAGCTCAGGTTTTGGACAGAAACCGCTCAACACATGGACGCCTTTGCTATTCTTCAATCGATGCTCCTTCAGATCACGTTTCAGTCTAAAACGCTTGGAAGACGACTTATAATGAAACAAGCGGGATGTTTCTAAATGAGCTAAAACTAAAAAGCAACAATTATCACACATGCTGAATAGATGGTGAATAAATAATTACAACCTTATGTCATGAAGGCAACACATTACAGATGTAGGCATGAGGCAGGATTGGCACAAAAATGTAACAGTTGTTAAAAAAAAGTGAAGAATTGGATTGAATTCTTTACCCAAAAAATGATTCAGGACAGAGGAAATGCAAGCAACCAAATTATGAACATAAAATTAAATCACACTTGTTTTACTGAAAAAAAACAACAAAAAAAATCAGTCTGGGAACACTTCATTCAAAGCTGTTTGGTTCTGATTTATAGTTCTTTGAATAAGATGCATATTATGCTAGTTTATAGTTGTTCAGCCAGTAGTGTGAGCATAAACATAAAGTTAGTGCAGCTTCCACTCGGCAGTCCAGCACCTCTGGCCGAGCTCTGTGCGCTCTACAGAGGAGATCTAGGCTAGTGAGGCAGAGCTCAGCGTGGGTCAAGAGTAAGAGATGCTATGCCTGCAGCTGGATAGTACCTTGATATTATAGGGAAAAGACAGAAAATGCATAAGCTGTCACCAGTAGAACGAGCGTGACAGGAAGTTGGCGGCTGTGCTGAGCCAGCCCATGCCATCCGTGATAGATCCTATGCGTGTGACGGCCTTGTCCTGCTCCTGGGACGGACTCTCGTCTTCAGGAAGGTAGTCTGGGATGTCCGTGTTCTCCTCTACCAGCACTGCCGCGTCTTCCTGGAATGGCACAATCATCTGCAAAAGAGAAAAATAACAACTTAAGGAGTGTTTTTTTTTCATAATTAATAAAAATTGTCAAAGAAAACAGCATTTTAAAAAAAATCAAAGTTCAGTTATTTTACAACAAACTCTGATTATGATCCATGAGTGAGTCAAGTCTGCCCCCTGCTGGCCGTTTGTTATATCGCTACCAATATAGCAAATGTTTAGACAAAAATCAATCCAGTTTTGTCAACTTTAGAATTTTATATGTAGTAAAAACATTATTTGGTATTGGACCATTGCAGTTTTCCTAGTATTTGTTTCCATATGAAAAGGTACAACAGGAAATAGTTAAATCCCAGGCAAAAAAAAAAAAAAAACAAATAGCCTGCAGGCTAAGGCAGAGATGTGACTAGCTAATCACGTCATTGTGAATAAGTCTCAGCCACAGGCTGAGAGTGGAGGGGGTTTACACTTCCTGCACACAGATACACACTCAGTGTCTGCCTTTCTTTAGGGAAACATTTGCCTTCCATGACATTTGCTCGTTTCCCTCAGCCGTCCTTACCTCTCCTCCGTCGTCTGTCTTCATCACCTGCTGCGCCTTCATCACTTTGGTGGAGTTAATTGCTGTTCCCAGTGCCTATGAAGAAGTGAAGACGCAGTTGCATTTATTTGTGTTGATTCCTGTGTCCATTTTTAGTAAATATACTTTGACACTGAAGCTACGTATTTGCATCTGTCGCGAGTTCAACAACGTGCTAAACGCAGATTCTTGAACACGTTAAGGTAACATTGGAAAAACAGGGAGGGGCTTCCTCTTCTTTTTCTACTGTTTATTAGCACATGTCTGCCACCTACAGTTGAAGGAGGCTTGGTGTGACATGTCAAAGCAGCACACTTCCATGAATTAAAGAGCAGGCGCCATCCATACATCATTAGAAAATCCAAGTCCCTGATTGGTCAAAGTTCGACCTGGTTTAATTTGCAGTGTGTGCTCAATGCGTTGCTAGACATTTACATAGACTTTTAATTAGAAGTGGCTGCTTGAGCTTGGGTTAAAATGTTATATAAAGAAGAAAAAAAAACTAAAAGAAACATTCTGAAACAATAAAACCATTAAAACTGTGAACAAACTTCTCACTAGAAAGTCAACCCTTTACTGCAAGGTGAAAACTGAGTGTTTCTACTTTTTTTCCTCAGATAGAGACTTACTTCAGCTTTAAGGTCAGAACGGATTCTGACAACACATCGCTTTACAGCCATCTGAAATGTGAAACTGATGACTCCTCGAATCTTTAACAAAGCCTCCTCACACAGACCTCTTCGAGCCTGCCAGCAGAGAGGAAGCAGGAAAGAAAAAAGAGCAATGTTAAAAAAAAAAATCAAACATTAGAGAAAAACTATAAAGTTTGAACAGATACACCACAAATAAAGCCTGTGATTCAACATCTTGTGTTTGATTTTTTTAAAGAAAAAAGTACCAGCATCTTGTTTTTGTTTTAAAAAACTCCTGCTTTGACATATTGTGTGCATGGCTTTCACATGCCTGAAAGGTCATCTATCTGCAGTAATGAAATCTGGCTATGAGCCGGCTTCCTGCAGTGCAACACTCGGGTTCAGCCTCAGCGTCCTGCTGTTCAATAGCTGACATTTACAACCTGACCCCTCCATTCCCCGCTCAGGTGCCAGATAGACACCCCAAGATGCTTTGGCAACACTGTGATCATGACAGCAGCAAACATATTAATCTGAAGTGAGACTTTTTCCCTATCATCAGATGCCCGGTGCGTGCTCGAGCAAGACAAATGCATGGCAGTGAGACGAGCCAAAACCTACGGAGTCGTCCAGTCCGTCAATGTGCAGCACTACAGTTTTGGCCCTCTTGTTGCTCGAGCCGAGGAAGAAATGGGCTTTACGTCGGCAGGAGGCAGCAGCTGCCTCGGCCTGTTCGGCTTCTTCTTTACCAGCCGACTGCAGAATCTCATAGATCTCAGAAGCCAGCAGTTTGGTCTCCCCAGGAGATGTACTCCTGTGGGGTGAGGAACAGCAATGGTAAATGGCAGATAGTGCAACATTAAGTCAAATGTGTTGTTTTATAATATGCTAATATCACAAGAAAACAAACATCATAGATGTGATCTTTTTTTTCAGAACGACAATAGCTGAATCTCTTAACTCTTTACAAGACAATTGAAGGGGTCAACTTCATATAAGGCTGAAATTATTTCAAGAGTTGTAATGAGTGTAGTACGCTTTCAGGTTGGATGTCTCTGCTTTTATTAGTGATATTTATTTTCACTAAAAAAGGGAAAAAACACAATTTTCAAGTGATTTCTTCCTTTTAAGGGTTATTTGCACTAGCCAACAGCGAATGCAGTTTATTCTTGATAAACAGAATGCTCTACTAAAAACAAAGGTGTCAAATCTGCAATTTAAATCTGTATAAATTAAAGTCTTTGCATATCGTTCTGTAACAAATGTGCTTTGTTTTAATGCTGTTCAAAATCTACATTAGGTTTTTATTTTCTAAAAAAAAAACAACTTTGTTTTACAAGTCGTTTTCCCTAAGAAGAAATAATGAAAATAATGGCAAAATTATGCAGTGGGTCATTTGTGTTGTTTGTGTAAATATACAAGCAGAGTTCACAAAGGGGGAATACTTTCAAATGATGGTCTAGTTTTCAAAAATCCCACTATGCATGGTTGTGTTACTGTGCATTAATAAGGCAGTAGGTCATACTTCTTACCAATTAAACAACTAAAACAAAGCCAGGCCTTAATGAGATGTGGTGATTTGGTCTTAATAGTCAAGTTAATAAATTAGAAAAAGACTTGTCTCAACACAAGTTTAGAATTAATAAAAATAACAACAAGTAAAAGAATACTAGTAATAAAACTGCTGCACTGGAAGAATATTTTCTCATTGAATCATTATTTCCAAAAGTGATTCAAAAAGACTAAAGCAATCCCAAATACTAAAAACATTGTATCTCTTCCTACTAAACCCCTAAAACAGGGGTGTCAAAGTCAATCACACAGGGGGCCAAAATCCAAAACACATGTTAGGCCGCGGGCCGAACAGGATAAACATTTATCGAAAACTCTGAAACTACATTTCTAAAACTTTAATACTGTAACTTTATTACATAATTATGAACTAGATATTAGGCATTACCTCCGATAATATTAGTGTGAATGCTGTAAGATGAATTTGGCCGCTGAAGATGCTGAAATTGATAGCTGAACAAGCTAAAGCTGATGGATGAATATGCTGAAGCAGATAGCCAGCTAGAATATAAGCTAAATGCCTTATTAGCCTAAAAACAACAAAAAAAAAACTTAAGTTAGTCAAAACAGCTAGCATGTAGCTGCAAAAATTGCTAAACTTCAAAATAGCCTAAAAAATATTAGTAAATGCCAAAACAGTCAAAAAAGCTAGTATAAAACTGTAACTTCTTAACATAATTATGAATAATAAAAAGTCAGGAATATTATTCCCGAATAAATCAACTTAAACCTTAAATAACTTTCTGTATTTTACTATCCATAATAATACATTTAGCAAAATTATACAAGTTATAAATGAATGAAAGATAACATCGGGTCATTCATAACAATAAAATAAAATTATCTGGAGGGCCGGATAGAATTACCCGGAGGGCCGGATCCGGCCCCCGGGCCTTGACTTTGACACATGTGCCCTAAAAGCTTCATCAATAATGTTTATTCTCAACCTAAATCATCCTTCTCAAACTTTAATAATTTTATTTTAATAAAGAGAAGTACAAAAATGTCAAGCCTTATGTTTAGCATAGAATCTATTTTCTTAAGAGAGTAAAATCGTCTTTTTAACAGAAGCAAGGTGATAAGGTAAATTTTATGGGGGATAGGGGATTACCTTTGGCCTCACTGCTTCCTCTGTCACAAAATCCCCACTTTGTCTACACAGTATCCATTAGTGACAGTTGCCTAGAGGGTGCTATTTCCATGTTTGCTTTATGGGAGCCTATAAGGTCAAATCCCAAATGAAGTCGTCCCAGAAGTTAAAATGTTTGGTCTTTTTCTATAGCTGTGAACAAAACAGGCTAAATATGTATCTTTTCTCGAAGGAGTTAAATATAATATTTGCCTCTCTGCTGTGTAGTTGTGTTGAACCCTTCCTCACAGATTTAAACAGATAGAGTTGTGACTGTAACACTTTGTTGCTGTTTATGCAGGTCTCCTCTCAAAGCCAAACTGCAGACTAAGAAGTGAGGTTTTTTTTTTTTCTGTTTGTTATTTCTTATTATAAGAATCCGCAACGCCCCAATACAATGTCCTGCAACAGACTTTCAACTAATACAGGTTATGATAAGTAGAAAGAACGAAAATTGAATTTTTAACACCTGAAAAAAAATTAAAAAATGTCTCCAAAAACATTTCAATGTCAAGTAAACAGAATGATCCAGTAATTAGAAAAACCAAACACAAACTGCTTAACTGTTTTTGTGTTCAACTGATAGAATAAAGGTTTGAGACACATAAGTACAAATAAAAAATGTGTAATGTGGACTTGCTTTTGCATGACATTCTGCAAACTCAGCATCATGCCCAGCTCGCTTTTCATCTTCTCCCTGTTGGCTCGACATTCAGCCAGGTAACGAACAGCCTGCAAGGAAGAGGGGAAGTCATTACGTCTTCAAAGATCAAATCTGAAACACTTAAACAACAAATTCTGACAGAAACCCATTTGACAGTCCAAAAAAAATTTTTAATTTAAGGGTTAGCAGTTTGTTTTTTTTTTACCTATAACAATTTCAGGGAAATATGCCAGATTTTCTTACCAATAATGCAGAGTAGACGACCTGTGGATTTGGGTGGTCAAAAAACAGGATCAGACCTGGTAGACAGCCTTGGTCCTCTACTATGGCCCGTCGATTCAATGGGTCTGCAGCAAGATCTCGTAGCTGGTTCACCACGGTCAGTGCATCCATCTCTGCACTCATGGTGCTGCTGGTTTTGATGACATGTGCATCAAACTGCCCTGTTCTCCTTACTAAAACTACAACACAAATAAATCAGAACATCTGTGATGTAATATAGAAATACAAAAAAAAGATATACAAATTAATATTTTTAAAAAATATGGTTATTTTCAATTTAAGTCTGGCATTAGTCAATTGGATGTTTTTGATAGGATTATTTGTTTGTTTTATAACTGCAAGAATTTCAATGTAATTGTAAAATTAAGTCTTCTAATTATTTTTAATATGCTTGAATACTTGATAAATCACAATAAATTAGCTATGATAAAGTTTGTTTGTTTATATAACAAAAGATGCTGATTAAAAACAACATGATTTCTTCACCATAGATAAACGTTAAGATTTAAATCCATTATAGACTGCTTTGTTTTTGTTTATTGTAACTTTTCTGGTACCTTTTCTGTCCTCATACAGAAATCAAAATTTGTTTAAAAGCTCAAGGACTGAAGTAAACACAAAACTAAAGCACGTGACTAATATTGACAAAACTACGGGTTTTACACAGCAATCGATAATGTAGTCGTCAATAAACCAGTCAATTAAATATCGTGATCGTTCAATAATGTTATTTGAATTAAATGTATCTCAACATAAACTATTTTTTAATTAAAAATAACAATATTTCAACCGATTAAACAAAGACAACTTATTTGACCCACAATTTCCCCGCATACGACGCCCTGTGGTATCCAGGAGCTAGCCGGCTAAGCTAAGCTAGCAAGTGTTATTTGTCAGTTCCACCATACCTTAAGGTCAGTCCTCATTAAAAATCCAACCCGAACCCCACTCCACTTCAGACACAACTTATCTAAAATGTCCGAAGAACAAATAACTGTGTTGCGTTGACGTCCCAAGAACTAAATGCTAAGAATATTTCACAAAAAGGCCGTGTCTCTTCTGTCTTGCCTGCGCCTCTTTAGCTAGCAGCTGTGTGCACACTGCACAGTGTTTTGGGTTTTGTGGTGCAGCTGTTTTGTTATCAAGGGCATCCCAGTGTTCCACGGGCATTCCGGTAATATAGAATGACAGTTTCTCAACGGGATGGACAAGGGGATAAAACGAACGTCCTAAGACTTCCTTAAAAATGATTGGGCACTGTCATTTGATGGAATGTGTTGATGACAAATTGTCAACCAGAAGATTCACCCTGCTAAACACTGATTGGATATTGTTCTTGTCAATCAAAAATAACAACCAATAGTCTTATTTGTTGTCCCACCTCCATTCCCACAGAAAAATTTGCTCAACGTGTGTTCCTAAGCTCTTCCCACACTGACGCAGATGTCCGCCGGCTTGTCAAGGTGGAAGAAAACTTTAGGCTACCGAACCTGGTACGTTATTTTCAGACACTAATATTCTTTTCCAACTGTATATTTAAGTAAAAAAATAAGTTGCAGTGGCTTGTACTTTTAAATTATGCAGTATACTTACTTTAAGAGTTTGAAGAAAGTTGTTTATTTGTTAAGAAATAGCCTGTCCGCTACGCTAGGCGACAATTAGCCTCTTTCTCCGCTAACCAAAAATTAAGAAACCAGCCACTAAAATGTTTAGCTAAATGGTTTCAAGTTTGGATAAAATGTTTTGGTTGTTTTTTTTTAAAGGTCATTTTAGCAATAAAAAGCTACCTTTTTTTTTCTTCATTAGACTGTTTATGGACAGCGAAGTTACATCGGGGCAAAGCAGAAAACAATAAAGGAAGAAATATTAAAATTAGCTCATAGGAATTGTGTTTAATTTTATAGTGATTTTATCGATATATTTAGCTCACTTTAGGGGTTATTATGATGTTTTCACGTGTTTTCTTCTGTTTTTAGATGATGTTGATCTTAGTGCGTGGTCTCACCTGCTCTTAGGAGGTTAAGCTGAGTGAAGGACATGCGTGGATTGAAATGGACTCGGTATATAGAAGACTGTGAAGACTTCTGATGAGTTTTCACACTTAAAATTTAGCCTGAAAATATTGCAAATCAGACAACACAACTCTGTGTTATTCTGTTGCAGGCTTATGGATCAGCAAAGCCCTATGGGTCTTCAAGAAGTATTGTAAGAAGAATAGGTTCAAATCTTCCTTTTGGGGCTTGTCCTCGGATTCATTTTCAGGTAAGAATGTTTTTATACTCAAAAGATTCTCCATAAAGGAAACTAAATTTTTTTGTTCATTTGTTGACTAATTTAGCATTTTCCTGCTTCTACCCTTTCTTTTGTACTCTTCAATAAATTGCAAGCCCTCTTCCAAAGCTTGTTTACTTGTGCTTATGAGACTGTTTTCATTTCTGAACCATAAACAGAGCCGTCATCACGTTGGGGTTGTTATTTTGCTCTCTGTCAAATTTCTTGTTTTGTTGACAGGGATTTCAACTATATTTTTTAAGTATTATTAGTATTTAACTTTTTGCTTAAACTCTTCTGCCTTTAACACCTTTCTTTCCTCTCTTTTTGTCTTTTGTTTCCAGCCTCTCTTATTTTATGGAAGTGCAGTTTGTCTGCTTTAGGTCAGTTTGCTCAGCAACCTTCAACAACCTTGAGCTAGCTAAAGAATCACTGAGCTGCTGTCTAACATTTAAACTTTAAATGTGTGTGTATTCCTTGTGTTTTTCCTGAATGTGCTTAACTCCTTTTAATGTATTGATTAAGGCAAAGATAACATTCTTATAGTTGAAAATTAAATATCTACTTAACATTTTTCTCTAAACCAAAGGTTTATTTCTTCCTGTGTTTGCACTTTCTCTTGATGTGTTTAGAGACTTAAAGTCCCACTCCAACTATTGTGATCTTTTAATTTATGATTATGCAGTTTTTAGCCTAAAACAAAAAGCCTGTGTCGTTTTTTTAAGACATATTTTCTGCAGAGTGGCATTAGGTCACCAGAAATTTGCCTCTGTGGGGACTGGGCTTTTGGCGCAAAAGTAGCCCTACCTTAATATCCCAGCATTCCTTTGTTTACACTCTCTCCCGCATGTTACTATTAGCAAAATAAAAAAACGGCAAACAACATTGGAGCTATCCAGCCATACAGTTTCGAGCCAGTTTAGACGAGGAAAATACAAATTTTAATGATTTTAATGGACCTATTTGTTTGCAAGTGGATGCATCAGAATTGGAGTGGAAAAAAGAGACGTTGGCCAACTGACCACAGTTGCTTCATCAAAAAACTTTTACTTTTTCAAATTCCGAGTTTTCCTTTGCTCCATCCCAATTCAAGTAAATCAAGTAAAGAAATACTCAGCAAAGCAGTTTTAATCTTAAATTTTTTTTAAATAAACAATGTTTAAAACCTGATTTTCATTGGAGTGTGTTTTTAAGTGTCTTAAATTAAAAAGTATGGCATCCTTGAATGGCTTTTATTTGTTTTTTTTTATTATTGCATCCCATTTCTAGACATTTAAAAGATGTACACCTTTTAACTTCTGTTTTCTTTCAAGTTTGCTTTTCTTTTTCACACAACTCTTGACCATCATCGCATTATCTGTTTGTGATGCATTAATTATTTAAATTAATGTAAGTCTTAGAGTTGTTTTTTTGTGTTGTGGCAGATTTTTTTTAGTAGTTAAGTTTTCTTTTGTAGTGTGCATTGCTGTGTCTTCTCAATAGTGACTGTGGCCTCTTCCCCTCTCTATCTGACAGCTTTACCCGTACACAAAGGATGCTGGTGTCCTTATCACCACCAGGGGGCCCAACGGCCTGGTGGCCAGTCTGGCAGATATTGCCTTTATTGACAGAGAGGATGACCACTATTCTGACACATCCGGGTGAGGACACAGATCTAAAATTCTAAAATAATTCCTGTTAATGTAATGTAAATTTTGAATGTGCATCGGTAATACCTGCGTTTTGCTTATTTGAAACAGGTCTGAAATCTCACAGGGGCTCATGTTTCGAGCGACGAGGCATGACTTTCAAAGAAGACCCCTAACCCGTCAGAGATCACTACCCAGCATGCCCGAGGGAGTTCCAGATCCACAGAGTGCAACGGTTGCAAATGATGAGGCTTTTCAGAAAATCAGCCTTCTAGAAGCTGAACTTGCAAAACTCAGAGCTCAAATAGCTCAAATTGTCTTGACTCAAGAAAAGGCTGCACAGTCAGGTATCAGATTATTTACTCTGCAGGATCCTTTTTTTTTACATTTTAATTCCACAATTATACCTCTAGATGGCAGCAGATCTTTTTGTGTCGATCCTTCATTTTTTCCCCTTCTTTTTGTTGCACCAGCTGCTACCACAGGGGGACCTCCACCCCCTCCACCTTCTGGCAATCTGCCTCCACCACCACCACCACCACCGCCTCCTCCACCACCGCCACCACCCCCAGGTCTACAGCGAACATTTTCTGCCATTGATTTAATAAGAGAGCGCAAAGGAAAGAAGACCAACCAATCAACAGTTTTGGATTCAAGGCCAGCAGAAGTCCCCAACATGCTGGAGGTTCTGAAAGACCTCAACAAAGTTAGGCTGCGATCTGTGAATAGGTTGGTTTTCAAACTAGTCATACTAGTTTTAAAGAATGACACACTTTTATTTTTGAGAATGGGAAATAATTACCTCTTTTTTTTGCCCTTCTGTTTCTGAGTGGTAACATTGTTGGATGTAAAATCTGTTTTATAGTGTAGTTGTACTTTAAAGTCCCACTGAAACTATATATTTTTCTTTTGTAAAAGCGTTCCCTGTGGTCTTTCAATTATGATTATGCATTTTTAAACAATTTTTTTTTTTAAGTGTAATTTTTAAGCCATATTTCTGCAGAGCGGCAGGGGTTCATCAAAAAGTTGCCTCTGGGTTTGAGGGTTTTATCTTAAATTCTTGTATATTTGTCTTCCATCATGAGAAGAACGCTACAAGAACATGTTAAAAACACAATTTTTTTTATCGGAGTGCATCTTTAAATACAATTTTTTTTTTTTTTGTTAAAATTTTAGTTTGCAAATTAGATACAGCCGCTCGAGTTTCTCTGGTTTGTTAATGGGATCTTCTGTGTCACAATTCCTTTCCCTGCAAACATTTTTGCAGTCGGCCAGCTGAAGATGTTGCCAAAGTGAAATCCAAAGAGCCAGCTGATGCTGCAACTCTCATCGCCGAAGCCCTCAAGCGCAAGTTTGCTCATCGCCATCGATGCAACAGCGAACAGGACTCCGTGGACGACTTCAAACTTACTATCAAAGAAGTCAAACCTCAAAGTGAAACGCCCCTGGTGAGAAATATCTGTTCTCTCATACACAGTATAGTTTTAATTTTGCAGTGAGTGCTTTTGTTTGTTTTTTAGTGTTTATCTAAATGTGATCCAGATGTGTGAAACTTTCCTGATCTGTTTGGATTTTTTGTCTTCACAGTTCGGGCAGCACATGTTGAAATCAACTGGAAAGAGAACGTTTCTTTAAGCTGCAGAGTCGACTGGATCTAATGGAAGTAAACCTTTTAATTTCAGCTTTCTGTGGAATGACCAAGGAATCTCCTCGAGTCTTAAACGCTAGTTTATCAGTCCTGTACGAATGTGGCTAGTTTTGCACTTTTTATATTTATCTGCTTATAGTTTTACAAGTTAAAAACCAAAAATAACACAATTTGTTTTATTTTTTATCTTTATTTGTGAAATGTATTTGCACATGTCAGGACTTGTCAGTTTTATAAGTATTTTGAAGGCTGTATGTCTACTAGCATGTAGAAATTGATCCATTTGTGTTCAAAACTTGTTGGTTTCCTAGTAAGAAAAATTAGATTTTAACAGTGAATTGTCACATTTTCAATCAATAATTAAAAGGGATAAAGTAAATGTTTATCTTCTGTGCCTTTACAGATTCAATGTTGCTGTTTGTCATTTATTTTTCCATGGAAGGACCCAAATACATTCCACTGATGCTTCTAAATGTTTTTCTTGTGTTTTATTTTTGATTAAATTATTCATAAACAGTGTTGGGAATTTATGCTTCTTGGTTAAATTTTTTTGGCACATGAGCAGCCATGCTTTTTCTTTTTAGATTAGCTTTTGTTTGTAGGGGTAGCATCTCATCCTCTGTCACCCAAAACAATCAGGACACAAAGTAAACTAGATGAGAGATCATTTTGTTCTAGAACCAGAAGTACTTCCTGAATCCTGAGCCACGTTGGGTTTTAGGGCATTTTACGCATTTCTGGATGAATACATGTGTTAGAAGCTGCTCAGGGTAAACACTTACCTTTTATAAAGGGCAGGTGAGCTGAGTGTGTCAGTAACTGATCTCCTTTTGAGATTTTGGAGAATAATTGCCAAATCTTTCAATAAAAAAAAAAAAATCCTGATTTTGTCTCTGATTTTCTTCATTTCATTTGAGGAAGTAAATTGGTTTTGGGCAGCCATTGAAACTGTAAAATACCCACTCTGATGAAATTTTTTTATTCTGTTGCGTCTTTCTGATAATGGACATATTAAGAGAATTGAATAAAATTGCATTTCTGAGTATTTCTTTGTTCAAATCTTTGTGAGTCAGGAGCAGCTGGGAAAAAATTGAGTTTGAAAAAGAGGGAAAACACAATGGGCATGGGAAAGGGGAAAAGCAGCAGTGTTGCTATGGTCCCACCCACAACTCTGAGGCAATTTTCTACAGAAGCCGTCATTGGAAAATGATAGATTTTTGATTAGGGATAGGCTGGACATTTTTATTTCAGAGACATTTTTTGAAAGGAATTTTATTGATCATCTTAAAGAGTTTCTGTAATCTATTTTTATGAATATAATCGTCTTAATTTAGTGATTGTATTGTTATTTTATCTTGATTCGGTAACTCCTTTCTTCTTAAAAGGTCTTGCCTTTTGCCAGGCCACAGTTCCAAATATATTTTTTTTTTCCCTCAATCTGTCTAGCCTTAATAAACAGAGGTCAAATCATAAAAAATGGCATAATCATAATTAAACTGCAGCTTGTACTGGGAAAAGTTTCAAGAGATGACCAGATTGAGTCTTCAAACTCTACCTCATTTTTTTTACCCTTGTTAAGAATGCCTAAAGTATAGGAGTGCATGTTTTGAGTTATGAAAATTAACAACAGGTTTTATTATTCAAATTGGAACTGCAACAGGCATGTATCAAAAAGGTCAAAACAGCAAAGCCTTTACAAAACCTGGCTCGACACTGAAGTCTTCCCAAAAAATGGCTGTCGCAACAAATTGTAAACAGTTTTGTCAACAGTCTTACAGCACTTACAGCAAAAATACTAATCAGCTAAAGTAAGAAAAGCACCTGTTTCCTGTCAAAAGAACACAAACACAATCCGAGCCACTATACAGAGTCGAAAGAGACAAAATCAAACAAAGAAATGGAATGTTCAAATTCACACGGCCAGTTTGTTTTCATACAAAACACACACACCAAAACCAAAAATAAAGAATAAGTCAGCCGTAGTTGTTCCTCAACGAAAAGGCAAAGGGATTGGACAGTGCATTCGAACAAGCACACCATGCACTTGATGGGAAAGAGGAGTCGGTTTGGTCACTTAGCATAGTTTGTGCATAGTTATAAGGCATCAGTCGAGCAGTCCTTTAGGTTTCATGTGGCTGTGAGAGACATTCTGCAGGGAGGGAGCCTCCGTCAGCTGATCCGAGCACTATCAAAGAAACCATGCACTGTCCGTCCTCTCCTCCACCTCCCTCCCTCGTGAAAGAGACGGGAAAAACCCTGAGCGAGTAGAGTTGCATGGGGTGGAGTTCCAGGTGAGATGCAGGCGCGGGGGGGACTGACCGATCTCCCCCTCTGCCGGGGAGTTAAACCAGGGCTGGATGAGGACACACACATATCTGAAAATGACTACATCAAACAATAACACGGTTGACAGGATGTCGAGGAGAGGTCACAGAGACGTAGCTGCACACCCAGCATCACAGTTGGAGTGCAAGAACACATGGTAGCACAGGTGGAGTCCTTTATGGCATCTGGTGTGTTAGAATCAGGTTCTGCTCATGGCTTCAGCAGTGGGATGACAGTTCAAACGAGTGGTTCTTCACATCTGTGCTTCAGAAGGCAAACCGTGGAGCCGACAGGATTCACCTCAGTTTAAAGAAAGAGTTCAACAAACACGGAGATGCGTAAACAGTCTTCATAGAGGCAGCAGAAGAACTGGGCTTGTCACTTTTTTTTTTTTCTTGAACACGAGGAAGAATCTTCAATATAAATGCAACATGGCATGAATCGAAAGTCTCAGAGGGGTTTCATGTCTCAATACTCCAGTTGTCTCAGTTTCAATCATTCTTCAAAACAATTTTTTTCTTAAATGGCACTTCAAAAAAAATACCAGAAGTCTTATTCGCTCTGTACACTGCTTTCCCCTTAAAGTTCACAAAACAAAACAAAAAGAGTGGTGTTTTCAGTCAGTAATGCCTATTCTATAGTGGACAAATAAATAAACGGAACAAATAAAATACAGCAGTAGGCAAATGAGGTATCTATGTATTGCTCTATGCCGAAACGGGGGAATTAAAAATTAAATAAATTAAATAAAAATCAGTGGTTCACCTAGATGGGAGGCGGATGCAAAGAAAAAAAAAAAGAAAGTTGGTGTCCACTTGGGAAAGCTTGGATGCTTGGGTCAGAGGTCAGGAGGCGGGGTCGAAGGAGCGCACAGGGAGTGTCAGGATTCTAGGCTTCCCTGAGGTATTTCTTTGGAGCTGCTTCCTCCTGCGGCGGCGTTCTCTGCGGCGGCCGCTCCGGGCTCGGCCTCCTCAGAGACGGGGGTTTGTTCCTGCTGCAAGCCCCCCCAGCTGGCTTTGTTCAGCCCCATGTGGCCTAACATGGTCTGGGACAAACGCGTGTCGGAGAAGCGGGCCCACTCTGCGAACAGCGGCTCCACCACGTACGACATAAATCCTACGGGGATAAAGTTTAATTAGAAAACACATTTTCAACAAGTTATAAAAGATTAGTCAGTGCACAGCAAACTTGCCTATTTGAATGTTGCCAACTGTGTTTGCTTCTCTGTCACAAAGAGGGCTGACTTCAAGTTTGTGCTTCTTCTCGATGTCTCCTGCATGAACAGAGCGATGATGGAGGTTAGGATTCACGCTATGACCAAACACCAGAGGAGCAGTTCTGAAGCTACGGTCACGCCGCCATCAGCGACACACATTCAAGCAAACACTTCCAATTAGAACCCTGTGTGAACCCGCAACCTGTGTAGCTAGACAAGTTTCTACAACTGTTTTCAGGCTCAATGTACAAACAAAGGTGGGAATCTTCTGGCATTTGATTACAACCATGAGGCAACAAAATGTTTCTCTTTACTGCAAGACACTAAACCAGGGGTGGACAAACTACAGCCCGGGGTCCAAATACGACCCGTTGAACCTTTTAATCTGGCCCGCCACACTGGAATAAATTATATTGATAATCCATATTAATGCTTTATATTTCCCTGTCATTCTGGTGTCTCCCCTTAGATCATGGGTGTCTAAATCCAGTCTTCAAGGGCCGTTCTCCTGCTGGTTTTCCAGAAATGCTGATTTTCTGCATCAGACGTGTTTAGCCAATAAGGAGCTTCGGAGGCAGGTTGGTTGGACAACCTGTAGGCCCTCGAGGACCAACTTTGGACACCCCTGCCTTTGATGATGCACCACAAATACACTGACTTATGTTTAGTTGCAGAAAGTTATGTCACATTCATGCTGTGTTGGAAGATTTGTTGTTTTTCTCACTTTCGTGTATGTTTTTTGACTCAAGACAGTTACTTTTCCAATCATTCCAACACAACAAACAGCATATTTCTGAGTGTTTTTCCCTGAAAGACATTAAATAGGAACAAAAGTTACAGATTTTAAACAAAAAAGCCTGTTTTTGTCCAGATTCCATGTTGTTTCTTTCTCATATGAGGTCATTTACCAGAGCATTTTAAGAATTAAGAAAATTGGATGTGGAAAAGAAATTAATAACTGGGGTTTGTGTCCAGGCCGGGATTTTATGACACCATATCCTGATGTCAGAATAGAGATGTAAAAGAAAAAGAATGGACAAAGATTCTCTAGATTTGCACCGCTTTGACATTTCACACCAAGCCTCTTCTACCTCTGGACATGCGCTGTAGCAAAAGCAAAAGAAGCCCTTCCCTGCTTGTCCAGTGTGAACGCTGTGAATATAGCTCCAGACAGACAGATCACCTTGTTGGAAGAACTCCTCTGTCACTCTCTCGCTCCACTGTTTGCTCAGCTCCCAGGGTCTGCAGGGGTTGCAGATGTCCGCACATTTCAGAGCCATCTGAGCAGTTTGAGAATGAGAGGCGAAATTAGAAACCACTGCACCGCTGACCCGAACGGCAGAACAACAGCAGGGAACAAACCTGCAGGACGAAGTGTCGGTGGCTGCCGTTGCTTAAGCACAAGTTCTCCTTGTCCAGGTGCATGCGAAACCTGGACAGGTAGTCGTTCTGCCTGCTGATGTCTGTGGCCAGAATTAGGGAGCCCAACTCCCTCTCCATGTTTAAACTACAAGAAAATAGTTTAACATGATCAGCATTGGTTAGCCGTCTCTTTACAAAACCAAAAATTAAGACACTAACTGACCTGTCCTCAGCAGGTAAATGAGAGAACAGCCTGGTCTCTCTGAGGAGGCCCACTGCCGACTTCCAGTGGTGGTTTTCCAAAACTGAGGTATTCTGTTAGCAGAGAGAAAAAAAAGCTCATTAACACACAGGGTGACTTTGGAATAGTAAAGTTCTGGAGTCTGCAGAAGAACTGACGCGTCTCTTACTCTATAGAGTGTGGCTAGATAGTGGTCAGTCTTAATGAGGAAAGGCTGGTTGACCCCAGGATGACCCAGGTCATGTGTGGCAGCTGCTAGGAGACCCAGAAGGATGTCATAGGAGGTCAGAGACTTTGCAAGCTGCACCCACAAAAACAAAACAGAAACAGAGTTATTAAGATCTGGATCATTTAGATTGTTATGGAGAACAACTAAAAGATGAAATCCTCTGGAAATATTTAGGCAGCGATGGGGGAGGGTTCTTACCATGGGCTCCTGCAGGAAGCAGTACATGGCCTGTGTGACATCTGCAGCATGGACAGCATTGTGGTACGGGTTGTCGTTGTGGTAGTCCTCCTGAACCATGACCAGAAACCTCCAGAGTTTCACCATATCTAGCTGGAAGAGCTCCACCAGGCCGTACTTGTTCAGCAGGTGGAAAGTCAGTGTAACCAGGCTGTTCCCTAAACAGAGAGGATTGCACAGTCACATACAGTACATGTGCAAACTCTTATCTTTTCTTCTTAAATCTTCTCTTCAGCTTCCTTGTAAATACTTTTTTTCATTTCCTCAGCCAGAAACACACGGAAAGCGCTTTATGGACCAAATATCTAAAGAGCTTTACTTAAAAACAATCAAATAACTACCGTATTTTTAGGGTTTTTTACAGTTTGGCGTGAGGTATAAATTATACTTAGTGTGACTTATGTGATTTAAAAAAATAAAAATAATAGCAGCAACCACCAGAGGGAACTATAGTTGTGAGTATCAGGATTTGGTACTGACAGCAACACAGAAGAAGCATTGCTCAGTCTGACGCCAGGCTTTCAGTCACAGAAAGAATTTGACAAATTTAGTGATTTAAAATGATATAAAGTTATTAATTGACTTGTTAGCATGTCTTCATGTTAAGGTTATTTTAAAATTCTTCATATATTCCGCTAAAATTCTAGATTTCTCCTTTTTCATGAAGCTAAATAAATATCAATGTTTGAGAAGTGCACATATTAATGAAATGTACATTCTTGTTATTGTATTTTGCTTAATTTCGTCGAAAAGTGTAATATAAATACTATTTTTTTCTTTATTGTACATTTTGGAGATTTTTTTTTTGCAATTTATACTCCTCAGCAACTTATAGTCTGAAAAATACAGTAAGTATTCTCAGTTGTTTAGCATAAAGATTTTACTGTTTAACATAGAAAAGCCATTAAAACTTTAAACATTTGCATGTTTTTAATGTGTTACATTTGAACATAGGGATTTTTATTTTATTTTTTTAACCAGTGAGGGCCATATTAGGACAGTATGATGAAAGGTAAAACCTTTGGAAGCCAAAAACGGCCTGCCCTACTTTTATTTATATTTTTATTATTGTTTTTTTTTTTTTAGATAACGGGATCCACTTTTTCGTTATCATGAGAAAACAAAAACTGTTTTCTTGTGAACAATTAGTCAAACTGATCAATTATAAATGGATCAGTTATTCTGGTGTTCGTCATTTTCTCTAACAAACTGAGTGTTTTTGTTGTTAACCACAATACTAAAGAGATTTAAAACAGGTTAAGTGTTTCATAGCAGGAAAGAGAGAGATGATTTTTTTCTTATTTGAAATTGAAGTTTCTACAAATTAAAAAAAGAAATTTAGAAATGATTTCATATTGTTCTTATCCATCTACAAAGGTCTGTTAATGTCATTTTTGTTAAATCTTTAAAGACTACGTTCTCTTTTTTTCACAAATACGGTGGCATCTCTGAACTTTTATGTGTTCCAGTCACTGAAATGTTTCTATGGCAATTCTTTGATATTAAAGCAGCTCTTTCTGATTTGCAAAAACTTTCAGCTTTTGAGTCAACTATGACTAGGACTTTCATACCTAAACTTTATGAATATAAAGCCTTAATCTAAGTAGGATTTGCTCTGAAGCTCAACTGTCTGGAAATGAGCTTTGAGTCACAAATTAATGTTAATCCTATAGGTGGCGCCAGCGGTAACGTGGACTCTGAAACAGAGGGGATGCTGGATTCTGTGTGCACAACTCTCAGTTTTGTGACATTCGGAAAAGCTTCCCAACAGAATTATACGACATATTTTACTTGCCATTTGTTAATCTATCAAAGAGGAAAATGTCAAAGTTCCAGTTGCCAACTTTCTCCAGCATGCACTGAAATGAAAGCAAGAAAAGAATCGAAAAGTTATTCATTTATGAACCAAAAGTTTGCTGTTTCTGTTTTATTCTGTGACATACTTGAGCCTGTCCGTTGTAGTCTTCATCCAAGATGTGGAGCGGAATCTGCTGGGAGATTCCCCGCAGCAGGCGGGATGAGTGCAAGTATCTCTGGAAGCTGAGCAATCTGTGAACTCTCCTTTCAGTGCCTGAGCTGTCCGATGAGGACCCATAGCCCAGCCGTGCTGTGTGCACACAAAAAGATATTTCACAACACAAGGCAACATTTGTCGATAACTTGCACAATGTTCATTTTTTTGGTTTGTTTCAGAAGTTCATTAGGCTGGAAGCATCGTTTGGCTCGGTCCAGCTTGGCAGGGATCTAACACCGACAGTGATACACAAACAGTCGCTGCTGACACAGCCTCCCACTCATAAGCCTTTCGTCTGGGATCATGCAGCAGACATGCTTCGTCAGTGGTCTTTATCAAACAAACATACACAACAAAGGCACTTTGTCTCTTTAAACTGTGGCTATAATCCACAAATACGTCAGCATGAGGCAGGATTACCTTTGGGTCAAAATGCCACAGAAAATTACCACAAGTCTTTAACTGTTTGATCACTTCAATCAACTTTCATTCAGCAAAAGTGGATTCAGTAAAAACATCACATTCTTTGGATCACAATGACTGCATGTGAAAATCCAAAAAAATAAATAAAAGACAAACTTTTGAGTTTGAGAGTAAACTGCTTTCAAATTTATGCAACAGCATCAACATTTAGAGTCAAATTAAAACCACAACTTACTGTGAAGTGTTCTGAAGTCGATGCGCAGGTATGGGTGGGAGCTCCTTCGTTCGGGTTCAAATCCAACCTGACTTCTCACTCTCACATCTCCTAGAAGAAATCAACACTTATTTCCTCAACATTTATACTGCAAAATAAAAAAACACACACACACAGTGTGTCAATGTTCTCACACACGCAGCACTAATGGGCTTCTTGCTGTAAGTACTTATAAAGATGAGATTTACCACACAAACACGACCAGGGCTACAAGACAAAACGCCAAATTAAAACTCAGCCCCACCCCTTAAGACAAAGCATCTAATATGGATGAAAAACTGTTTTCTGGCAATATTCAAATACTAAATCCAAACACTGCGTTTTTTCAGCCTTTGAATTATTATTATTATTTTTTTACCTATTTTATTAATAATAAATTGTAATATTTTCCTTGAAATATAAGTATGTACATATTTCTATTTTTCTTTGGAATTTTAAGACAAAAAATAAAATAAATTAATGTTTTGGACTTATTATAGTACTTTATTTCATATGTGTTAGGATTTTGACCCAGTCAGCTCATATTATTGAACCAATTACTCAGAATGTGAGAAAACGGATGCTTGATGTGCTCCAAATTTTAAAATATCCACCACTAAAACTGCAACTGAGACCTCTGATAAGAGTAATAATTTGCCTTTTTATTGTTTTATTTATTTTTCTATTATTTTAAAACAAAACAAAATAAGCACTAATTGAACAAGTATTTAACCACACAAATATCTTTGCAAAAACTTTTAAAAATCTCTTTTTTTAATTTTCAAAATCATTTAACTCTTAGTCTCTGAGCTCCCCGGGGCGTTTGCCAATCACATCAGTTGTTTACAATGACGTAGGAATGACGCAGACCTGCGGTTAGTAAAGATTTCCTTCAAAGTTTAATCTGAAGGTTTAAAAAAGCTTTTAAGCTTTGACACTTTATTTAAAACAAAAATAGCAAGAGTTTTGACACAATTATGATACTCCTTAGAAAAACCTTAGATCATTGTATGTAGATTAGTGGAGATTTTTTTTAAATGAATTTTGACACAATTTAGACTAGTCTTTAAATTGCTTTTGAATTTACATAATTTTATTTTTATCTCTACACTTATGATTTTTTTTTTTTTTTTTTTTACATAAAAACAGTTCAATCTGAATATTTGCAGATAAAAAAAAGACACTTTCCTTCTCGGAATTGAGATTTTTTTTTTTCCAGTTTCAGGTTTATTGCAGCATTATTGCGTAAATTATGAAAAATATAGAGAAAAAAAGAGCAAGAGTTGCATAAAAAGATGGATATCAACATTGTCACTGAAACTTGTTTATGCATTTTTAGTATAATTGTAAAGTCCCTGGCAACTAAGGGTTATTGTATAAATCTAATAAAAAAAAATCAAATTCATAAATGATAGCTTCCTTAAAAAATATTAAACAAACAAATAACTAAATTTTTTTTTTTTTTTTTTACTTGTCCTGTCCAACAGCCGAGCAAGCAGATACGGGCTGAGAGCCTCTTGCGTTGGACAGATTTTATTGTCCCAACAGTGTTGTATTTCATGCTAAACTTTATTTATTTTAATTTTTTACAAATAACTAAATCTAACAATTAATCCCTTGAAGTCTTAATTTATTTTAAGCTTTCAAAGAAAATGTCATTTGTGTTTTTGCTTTCAATCTGATGCTAAATGAAGGTAAGTTTGCAACTGAAGTCATTCAGTGGCAGTCATTCATTACCTGGCTTGTTAGAAAGTAGGCCTTAAACTGGAGATGCTAAAGAAAAATGAGTCGTATTTCTCAAGAAACAGCCTTTAAGGTACGCTTTAATATTTTGGGCTTTTAAACATGCGTCACAATATTTATTTAGTTGTTTTTAATCATAAATCTATCCTAAATGGGTGCTGTAACTGGAACTGGAAGGTGTCTGCTGAAGTTACAGAGAATTTTGGAGCAGAGGAGAAGCCAAATATCTGATTCTCTGCAGATGGAAGGACCAGATTAATACGAGTGAGCATTACAGGAAAAACACACGTCAGATATGAGAAATTTGCTTTAATTATGTGGGCACGGCTTAAGGAGGAAACGCAGAAGGAAGTAGATGTTTGGTAGATGGATTCGTGCAACAGTGGTAATAAAATTTAACGACTGTTTTTTTCATTTGGTACTTTTACAAACTTTTACAAACAGAGAGCCGGGATTACCAGATGAACTGCTGCCCCGGTTTATTGGAGTAGGAGTGACTTCCCACAATAGCGTGTCATGTTGGCCAAGGCTGCAGCAGTATGACGTCAAGGCCTACCTACTGCTGGAATGCATGTTGCACAAGTCCATATTGTTGTTGAAGTTGTCAACAGCTTCATATCTACAGTGTCCCTTTGTGACTTCACATCAGAGCAGGTTAGGTCAGTTCGGCTCTTTCTCATAAGACCGGGGGCTGAAACTCAGCAGTGACACACGTAAAACGGTAAAAACAGAACATAATTAGCGGCTGGAAGGCACCGCATGTAATTTTGAAGCTCATAAGTACTTTTGAATGTTGACAGAAAACCTATAGGCTGCAAAAGCACCCTTTGATATGGTAGAACCCATCTTTCTTATAGTACTTACAGCAAAGCAGAACAAAATCGGGTTTTGAAAAATATGGTTTAACTGGCGTGTGCAAGGCATGTGTCGGAACAGCCACACACAATCACACAATTTCACATCTCGGAGGAGAAACAGACAGAGAAGTTGAACAGCTGAGCATGCGATGTCATGTCAGGACAGTCTGATCTACTATTAGTACGCAGCGCCACAGAGAGTGGTTCAGACCTCATCTATGACTGTTTTTAGTAGTCAGGCAGAGCGACAAGCTCAAGATTTGGACCCCCCACCCCAGACGGCGGCCGGCTTGCTTGTAGACTGTCAGTCAAGAGCAGCGAGAGCGTAGTGAGGTGACAGGATGGTGCTGTGACACTGATGCTGCAAAATGCTAGATTGTCGTTTCAGGCAAGACCCTATCATGGCAGAGGAGGAACCAAGGTGCTAAACGGTGCAACGGCATGTTCCAGCATGGCACTTCAGGTTTGTGTCACGTGTGCGTCAGGAATAAAAAAAAAGCAGAGTCGCAAGAGTGTGTTCCCACAACCAGCTTGTTACTTACTTGAAAACAGCTGTTTGAATACTACACAAGCTCCTATCAAAACACCAAAAACTAAGAATTACTCTTCAAGCCAAAGGGAGCCTGAACATGATGCTGAAAAGCTGTAAAGTTTCAACAGCAATATGGAGAGCTACGGTGGCCCTAAAGTGCCAATAACATCAACAATAAATATCACGACAACAAATAAAACAAAAAACATTACATTTTATAAATGAAAATAAAATTCCAGAAACCAAAACGTAAGAAAAAAGAAAAAGAATTAGGTAAATTTGCAGAAATTACACAAAAGAGAAACTGCAAAGATAGATACTAGGGAGCATCGTGTTTGAGTTTTGTAGGAGGAGGAAAGGAGAAGCATGTTTGATTGAGCAAGCACCAAATTTTGCATTGACTCAGATGAATATCAGCTATAAAAGAACTTTTGGTTGTAAAGGTGAGCAGATATCCAATCAGAGATATCCCATAAAACATATCTTTTTCAGTTTCTTCTTTCATTTCATTTTCAAACATTTAATTTTGATTTCTGGAAATTACGTTTCTTGTGATCTTGAATATGATTATTGTGATTTGCACTTCGGGGCCACCGCAAAAAAGCGACAACGTGGCAAAAAAAAAAAAATCAAAACATTCCAAGGCAGCCAGTGTTTTCCCACGTGTGTACATCTGTCACATTTGCAGATGCATGCACTGGGGCTTAGCACGTGTCTGCACATGTGTGTGATTAGTGAGTTTCCAGTGTCACAGGGTCCATGTTCCCCCTGCGGTGCATTAGTGCAGCCTCTCCGGGGTGGATGTAGGTCATGTCATTATAAGTGATGTGGCAAAAGCTCTGAGTCCTGCTATTTGAAAGCACACCAGCATTAGGCCTGATGCCGGAGCGAACACCCGTCTGCATTAGCTCGTCTGGCCTGCTCAACAGAAAATGTACAGACAGTTTTATCATTTAGCCAAGTGAAATGAATGAAGACATGCTGTCACCGGGAGTACACACAGGGCAGCAGGCAGATTATTATAAAAAAAAAAAAAAAGCAATTATATAAATTTTGAATTAACTGTAAAAAGAGCAATTTGGTTATCACTTGGGCGCTGAGCTGATTCTTTTGTTGTTTGGCGGCTTGAATCTCATTCATGAGATCGATTTGGGAGCAGCGTTGACAGGGTGACATGAAAATCTTTATTTTTCTAGCGAGCCCTCAATAACAACCACTAAACCGTTGTAAAGGGTGGCATAAGTCACACCCGAGGGGCACATCTGTATTAAGCAGACAGACCTCAAGGATGCAACGAGGCTCTGATCACATCTATCGCCTGATTGATCGGCCAAGCTGACTGTCAAAGCTAGGAGCAGAGCATCTTCTCATCCATTTTCTAAACTGCTTAACCCTATGAGTCAGCGAGGGGAAAAGGATATGCAAACACCCCCGTGATGTTTACATGAAAACACTTGTGCATAAGCGTGCCAGCATTCAGCCTGTTTAGGACTCAGGTAAAAAGCCTGTGACTGAACTTCAAAGACTCAGCACTGCAGATGCACACAGTTTAAGCTGGTTTTGAATGAGAGATTAGGAACTAGGCCAGGGATTGAGTGCATCTCAAATATGTGCACTTTAGGGGGATCTTTTTCGCTTTATAATCTCTACATCCCTCCACCACCCCATCTGTTCCCTCTCTGCCTATTTGAGCGATTCTAAATTAAGAAACGTGCATGATCACGGAGCAAATAAAGCTTCTGATGTCTGAAAAGTGTGGTGGTGTTATTGCGCGTCTTGCGGCAGTGTGCTGAAAGCGAGGAAACATTTACCTAGCATTCGAATGTACAGGGCTGTCTGGTCAGAGCTGTCATAGGAGATGGCCCCTCGTCTCTGGAAAAAACAGAAAACAGAACGTTTTAATTTAAGTGACAAACAATCCTGACATCATAGCTCTTTCTCCAAACAATCACACTCAAACAGGGATCACTTTGCTAAAGAGCAACTCTGAGGAAAAATTGTGGTTTTGGTGCTTTTAACATATTCTTAGGGAATTTTGATACTGATGAAGGACATATATTAATTTCTAAGTATTTCTTTATTCAAATCGTGGTTAATCAAGAAGAGCTGGATTGATAAAATCGATCTAAGACGAAATGATCAATAATCGATCCATAAAAATTAGATCGATCAAAGGCATAATGCTAAAGTCTGCTAGCTTGATGCTAACATGTAATGGGATTTCCCATAGGACGGCTAATGCTAAGGCTCGGCCGACTTAAACAGACATTGCTGACGAAATGAACATCTTTATAAACTCACAGGCATGAATTTTACAAAAATATTTTAAAAGTGACCATTTGGGGTCTAAAGCACAATTTTTTGCACGTACTTTCTTCTTCTGGAATAAGGAGTATGGCTGTAATGCGATCGCCACCAGAAATGCCCTCCAGGAGAGGCAGAACAATTGTTGGAGCTTCTGTGTTTAGGAATCTGTAACACTGTATGGTCTTAATAATCTCATTATAAATTCACTAATATATTTTAAATTCTGTAAATTCTTTAATCTACAAGTAAATTCTGTAAACTACAGAATATAAATATGTCATATAAATATGAATATCCCCAAAACACATGTATAGATTTACAATGTATTGTTAAGCAAATGTGTCTAAATGTGTCTAAATGTGTAAACCGTTAAAGGTTTTTTCAAATGCCGTTTAAAAGGAGATTCTATTTGAGAAATTAAAAATAGGAAAACTCCCTGCTCCACTCCGCCCACAAATCAGAGGCAAATTTGGAATAAGCGTCTACTGCCGCCTTGCAGAAACTATGTCCCAGAAATCTATAGTTTCTTCTGCTGGCTAAAAACGGCAAAACCATGATCAAAAGACAAATGAGAATCTTTTACAAAAGCTCAAACGATGATTGGAGTGAGTTTTTAATGTTTACACATTGTGCTGTGAGTGGAGGGTGGCGCAACGCTGCAACAGTCGATTCTAATCTCCGGCGAGTCTAAAAGTGTGTGTACTCTGTTGTTATGCTGATAAACGTGTCCCAGCTCTATATTGCCGGCCTGATACCACACTGCTATCAGTCATGTGAGAAACATGTGAAAGACACACAAACACACACCTTTTCCCATAATACAAATGATTACGTTCCTTCTAAATCCCACCCCTAAGCAGACGCTTTCTCCGATTTTTATTCTATACTTTCAAGTCTGTATGTCTCCTTTTAAGGAAATAAAGGTACTTCCCCGTTCTGATGTAAGAATCTGTTTAAAATTTGAATGTATTTGAATTTGTATTTAAATTTACTTTAGAGCAAAAGACAGGGGAAAAAAGAATTTTAGTGCACTAACCAGCCACTGACATCCTATAATGATTAACTCTTAAAAATCAATGATAAAGATGTTATGAGGACAAAGCCTGCAGACATTGTTAAAATAGTTAAAACTTCCACAATGTTTATCTAAAAAAAAAAAAATCTAACAAATGTTATCGTTTTCTTTCTAAAACCTAGGACAGAGTATTAGGCCCAACATAAAAGAAATAATATTAGTAACTTTATAAGAATAAAGTTGTAAAATCATGAAAAACATTTAATCAGAAATGGGAAAAAAAAGTACATTTTACCAAAACAAAGTCGTAGGATTTGGAGGATAAAGTTCAATAACTAACTAGAATAAAGTTTATGCCTCAAAAAGTTGAAATTTAATAAAGAACTCATGCTTTTTCGAAAATTAGATGTTGCATTTAGCTTTTATGTCAACAAAGACAATCTAACATTACTTGTTTTAACTTATATTATGAAAAATCTATTATATTATATAGACATCACACTGCTTAAAAATCTCACTAAACCAACTTTTCATTTTGTGTAAAAGTGTAACTTTATTTTCAAAAAAGCATGACTTTCGTTGTAAAATTACGAAAATTTCAATAGTAAATTTATAACTTTGTTGTTGTAATTTTTACTATTTTACTCATAGTTTTATTCTCATTTTTATTTATCTATTTCCTTTTACGGTGACCCTAATACTCCGTCGTAAAAGACAAGGAAATTCGTCAAGGAATTTTTTTTCCTTGATATTAAATGAGTATTGTAAAAATGTATCAATAAAGATAAGGATAAAGAGAACTATCTGGCTATATAAACACTTAAATTTGCAAACAAATTAAGAATTTAGTAGCTATAATAAGACAAAAAAAATTTTGATTTATGATCTCTTGTTGCAGCATCTAAAAAAAACAATAAAATTAAGAAAAACTTTTTTTAAGACCCTTCCCTGTGTACAAATGTAGATGCTTTTCTTCCGTCATTTGATTCCCCTTCAGGAAACTGAAGCCCTTCGACCTGAATCCTTTCTCAGAACTCTGATTTTTTTTATTTAATTCCTTTGCCAAAGCTTTCTAATCAACACTGGCTGATTTTTTTTTTTTGTTGAGGGCGCTTCTGTCGTCACCGTCTCCTCTTATCGGGAACGAGATCATAAACTGAGCACTCATCAGCATAAGAACATTAGAGACAAGAAGTTCTGGGAGTGTCTGCTTGTTGTCATGCTAAGAGTTTACCTGCAGCTTAATTCCAACAAAATATTTCAAGCATCACTTCTTGAAGTATTTGAGTTTTATGTGGAGCTGCACTGTTTTTGGAGTGAACAGTTCTTTTAATTAATCCATAATTGACTCAAAATCAAAGGTTTTGAGAAAAGTCAAAGCAGAGCAGCTGCATCAGAAGCTTTCAGGCGCATTTTTGCTCTGTTGACAGATAAGTGCTCAGGGCTGTGCTTAGGCGTTGGTTCACCTCTCGGTGCACTCTACATGTCCTGGCCCCCCTCCAGCTGAATCCCAGCATTATCCATTGTGGGGCTCCCTGCATCTTGGGTTACCCAATAACCACTAACAGGCAGATTGGCCCAACTCACAATGACTTTTCACTCAATTTAAAGAAACAAGAGCAGCAAAACAAAGTGTTTTGTTTATGTGTGATCGCTTGTTGACGATTTAACCAAAGATCCTAAACCTGCACAGTTTGAGGGAAAAACCTGAAAAACGATGACAGCCACAATACTAATGCACTCATCTGTGAATATACTTCACAAACATTAGTCACCTAATAATTTCGGCCCTCTACGCCCATGACAGCTGCCAATCCGGAGCTAATATTTTACCAGATGGCAAACAGCTCCAGTCAGAGTAGGTAACATGCAAAGCTGTATTTTAGTGTCAACAGAACTCTGTGTTTACACGGCACCTGTGTTTAGTGTGAGTATTGTAGATAGTGTGCATGCATGCATGGACTGTGTGCGTAGCTGTAACACATGTGGGAACTGCTTAGTGTGGTCTACTGGGTTGCTGGTAAAGACCAGCCCTGCACACGCCTTCTCAAATAACCTTTTTGGTTTGCTGTATGCAAATGAGGCCAACTAAACCAGGTTACAGAAAAAAAGAAATAAAAGTTAGAAATGTCACCTCTAAATTATCCAAAAGACAAACAAATCTGCACAACAACGCATTTGCTACTGTCCAACTAGAAACATATGCAGGTGTATGAAGAGAACTTTCAAAGAGGATTTCATCAATTATCGTTAACATTTAGTTTAAATAATTAATCAACGTAAGTCGGATCCAGATGCTGACTTGAATAGCTCAGAATAAAACAGAAATTTACAATTTCATTATAAAGTTTAGTAATTAGGCTTTTTTGTTTACAGTTTAGAGAGCAGGAAAAGTGCAAAGCAAACAAAATACACAAAAGAAGTGGTGTTAGCATTAGAGCAGCACCATGTGAGGAAAACTTGCAATGTGCGATATTTGTGAAAAATAATGCAATAACAATACGACTTGCAATACATGTACAAATAGCGAAAAAAAGAAAACAACTAATGCATAATTTCTATTTCATTGCAACAGCATTGTTTAAATAAAGTCATTATAACATACTCTTCGACTACATAGGAAGCACCAACATAAAAAGGCTTCATTCGATTGGTCAAAACTGTGAGGGGCTCCATTTGAATTGTTCAAATCTTTAAGTTGCCATAAGATTATTTTAGTATGAGTACACGCATCATCCGAGTTTACGTTGTGTTTCCTGACACATGCATCGCACAGGATGATTTCACGATAACAATAAATTTGCGATTTATTGTGCAGACCTAGTTAGCATCGGAACAAAAACACCTCTAAAAATGGCAGAGGCTACAAGATAGGAAGAGACCATTAATGCCTTTGGTGGAACCTTTTTTTTTCAAAATAAAAGCACAATGACAAAAAAAAAAAAAGGACTCAAAAAACGAATGAGAAAAAAAATCGGACGGAGCAGCATTATTTTTATTTTTTTTTATAATAAACAAAGCTTTGTTTTTATATGGGAAAATAAATAAACTCTTACTTTAGAGAATTCACTTTTTTATTCATTATTTTTTTTTTTTTTTTTGTTATAGCTTTCGTGTCAACAAAAATTGAAATAATAATAATAATAAATAACATAAAAAAGTCCCCACTTCACTCACCCACGTGATTATTTATGGTTTTTTCTTCATCAAGTCTAAGAATAAACTTTAAAAAGGTGTTCTTGAAGCAGCTTTTAAAACTATATTTTTTAAGAATTTAAATGCTGCCAATTTTTTTTTTTTTTTTTTTAATGGTATGACCTGTTTAAGTCATGAAAGCTGGATTTCAATAACATTTGGGCCTCTTCCAAAAAAACATGGGTGGTTCAGGGTCCTTATCTGAGCTGCTGATCACAGGTGTGTTACAACAAAGCTCCATGGAAACCTGCCAGTCACTTCCAGACCCAATAACAACCACATCAATGTTCTTTGCAGATGAAATTTTGCTCTTTCATTTAAAATTGCTGACAATCTTCTTCTCTGTGATAATATCTACCAGCTGGCAAGGCAAGTCTCAACTCGGCGTGTGCTGTCCAAAAATGAAGACATGAACCGCGATCTCAAAACTTTGGTTCTGGAATCAAACTGCTCTTTTTTTCCAGTTTTTAGGCCTCACATTTAGGTTCACGTCAAGCTTTTCAATCAACCTAATATGTGGTTTTGGACCAAGTTGAAGTTTCCAGAGATAATTCCCTCTGCCAAAATTCAAACCAGAAATGTCTCTTGTGAAACAGTGCTGGCAGGAAAACACCTGTTTTATGGGGAATTTCAATTTCAAACTATTCACTTTTAAACACATATTTATATTGGGTTTATCTCCTTTTTTGCGCTAAAGCTGAAGTTTTTTTTTTCTGCATGATTCAACTATCAAGATTTCAAAATAAAACCTCTTTTCTCAGATTAACGCTGCTCAACAGAGCTTGGGGTAGCCATGACTGTGTGCAGATGCAGTTGATTAAAGAGAATGTCTGTAATAAATTAGGTCTAAAGAGAGGAGTGGAAATGAAGCTTGTGTACGTCTCTTCATCGTGATTTATTAACACGCAAAAATAAAAAGCACATGTACATTTCTGCAGCTAGGAACCTACAGTTTTTTTGCATCCGACCCTTGACGGCAAACTAAACTATTTGCTTACAGCTTTGCAAATTCAACAGTGTTTGTTTTGGTTGGATTTTTTCCTGTGATCGTAACAGTCTTTTCATTGTGTTCTGCTGCACTTCCAAGAGGACTAGTTTACATACGACTGCACACCTCATCTCTTACCGCCTGAGGTCACGGCACTCAGGTTTCTGAGGTCAAGACCTAACGTCAAAATTTGAACCGTGTGAGTAAATCCAGAGCTTCGCTTCGGTGTGAAGTGAAGACCTGCGTGACCTTACTAGAATGTTATCGCATTCTACCAGTCAAGACGTGTGGAGAAACTACATTCTACAGCTGAATTTTGATTCTGTGGTGATGTTTTTTTCAAAAGCTGACACATTTGTTTGCACATTAAGATGTAAAAATCTTCTCTTGGTTTTCTTATCATTGAGCCAGTTTTGCAATAAAACACTCTTCTTGCACTTTACTTGTAACACCAGACCAACGCTTCTCTGTGCTTCAGTTAAAACTCTAACCCGAACAAGGATGGTCCTGTTGTAGTGCACAAGTCAGCATGTAAATGAGTGTGAGATATATCGCTATGAACTGATATATCAGCAACAAAATGACACACACTTACACAAACGACCAATATAAAAGCAGCTGGACTCGGCGCTGTTTCATAAACTGAAAGCTTCCTTTTGAGTTATGACCTCTCGCAGCGCTCCGCTGTGTGGGACGCCACATTCCAGTAACTGAGTGCGAGGCCATAAACACTGGCAGGTTCGCAGCAATCGAGTGCCTCCGCGAGTTTGTACGCCAGGCGCGGCATACACAAAAGCCCTAGAGTGTACCTGTTGGAGGAGTGTTTTATGGGCCCTATGTCCACCGTGACCCACTTCAGCTGCAGTGAATTTAGAGTGCAGGTTTGAGGAGAATCCGATGCCTCAGCGAGCAATGCTGCGCTGGTTGAACGGATATAAATCCACAATTTTGGGGGGGTTTTTTGGGGAAAAGAAAGAGTAATTTGCTCTTTTTTCAACATTTATAGCTGCAATGCTATATTAAATAAGCTGAGTTTAGGGTGGAGGGCAGCATGTTTTCACAGACTTTTTCAAACATCATCCTCAGGCTCTAATTGCTTCCTGGGGCTAGCTTAATGCCCCCACCTCCACCCATTTCTTGGGATTTTTTCTGAGCAGGCCAAAACAAAAGCCAGGTCACCGGCCAGTGTGATCTCCTTGTGGTTCAGCGCCAAACAAACGCCCCATTCCTGTGACAGTTTGCCCGCCTGCAGACCAGCTCGCGTTTCAGCCGGGGTTGTTGACGCCGCTTTTTTCTGAAAGTGTGTTGATGTGTGCAGCGCAGCCGCATTCTTACGGACGATTGCACCCAACGCTGCTGCACAAAAACATTGTGGTCATGTGATAAAAGAAGGCCCCTGTACACATTGGCAGCCATGTATGAGAGTAGGAGGGGGGGCATATATGTCAGCAAAGACCAAACAAAAAAAAGCAGCACAGTGCCTAAAAAAATGCCCCCTCCAATTGAAGTAAAACTTTTGGTGTTGAAAGGGTTAAAGTCTTTTTTTTTTTTTTTGTGAGAGATTGTGAAACACAAAAAATCTGAGCCTGAATGGCTCCTTCAGCATTCTTACCACATCCTGAAACCGAGTCGATCTGATGGCAGTTTAAAAAAAATCAAAAAGGTACCTCCCTGACACAAAAGACACTGTACTGCATTATCTGATCACATTGTGAAAAGAAGCATCCACGGGGTGGCTAGAACAATTGCTTCCACATCCCACCCTCATGCAGAAGCTTATCACAATCTTGTCTGCACTAAATCTGAAAAATCTGAAAACTGAAAGAGTTCATCGAGGATCAGTGGCTACAATGGCATGTCTGACTGTGAAAGAAAAACTTTTTCAGTATAAACTGCTTTCCCTCCACTATCACCAGAAGAGACAACAGAGGACTGAGGCTGATTATATTGATTTACTTTGTTTTTGTTTGAAAAGTTGTAAACGCCACGGCCATGTGACTCCCAGGATGTCTGACGCATGCCGTGGAAAGCCTTGCTCCATCCATGTGCTACGAAACTCCACACTTGCATGTGTTACAGAAAACTAGAAGCTTGTACGTCACTCCTTTTTCAGTCCGTCCTTTCAATTTGCACCAATCAACCCAATTCTTCTTTGTGCGTTTGCCTTTCACTTTTTAAAAACGTAGCTGCATTTGAACAAAAAAAAGAAAAACCTCGATCACTTGAGAAATCAACAAGTCACATTCCAAACATGAGACAAGTGCCACGGATGAACGGCTCTGTTTATTTGATGCCATTTGAAACGCCTCTGCAGCAGCATATTTACACCCAGCCATATGCATTCCACAACCACAGAGTGACAGATTCTTCTGAGGCTCAGCCGTATCTTTAGACCTGCGCGCTTGTCCTCTGTTTACCAGAGGAAATGTCGTTATCTGCGAGGGAAAGGGAGGGGGTGCTGACGAAAAAGAGAAAGAAAAAGAGAGGGAGACTGCAAGTGAGTGGAATAAGATAGCCAGAGAAAGAAAAAAAAAAAAAGACCGAGACTCTGGCCATCTGTGAGTCTGGCAGTTGGCCAAACCACAGCCCACAGGGCCCAGGCACATGCTAAACTGTGTCTTTCTGTAATGGGAGAGTCCATTTCTACCTCCACAGACAACAGGCTTGTAGAACCACACACAAAAAGAAAGAAAGAGAAAGAAAAATCTCAGCAGCCACTAAGGAAAAACGCACCCCTATGGTCATAAATAAGGGCAGAAACACAATATTTGCACAAGTGTAATTGCTATGCAACTAAAGGTGATGTGACATGGAGTGAGTACATGCATGCATTCTTCATCCATTTCAGCAAATGAAAAATGACTGTGTTGGCAATGGTTCATGACTCACTGCCTGTTTCTGTGTAGTATTTACACCTTCAAAGAAATGTTCATATAGACACATACAACATCTTGTGCAGACCAAGAAAACCTAAAGGACAAGACGGGAGATCCAGGTCTTAAAATTTTAACCTTATATTAGCAAGAACAAAAACTAATCCTGTAAGGTTTGGGGCAAAAGCTTTTATTTGCTCTTTCCTGAGATGGAAGTTCTAATGGCTGAAATCCAATTGAATTGAGCTCATTGGGTGTTAAAGGCACCGCCTGATGAAAATTGTGTTGCTGGTGTTTTTGATATGTCCTTGTGGTATTTTTGAGAGGATGGAGAAAATATATAAAAAAACCTAAACTTAAGGGTGTATTCCGATGGGAAAAGTGCATTGGTCCAGACAGAGTCCGCTTAATTTGGTCCGGATCGAGTCCTGAACCTTGCGTTTGGTCTGTATTCAGACTGCCGCCAAGCTGACTTTCCTATTTACAAAAGCTTACATGACAAAACATATCTTCAGTCATTGGCCAGAGATTACGAGGTCGGGGCAAAGCAATGAGAGGAAGAAATCATGGAGGTGCAGTCCTTGTCAGGATAGTTCACTTGGGCCGTATCTGAATTCCTCCCCTACTGTTTCAATTGTAGTGGTATTTGTAGGGGTATCCGAAATAGTTTTTTTAAGGAGTTGCCTCTGTATCCCTCTGTCGCAAGGGTGTCGGTTCCTGATCCCAAACCAAGATCCACGGATGTATTCAGACTGAAAATTTCCTCTGGATTATTGGGAGAAACTAACTCTGGTATACTTTATGCAAATCAGATTTCTCCAGTCTAAATACACCCTAAAATTCATTTTTAGAGTTTTTCTTTACTTAAATTGTTGAATTAGGAAAAGACAAAAATACAGTTTATAAAAGCTTGAAGTTGTGATGTAGAAGCTACAATCACCAGGTCGCCAGCTTCCTGCTCCATTCCTTTCTAATGCATCCGCTCCATATTGTTTGCCATTTCTGTTGCGCAGCAGGTTGGGGGTGTAAGCCGGCATGGAAAGCATGTAAACAGAGAGCTCTCAGCAACAAGGAGAAGAAGGGGGGCAGGGTTACTCCACACTAACAGTCCTGTCCACAACTCATAAGGGATTTTCTAATTAACTGCTGACATTCAATGTGCTAGAAAACATTTTATTGGGCTAAAAATGAAAAAATATAATTAAAAGATCAATAAAAACACTGGAAAGAGATAAAAGATGATCGGAGTGGTTCTTTAAAGGCTGATTTGGTGTTTCAAGCCACGTCACCAAACTATGAACAAGTAAAAAAAGCCTATAAATGCAACAGGGATGCCCACTTAACTTAATTACTTATACCAATCAACGAGCATAAGCGGGCTATGCATTGGTTTGGAGGGGCCAGCCTTTGTGGGCCCCTGGGTGACGGGGTCAAAGCAGCCACACATGGATGGTTAAGTGGAGCAGGGATCTGCAGCTGACACTAATGGCTCCCCCAATAAAAAAAAAAAAAAAAGTCTCAACAAATATAGTAACCTAATGTTGAGCTGATGAGCAACTGAGCTGTGAAAGAAGCCATTCTCCACTCTATTTATGAGCAGCTATAGGAGGATGTGGCCCCATAGACCATGGGGGCATCCTCTACTGCTCCTGGGAGGGGGTGGAAGCCCCACAAAGGTGCAACCTTTTAAACGCAATAATGCAGATGCTTGAAATAAGAATGAACACTGCAGTGCTCATATTTGTGTGCAAATGAAAGTCATGCAGAGAGCTGCAGTATGTCCTCTCTCTGCACAATAACCATAAACGGCAGGGTAATCCCACTGGTGCATTTAACCAACACACCCTTAATCTGGGGGCAGCACGCACAAACACAAAGTTGGGAGACGTCTTGTGTGTGTCGTGGGTCTCAGAGATAAGATGTTGAGCGCTTCCTTCCGTGCAGGAGCCTGCATGCACTATTTAGGCCTAAACATCCAGCACCTCCACCTGCAAGATTCCTATAGATTATTCGTGCATTCGCAGAACAAATACACATTTAAGACTCATCTGCGAGTGAGTGCATAGGAAATGAAGTTGTGTACCTGTGACAGCTGTCGTGGATCGGGAGCCCCGAAGAGGGAAGAGCTGGAGCTGAAACTAATGGCTCCCCTCCGGCTGAGGACATGCTTGGGAACCGGCCTGTCTAGAGGCAAAACCGGCAGCTGATAACATACTTCCATTGAATAGCCAAAGCAGGATCCGGATCAAAAATAGTAGAAAAATAAGAGCAAGATTCAAAACTGAGGGCTTACAAAACCTTCCAAAAATATTTTCAAAATAGTAAAAACGATCTAATACGAAGCGGTGAAGTATTTCTGTTCATTGTGAGCGACTCAAAACTTGTCCAAATCGCCTTCATCGATGCAGCGCCTCGTCTACCTCCGCCGTTTTACCTCCTTTTGGCGTCATTTTGGAAAAAAAGAGAAAAAAATTATATTCGTGCCGCAGCCGCTTTTGATCCTTTCTTTCTCATTTTGTTTAAATCCGGGCCCACGGACGACGAGACCTTCTTCTTGCCATGTTCTGGGTCTTTGTGAAAGCGCTTCCTCATTTTCAAAGCAGAGACAAACGTCCGCTCATTTGGCTTTCGTGGCGTCTGCGGATCCGCATATCACATATCCCGATTTGAACACAAAAGGCACGGCCGCCTCCAAAAAATGTCATCAACATTTCATTTTCTATCATGCAACACCGGCGGACGAGGTGAAGCCGCTCCAGGATGTGAGACCTTGACAGTCCCGGCTAACAGATCGCCGTCAGAATGAGCAAACACGCGGGGCTTTTCCGTCTTTTTCTGGAGCCAGATGATGAAGGACCGGTTGTCTAATTCACTGATGGTCGTAAAACGCAAATTGTCTCGCTGAGAGAAGGGGAACCCCGACGTTCTTCTCATCTGCAGCGACTCCGGTAAATCAACAGGAAACGTAAAGACACGCGACACTAAACAAGAACCCCAAAACAATAAATTAAAACCTACACTATTTTTTTAAATATAAATTTCCCTACAACTACCTGTCTATCGACCTAAACAATTAGCCTACTGTATGCTTTTTAAAGCGCACACCACCTGCCAGAGATGGTGCTGTTGAAGCGAGCAAGAAAAAAAACACAACTAGTGTCAAGTTGACCAATAGGGGGACGATGTATGCTGCAATCTAAGCGCTGATTGGACGATACGATTAGCTACCATAAAACGGCTATTGTGATTGGCTGCAAGGTCAGGGCGATCCCTAGACCGATTCGCTTACAGACGGCGTGGACTTTCTCAAGGGTATTCCTGCTCAACGGGGCTTGCCCTGCTTCGGTCAACATCATTACCTTCTTTTCATGATTCATACTATTTGCTCGCTGAGACTGCTAGTTTGAAATACACGCAGTAAGGAACTATGCATGCATCTGGATTAGGCCTTTTTCTATTGGCTGATGGAAAACACCTTTTATATTTCAACATTTAGCATGTATTCTTTTGAGTTCTATCAGATTTTAGAATGGGATAAGGAGTGTCACATATATCCTGGTGTTACTGATATGGTATTAGACATCCAGGGTATGAAGGTTTCCACTGGGGGTTCTCATGCCATGCCCCTGTGCATGGGGACAATGAAGTGCACCATGGCAACAGTCAGACCAGTGGTGCTATTGCAAGCATAATCTCCCCACTCCCCATTTCCATGGGCCTTTATGCACGGAACCCCTAACCAAGAGGCCCTGCTTCATATTCTGACACAAAAAATTGTATTTCATTTTTATTACATAAACACAAGACCAATATTAAAAGCTATTCTTGTTTGTTTGTTGGTCCTACCACTCAAAAACAGCAAATTAATAAAAACATCTGCATTTCTTTACATTTGCATGAGTAAAAGTAGTTTTTAAGGTCCCACTTCAATAATCTTTTGATTCAATTATAATTAGATAAAATAAAAAAGATAATTTTCTCAGACATTGTTTCTGGACTGTTGGTGCAGAGCGAGCCCGCCCCACATCCCAACGTCCATCTGTTCACCCTCTCCCCCTTAGTTTACAGCCCCTCACGGCCCCAACCTAACATTACCAATGCAAGGAATAGAAGATCATTTATTTGTAAGTGGATGAACCAGAATGGGGTGGAGCAGGGAGCTTGCGGCTCGCAGTAGTAGTTTCAAAGTCACACCTACAAACTTTTTTCATTGTTATTTCTGTATCTTCTCCTGATTTACAATTTGAATAAAGAAATACTCAGAAATGCAAGTTTAAGCTTAGATTTCTTTATGTCCTCCATCATGAGAAAAATAATACAAGAACATGTTAAAAACACAATTTTCATTGGAGTGGAACTTTATGTTTTAAATCTGTGTTTACCAAACTTCACCTGCTGTCTTCTAAAGTCTGTCTGCATCTCATTACATTTACAGCAGACTGTCTAAAGTTAAAATGGTCTTGTTAGATGTTCATTTGGGGAGCCACTTTCTACTTTACAATCAGGAAACAGCATCTTATTCAGAACTCTGCTGCCCGGGTTCTCACAAGGACCAAAAAGGTAGACGACATCAGTCTAGTTCTTAGGTCTTTACACTGACTGCCTGTCTGTGAGAGGATAAACTTTAAAGTTATATTGATTATTTGAATAGTTTAGCACCAAGATACACAATTGACCTCCTGACTCATATGTACCAACCAGAAATTTCCAGTCATCTACTATAGATCCGATATTTTGTCCGTTCCTGGAGTCCATACCAAATATAGAGAATATACATTCAGCTTCTATGCTCCACAGATCTGTAACAGACTTCCAGGAAGTCTTAAATCAGCTGAAACACTCAGTTTATTTAAGTCCAGATTGAAGACCTACCTTATCTCTATTGAATTGAATTAGTTTTTATTTAAAAGTTGACATCTGCACTGTTACCTTAAGCTGGTTTTAAATTTAATATTTTGAAACTTTTTTTTCACTTTAATATCAATTATATTTCTTTTGAATGTTTCTTCAAATGTTTTTTGTAAAACACTTTGAAATGTATTTGTACACAAAATGTGACACGCAAATAAACTTTTCTCTCCTACATAATACCTTGTTCGGTCCCTTTGTGTTTTGTGTTGCACACACGGTCTTAAAACTGTTTGACATCAGGTGAGCTACATAACTCCTCACAGACTCACAGGTGTAGAACATGGCTGTGAGATTCCCCTCAGGTCCCACTCCCCAGACTCTGGTGTTGTTAAAAAGTCACTGGAGACACATTGTAGTGTGACATAATTGATTTAATGGATCCTCTCCGCAACAGCAAGTATCTCATGGGTTTGCTTTTCCCTTAATTTAATAGCTGTTCTATTTTTCTACTCAATGTTTCTTTGAATTCTTTAATTTCTAAACAAAAATGTAATTGTGTTTGATGATAAGGAGACACATAGGTGAAAATTATAGGAATATTACATTTTTTAATCAAATATTTCCATAAATCTTACACTTTTGGCACTACTCTAATTCTTTTCTGCATACGTTTAGAGCCACCTAGTGGAGAAAAGCAGCCATCACAATTACAACGCAAAACAAGGGAAAGAAAATAAATACTTGTTCTTTTTCTACCACACTTTAATATTAATTTTTAAATCACATGTATGTAATAAATGTGAAACAAAAGAGATATTAGATTACAGGGTTCACACTTTAAAGTACACTATTGTTTAAAGGGTGAAATAATAGTTGATAATTTATGAACTGACATTACATTCACATAGTAGATGTGTTTCATTTCAGTTTAGAGTAACTCTAAACTACCGTGGCACAGAGGTAGAGCGGTCAGCCTCTGATTTGGAGATTCAAGGTCTTGTTGCTGCCTTGCTCACTCATTTGTCAAAGTATTCTTGGGCGAGACACTGAACCCCACATTGTTGGTGGAGATTAAAGGCGTCTGTGTTCAACAACAGCTGCCATCAGTGTGTGAATGTGTGTGTGCGCGGGTGAATGGGACTGAGACCGTAAAGGGCTTTGATTGGGCCTTCTAAGAAAATGGTAAAGCTCTTTATAATACCTCTTTTCCATATCTTGATTCTTGAAATTACGGAGTACTTCTCTCATTCCTGTGCTCTTTTTTATTTAAAAAAAAAATATCCTTAATGGGTGGAAAACTTTTTGAAAGTCTGCATCCTAAAAGATGAAGAAAGTAGCCTCAAACAAATAGAAAAAAAACTTTCAAGATGCTAGCCACTTTCTGTCACTAGATGGCAACATGACGCTGTTTTACAATCAGTTAAGCTTTAGAGAACCTTTCACTTAACATTTTCACTATTCTGCTTCTGTGTGATATTAATATTAGTTTTTGAATAGATTTGAGTCATTTACGCTTTTTTTAAGACAATATTCTAAATGTTTGTTTTTTTATTGCCAGCCTATCCCTCCCAAAGTGAAATAAGATATGTTGGGCTGGAATAAATCAGTATTTTTTTTATCTTTATCAATTAATTTTTCCAGATTGTTCCTTAAATAACATGTTTGCACAAAAAACTGATGAGCTCCATTTGGTAAGAATGTTACTTAATGTAAATCCTTAACTTTCTTTTAAATTAATCACTTGTATTTACATTTATCTAGACTTTTATTGTAATCTAATAAAAAATATTCAGCATTTATGAATATAAGTAAGGTAAAAATGCATCATAAAAACATGTATATTTAATGCTTTTTAGTAAGTTGCTCATATGAAAATGTTAAAGAGAAATTCATATGAAGAAGTTAAATGATTCCAAATGCATCCTTCATCCTCAGCTTCATGGAGATGGCCCTTCATGTAACAACAGCCCGTCCTTAACTCTGCTTCACTACACTCTCCAGTGAAAAGGCTGGACTGCAGCTCCTCTGGTTTAGACGCTCTGGGGTTTAAGCCGGTCTGAGACGCTCTTGAATGCCGAGTGCATCTCAGTTTCCCATAACCAGGAGCTGCAGCGGCGCTTGTTAAAGCACACTGACGTCCTTTTTACGTCATTGCACGGGAGATGATGTTATATAAATTTCCATATGGAAATCTGACTGAATTGACTGATTGTTGCTTTGATCGAGCAAATAAGTGCTAAATATGATGATTCAAATATTTATAAGTTGGTTGAAATATTCATAGAGTGTGGGCTCAGGTTATACTCAATGTGTAAATCAATCAGTACCAGGTTTATTTGAAGTTATCTCCAGAACTGTACAGCCAATATTCACAGAAATTCTTCTAATTATTGATGTGAAAAATATAAAATTGGACTTGTTTTATGATAATATTAGATGGATCAAATCTATTATCTAGAGCTATGTATGTTATACAACTGCAGTTGTTATAGTTTGCTATAATATAGGATGTTCTATAGATGTTTAAGCTAAATTAAATGTTAAAATTTCAGCATTTTATGATAATTAGTCATTTTGTTAGCTTAAATTAGCTTGTCTTTAGATTTTTCAATTCTTTATTGTGGGTTCCGTTTTGAATGCGGTAAATTCTGGAAAAAAAAGTGTTTTTTTCTTCATCTGTTAGTCTCACCCTCATCTGCGTTTAGACACCACACCCCTTCCAGCTAGTTTGACACATAAAGCCCATCCGAGCGGGAATCTTCTCTTTTGTAAATATTGAGCTCACTGACTGATGGGGGCTCTGCAAATATTTGATATGATTATGCGATCAGATTAGTGGCAGAATGATCCATTGTCGGTCGTGTGTACGTCCTTTGCAACCGCAGATTTGACATTTACATCATATGCATCAGCTGCAGAATCAAGGCAGGTCAACTTTACCTGAATTTAGGAACATTTTCCAAACTCATTTTTTAATTATAATTTTTTTTCCCTTTTCATTGGGCAGTCTGATTTGACCGGCCTCAAATCAACACGGAAAACCCTAAAAAAAAGACTTTTTTATGACTCCTTGTAGGAAGGAGAAATGCACATCTAATATATTCTTGTTATTAAAAATCAAACTATACACAAAGAGGATGATGGATAACAAATCATTCAAAGAGATTCAGAAATAAAAACAAGAAGAATCCCACATACTGTGAATTTAGAATCATCCATTTACACAGCTTTGTTCTGAGCGCCACTCTTATCTACGGATGGGCTAGATTGACGTGCGAGTCACAGAAATTAATTTGGCATTTTGTAACACCCTTTAGCCCCGCTAACTGCCATCACATTAGTCTTACAGCTGCCCCCGATTTACATTTCACAGATGGTCAATTATGATTTGGATGTTTTGACATTAATAGTGTTAGATCTAACACATTTGCAAAGACACAGACAAGCAGCTGTCATCCGTGTGCCTTTTCGTTAAAAATATATCCAAATGCAAAGTTAAGATAAGCTAACTTCTCTGACGTCTCACTTAAGGTGGAGCATTGTTGTTATGATTTACTCTGTGTTGTTATGAGGGGGCCTGCAGTTGTATGCCAAGAACTTTAGACCTATCATTCTACTCTCTGTGTTGTGAGGAGATATTCCTGGGGTCTACACGTTTGGCCGTCCCAGATAAACAAAGATCGCATTACATCTCAACCCCTGGCGGTCTGGTCTTCAGTCCTCAATTTTGTATACCAGGTGTCGTGAATAGTTTTTACCATAATCTTGTACAATAGAAGCGTGGCGGGCTCATTTTTTTCTCCTCTCAAAAACCTCTAGTTTTTACTCTGACTTCTCCCCGGTGGTGGATGGTCGATCTTTAGGGCCGGTTTAGACTTCATAATAACTTGTAATTGCTTGGGTTGCAAGGCCATCAGAAGAGAATCGTAAAATATTGTGACACAAGATGATGAAATCATCCACAATTGGAATTTTACACCTGTGTATATTGTACATTTTTACCTGAACTAAATTTGAGGGATTAGAAAACGTGGCGGAGCGATCTCAATCCAGAAAATTGCTGTTTCCACGACCCAGGATTACGAAGACGAGGCTGCTATTACTGCATTCTAAACACAAAAAGGGTTAAATGTTATTCCATTCAGACTTGGTTCCAGAAAAAATGAAAAAACACGTTTTCACTGCATATTTACTTTCAAATGCAACTATAACTTCAGCCATGTTTGATTAATAATTGAAGCAGGATTGCAAATTCTTTCAGATTTAATTTTTTTAAAGAAGTTATTTGGTAAATTGAGGCTTAAAAAAACAAAAACAAAACAAAGAAAACCCTAATTTGATGTGATGGCCGATTGCTATGAATTATAAACCGGCCTTTACACCTACCTAGACTTGACCTCAGACAATGCTCTTCCTCTGTAACAATGTGGGCTCTTGTAGTGGTCCTTCAGCTTCATCTCTGTGAGGATAGCATCTGGTTACCTCGGTGATAGATGTTCTCACTGTCTGTTAGCGCACCTGTAAGTAGATGTCTCATTACTTTACATTTTCTGTTCTTTTCCCAGTGAAACCCCATCTGTCCTCATACACAAACCTCTTCTGTGCAGTCTGGAGCTTCAATTCAAGTTTAGCCTCACCTAAAAAACAGGGTTTAAATGAATGTCACAAAAAATCTTACATGTCCAAAGAGAAGTTTGAAATTAACTTCTCAAAATCTGTCTCAACATTAAAAATTACATTTTTTCCAAAAACACACACAGGGTGATTCTATTCAGAGATGTCCTACATGTAGACTCTATAGTTAATAATAAATTGCGTTGTCTTGGCATAGTCATAATATTAACCATATCAGCAAAACTTACAGGCACTGACGCTGATAATTACTTTTTCATGCTATTATTAGCCATCAGTATTTTTGTCCATCTCTAAAATAATCAGTTCAATTATTAAACATGAGTCACAAGTGGATTTTTGGGTTATCCGTGGAGGCTCATAGAGAGGAGCGGCTACATCTTAAAGGGAGCGCAGGTGTGTCATGCAGTTCTCTTGAGGCTAGTTTGCCACCTCATCATAAAAATGGAATTGTGAGAAATATATTGTGAAGTATTTTTAAAAACCATGTAAGTTGCACTCACTTAAGACTTACAGGCGATGCTGTAGTACATTGCTCATTCACCACACTCTTGTTGTTAGTAAGGGGTATGTATTGGCTCCTCATGGTACGTCTAAGTGGATGTAACTTGCATTATTCTTACAAATACTTCACAATACACTTACAACACAAATGACGACAGTACATTTCATTTTCAGACCAGCGCTTTGTTTGAGATGATTGGACGACCCAAAACCCCACGCAGATCAACCCCATACAGACCCATCATGTGACTAATGAATAACTTGACCAAAAATCACCATAGTAGCAAAGTAAAACAGTCAAATGTTTCATTTTTAACATATTCAAATAAAACTAAAAAGTCTGGTGTCAATACGTTTATTTTTTGTACACATTTTTTACAAAACCTACTTCAATTAATGCAATTATTCCAAACCAATTGGTGCAACAACTTGTCCCCTTTAAAAAAAATGTCATTTTGCACGCTTTTATTTAATAAGATTTATATATTTGTACTTTTTCTAACCATTTAACCATGCACTGCATGTTTACAGGAAGTGCCAAATTAGGATATACAAGGAAAGGCTTTTTAACAAAAATATTAATAGAAGAGAACAGGTGGCCTTCCTTTTCCTCTGCCATATACATCTTTCATTCAAAGGCAGTAGAGCTGTTACATGAGGTCGTAAACATCTTCTTGTACATCTTGGAAGTACTCTCTTTTTTCTATAAATACTTAAAAAGTACCACATTTCACAACTGAGACAAGACTTTCACACTGTGCTCTTTATTATTAGCTTCAAAGGAAGAACTTTTTGACATTCATGCCGGCCTTTCATCTACATGAAATTTCCATACTACTCTTAATTTGTCAATCTTTATTGGATTTTTGCCAACAGGCGCTGCAATATTATGAGTCAGATGGTAATAGCTTTGAAATTATGAATTCACTTCAGTCACAAAACCCAGAACATCTCCCTAATTGATCTCATCTGAATTCACTTTTAGGCATCGTTTAATGATGAGCAGTCCTCGCTCATTAATGAATACGTAATCACACTTGTTCAGCCTTTTTAGTGATTAAAAGTGAATAAAGTTGTAGTCCCACAGTATCATAAAAAATCCCAGAAAAAGCTTCATTTGTAGTGCATCACAGGAAAAGCACTTAAACAGGAGACAGGATTTGGGAGGAACACAAACGCCTATAATTAGCGACGAAAAATTAATAAGTATGCTGTTTTACATGCTCATACATTTACGAATCGTGCACGGAAGTGGCTTTATGCATTTAAGCAGGATGTAAAATCTGCAACTTTGAGCTGTTTTCGCATTTTTTCCTCACCTCCGAGGCATAAACTTGGTACATGCTTGCAGCTGTGCTTCCAAACTGCTTTTTTGATGTCCCTGGATGGACGAATAACAACAAAGAGGAGCGAAATTAGGGAGGGGGCATGAAACATTCATTATTTTCTGCAACAACATCTGTCTAAAATGTTTAAACATGACTCACTGACTAATGGGGCTGTGTGAAAAGCACTGCATGTGTTTCCATGTGGCCTTACTATAAAGGGAACAGAGGTGCAAGATGCAGATGTCATATTGTATGAGTCAGAGGGAAAGGGCACATTAGGTTTGCACAGATGGGTCATAAACTATCAGGATTACTATACAAGTGCTTGCTTTTATGCCGTTCAATTAATTTGTTAACATATTTTAAATGCTCCGAGTGAAGAACTCCCACATACTTCTGGTACCTCTGGAACTGCAACAGTAAAAAACACAAATCTTTGTGTAAATGTGTGCATGTTTTTAAATACATTACCAGTTATTTAGAAATCTATTGCTAATGTTTTTTTCCTATAGGAAAACTAAATAAATTTGCAGTTAAACAAGGCTTCTAAAGAGAAAATGTCATAAGCCGACAGTGAAAATAATACATTTCATAAAAGCGATTCTTTCTACAGTCCTCTTCACAACTGCTAATTATCATTGCTGAGTCATTCATTAATATGTATTCACCACACAGTAATAAGCCATTTCACAGTCAATGCAAATTATTATGTTTGTTTTTATCACTAGGAACAAGCAAATCAGGTGCTAAACTGTCAACTAAATCAAGAACGGAGTGTCTGCAGGTGGAATCATTTATTAATTAACATTCAGATGGTCAACGCAGAGAATGCTGTACGCTAACGTGCCAGACCGCCTACATAATCATCAGTCGAATGGGTGGCATCAAACTTGGATAATGGAAAACTTTGAGGGGGGAAAAAAGTACACCTTGTTTAACTTTGAGTTTTTCTTGTTTGTAAATATGGAAATCATTCATCAGTAAATGTTTGAAAATCATTCATCTTTGTATTGAATGAATTGTTGAATGAGTGTGCAAAGATATGATGCACAATAAATGTTTAATTATTTACATAAACACATTTGAAAACTTCTTCACTCTTAGACAATCTTATTCAGAACAAATAAAAAATTGTAACATAGATTGAAAACAGAAATAAAGTTGTGATTTGATATGCAGAAGGAAAAAAATAGCATGCTCCTAGAGCTTGATTCGAACCAGCGATTGATCTCTGCTCTACCAGGAAAAAAAGCATCTAAAATGAATCGAGATAATGAAGGTCGATTAGATTTGAAATAGATATACTTGTAATTTATAATAAAAACATATCAGTGTACATTTGTGAATAGACCAAAGACAGAATAGAAAAAGACAAGCTCCTTCGAGCCGGATTCGAACCAGCGACCTAAGGATATCAGCATAGCCGCTACAGTCCTCCGCTCTACCAACTGAGCTATCGAAGGGCGATAAGGCCTACTTTTTGACGGAGCCCTATTATACGACGGCGCAAATTCGCGGACTATTTCTATGTTTTGATGTATTTTATTATATTTATAATTTATTATTGATATTATTTATCCTAAGTGAAATAAAAATGAGTTCAAAGTTGAAACTATGACAGATTAGAGCGTTTTGCTAGCCATGATGTTATACTAGCTAAAGACGCATCTACATTAACCTCACTTTTCCTAGCTGACTTAGCCTAGCCCTGTTGTTGCGCCCCATGATACTGTCCAACGCCAACATTCATTTCAGAGGAAAATGAACAAACAAAACAGCTTCTTAAAAATATCAACTTGTCTGTTTACAAAACTAACCTTATACGTGTAAATTGCATCCAGTACTCCTCGTCTTTAGTTTTAATTTGCGGGTGACATCCCCGTCACATTTTCTTTAAACTTTATTTAAACTTTATTTGAGCACAATCATCAAAAGCATCCGTAGTTCCATCAATGTGGATTTGGCCAGAAATAAAACAAAAGATAAGTTTCTTATCTTATTATACAGCATTCTTTATTATGAATAAAATAAAGGGTCACCCAAATCATTTAGGGGATTTTTAAATACAGTGTGTGTATGGATAATTGTTACAAAACATTGTTTATGATTGTATTAAAAAAAATGAAGGATTTTTTTTTTTTTTTTGGGGGGGGGGGGGGGGGGGGACTTGTTTTTTATGAAACATAGTGGAACAAATCTCTCTTTGCACAAAAACGGATTGAAAATGGATTATGGTCCTAAATGCACTTATTTAATGACAATGCAACCCTCAAGTCTTTTGAGAATTTCACAGTAAAGTTAAACAAATAACAATTTGGAATACCTGAAACGTGTTGTTCTTTTTGTAATGAGGATATTAAAACTACTGTGCATCTATTCTTTGAATATTTTTACATCAATACTTTTAGGGGCGATGTACATTATCCTATTCCATGCTTAGCAAATTTTTCTATTACGGATGACATTTTTGTGTTTATTTTGTAAAACAAAAATACAGAAATTATTTAAAATGCTATAATTATCCTGGGTAAATTCTATATACACAATTGTCAATTTATTAAGACAAAACCATCCTTTTTTCCACATTTCTTAAAGAACTCTGCTTATTCTTTTCACCCGTAAAACTTAATGAAAAATAAACCCGCTATGAAACTTCAATAGCAGTAGTATTATGTGCAATTACAGTGTTTTGATAACCCATCATTTGATATTCATCATGTCTATGTATACTCTTTATTTTTTATAAATTAAATGATATATTTAATATTATTATTATTATTAACTTTTTATTGTTTATACTGTTATTTACATTTTATCTATGACCATTTAAAGTGTCACTTGTTGAACATTTTGTACAACTGCTTCTTATATTGTAAACTTAAATTTTTGTCAATAATTAAAAAAAAGAAGGGCTTACTTCTCTTTGGACTACTGGCGTTCACCTTTACACCCCAAAGACCACATTAGCCAATCACGTTTGAGTATTGTGGCTTACTTTTGACCAATCATGTTTGACTCGCGCGGCTAACTTTTAACTTTTGATCGCACTTGCCCGTGAGCCTCCTTCAGCGTACTTTTAGTCCTGTTTGTAACAGTTCGCCCCTGTGGGTTATTTGTGTTCAGTTAGAGTTTTTTTTTTTTTTTTTTTCTGGGATATATTCTCCAAACTTGTGTCCCATCACCTGTCTGTGCTTGAGTTTACGTTTGACCGGCCTCGCCGCCATTGCTCTCGTCCTCGAACAGGTAAATTGGTTTCTTTCTTTGTTGATTATACACAATTATTTGTCAACATTCGGTATGTATGTGTTAAAGAAAATGGAAATATCGACAGCCTTCCTTCATTGTTTCCGAATTTTTTCGTTTTTTTCCAAAACCTTAAGCCTTAAATTTAATCAGTGCTGCACGAAACGAATGATATGATCAGATACCGATACTGCCATCATGATACTTCTGCAAAAGTGTAGCTTAAAGTGTAGATCTTCCAATATAGTTTAATGGGAATGTTTTGTGCACGTTTTCTAACAACATCAGTAATAAAAGTGCTAGTAATATAAATTATGAGCATATGTCAGTAAACTCTGTATGAAATAACTGTAAATATTGAAAAATAATTTGAACAAACTTTATTTTTGAGAAAAGTGCAATGAGCAGCAAGCACGTGGCTTAGTTAACTGTATCAGAGAAACGGGACTGAGTGACTCCTCCCCCTGGGGTTCAAAACAGGAAGTGCCCACTGGTTTTCAAGAAGCCAAAATGTCATATAGAAAAATATACAGTTATTAGTCATTCTATTTGTCAAAATAACCATTATTGCGCTGATACTTTTTAAAAACATGTTCTTTATAGCCCCCCCCCCCCCCATGATATATATTTTTTGTGTACTCACAACATCTGGCTTCAATATGGAGGCACACATCTTGCTCAAAAAATGTTGTGGGATACCAAAACATCACCTGCAAAAATGTCTTAAAATTATATGATTAAAATAAAAATAATTTATTAATATTTAGGCATTTCAGATAAATGATAAATAGAGAAATGATAATTAAGCCATTCTGTAGCCATGATATTTACCTCACATATCTGGTTTACATGTAGCTTGTTAAATTATTTCCATTCACTGAACATCCAGGATAATCATGTTTTTTGTTGTTCTTTTTTTTAATTGCAGAAAATGTATGCTTACCCTGTTTTTCGTCGCCATCCAGCAACATCAACCCGTCTCCTTCTGGTACCATCAGCAGAGGCAAAACGCCTTGAAAATGTAGCTGAGGGTGAGGTGCTAGCAGAGGCCCGTACGTTTGTGAGCACAAATGGAGGGGACCCCAGTGATCAGTTTTTAGTATTGACCCACTGCAAACTCCAGGTTGGAAAATACAGCGGCCAACGATTTAGATGGCTCCTGGAAAACTCTTTGGGATATGCTGTATATTTAATGATTAGCATCTCCAGTGAAGCAGCACTGATGTCACCTTTGTCTGAAAGCAAGCAACTTTTCCTTCAGTACACTTCTCAAATCAGAGAGATGAGAGATGAATGTGAGAAGTATCAGAGGAAGAAGGAAATGAAAGTAGAAGCCTGTGAACCAGGGCAGCTTGATGGTTGAGTTTGAGGACTTCCAGGGCTGGTCCATGAAGGAGGTTTATGAGGACAAGAGCAAGGAGGCCCGAGACCTTATCGAGTACTTGGTTGAGGCAGATGTCAGGCCCAACAGCAACATGGCATTTTTCAAGACATATGTCATTAAAAGACTGACATCATCTTGTGCCACTTCCCCTCCAGCTGCGTCTTCTCATGCCATATCCATATCAACGCCATCTTCCACTGCCACTACCCCTTCATCCACCCAGATCCAAACTGGTGTCCAGCAGACTCCTGATGTGAAGACACTATTAGATCTTAGCAAAAATATCACTACTTCACAGCTCCGTGAGTATAAGTGCTTATTCATTTTGTTCTCAGAGCAATTCCACATGCCCCCAATTAACAATATGGTAAATATCTCAATTTATTCTTTTTTTTAGATCCTTTACTCTCTCCTCCCAGAGGAGAAGAACCCCCAGCCAAGCGTTTGGCCCTAAGGAAGCTTTTTACTGCCGTTAAGAAGGCTACATTTTATGTATTTTACAGTTTTTCTTTGTGTATTGATTCCACTAATAAGTTTATCATTTGTCCTAGACACTTCCATTCCCCCTGCTGAGGAGGCTGATGATAAGGAGCTGATATTCGCTGCTGCACAGTGTGAAAGGCAGCTATGTGCAGGTCAGGTATATTAGCCACATGCAAAAGTTAGGAGAAAAAATAACATTTTGTCGCACTGTTAACAACAATTTTTTGCGGGATAAAATGCAAAATAAGTGTGATGCCTTCTGGGAGTGCACATATTATTTCCATCTCTGTTGTTTGCTTCTTAACACACATGTTCTTTACTGTCATTTGTAAATACAACCATAGTTTGTTACAATAATTCAAATCAATCTTTATTTGTATAGCATTTTTCATAAATAATGTAATGTAAAGTTCTGTTCAAAAAGAAATTAATAACATTAAAAAGTACAATAATAATAATGTAATGTAAGATTGAGTTTTGTCTTAAAAGTATCTATGCTATTTACAGCTCTCAGATCATCTTGAAGATTGTTCCATAACCAAGGACTATTATGCTGAAAACATGCCTTCTCATTGGTTGTGATTTTTAGATTAATGCCAGACACCAGAGTTCATATCTTACTTAAAGGTCTGAGAGATAAGAAGGTGCAACACCGTTGAGACATTTAAAAACCATTAAAATTATCTTAAAATCAATCTTGAAGCACGTAGGGAACCTTAGCCAAATTCAGGGCTAAAATTTCAGTTTTTTTCTGGTTAAGCTGCAAAAAAGTATTTGCCATCCATGATTTCTCATCTAAAATACAGTTAAATACGTGTACCAAAGTGCTGCTGTTGACTACATTTATGACATATCAGTCAATATTCTGTTTGCTTCTGTGCCAGATCCAGCTGCTCTGGCTGATTCACAGCTTCCATCTCCAGGAGTCAAGAGGGACGAGGCACCATCGACACCTGGGCCAAATTTCACATTTTTTCTCCCCACAAAAAAAGAACAGGCTCCAATTCTGGAACCAGCTCAATGCCCTGCTGCAGCTGCTGCTTCTGGTGTCACTAGGGAGCGCCCCATCGCACCTACCACCAGTGTAACAGGGATTGTGCTGCCTGTTCTAGCACCTGTGCCATTGTCAGGGACAATTATTCTAAGCCAAGGTATGACTGTGCCTACTGCTATTGCATTTTCTGGAGTCACAACATTTAATGCTGGCTTAATTCCACCTGCTACTAAGCCACCTCCGACCGGTGCCCCCGTGTCACACTACACACAGAGAAACAGGCGAAGACGGGCCTTGGAGGATGCACACAGCATCCACAAACGGAAATATGTACGAGTAGTTAATTTTAACACTTGCAGCAAATGTGGATAGCCCAAAACAAAAGAGTATGGCCATAGCCGGTACAGAAATGCCACATTTTACTCAAAGGCTTCAAATGGGCAATCTTTGGATGTGTGGTTGGCAGAACAGTGCCAGCATGATAAAGGCAGATCTCCTCCTCTTCAATAAGTACATCAGTCAATACCTTCATAATTTATCATGTAAATATCACATTATTTTTCTATATTGTTATATTTTTTAAATATTATTTTTTTTTGTCAATTGTGTGTGGTTTAGTTCATTTTTTCATTTTCATAAAACATTATTTTACATTTGAAGTATCTTTTGGTCTGGTTATTAAAATGTATTCAGTTAAAGCAACAATTAGCTTTAACCTCACCAGAATTAGCCCCTATCATACCCTCATCAAGAAGAAAAGAACACAAATTTTGTATTTAAAACCCAAAAGGAAGCCCAAAATGATCCCTCTTCAGCCAATCATGCTGAATTCTAAGGTTTACTTTAATCATATTTGATACCTTGTAGCTTATACTAACCAATTAAGTCTGCTTAAGTTTGATGATCATCGTCCGCTTTTATTGTCACCCTGTAGCCTTTGATGTGCTTCTTTATGGATTATTTTTTGCTCGTATTCGGCTTAGGTTTGTTTGAAAAATAGAAACATCTATTATGTGTAAATCTATTATTACAGATCTAGCCTTAGTTTCATTGGGCACTTTCATTCCACTTGCAAGCGAAGAAGACGCGGAACCTGGAAAACACCCGCATACCTTTTCAGCATAAAGGTTCTGGTCATACTTTTGCACTCTCATAAGTAATTTCACTAACGTGAAATAAATCCCTCAACAAGAGTCGGATTCGAACCCGCGTTCTCTGTCGCAGTCTTTTGATGACATATGTACGTATGTGTTTGAATCCAGTTTTTCTTCGTGCGCCGCCAGACGGGGGATTAGCTCAGATGGTAGAGCGCTCGCTTAGCATGCGAGAGGTAGCGGGATCGATGCCCGCATCCTCCAATTACATTTTCGACTTTCAACATTATACTCCCAGGCTTTGAAGAAAAAACTTAGTTTTTGGTTATGTATGTTATTCAACATTGGCAATTCCACCTTAAAAAAGTGTTGTTTGTTTCAGTTGCGGGTATTTTCAATGAAGTCTGTTTTTATCAAAATGGTTTGGAGTGAAGGGAGATGCCTAATCATCAATGATCATCTGAAATTTCATTTTTACAATAAAACTATAATATTTAAACATCATTTTTTTTCATTTAATAGATTCACTTATTTTCATGGAAATAAATTGCAAAACATTTATGGAGCAAATATACAGCATGTGATTTCATAAACAGTCTTGACAACAAAAGATAATTCAATAAAAATAATTTCATTATTTGAAAAAAGGGAAAAACTACGCTTTATAAATTGCCTTTGTACTTATTTAATCAATCATCAAATATAGCGCAAAGTAACTATTTTAGAAACAAATAAATAACGATTAATCTTATTTAAGGCCATTTTTTAAAACAGAAAACAGCTAGGTGCTGTTGCATTATTTAATGTCTATCAGGGTTAAAATGAACAAACTATAATGATAAAAAAATAACTGATTGAAAGATCAGGCGAGTTAGGGAAAAAAAAAACTGAAAAACGTGTTAATTGAAGTGCTTTAGACTACCTTAATGAGTTTCTTAACTTTTGTATACATAGTGCAGATAGCCTCAAAGCTGTTGAGCAGCTGTTCTGTAATGCCTTCTTTAATTTCAAATATGGGCAAGGTGAAAATGGCAACCCTTAGTGTGACTGGAGTAGCAGCTAAAAAAAGAACTGACACCAGTGAGATAGGATCCCACAGTTTTTGGGTCAAGCACATGAGGCCTGCTGGTCCCGCCGCATGCTGTCTCGAGAAAGTTAGCACGTAGTAAATCGCTGGTTGTACAAGTCTTTGTAAACAAATATTTTTGGAGTTAAAGACTGACCTGAAGCCATGGAGGATTTAGAGAAGCAGCTGATATGTCCCATTTGTCTGGAACTGTTTACAAAACCTGTTGTCATCCTGCCCTGCCAGCACAATCTCTGCAGAAAATGCGCTAACGATGTTTTCCAGGTAGGCACCAATGCTCCCCTCTGGTTTAAGTATTAAACTCATAGATCACTGTTTACACTTAATGGAAGCCATTCTTAACAAAGTGTTTGTGTACAAGTCAGCACGAGGGACACTATATTAAAGTCTCTTGATAATAAAGCAAACAAGCTACTTTAAAAATTAATAGTGTGTTTTTTTAGTATTACTTCCTGAATTAACAGACATCTAGTTTCACGCCTTGAGAGGATGGGGTGTTAATCCTCCAGATTAACATTTCATAACTGCTGAGCGAAACCATTTTGTTAATTTGCTCTGCAGAACTCGATCTTCCATAACAACCTTGTCATCACATCAAATGTAGGCCTTTCCCACAACCGAACCAATGGGTGGATAAAATGGGTATAAAATAGGTGAACCTGTATGGGGGTATGCAGGTGGCCATGCGTCGACAAGTTGTAACAAACATATATACAATACGCAAGAGTGTGGAGTAAGTGAGACGCATGCGTGTCCAATGGATTTGTCATTTTTTCAGTCCCCCATATCCTGTGCACTGTGAAAGGATGGTGTTGTTTGGGACATAAGATCACACTCCGTTCCTGCAGCCTGACTTTTAGGAATGAGGAAAATAGATCAGATCTTAGTTATTTTGGAGCACCTTCATATCACCTGAACACCCCATGTGTGCAGTTTTAGTACAGCATCACCCGTATGTCATAATTCCGTTGTCCTTACAAATAATTCATGATATATTTATCACTCGCATGACAATTCTTTTTTCATTACGTTTCTTGAGGCGTATAAACCTCAAGAAACTATTTAATCTTGCCTGCCAAATGAGTATAAATAGTTATAATGATAATCCTTATTTGCAGAAAGTAATTCTGCATTTCTGTGGTGTTGGAAGTATTTTTGACATGTTTGTGTTTTTTCTTAGTCGGATAGACCTTTTTCCAATCAATCCAACACCACATAAACACAGCATTTCTCAATCAAACCACTGGTGTAATTGTCACTATATTGAGAATTAAAGTCACAGTTTTTAAATGAATCCCCCAAAATGTTCTATATTGGTTTAAAGTCCCAGTAGTGTTTTAATTATAATTATGAAGTTTTTAACCACAACCTAAATGACTTAAAAAGCAATTTTTCATGTTGATCTGAAGCTTCTGTTTCCAAAATCTCCTCTGAGTGGGCGTGGCTTTTGGAGCTGAGCAGCCCTGACCCCCCCGTCTGATTATGATAGCTCTTTGTCTTGCTAGTGTAAATCTTCACCGTTGCTACATAAAAATGTCAAACAATATCAGTAATGTCCAGCCGTATTGCTTTGAGACATATGTCAGCTCAGACGAGGAAGTGAAGATCTTCATGGACCGAACTTCCTCCAAAAACCTGATTCTTTCTCCTTCCATGTCACCTAAGACTCTTTCAGCCAATTATCCAATGTTTATTGACGTTTCTGGGACCAATACATTCAATCCGTTGGTTTCTCAGAGCAGAAAATAACAAAAGCTAACATCAAAATGGTCTTTTCATTCATTTACCAATACTTTAGAACTGTGGTTGAATGACCGTTTGCTTTTCCGTGGTCACATCTAGAAGCTCTCTAAAGATTTTCCAGCGTTCTCAGCCCTGCTACCATAAGTTTTGTATGAAACTCACACAAAAAATCCTGTGACCGCTGATTTGATCACGGAAATGCGAGTACAGCTCATTTGACTGCAGTCAATGGCATCTTCTCTTCTCCGGCACCTGACCTAAGTGAGGGGTTTAGTGCATGAACATAGTTGTTGTGACTTAAAGAAGGCTCATTAATTCAAACAGAGCCTGTCTGCAACAGTTTGACGGTGATTTAAAAGGATAAATATTCAGAAATGTGAAAACTAAATGATTTCTTTTTACATTTGTTCTCTTTCATAAGAAAAATGCCACACATGAATGTTAAAAATTCAAAAAACATCCTTTTCAAATTAAAAATTTATAATGTTTTCATCTAGATTTGATTTTATTTTATTTAAAAAAAACCTTATACATCTACTCCTGTTCCAGCCCTTCTGTCAAATTTTAGAGGCAAATTATATGCCCACAAATCAAAAAGATTGCTTTTCTCTATGATTCTCCATGAGTCTGGACAACCCCCCAAAATATGCATAACCCGTACAGCTCAACTCCCCAGCTTAAGGACCCTAACTGTTCTTCCCTTGCAGTCTTCAAACCCGTACCTTTCAACAAGGACTGCCTCCTCGGGGGGCCGATTCCGATGCCCATCCTGCAGACACGAGGTGGTCCTCGACAGGCATGGCGTCTACGGCCTGCAGAGGAACCTGCTGGTTGAGAACATCATTGATATGTTCAAGCAGCAGTCCAGCAGGTGAGGGATACCTCGACTGAGATGCAACATTTATGAGTTGTTTTAAATTCAGGATTCGTCAAAGCCGTTTTCAAGTCACAGAGCATAAAAGGCAAAAAGAGAGAGGAAGTGACAGGAAGTGCAGCAGGTACTGTTGTGGTTCAAGTGCCAGAGGATTCTGAGTCAGACTGCTGGAGTGGCTGATGGGAGGCTTCTAGTTGAAGTCAAGTGTACAGATGATTTATCCACTGAATAGCTGAAAGGCTGGTGTGACATAAATCCAAAGCAGTTCCACTCATGCTCTAATTCATCTCAGTTCAAGACTTTTTAGTCTCATTTTTTAACATTTTATTTAAATTTCACATTTGCTTGCAAGCAGGAAAAATTAGCCAACACCTGAAGGTCGCAAGAGAAGAAGGTAATGTATCGATTACTGTGCTGACAGTGGCCGTGGCGAGGCATGACTGATGGATCATCAATAAATTGTAGAGATGCATAACAGTGACATTGTCAAACAGACCTTTCATGTCACATCAGTATGCACTGAAAAGGCAGGAATGTACTCCTGTTTCTATTACTCCCAAACAGCAGTACGCCAGCGCCGGAGAGGAAGGAGGAGACGCCCATGTGCGACGTTCACGAGGATGAGAAGATCAATATCTTCTGCGTTACCCACGGCGTGCCCACATGCTCCATGTGTAAGGTTTTCGGAGCGCACAAAGACTGCGAGGTGGCTCCCATCAGCAGCATCTACCAGACAAAAAGGGTGAGGCCTCAGCACTTGTTGAGAATATATATATATATTTGTTAAAAGTGTGTGTGACACTCTTTTTCTGCTTCTGAAATCTAGACGGAGCTGAGCGATGGGATTACCATGATGGTTGGTAACAACGACAGGATGCAGGGGATCATTAGTCAGCTAGAGGAAGCCTGTCGTGCCATAGAGGTCAGTGTCCAACTACTGCAGTGCCTGGCTGCTCGCTCACACAGCAAGCGTCTCTCTGTGCGTGCGCGAACGCACCTGCGCAGACTCACAAACTGATCCGCTGCCTCCTTGTCGTGACAACTTTCTTAGCTTTAAGTTTGAGAGATTAATCACTGTCGTGATGCCACACCTTTGACTCCCTGTATCCTTTTTTTTTTCTTCCCTTCGATTCTTGTTTTCACCCCCTACCTCACGTGCCACAGTTGGACTGGGTAAAAGAGGAAGCTGGATGAGCTCCAGTTCCCCGTGTGTTTCCCCCCTCAAGGCCGGAACACACCGGTGCTGAACGAAACGCGTCAAAACAGCTCTATGTTCTGTTACCACATTACACTTCTCAACCCAATCCTTCTATTTTTAGTGTCCCAGCTCCCTGAAATAAAATGATTTCTTTACTCTTTGCTTTTACAAGCTTCCTCCTGCAGGAGCTCGTCTTTTACTGAGCTGCTCCATTTCCTACCTTCACAGCAGCTGTGTCTCACATCCAAATGTTTTTTTTTTTTTTTTTTTTTAAAGAGAGAGAAATGAAAGGGTAACTGTTGAGTGATTCCATTCAGAATCCAGTGATAATAGAAAGATCTTACTCTGAAGACAACAAAATATTCTGGAAGCTAAAATGCGTCTAAACGTTTTATTAAATAATCTCAGATATACTCAATTCAGTTTATTAATAAAGCATTTCACAAAAAAGCAAAAAGCAGCAGAATTTATTAGGATCTTATTGATAATACTGTTGAGTGATTCCATTTTGAATGTCTGAAGACAACAAAATATTTCTGGTAAACATCAGATATATTCAATTCAGTAATAAAGCATTTCAAAAAGCAAAAAGCAGCAGTTTTTTAAAGACCTGACACTCAAATTTGTAAATTTCATGTTTTTACTGATGCTGTTGCCTTTTTTTTCATGTGTATTGAATATTTTAAGATTAAAACTGCATTTCTGAGTATTTCAAAAAGCCACGCTCCAATTGTGATGCATCCACTTGCAGACAAATGGATCCATTAACGTCTTTGTTTTCCTCATCTGAGCTGGCTCAAAAATTGCTTGCTGTACACTAATGTTAGGTTGGTGTTATGAGCGGCTGTAAGCTAGCGGGAGAGAGCGTAGACATGGGGCTGATGGGAGATAAGCGGAGAATAACTTTTGCACCAACATTTAATTTTTTTTTTTTTATTTTCTTGACCTGTCCAGCAGCTGAGCAAACAAATAAGAGCTGAAGGCCTCTTGTGTTGGACATATTTTACTGTTACAACATGGCGTTAAAGGTCCTCTGACACAAGGTGTATATTTGTATAAACCCCTTTCGTAATTAAGGCTAAACTTTCTTCATATTGGTTATATTTGTATTCTTATTTTGTTGGATCAGAGGCAAATTTCTGAAGAAATTCTGCTTCTCTTCAGAAAATATGCCCTAAAAAAAAAAAAACGAGGATTTTGGTTATAAACGACGGGAAAAATTTTACAATTGAAAAAAATTAGTAATAGTGGAATTTTAGCTTTTTTTCGTTATTATTCCCCTAAAAAAACAACAAATTGTTCCATTTTTGTTGCTCATTTACAGTCCCTGTTGTAAAATCTAGATTTTTGTATCTATTTTGAAACTTCTCCATTTATCTATTATGTATAGGAGAATGGTCGACGACAGAAGACTCTAGTGTGCGAAAAGTTTGACCATCTTTACACCATCCTGGAGGAGAAAAAGAGGGACATGAGTCAGAGGGTGACAGCCGAACAGGAAGAGAAAGTGAACTACATCCGGACCCTGACAAAGAAATACGGAGACCATCTGGAGGAGAGCTGCAAGATCGTAGAGATGGGGATTCAGACTTTGGAGGAGCCCGAAATGGCTGTTTTCCTTCAGGTGGAATGAGCATAAATTGATGCACAAAATGTATAATCTTAATTGAAATCCCTAACTTGTACATAAAAATGTTTGTGTTGTTATTTATTTTTGTTTCTTTTAGAGCACAAAACCACTTCTCAAAAAGTAAGTACCAAATACTCCTCTGATCAATTAAAATATCATCATTCTTTTATATTTTTTTGTGGATTTCTTGAGTTTAAAAAAGATATTCTGTGTGATTTACTAAACGTCAATCTGCTACCACACTCGAAAGCATCTCAGCGATGCTGCAAAAATCGCACCTTCTCTGTGTCAGCGGTAGAAAATAATTCTGTGAAATGATGCAAACCATTACTGCTTCATCCCTAAATAACTTGTGGAACGTATGAAGCGTCGCAAATGTAAAAATATATTTGAAAAGTGTTGCTTTGATTATATGTGGCAACATTTTCTCTATTTTCATCACTTAGGATTGCGGAAGTCTCCAGCACGGCCCATTTGGACAAAGTTGAAATGGGGTACGAAAATATGGATCATTATACCGTTGACTTCAGGAAGGAGGGCAAGGCTCTGCGCAGCATTGACTTCTTCCAAGGTGAGGCGACGGCAGCTGTTTGTGGCTCAACACCTCAACTTTGTTTTATATTTTTGTGTCTGTTTCTGTTTTGTGACTCATCACAGATGATGACAATGAGGAGGAGGAAGGTGACAATTCAGGTGCTGAGGAAAGAGACGGGCCGGCGGCTGTCTCTGCAGGTGGTGCCGTCTCGAGCTCTGTCCAGCCTCCCAGCTCCCAGCAGAGCAGCTCCTCGCTCAATCAAACCAAGACCCCTGCTACTTAGACGTCTCTCTCCAAAAGAAAAGCCAGACGCTGTTGCACCTTGACTCGAGTCTCAAGTCCCTCCTAATCAGTTTTTTACAGATTGAGGAGACTATGGACAAAGATTGATCTCATTTCGCTTTTTCTGATTAAATATTTTGATCCTGCTTATCGTTTTTATCCCAAAAACGAGCTTTTTTTATTAGCGGTTTCTCAGAATTCAGATTCACTCCGACAGTTTTCCTTTGCTGACCTTTCGCAACTCATGATCCACATCATTAAACCGCATTAGAGGGCGGCCTTGTTTTCTCTCCCTCCCTGTCACGCTTCATTTTTGTGACTGACATAATTTTATAAGCGCACCGACAGAGAAAAGAAATGTTTAATTGTACAATTTGAATTTTCCCTGTTGTGGCGCATTTTATGTTGCTTTTTCTGTATATTGTGTGACATTAAAAGTAATAATGATCACTGCAGGTGTCTTAATTATTGCTGTATTTATGTATGTCTATGAGGCAGACTTTCAGGTCTCACCTCTACTTTGTTAGCTGTGTAGAGTTACTCTGGGAGTTGGATCCTTTACAAAACCGCTCGGTGCAACACTGAGCTCTAAGCTATGACTCACTCCCACCGCTTTGGTACAGCACACCCTGACTCTGGCTGGGTCAGGGATCAGCACGCGCAGTTTAAATGTATATTCCACATTTATAAACCGTCACAGCTGATATTATGAAGAGATTTGACAGGTAAGTTTGCAAAAGCTGTAAGAATCTTGATCTGTGCATCTAAGCACTTTTTTTTAAGTATGGTTGCACACATTTTAGGCTAAATATGTTATTTTCTATACATTTTTTCTATGAACCAGCCTCACTATTCAAGCTGCAATGTAAACCATTGCTGTCCAACCTGCATATTTATTTATTTAAATTTTTTTTTTAATAGTTTAGAGTAGTTTCCCCCATTACTGTTAACTTAAGGATATTGACAGAGAAGTGTGAGCATTGCTTTTAGTTTTTTATTAAAAAATATAGATATAAGACTTTCTGTTGCACAACAGAAAATGACTGGTTGCACATGAGTTTATTAACAAACAATAAATATCATAAATACAGTGATTGATAATCTAAAACAAAATACCAGTTTTCTCAATGAAATTCATGTTTCCACAACAAAAAAGTGTGTTGACTCAAATATGAAGAACGGCATAACTCTACAGATTTGACACCAACATGAAAATGGCAAGGTACAATCGGCTCATTCTAAGTCAAGCCCGTTAATGCTCCATAATTTGAGGTTAAAGCTCTAAATAATAGAGTGATAAAGCAGCACTATATTGCACAGATCATGTTTTGTGCTGATGATAAAAATGCAGAATTCAAAAGAGAAAGAAAGGGAACTGAGATCTTTGGCGAACTGGGGAGAGGTCTTCATTTACCAAAGAGCTCCATCATTCTTCTGTTGTTTTGCGCCTGCTGAGCCAGCTGTTCCGCCTTGGACATCTCCATCATCTCCCGAAGCAGGTGGAAGGTCAGGTCCAGGGATATCGGCGGATCCTCGGACCTCCTTCCTCTTTCCATTGATTCCTCCCCGCGATCCCCGAAGCCGCTGAGAAGCGCCCTGATGTTCCCAACTTTCCCCTGTAAGAGACGCTGGAGCTGCAACGCTCTGTTGAAGATGGAAGGGGATCCGACGGGATACAGAGACGATGACGGGAAAGAGTTAGAGTCTCCGTTCCCCAGTCGAATAAAATACTCCTCTCCAAGGCGCTCCAGGATGGGACTAGACTGTTGTTGCTGCTGCTGTTGGGAGTTTTGGGGAGCTGGGACGCGCAGGGTTCCGCCAGGGCTCTCAATAGCCCGACATTCGAAGCGCGGCAAAAAGGCAACAAGCAGAATCACGGTGGTACCAAATAAATTGAGCTTCATGTCAGGATATCAGCTGGAATCTGGAAAATAAAAGCAACAAAAAAATGTTTTTTGAAGGTGAAAATGCGCGATGGATACGGGTAAAATGCCGTGCGTAAAGAGGGAATTGCGCACACAAAAACAGGCATTGCAACAATGTAAAGTGCGTAAAACTGTTCATATTGGCTTAATAGTTTATATATTGCTTTAAGTTACATTTTTTAATTCACGAATAATGGTGTGGAGTCCTGCAAGATTGCCGCGTAATGTGCGTAATTTGGCTCAATAAGGACGCAAAATATTACATCCTACATTTACTCTTAATCCTTTATTTAGAAAAAAATATAAAACATGTTTGCAAAAATATATTAGTTGATATATGCACCACCAATCCTAACTTAAATTCACAAATGAAAAAACTATTTTTAATAAAGAAAATGTGAGGAAAATGAAAATAAATATTTTCCATACCTTCAGTACAGGGAGTCCAGTACAGCCGTGAAGGTTGCCAGACAGTTGGCAAGAAGCCGCCCTCTTTCACTCCTTTGAAGATGCAAGTATATAGTTACTTTAAAGGTGGATGCTGAATGGACTTATATAGCCACCCTCACTATAAGTGCCTCTCTCCAAGCTGAGAATGAGTCTGCGCGTACTTGCATGGGTGTAACGTGAATGGACGCCTCTGACAAAGTGCTTTAGTTTGGATGAGATGAGTCATATGTGAGCGTGCGCGCGCGTGCACAGGCGTCCGCTTGCGCGCTTTAGGAATTGGCCTATAGGCGCCACACCTGCCGGCATTTTGACGGAGTTAATTGGGAACAAACGCAGTGTTGTAGGAGTTCTAATTTTTCTGTATTTAGAAGTTAAAAACAAAGTTTTAATCTTTGTTGCAGTCCATAAATATTTATTTTAATGTTTTAGATGCAAAGTAGCACATTTTCCTGCTCAATCAATAACCATCCTGAAGCGATGGCTCCGGTGTTGTACCTACATGCTAAATGTTCATTTGCAAACACATCAGGCAGGGGGAGAGGCATTGTCTTTCAGTGATTCATTGCTGCTGCACGTTAGTACGTCACTGGCTCTGCCACTGGGGGCCTTGGCCACCTTGTTTCAGAGGGGCCCACCGCCAAGACAAGCTATCACTGATGGAGAGCTTAATCCAGCATCAGACGAGCCATTAGAATTTAAATCAGCTTGAATCGCCAACTTTTCCGCTTCTGTCTGCTCCCCTCACACTCATATTACTATGTAATACTATGAAATAGCATCTGATTGCTATTAGAAATGTCTGGGTATTCACATATTGATGAAAAGAGAAATTTGGCTCTTCTCCCACTTAAGCACAAACTCAGCATATTTGTTAAGTCACCTTTAACAATGTGATATAACCCTTCCCATTAATCCTTAACAGCAAATCCATCTCGCCTGGGCGCTGGGAATGTGAAAACTTTTAAACATACATTATATGCAGAGGTTGAAGTGACTTAGTAGAGTCTGTGCACTCGAGTCAAAACAACCAATCTGAGAAGGAGCAGAGGAGAAAATTTGATTTCATAGAGGCAGCTATGATGGTTTTCTTTTTCCCAGAACAAGAACCGGTTTCACAAAATCACGTCTAATCTATATTTAGGCATTTTAGTGGATTACAGCGGATTTTGAAGTCAGTGTGAAATCGTTTCTCCTACGGCTCCTTCGCTTTGTCAGTCCTCGCACTGCGTGATGCTCCGGGCCGAGGTGTCAGCTCCCATCAAAAGAAACACATGTTGTCTGACACAAATAGAAAACACCACCAGATGAAAGAGTGACTGCTTGTGGTCAAGTCACGTCACCTCATTTTCAAATCACTGTCCTCCGCTCCGCTCCGATGCCTCACCGGAAACTTGGGCTTAAATTTTTCATCCCTTTAGTTCCTCAATTAGATGATTATGTTAGATAAAGCTTTAACCATTGCTGGAAAAGTCCAGGGAATTCTGTGTGTTTTTGATGAATGTCTCTCTTCATGTTTATATGCAAGAATAAGTTACAGCAAATCAGTGAGAAAAAACCTAAGAAAAAATAATTGCCTCATAGCACAAGATTCATTAGTTGCTCATTTCCTTCACTACTTGTGCTTTCTGACAAGGAGGGGACAAGTGCTTTCACTGGGCTGGGGCTCGGACATCATTTCACATTGAATTAATCAGTTAAAAAAAATCTGCTTGACTTTGACTAAAGAATGACAGAAATGAAGTGGGAATGATCACAGGGACTGCAGAGCCCACAGTGTGACGACTAACTAATCTCAGCTCTGCAGCTCAGGTGTTCCTCTGGTTTATAGTCAACTGATATAACCTTTTATTAAAATAAAAAGCTTTATTATTGTCAAAGCCAAACATAAAAACAGCATTTAATGTTTAAAATTGACTTAAAACCAGAGATGAGTCTCGGCGGAAAGATCCCGATAATCTCCAGGATAAACGGATCCAATGCATGTGCAGGAGAAGATCGAGCGGTCAACAAACTCATTGATTAATTGATGCTGAATGCTGCTCCTCGCACACTTAACAAAGAGAAATGTGGTTATGCATATTTCAGGGAGTGAAGCAACAATATGAAAAATTAGAGTGAAGTAGCATAGTGGCCTAAACTCTCCTTTTGCATACTAAGTTGTCTGTTCTACTTATATACAAATACGGCTGCTGTTATCTCACGATGATTTGAAGTTATTTATCACAAACTTAATTTTTATTTATGCTTTTTAGTGAGAAAACATCAGTTTTGGTTGAGTGAAAATGTGTGCTTTCCAGGAGAAAAACAACAAAGTCTGCTGGAAGCTGGGATTCTTCTACATTGTTAATGAGTATAAATCTAAATTATTCACCTGTACCTTTCTAGATGAGTAATTTGAGTTCAAATCATGGCTCGGTTTGAAACAAGCCGAGACAAAAAATTGTTTATTCTCATTTTAAAAGTTGTTTTCTCTTTATATTGTTCCCATAAATTTAATATGTGCACTTGGAGATATTTAAAGACCTGCGGATGGACAAAATCCTCCTTATTTTATAGCAAAAAACACAAAAAAAAGCAGATTTGTGCTGCTGCCTGTGTCATTCCAACCTGTTGTGAGCTTGTTTGTTTCCATGAAGGCATAAATCTTTTCAAACGGGTCTCAAACAGACGGTTTCGTCTTTGTTAAAGGGCTCAATAATTTTCTGGAGCAGCTGGGCGCTGTGTTTTGAAGCAAAGGTTACTCAACGTCGCACTTGTTCAAGACAAAATTGTTATTGTTTATGGCGTCTGCGCAAAAGGCCACGTCGGTTTTGAAGAACGAGCAGAGCAAAAAAAAAAAAAAACAAGGCTTCATGCATTATTTCAGCTTCTCTGATACCCTGTTATGAGCGCAGATGATTTTTATCATTGTGTTTGATTAATGGCCAGCCTCTTTGTCCAACCAATTATCAATTATAGTAATTTCAGGTAATCTGGCATGGTAATTACATTTTTTTTCAATAAGTTTTACATTGTTATGAAGTGATGACTTAGATCTAAAACTACAGCTTTCATTTATGAACTGCAGCATCGGAAAGTAATATAATACTGTCTGCCTTTGTTGCCACAAGAGATCCCGGTCTAGATCTCCCTCTGCCAGTCACCAGACTGAATAAAATCCAGGTTTGAGTCAGAAATCTAGTGTAAAATTCTGCCAAACCAAATGTGCAATTCAAAAGCTGCATTTGCATGCGCTGGGTTTACATGGACACGAGTAATCAGAATAAGAATGTGTCATGTAAACATGCCAATCGGAATAGACTCATTCAGATCAAAATTGTTGATCTGATCGTGGTGCGCGTAAACAATTAATTCTGATTGTGGGTCATTACTGTGCTGGCTGTTGCGTCACGCATTGACATAGAGGAGGCTTCAGAGGGAGAACAGGATCGGCTGGATACTTCGAGAAAACAAGCTGCTGGACTCCGGAGAACCATGTCTCCAAGCAGAGCGGTCAGACTCCGTAGCTTCATGTCTGAGAGCAAGGGAGGGTGCTTTGTTACGATAAGTGAATTCATGTTACCAAGATAAAATAAAGACTGATGTGATTCGCACATATTTACATGTGACCAAGATATACATGGCTAAATTATCTGCATTAATTTTAAGTGTCCAAGATTAAATGTTGGGCACAATCCAAACTCTTCACTTCTCCCTACCCCCACATTTATCCCTCCGCTAGCTTTCCAGTGGGGCTTCCAGTGCTCAAATATACATAACAACATCGGTTTTATGACTTTCAAAAGTTCAGACTACAACAAAAAGTAATTACTTACATTTAAATATAAACTTTTGTGCTACAGAGCAGACCAACATAAAGAAAAGCGCGACACGGAGGGTCCGATTCAAAAAAATATATTTCTGACACACTTGAACTAAAAATGTCCCGTCAAATGGAGGGGAAGAGAGAAGAGAAGAATTTGGATTGAGCCTTGTTGTTGGTTGCACTCAATGAGTTATAGTTGCTATGCTAGTCTGTTGCCATTACCCAAGATACATAAAGAGCGATGCCATATTTAACATGGCAGTAAATGGTGAGACACGACTGACCAGATACAGCAAAATTCCCATAAAATGCTTAATTTAGAACTGATTTGTAAAGGAAATGAACTTAAAATAAGACCCAGGTCGTGGTACTACCGGTCTGTGAGGCCAAAAAAAAAGTTCAGCACTGGCTACACCTATTTAGAAAAATAAATGTGAAAATTAATTAAATTAATCCATAAATAAAAGCATGCTACATGCTAACCACAGCTAACAAAATCATGCTACTTCTGCTATGGCTTTTTCTGGTATTTTTAGATAGTTCTGCGCACGTCTAAACTATTTATTCTGATCGAACATGTGAATGTTTGTTATAATATGATAAAGTTTTTCAGTCCAATGTACACAGTTCAGTTCTAATCCAATCTTAGATCAAATTAAAAACATTTTGGACGTGTATATGCAGCTTGTAAAAGGCGATTCACCCAAATAACCTTAGAGTAGATATGCTAAAAGGTGAACATCATTCATAACTTACTATTCTTGATCATTTCACATTTTTTAGATGTAGTTCTCTGAACAAATTGAATGAGGTCCAAACTTATACTTTAATGTCCATAAAAGGCTTTCAGCGCATTAAGAAAGCCAGGTTTTTTTTTATTAGAATAATGTTTTGTCAAGAATAACCCGTAGGAGTTATGTTTAACTAAAAAGTAGCAAGTCAGAAGCAAAAGTCCTCCTTCATGGGGATAAAAATTGCAGTTTCAGGTGAAATCTAGGGCAAAGCCATTTTACTAAGATTGTAACCCAGTTACTCCTCTTTATAAAAGATTTTTGAAAAATCATTTGAGCCTCTGTATTCTGAACTTTCATCGCTGACACTCGTTTTCCTTGTCATTTGTTCCATGGTCTCAAAATAACTTTGTCCCCCTCCATCATTCAGAATGATTGACGCATATCACATGTATTGATTCTGACAGGTAACACACGGCCAAAGTGAAGGGAAATTAAAAAAAAGAAAACGGCTATTTGGAAAGCTTTCTTTATTCAAAATAGGGGTTATGTTTGAGCAACAGTGAGCCTAATATGTTGTCGGCTGCAGCCTTCAGTTCCGTGCAAAAATCAGATGCGTGAAAGCTGAAATAATTGAGTGGCTTTCCTCCTCCTGTCTGTGTGAATTTCTGTCACTCTGCAGCCGTCTCCGACGTTTACGTAAGGTAAAGAAGTTAAGTTAATGAAAGTTGGCTAAACTGAAATGATTAGGCCTGAAGGTTTTTATTTTTATTTTTATTTTTTGACGTGAAACAAACAATTTTCAAATGCGGTTTTAGGATTCTGTAAACTAAAAGTGTGGAGACACCAAAACAAAATGTGCTTTTAGACAATCTTCTGTTCACTTTAAGACTAAAATAAAAGCATGTTTATCAAAAAGCAGCCAGAGTCTTCTCAGTTTTTACATTTCAAAATTAGTGCTGGACATCAATCATTTTGCATTCTGCCTTTTGTCTGCATGGGATCAAAGTTTTGCTCGTCTTATGCTCCGTGGCTGCAGCTTCATCGAGCTGACTGCAAGTTCCCAGAAGAGCATTGTTCTGTACAGACAAAGAGCGGGCTCCTGCTTCCTTTTCATGTTGTGCACAAAAGCCCAGAGTCCTCTAACATCACGCAGCTCGAGCCATTTGCCTCACAGCACACACATCAACATGAAGGTTGGCCACTGCATTAGACAGGATGGACGCCAGCAAAGATGGGATGAAGTCTGCTGTAAAAACAGGAAGCATTGTGGGAATGTGCATAATGAGGATAAAGTGTCGGAGCAGCAAACTGGGTCAAAGCATGTTTTCTCGCCAGAAAAAAAAATCCAGTTTTGATTTGGGGTGTTTATTTCATTATGTTAGAGTGTCTGACCAGTGAACTAACTTTGAGATTTCACCCTCGAGTAAATCAAGTGACTCATCCTTTGTGTTTCTCGCTTTTATTCTCTTATGGAGAGATTTCTACAGTCAGACGAGAAGCGCACTCCTTCGCTAATTGTTTGTGTAGGTGTCAATGTGTCCTCTTTGATTTCTCTCACGCTCTTGATGAGATGCTCATAGGCTCCGCCTCGCATCAAATCAGACACGAGGAGTAATATTAAAACTCTTTTCATGACTAAAGAAAATGAGCAAACTAATTACGACTGAGAATTTACCCCCCGTAATAATGTGTTTTCACCTTTTGTTCTTCTATAATGAATAATATGTTTTTAATAAATATGTTGCCATGTTGAGAGCATTAAATGTGTCAGAGCATCAACGCCGCAGAGTGAACCTTGTTCTTTGTGATTAATTCAATTGAGTGGCTGTAATTTAAAAGCTTCCAGAGCTCAGCATCAATCTACTGTAACCCAGTTGAATAAAACTAATGTAATGAATCAATCAGCAGAGATAAGCACATTAATCTGGAGCGCACCTCTGTCAAAAGCCTTTCAGCACCAAGCTTAACCCCCTCAAGTAACCCAGAAGATAGGAGAGGAGAAATCAGTATATGATAAGCAGATGAACAAAAGTCTTGTTGAATAAATTCATCAATGTGAGTGATCGGCTTTTGTGAGGGGAAATTTCTTGAGATGAAAATCTTAGAAGCAAACCATCAAGCAGGGGGAGACCTGCCAGGAACTGTACTGTCCTTCACTGCTGCTTTCTCTTTTATTCTGCACTGATGGGAGGTCATCCAAGCGTTTAGCAATATGGCAGATTTGATGTAAGTGTCCGTCATGCTGCTAATGCAGGCAGAAAACACCTCCTCTGCCGTAAGCACAGGGAAAAAAAGGTATGACGCCTCGGAGATGACGTCAAGAAACTTTTCTCTCAGCGTCCGAAGAGATTAAGGAGGAAAACGGAGAGCATTCCAACACACAACTGCACGGGTTAAAAATAGAAACTCTCTCACCCTCTTTAACGTTTTCACTGGATAACAACATAATCTGACACTTTTAATCACGTAAACATGACTATATTTACATTACGTGGCTACAAAGGGTGGACCAAGAAACTCTTCTCTGCCTCCAGGACAAACAGGGAACACATAGAATTTGAACAATCAAGTTTTAAAGAGAATTTTTTTAAAAATATATATATTTGATAATCAAAACATCTAATAAAACTTCACCACCTTCACTAGATGATCTGCACCACATTTGCCCCCAGCCTGCTCTGATCTTTGAGGTTTTGGTTCAAATTGAAATATTAAAAGATAAATATTGCAGTTCCTCAAAAGACCACTAGAGGCATATTGCAAAAGGGAGCAATTTCCTAATGATTAAAAAGTCTGCATTGCAGCAAAAGTCAACCTATACAGTCTGCTTTTAAAAACCTGTTTAATAATATTGATTCATTTTCAGCTATTTTAGTTTTAACAGAGCTTTGATGGGCTGCACAGTGAAATGCTTGGCACTTTCCTGGTTCAAATCCAGGCTGGGACCTTTCTGTGAGGCATGTTCCCTCAGTGCGTGCCTGGATTTTCTCCAGGCACTCCCTCCCACAGTCCAGAAGCACGCTTCATGGGTTAATTGGTGTCTCCCTCAGTGTGCCTGTCAACGTGTGGCCCTGCAACAGATTGCCGACTTGCTATACCCCCTTCACCCAACATTAGCTGGGATAGGTTCCAGCAACTCTGTGACCCCAGAAAGGATTCAGCGGGTTCTAAAGATGGATGGGTAAAACTTTGATTTGTGTATTGAATCCACTTTAGATACGTTTTTGGTAAAGGAGAAACAAACAAAAGGTCAGACTTTAGATTTTGACAAATTATCTGAAAAATGTATGTTTTATATTTGTTTTTAGTTGTTGTCATTTAAAAAAAACAGTAAAAGAAATGTATAATATTTTACTTTAAGTGAACTTTATAAATAAAGTTTGATTTGAATTAAATTGCCACATGCAACAATGAGGCTATCTAAAACAAAAAATTTCAAAAGCCATGGTTTAACTGTTACAGAAATATTTAAAAAGGATGTTATTGTGTTTATGGGAATAAATGACGTGGAATCACAGCAGCACCCATGCAGACCACCTCCATTTATTGCGGATCTGACAATTTTCCAGAAAGGAAAGACACAGAAATCACTGTGTTAGCTGCCTGTATTAGCTCCTAGATGAGAGTGACAAGTAGAGGGAGATCAGCTAATCCTTACATCAAAATAAAATGTCAAAATCTTTCAAGTTTTTGTATTTTTCAGTAACAGTATTCAAATAACAGGATTATGGGCGTAACTGAGATAAAATGAGGATTCATATTGTAAACGTTACAGGACACCCACCGAACAGTAAAGCAGGAAGGGGAGAGGGAAGCGAGCGCCCAACATATAAAGAAGAAACCACAGAAAAAGAACAAACTTAGGAGGGCTACCCAACTCTGAATTCAGGGGGAGAAATAAACTTAGGGACAGCCCATATTTTGTGAAATTAATATAGAAAGATATCATCTCGTTACATTAACAAAACCCATTTTTCTTTACATTTTCAAGCAAGACTGGGATAAAAGGATCCACAGACAGTCTCTCAGAGTGTTTTCGGACTGGAAAAGTCTCTGGTCCCGATTGAGTTTGCTTAATTTGGTCTATATCAAGCCCTGAACCTACCTTGAGCTTGTATTCAGATTACCTTCAACTGGACATTTCTGTTTTGAATTAAAGCTTGTCAACAAAACCAAGTGACTAAAGATCTCTTTGATCATTGGCTAGGAATGACAGGAGAAGAACAAAGCAACAAAAGAAAGAATAAGGAAATAATGGAGGTCTTGCTTCCTACCTTGTTTACTTCCCATAATGCTCGGCGACGGAGGCCATTTTGGTTCAGTTGTTCCGTTCCAAGCACAGAGCCTATTCAGACTGAGGAAACTCAGATCAAAATGAAGTTCAGTCTGACTGGAAACAAACCAAGACCACCTCCAAAGATGGGTCTGAGAGATGTTCCTGGACCCGGACCAGAGTCCGCTTGTGTGAATTCAGGGTGAAAATTTCAGCGGAAAATGAACTCTGGTTTCCTTTAAAAATGTGTCCAGTCTGAATACACCAGCAGTTAAACCCTGAAACCTCAAGCAAACTTCTGCCTTTCTGTCACTAATATCAGAAACAGTTACATCTGTTTGCCTCAAGAAATATTTTTAAACAAAGTTTTCTTTTTTCTTAAAGTTTCCTTAGCTCATCTTCAGTCTGAGTTGGTTCCATAACACAGACTTCTGCTGTTCAGTTGTGGTTTCGCTCCATTTGTTCAAGCTCTTTAAATGTATGCTAATATGACTTTAAAATGTACTTTTAACTTGCGCTATTGAAGTTGCGTAATTTTGAATCCTCTGTGTTTAAATTTAGCACTTCCTGCTCTTGCAGTCCCCTCTTTAAGCTTCTTAACATTTCCTTCCTCACCCTCTAAATCTGCTATGTTGACTTCAAAAGATGAAGATTACACCCTTTTATTAATCTTTTAAAATTCTCTTTGAGTTTTCAAAAAATTATGTCCACTTTTTTCTTTTATTGCTTAAAGGTTTAAAGGTTTCACCCTAAATTTCATCCGTGCTCCTGGAGTCAGTGAGCTTCCCACTCAATCCTTTTAACTGATATTAAATATTTAAATGTATAACAATGCTTTCATTTGGACTCATTACAGGGAGCAGAGGTTCTTAAGCAACACGGTTTAGTAACAAATTTATTCTTGACAGTCAGAGACTAAGATGACTCTTTCATTTGAAGAAAAGTTTAAAATATGAAAGAGGGAATTTTCAAAATAAAATTAAAACAAAAATGATCACTCATCCCAAATTTTTTATTACATTTCGAGATTCGTTTTTTTGTTCTTAACTAATATTTTTCTTGTAAAGTTTGTAATGAAACATTATGTATTTAAAGCTGACAGTCTGTTAGAAAACGGAGTCAGTGAAGACGCCAACAATTTAGAAAGTTTTCATCTTTTGTAAACTAACTGAACTGAGATCTTAATCAAGCTTTCCTGTGAACAGTAGTATGGAAAACGTTTAAAGATCCACTATGAGGAAAATAGTGTCTTAACATGTTTTGTGGCATTTTTCTCATGATGGAGTACATATGTAACAAAAATTAAGTGTTTCTGGACATTTCTTTACCCAAATTGTTGTGAATCAAGAGCAGATGAAAAAATGTAGTTTTTAAAATACTGTATTTGTTATGTAGAAACTGCAGTGTAAGGGGGTGTAAGCTGGCAGGAACAGATTGGTGATGGGAAGTGGGGGTGGAGTTGCTCAATTCTATTGCCCATAATTCAGAGGCAAATCTTTGATGAGCTACCACTGCTCTGCAGAAACCATTTCCCAGAAAACGACAAAAGTTTTTTGATTTAGGCTAAAAACAGCATAATTAAAAGAGCACTGGGAACACTTAAAATAGATCAAAAGATGATCAGAGTGGGACTTTAATGAGGTGAACACTGAAGACCAGAGTTGGGGATCATTTTGGCCCCAAAGAACTGAGAGCATGCAAATATTCCCGGAAAAAATATCTTTGTTTAGTCATGCATGTTCATTACGTTCAACAAAATATGCAGCTTTCCTCTGTGACAGTCGACTTAATGGGTCTCCATGGATATCCCCAGCACAGTCATCTTTTAAGTTCCTGAGGCACTAACCTTGATGTTGCAGATGACTTCCACAATCCAAGCAAAGGTTTCCAATGTTTAGCAACTACTAAAGTTTTTTTCAGAACATTCCTTTCTCTGTTTATGCATTAGAATCCTGCAAATGATGCAAGCTGCTGCTACCAGTTTTTGTTTACACAGTCAATATTGGTGAGGCTGTGAAACTTCCTCACATTTAAAATGTAATCTTCAGGGAAGTAAAGCTCCACCCTGACTTTAACCATAAGCAGTGCAGTGACAAACAATAATCCACACAGACCTATCAGCTTTATTGTTGATAGTTAAATGGTCCAAAACTAAACTTGTGTCTATCAGAACTCTCTATTTTATATTGTTGTGAGTAAAAACTTACTACTTAATTACTTACTTACTAAATCACCCAAAATATCATAATTGACGTGATCCACTGTAAATCTAGAAAAAAAATAATATTCAATTTTTTGGGGATTTATTTAAAAGTTTCAAAAACATTTAAACTCCCAAAATTGAATTTTCTCTCATATTTTTAATATAAAGTCCTTCACAGGATTTACAATTTTTGATGCTTCCACACACATTTTGTGTTGAACCATCTCATATTCATGTTTGCATGGTCAAAAACTAAATGTGATTTTAGAAGCCATTTATGCATCTGTGTAGTTCATCTTGCCATTTTGGTTAAAACCGAGTCTTAAGAATGTAAAAAGACCCCTATTTCAAGAAAATTGTCTTATTTTATGTTTTGCAAGAACAGTAATCTTATCAAGAAAATAATCTTAGTTTGAGAAAACATGTCTCAGTGACTAGAATATAATTTTCTGAAAAAAAAAAATATTGTATAACCATTTTATCCAACCCCTTTGGCAGAAAAATGTATGAATTTTGGGAAACTTTGACTTATTTCTTGCTGTTTTTGCAATGGATTTACAGAATAAACTTGGATAAAATCTCAAAAATGCACAGATCTCCTTTTACAATCTCCCTTGAGTCTCTTCTATCTGTCTTTGACCAAATGATGTCAAGAAAACAACATTACCTGTGGTGGTGGAGAACTACCACACTGTCTGTTTCTCAAGTATCTCTGCCCTGTTTGCTGTTATTGTTCACCTGAGGCAGGTGTGTTCAATTACGGAGAATCTAATCCAGACGATCCGCAGTAAATTTATGGCAAGGTTAGATAGAAAACAAACAAAAGTGGTAGCTTTTAAGATTCAGGGTTGCAGCATTTTCTGTTAAAAACAGAGCAAATGAAACTCCTCATACACTGATAGTTTTAGGTTACAGTTTGACATTTGGGGTTCAAATCCACTTTATTTTTGTAACAAGATTTGTTGTGTTTTAGCAAATAAATCTGACATAAAATTTTTGATATGTTCACAAAATTCCCATGAATTTTTATGTGTTTTATTGACCACCCGTCTAGGACATGAAAATGATCACAGAAGTGGTTCTTTTCTTCCTCCCCATCTGTTAGGCAGCTGCTGATGCTGATAATCAAGGAAACAAAAAGCAGCTTTGGGGATCCTGAAACAAAGCAGATGTGAACACGAGGACGCGGCGCAGAAACAACAAATACAATCAAACAGAACAAACAACTAACCAACTTTTACCTGAAAGAAAGAAACTGAGAAATTTTGCTTCTGAAATATAAGAAAGATAAATTCTTTGATGATAATACATCAGATTATTTTTGTTTGCTTGATTCTTTATAAGGCAAAATTTAATTAAAAATGTTATCCTATTTTCATTCGTTTGTCTGTTTTTATTAAAAACACAGAAAAAAGAATAACAAATAAAACAGAAAGTTGTGAAAATTAAACCTTTTTATTGGAGGTTCAGTGTGTCTATAATTTATTATTTTAGGTGATTATTGTAATCACTTAGAGTAGATAGTAATTTGCATATTGTCATAAATTATCATGATGCCATTTAGACAAAACAGCATCATGATAACTTTTTGATCTTTAACTTTATTTCATAATAGACTACAGCCCATTAATATATATATTTCTTTTAAGTTTCAGCGTTAATTAGGAGTTTCTTGTATAACACAATAATAGTTCCCTTTTATGAGAGTTTAAGTCAAATTACTGCTGTGAAATATTTCTGTTAACTGACAAAACTTGAATGGAAACGATGCCCTATTAGCTTCTTTGAAAGTAGCAAATGTCACATCACGGAAAAGGTTGCTCTAACTGTGCGGATGCGTAATTTGCATTTGTTTTCATGACTTCTTGCAATTAAATACCAAGGCCGAATTTAAAACACTGAGTGATTCACAGAGAAATTATGTAAAAAGATGAAAATAATTATATTATTTTTGAGTATCTGCATTTAAGAGAATTGCTTACTTCTCTCTTGTTGAGTAAAATAAGCATAATGCGGCTTTAATTGCCTTTCCTTGATCTAATGCTATTTCTCATCGTGGATTTTTTATCTTTATCCATTAATAAATTAGGGCAGCATTTGAATTCTGCAGATATAGCTAAAAAAAAAAAAAAAAATTTGACTTTTTGATTTCCCTGTTGCTCTCTGACCATTGTTTTGTAATTAGGCGGATGTTTTTTTCTTACTTTTTTCCTGGGCATTCTCAATCCCTCATGATGTGTCCAGCTCACTGGTCTGTGCATGCAACTCCCACACAGGCGGTTGTCAACTCAGATCGGCTTCCCCAAGCTCCTTGACCCCTTTCAACATGGGTTAGCATGAATTTCATTACCTGCAGTTATGTAAACATTAATTAGATAAGGGATTTAGTGACTGGCACCACACCAACCTTTCACTCTGAAGCTGGAAGACAACCTATGTTGTCCAAGAAGATGAAACAAAAAACTAAAGCTGGGAAACATCACATTTTATTAGCTGAAAATTGGTTTTAATGGATTAAAGATGGGACTCAAGCAGTTGAAATCTATATATAAAAATAATGAGTAATGTTTTTTTTTTTTCAATAATAACAGAAATGTCAATTTATATGCGTAAAAGTGCTTTTATTGTGGAAAAAAAAGCATGATTTTAACAAGAATGGGATAAAGGAATCATTGCTGACAGTAAAATTGTGAAAATTCTTGATCAAAAACGAAGAAAAAAATATTAAAATCCTCAAAAAAAAAAAAAATCAAATTTTTTTACTCTTTTACTTTCTTTTTTAATAAATTTGTGTTGTATTTTAGTGTAAAAGTAAATCTACAGTCCTTAAAATGATGCCTAATGAATGCAGAAATGCCTGACTGGCTTGTTTGGTTAACACTAAGCCTCCGGTTGGACAAAGCTCAGTTAAACTTGGGTTGGCAATGACTTCGTAACAGCCTAACTAAGCACACGTAAAATGTGCAAAGCCTGGAGGGGGTTTGTGCAACAACAGTGTTGAGATGCAGCTGTGCACTTCTACACCCTGCCTGTGACAAAAACGTGAGGACTCATAAGTTGGATCTGTTGCTTTTTGGAAACCTGTGTCACTCATTCATCTTGTTTTATTATGCAGCACCTACAGGATGGAGGCTTTTGCGTGTCACTCTGCATAACTCTCAACTGACACCCTGTAGACAGGTAACAAGCAAAGAAACTGTATGACATATCCACAAATCTCTCCCCTGGAAGTCTTTAAAAAACAAACACACACACATTAGTGCAGGAGTTGTTGTAATCTTCTTTTGTGGCGCTCCCTTGAGGACTAAGTGCAAAAGTCAAAGATCTTCTCAGAACTTCAATGTCAATTTGATCCCATCTCAGTTCAGTGACTTCCCTCACTTTCTGCCGAATCCAAAATGGCAGCAGAACGGCAGGAATCCTGCATTTCAAAAGCCCAGCGCAACCTCAGAGCCTGGGCGGCACGGTCAAAATAACACAGCGAAGAAAATCCAGTACCTGGGAGGGAGCTGCGTCACACTCAGCTTTGAAAGCAAATTCAAGCCTGTTTTAAGATGCCACCTAGGTCTGAAGTTGTGTTTATCCAAAAGAAGAATTGCCATCTTTGAAGGATGAAGAAGGTGAAAATCTGCTTTGCATGCTAATATCTGAAACTCCCCAGAAGCTTGGCTGTTCAGTGCTGAAGGGTGCCGATTTTGAGCTTAGTGGTGGCTTCTCTTCTTTCTACACTTAAAGTGCTACGTGAAAATACTTCTTTCTTACATTTATCTTTGTCGATTGAAGGTCAAACCAGTCATTCTCTTGGGAAAAACTCAGATGTTTGCTTTGTCTTCTGGTATTGAGGAGGCAGTACATTTCCAACCCTTAAAGACCCACTCCGATCATCTTTTGATCTATTTTAAAAGCGCTGCCAGTGATCTTTTCATTTTAATTGTACAGTTTCAGTTAAATTGAAGAAACAAACAAAGAAAACTGTCATTTTCTAGGACATAGTTTTTGCATAGGGGCAATAATTAAAAAAAAATTCGCCTCTGAGTTGTGGGCAGGACTGTTTGGGCAGAGTAAGTCCGGCCCTCTTTCCCAATATCCATCTTTTTACATCACTGACTGCATAAGAGAACTGGACTGAGCCAGTGTGACGTCACCCATAGAAAATGGTTTACTTCTGGTTCCAACAAAATCCAAACTACTGTAGTCCAAACAGAATAAAAAACTGTTTCTATCCTGCAACCATCACCATGCTCAACAAACATAATCACACGCAAGAGGACTGCTGAAACCGAAAACGTGTAAAAAGTGAACTAGTATGATGGTAGTCTTTTTCATATTAACTTGCCTTAAATTATTTTAACTAATTTCACTGTTTTTCTTAGTATTAATTAGTAGAGATCATAATATTGTGTTGTTTTTTTCATTTTACTGAATATGTGACTGAATGACACATATTTCACTGTGTAGGTCACATGTTGCAGTGACAATGAAGTCAATTCTATTCTATAACAATTCAGTTGCCATTTTTTCTGCATATCGATGCTGCCATGTTGGAACCAGATGACGTTAGTGAGCAGTGATTGGTTTGAGTCAGTCTGAAAGAAGAAGCTACCCTGTTTTGTCTTCTTCATAATATATTGACAGGCTAGTGTCCCTCTCCCCCGGCTCCTGCCAATAAGATCATTTCTAGCTTTGCTTTTCATTGGAAAAGTACTGATTAGATCCTTGAAGGACCCCTTAACGGGTATCAACTGGTCTGGAGCTCAATGTGGGTTAATGTAAAAATACATTCATCAATGTCTAAATAACAAAGTCTAAAAGTGTAACAAAGTGTAAAATTATAAAAACAGCCTTCATTTAATATAGAAAGTCCTTCAGGGGTCACTCAGTCCAGTTTTCTATATACAGTTATTGTTTTTTGGGTTTTTTTTAACTGCAGGTTTTCACACGATTTGAATTAAGAAATACTAAGAAATGCCGTTTTAATCTTATTTTCTTTAATATATGTCATCAGAGTGGGTCTTCAACCACTTAGGTTTCAACAATCCACTTTTGATAAACTCAACCAACCATCCACAAAGACTACCTGTTGTGATGTTTTTCCTCTTTTTGTTTACCATTAAGAAAAGACGCCAGGAGTGTTTTTGTTTTGTAACTTTAGACACTCCTTTGCAACTTCTTTTCACTTCCTCGACTATGGAGCACTGCTGGGATAAAAAGCTCTGATGAAATTTGCATATCAAAGCATGCAGAGTGAGGCTTAAGGGCCCCATCATAGAAAAATGTGATCCATATTATTTATAGCTCAGGAGGGTCCCCTGAGATCGTGGTACTGCCCGGCCTCTGTCATACTACAGCACAGGGCAGTTGGGGAAACGCAGCTCGCAAACAAAACCCATCGGCGGCAGGATGTGACATTGCGCCGAGATGCTGATCGGACAATTTTTGGAAGAACAAAGTAGAGGAGGATCACTTTAAGGGATACAAGTATGGGTCAAGAGACAGACTTCATCAAGAAGGGCTCTCTTCTCCTGCATGAATCTGATCATACGGCAATGATTAGCATGCCAGTGACACACTGACACAGCAATAAGTGACAGAGGCCCTGAGGGTGAGTGGGGCAAGGTGACTTCTGCCCTTTAGCTAATGAGCAACTCTTGTCTTTCCCATCCAGCCGCAGCATTGACTGATCTGTGAGATTTTCAGTTGAATGGCGCAGGAACAAAGTTAAAAGTCTCAAGTGTTGGAATCTATTCAGATAGTGATGTCTTGCAGTATTTCAAATGAGCATCCCATCATGCACTGCAGATGGTATGAAGAACATCTGCAAATAATGCAATAATGGACTGTATAATAAGCAATAACAAACACTAAAACTGCACTGTTTCCACTCACAACTTGACTCAGACAGATTGATCTGGTTGGATCATAGTTATATAAATTTGTTAAGTAAATTAATCCTTGCACCCCCACTTGAGAGGAATTATGTTATAATTACAACTACTAAATTATAAATTCATGTATATATTTTTGGAAGTCATTTTAATGCGTAAAAATTATATGAAATATAATAGAAAATGTTGGGCTTGTGTGCCTCAAAAAGACAAAAAAATACCACTCCAACTATATTTTGTTCTATTGTAAAATCGTTCTCAGTGATCTTTTAATGATATTTATAAAGTTTATAGCTAAAATCAAAAAGTGTTTGTCGTTATTAAAGACATATTTTATGTAAAGCAGCAGTAGCTCATTAGAAATACAGTTCTGGTTTGTGGGTGGGTCTCTTGACACAGAGCAACCTGCCCCCGTTTGGGTGCTCACTTGCAAACTTATAGCCTCAAGCTAACATTTTAAAATAAGGGTGAGCAATATTGGATCAATTCAGTCGTACAGTTTTGAGCCAGAATTGCAATTCGCTACAACACAAGTTCTGAACGCTCATCACGTCTCGCACACCTCAAGCCAAACCCATTTCAGTGCATCATTAGTCAGAGGTTTTTCTAGGATTCAGTCTTCTGATCCGATTAAAAAAATTCTCAGAAATACAGTTTTAATTGTAAATTCTTGTATAAAGGTTCTCTACAAAGAGAAAAATGCAACAACATTCTAAAAGAACAAAAAAGAGGATTTTCACTGGAGTGGGTCTTTAAAAAAGTAGGTTGAAATTACTCTATTGGACAAAAATTTGTTACCTCTTTGTAAAAAACAAAAATAATAATGATAAAAAACTTTTGGGCCAATGAATACTAACAGAAAATTTGGCTCTTAAGTAAATTAAGCCAAACTGAATTTCTTGTAATCTGTTATAACTCAACACTGTCCGTCCATCTATCCATCCATCCATCCATCCATCCATTCATCCATCCATTTACTTAACCCACCATATCCATTTTGAGGTTGCATGGGGTTGCTGGAGCCTATCCAAGCTACTGTTGGAATCCAGGTTGCACTCTAGATAGGCTGCCAGTGTATCGCAGGGCACACACCCATACATGCTTACACATGCACACTTCGGAACACTTTAGTATAACCAATCAACCAATGACGCATGTTTTTGGACTGTGGGAGGAAGCCGGAGTTCCCAAAGAAAATCTACTCAAATCTCCCAAATCGTAGTAAATCTCAAAATTCGACATAAAATCTCTCTAAATGCTGCATGTCATGCAGTTGGATTTCCCTAAAAGAAACCACCCTGCTGCATGTTCTATTAGCCTAAAACAGTTCTATCCCCGGGCTCACACCGCTAACGTTACAGCTCCGATGCGAGCGCCGCAGTCTTTACGTAACTTTAAAAGTGCGAGAGGAAATCCCACTGCTGGCGTTCACGTCCTGCGTCTGCGGTCAGGCTCTGCGTCGCTGCGAATCCGTTTCGTTTGGTTCAAATTTCGACGGAGGACACGGCTGAACCGCAGCGATCAAAGGGAAGTTTAGCGTGAACATGTGTGAGTTTGGAGTTTTGCGAGGTTGACGGCAGAACCTGTGACTGCAGCGGTCGGTCGTAGCTAGGCCACTCCCGCAACGCACCTGAGCTTTAACTGTAGCGGTGTGAGCCCAGGGTAAGTCGTTTTGATTTATATTTAACTTGCAATGGTGCACAGCATTACTTACATACCTCAAAACAATTAGAGGTATGTAAAATCCGATTAGAGCCTTTTTAATATTTTTACTTGCTTATGTCCTTAAAATTCTGTTTTTATATATTTTTTTCAAAATTTGCCATACATTTGACATCTTCGCACAAAGAAAATCAAAGTTACTCTGTATTTATTAAGTTCAGGATTAGTCTAATTACAAGCTAATTTTTTCCCAATGTGGATAATTAACAGGGAATCAAGGAGGTTTTTTGGATTCTCTTCAATGCTGCAGCAAAGCTCAGGTCTTTAAAAGTTTTTTTTTCTTTTTTTTTTTTTTTTTTTTGTTCTAGCACTACAGGAGTGGATGACACATGAAGCTGCAAGTTTAAAAAAAGACGTTTCTTCTGTGCGCTGGAGGAGCTAATTGTATTATAAAGTTGAGAAAATACCGCAGGCTGTTTGAGGAATGAAAAGCTATTTAAAGACACCGTACAACTCATGAAGCCAAGTGGAGACTGGATTGTAATGTAAAAGAATGGAGGGGCCCATGACAGCACAGATGGATGATACGGTAGCACAGCAGGTGAAGCACAACCATCTGGTTAAAACTGGTGAATTTTCAAGAGGAAGAACTTAAATGTACTACTGTGTCGGCTGCAAATTCACTGAATATCTGGCATGCTTGAAGGATGCACGGTGCAGCATTCACATCTGGAGAAATCCGAGCTGCATTGACAGATTGAGGAAGCTTTTCAAAAGAGGCTTCTTTCATTGCAGCTCTGTGACACTTCTAGCTTTCAAACCTTTGAAAAATTCATTCCCTAAGTCGGGAAATTCTTAAGTTAAATGAGCAATTTCTTGGAAATCCTAAATTTATTTTATGTTGAGGACTGGTTAACAGGTTAATTTATTTGTTCTTTTTTTGGATACACTTGATCTCAATGAGGTAAAAACACTTTCATTTACGCTCATCAAATGTTCCCTTTTAGCAGTTTAGCATGAAAGAGGTGCTAATGCTGAGGATTGAAGCGAATGGGACATTTGTTTTCATTTAAATCACTTTTGTGAGCTCCTGATTTCAAAAATATAAACTGCACAGATTAAACACTTCACAAACTTTCCACTCTGCAAAAAATCACAACTCAGATACTTTTTTTTTTTTTTGCAACACATTTACTCAATTATGTAACAAAAAGGACAAAAATCTGAGATACAGTTTTGAAAATTAGTTTTGATGTCAATGGAGGATCAAAAATAACAAAAAATACTTATTACACTTTGAAGAAACTTTAAAAATTCCATTAAGGATACATGGGAATAGAAACTAAGAGTCATTATAGAATAGAAAAAAAACACAGTCTAACTTCTGCTTTTTTTGTCCTCCAACGAATTTGCATTAAACTTAAAATCTAATTTGAATTGTCCATACTACCACTACTGAATAACAAAGTCTGCAAGGATGGAAACAGTGGGCGGAAGTCAAAATAATGACAGGATTCTGGAATTAGTCTATAATAATGAATGAGACAGTATTCGTCTGCAGAGATCTTTTCGGTAATGAGACAGTTGTAGGATGGGCTGTAGATTGGAAAATATTTCCTAATCAAGCAGTCAGGTAACATATAGAAAGAGTGATTTAAGCGCTGGTTCTCTCAAACTTCAGACAAAGTTGTCTCACATTTTTAACACCAGAAATGTCGCACCTAAATAACAGACGCTCTGACATATAATTCCTCAACCGTTGGCATGATCAACGTGATTCAGCTGATTCTGACACAGAGGAAAGAGACTTTTTATATCTATTTTGCACCGATATGCTACTCATGACTGACGTAAAGTGTTTTTCTCCGTTTCAAAATCTGTTTTAGCTACGTTAAATGTTTGAAAAGTTAGAATAATCGAAAGAATGTCGACATCGGAGCTTAAGTTCAGGTAGTGTTAAAGGGTTTCAAAGTTTTTGACAGGTACTTTTTTCGATTTGCATAGAATAAAAACAAAACTTTATCTCAAAAACATGAGTAAAAAAAAAAACATAAAAAGTTACCATGGAAATGTGTGTGCACAATCAAGAAAAAAATCAGTTCAAATAGATCCACTAATTTTCCATGCTTTTCAAATTGCCACTGCAAGGTTTTTTAGAGCGGAATTGGAGATATTTAAAAAAAAATAACAAAATTACAAATATCATAGACATGACTCAGTTAAATAGATGTGAAAACACATTTAAGCACTTGTGTTTGATTTTTCTTATCACCACGTAACTCCATCCAACCATCCATCCATCCCCTCTTATCACTCTTCAGGGTCAAGAGGATGCTGGAGTTTACCCAGCTACTGTTGGGCAAAGAGGGAGTACCCTGAACAGTTTGCCAATATATAACAGGACCACACAGAGATATACACCCATTACTCACACCTAAGGGACACTTTAGAATTATAAATGAACTCATGAAATGTGTTTTTGAACTGTGGGAGGAAACCCATACATAAATGAATGAGGAGAACATGTAAACTCCACAAAAAAAGGTCCCAGAAGGGATCTGAAACAGGATCTTCTCCTTGTGGGGTAAGAGTCAAACAAAAGATTTACAAAATGTACAATTTAGGTGGCAATAACCAACTTACCCAGTGTTTATAACATAAAAAATTCCATGTGAGCTTCTCCGGAAGCTTTGTAGGATCCTCTTGATATGCTGAGATTTGATTTGTCAGCTTGCCAGGCCTCCACCAGGTGTCTTCAGTTACCCCATCAAGGAAAACATGCAGGTGAGAAACAGAAACGCTGAATTAAAAAAACACTCTGCATGTCACTTCCATATTACCAAAGCAAAAAATGGCCAATTTTACAAGTCTAAATTATGCTGAAATTAACCTTCTTTTTTTTATCTGTCACAACATCCTAGTTCGCAGCCTCTGGGCACATTATGGAGTGTTGTTGACCTAATTTTGCCGCTAAGTGACAAGTCATTATTGGTGGGCCCGAAGATGATGGCATTAAAAAAAAGTCCCCCTTGTCCCGAGCATGCAGAGATTTCTCCAGGTTCTCTCTGATAACATTATCAACCAGAAGTTGTATTTTATTTGCAAAATATCTTTCATTTAATGATGAAAAGATAGTTTTTTAGAATTTTCCACACTCATGCAAAGCTCTCTTAAAGATGTCCATCAAAGAAATTTACCAATTAGAAAAGACCCTGTGTCAATGTGGGCGGGGCATGCTCAAAACAACTTGAAGCAGACACGGTGGAGAAGAGAGGCTTGTTTAAATAAGAATAAGATAGTAAATAATATCAACGTCGTTAGAATTTCTCCAGATTCTGGAGTTCATGCTCCACTCTTAAAGAATGCTCCCATAATTCAATCCAACATCACTCCTCCAATCACTTAGTGTGGACTCTCTGGATAATGAAGTTAAACTGAGCGCCTGACAGGTGCATCATGGCTCTGATGCCAAGGAACACCTCATGTATATTGGAGAAGTTTGGAAACTTTGATCGTATCCACAGCATCAGTTTCATAAAGTTTGTTACGTAACTTGGAAAAAAATCCTGCCATCAAATGCAATGTATATGCTCAGTCTACTTTTTTAACATTGCCGTACATTGTGGATTTCATAATTTACTTTAAAGTAAATTATAGTTTACTTAAATTTACTTTTGTCGCAATTTCTCCTGAAGTTTTTGTGAATTCTCCTTTACGTTTCCAATTTTGCGGAGACATAAAGGAGTCACATTTCAGAAAATACCTGCATTAGTACAATATTTAAAAAGCTAAATTTTTTTGGGCGCATAAACCTGAAGACTGCAAACTATATTTAAGATGACAACTCTCAGAAGCTTTTAATGGAATGAAACATTGAATTTGACGGGAAAAAAATTCTTCATTTAGGGGGAATGTTGTGTTGCACAGAAGCTGGGGCCAAGTTTTAACAGCATTTTAGCTTATTGTTTGCTTGGATTTCCTTTTTGGGATCCTGGAACTAAACTGCAGATTGCAATGAGATTTGTGGTGACGAGCTCAAGCAGAGCAAGAAGAATTTTAAATGTATTGTGGACCCTGTGGAAGGATTTTGTGATCTGACGGGGAAATGATGGTGGATGCTTATAAAGCATGTTAGCTGGAGAGATACAGTAACTACTTGCCTGTTAAATTAAAATATTAAAACATTATCAAATAATGAAAAATAAATATTAAATTAAAAATGTATGCAGCAATATTCAATGTGTATTTCTGTTGATACATACATATACAAAGGGAGGACATCTTTTAAACGTTTTTTTCTTATTTTATTGTGAAATTTTGGTGCAACTTTAACTAGGAAGAACATCTGGCAAGAACATACCTGCCAAAAATTGTGATTTTGTGAATTTATTTGTTCTTGTGCATCATTCTGTATGTCACAATTATGTTGTTGTTAAAATTTTTTTTTTTCAAATATGTTTTAAAGTGGAAAATAATAATAATAATAAAAAGAAACATCGTAAACAATGCTTGGGCAGAACTTCATCTTCATTTCTTCAGGTCAGTATTGGCATGTGGTCCAGCTGAAGTCCCCTCAGTGTACTCTCTGAAAGATCAAAAAGTGTTTCTGTTGCTTCTCGAGTGTCTGAGTTTCATTAAAAAACATTTTTTGAATGAATGAATGAATGAATGAATGAATGAATGAATGAACAAAATAAACTAAAAAAAAAGATGGATAAGTCAAATACAAAGTTAAAATGTCTGTTTTTCGTGGCTAGGTTTCTCACTGCGCAAGAATTTCTGATTTACTTGTGAATCAAACATTTTAGAATATTTCAAAGGTCCTACTTTAGGTTTTTATTATTGATATTTATATTTTATTTTTTGTATTCATATTTTTAACTTTTGACAAAATTATTTTGTAAAATCACAGTGTAATTCCTAATCCAAACTGCCAAAACTTATATTTAAGAGTAAATAGACTGCTGTGTCCAAAAAAATGTCTTATTTTCCGTCTTGCAAGAAAACTGATCTTATCAAGACATTTTTTAATGGCAAATAATCTTAGTTTGAGAAAACGTGTCCTGGTAACTTGAATTTTTTTCTTGAAATAAGAATTTTTGGTAAAACTTTTTAAAATGTACTTATTGAAAGAAAATCTGCCCGTGCAGTAATCATTTTTTTACTCATTTTTAAGAGGGCCTGTTCTTGCAGTCTCAACTCATTTCTGTCACCGAAGCCTGCAAGGCAAATGAAGAGTTGCTCCCTGTCAGTCCAGCATTGGGCAACAGTTTCACACCAACATTCATTCACAACTAAAGGACCGCTTAAAGTCACCTGAATCATGTTTTTACACTTATAGAAAACACACACATGCACAGGAAGAACATACACACTTCACTTAGAAGGGATCCAGCTGGGATTTGAACCTGGGCCTTCCTACTGTGAGGTAAGAGTTCTATCCACAACACCTATGTGCATCCCATGATTTCTAATATGATGTCATATTAACAAAAAATCCACAAATCTTTACTCTTAAAAGTGGTTAGACAACATGGCAGAGGCTGTGCTCACGAGACAAACCGATGATGCCACAGAGCTGCCGAGCACCAAAACTGAGGGACGACCTCTGTAAGTTGCCATGACACCAGGCACTACCAAGCCGCTTCCAGCGAACAGCATGAAGCCACTCCAGCACACCCACACTCCCACCAACACATGCTGCTGCTCGTAGGGTCACACCACCTCCCGTACGCACACACCTACAGCTGCAGTCTGGTTGGAATGATAACTCAAGGACTCTCCACGCCACGCTGGGTCCAGGAAGTCAGCCAGGTTCTTTGAGAGCTGCACTGTTTCACTCATGTCAACTTCTTGGAGACAACCTGGACCTCCAGGAGACCAGCGCTCCGTTTCCTGCTCCTCTGCAAACTGCAGGAGTGCTATTTGGTTACGTTTTAATAGAAAATGATGTTGCCTTGATGTCATGCCCCCCTCCCATGAAAAAAATTACCAAAACCAAAAGATGCAGTTTATCCTCTGGCCTCTCAGAACCCATGCAGGGCAGGTGGTAGTTATAGCAGCGGGTTTCTGTGAGGCATTGCTGCACGCCAAATGGTGTTTCTGTCCTAAATACAGCAGGTGAACAAAAGCTCTGACCTCAACTGTCAGCCAACAAAACTCCGCTCACGAGGGGACACTCGGTTCCTGAACGGCACGGAAGCACAATTTAAAAGATTATCTCAGCTTTTTTTTTTGGTTGCATGAGCGGATTGGAAGAGGACAAACACACCCTATTTCCAAATTCCTGCTTGAAAAATAACAACCTGGGATTTACCTTGATATGAATGATGCACAAAAGTAGCTTTACTTTCTCTTGTGTCGAAAGAAAACATCATTTTAGAAACCTCTCTGCCTGTTCTTAAAGATGTTAATCTCCATTTTGACAAAATATACAAAAATAATTTCTGCCCTCCAGTCAAATGGGTCAAAAAAATTCCATGTAATAACTCGACGACTAGGAAATACACAAACTGTCAGCGGCTAATCGTGTCTGATTTATGCCAGAACGGTGCTGATAAGATTATTTTGCTCTCCTGAGTCGGGGCCTCCAGCGCGCTCATCTCTTTGATGCTAACAGGTCAACTTTTGAAAGAAGAAGGTTTCACGCCTCTGGCGGGTTTTTGCATGATTGAAGGTTCTTTCTGCTCCAGCGGGATGTGTGAATCCTGGTGACTACCAGAAGACTTTCCGTCTTTCTTCCACTAATGTTTTCTCTTTAAATTCTGTGGTGCATTTAATAAAAAAAAAACAAAAGCATCAAATAAGCTTAAAATAAACAGAAAAAATAAAACATTTTAAATGCACATGCCTTCAGTGGATAGAACAGCTCTACAACGTGCAGCTTGAGCGAACGCTGAAGCCCTCTGCATAATTCAAAACACTGATCCTGTTAGGGGTTTGTCCCTGCCTGCTGAACCATTCACCACTTGTATTCATTCATAAAAATCTGAAGAGTGCAAAGCCGCTTAAAGTCTTTATTTTTATCACAGGCGTTCTCTTACAGGGAAGGGCATTTTTCACAGGGAAGATAGATGCCATCAATTAACTTCTGCCTGAATTTCAAATGTTTAAAGAGAAGTGTGAGGATGCATGCGCTTTTGCTTTTACACATATCACGCAGATATTACACTTATATGGGTTTGCACCTGCAAATTAATCATCAGCATGTTGGAGGAGGTGCTATAATAGATCAAGCAGTAAAAGAAAAATAACTCATGAAATTTACATTGTGTGCTTATCTAAAAATGAGAAATGTATTCACATTTGCAGCAGCTTAAAGTGTCAACACTCAAGAGAAAAATCTACATAACAATATCTATCAACTGTTATTTTGAATTGTTTTTCAGAATCATAATCGAATAATTAAAAATAATATTTTAAACTCCTGATGAAGTGTATTATAAATGACTGTTTGGATCATGTAAACTGAAAATAAAGGGTTCGATTGTGTAGTATTTGGCATTAAAAAAAAAAAAATAGAAAAAAAATCAAATATTGATTAAAGAAACAAAATTGCTTTATTAATAGAGAAAAAAAAACGTTTTCTGCTTCCTCTCACTCCTTTTCAAGCCAAATCTTTTTCACAATGTTAATGGATTTAATATGTTATATATTGTATGTATAACTATGTCTATAATTCTGTAAATCCTTTACTTTTTTGTAGATGTATTTCATTGTATTTTTTTTCAGTTTTTTTCCAATCAAGTCATGACAAATCATTCAAAGTTTGACATATTTATGTACAGATATATATTTTCTTTTATTTTCCCTAAAGAAAAAACACTGAAAGAAAAAAATCCCATTAAACAATACCAAAAAAAACATTTTCAATTTACAGCATTATGTTTTTATAGGGGCTTTTGATTGGGTTAGATTTAGGTTTCATAAAAGTAATTAAATTGCAGAGAATCGAAACTATAGTTCACAGACAAAAAAAAAAAAAACATTGATGAGCAATTAAATAAACAAGGAGGGGATTTTTTTTATGGTAGTACATTAATCTACTTTCACAGGAATCAAAAGCAGAATTTTCCTTCATGTCTTATTTATCAGTCATGGGTAAAATCTACATAAAATTTAAAATATAATCAAAGTTTGATTGTAATATTTATTGTTTTATTTAATTAAAAGTTCAGATTTTAATCCCAAACAATTGTGTTTTTGTCTTTATTTTCCATAAAAAGTACAAATACCATGAGGTCAATTTTGGCTCCGTAGAGATTAAATGTACTTTTAAAAGATATTTTCCGGTTGGAGAATTTTAATTAAATGCTACATCATAACTGTTGTTATTGTGGCATTTTTATTATTGGTTGGGTTTCCACAGTTAAATCCCATGTCACATAAACACTCTTTAAGGGAAATATTCAAACAATTGAAAGATTTTCGATCTTGTAAGGGGCTTTTGCTCAGGTAGGATTTGGTGTCTTGCATAATGCCAAACCCCTCCTGCAATATCGACTTTTTTCTGGGACACAATGAAAAAAAGTAAGGATTGAGCTCTTCGGGGTGAGACTAAATATAAAAAAGAAGAAGCTAAATCTGTGAGGGTTTGCACTTGAAAGAAGTAATATGCTATGAAGAAAACTGCTTCTGAGTCTTATCCTCTAAGCACATTTAAAGGCTGCGGAAGATGCACAAACTGAAAGTGGGAATATATATCTCTGCTTCATGGTCAAAGCTCATGGAGAACTTTATCCTGTCTGCAATTTCTGGCAAAAAAGGGGGGAAACCATGGAAAAGTAATCCTGTTTGGCTGAATTTTCCTTGGATCAAAAGTCAGCAAGAAACGACACAAAGCAGACGGCTAACAAGTGGACTAAGTTTAAACCGGATGATATTAGAAGAAACAAGTCCACGTCAGTGTGGACCTTATAGCCCTCACTAAATCATGTCGGGGCTTGGAGCCACTAATTACGCTTTCCTGCTTCACATTTCCAAACACAGTATCACTTGTGACCTTATCTCTGTGCTTGTCAGCGTTAGCATTTTGATGGCGAGTGTGGCGCTGAATGTAATTACTGGAACCCAAAATAATAACGCTGTGGTCCTCCAGCCTGCCAGTCGATGAGGAACGCAACTCTTCCTCTTCCAAATTAGACGAGACGAGGACCAAAATAGAGTCATTACAGACCCTGGTGGATGGGATGGGCTATACGGAGAGTTTTGTGTGTTATTAATAATTCAGGAGATTTAATCTCTCATGCAAACACTTGTGCTCCAATCCTATTAGTTCCTCCAGAAGTTGAGATTTGTGTGCAGAAGACGCTAAAGGAATCGCAGGACAGAAAAGGAAGATATATTACTTAACTCTTTAAATAATGCATCCTTGGAAAAAATAAGTTTTTTTTCAGCTCCCACATGGCTTCGTCTCTGATTGTTAGCTGTTCCAACAAGATTGTGTTAGCACAGACAAATTACTACGAGCTCTTGTTAAATTATTTACCTTTCCTTCCGTCGTGTTCAGCACGAGGAAGTGAAATACCCTGACATTTTAGCCTCTCAGTGTGCAAACATTTCCCATGATAGGATGAAGGCAGAGCTTTTTCTTTCTTTTTTTCTTTTTTTTTTTTGAAGAACGCAACTTCATTTACAAGAAAAAAGAATTGAGATTAAAAGGTCATTCGTGTTTCTTCAAAAACCACCAAGTGGTAGTTCTTTAGTTATTGATGGGCTCTAATCAATCATCTGAGATATATGCCACCCACTGTTTTGAATGTAAATAATGATATTTCCTGGACAAAAAAGACTAGAAAAGAGTGGGCATGAGTGCATTAGCTTTATGGATTGGTGTGCAGGTTGTGTTTAATAGAAAAACACAAACATTTTTTAATAGTTTGGACGTTGTTCAAGTATGACTCAGTATTGATGATTTTTTTCAGGTCAAAGGTTTAAATGTGGGCATGAGTTGTTCCATCATACATTAAAACTTTGCAGTTGAGTCAAACGAGTTTCCAAACAAATCAAAACCATTTCCTTTAATCCAAAAAGAACAGACAAAAACTATGTATTTGCCTTTGTGTCATTTCATTTGTAGATGTAAAATAAATTGAGTTTTAATTATTTTTTTTTCCTTCAAGATGCTGAATTTGAGCTTTAGTTTCATTGTGCCAACTTATTTATAATACAATCTACAACTTTTGAATGCAAATTCCCGCAGCAAAACATTTAAATACTTTTAACCTCTTAAGACTTGCTGTTTTTTTTTTTTATTTTCCGTTTTTATTTTAAAGTCAAAAGGCACCAGTTAAGCAGAATGAACTACTGTGGGGATAAAACCCAAAATGTGATGTTGACACACGAACGCCGGGTCTTAAGAGGTTAAGACTCATTTGTAGTTACCTTAAAACTTTTTTTTTCTCGAGTTTTTTTAATTAATCATATTTTATACCCATTTTGCTTATTTGTACAAAACATATAACACATGGTCTGAGTTATAAATACAATAAATTCAAATAATCCATCCATAACTCAATTTAGTTAAAGCATTCACCTGCTCACAGTCTTCGAATGCAAATACTCAAGGCCAGAACTCTAGTTAGTGGGAAAATTGAAGATAGGCATGTCAACTCCTTAAAACACATAGTTGTATGGGCCCGCCACTCCAGTGAAACAGCACCCCTTTCAATTATGACAGTTAGATCCCTGGACAAGTATTCCATTAGGGGTCGTCACAAATCGATAAATATATCTTCATTACCCCCTAACCTGGCACTGAGCTTCTCCATTGGCAAGAGTTTGAAGATTTCAGTTTACCACTGTGTGTTATAGTCAGAGGTTTCTCTTTAATCCAATAGGTTTAGGTTTGTGTTTATTTGCGAATTATGATTTAATAGAAATAGTGTTAAATTATGTATTTTCACTATTTCTAGAATTTCTATAAAGTTTTTCGCATATGGAATCGCGGGTAGTGAGAGGGGTAGGCTCCAGGAACATTATATTACAGCTAATGAGTGGGATAGGCTCAAGCAACGTAATATTCCAGCTAATGAGTGGGATAGGCTCAAGCAACGTAATATTCCAGCTAATGAGTGGGATAGGCTCCAGCAATCTTCTGACCCCAAAAGGTGTTTGGAAAATGGATGGATGAAGGAGTTTTTTCCATTGATAAACCTCATAGGAAGCGTTCACCAAATATATTAAATCCTTGAAGACACACGCCAATCAACTTTTAATGTTTCGTAAAGGAATTCCTAATGGTCTTTTAATTATGACTGTGTCGTTTTTAGGGAAAATCGCAAAACTGCATCATTTTCTACTGCATACAGCATGCAGCAGTTCATTAGAAATGTACCTCTGAGTGTACCTACCAAGGAGACCAAGTAGGTGAAACTGTTGGTGCACCTCACTTCCCATCACCCATCTGCTAACGCGCTCTCCTGCTAGCTCACAGCCCCTCACTACCCCAACTTGACATTACCTGTGAAAAAAAAGAAGTGGCGAGCAACATCTGAGCTATCCAGACCCACTGTTTTGAGCTAGATGTCAGCTTGGATGAGGAAAAATAAAGAGGTTCATGGATCCATTTGTCAGCGAGTTAATTCATCGGAATGGAGTGGAGGAGGAAGCTTGTGGCTTGTTACAATCGTTTTCAAACACTATGTTTTCATCTGTTAAATTCACAACACTTCAAATTGAGAAATACTCAGAAATTCAGTTTTGAGCTTAATTTTCTTTATTAATGAGACGAAATAACATGTTAAAAAAACTATTTTCATTGGAGTGGGTTTTTTATTTTAATTGTCTCTTTCTAGAGGATAGATCTACAAACAATCCATTACAACTACAGTTTTTTGCTGTTATTTTATCAAGCTTTATTAAAAATATGAAATAAGTTGTTTTGGAATTCTGGACCTGTTACATCACAAACCCAGATCAGATCATTTCCAAACTTTCCATTTGTACTTCCTCTCTAAACTTCACATTATGCTGCATTTGTTGCATGATGTGTTCATCTTATTTTCATTGCTTGTCTCTGTCTCTTATACTTGAGAGAACATGAATTAATAAACATCTTTGAACATTGTACACTCCAGGCAAATGAATACATCTGAAACTCCACGATTTCCCTGTAAAGCTGCGGAAATGAACCATTTGCCACAAACGTACATAGCAAATATTCAGAGATGTATTAAAATGAAATTACGTGTTAAAATAAATGTCTTAAATTTAGAAAATATCCAAATATCTATGTACCATAAACTGCGCTGCAAATCTACTATATATGAAGACATAATGCCAACAACAAAGTCCACTGTTGTTAAAAACAATTTTATAACAAGATATTCCATATTGTACCAAGCAGACATGTAGAATTGTTCACCTTAAATCCAAACTCCTTAAATGCAGTTTCCAATAAGGAACAAGATCTATTAAACTGGATAATTGGTCTCTGAAATCAGGAAACTTGAAGTGTGTCGGCCATATTGACCGCGCTTGATGTCGAGTTTTGTGGAGTCTAGCCATGCCAATCGGAAGACAAGCCCCTAGTAGTAAACAAATCACCCTTCAGATGTTATAAAGTGAAACTAGAGCAAATAAATGTTGAGAAGGTTTCCTAGTTAGGCTGCATGTGGTTCTTTTGTACATAAATTTGGTTGCTCCCTTCTGAAACCAGCCACTAGTGGTCTTTTGAGGAACTGCAAAACTTCCTGCTTTGCTTCGATGTAAGGATGAAATTAGAGGCTTGTTAACACCTTACCTTCAACCATGCATAGACACTATCTGCTCTGTGATAAATTCCCCAGTGAAACATATCCATTCCATCAGTCTGTGCCCATCAGTCTCCTACAGCATGCAGTCCATCACTCATTCAGTAAGAAGGATAGTTGTTTCCTAAAGAAAAATGGATCGGATAAGGCACTGTCAGATGTAATTAATCATTAAAAACCCACTACAATGAAAGTGGTGTTTTTTAGCATGTTCTTTTTTCTCATGATAAGGGACGTTTATAAAGAAAATTAAGATGAAAATTGTGGATTGGGGTTGTAAGAGGCTGTAAGCTAGCAGGAGAGCACGTAAACAGATGGATGATAGGAAACGGAGGCAGGCTTACTCCATATCAACAGTCCCATCTGTAAGTCAGGGCTAAAACTGTCCTAAAAAAATTAAACGTTTTTTTTTAAATAATGTAAAACTAACCAACACTTAATCAAAATCGAAAGACCACATTTTTAGAAAAGATGATATGATGATCAGAGAGGGTATGTGATTGTAAATTGCTTCTGGCTTTAATCGAGGTAGACAAGCATAACATAAGTAAGCACCATTCACAAAAGTTAATATAAGGACTGTCATTCAGGCTCTTTGTTGGCTGGATGCATTTTGGGTGTTTTCCATTTCTTCATTGTCATGCTTTTGCATTTTAGAACATGGAAAGCATATCAGCACATTCATCTTAAGCTGCATTCAAATATTTAAATGATATTTAAATATTTAAATATTTTTTTATAAAAAAAATGACATAAAAAGAAGAACCTTTTTTTTTTTTTTTTTTGACAAAGCACACATCAGAGACACCTTTTCCTGCTCCCCAAAAAGTGACAGCAATTACAGTGTTTTTTGCCCACAAAAAAAGCTAAGTTACAAATTAGGTACTGGTACATCCATAAACTTAACATTTAATAAGCTTTACAACGTGGCACAACTGGAGAAAGCTAAAATAATTGACCCAAACTTCCTTTAAATATAGATTTAAATGAAAATCCCAACTGAATGTCAATAAAAAATTCAAAAATGTAGTATTGATAATATGGTTTTATTTTGAAAAACTGAGAACATTTCTTAACTTGACCATATATTTTGACATATTCAGCTGACATTAAATTTTGTTGAACTTCAGTGGTGAACTGTAATTGACTTTCTACCAAAAATAGAAGATTTATATTTTTATCTGTCTGGTTTAGCTAAATATTTATCTTTTTGAATAATGTAAAGACAGCCATCTAGAGCAGCTGTGACTGTCATCGTCTGCGGTTTGATCTCTGCAGTCCACCTGTTGAAGTGCCCTACGGCTACATAGTGAACTTAAAGTTGAACCTAAAGTGCTCATTGGTGCGAGAGGAGGGCAAAAGGACTTAAAAAAAAAAATTAGTTACATGAACGTAGCTAGAATGGAGTTTTTCCAATGCTGCATATTTTCTATTTATTTAATCATTTTAACAAGTTATAAACATTGCATTTATTTGTTTGTTTTTTATTTAAATTTAAATGTGTCAAATTAATAGAACAACATTGCCCTCTGGCGGTCAAAGTCGGTCCTCTTCATGAAAATTGAACAACACTGCCCTCTAACGGTTAAAACTAAACACTGCCTCGAGCGGTGAGAAAATGAATTACACCATGACCCGGAAGTAACTCGTGTTGTTGCCACACGTGTTTATGGTCGGAATCATGGCTGCGTGCAGCGTGGAGGAGCTGTTAGCGAAAGCCGAACAGGAGGAGGCTGAAAAACTGAAGACCATATCCGTCCAGAAGGAGCTGGATTTGGACTTTGACGTGGGAAACCTGCTAGCTTGCGACAAGAACCGCATCGAGTCCAGAGACTTCAAGGAACAGAAGAAGGAGGACTTTCTCCGGGCGCTGGCGCGTGACAACACGCAGCTCCTGATTAACGAAATATGGAAGCTGCCGACCGAGAGGGTCGAGGAGGCGATCGTGGCTAAACTACCGGAACCAGCGACCCGGTTACCCAGAGAGAAGCCGCCTCCGAAGCCCAAACCTCCGACGAAATGGGAGCAGTTCGCCAAACTAAAGGGCATCCAGAAGAAGAAGAAGACCAACATGGTGTGGGATGAAACGGCCAAGGAGTGGAGGCGACGCTGGGGCTACAAGAGAGCCAACGACGACACCAAAGACTGGCTGATCGAGGTCCCGCAGACCTCCGACCCGAACGAGGACCAGTTCGCCAAACGCGTCCAAGCCAAGAAGGAGAGAGTGGCCAAGAACGAGTTCAACAGACTAAAGAACATCGCCAGAGCTCAGAAAATAAAAACCCCCGGTGTGGGTCTGCTACCCCGACCCAAGCAGTCCAAAGACGAGCTGAGCAGAGCTGTGAGTGTGGCTAAGACCTCCACGGCCTCCGCGGGCCGGTTCCAGGACCGACTCCCCAAAGAGAAGCCCCCCAAGAACGCAGGCAAGAGGAGGAAGTTCGAGCCCCTCATCGGGGACTTCTCCAGCGAGAAGCAGAAGCAGCTGGAGCTCCTGAAGGTCATGGACAGCAAGAGGCCCAAGCTGGACATCACTAAGGCCGTGAACAAACAGATGAGAGAGGAGGACAGAGAGGAGGCCGCGTCCAAGAAGAAAGGACGCAAAGGGGGTGCAGCCGGGAGGCCCAAGGGGAAGGGGGGCAAAGGAAAAGGAGGCAGAGCTGGAGGAGGGAAAGCAGGAGGAGGAGGGAAGAGGAGAGGAAAACCTGGGAAACGCTGAGACCCTCCACATCCTGCTGCTCCAGAGCAATGAACTCTGACCCCAGCTCTCCCTTTGTAATATTTACAAATATATTCTACAATTTCACCACAAAAATCAGATTTTTTTTCACTGTTTAACCTCCAGTAATTCAAGAAATTGGATTTGGAGCATTTTTCTCATGATGGGAGACATACATAAAAGAATTTAAAATTAAAACTGTGTTTCTGAGTATTTATTTATTCAAGTTTGTGGGTCAAAATCTCCTGATGCATCCACATGCAGACAAATAGAGGGAAAAAACCATCTTCATTTTCCTCGTCTGAGCTCAAAGCTACAGATGGATAGCTCAGATTTTGCATGCAATTTTTGTTACACTGTTAGTGTTCGGGCTGTAGTGGGACCAGAGGTCAGAAACTTTCAGATCTTTTTCCATTGTGGCTCTCTGGTTACAGAAAAATAAGTTTTTTGGAATTATAAAGTAAACTAATTCAATCTTTCTTAAAGTTATTCACAGTTAAAGAACAGTACGCATCACAAGTCAAACTAAAACTTCTATATGTGCTGTACACAGAAAATACATTTTCAAGTCAGTAAGCACAACTACAATATAATGCTAATTTTGAACATTTTCAAGGATTTTAAGTGCACCATAGAGTTTGAAAAATATAATAACGGTCTTTTAATGAACTCTGGATTAATTTTTTCTAAATTAGATTTGAAAATTCATGGCTGAAATGCCCCGCAAACAGTCAAATTAATCTGCATTACCTGCTACTAGATTTTCCCATGTGGTTCAAGGTGTCTTTTATTTTGAAAGGAAGTCGTGTGAACCTCCATCAAAATTATTTCACAGTTTGTTTGTTTTTTTTTTTTTTTTTTAAAGCTGTTTTATCTTTGTGTTTATGATTTATTTCAACCAAAATCTCCAGTTCCTTTACATTTATCATAACAGTAACATAAATGTGACATTACAAACATTATTTTTCTAAATAAACAAACATTGTGAGTCCTACTTTAGGGGTTGAATGTTGCAGACCCCTGGTGTAAACAGAGGGATGTTGGGATATCAGTGGAGTCTTCCCTCCTTCCATAACTCAGTGGTGAGTTTCTTGATGATCTCTTGCCGCTCTGCACAAAGTAGTCCCAGAAAAAAACATAAAACATAAAAAAAAAACATAACTGCTTGGAACATTTTTGCAACAATTCCAATACACCTGGAGTTGGACTTTATAAGGGTTTTATTTGAAAAATAATGCCATTATTTTAAGAAGGCTGCCTATTTTTCTTCTGAACTTTTCTATATACGAAATAGTAATTTAATTTTGATCCTTTTTATTTAGCATTTATGTCCAAAGACATGTTGCAAGCTTGTGTTTTCTCTCATCTGAGAATTATTTTTAGCAAAATAGCATTTTATCAGAGATGCATGGGATGGCAACATAGGTGGATGTCACCTGGCTGAGTACTTTCTAACATCTGTGAGTTCGATTTTCTTGATTGTGAATAAGAATCAGAATACTTGAGGGGAAATTTCATTTTCAGCAGAATTCCAATCACCAAATTAGTATAGAAAACAGTGCAAATTAACAGTAAAATGAAAAATAGAGTGCTATCAGGAAGTTCGTTGGATTTCATAGAAGAATTTTGCAATTTTATTGTGACAGGAAGTAAAGAGGAGTCTTCACAAAAACACCTTCTCCTGTGTTGGTCCAGGAGCAGGTGGAGATGATGGGCGGAGTTATCAAGAACGCTTTTTAATTTTTGAAGCATCCTCATCTCCATCACTGTCTCTGATCATTTAAATTACCTTTTCACCTCACCAAATGTGACCCTCTGGAAAAAGTTTGGATATTGCTGGCATAAGCCACAAACTAATGAACAATTCAAACATTTTTAGTCATTTATGAGACTTTCAATCTTGGCACAGTGTGAATCTTAATGAATTCTTCCCAATAAAATGTCTAAATATGGAACAGATTTCCTGTAGCATTCAGTAATAGGCTCCTATGTCTCCGCATCATGTCTGAACAGCGATTTTCTGACTCGCTAGTGGGATCTTTATGCACCCATTGATTTCCAATTTCAGAGAAAGACACTTAATTTCACATCCTTTTATGGATCATCAGGTTTCTTTTTTTATAAGCCTTTTTCTTGAACAAAGTTTCTTCTTTACTGTTGTCCATTGAATGCATCACTCACATCATCTAGATCAGGGGTCTGCAACCTGCGGCTCTAGAGCTACATGTATTCCTTCTTTGAGGATCTCTGGTTAATAAAGAATAAAAACACAACCAGAATTAGGGCGCACCAGACTATAAAGCAGATTTTATATTTTTGAATAAATTCAAAGATTTTAAGTGTGTATAATGGTTCAAAAATACAGTAAACGTCGCTTAATTAGCTCAGATTTATTTTGGTTTGTTAACATTTTTAGGAAAGGGTCTGTAATTGAGCTCCATTGGCATAACAATTAAAGCTTTAGTGCTGTTTGATGATGACGTCACCAAATGGGAGCATGTCCAGGTTAAAAAGAGTGGGACCAAGAACAGAGTCTTGTGGCATGAATCTGATCTAAAAAATCTGTATGTGTAAAATTTTGGTCTTTCATGAGATGAAGGCGCCAGCACTGAACTGCTCAGCTCTGGTGGACTATTCAAAATGAGCATCAAAACATTTGAACTCAGAGACTTTCTGATAGTTTTTTTTTTTTTTTAAAGAGTTTCTTTTGTCAATAATGGAGGCATTGATCTAAAGTAGAAGATAATCTCCTGGGACTTACTATTGTTTATTTTTCACAAATCTGCTGGTCTGACACATAAATGAGTTTCATCCATTGACAGGAGTCTCACTAATCCTGGGAGGAGTTGGTGGCTTCTTGTGCTCCCGTGCAGACCGCTTCCTCTCACGCTTGCGTGACCTCAGAGATGATTGTTTGGTGTAAATGATGGATGCTTTTTAATCTCTGACACAGCCAAGCTTCCATCTCAGAGAGGGGCGGCGGAGGAGCTTCAACCACCATCTGTTGAGCTCCCCCCACGTCCATCTTTGTCTGCTCGACTGATAAATCGGACACTCAATCCATGTAAATCATTTGACATATTGATAGATGAGGCTGTTGTGTCACGTTCTGGAAACTTCCTCCAGATGTTCAAGAATTGTTAAAAAGTAAATTAATAAATGTAATAAATAACTGATAAAATTGAGCTCTAGAATATTTTTAATTTGATGCCCTTTTTCTCATAACAGGGGCTTGTGTTTGTGTGTGCACGCGCTGTCGTCTGGCTGCAGCCAGTGCTGCAGTGGATTAGTCAGCTGCTCTCTCCAGTGCAGTGAGAGTCTCCTTCAGTGGGTCAGAGTCATCTTCAAGATGCAGCGTATCTACGTGCGCAGCAATGAACACTTTGAGGTTTTCACCACTGTCCTTGCTCCTCAAGGTGAGTGGAATCTAACCTGCAAGGGGAAAAAACATGCTTTAGGTTGTTTAAAATGAGACCAGACTGATATATTTGTTGTTCTGCCTGCACCGAAGTCTGCAGTTGAAATGATGCTCGTGCATGCATGCAAATGTCTTCTGAGGCTTCTTTCCAGGTTGTTTAAGCTTTTTTTGCTGATTCATGATCATGTGTTTGGTTAACAGGCAGGTATCGATACAGGGTGGAAGCTGAAAAGGCAAGCTTATGTTTTCTCACCTTGAACAGTCATCATGTGTTTGGATTAATCAGATTGTAAATGTATAACTATAGATGAGGAACATTAATGTGGAATCAGTCACTTTTTCTGCATTTTTAATAATAATAATAATAATTCAATGTATTTGATGACAAATGTGGATCAGGTTCAACAAGTCCTGTATTCAGCGTTTCTATTTATCAATAGTTATTCTCCCGTTAATACACAATTCTCTCCATTCACACAGCTCCTCATGCAAATGTGGTCTTTAAACTATATTTAGAAGTGAAACTATTACAATCCAGAGTAATAAAAAGTCTTGTTTAATTTAATTTAAAATAAAGAACTTCCTTCCCCTCTTTAAAAAAAGAAACCAAGTATTAAAGATTTATGTTTTTAAATCATGCCGTTCTCTCTGTGTCCTGTAGATGGTAGTGGTGCACAGATACAAGCCTCATTGGCCAGATGAGCTGGAGTTGTTTCCAGGTGACGTCATCCTGGTGCAGTCCAAACATGAGGAGAGGTGGTTCGGGCGGCTGCAGGACGGACAACGGGGATACTTCCCCGCCTTGTGCGTGATGGAGCTGAGCCAGGTGGGAGGGGCTAACCTGCATGTCTGCAGTGACTGACCTGCTCTGCTAGACTGGATTTTGCCACTCAGGCAAAAAAGTTTTTAATGTCAGTCCCGACTTCTCTGCACTAGTTACACCAATGCTTGTCTATGTGCAGAACTGTTTCCTCTTGAGTGGATTTCCTGACATTATTGGGATGATGACACTACCACCACCATGTTTCACACAAAAGAGGAAGTCTTTAAAGTGGAATGTAGATTTTTTATTGTGTTTAGGTCTGTCTTTAGTTTGTTAGAAGGAATTTTTGTTTTAGTTCCTATGTAAACTAATTGAGTTTAAATACTCCCAAAGAAAGAATAAGATTCAGAATGAAGTCCTTGGAGTCCCAGTCTCATTCAGGTGGTTATGTAACCTTCTCCAAGAACAATCCTTTTAATTTTAAATGTCATTTTCAGACAATAAACATTTTAAAGCTACTCTAAGAATAAAGTATTTGAGCAGAAATTTCCAAGGGTCCGTTAACTTTTTAGTTGCTATTGGCAGTATCTGACATATTATTTACTTTGCACATGCAAAAACCTAAAAATAAATCAAAAATTCAAAAAATTTAGAACATTCTCTTTATATAAGCAATACATCTACCAATTTGGTGAGAAACATTGTCTTACCAAGAATTCTTACTTTAAGAAAAACATGTCTTGTCACTAAACGTGTCACAAAAAATTATGAAAAGACAGAAAAATATTATTTTCATTCAAATACTGTCTTAATATTACATTTTTGCAGTTCAAAAACATTTAAATTACAGTTTTTAGCGAGAATCACACACTTTTGACATTGCTGTTTTTCCTTACCGGGAGGTAGGGTATGGACAAAGATAACCAGTTTTATTTAGTCCGTTTAGTTTAGCAATTAGCTATGTATATTTAATGACCAGCTTTCTGCTTCTGTAAAATTAATTGAATGAAGTCCAATTAGGCAATTGATTTGTGATATTGGGCTATATGAATAAAATTGAATTGAATTCATTACATTATCTGCATGGTTTACCAAGACTTTTATAATTATTTCTTTTTATTAAAAAAAAAAAAGTTTTTCCTTTTAAAATTAAAATGTTTACAACAAGTATTAATATAAATGTGATTTTTTGTGAAAATGTCCAAACATGTTTTCAAATATTTTTTCCATAAAAATCAGAATATATTTGAAAAAAATATTCCATGTTGCCCCTACATTTTTGAAATTATTTGAAAAAAAGATTTCTGTCTGTTAATTAGATTATTTTTTTGTTTGTTCAACTTTACTTTGACCTATAAATGGTTTAAGCCTGTTAAATATAGCAAAATACAGAACTTTAAATTTAAAAAAAGTATTATTTAAAACTCCAAGGAGAAAATAGTGCACAAGGATTGGACAGAAAATGAGAAATCTTAAAAAACAGAAGAGTTTGTAGTTTATCTGAGACATCTGAATCTATCATGTCTGCATTTTCAGGCTCACCTCCTGCCTAAAGTCGCTCAGAGGAGTTTATCTCTGAGGATTACAGCCAGGGACAGTGAACGCAGCAGATATGGAAAGTAGGTGCAGAAACAATCATATCAACAATTGCACACGCTCCCTCCCCCTTTGTGGACACACGCTCAGCATCCGGCAGATGTTCCCCACTTCCCCCACATCTCCAAATCCATCTCACTGCTCTCCACTCAGCGGCCCCGAACAGGTGGCCCCTCTCGTCCCTCATTAGATGATTTTTCACTTTCTATATCTCATTAGCCTCATTAATTGCACACAAATTGAGGGCAGAATTTCTTTTATTTAGCTACCTCTAGATTTTCTCTCAGACAGCACCAGTCTTTTCTGTTCGCAGCAGAATTCAGGTCATAATGAATAAACAGGCCCTTTGTGTTTGTTATTTCCTCTTTGTCCCCCAGTGGACACATTCTGCAGGCGCTCAGAAGGGGGAACAGAGGAGGAGGAGGAGCAGAGGGAGGCCTGGATGGGGGCCAGGTTGAGAGCGGGGACCCTTTCCCGGTACAGAAGCCGCAGCCACCCCAGCCTGCGGCCCCCCAGATACGCAGATCTCCAAGTTTGCTGCACAGGATCTTATCCAAGTGCCGGAAAAAGAGCGAGTGCCGGGGAGCCACTAACGGGGCCTTCGAGAGCGACTAACAAGCCTTTGTCCTGGTTTTCTCAGTGAAGTCTGGACCACAGATGAGCTTCTGATTTATGCAAATTACGTCCTGACTCTCCTGATCGTCCCCCAAAGACTTTTGACTTTATTGTGCTTTTAGTGACAGCCGACCTCCAGAATGTAAACAGTTTGGCAAGTAAAAAGGTTTTAGTGAAGAAAATGTAAGCTAAAAACTTAAGAATGACATGCAAAGTGTCTATTTTTTGCAGTATTTTTTCAGTGTACCATTAAAACTTAAATGCTAATGCAATATATATCTATAAGTACTGCAGAAAGTGGAAAAAAAAATGAATTTCGATGTGTTAAATCCTAATGTATATGCATAAAAGTGACATACCTCTCCTGGATAATGTCGTTTTTTTCCTACAGCTAAAAAGTTCTCTGAAGGATTTCTGGTTGGAAAATTCTCAGGAAAGCAACAGCAGTTGGGCAAGTTGTCGCATGACAAGCTGAACGCTTTCTCCTGCAGCACCTCCCAGCATTCCCCTGAGACTCTTTTCTCTATACAAAAAATCTGAATCAAAATCTTGACCTTGACTTCCACAGAGAAACTTTCCTCCCGCCTGGGCCTCCCCTGCAGTTTGATACTCGGATAATCTTTTGTTGTGAAGGCTGCAGGAGGCTGTCACTCTTGGGGCTGGAGTTTGAGAGGTGCTCAGGAGAGATGTTGCTCCAAATTTGACGTATAAGGAACAACATCAATTCTACATCTATTTTAATCCTATATAACCATTTGTATCATATTTGATACACATGATTCTGATACCTCTTTCTCATTAGCATAATCTAAACGTTCCTTTAAAGCAGGGCTGCTCATTCCTGGTCCTCAAGATCTACTAACCTGCCTGTTTTCCAGCTCTCCATGTACTGCTTGCTGCTGATTACCTGGACCAGGTGTGTTCTTTCAATCAGATTGTGGAGACATCTGACTGAGCCAATCAACAGCTGGCAGAGCTTGGAGATCTGGAAAACAGTCAGGGTGGTAGATCTCGAGGACCAGGAATGAGCAGCCCTGCTTTAAAGCTATTTATATATAACTCAATAGATGTCTTCTGTCCTGCAGTGCATTATCATTCCACTAGGGGCAGTGATAGGGCTTTTCCTGCTCAGTTCAAAATGGCTGCCTCCATATTTCAAAAACACTTTTGGCGGGAAAATGTTTAGCTAATTTCTGACACTTTAGCTTGAGATCAGCTCATCTACTGTTATTCTATTTTATAAATTACATCTTGCTGTATTGAAAAAATCCAAAATTTGTTGATAATTAACTATTTGTAATACAGTTTAACCTTGTTAAAAATGTATGGATCCAATTTGAAACAATGGCTAAATAAGGTTCTTTTTTCTCCTTGAACAATATTTCTTCTCAAGTCACACATTGTATCATGATTGATACTTAAATATTATTTTAAAAATTGAATTTTCTGTTAGTTCTTTGATGTAGTGTGCTTCACAGGTTGCATTTCTAGTGATCTTCTAATTTTCATAATGCTGTTTTTGGGCAAAATCAAGAAAGTTTTTGTTTTCTAAGACATAGTTTCTCATTAAAAATTCACCTCTGAGTTGTGGATGGAACTTTTGGCCTGCCTCTACTTACCATCTATGTGTTTAGAGGCTAACTTACACCCCCAAATTAACATTACCGGTGCAACAAAAAGGGCGAGCATTCTTGGAGCCAAAACTTTTAAAAGTCTGTAATATTCTAAGGTTCTAAGGCTCGATTCCCATGGGTGCATTGAGCTTTTAGTTCCAGTGTTGGTCCCAGGGCAAGAGGTTTTACGTTAATGCCTAACTATAAGGGCGTCCCAAACCCGGATGGGGGAACAAAAAGTTTCTGCCCAATAGCAGTAGTTTATTGGAAGTTGTGGGCCCATTGATGCAGAACATGTATACCCCCTTCCCATCATCCTTCTGTTTGAATGCTCTCCCACTAGCTTACAGCCCCACACAACCCAACCTAGCATTACCAGCACAACAAATATCAATCCAGCCATGCCAGTACAAGCTCAGACGGGGAAAACAAAGACGTTCATGGATCTATTTGTCTGCAAGTTGATGCATTGGATTAGTTTTCCCTTATTTTTTCTCCAATGGCACTTTTTGGAGTCACAGCGATTTTAATTTGAAAAATAACTAGAATTTAGAAAGAAATTGAAATTTTCTGAAAATGTGTCCTCCGTCATTATAAAAATCCTACAGGAACATGTTAAAAACACCAAGTTTACAATTTTCTTTGGAGTGGGTCTTTAGCTAAAATGAAAGGAAAACAGTTTTTTGTGGAAATTTTAAGATTTTTGTCACCATAAACGCTGGTTGCATACAGTCCTCAAACTTAAACATCTGAAGTTCAAATCCAAAAGGATGCACGCTGGCCTTCCTATAAAGGAAAGCAATGGAAACAGTGACCTATTTAAGGTGGAAAGGCCAGCATCCACACACACACTTTTTCAAGGCTGTGAAGTCTCCCGCCTAAAAAGCTCCTGTTCCTGCTGCGTTGTGTTGGGCATCTTCCTCAAGGGGGGAGGGGGGGAGTAACGGGGTGGGGGTGAGGGGGTGTAGTAACAGGGTGCCTGCCAGATGACTGCACCATCAGCCCTAAAATGGGCTGCCATCTGCTGTCTAGCACACACAAAAGCAAGCCGTGTGTGTGCGCTTACACTTGGAGGTGGAAGAGTCTGCAGGATGGTTCATGTCTTCACTGTTCATCGCTCAGTCTTTACGGATTTTATGAGTCATGCAGACGTTTCTGATGTTTAACCAATGCAACACTTCAAAACTGTATATTTGTGCAAGGATTCTTTGATAATCTTTAATTTTATTAAAAAAAGATGGATAAGGTCGAAGGGCTGCAGCCGATCAACGAGAATCCTGACATCCTGGTCAGCCGAGAACAAAGGAACCTGTTGAAGACAGATTGATTAAGTGGACATGGCGTGCTTGCACCGCCTGTGTTTACGTGTACATTGTTTGCGTGCACACGCCCAGATGCTTCGCCAGGCATAAGGCAGGTCCTCGTGTTCTTGGCCTCCTTCTCTCTCTCTTTTTTTTCTTTTTTTTTGAGGTGTGGGGGGGCAGCTGGGTGTATGGGTCTGTAAAATCAACAGCCTTCAGGGACAAAAGAACCCGGGGGCATTAAGTCACGCCTGAGTGGGCCCCTTTAGGGCCAGCAGCTGACCCTGTGGAGAGACCCCTTGTTATGTTGGAGGGGGCTCGTGTCCCTAGACCTCAAGTTGACAGCAGGCCAAACAAATATATGAAGATATGAAAGAGTGCCCCCCACCCCACCCCCCACCTGCTAAATGGTCAAATCTATTTGAAGCAAATACAGATAGCTCGTATTGTAATTGTATCCCTGGTGGACTGTTGCTGTGCATGCTGGGGGAATGTGAGAGGGGTCAAAGAATTCACTCTATATGTGAATTGGACTGAGTGACCCCCTTTTCGCCAACATTCCAAACAGGAAGTACCTGTTGGCTCCAAGAAGCCAAAATTCCATAGACTTCTACTGAGAAATAAACTGTTTTCACTCAGTCCTTTTAAGAATAAAAATGACTTCTGAAAAGGTTTCAGAATAACCATTGCTGCTCTGATACCTGGTTTTAACACGTTCTTGTTAATGCAAACTGATATTTTGTTTTCTTTATTGGCACCTGGTCTGGATGCCTCCCTGGAGAGGTATCCCACTTGGCGGAGGCCCGGGGGAAGACCCAGGACACGCTGGAGAGACTATGTCTCTCGGCTGGCTTGGAAACGCCTTGAGGTTCCTCCAGAGGAGCTGGAGGAAGTGGCTGGGGAGAGGGAAGTCTGGGCATCTTTACTTAGACTGCTGCTCCTGCGACCCGGTCCCGGATGAGCGGAAGAAGATGGACGGATGGAAGTTATCCAAGTTATAAACTGACCAATGAGAATCCACAATAAAAGTGGGTGGTCTCACATCAAACGTTAAAAACATTTGACAGTTTGTGTGGCTCTGGACTTCCAACTCACTGGTGATTGATGAGAGTGGTTGCCATAGCAACGTTGACTGGACCAATCACTGTTTTTTTACGATGTTTGGCTCCAACATGCAAAATTGATTTAATTTTGTTGTAGACCAAAGTACAGTAAGTCACACTCACTGTGCTGTTCCCGTATACCAGGCGTCTGTAATCTGTGGCTCAATAGTTAAGTAAATGTTTTTTATTTTATCAAGTAACTACAAGGCACGACAAGCAAAACTGAACAGGTCAGACAAGTCAAGCTATATTCATCTCATTCAAAAACTGTTTAACCACTGTACATATTATCCCATGATGCTCCTGACTACATTACCCACAATGCTCCAACAATCAATCACACAGTAGTTTACCAAAGTCGAACAAATTGACAAATCTCTGAGCTCCGTGAACCACAGAAAATAAATTGAACTACTATTAATACTAAAGGTGCACTGGATTAAAAAGTGGATTTTCTAATTATGAATTTTTAGGACTATTTATAGTCCTAAAAATAAAGTCAGGGTCACGTAATTAACCCTGATTTAACTTTAGTTGCAAAATTTCTGTCTGAGAAGCATCAGCAATAGTAAAACCATTGAGGGATCTCTTTTATTTTGAAAGTCATGTGAACATAAAAAGTTACAAAGCTATCATACAAAGCTGATCCTGTTCACCTATTGGACTACAAGTCCGGAATAAAGCCTATCTATCTATCTATCTCACATAAAAAAGCACACATAAAAAAAATTCCTTCTTGTGTTAATGTTTTATTTATGCCTAGAAAAATAATTGATATTTATCATAACAGTAACAAAAATAAAAATTAGGATAAAAAGCAGGAATTTGTGGCTCCTCCTACTTGGTCAGTGAGAAACTGACCCAAATGGTTGAAGACTCCTGTCATAATGGGGGGAAAAGGAATTTTGGTCATGTGGATAGAAACATGAAAAACCACGAAAAGATGCAAAAGGTGTCATGCAATAGATGTTTTTATTTTCAAAATTAAGTTGATGGTTACAAAGAAAGCAGGCAGGATTGCTATGGTACCTCAGTTATGACTTCAAATGAAGTAAGTGTTACATCTGCAGTTCATCATCCAGCATTGTTATACATGACTACAGTAGTGTTTGCAACTATATCTTGTATATGGTCCTTAATTCCTTTAAATCCTATGGTTTTGTTACATAGTCCTGGACTTTATAGATGGAATGTACACACAAGTATATACAGGTTACATACCCAGATCCCCTAAATTCAACTTCAGTCTGCCTGTACCAAATACTCCTGATCTTTCGACTTGATGTCCTTGAGGAGATTCCCTTCTTTTCCTCACTCCACAGCTTAATCCAGGATAATCCAGACTCCACTAATGCAGCTATAGTGCAGATTATGGAAAGTTTTTTTCAAGAAAAGTGTCATAAACACGGAAGACAGTGCAATCCACCTCCTGTGGAGGCCCTCAGTCTGGAGAGAGCAGAGAGGAGGACTCGGAGGAGGTTCAGCAGGAATCACGGAGAGCCTGGCTGCTGTGATAACGCTGTTCTTACACAGCCAGTCCTCTTTAGAGCTTATTGCAATTTTTTTTTTTTATGTAATGTATTTAAAATACACACGTTTTGCAAACAAATAAAACGCTAAAACAATTATAATACAAATAAAGCAGCACGACACTCATGTTAGGAAAACGTTCTCCTAAAACACACACAAGAGCTATATTGTAATAAAAAAAATGAGTAAAAACAAAAGTGCAAGTTGTCTATGATTAGAGGTTGGAGATGGAATTTTGCTACCTAAAAGCAAAGAAAGCATTTAAATTAAAGGGGAAAAATTCCTATCTATATGTTACAAGAAAATGATTATTTTGCTAAATCTTGCCTGATAAGCAAGAGAAATTCTTATGAAATGACTGGTAGTGCATGTTTTTTTGTTTTTTTTTTTACTCTGAGCCCAATCCTGATTCTGAAAGAGGAAAAAATAATAAAAATCTTCAATAATTTCTCTTAAATGTTTTAAGAAATAAATAAATTAGTAAATATTAAATAAATAAAACCTAATCCCTTCTACCTAACCTCATAAAAAAAAGTGAACCAAACACCCGATGCCCATAAAAAGAAATCAGCTCTTGAAACATCTGATCAAAGTAAAGGTGGTCGGTCATTGTTATTCCTTCAGAAAAAGTGAGTTTTTAAGACAATTTAGGCTAAAAGTTTCTCTCAGAGTCCAATTTATATTAATATCTAAGCTTTTGAGTTGTCAAACAAATAAATAAGATACAGACATTAAGGTACCCTTCAACTGTTTGAGGTTCTGTCACTTGAGATACATTCAACAGATGTCTTCACTCGCTGGAATAGAAAACGCAAAACAGAACTCAGAGATGCACTGCAGGTGAGGAGTGCCTTCAATAAAACCTTCAGATCACCTTGAATTAATGAAGAAAATAATTTTTAGTAAAAAAAAAAACAACAAAAGATTTGCTGTTGTCGCAACGACAACATTTGCATTCTGTAATAATCTATTTTGATTTGTCAAAAATCTAAGAAGTGTCTTTAATATATAAAAAGTTTGCAGCATCCGTGTAGTTTTTTCCTTCTGTTCACTGAGTTTAGTTGCATTAAAAAAATGTTTTGTGTCATTTAAACAGTAGAGAATCCACAAGTAGGAATTCAGCTTGTCCGCTACTGGAACAGTTTGAATCTAGTGACTGGATCCACTAATGCAGAATCTTAAAAACCAATAGAAACACGTGAGCACCTCAGAGCGGGACTTTAGGTTAGAAGTATGGAGGGAAACAGTCATAGCAGCTTTGCTTCTTGTAGGATTTCTGTGTCGAAGAGTTTTTGCTCGCTGGATTGTCTCTTACGGGACTGGAGGTTTTCATTGTCGGACTTCTGTGCTTTAGAGAACGATGGCCCTCGAGGTAGAGCCGGACAAGGGAGTCAGGTACTGACGAGCCTGTTCGGTCATGATCAGCTGGTCCTCCGTTTTCCCATAAATCACGGCTTCCCACTCGCTCACCTGCAGAGAAAAAACCCATAAGTTACAGAAATAGCAGATTTACTGGAGTTAAATGACAAGAGTTTATCTTCATACCAGCGCCGTTTTTGTCGTCTTTAGAGAAGAGGGGGGCTTCTTTAGCTCCAAGCTTGTTAGATGTTGGGGAGGAAGATGAACCCCTAAGGAGGACTCATCTGTCTCAGAGGTCAAAGAGCGGCTCTCCTCCTCCTGCTCAGTGATGGAGGTGACCAGTGAAGAGCTTGTCAGCAAACTCTCCTCTGCCAGCTGCAACACAACATTAAGATCACATTAAAGTCATCATTAACAGAACTTTTTAAGATCTGCAGTTTGTTTTAGATGTTTATAAAATCAATAAAGATGCTATTCTTGCCCAATAGTTTCAAAATGCAGAATTTTTTTTATACACTTTTAATTAAAAAGAAAAACAATAAAAACGTATTAATTTCAGTCTAGACCTCTTCCCTCCTATCATCCTAAAACCTAACAAATGATTCAAATTAAGTGCAGAGTTTCTTAAAACCTTTTATTTTAACAAAATGAAATGGATGCAAAAGCATAAAATATCTACACAGTTTCTTTCCCTGTCTAATTAAAGGTCGGCATGGTGACCCACCTGTGCATTGTTGAGCTGCTCCTGGAACAGTTGGACATCAAAGCTGTCTTTGTCCCAAGCATCGAGCACAAGAGACTTGCGCACTTTTCTTGCTGGGCCATCCATCTAAATTAAGAACTCCATGATCAGTTGACAACATTTCTCAGTTTTTCCTTATTTAAACTAAAAAACTCTGAAATATCAAACTTTTACAAAGTCTTATAATTTTAGAAAGTCCTCTAATTTAGTACTTTATGGCTCCAAGTAGCCAGATTAGGAAGTAAATTAATTATTTTCGTTTCTATTATAATTGGATATTTTATAGATTTTTCCTGTTGTTTTTTTTTTTTTTTTTACATTTTTTAAAGGTTTCCACTTTTACAAGAAAACTTTGCATAAAGCTCTTTACTAGACAGTTTTAGTAAGTTGAAATCGTGCATACGTGATGCTTCCATGCTCTGGGTTCTGGCTGGAAATCTGCTTTGATGAAGATGTCTGTTCCTGTCTCCTGCTTTAGCACCTCTCGAATGTCTTCTTCTAGAAAGGCCAGAGGCTGAGGCTGCAAAACGCAGAAGATTAAGTATATACACAAACAAATAATAAAATATATTTTTTTTAAAAAGGGAGATTCCCACCTCAACTTTCAGCGGCCCATGCATTTTCTCCTGGGCTGCCAAAGCCTTTTTAAACGGCGTTGGTGTCCTTGGGGTTAAAACTGGGGCATTTTTGTGAAGTTTAGGGGTCCTGGAGCTTCACAGTTGACATGGACAATTCAGTAAGTAAGTTCAAACTATTTAGTTACATGATTAAATAAATTTGTGATTTTTTTTTTACCCATGATTCTCTTTCTGGTACTTGTGTGAAGTTTCTTTAAGGATGGGAGTGTTGAGAAGGCCTCTCTGACCGCACACAGGGGTCGAGGTGAGGGCGGGGTCTTCCAGATTCAGATGCTCAGATGCTGACATGTTGCAGAACTGAGAAGAAGGAGACGGTACAATACACATGAAAAACAATGACATTTGTTAGTTATTGCATAAGTAATTAAAACAAGTGAGTTACTCTTGATGGGGTGAAGGGCAGAGACTTTGTTGGTGTTTTCTTGGGTGAGTTTGTGACATTTTCCAAGAAGGAGCAAATTCTGTCACTCAGAATTTCCCCCTTCTCTCTTCTCCTCTTCGCTGCTGATGGCTGGGTGGGTTTGGATGAGTTGGGAGGTGTCAGGGAAGACACGCCTCCCAAATCAAGAGGTCCACAGTTCCTGTCGTGGCCTGAGACGGCATCGAGTGTAAACTCCAGTTGACTATAAACAGTCCGTTCTTGCAAGACAGTGTTGTAGCTCGGCTGATTGTGCCTGGGGGGTGTCGCCGCCTCCGGCATGTCAAAGCCAGAAACGCTGCTCCACGTGACGGCGTCCTGCAGAGCAAAACACAGCTACTATAGATCTTACATAAATATACGCAGATGATGTTAGTTTTCCTTTTGCAACTCACCGTGTCTATTAGCTCCATGGTTTCTGCAAACTCTGGGAAGGTTTGGAGGTTTGAGAGCACAGCGCTGGCCTCAGCAGCCAGGAACTTGCTGGGGGAGATGGGAAGATGTGCCGTAGGGCCTGGTGGGATTTCAGGGCCCCTCCAGGGTGCTTTTTCCCCCCGCTCTTCCAGGCTGCTATTACTTGATGCCAAAGTGTCCTCCGGTAAACTGCCTGACCAGACTGGGTATGGCTCCTGAGGACAGGAGAAATGAGAACCATCCATGTTTGGTTGTGAGAGCAAAATAAATCCACTTTACAATAGTCATTTCTCGGGTGATACTACATAAACGCGTCATGGAAAATCACTAACTGCAAACTCATGGTGTATTTGCAATGAATGAAGTGGAAAAAGAATCAGTGAGGTCAGAAAAAAACAAAAAACAGACAGACAGAATAAGGAGTCAAAGCAAAGCTGCTTGCCGACAGAGTATATGGTGTGAAGATGAGGAGAAGGAGGAATGGGAGCGGCTTCTCGTCAAACCATATTATCTGCAGGAAGGAGTGCAGCTTCAGCCCATTCTGGGTAAGCAGTGAAATGGGGAAAGGAGTTACTATAGCAACACTACAGCAAATCAAGCTACAGGTTCTCACACATGGGTATCACTCTTGTTTTGAAGTGCATACACTGCAAAAAGTCCATTTTTATTATTATTTTTAAATAAAAAATATGAAAAATGAAAAATATAAAATGCACAACCATTTTTATTATGTATTGTTTATGTCAGATTAAGAATGCCTCTTTACAGTGTATGCAAGCTACAAACACGCAGACTAAGCTGACTAATGATGCTAACACACATCTGAAGTGTGTTCTTACACATAAACCTCTGCACTGCACTTGTCGGTGAACTTCACTCTCTGCTGACATAAGCAGCAGCTCAAGCTCCTTTATTCTCTGTTCCCTGTGAGGATCATCAAGGCAGGACTGGAATACACAAACGTCAGGAAAGAGAGGTTGAGGGGAAAAAGAAGAGAGGCACAATTATGGTAGTTAAAAAAAATAATAATCAGAAAAAACACACAAAGAGACAACACACAATTGACACTTATCATATTATTTGTTAGCTGAACATAACAGGACAGTCAAGTATTTCATTTGCTTGATTTGTCCAGAGTTAGAAACCACAAGTACAACTGCAGAGAGAAAGAATAGAACAGCCAAAGGAATACAGACTCACTGATGGGAAGGCAGGACTTTCAGGAACTGTCTGTTCACTTTGAGGATTGAACGGATAGTCTGTCACCTGCAAAAAGGAGAATTGAAAAGGTAACGACAGAACGGAAAACCAGATTCCAGAAAAACGTCAACAAGATATAAAATTCGTCAACCTGAGTGGATCCTGCAGGAGCCACAGGACTGCAGTCGTGTTTTGCGGTGGTTTGAGGACACTGCCTGTTTAGGCGCTTCTTTACAGAAGAAGCTTTGCAGCCGTCTTGGAGGTAACCCTCGTGCTCCACCTTTCTTCTCATGGTAGAATTCCAGTGATTCTTGATGGAGTTATCTGTTCTGTAGACAAGAAGGCGTATTTTAGTTTAAGTAAACCGCTTGCTTTGAAACAAAAACGCAACAGCGATTTCAGACTACCGTCCAGGCAGAAGCTTTGAGATCTCTGCCCAGCGGTTGCCGAGGCGTTTGTGAGCTTCGTAGATGATCCGGTCTTCCTCCTGCGTCCACGAAGACTTCTTCACTTCTGGGTTTAGGTGGTTGTGCCATCGCTCACGGCACTGTTTCCCAATCCTTCCCTGGAGGTGCTTTGCGATCACTGACCATCGCTTTGGCCCATATTTGCGCACCAAGTCAATTACCTGAACAAACCAAATTAAATGCAATTTAAGGCTAATTGACTTTTTTTTCTTGGAAAATAAAGATCATGTGACCCTTTAAGGATAAAGTAGCCGCACTGTTTAGAAAGCTTAGAGCACAGCAGCAGCAGATTGAAATGTTTCTCTCAGAGCAGAAAAATGTTGTGAAGTTATAGTTGGCAGACCGTACTACTATTCATGAAGCATGATGTCACAAATATGAGGCATGATAATGCCCACACAGAAAAATTATTTCGACTATTGAAAGTTTGTTTTAAAGGAAAAAAAAAAACACTATACTAATAAAGTCTGCACGTGTGCAAAGCCATGTCAGTCGGAGTGTGTGTTTCCCTCTGTACTCTCCCTGGAGTTTTCCTCTTTCCCCCTATCATTTTCCTCCTCCGTCATCTGTCCAAAAGAGACACTCCCAGCTCTTCTTACCTTTTGATCTTCCTCTTTTGTCCAGGGTCCTTTCACCAACTCTGGGTTGAGCACCTTCTGCCAGCGGTGCTGACACTGGCCATCTGTCCGCCCCTGAGTCACAAAGTGCAACACCTCATCACACCGCAGAACCGACTACAACCGCTCCTGACAGAACCGCAACCACGAGGAGTTGATACTTACAGGGAAAAAAGTAGCTACTAGTTTCCAGGATTCCGTTCCATGTTGCTCTACGAGTTTCTTCAGTTTTTCATCCTTTAATTAAGAGTTTAAAAAAGACATGATCAAACACTTCCAATTTTGCAGTGTTATTTCATCTTACAGGTTCATAATACAAATGTGGTTACAGAAAACGATAAAAACGACACCTTTTTCTGTTCATTTCTCATGTAATGTGAAACTATAATGCATACCTCGTCCCGTGACCACTTGATTTTGCAAAGTCTTTTTTTATCTTTGCTTTTTTCTTTACTCTCTGGATCTGTGGATACCAGCTCTTCGTCCTCATCAGTACTAAAAAAAAAGATAAAAGAACTATAATCAAGTGAAATGTTAGTTATTCTATGTTCTACTTTTTCTTCCTAACCCATTGCATCTTAACACATATATATCTAAATTGGAATGTTGAAATTAGCTACTTTAGCTTCAAGAAAATTTACCAAAAAAGCAAAAAATAGCAAGAAAAAATTTTTAATACATATATATATATATATACCTATTAGAGCCCAATTAGACACAGAAATAAGTCAGATTTTCCATTAAGAGCCCAGATCAAATTTTCCTTCAAATAAAATTATTTAGGACATATCACAGACCAAGCATATGTCCGATGCTCTCCTGTTACAATGTTTTAATGAATTAAATTGTTTCTCAACAAAGAAAACAGTGTTTTCTTTTACAAAAAAAAAGCATGATTGATGTTGACTTATACAACGCAGTCCTACAAACGGAACAAATACAAGTTCCAAAGAGCCGAAACTTGCTCCAGTTCTTCAACACACCACACACAAATGCCCTAAGCAGCTCTTTCCCTCCTTTTTTGTGTCAGAAAAATCCATGAATGTGTTTTCTTTACTGTGGAAACTTGTTATTAAACTTAAGTCTGGCCAAACTTCCTCACTGGGGCAACTGACTGTGTGTAAAAACAGAGGGGAGGGGTGTAAGGTGACAAGCGGAAAGGGGCAATCTCACATCAACAGACTCTTTCAGAGGTGTATGTGTGTGTGTGTGCGTGAAATGTGTGTGTCTGTGTTTAGGTGTGGTGATGTGGCTGCAAAAGCCAATACACGTCATCCTTTCATTGAATTCAAATGAAACCTTGACTACCTAACATGGTATTTACTGCTATTAATTTGCATTATATAGAAATGCATTTAAAACTACAACCTTTATGTTGCAAGTGAAGGTCAAAGCAATAATTATTTAAAGTCATTATGCATCTCTGTAATTCTAATTTGATCTAAAGTGAAAAAACAGCAAATAAAAAATGCTTTAGCATAAAGCTTCAAATTGCTAAGAAACGTGAATTTTAATCAATAATTCCATCTTAAAATATGCCGCCATTTATAGATATAGTGTTACTACCTACTTATTAGACCCTGCTGTCGTTTATATATGTAGTATATATAAAAACTTTTTTTTTAATGTATTTTTTTTTTTACATGAGGGTGTAGAGGCAGGATAACCATATTTAATGTCCACGAGCTTCCACATGACTATATTATCACTTACCTGCGTGATTTCACCGTGTCCATAACAGCCGACAGCAGAACCGAAAGTTCTCGAAGACAGACCGATGTTTGGCAGCTCTTTAGAATAGCACATGAACAGGTGTCTCTCCATAAAACTGCTTGTTGGTCATTAGCGACGTCCTCTCAAAAAGCGGCGACATGCTGTTCTGCTAACCAGCTAGCTAACTTCACACACATTTCACAACATTACACTCTCTGTAGGAATAGTTCCCCCCGCGGATATCATCTCTACGCTCACAAACGGTCGCTTTTTTTTTTTTTTTTTAACCCGTGTCTCCAACAAACGAGATCTAAAGCACTGAAAAAAATAATAATAATGTCCCTACCAATGTTAATAAGCTCCTGGAAATATTGTCGCAGCTACACCTTCCCCTCATAATATTGAGCTTCTGTACGTCTGCATGGCGTTATAGAGCTTTTTTTGTCCATCCCGCCGATTCTGGCGCTCAGCGGTCTGCGCAGGCGGCTTCGCTCCTGATTGGATAGAATTAGGGCAGTGTAAAAACTAAGACCAATATTGATTGGTCCAAAGGAAGATGACAAGCTCACGGCTGATTGGTCAAGTTCTGCAAGCTCGCTTTCATTGGACAAGAATTTGAAAGGCGGGTGCTTAAGGTGGCAGTAAAACAATAAGTATTTTAGGGACAAAATTGGCAACACTTTTATTGGGATATCAAACAAGGAAATGAATGAATAAAGAAATGAATGAATGAATGAATGAATGAATGAATGAATGAATGAATGAATGAATGAATGAATGAACTTAGCATATGTGATATATTCGGAAAATGTCATAATATACATAAACGTGCATTATATTTACATAAATTGCATATCTTGTACATAACTAAAAAATGTAGGATGAGATTTTTTCTTCCTTTGGTTGAGATTTTTATTTATTTTCTGTATTTCTTTTATGTAGTTGGCCGATTGTCAACCCAAACACGTGATTTTACTGCCATCATGTGGACGCAATTTGTATCTGCAGAATTATATATATATATATATATATATATATATATATATATATATATATATATATATATATTATATATATATATATATATATATCAACCCAGTCTCAGTGAAATGCGTCCCTATTCCACGGCTTTGCACCCTCGGAATACCGTGCATAGTATACGCCAAACACGGTTTTTGCGTGCATATGATACGCAGTTGCAGCCCATTCAAAACAACAGGAGCGGCTTTTAGGTGTGGAACACCAATTCATTTACAAAGTTCTGGATAAATGTGGCTTTGGTTCAAACTTTTGTAATACCATAAAAACTCTGTACAATAACAATAGCAGCTCTATAAAACTTAAACTTGGAACCTCACAAAGATTTCTGCTATCTCGTGGCATCAGACAGGGATGTCCAATATCCCCATATCTGTTTTTAATAGTAGTTCAGTTTCTTGCTGCTCATATTTCACAGAGCCCGCTAAAGGGAATCTCTGTTGCAGGAAAACGGGTCATTATAAGTCAATTGGCTGATGATACCACCCTGTTTTTGAAAGATGCTTCTCAGGTCTCTGTTGCCTTAAATCTAATTAGCTCTTTCTCTAAAGCTTCTGGCCTCCATCTTAACATAAACAAATGTGAATTGATGTCCATCAAAGATTCTGCCGCTGTTTCCATTTGTAACATTCAAGTTAAGAATCAAGTCACTTATCTCGGTATTGTTATAACTAAAGACTCCAAAATTAGATGCTCTACAAATTTTTCCTCCATTACAGCAAAAACACAGAAACGGTTAAATTTATGGCTTCAGAGAGATTTATCACTGAAAGGCAGAATCCTTCTTTACAAAGCAGAAGGTCTGTCCAGGGTCTCCTACGCTGCTCAGTCTCTGCATGTGGATAACGTTACTTTGAAAAAGATAGATAGGATGCTGCTGGACTTTGTCTGGAAAAATAAAGTTCATTATATTAAAAAATCTGTTTTGATCAATTCAGTTGAACGAGGAGGATTAAATTTTATTGACTTTTCAACTCAAAATAATGCGTTTAAGATAAACTGGTTGAGACATTTTTTATCCAATCCGTATTCTATATGGAATATAATCCCCTCCTTTATTTTTTCTAGATTAGGCAATCTAAAATTTCTTCTGGTCTGTAATTATGACATCTTCAAAATCCCTATAAAGCTCTCCAACTTTCATAGACAGATGTTACTCGCCTGGTCCCTCATTTACAAGCACAACTTCTCACCTCATACTTGCTATATTTGGAACAACAGGTACATCACACACAAGAAAAAAAGTTTATTTTTTGAAAATTGGTTTGATAATAACATTAATCTCGTTAATCAGTTAATCAAACCCAATGGACAATTTTATACCTATCCTGAATTTATAGAAACTCTTCATGTACCTGTTTCACTTAAAGAGTTCCTCATTGTTATTAATGCAATTCCTCTCGGTATAAAATCTCTGCTTTCTGGACCCTCTTCCTCTGATGCTTCATTAACTCTCATGGACCCCACTACATCCTATGTTGGTAAAATCTGTTTCTCCGCTCGCCAGTCACGTAATAAATCCATTCGAGGGCTTTTCCAGCAAATGACTGTCACTTCCCCACACATCATCTCCTATTGGAATGGGATCATCAATAATTTACTGTGGGGAAAAATTTGGATGTTGCCCTATAGATATTTATTAACCAATAAAATCAGAGAAATTTCTTTCAGGCTAATCTATAAATACTACCACGTTAAATTTTTCATTTCCCAAAGATTTCAAAAGGATATCGACACCAGCTGTTCTTTCTGTAACAACTATGATGAAACCATCACACATTTATTTTGGACTTGTTCTCACACTTCTGCCTTTTGGACCGGCGTTCTTCATTTGGTTGAAAAACACTTTTTTCCTGATGTTTCTTTTTGTCTTAAACACATATTTTTTGGATTTTTTGAATACCGGGAAGATGATAAAACCTATATACTTAATTTGATTTTTCTCTTAGCTAAATTTCATATTCATAAATGTAAATACACATCTGCTAAACCCTCTTTACCTGTTTTCATTACTGAGGTTAAAATATATAATGACTCTATTAAAAACTCTGGAAATTTAAAAGCTAATAGAACCTGTATGTTATTTGAAAAATATGCTCTAGATAATTGGTAAACCATCAGGTCCTACTTTATGTTTAATTTTGTGATTTATTCAGCTTGCTCTGAACACTAATCCTGTCTGTTTTCTCTTTTGCCTTTTAATGCTCTTTTTTATTGGCCCCCCTTGTTCCTCTTTTTTTATTTTTTTTTCCTTTTGTTCATGTATGTATCATAAGTTTGTGCTAATAAAGTTTATTAAAAAAAAAAAAATTGGCAACACTGAACAAGGGGGGATCATGAATGAAATGAATAAAGAAATGAATGAATGAATGAATGAATGAATGAATGAACTTAGCATATGTGATATATTCGGAAAATGTCATAATATACATAAACGTGTATTCAATTTACATAAATTGCATATCTTGTACATAACTAAAAATTGTAGGATGAGATTTTTTCTTCCTTTGGTTGAGATTTTTTATTTATTTTCTGTATTTCTTTTATGTAGTTGGCCGATTGGTCAACCCAAACACGTGATTTTACTGCCATCATGTGGACGCAATTTGTATCTGCAGAATTATATATATATATATATATCTCAACCCAGTCTCAGTGAAATGCGTCCCTATTCCACGGCTTTGCACCCTCGTACCGATAGTACTACCGTGCATAGTATACGCCAACACGCAAGTTGTTTTTGTATGCATAGCATATGCGCGTTGCAGAACCATTGAATCAAAACAACAGGAGCGGCTTTTAGGTTTCGTTTTGATCACGTGGTCGGATGTTTAGGTTTCTCCAGATCAGGTGACTGATCACGTGACTTTTGAGTTTCTGTCCGGCACCGTAGATCCACTCTTTTTCTGGTGGAAAATCCCTCAGAATAAAATATTTTGTGGACTAATCTTTATTTTGGTAATATTTCTAGCGAGAAATGTGCCCGTTACTATCACGACATGCATTTATTTTGGACACACAGTTCGTAGTTTGTCTGTTTTGCCTGACTTTTCGGGCTCGAAAATCGTAAAACAGCAACGTCTGGGGTGCACGGAACAATCACGAAACCGGGCGATCAGCAGGATTTGGGACCGACCCGCATCGGTGCCGGGTCAAGGTTAGGGTTAGTGTAGGTTCGGAGAACCCGCCCGGAACATTTTTAATCGGGCCCCGAATGACTTCTGTAAAGCTAGAACGTGTTCACTGCCTGATTACTTCCGGTCCAGGAGACGGTCCAAACGTGATCCCGAAACGAAGATTATCAAAATAAAATAATGTTTCTTTAATTTCTGCCTCATAAACAAACACAAATGTCGGTTATTTTAAGTGACAATAACGAGGGAGGCTTTCAGACAAAATGAAGAAAGAAAAACAATTGGGTTATTTTTTACTTTTCATTTTTATTATTATTGTTAATATATTAATATGTTTAATATAATATAATATAATAATTATTATTATTATTAGTGGTAGTAGAAGTAGCATTATTATTATTCATATTATTGTTTGTTATGTAAAAAATATATATAAAGGAATGACATACAACAAAATTGATTTCATAAATTCATTAATACATTCAAAAATGTATTAATAATAATTAATATCATTGTTATTATTCTTTTTAATAATAATAATAATGTTGTTGTTGTATTATATTCAATAATAAATAATATTAATAATTATTATTGATCCATAAGATCAACAGACTCCAAGTTTTTATGATTCTTGAAAGCTGAAGGGGTCAAGAGAGAATCTCACTATTCAGGGAACATTTTTTATTGTTGTTATTTCTTAAAATGTTATTGATACAGGTTTGTGTCTGTTGTATACTTGGTTTAATAAAATATCAGAGGATGGCGCTGTATCATCCATAGGATGAAACATAAATGTAACGTAGCGCTGTCTAATTTCTTCTGGTCTAGCAGATGAAAATAAGTGATCTCAAAACACAGATTCTAAACCATCAGAATAATGTTCCTGTGATTTCTGCCTCATAAACTAGTAACGTTTATTCACAGGGCAAGCTTCTCAGTGGCAAGAACAAAATATGGAGGACATCACCTGGGTTTTGGGAGGGAATTTAACATATTTTAGGATGTATAAACACTTGGGCTGTGTTTTGATCACTGTTCAAGTGACAATTAGACAGTTGTTTTCAACATTATTTACTTCTTTGTGTTCAAGACGTAGTCTTTTTAACGTACATTCTTTAATGTGTCTCAACTACATAGTGGTAATGGAACGCTTTTATGTTGCTATGGCGGTAACAAAGGACGCAAAACAAAACCGGAAAGAAGAACGCAAGATCTCAAATCAGAATAAGAGGGAGAAAGAAAGGAAAAAAAACAGTAGACAACATCTAAACAATGTTGCACAAGAGTAATATATAAATATATTATTCTTAAAGAAAGGCACAGGATATGTTTCATAGCTTGCAGTTTCTCATAAAAATACATGTACAAATTAAAGTCTATTAACTATTTTAAGAATGTGTTCTAAAAATTCAAATAAGACAGGCCTAGTTACATAAGTAAATCATGTTTGAAACCAACAAGAACAAATGGCACTGTCAAAAAACAACATTTATTTATCAAATTTTTCAAATATTATGAAAGTGTTAATACCACATTTTTCTTTTTGGTTTTCTGTTTTTAGACCAAATCTAATCGTTTTGAAATTTAAAAGGAACACTATTGAAAGTTAACCAGCACTGAAAATCATAACAGAAAAATTTAGATTTCTACCATTTTTAAAAACAATGAATGAAACAGTTGCCAAACTATTTATTTTTCATTGCTGCAAGAAGTGTCCGTATTTTTGTCAATTTTTAAAATATTATGAAGTTTATAGATGGATAAATAACATTCAAGATTTTGAAGTGATTTTCTTTTGCTTTTGGTTCAATTAAATAAACAAAAAATATCCGGCACAGGTCTCAGTAGATCTTATGATTCTCTTCAGTCAGTCCTGTCTGCTTGCAGATCCAAAATGAATGTGGTCAGGACAGAATGGATTATAGCAGTGTAGAAGATAGTCAGAAGCTTCTGACACAAGTTTTCTCAGTCACTTCTTAAGCTATCACAGGAAGTCCAACCTCTGCTGGGCCGTTTTCTCCAGAGTGAGTCAACTGGGAGGTTAGAAGGTCTCTCGAAAAAGTGGACCCTAAGAACGCATATGGGTCTATAGAGGGGACTGTTCTGTGTGAAGAGGATGGGGATGGGGGGGTTGTGTTCCTTCTCCCTGAAGTCCACTGTCATCTCTACAGTTTTAAGTATGTTCAGCTCCGGGTGGCTTTGGCTGCACCAAAGTACAAGACGCTCCGTTTCCCGTTCTAACAAGTGGAGGAAAGCACAGTGACGTTTTGATGGAGGAGCTCTGGGATGATGGTATTAAATGCAGAGCTGAAGGCCACAAACAGGATCATGCATAGTTCTCTGCAGAGTCAAGGTGGTGTCAGATGTAGTGGAGAGCTGTGTTGACTGCATCGTCTGCGTCATTTAATCATGTGAGAGAGGACTTCTTAGGAACTGGATGATGGTGGAGCTGTTGAAGAGACGGGTGAAACTTTGAGGCAGCTGGTCAGAGCAAACTTCCAGACAGGATGGAGACACTCCATCAGGTCTGGAACCTCCTGATCTCTGCTTCTGAAACTGTTGATGCACATCAGATCCTCAGTCCAGGTTAGGTGTCCAGTCTGAAGGAAGTTGAGACAAGTCAATCCTTTAAATTAAGATTGATGGGGGAGGGAATGCTATGCTCCTTCAGAACCTGAATAGAAGTCGTTATGGTGGTAGATCTCTGCAGGGTGGGGGTGGGGAATCTCTTTTCATGAGGGTCTGCAGAACTTAACAAACTGCAGTTGTTGGCAGAAAACTGCTCTGTTATCTTTGCAGTGTTGGTCATATTAGCTCTTGATCTTCTTTTTCATCTTGTTTTCTGACCTATTTCTAAAGGTCACGACCCCACTCCTTTAGGCTCTTCCTTGTCCTTGCATTGCCACAGCAGCTGTAAATCATTGTTTGATGTTGTTGAATTTGCAGAAGGTTTTGGTCTGCAGGCATGTCCTCACAAAAACTGATCTAGGTGTTCCAATCTTTGCATTTTTCATCTTGGACTCATCCGTCCATCTCTTGACAGTCTTCACTTTGGGTTTAGCTGATTTCAGCTTTCTTCTGTCGGTTGGGATGACATGAGGCAGTGATTTGAAAGTCTCAAAGCAGCGCAGGGAACAGAGTGATGCATCGTGTAGTAGTGGAGTGTTCGTGGGTCACCTGCTGTTTGTAATAAACTTAATTACAATTGAAAAATATATGAAAAAACAAAACAGCACTGACCCTAAAGAGCCTGGATAACCCTCGATGGGGCTTTAAGCTCGTGGATCCTGTAAAACCTGCTGATGGGTCGCTCTCATTAGAATTGATACATACGTCACTGTTGAAGTGTGGGACCTCTGTAAAATTCAAAATTCCTCTATACATTTAAAAAATGTGAAATAGCTTTAGTATACTCAAAATCTGGAAAGTTAGACTATATTTCTTCGCAGAAGTCATGATACATCCCAGAATGTACTGCACATTTTAGGAGGAGACTGGGTTGAAATTTTACACTGTCGTTATATATAGTATTAGTTGCGTTACTAGAATCATGTTTTCAAGCCATTTTTGTGGAAAAATACTTCTGTTCTTCAATAAAATGTCTGAATTATTCCAAGTATAATGCCGATGAGGTAAAAAATTATGTTTATAGATCAGACTCCATGTCAATAGAACCTGTTTGTGAAAGTTGGAAAGTTTTAAAGGATTTTTTTTTCTCTTTTAAAGTTACACAGCAAAAGATATATGGCAGGCCTCAAAGTTTATCAAAAATGCATTTTGGTATAAAATTCCACAACGAAATCTTGTTTTGCATTACATTTTTTAACCATTTAATTTTGAGAACATTAGAATAGAAAAATCAAGGAAGTCCAGTCCTCCATTTTTTGATAAATGAATGACCACAGATTTACAAATGTAGTGAATCTGATTTCTCCACAGAAAATTAAAAGAAACTGATCAATCCTTTTCGTGCTTTTGTTGTCCAGGGAGAGCAGACGCAACAAAAACCAGCCTTGAAATTCTTGCAGCTTTTGCTAAGAGACAACGACCTTTTAATGACAAATCTCTTTGGAGACAAGACAAGTATTGTATTGCTTTTATTTCAATAATAAGGGATTTGATTAATTTCAAACGTTTGTGTTATTTAAAAGGCTGTTATTGAGTTTCCAGTGAGATGTTCCTGTTGCAGGTAGAAAAGGTCAGAGTGATAGAACAATGGTCAGTGAGAGGAGAGTGGGAAAGATTGCAGTTCAAGGTTAAAGATATTAATTACTTGTTATTAACCAATAGTCTATCTTTGAGCGTTGAGAGCGTTCAGAGTTATTCCAGGTGTATTGAAGCTTATGTGGATTTCTTTTACGCCAAATATCGATAAGGTCGAGAGAGCTTGAAAATTCAGAAAGGATTTTATTAAAACTGTTTACATTAACTTGTGAAACTCGTAGCTTTTCAGATATTCACTTTGAGTATCAGATTTGCTCGTCAGGGTTTGAATTGCGTTGAAGAGGACACTGTTGGATATTTCTTCCTTGCGTTCCTGTACATCCTTTTTTTTCATCGTTTTAGGGTTCTGGCTTTTTACCGGTGTGTGGTGTCTGTCGCCTCTCGTCTGATCTTGTGAGGTGTCATCCTGCTCTCCATCCATTCAACAACTTCCTCACCGCAAGTCTGTCCTGAAGCCACTAGGTGGTACTCATGGTCTTTGCCAATGTTAGCCATTTTTTCCATCGTCTCAAAGTTGGAAAATACAGTGGAAACGGTGGAAAACAGATCAATATCAAGCTAGAACAGGTCGGATTTCTTTAGCTGGTGTAAATCCAGGTTACTATTTAGTCCGGCACTATATAGTTTTTTAGAAGTTTCTGACACAATTAAAAAAAAAACCCTCCTCTTTTATCCAGGCTTGGGACTGGCAAAGTCATTTAAAAAATCACTTTGGCAAAGTTATTTTTTTTTTTTTGTGTTTTAATTTTTTTTTTTTTTTTTTTTTTTTTTTTACAAATAAAAATCCTAAACAAAATGTACAAATCCTTGAATAAATCTACAATTCTAAATGGTAAATGGCGTATACTTGTGTAGCGCTTTCTACCTTCCTTCGAAGGCCCAAAGCGCTTCACAGTCACTGACCCATTCACACGCTGGTGGTGGCTCCACTGCCGAACACTGGCGCCAACCTCCCACCAGAGGCAATTTGGGGTTCAGTGTCTTGCCCAAGGACACTTCAACACATGGGCGGGTAAGGAATCAAACCCACTATCTTCCGATAATGAGATGACTGCCCTACCACTGCACCACGGCCGCCCACAATCTAAATCTTTAAACATAATAAAACAAAAGTAGAATGTAACCAGAATTCCCACATAGTTTAGTTTGTCTTTTCTGTGGTCTGGCAAAGTTGCGTCTATTTATCTTGATGACACTTGTCGTTTTAATTATGTAACTTTTTGTTAAAAAAAAACCCAACAACATTGTGTACAAACAAAAATCCAGAAACAATATATCAAAAGCCATTGAATAACTTTACAATCCTTACAATGTCTTGCACGGTTCAAAATAAATAAATACATTTAAAAAAACTATTACAACTTTTTTTTAGATTGTAACTAATTCCCACATAGTTCAGTTGTTTATGTGGTGGTCTGGCAAAGCGGTGTTTATTTCTCCTAATGATCCTAATACCTAAAACCGTCTTTGCTCCACCGTGTGTCTTTGTATATGTTGATGGCCGAATTAATTGGAAGTTTCTGTGCACCTTTCATAAAAAAAGATTGTGCTATTTTTCTTAATGTCCTTGTTATTCTTTGGTGAAATAAAATCTCGTCATCATCGGCTTCAAGGAAGACTTTATCTTTTGCGATATATGTGTAGAAGTGAGCAGATTTGTTGCCTAATCTTTCGTGACAAATCACAGAGGACAGGCGATACCTCTGGATTTTGCCATCGATTGGAATGTTCATGTAATCATCTATCGTCACTTTCCTTCTAGTCGATTTCGTACCTACATGTCTGGGTAGATACAGGGTTATCAAGTCCGAGTCTCCAAACAAATGTGTCTTTTTACCTTTGCTGAGCACATTTCACATGTTCTATCTCCACAGACATCATCAAACAGCCTCATTAAAAAGTGAGGTTAGAGAAACCTTCATAGCAGAGGGTTGTGCTAAAAAGAACAAATCATTTTTGTGATGCACTGTGAAGGTCGTGTGCATGCACTGACCACATACATCCATGCATGTAATCTTGAGACTTGTTTCAACTCCACACATATGCAGCCAGCCCAGAAACGGTTCCACAAAGTCAGCTACATCGTTTTCTTTTCCAAAAAGTAGCTTCGGCCTGACTTGACTTATCTCTTTAAGAGCAGGGATTATAACCAATGAATTAAATTGACAGCCTGGATTATATAGCGCATCCAGAAACATTTCGGCGCATAGTGGTGTGTCAGAGATATTCTCCAACTTCTGTCTTGGCATTTCCTGAAATTTCTCCTTGATTATGTTGACGCCTAATATTCCTTGAAAAGCGGCGTTCAGCCAGCAGTTATTGAGAGAGTTATTGAACGTACAAACTGAAGAAAGTAAAGCCTCGCTCTTGTCCTGGACCAGTGTGTTTTGTTGCTCTCTCTCCAATGTATTTTCTTCAGTACCATCTTTTAAATTGAAGGAACTGATAGAGTGAGAATCAGAAACTATAGAGTCAATGCTGGTCACACTAGTTATTTCACTTGCATTTTCGTTTTGATCTTCTGACAGTTCCATAGAAAGAACACTGCTGGTCACACTGGTTATTTCACTTGCATTTTCGTTTTGATCTTCTGAAAGTTCATAGAAAGAACACTGCTGGTCACTGGTTATTTCCGATTCATCTTCTTTTGGAAGTTCTGTTTTAGTGACTAAGGGTGAAGAAGCTGCATCCATTAAATCATCATCCGTACATAGGTCACTGCTGGTCACACGGGTTAGTTCCCATAAATCGCTGTTTGGTTTAAGTTCTCTCCCAGAAACTAAGGGTTCTGAAAGGAACAAATCAGCAGGTATAGAGATGATAGTAGATTTTGAAGTCGTCCCATCTTGATTGGGCACTGAGTTTCCAGTGTTCACGCTGGTCATTACAGGTGATACTCTGTTTATTTTTTTTCCAGTAATTTTCTTGAAAATTAAGGAAACGGTGGAGGGAGAACTAGAAACTTTAGACTTTTTTGATGGAGTTGAGATCTCCCCATCGTGATTGGAACACGAATTACCCATGTTCTCGCTGGTTATGTCGGGTGATCCTTTTTTTCTTCTTTATTCCAAATACTTTCTTTAAACTTGAAAACGGCTTTTTGCTTTTTCTGATAGCCCCAGAACAAAATTCACTGAAACTGGTAAATTGTCTCAGAGAAGATGTCTCGACTTTTCAGAGAGCGAAATGAAATCTCAGGGATTTGCACCCTTATTTATAGCCTTGCTGCTCCGTTGCGTCATTTGACGTCATCATAACGCGACTTCGCGTAGTTCTCGCGAGAGTTACACGATAATCTCGCGAGACGTTGTCTTCGAGGGGCAATTTGGCGCTTAACTGCGGTGGACTATTTAAATCATAAATCTTTTCAGATAAGTAACTGGTGTTTCATACATACTATGTAATCTGGTGGAAATGACTTTAGACAACATTGAAAACGTTTTTTCCTGTGGTGTGTATGCAGTACGAACCAAGCAGCACCCTCATAGCAAGTTTGACAATCTTATTTCTGTGGTCCGAAGCTTTCTTGTTATAGCCTTTATATACACATAAAAATACACAACAGTAATAGATAATCGTGTAAAACCTCTTTTTTCTCTACTATTAAATACAATTGTTGACGTACAGTATGATCACCTGCTGTGATTACAATAAAAGGAGTATTTCTTTTTACTACTTAGTTTAGTTGAAGGTCAACATCTTAAAGCTGAAGCTAATATTTGAGTTAACGCTCTACTATACACACAGTCACAGGCTCCAGTGAAGCAGAATGAACTACTGTGGTAATACAAGTCAAAATGTGATGTTCACACCTGAAGAGGTTAAACATGATGATGGTTCCTCCTCTTCTGCTGACAATCCAAACTAAATACTGTGATGTTCTTTCAAAGACAAACTCATTTTCTTAAAAGATTTGGTTTAAAGATTTTCACATGTATTTTGATCATAAACGAGATGATATATTTTATTTTGTGTTGTTTATTTAACATATCTCTGGAAAAACAGCACATGTACAAATATTTGAGTGAAATCTATTTTCTTTTCCTTACAATTACAGTTTGGATTAATGGTGACGTCATTTCCATTTATCACCAGAAAGGACAGTTCAACAAAACCACCACAGCGACGTGAGCTCGTCAGAGATCCTCATCTCCTGGTTCAGCTGAGGCGGACCTTTTTTAATTTTAAGCTTACATGGAAGAGCAGCTTCTGGTTCTGTCATCACTGTGGAGGACGTGATTGGACGACGTCTGGAGTCTGGAGCTGGTCATTGTGATCTGAGAGAACGTCCAGCAGCTGCACAGCGTTCAACCCGCCACTAAACTTTTTTTTTTTTTTAATTTCTTACTAAAAATCGTTTCTAACCATGACATGTTTAAAGACATCCCTACTTTAAATAAAGGTAAACAAATTCTGAATTGTCAACAAATAATTTTTCATTGACTGTATAAGGAAGATGAATTCAACCAAGCTGTTGCTGCATTTGTCAGCAGCGGCAGAGCTGAGTTGGAACGGGTGAGTTTTTTCTTAAATAAAAAAAATAATAAATTAAGATGCCAAACAGGTCCAGGTTTCCACTTTCCTAACAGCTTTTTTATTGGTACAGGATTCAATATTTTTTAATATACAAAGCAATTTCTTTGTAAGAATACACTGTTCTGTTTTTTTTTTTTTTTTTTAGCACATTTACATTTATGTATATAATATTTAACCATAATTATCAATAAATTAAGCATGTACATTTTTTCAGAACCAACCTTTTCCTGCACAAAATATCAAAAACAACATGTTTAAAAACATTTAATCTGACCATAGGTGTGCTGCTAGAAAGCATGTAAAGAGTTTGCAGAATGTACAACACCAGAAAACATGAGGCACCGTTTCAGGCGACACATGGCAAAAAGAACAGTTATAATCAATTTTTTTTTTTTTTAAACTTTCTAAAAGAGCGCTTTGCGGGGTCAAATTCATGAATAATTTTGAAGGAGATTTCCTTGATCTTATTAGAAACAAAATATTTATGGGGCACTGTCCAAACTTTATCCACTGAATTTTATTACCAGATTTATTCCAAGTGGAGATTAAGGTGAACGAATGTTTTTGTTATTTTTACCTTTAGAAAAACTCGTTTTTCCACAATATGAATCTGTTAATTTGGGTGGAGAACTTGGTAAATTAAGAGAGGAAGTACAACAAAGCAATTTGACACCACTAGTGGTAGATAGATCCTTTGACCAATGAACATTCTTCAGGAGGGGCAGACAGATTTGTGGAATGAAACTCGTTATATATAGTATTAGTTGCGTTACTAGAATCATGTTTTCAAGCCATTTTTGTGGAAAAATACTTCTGTTCTTCAATAAAATGTCTGAATTATTCCAAGTATAATGCCGATGAGGTAAAAAATTATGTTTATAGATCAGACTCCATGTCAATAGAACCTGTTTGTGAAAGTTGGAAAGTTTTAAAGGATTTTTTTTTCTCTTTTAAAGTTACACAGCAAAAGATATGGCAGGCCTCAAAGTTTATCAAAAATGCATTTTGGTATAAAATTCCACAACGAAATCTTGTTTTGCATTACATTTTTTAACCATTTAATTTTGAGAACATTAGAATAGAAAAATCAAGGAAGTCCAGTCCTCCATTTTTTGATAAATGAATGACCACAGATTTACAAATGTAGTGAATCTGATTTCTCCACAGAAAATTAAAAGAAACTGATCAATCCTTTTCGTGCTTTTGTTGTCCAGGGAGAGCAGACGCAACAAAAACCAGCCTTGAAATTCTTGCAGCTTTTGCTAAGAGACAACGACCTTTTAATGACAAATCTCTTTGGAGACAAGACAAGTATTGTATTGCTTTTATTTCAATAATAAGGGATTTGATTAATTTCAAACGTTTGTGTTATTTAAAAGGCTGTTATTGAGTTTCCAGTGAGATGTTCCTGTTGCAGGTAGAAAAGGTCAGAGTGATAGAACAATGGTCAGTGAGAGGAGAGTGGGAAAGATTGCAGTTCAAGGTTAAAGATATTAAATTACTTGTTATTAACCAATAGTCTATCTTTGAGCGTTGAGAGCGTTCAGAGTTATTCCAGGTGTATTGAAGCTTATGTGGATTTCTTTTACGCCAAATATCGATAAGGTCGAGAGAGCTTGAAAATTCAGAAAGGATTTTATTAAAACTGTTTACATTAACTTGTGAAACTCGTAGCTTTTCAGATATTCACTTTGAGTATCAGATTTGCTCGTCAGGGTTTGAATTGCGTTGAAGAGGACACTGTTGGATATTTCTTCCTTGCGTTCCTGTACATCCTATTTTTCATCGTTTTAGGGTTCTGGCTTTTTACCGGTGTGTGGTGTCTGTCGCCTCTCGTCTGATCTTGTGAGGTGTCATCCTGCTCCTCCATCCATTCAACAACTTCCTCGCCGCAAGTCTGTCCTGAAGCCACTAGGTGGTACTCATGGTCTTTGCCAATGTTAGCCATTTTTTCCATCGTCTCAAAGTTGGAAAATACAGTGGAAACGGTGGAAAACAGATCAATATCAAGCTAGAACAGGTCGGATTTCTTTAGCTGGTGTAAATCCAGGTTACTATTTAGTCCGGCACTATATAGTTTTTTAGAAGTTTCTGACACAATTAAAAAAAAACCCTCCTCTTTTATCCAGGCTTGGGACTGGCAAAGTCATTTAAAAAATCACTTTGGCAAAGTTATTTTTTTTTTTTTTGTGTTTTAATTTTTTTTTTTTTTTTTTTACAAATAAAAAAATCCTAAACAAAATGTACAAATCCTTGAATAAATCTACAATTCTAAATGGTAAATGGCGTATACTTGTGTAGCGCTTTCTACCTTCCTTCGAAGGCCCAAAGCGCTTCACAGTCACTGACCCATTCACACGCTGGTGGTGGCTCCACTGCCGAACACTGGCGCCAACCTCCCACCAGAGGCAATTTGGGTTTCAGTGTCTTGCCCAAGGACACTTCAACACATGGGCGGGTAAGGAATCAAACCCACTATCTTCCGATAATGAGATGACTGCCCTACCACTGCACCACGGCCGCCCACAATCTAAATCTTTAAACATAATAAAACAAAAGTAGAATGTAACCAGAATTCCACATAGTTTAGTTTGTCTTTTCTGTGGTCTGGCAAAGTTGCGTCTATTTATCTTGATGACACTTTGTCGTTTTAATTATTTAACTTTTTGTTAAAAAAAAACCCAACAACATTGTGTACAAACAAAAATCCAGAAACAATATATCAAAAGCCATTGAATAACTTTACAATCCTTACAATGTCTTGCACGGTTCAAAATAAATAAATACATTTAAAAAAATATTACACTTTTTTTTTAGATTGTAACTAATTCCCACATAGTTCAGTTGTTTATGTGGTGGTCTGGCAAAGCGGTGTTTATTTCTCCTAATGATCCTAATACCTAAAACCGTCTTTGCTCCACCGTGTGTCTTTGTATATGTTGATGGCCGAATTAATTGGAAGTTTCTGTGCACCTTTCATAAAAAAAAGATTGTGCTATTTTTCTTAATGTCCTTGTTATTCTTTGGTGAAATAAAAATCTCGTCATCATCGGCTTCAAGGAAGACTTTATCTTTTGCGATATATGTGTAGAAGTGAGCAGATTTGTTGCCTAATCTTTCGTGACAAATCACAGAGGACAGGCGATACCTCTGGATTTTGCCATCGATTGGAATGTTCATGTAATCATCTATCGTCACTTTCCTTCTAGTCGATTTCGTACCTACATGTCTGGGTAGATACAGGGTTATCAAGTCCGAGTCTCCAAACCAAATGTGTCTTTTTACCTTTGCTGAGCACATTTCACATGTTCTATCTCCACAGACAATCATCAACAGCCTCATTAAAAAGTGAGGTTAGAGAAACCTTCATAGCAGAGGGTTGTGCTAAAAGAAAGAAATCATTTTTGTTGATGCACTGTGAAGGTCGTGTGCATGCACTGACCACATACATCCATGCATGTAATCTTGAGACTTGTTTCAACTCCACACATATGCAGCCAGCCCAGAAACGGTTCCACAAAGTCAGCTTACATCGTTTTCTTTTCCAAAAAGTAGCTTCGGCCTGACTTGACTTATCTCTTAAGAGCAGGGATTATAACCAATGAATTAAATTGACAGCCTGGATTATATAGCGCATCCAGAAACATTTCGGCGCATAGTGGTGTGTCAGAGATATTCTCCAACTTCTGTCTTGGCATTTCCTGAAATTTCTCCTTGATTATGTTGACGCCTAATATTCCTTGAAAAGCGGCGTTCAGCCAGCAGTTATTGAGAGAGTTATTGAACGTACAAACTGAAGAAAGTAAAGCCTCGCTCTTGTCCTGGCCGGTGTGTTTTGTTGCTCTCTCTCAATGTATTTTCTTCAGTACCATCTTTTTAAATTGAAGGAACTGATAGAGTGAGAATCAGAAACTATAGAGTCAATGCTGGTCACACTAGTTATTTCACTTGCATTTCGTTTTTGATCTTCTGACAGTTCCATAGAAAGAACACTGCTGGTCACACTGGTTATTTCACTTGCATTTTCGTTTTGATCTTCTGAAAGTTCCATAGAAAGAACACTGCTGGTCACACTGGTTATTTCCGATTCATCTTCTTTTGGAAGTTCTGTTTTAGTGACTAAGGGTGAAGAAGCTGCATCCATTAAATCATCATCCGTACATAGGTCACTGCTGGTCACACGGGTTAGTTCCCATAAATCGCTGTTTGGTTTAAGTTCTCTCCCAGAAACTAAGGTTCTGAAAGGAACAAATCAGCAGGTATAGAGATGATAGTAGATTTTGAAGTCGTCCCATCTTGATTGGGCACTGAGTTTCCAGTGTTCACGCTGGTCATTACAGGTGATACTCTGTTTATTTTTTTCCAGTAATTTTCTTGAAAATTAAGGAAACGGTGGAGGAGAACTAGAAACTTTAGACTTTTTGATGGAGTTGAGATCTCCCCATCGTGATTGGAACACGAATTACCCATGTTCTCGCTGGTTATGTCGGGTGATCCTTTTTTTCTTCTTTATTCCAAATACTTTCTTTAAACTTGAAAACGGCTTTTTGCTTTTTCTGATAGCCCAGAACAAAATTCACTGAAACTGGTAAATTGTCTCAGAGAAGATGTCTCGACTTTTCAGAGAGCGAAATGAAATCTCAGGGATTTGCACCCTTATTTATAGCCTTGCTGCTCCGTTGCGTCATTTGACGTCATCATAACGCGACTTCGCGTAGTTCTCGCGAGAGTTACACGATAATCTCGCGAGACGTTGTCTCGAGGGCAATTTGGCGCTTAACTGCGGTGGACTATTTAAATCATAAATCTTTTCAGATAAGTTTTTTTTTTTTTTTTTTTTTTAACTTTATTGCAAATAATTCACAAACAATCATGGCATTGTCAATGACATCAGTATGGATGAGACAAAGGAAAAAAAAAAACATAAAGCAGAAACAAGTGAATACTGACAAAAAAAAAAAAAAAAAAAAAAAAAACAAAGCAGAGGGGTTTATATCAAGACCTTAAACAGTTCAAATAAATTTGACAATTTTTGGGCATTTTTTTGTTTCATGTAATATAATGACTTGGAAAAGATTTTGAGACAGTTTACAAATCCATTAATGTGAGGTTTCACCTTTAGGAATTTACAATTATGTATAAATTGTTTTGCCATAATAATCAAACTGTTAATCAGAAAGTCCAGATTTGTATCAGTCAACTGTAATCGTATTTTAATATTATTCCAAAGTAAAGGGTTTATGATGATGTTTTTAGTTACCAGCCAGTTGTGAAAAGAAGACCAAAACACTTTTACATGCATACATTCAAAGAAAAGATGTTCCAGTGTTTCTACATCTATTCCACAAAACACACAAAGATCGTTGTCCCATTTAAAGCGGGAGTGCAATAAATGATTGGAAGGGTAGATATCATTTAGTATCTTCTTTAGCTTTGTGAGGAACCGGATATGATAAATATATTTTTCGTATTTTCTTAGCCTCTGTGGTATCATAGTTCTGCAAAATATATTTTCTTTTTACTGGGGAAGGAAAGTATAAATTATTTAAAATGTTTCTAAAAATTTTGTTTGTTAATTTTTTATCACTCAGCAAAAAAACCTTCCACACAGAGTTGCCTCATCTCTGAAGAGTGTTGCTGCAGTAATATTTGCTGGGCAAGATTTTTAGTAGGAATTGGAATGGATTTAATTACTTTATCATATTCTTTTGATGAGCAGGTCAGATTATATTTTGCACAAAAAGTACTATAGTCAAGATAATGACCCTGTTTGTCCATGAGATGAGAAACAGCCCAAATTCCCTTTTCCAACCATTTTTCTAAAAAGAGAGACTTTCGACCAAACAAAATATACTGATTATTCCAAATAGGTGAATTGTGTGGGGAGAAATTGTGTTTGAAAATTAGAGACCAATAAAGGAAAACTTGTTTGTGATAATCTGATAATTTCACAGGCAGTTTGTTAATATCATAATTACAGCGTAAAACAAAATCAACTCCACCTATTTTTTTAAAAACAGCCTTGGGAACAATAAACCAGAGAGAATTTTGGTTTAAAATAAACAAATTCAACCATCTTAATTTAAGGGCCCCGTTCATAACTGTAAAGTCTATAGCGTTTAAACCTCCCTCCTCAATTTTTTTGACAACATCTGCTTTTCTAATATAGTGACATTTATTTTTCCAGATGAAATTGAAAATAATAGCGTTAATATATTTGGTCATTTTATCAGAAATCTCAAGCGAAAGGGCTGGATATATGAGTCTGGATAAGCCCTCTGACTTAGACAGAAGAACCCTTCCAAATACAGTTACATCCCTCTGTAGCCAGGAGTTCAAAATTGTTTTACATTTATCTATGTTTTTACCCACATTTTCTTTCACTATAATATCTTTGTCTTTGGAAATGACGATACCTAAATATTTGATTTGTGTCTTAACCGTAATATTACAAATATGTTGGGCTGTTTGATCATGGAGAGAAAATAATTCACATTTATCAATATTTAATTTTAAACCGGATGCTTTGGAGAATTCATCAATTAAATCTAAAACTTTTGGCAGTTGGTTTTCATTTTTTAGGAACAGAGTGGTATCATCAGCAAATTGGCTGATTACTAATTGTCTTTCTAAAATATTTATGCCTTCTATATTGTTGTTTTTGATCATGATTGCTAACAGCTCAGCAACCAGAATAAACAGTAAGGGAGAGCTGTTGCAGCCCTGTCTGATTCCTCTATTCACATTAAATCTGGGGCAGGTACCATGTTCTAACACCACACTACTGTTGATGTCCTTATATAACATACTTATTAAGTTAATGAGTTTAGGGCCAAATCCAAAGTATTTTAAAGTACTCATAATAAATGGGTGTTCAACCGAGTCAAAAGCCTTATAGAAATCGAGAAAAAGGATAATTCCGTTAATTGATAACTCCTGACTATATTCGACTAAATCCAAAACTAATCGTATATTATTGTGAACAGATCTTCCTCCTAAAAAACCTGATTGAGTTTCATCAATTATTTTAAACAAACCCTCTTTTAATCTAGCTGCAATACATCCAGAAAGTATTTTGTAATCTGTGTTCAGGAGCGTAATAGGTCTCAAATTATTTAAAATTCTTTTATCTTTGTTTTGCTTAGGGATCAAAGTTATAAGTCCTTGTTTCATAGTGGGCGTAAGTTGCTGATTTTTTATACATTCCAGAATTGCTTTAAACAGTAAGCCTCTGATCTCCTCCCAAAAATGCTTATAAAAGTTTCCGGTGAGCCCATCAGTACCAGGAGCTTTATTTAATGGAAGTTTCTTTACAGCCGCATCTAGTTCTTCAATGTCTAAGTCCGAATCACAGAATTCTTTAAACGAATTATCTACTGTGGGTATGAAATTGGAAATGTGGTTTAGAAACATGCTAGATTCCGAAGAGGAATAAGCTGATGTGTATAGTTTACTGTAAAACATATAAACTTCCTTTTCAATAATTTTGTTGTCTTTACATTCTCTTCCTTGAATCAATAAACTTGTAATTGCTTTGTTTTCTTGTCTTCTTTTCTCTAGTTTACTAAAATAGGTCGTGTTTTTCTCTCCTTCCTCCATCCATTTTGCTCTTGATCTTACAAAAGCTCCTTGAGCTTTTTTCATAAAGATATCATCTAGTTTAGACTGTAAGACCAAAAGTTTTTCTTTATCTTCAGGTGTCATGTCAGATTTACTGCAACATTCACTTATTTCATAAAATAATTTATTTTCCTCTTTCTGTTTTTCTTTGATTAATTCTTTACTAGTTTTAATAGAAAATTCTCTAATTTTAAATTTAATATATTCCCACTTATTGCAAAAACTCTTAATGTTTTCATCTTTTTCAATATCTGAAATAATTTTTTTAATTGAAGAACAATAGTTTTTGTTATTGAGCAAATTAGCATTGAATTTCCAGTAACTTTTATTTCTTGTTTTTATACTATTTGGACCAAGTGTTATTTCAATAATATTGTGATCAGTCAGTGGAGCTTTAGAAATTGAGGTTTTACAAGTAGATCTTTCTAGAGCTTCAGAAATAAGCCAGTAGTCTATTCTAGATTTAGCCGCACAGTTGGGCTTGTACCATGTGAATTTAATCTTTCTGGGTTTTGAGCTCTCCAGACATCAATGAGATCATATCTCTAATAAATGTTTCCATGACAATAGTTGTAATGATGATTTTACATATTTGATGGCCATCTATCTTCCCATTCATCCGGCGTTATGTTCCAATCCCCTCCCATTAGAATTAAATTTGTTGGGTGGAGCGTTTTTAAGTCATCAACTCCTAACTATGCTTTTGTAAATTTCTCTATTTTGTGAATCCAGTTTATGACCATAAATTAACTAATATGAAAAAAAAGATCATCAATTTTCAGGCTGCTATGAGCCAATGACCTTCATTATCTTGCCTATAAGTGATGATTTCACGGAAATTTATGAAAACAGATGGCGACACAGCTGACTGTTGGTTCCGTGACTAAATAATATTTTATCTCCCACATGTTAGTCCAAAACTTTTCATCTCCATCACATGAATGTGTTTCTTGTAACAACAAAAACTGTGTTTTTTTGCCCTTTAAGAAACAAAAATAAGGCTTTTCTTTTAACCAAATCTCGAAGACCCCTCACATTTAACGAAGAAAGTGAAAAAGAAGAATTGAACATGAAGTAAAGAATAGAATGAACACTAATGAAAAAAAAAAAAAAAAAAAAAAAAAACTCTCTCTCTTTTTTTTTCCTCCTTTCTGTACCAAGAGACTGTCCCTATGAAACTTTTCACTCATTTAACATTTCAAAGTTATCATCTTTACCGATCTTTTTACCCTCGATGAACGCATGGGGGCTCGGTAGTATGCGCGCTTTCCTCCCGTCTCGCCTGCTCCACCTGCGGCCCACAGCTTCTTCCTCGCCTCCCTGTCCTCCAGCGGCATCATCTCAGAGAAGCGAATGCCTCTCTCTTTGCACACGGGAGATTCCTTACTTCTGCGCCAGATCTCCTCCTTGACCGACCTTCGGGCGAACAGGACCATCACGGCTCTGCTTCGGTTACCTTCTTTCTTCCCCACTCTGTGCAACACGTCTACCGCGTCCTCGAGCCTGCGCGGGTCTATGTCTGGAATGATCCGCTTGAAGAGATGGATGGTCTCCTCTCTGATGTTTTCATCCTTCTTCTCGGCAAACCTTGAAACTTTAAGCACCATCGCATCTTGTACCTGTCTTGCTCCTTCAGCCTTTCTTTCAGTTCAACGTTTTCTTTTTTAAGGAGGTGGAATTGCATTTCAAGTTCGTTTACTTTGCCTTTACATTCTTTGACTTCTTCGGCGTTGAACTGGACTGCTTTGCTTAGTGCAGCTAGCATGGAGCTACTCTGTGCAGCTTTTTCCTTGAGTTCTTCCACATCTTTCGCCATGTTCTGAATTGCTATTAAAATTGTCAGATTAGAGACGTCCTCCACGTTTTCCTCCTTTTTTTGATTTTTACCGCAGGCGCTTTATTTGGAGTTGTTGGAGCAGACCCGGTATCTTTCCGCTTCGCCATGTTAGCTTCTTTAACATAGTCATGGTCGCTAGCCGAGGTTAGCATCTCTTCATCCTCGTGTGATACTTGTTCGCTTACCACTTTCTGACCACCTTCAGAGGGTTTTTTAGGATATTCGGTTTCAGCATGTTTTGACGTTTAATTTTAAACTTAGAGTGATCTTTAAAGACGGTTTTAAAATGAAGTTTGGGACAAAGTTAGACCACCCTCTGTCTCTTGCTGCCGTTCAACACGCCATCTTGTTGAACTCCTCTCCCTCATAGCAAGTTTGACAATCTTATTTCTGTGGTCCGAAGCTTTCTTGTTATAGCCTTTATATACACATAAAAATACACAACAGTAATAGATAATATCGTGTAAAACTCTTTTTTTTCTACTATTAAAATACAATTGTTGACTTACAGTATGATCACCCTGCTGTGATTACAATAAAAGGAGTATTTCTTTTTACTACTTAGTTTAGTTGAAGGTCAACATCTTAAAGCTGAAGCTAATATTTGAGTTAACGCTCTACTATACACACAGTCACAGGCTCCAGTGAAGCAGAATGAACTACTGTGGTAATACAAGTCAAAATGTGATGTTCACACCTGAAGAGGTTAAACATGATGATGGTTCCTCCTCTTCTGCTGACAATCCAAACTAAATACTGTGATGTTCTTTCAAAGACAAACTCATTTTCTTAAAAGATTTGGTTTAAAGATTTTCACATGTATTTTGATCATAAACGAGATGATATATTTTATTTTGTGTTGTTTATTTAACATATCTCTGAAAAAACAGCACATGTACAAATATTTGAGTGAAATCTATTTTCTTTTCCTTACAATTACAGTTTGGATTAATGGTGACGTCATTTCCATTTATCACCAGAAAGACAGTTCAACAAAACCACCACAGCGACGTGAGCTCGTCAGAGATCCTCATCTCCTGGTTCAGCTGAGGCGGACCTTTTTTAATTTAAGCTTACATGGAAGAGCAGCTTCTGTTCTGTCATCACTGTGGAGGACGTGATTGGACGACGTCTGGAGTCTGGAGCTGGTCATTGTGATCTGAGAGAACGTCCAGCAGCTGCACAGCGTTCAACCCGCCACTAAACTTTTTTTTTTTTTAAATTTCTTACTAAAAGTCGTTTTCTAACATGACATGTTTGAAAGACATCCTACTTTAATAAAGGTAAACATTCTGAATTGTCAACAAATAATTTTTTCATTGACTGTATAAGGAAGATGAATTCAACCAAGCTGTTGCTGCATTTGTCAGCAGCGGCAGAGCTGAGTTGGAACGGGTGAGTTTTTTCTTAAATAAAAAAATAATAAATTAAGATGCCAAACAGGTCCAGGTTTCCACTTTCCTAACAGCTTTTTTATTGGTACAGGATTCAATATTTTTTAATATACAAAGCAATTTCTTTGTAAGAATACACTGTTCTGTTTTTTTTTTTTTTTAGCACATTTACATTTATGTATATAATATTTAACCATAATTATCAATAAATTAAGCATGTACATTTTTTCAGAACCAACCTTTTCCTGCACAAAATATCAAAAACAACATGTTTATAAACATTTAATCTGACCATAGGTGTGCTGCTAGAAGCAAAGCAGTTTGCCCAAAATGTACAAACACCAGCCAAACATGCTAGCACCGAGTTTCAGGCGACACATGCAAAAAGAACAGCTATAATCAATTTTTTTTTTTTTTAAACTTTCTAAAGAGCGCTTTGCGGGGTCAAATTCATGAATAATTTTGAAGGAGATTTCCTTGATCTTATTAGAAACAAAATATTTATGGGGCACTGTCCAAACTTTATCCCACTGAATTTTATTACCAGATTTATTCCAAGTGGAGATTAAGGTGAACGAATGTTTTTGTTATTTTTACCTTTAGAAAACTCGTTTTTCCACAATATGAATCTGTTAATTTGGGTGGAGAACTTGGTAAATTAAGAGAGGAAGTACAACAAAGCAATTTGACACCACTAGTGGTAGATAGATCCTTTGACCAATGCACATTCTTCAGGAGGGGCAGACAGATTTGTGGAATGAAACTCGTTATATATAGTATTAGTTGCGTTACTAGAATCATGTTTTCAAGCCATTTTTGTGAAAAATACTTCTGTTCTTCAATAAAATGTCTGAATTATTCCAAGTATAATGCCGATGAGGTAAAAAATTATGTTTATAGATCAGACTCCATGTCAATAGAACCTGTTTGTGAAAGTTGGAAAGTTTAAAGGATTTTTTTTTCTCTTTTAAAGTTACACAGCAAAAGATATGGCAGGCCTCAAAGTTTATCAAAAATGCATTTTGGTATAAAATTCCACAACGAAATCTTGTTTTGCATTACATTTTTTAACCATTTAATTTTGAGAACATTAGAATAGAAAAATCAAGAAGTCCAGTCCTCCATTTTTGATAAATGAATGACCACAGATTTACAAATGTAGTGAATCTGATTTCTCCACAGAAAATTAAAAGAAACTGATCAATCCTTTTCGTGCTTTTGTTGTCCAGGGAGAGCAGACGCAACAAAAACCAGCCTTGAAATTCTTGCAGCTTTTGCTAAGAGACAACGACCTTTAATGACAAATCTCTTTGGAGACAAGACAAGTATTGTATTGCTTTTATTTCAATAATAAGGATTTGATTAATTTCAAACGTTTGTGTTATTTAAAGGCTGTTATTGAGTTTCCAGTGAGATGTTCCTGTTGCAGTAGAAAAGGTCAGAGTGATAGAACAATGGTCAGTGAGAGGAGAGTGGAAAGATTGCAGTTCAAGGTTAAAGATATTAAATTACTTGTTATTAACCAATAGTCTATCTTGAGCGTTGAGAGCGTTCAGAGTTATTCCAGGTGTATTGAAGCTTATGTGGATTTCTTTTACGCCAAATATCGATAAGGTCGAGAGAGCTTGAAAATTCAGAAAGGATTTTATTAAAACTGTTTACATTAACTTGTGAAACTCGTAGCTTTTCAGATATTCACTTTGAGTATCAGATTTGCTCGTCAGGGTTTGAATTGCGTTGAAGAGGACACTGTTGGATATTTCTTCCTTGCGTTCCTGTACATCCTATTTTTCATCGTTTTAGGGTTCTGGCTTTTTACCGGTGTGTGGTGTCTGTCGCCTCTCGTCTGATCTTGTGAGGTGTCATCCTGCTCCTCCATCCATTCAAACAACTTCCTCGCCGCAAGTCTGTCCTGAAGCCACTAGGTGGTACTCATGGTCTTTGCCAATGTTAGCCATTTTTTCCATCGTCTCAAAGTTGGAAAATACAGTGGAAACGGTGGAAAACAGATCAATATCAAGCTAGAACAGGTCGGATTTCTTTAGCTGGTGTAAATCCAGGTTACTATTTAGTCCGCACTATATAGTTTTTTAGAAGTTTCTGACACAATTAAAAAAAAACCCTCCTCTTTTATCCAGGCTTGGGACTGGCAAAGTCATTTAAAAAATCACTTTGGCAAAGTTATTTTTTTTTTTTGTGTGTTTTTAATTTTTTTTTTTTTTTTTTTTTTACAAAAAAAAAATCCTAAACAAAATGTACAAATCCTTGAATAAATCTACAATTCTAAATGGTAAATGGCGTATACTTGTGTAGCGCTTTCTACCTTCCTTCGAAGGCCCAAAGCGCTTCACAGTCACTGACCCATTCACACGCTGGTGGTGGCTCCACTGCCGAACACTGGCGCCAACCTCCCACCAGAGGCAATTTGGGTTCAGTGTCTTGCCCAAGGACACTTCAACACATGGGCGGGTAAGGAATCAAACCCACTATCTTCCGATAATGAGATGACTGCCCTACCACTGCACCACGGCCGCCCACAATCTAAATCTTTAAACATAATAAAACAAAAGTAGAACGTAACCAGAATTCCCACATAGTTTAGTTTGTCTTTTCTGTGGTCTGGCAAAGTTGCGTCTATTTATCTTGATGACACTTTGTCGTTTTAATTATTTAACTTTTTGTTAAAAAAAAAACCCAACAACATTGTGTACAAACAAAAATCCAGAAACAATATATCAAAAGCCATTGAATAACTTTACAATCCTTACAATGTCTTGCACGGTTCAAAATAAATAAATACATTTAAAAAAACTATTACAACTTTTTTTTTAGATTGTAACTAATTCCCACATAGTTCAGTTGTTTATGTGGTGGTCTGGCAAAGCGGTGTTTATTTCTCCTAATGATCCTAATACCTAAAACCGTCTTTGCTCCACCGTGTTCTTTGTATATGTTGATGGCCGAATTAATTGGAAGTTTCTGTGCACCTTTCATAAAAAAAGATTGTGCTATTTTTCTTAATGTCCTTGTTATTCTTTGGTGAAATAAAAATCTCGTCATCATCGGCTTCAAGGAAGACTTTATCTTTTGCGATATATGTGTAGAAGTGAGCAGATTTGTTGCCTAATCTTTCGTGACAAATCACAGAGGACAGGCGATACCTCTGGATTTTGCCATCGATTGGAATGTTCATGTAATCATCTATCGTCACTTTCCTTCTAGTCGATTTCGTACCTACATGTCTGGGTAGATACAGGGTTATCAAGTCCGAGTCTCCAAACCAAATGTGTCTTTTTACCTTTGCTGAGCACATTTCACATGTTCTATCTCCACAGACATCATCAACAGCCTCATTAAAAAGTGAGGTTAGAGAAACCTTCATAGCAGAGGGTTGTGCTAAAAAGAACAAATCATTTTTGTGATGCACTGTGAAGGTCGTGTGCATGCACTGACCACATACATCCATGCATGTAATCTTGAGACTTGTTTCAACTCCACACATATGCAGCCAGCCCAGAAACGGTTCCACAAAGTCAGCTACATCGTTTTCTTTTCCAAAAAGTAGCTTCGGCCTGACTTGACTTATCTCTTTAAGAGCAGGGATTATAACCAATGAATTAAATTGACAGCCTGGATTATATAGCGCATCCAGAAACATTTCGGCGCATAGTGGTGTGTCAGAGATATTCTCCAACTTCTGTCTTGGCATTTCCTGAAATTTCTCCTTGATTATGTTGACGCCTAATATTCCTTGAAAAGCGGCGTTCAGCCAGCAGTTATTGAGAGAGTTATTGAACGTACAAACTGAAGAAAGTAAAGCCTCGCTCTTGTCCTGGACCGGTGTGTTTTGTTGCTCTCTCTCCAATGTATTTTCTTCAGTACCATCTTTTAAATTGAAGGAACTGATAGAGTGAGAATCAGAAACTATAGAGTCAATGCTGGTCACACTAGTTATTTCACTTGCATTTTCGTTTTGATCTTCTGACAGTTCCATAGAAAGAACACTGCTGGTCACACTGGTTATTTCACTTGCATTTTCGTTTTGATCTTCTGAAAGTTCCATAGAAAGAACACTGCTGGTCACACTGGTTATTTCCGATTCATCTTCTTTTGGAAGTTCTGTTTTAGTGACTAAGGGTGAAGAAGCTGCATCCATTAAATCATCATCCATACAAAGATCACTGCTGGTCACACTGGTTAGTTCCCATTTATCATCATTTGGATCTTTTGGAAGTTCTGTTTTAGAAACTAAAGGTGAAGAAGCTGCATCCATTAAATCATCATCCATACATAGGTCACTGCTGGTCACACGGGTTAGTTCCCATAAATCGCTGTTTGGTTTAAGTTCTCTCCCAGAAACTAAGGGTTCTGAAAGGAACAAATCAGCAGGTATAGAGATGATAGTAGATTTTGAAGTCGTCCCATCTTGATTGGGCACTGAGTTTCCAGTGTTCACGCTGGTCATTACAGGTGATACTCTGTTTATTTTTTTTCCAGTAATTTTCTTGAAAATTAAGAAACGGTGGAGGGAGAACTAGAAACTTTAGACTTTTTTGATGGAGTTGAGATCTCCCCATCGTGATTGGAACACGAATTACCCATGTTCTCGCTGGTTATGTCGGGTGATCCTTTTTTTCTTCTTTATTCCAAATACTTTCTTTAAACTTGAAAACGGCTTTTTGCTTTTTCTGATAGCCCCAGAACAAAATTCACTGAAACTGGTAAATTGTCTCAGAGAAGATGTCTCGACTTTTCAGAGAGCGAAATGAAATCTCAGGGATTTGCACCCTTATTTATAGCCTTGCTGCTCCGTTGCGTCATTTGACGTCATCATAACGCGACTTCGCGTAGTTCTCGCGAGAGTTACACGATAATCTCGCGAGACGTTGTCTTCGAGGGGCAATTTGGCGCTTAACTGCGGTGGACTATTTAAATCATAAATCTTTTCAGATAAGTAACTGGTGTTTCATACATACTATGTAATCTGGTGGAAATGACTTTAGACAACATTGAAAACGTTTTTTCCTGTGGTGTGTATGCAGTACGAACCAAGCAGCACCCCCCATAGCAAGTTTGACAATCTTATTTCTGTGGTCCGAAGCTTTCTTGTTATAGCCTTTATATACACATAAAAATACACAACAGTAATAGATAATCGTGTAAAACCTCTTTTTTCTCTACTATTAAATACAATTGTTGACGTACAGTATGATCACCTGCTGTGATTACAATAAAAGGAGTATTTCTTTTTACTACTTAGTTTAGTTGAAGGTAGCAGCAAAGTCGACAAAGTTATGAAGCTCCAATTAATGTCTATTCATGTAAATTGCATAAAACTTGTCTAAGTTTCAGGGAGGACTGATCAAACAACCCATGTGTGATCATTGTTGTTTAGGAACAATCCTCTAAACTTCTTAAAATGTACAAACTAGGACTTGTTACTATGCAGAGTCTAAAGTCCTTGTCACCAACAGATTACATTAAACACAAGCATACAAAAATGCTGAAGTTCTAAATAATTAAGTTTCAGAAAAATGAGTTTGTCAATTTTTACAGCACTGTCAACTTTATCAATTTAAATCTAAAAAACATCTGTTCATTTATCAATTTAGCAATACCAGAGCTCATATTCATTTATATCATTATTTTATTAATAAATAATTTGTTTAAGCCTCCCATCTCTTTGACCTGTGGTCTGATAAGAAGTTAAAAGTAACTATTCACAATAAATTAGGGATATTATTTACATACATTTGGTACAATGTACAAATCAAAACAATTACATAGTCAGCCCCAAAACGACCTGTTTATCTCACACTAAAAATCGCTTCCCAACCCAATCTCTAGTGAAACTTGACAGTAATTCTCCAAATATCCTAAAGCTTTTTTGAATGGCGTAGACCAGGGGTGTCAAACTCAGTCGCACAGGGGCCAAAATCCAAAACACGTCTTAGTTTTTGGCCAAACGGGATAAACATTTATTGAACACACTAGAACTACATTATTAAAACTTTAAAACTGTAACTTTTTAATAGAATTATGAATTAAATATTAATGGCATCACCAGAGAAAATGTTGGTGTGAATCCTGTAAGCTGAGTTTGATTGCTGAAGATGAGTGTTGATAGATTAATTTTAATAAAGAATAAAGAATTGTCTGAATAGTGAGATTCTCTCTTGACCCCTTCAACGTTCAAGAATCATTAAAACTTGGAGTCTGTTGATCTTGTGGATCAACAATGGTATTTATGAATCAATTGGATTTTGTTTATGTCATTCATTATTTATTTTTTACATAAATAACAATAATGATGATAATATATATAATAACAACAATAATAATAAATTAATACTAGTACTTCTACTGCCACTAATAATAATAATTATTATTATTATTATAAAAATATTAATATATTAACAATAATAATAAAAATGAAAAGTAAAAAATAACCCAATTGTGTTTTCTTTCTTTATTTTGTCTGAAAGCCTCCTCGTTATTGCACTTAAAATAACCGACATTTGTGTTTGTTTATGAGGCAGAAATTAAAGAAACATTATTTTATTTTGATAATCTTCGTTTCGGGATCACGTTTGACTGTCTCCTGGACCGGAAGTAGTCAGGCAGTGATCACGTTCTAGCTTACAGAAGTCATTCGGTTCCGGCGGGTTCTCCGAACCTACCCTAACCCTAACGTTGACCCGGCACCGATGCGGGTCGGGTCCCAAATCCTGCTGATCGCCCGTTCCGTGATTGTTCCGTGCACCCCAGACGTTGCTGTTTTACGATTTTAAGACCGAAAAGTCAAGCAAAACAGACAAACTACGAACTGTATGTCCAAAATAAATGCATGTCGTGTTAGTAACGGGACATTTCTCGCTAGAAATATTACCAAAATATAGATTAGTCCACAAAATATTTTATTCTGAGGGATTTTTCCACCAGAAAAAGAGTGGATCTCCGGTGCCGGACAGAAACTCAAAATCACGTGATCAGTCACCTGATCCGGAGAAACCTAAACATCGACCACGTGATCAAAACGAAACCTAAAGCCGCTCCTGTTGTTTTGAATGGGCTGCAACTGCGTATCATATGCACGCAAAAACGTGTTTGGCGTATACTATGCACGGTATTCCGAGGGTCAAAGCCGTGGAAAGGGACGCATTTCACTGAGACTGGTTATATCAAACCCGGTCTCAGTGAAATGCGTCCCTATTCCACGGCTTTGCACCCTCGGAATACCGTGCATAGTATACGCCAAACACGGTTTTTGCGTGCATATGATACGCAGTTGCAGCCCATTCAAAACAACAGGAGCGGCTTTTAGGTTTCGTTTTGATCACGTGGTCGGATGTTTAGGTTTCTCCGGATCAGGTGACTGATCACGTGACTTTTGAGTTTCTGTCGGCACCGTAGATCCACTCTTTTTCTGGTGGAAAATCCCTCAGAATAAAATATTTTGTGGACTAATCTTTATTTTGGTAATATTTCTAGCGAGAAATTGCCCGTTACTATCACGACATGCATTTATTTTGGACATACAGTTCGTAGTTTGTCTGTTTTGCTTGACTTTTCGGGCTCGAAAATCGTAAAACAGCAACGTCTGGGGTGCACGGAACAATCACGAAACCGGGCGATCAGCAGGATTTGGGACCCGACCCGCATCGGTGCCGGGTCAAGGTTAGGGTTAGTGTAGGTTCGGAGAACCCGCCCGGAACATTTTTAATCGGGCCCCGAATGACTTCTGTAAAGCTAGAACGTGTTCACAGCCTGACTACTTCCGGCCAGAACGGTCCAAACGTGATCCCGAAACGAAGATTTCAAAAATAAAATAATGTTCTTTTAATTTCTGCCTCTAAAACAAACACAAATGTCGGTTATTTTAAGTGACAATAACGAGGGAGGCTTTCAGACAAAATAAAAGAAAGAGAAAACACAATTGGGTTATTTTTACTTTTCATTTTTATTATTATTGTTAATATATTAATATTTTTAAAATAATATAATTATTATTATTGGTGGCAGTAGAAGTAGCAGTATTAATTTATTATATTTGTTGTTATATTATTATTATTCATCATTATTGTATTATGTAAAAAAAATAAAATAAAATGAATGACATAAACAAAATCCAATTGATTCATAAATACATTGTTGATCCACAAGATCAACAGACTCCAAGTTTTAATGATTCTTGAAAGTTGAAGGGGTCAAGAGAGAATATCATTATTCAGACAATTCTTTATTCTTTATTAAAATTAATCTATCAACACTCATCTCAGCAATCAAACTCAGCTTACAGGATTCACACCAACATTTTCTCTGGTGATCCATTAATATTTTAATTCATAATTCTATTAAAAAGTTACAGTTTTAAATTAATAATGTAGTTCTAGTGTGTTCAATAAATGTTTATCCCGTTTGGCCAAAAACTAAGACGTGTTTTGGATTTTGGCCCCCTGTGCGACTGAGTTTGACACCCCTGGTCTACGCCATTCAAAAAAGCTTTAGGATATTTGGAGAATTACTGTCAAGTTCACTAGAGGATTGGGTTGGGAAGCGATTTTTAGGTGTGAGATAACAGGTCGTTTTGGGCTGACTATGTAATTGTTTTGATTTGTACATTGTACCAAATGTATGTAAATAATATCCCAATTTATTGTGAATAGTTACTTTTAACTTCTTATCAGACCACAGGTCAAAGAGATGGAGGCTTAAACAAATTATGTATTAATAAAATAATGATATAAATGAATATGAGCTCTGGTATTGCTAATAAATTGATAAATGAACAGATGTTTTTTAGATTTTAAATTGGTAAAGTTAACAGTGCTGTAAAAATTGACAAACTCATTTTTCTGAAACTTAATTATTTAGAACTTCAGCATTTTTGTATGCTTGTGTTTAATATAATCTGTTGGTGACAAGGACTTAGACTCTGCATAGTAACAAGTCCTAGTTTGTACATTTAAGAAGTTCAGAGGATTGTTCCTAAACAACAATGATCACACATGGGACGTTTGATCAGTCCTCCCTGAAACTTAGACAAGTTTATGCAATTACATGAATAGACATTAATTGAGCTTCATAACTTGTCGACTTTGCTGCTAACAGTGTAAAATTTCAACCCAGTCTCCTCCTAAAATGTGCAGTACATTCTGGGATGTATCATGACTTCTGCGAAGAAATATAGTCTAACTTTCCAGATTTTGAGTACATACTAAAGCTATTTCACATTTTTTAAATGTATAGAGGAATTTTGAATTTTACAGAGGTCCCACACTTCAACAGTGATGTATGTATCAATTCTAATGAGAGCGACCCATCACCAGGTTTTACAGGATCCACGAGCTTAAAGCCCCATCGAGGGTTATCCATGCTCTTTAGGGTCAGTGCTGTTTTGTTTTTTCATATATTTTTCAAATGTAATTAAGTTTATTACAAACAGCAGGTGACCTGTCCCACGAACACTCCACTACTAAACGATGCATCACTCTGTTCCCTGCGCTGCTTTGAGACTTTCAACTGCCTCATGTCATCCCAACCGACAGAAGAAAGCTGAAATCAGCTAAACCCAAAGTGAAGACTGTTATAGACGGATGAGTCCAAGATGAAAAATGCAAAGATTGGAACACCTAGATCAGTTTTTGTGAGGACATGCCTGCAGACCAAAACCTTCTGCAAATTCAACAACATCAAACAATGGTTTACAGCTGCTGCAATGTAAGGACAAGGAAGAGGCCTACAGGAGTGGGGGTCATGACCTTTAGAAATAGGTCAGGAACAAGATGAAAAAGAAGATCAAGGGAGCTAATATGACCAACACTGCAAAGATAACAGAGCAGTTTTCTGCCAACAACTGCAGTTTGTTAAGTTCTGCAGACCCTCATGAAAAGAGATGCCCCACCCCCACCCTGCAGAGAGCTGCCACCATAACGACTTCTATTCAGGTTCTAAAGGAACATAGCATTCCCTCCCCCATCAATCTTAATTTAAAGGATTGACTTGTCTAAACTTCCTTCAGACTGGACACCTAACCTGGACTGAGGATCTGATGTGCATCAACAGTTTCAGAAGCAGAAGATCAGGAGGTTCCAGGACCTGATGGAGTGTCTCCATCCTGTCTGGAAGTTTGCTCTGACCAGCTGCCTCAAAGTTTCACCCGTCTCTTCAACAGATCCACCATCATCCAGTTCCTAAGAAGTCCTCTCTCACGTGATTAAATGACGCAGACGATGTAGTCAACACAGCTCTCCACTACATCTGACACCACCTTGACTCTGCAGGGAACTATGCATGATCCTGTTTGTGGCCTTCAGCTCTGCATTTAATACCATCATCCCAGAGCTCCTCCATCAAAACGTCACTGTGCTTTCCTCCACTTGTTAGAGCGGGAAACGGAGCGTCTTGTCCTTTGGTGCAGCCAAAGCCACCCGGAGGTGATCATACTTAAAACTGTAGAGATGACAGTGGACCTCAGGGAGAAGGAACACAACCCCCCCATCCCCATCCTCTTCACACAATTCTGAACAGAACAGTCCCCTCTATAGACCCATACGCGTTCTTAGGGTCCACTTTTTCGAGAGACTTTAAGTGAACCTCCCAGGTTGACTCACTCTGGAGAAAGGCCCAGCAGAGGTTGGACTTCCCGTGATAGCTTAAGAAGTGACTGAAAAAACTTGTGTCAGGAGCTGCTGACCATCTTCTACACTGCCATAATCCATTCTGTCCTGACCACATTCATGGTGGATCTGCAAGCAGACAGGGACTGACTGAAGAGAATCATAAGATCTACTGAGACCTGTGTTGGTTATTTTTTGTTTATTTAATTGAACCAAAAGCAAAAGAAAATCACTTCAAAATCTTGAATGTTATTTATCCATCTATAAACTTCATAATATTTTAAAAATTGACAAAATACAGACACTTCTTGCAGCAGGACAAAAAACAGTTTAGCAACTGTTTTATTCATTGTTTTTAAAAATGGTAGAAATCTAAATTTTTCTGTTATGATTTTCAGTGCTGGTTAACTTTCAATAGTGTTCCTTTTAAATTTCAAAACGATTAGATTTGGTCTAAAAACAGAAAACCAAAAAGAAAAATGTGGTATTAACACTTTCATAATATTTGAAAAATTTGATAAATAAATGTTGTTTTTTGACAGTGCCATTTGTTCTTGTTGGTTTCAAACATGATTTACTGATGTAACAAGGCTGTCTTATTTGAATTTTTAGAACACATTCTTAAAATAGTTAATAGACTTTAATTTGTACATGTATTTTTATGAGAAACTGCAAGCTTTGAAACATATCCTGTGCCTTTCTTTTAAGAATAATAATATTTATATATTTACTCTTGTGCAACATTGTTTAGATGTTGTCTACTGTTATTTTTCCTTTCTTTCTCCCTCTTATTCTGATTTGAGATCTTGCGTTCTTCTTTTCCAGTTTGTTTTGCGTCCTTTGTTACCGCCATAGCAACATAAAATTCCATTGCCATTATGTAGTTGAGACACCTGAAAGAATGTACGTTAAAAAGACTACGTCTTGAACACAAAGAAGTAAATAATGTTGAAAACAACTGTCTAATTGTCACTTGAAAAAGTGATAAAAACACAGCCCAAGTGTTTATACATCCTAAAATATGTTAAATTCCCTCCCAAAACCCAGGTGATGTCCTCCATATTTTGTTCTTGCCACTGAAGCTGGCCCTGTGAATAAACGTGACTAGTTTATGAGGCAGAAATCACAGGAACATTATTCTGATGGTTTAGAATCTGTGTTTTGAGATCACTTATTTTCATCTGCTAGACCAGAAGAAATCAGACAGCGCTACGTTACATTTATGTTTCATCCTATGGATGATACAGCACCATCCTCTGATATTTTATTAAACCAAGCATACAACAGACACAAACCTGTATCAATAACATTTTAAGAAAGAATAATAATAAAAAATGTTCCCTGAATAGTGAGATTCTCTCTTGACCCCTTCAGCTTTCAAGAATCATAAAAACTTGGAGTCTGTTGATCTTATGGATCAATAATAATAATTATTTATTTATTATTGATATAATAACAACAACAACATTATTATTATTATTAAAAAGAATAATAACAATGATATTGTTTATTATTAATACATTTTTGAATGTATTAATGAATTTATGAATCAATTGGATTTTGTTTGTCATTCCTTTATATATATTTTTACATAACAACAATAATGATGATAATAATAATAATAACAACAATAAATAATAAATTAATACTGCTACTTCTACTACCCCTAATAATAATAATAATAATAATAATTATTATATTATTATATTAAAAATATTAATATATTAACAATAATAATACAAATGAAAAGTAAAAAATAACCCAATTGTGTTTTTCTTTCTTCATTTTGTCTGAAAGCCTCCCTCGTTATTGGTACTTAAAATAACCGACATTTGTGTTTGTTTATGAGGCAGAAATTAAAGAAACATTATTTTATTTTGATAATCTTCGTTTCGGGATCACGTTTGGACCGTCTCCTGGACCGGAAGTAGTCAGGCAGTGATCACGTTCTAGCTTTACAGAAGTCATTCGGGGCCCGATTAAAACGGTTCCGGGCGGGTTCTCCGAACCTACCCTAACCCTAACGTTGACCCGGCACCGATGCGGGTCGGGTCCCAAATCCTGCTGATCGCCCGGTTCCGTGATTGTTCCGTGCACCCCAGACGTTGCTGTTTTACGATTTTTGAGACCGAAAAGTCAAGCAAAACAGACAAACTACGAACTGTATGTCCAAAATAAATGCATGTCGTGATAGTAACGGGTACATTTCTCGCTAGAAATATTACCAAAATAAAGATTAGTCCACAAAATATTTTATTCTGAGGGATTTTCCACCAGAAAAAGAGTGGATCTCCGGTGCCGGACAGAAACTCAAAAGTCACGTGATCAGTCACCTGATCCGGAGAAACCTAAACATCCGACCACGTGATCAAAACGAAACCTAAAAGCCGCTCCTGTTGTTTTGAATGGGCTGCAACTGCGTATCATATGCACGCAAAAACCGTGTTTGGCGTATACTATGCACGGTATTCCGAGGGTGCAAAGCCGTGGAATAGGGACGCATTTCACTGAGACTGGGTTGAATATATATTATATATATATAATATATAATATATATAATATATATATATATATTAATATATATTATATATTATATATATAATATATATATTATATATAATATATATTATAATTATATATATATATATATATTAAAAAAAACTTATGTTAGTGGATTTCCTCTGGATGACATTTGTTGCGTCGGATGCCAATTTTTATTATTATTACATTTAATTACATACTTATATTCCAGATGGTAATTTTTTATTATGAAAATATATGGACTATATTGACAGCTGTTTTAGGAATTGTTATGTTTACTTATAAGCCTGTAGATGACAGTATTTCACTTGTTGAGGCAGGAGTGTTGTCCCTGTAAAAAAAATGTACGAAGCCGGAAATAGCATAATTTACAAAAATAAAAGCACAAGCAAAATCTGAATTTGGAAGAAAAAAAAATCAGTATCTTAAAAACTTGAAACCTATAAGACAACTTAAACCATCTGATTGTTGTAAAACATCTGGCAGATCTTTTTTGTGTTTAACATATATACAAAAATCCATTAAAATTCAAACAACCAGAGGATCATTTAACAGCATGTTGATGTTTGTATATTTATATTTTAAACAGATTTAGGGAAGATTGTGAGTGAATAGATTTCATGTTCAAGCTGTATGTTGAAAATTTGAATCATGTATTTGATACTTGCATTACAACATGTATAAGCTACTTTTAGTTGGCCATTTTGATTCATTTCAATTTCATTAGCAGTTTTTGAATAATGACTCAATTTAGGACATATATAAATTAATGAAGGTTTGAATTCTGTGGAATGCGTGTGTGTGAAATGTTATATAGCTTTTTTTGGGAATGACGAACTGATGAAAGTGATCACTATTAATTTGATGTTTTGTGATTTTTTATTGACAGTTCTTCCTCATATACTGTTACATTTAAGTTGGGCTTTATTTATTAGAATTAGTTTGTACATAAATCGGTTTAACCATTGCAGAAACACGACTTTATAAATGTTTTCCACCTATTTCTAGTAATCTAAAAACAAATTGGTGGCATTTTATTTTATTTTGAAAATCTGTACCGGAAGTCCACATCGCCGGGGATGTGTGGCGGTTGCAGGCTTTGTGGTCCCGTGACAAATTCATTGGAACTTTCTATGGTAAGGGAAGACTGATGTTTCCTGCTTTTGTCGTGTGTCAGCGACGAGACTACACCGACCAGGCGGAGAACTTTCACAACCCTTCGGTCAAACGGGGGGAGGATGGCTGGAATGACGGCTAAATAAGAGCGAAGCAAATCCTCCTTCACTGGAACTGCGGAAAAAAATCTTGATGGCAGCATCAAAATACAGTAAGGTACGTGATGTCCACGTTAACGGCCACCTTGTTTGGCGAAATTCTGGCGTACCGCCGACTAGCTATTTTGAAGCAACACATGCTTATTTAAATAAAAAAAAAGTCCCAGCTGTTGTCAATTATTTTAAGATAACTTGATTACGAAACTTTCTCGACGTTGAGAATTTGGGGGTAAAAAAAAAACTACATAAAAATGAGGGCATTTAGTTAGCGTAATTGGTAGCAAGCGTAATGTTTACATATCACTGTAGTGTATAATCTTCACACGCGCGCTTGTTGTAGTAACAATAGATCTATTTACTACTATTATTTACCGTTCGAAGCCCCTCCCTCCTCCTCAAGTTCATTTTTACCCACTTTTACTGTATCACGTGACTCGTTTTGAGGTTTGAAACTTGTAGCTGCTTCACTGCCCGCACACTTAAGGTTGGGAATCCCTGTAAATTTGGTGGACTGTTCTGGAAAAATACAGGAGAAGTCTGTTTGTAAGGGCTGTGTTTGACTGTTCTAATGACTCAGCACCTTGGGGATTGGTTCAACTGTGAAATAATAACCTTTCTGGTGCATTTTTATCTATTTAATGCTGCTTTTTTAAGCAATTCTTATCTGATAATAGACCAGATTTTTTTAGTAACTTCCTTGTTTTGTGGTGTAATGTGGAAATAGCAGTTTTTCCGTTTTAGTTGCTTATTCCTTGTAGTCTACAGGTGGTTTTGTGTAAATAAGCTGCTGCCTTTCATAGGATGCCAACAATGTCCTGCTTCTTATAAGCCTGAAGGATTAATAGCACTTGGCAGGGCTTCTCATATTCCGTCAGCAAGTGGTCAATCACATTTGACATGTCCAACTGTGAGCTTTCTGAGTGAGGGACCTTAAAGAATAAATGAGACTTTTTTTTTTTTTTTTTTTAAAGCTTGCTGAGCTGAAGTCTCATCTCAAACAAAAATTGAGGCATAAAATGAAACACATAAAATGCTGCTAATGAGTAGAAATTCCTTTTCCCCTCAAAAATGAATAATTACAACCAAATCTTTTGCATGAGCTTCAAATTCTAATCACAATAAAACTTGATGTGTTAGTTAGTTGACTTGTGCAGAATCTAATGGGCAGTTTTCCATAGGGAAGTCTGCGTGCTTATGTCGGTGTGTTTTGTCTGGATCACTTCAGGTTAGAGGAAGGATTTGGTGAAAAGCTGAAGTCAGCTGCTCTCGTTGTGGTTGACTGAGTTCGTGCTGATCGGACTTTTAAAGACCCACTCCAAGGAAAATTGTGTTTTAAACATGTTCTTGTGGTGTTTTTCCTCATGATGGAGGACATCTATAAAGAAAACCGGGCTTAAAAATGCATTTCTGAGTTTTTCTTTATTCAAGTTGTAGTGAATCAGGGAGAAAAAGAAAAAAAATGCAGTTAAAAGAAGCTTTGTAGATGTGGAATGGAAGCTATAATCGGCAGGCCACAAGCTCCCTTCTCTGCTCCATAAAGATGCATGTTTTTTAACACTGTTCTTTTCAATCACTAAGACTGTCAAAATTAACAAAAGCAAACAGTAAAAAAAATGACTGAATGTCGGACTAGTTTAAAAGACCTGGCAAATAATTTGATGGTTTAAGGTGAAACTGGGATCTTTTTTCATTTCTTTAGTGCCTTCAAGCCTCTAAAGCTGTAAAATGCGTGAGAAATAAATAATAATAATAAAAAAACATTCACCACTTGTAGACAACTACATCCTCGTATGTCTTCATTTTCCTCGTATGAGCTGGTATCTGGCTCAGCTGGATGGCTCCAGTGTTGCTCGCCATTTTTGTTGCACCCCTAATATTAGGTTGGGGGGTGTGAGGGGCTGTAAGCTAGCCGGAGTGTGAATGACAGGAAGTGGAGTCGGGCTTACTCCACGCCAATAGTTCACCCACTTCCTCTCTGCAGAAAATATGTACCAGAATACAACACAGGTTTTTTATTTTTGGCTAAAAACTACATAACCATAATTAAAAAACCACTGGGAACACTTTTAAAGAAATGCGTCTTCTCGATCGAAGACCTGTCTGTTGCATTTTAACAATACGCAACTGTTTAAGAGCCTGAGGTGGAATAAATCTCCTAAATGTTTACTATTGTCATCACAGGTATTGAAATGGTTATGACCTTTGATGCTTTTTATTTTTCATTTTTTTCTGAATCAGTTGTGTTTCCTGTGTCATTTTGCTTTGTCTTCACACGTGGATATCTTGACATGTGCTACAAAGCTACATATACATAAAAAAAAATAAAAATAAGCCCGCAAAGGATATTTATTGACATGGATGTGTTCGAGCCAAACAGGAAAAAGCTATTTTTGATCGTGTGCAATTGCCCGTCTTACTTCTGCCTGTCAGTACAAGTTAACTCCAGTTGAGCTCCTCTTGTTGTGAACACCGAACATGCTAGCATGATTTAAAATGTGAATACCACCAGCCTCCTTTTAAATGCTCTCCTATTTCATGGTCGTTCTGGCTTCCCGGGTTTGTTTAAGTCATCATAACAAACTTGACAATGTCTTTGTGGGTGTGGTGAGCTGCAGCATTCCATCCATGGGGGAAATAACGTTCACAAAATGTAAGTTACACAACATGGGCTGCTGGTAATCTTGCCCTTAAGGGAAAATATTTAAGGAATGTTAAAAAGCGGGTCCTACCCAGTGGCGTCCAGGTTCATTTCAGTGTGAAAGCAGGAGCAGATGTGCAACTGCTCTGCGGTTGGGTTGTTTTGTACGTATGAAAATGGGAAATCAGGAAATGCTCATTTAAAGAAGAGCGCTTAAATTGGGCGCTGACACATGAAGGTGAAACATTCTGTTTCTTTTGCATTGTAATTGTTAAAAATAAGTCTAATAAGTGATTTAAAAATTTCGGTTTTTTAAGCATTTTTTTTGTGTGTAAAAAAGGATGTGGGTGAGGGGGCTCTGACTGCCTACATGCATTTTAAAGAGGGCCGCTCTTTTGCTGTTGCCTCCCCCCAAACGTGAGCGGAATGACATCTCCCTTGGAGATCAAAACGCAGGCAGAGAAAGTGGACACGAAGCAGGATGTCCATGTGCTCTGAGCAAACAGCAGTGAGATTGTTGAGTTAAAAAAAAAAAAAAACTACTAAACAAACTGAGGCTGACCTCACAAACCTCAAACAATGGGCAACTCAGAGCGATAAACAAAGATCTTTGTTGCAAAACTGACATTATGCAACCCACAGTGAGGAGATGCTTCCCTGTGTGGGTTTTGTTACAGTAAAAGATTACCATCAGGTGAGGGTTAGGCATAGCAGTTTTAAAGAACAAAAACAGTCTCAATGTGACGTATCACCTTTTTTTAATAGCCATGATCCTATTAAATCTAAGTGGTAATTTAATGATTTTTAATACCCAATTTAAAAAAAAAAATGCTTGGAGAAATACCTTTAACTCAGCGGTGTGAAACTTGATCGCACAGAGGGCCAAAATCCAAAACACACCATAGGTCATGGGTCAAACAGGATAAATATTTATTGAACACGAAAACTAAATTTTTAAAACTTTAAAACCGTACCTTTTTAACATAATTAGGAACTATATATCTATATCATTACCTGTGATAATGCTAGTGTGAATGCTGAATTTTGCTGCTGAAGCTAGTGCTGTTAGCTGAAGATGCTAAAATTGATAGCTAAAAACGCTGAAACTGATAGCTGAAAATGATGAAGCTGATAGCCAGCTAAAATATTATCTGAATGCCAAATTAGCCTAAGAAAAAACTTAATAAAAAAAATGTGGTTAGCCAAAACAGCTAGCATTTAGCTGAAATATTAGCTAAACTACAAAATAGCCTTAAAAAAAACTTAGCAAATGACAAAATAGTCAAAAAAGCTAGCAGGATGACAATATTTTAAAACTTTAACTTTTTAACATAATTATAAATAATAAAAAGACAGGAATAATATTCCAGGATAAATCAATTCAAACCTTAAATAACTTTTAATATTTTACTCTCCATAAAATTATATTTTGTAAAAATTGTACAAGTTTTTCGCGTTCTCAATGGCCCATAACATTGGGCCATTGAGAACAAAAAAAAAGTGATCTGGAGGGCCGGATATAATTACCCAGAGGGCCGGATCTGGCCCCTGGGCCTTGACTTTAACATATGTCCTTTAACTGGTCGCAGCAAGGAATATTTGACCTAATACTGACCTAGTGAAGGAGGAGTTTCAAGCTGGAGAGAGATGATTGTGTGGTGAATTCATGTGGAGAATTATTATTTTTATGTTGTTATGGAAAATAGAATGTTGAGTGTGCAGCACTAAGCTAACAGTATATGTTTTATTAATTCTAATGTGTGTTATATCGCTTAACCTTTTAACACCTGAGGCGTCACCAACACAAAATCTTCAATGTACTGTAACTTTTCAACCGTCAACACGATAATTCCAGCAGATTCTGAAGAAGAAAAGCAGCGCAAACATAAACACTGGAACTTTGGTGTTAAAAGGTTAAACCCGTGGATGTGATGTTGGATGAACGCTCCCTGATGTCACGTTGCAGCTCACTGATCCATCAAAATATCAATTTTTTTCCTGAAAATGACCTCCATGCAAGGTTTCATCCTCAAGTGCCCTTAACATTCAACAAAAAACCATTGAAACGTGTATGTGAAACCTTTCTGCTGAAAGGTCCATTACTGCTATCAGCTGTGTTGTTGCTTGATGGCTCTCAGTGAAGGGCCCATTATGTTCCATGCAGTGCCATTATTACCTCGTGATGAATTAGTATTCATAACGACAAGAGCCGGGTGATGATTTTTTTTTTTTTTAATGGAGCACATCAAAATGAACAGATCTCAATTGTGTTCCACATGAACACGGCTTATGCTGCTCCAATACGAATGAAATAATATTAAATTTAAGTCAGAATGTAATGCTACTGCCCGTCGTAAACACGAGCACTTTAAACATGTCAAACAGATTTTCCTGAGCCAATTTTCAAGTAGCGTGGACTTCTAAAAAGCTTGTTCCTGATTGGAGAGAATGGTTGCCATAGAAACGTAAACTCAGACCAATCACCGCTTACCAACTCAGGCTGGGTATCAATTATAATTTCCAGAAATGATTCGATTCACAAGAGCCTGAATCAATTTGATTCTGAATTATTTTCAATTCTTTCAATTCGATCTTGAGTTTACACATTTATACGCATTTGTTTAGAAATACTTTAATAATCTACTATGTTTTGAATATATTTATATTAATCGGATACAGTTCACATACTGTAAAATTTATCAGTGACTTAATGACATTGTTAATAGCATACAGTGTCACATAGCTTCTCAAAAGGACAATCCCTAACAAAAATGTTCAGATCATTAACATGGTAAACATTGTTCTGCTTCTGCTGGAGACCGTTTCAGTTTGGCGATCACGCTATAGCATTGCGCTTTATTCCAGAAGAAGAAGACAGTATGTGGAAAAAATAATTTAGACCACAAATGGTTTCTTTAAAAAATATTTCCTTAAGAGTTTGGAAAAATCATGCCTGTGAGTTTAGAAAGATGTTCATTTACTGCAACAGTTTCATGTTTTGACAATACAGAACGATGTCACATACTGATATGTAAAAAAATAAAATAAAAAACATTCCACTTACTTTATGAACGACAAAATGTTCCTTTTCTGCTTTTACCAGCGACCCATCATGGAACGTGGACTTTTGCGTACTTGAAGCCTTCTCCTGAAGGACTCCTCACGCATGTCTTGGCTCCTTTGAACGCTGTCACATCCCAACATGGAGGAGCGATCCAGTCTGCCCAGCGTCAGCATACCCTGCCACAACGAGCAGAGGGACAAGAAGAAGAGATACACGGTGCGTTTATTTGATCACCGCTTGTTCTTGAGATCCAGACTTTATCAATCCTTCAAATGAGCTAAAAGAAAAGTTTGGTTTTTCAGGTTTACAAAGTGCTGGTGTCTGTTGGACAGCATGAGTGGTTCGTCTTCAGACGATATGCAGAGTTTGATAAGCTCTACAACACAGTGAGTGATGCAACAAACCTGTTTGATCTTACTTTAAATAAATGTTTTGTTTTTTTTTCTTTTCATTTTTAATGTCTGTTCAACTATAACCCAAAGCGCTTTATATTTCTCTTTCTCTTTCTTAATCTAGTTAAGGAAACAGTTTCCATCTATGAACTTAAAAATCCCTGCAAAGAGGATATTTGGGGATAATTTTGACCCAGGTTAGAGCATTTATTATTACAGTCTAACTCAAACTGAAGTTTTCTTAGAGGTTTCTAAGCTCACTTGTGCATCTTTTCCAACAGAGTTCATCCAGCAAAGACGGGCAGGCTTGCATGAGTTCATTAAGCGCCTTGTTTCACATCCTCAGCTCTCCAGCCAGTAAGTGTTGTTTTTATGCATATATAAATATATAATCATTTCACATTTTTTTTATTTGGTGCTCTTGCTTCTACATTTACCAGTCCAGACGTGAAGTCTTTCCTGCTAATGGATAAACTGCAGCACTTAGAAGACGCCTCTGAGGATGAAGATGACAAAGTAAGTTGTTTTCACGCTGATATTTTCCATTTTCTGCTTGTTTTTAGTCCGTTAAGGTAGGCTGTTTTTGTTGAATTCAGCTCAATCCCTATGATATTGTGCTTTTTTTTATTCTTGTCATGTTTGTCCACTCCTTTACAGAACAGCTCTACCTCCAGAAACATTAACTTGGGACCCTCTGGAAATCCACAGTGAGTTTACTGATTAAATCATCTTTTAAAGCAGCGTTTCCAGCGGTCAACGTCTCATTTTTTTCTGTTTTAGAGCCAAGCCAACCGATTTTGACTTCTTAAAAGTTATAGGAAAAGGGAGCTTTGGAAAGGTATGTAGAGACTCTATGACAAAATGTGTTTATTAGGCTATAATTTTTGTCATTTATTTAATAACAGTCTAAATTAGACTTAATTGTCTAAGCTTTTGAGGGCTTTTTCGACCAGTTTTTAGGTTTTCGTTAACAGTTAATAGGCTTGAGTCTCCCTGTGCTTTAGTAATTCAGAGTGAGTGAAATGTTCGGATTTCAGCAAAGTGAGATCCATAGGGAATATTCTCTTCACCCGCGTGTTATGTGATGACGTGGGGTGTTCTCTCCCTGATCACAGGTTTTCCTCGCAAAGCAAAAGCACGATGGAAAGTTTTATGCAGTCAAAGTCTTACAGAAAAAGGTCATTCTCAACAGAAAAGAGGTACCTATAATAGATTCATTTTTGCATGCTAATGTGTGAAGAAGTGCTTATTTTTAACCATGATTTCTTGACTCAGCAAAAACACATCATGGCAGAGCGCAACGTGCTGCTGAAGAATGTGAAACACCCCTTCCTCGTCGGGCTCCATTACTCCTTTCAGACCACAGACAAGTTATACTTTGTCTTGGATTTCGTCAACGGAGGAGAAGTGAGAGGTTTCATTTTTTGTGAATAATGTGATCACGTAGCGATGACTCACAGAGTCAAGAGTTGTGAAATACAGTAACACTTGATGTTATTACACAAGATGAGCTTTGAACTAAACCATTAAAGACCCATTCAGATCGTCTTTTGTTCTATTTTAAAAGTGGTCTTTTAATTATAATTAGGACGTTTTTAGACAAAACCAAAAAAAAAGTTGTTTCTAGGACATAGACTAGCTTACAGCTCCTTACACCCCTAACCTAACATTACCAATACAACAAAAATGGCAAGCAGGCGTACAGTTTTGAACCAGATACAAGCTCACGCGTACATGGATCTATTTGTGAACAAGTGGATGCATAAGAATAAAGCGGAGTAGAAGAAAAAAAATTTTTTTCTAACAACATTTTTTCGTTTGCTCCTGATTCAAAACAACTTTAATGAAGAAATACTCAGAAATGCAATTTTAAGCTTAATTTTCTCTACATATGTCCTCCATCAGAATAGTACCACAAGACCACATTAAAAACACAATTCTCATCAGAATGGGTCTTTAAACATCAAATTAATTTAATTATCGAGATTTGCCGTCAGTTTTATTTCCTTTGAGAGTTTGGATCAAATGTGTGACTCTAAGAATTACCATTACAGTCTAAAAAAGATGACCACAGAAAGAGAAAAAATGTTATCATTTTAATCCATATTTAAAATATACTAAACTGTTAACAGATTACAGAAATTTATAGGACTTTTGTATCTTTTCAGCTTTTTTTCCATCTTCAAAAAGAGCGGACTTTTCCTGAACCCAGAGCGAGATTCTACATTGCTGAAATGGCGAGTGCTCTGGGGTACTTGCATTCTCTCAAAATTGTTTACAGGTAAGCTTTCTGGTTTGTTGTATCCTTTGTGTAAGGGTATACAAAGAAAAACTTTTAAACAACTCTCGTTTAAATATGTCTGACTGGACCCAAAGCATGCTATAAAGGTTTAAAAACTTCTTTTCCAGGGACTTGAAGCCAGAAAATATTCTTCTTGATCATGAGGTGAGTTCTAAACCCTCAGATTCTATTATCAGACATGGTGGGGTGTTAATGTAACTGCAGCTTTTTTGCAACCGCACTTTAACTTTCAGTTCTGGCTGGATACAATATGAGTTGGTTGAGTCGGGGCAGTTTGTCTTGTCTGATGCACAAAGTGAAGAGAACTCGCCAATCTGCAATGCAGCCAGCATTCCTAGCAACAATAGACACTTCAGTCCAAACAATGTGAAGCTGCTTGTGTTGTCTGAAATCCTCCGTCTCCTTTCTTAAGGGACACATCGTCTTAACGGACTTTGGATTATGCAAAGAAGGCATCTCTCAGACGGATACCACAACTACATTTTGTGGAACCCCTGAGGTAGTTTTTTTTTTCTTTTCTACATGTAATAGTTTATGTGGTCTTTTTTTGGATGAAATAACTCTTTAACATTTAGATTGACCTTTCTTTGTGTTGGTGTGCTTGTGTTGAACAGTACTTGGCTCCAGAGGTCCTGAGGAAGCACCCATATGATAACACAGTGGACTGGTGGTGTCTGGGATCAGTGCTGTACGAAATGCTCTTTGGACTGGTGAGTTTTACCTTCTGTCTGCTTTTCCTTAAATATTTAAAGACACAAATCTGACAGCAGTAAATATTTCATCGATCACACTTAGGTGCTTCTCTTTTTCTCTCTCAGCCTCCGTTCTACAGCAGGGACACGCATGAGATGTATGACAACATCCTCCATAAACCGCTGGCGATGCGTCCTGGTGCGTCAAGCACAGCCTGGTCTCTCCTTCAGGGCCTGCTGGAGAAAGATGGCACACACAGACTGGGCTCAATTGATGACTTTGTACGTCTTCTTTTTAATTATTGAATTTATTAAATGCATTTTCACTTTCTGCACTGGGAAATGTGTTGATGTGTGGCTCCCTCTGGTGGCTGATATGTGCATATATTGTTATTTCTATCTTTAGAGCAGAAATCAGCTGCATCATATAATGCATTATATTCCAACTTTCTTTCAAACAAATGTATTTTTCTTATTATTTTTTGTTTTTATTTCAGAATGAGATCAAAGAACACGACTTCTTTTCTTCTATTAACTGGGATGATCTTGTACAGAAGAAAATTCCTCCCCCATTCATACCCAACGTGGTAAATATATATATTTTTTTAAACATTTGATCTGTTGTTTTAATAATTGACCCAAAATTACAATCATTAATATTTTGAGGTTTATCTAATTATTTATTTGTATTTTAATTATTTTGTATTAATTTATATGTATACTGCGACTGAGTATTATGGCCACCATAAGAATAATAATAAATTTATGAGAAAAAAAATCATAATTTTAGGTGATTTAACTCATAATTATGAGTAAAGAGTTAATATTTTATGATAATAAAGTTATAGTTTGAGAATTTAAGAGACTTTTATTGACAAAGCAACAGTAATTATAGTTAGAAAATATAAAGAACAAAAACAGAACTAAAATTGTGTTTCAGTATGAGATATGAAGACCCCATTGTCCTTTTATTCAGCATTGGATTTACCAAATAAGGAAATAAAAAGTGAACATTATTTTTACGTTATTTTATTATACATATACTTGAGATTCTTGACCCACAAGAGGTGGATTTTTGGCAGGTGCCACGCCGTTGACATTACACCGTCAATATTATATTTGCAGAGGTCCAAAAGCATTAAGGCAGTCGGCCTGTAATGTGGATGGAGAATTACATAACAAACCATATTTCTGAAAAAGCAAGGCTTTTACAAGTCAAAGTTTTTTTTTCGTAAAATAAATACTTTTTATTTCATTAATTTACGATTTTATTCTTGTAAAATTATGACATTTTTTCTAATAATTTTCTTAATTTATTCTTGTAAAATGATTTTATTTCTCATAAATATTTTACTTTAATGTATTAAAATTATGGCTTTTCTCCAATGTTTTTTTCTTTCCAGAATTCATGACCTTATTTTTGTAAAATTACAACTTTTTTTTTCTCATAAATGTTATACTTTATTCTCATAAAATTAAAACTTTATTCTTGCAAAATTATGATGGTTTTCTAATAATATTACAACTATATTCTCTGAAATGTATTTAAAAATTTTTTTTTATTTAATTGTGGCCCTAATACTCCGTCGTAGTACACTAAATTCTGTATAAACAAATATGTCTAAAATATAATTAAAAACCTAGTATAGTTCTTTAAAGACATTCTCATCTCTTAAAAATGTATTTGTTAATTTTGTCTTATAAAAACATTTTTATACTTTTAGGTTATGATCATATCTTCATAAACAGGACAAAAATCATATTGTGTCATCAAATCAACAAAATATAACATATATTACATTAATTTTAAAAGCAATCTGCGGACACAATACTCTGTTCTTTAACTAGAATTGAAAGTCCTATTTCCCTGAAAAACTGAATTTTGTGATAATTGATGTCATTCGATCTGTGTTCTTTGTTTTCTACCTCTTTGTTTTGGCAGAGTTCTTGCTGTGACATCTCAAACTTTGATCCAGAATTCACTGAGGAAAACGTCCCCAATTCCATCTGCTGGACTCAGAGCCACTCCATTGTCAATGCCAGTGTTATGGAGGCTGATGACGCCTTCTTGGGATTCTCTTATGCTCCACCTTCTGATGACTCTTTCCTATAATGCATTCCCCAAATTCTGTGGCCTTAACCAATGTATTGTTAGTTATTGTTTTTGTTTTCTACTAAAAGGACAAAAGTTTGTATAAAGAAAAAAATGTTCTATAGAACCAAAGCAAACAGTCGAGAACAAAATGCACTTAAAACAGAGCTTGATTAAAAGAATATATTTTACATATTTGTATTTATATGAAAATTATATATAGATTATATTTTTAGCATTAAGGACAGCTGCATTCTCGCAATGAAATGGCTGGCCTTTTATCAAAATGCCTTAAATTTCCCCTTAAAATAAAATCAGCAAAACTTGAACATTTCACTGAACTTAAAATAATACCATTTTATTGATAAATGGGATTGAATCTATAAAAGTATTTACTGTAAAAAAAATAATAACAACAGTAACAGTTTGTGTGCCATTTATATTAAAAGTATGACTGTGTATTACTTAAGAGATCACTAAAGAAAGCACTGTGGTTACAGTTGTAAATGTCTTTTTATGTTTTCATTTGCCTTTGAATTTCTCCCCCCTCTTTTTTTTTAAGATAGCCTTTTTTCTTCTCATTATAACCATATCTGTTAATATTAAATGATTACGTGTTCACAGCACCTGTGTTCTGACAGCAGAAAGGGAGAGACTGTACTCCTGCTCCATAACACAGAAGAAAATAAACAAATAATCAGAGAAACTAAGCCAGATTCTGAGTGGGCTTTTATTTTGACACACCAATGCTACCAGACGGCTGGTTGCCTCGACAACGCGTCGTAAATTACCGCGGTAACGTGATTCTCCGCTCCCAGGCATAGACATAGAAAGATAGACGCCGCATCGCTTGTCGCCCCCTATTGGAGCTGACGTCTCAACGCGCCGCCATCTTGACGAGGTCAAAGTGCCCCTGCAGTGCCATTGTTTCTAATGAGGAATGTTTCTGAGAGTTAAAAAAAACATGTTTTATGCTTTTAAACATAATATATCATATGATTATGGTATTTTAATGAAGAAAGAATTGATTTAATATGCAAAACAAGTTTGATAGTTTATTTTATTTATTTATTTATTTGAATTTTCTCCATCTGAGAGGGGTTGAAAAACAATTTTAACTCATCAAACCTACCAAAAAACACAGAAAAAAAACATGTAATGGCATCTCAGTAAAAATAATGTGTTTCAAATGTTAGGGGGAAATTTGTTCAGCCTTAACAAAGAAAATCAAACACATAATAGACTTTATCCTCACTATGGCATTAATGCACAATAAACATTTCAACATCTGCTACGTTACAGAATAAAAATAACGAAATACATTTTGTTTTAGTAAACAAGAAACTTCAAAACTATGAGAACATACATACTTATATACTTAGTTGTGCACAAAATGCCACAACTAAAACCCCTGAAAAAGAACTTGTTTAGACAGTTTCTTGCGTGTGCTGGCACTCTGAAACTCCAGAGTAGTCATTTTTGCCATGTGGTGCAGCCGTACTTTATGAAAAACAGAGTCCGGTCAAAATCATCCGGTTTAAACTGCTCACTGCAGAGCCTGGAGAACAACAAGAGAGAGATAATCCTTCTCGTCTCATCGGCACTTCCATCTCCTCCTAATTCCACCTCACTGGGAAACCTCGGAAATTATATAAGAGGAAAAAATATTAACAATATAGTAAAATAATACACGAGGGAGTTGCTGTTAGCCACATAACGTTATTTACGATTACACGTTCAGGTGGCTTGAAAAACTTGTAAAAAACAAAAACAATGTTAAAACTTACTTGTGAAATGTAATTCCACGTGATCGGCTCTGAATCGAGCGCCGATTATTGCATCCGAAGGCTGCACAAGCAAAATGCATGGTTGCAATCGGTTGCGATTCTCCGTTCAGTGGTTCAGTCTATGTGGTTGTGAATGCAGCCTAGCTTAGGTTGACCCCAGGAATATGGCGGCTCCGCTGGTTCACTCAGGATCACGTGATGCGGCGTCTATCTTTCTATGTCTATGCTCCCAGGACCCAGAGTGACGCAAAGTCACCGTAAATGAATATGGCGGATGTTTTATCGTTGAAGGAATCAATTGTGGTCTACTTAGACAGAAGTGGTGGTTTTAAGAAACTATCAAACGACTGCAGACCTCTAAATGGTATGTTTGGGTTGAATTTAGGGTGAGGCAAATAGCCTTCAAATTCTGTATTCTTGTACTTTGGACAATTTAAAAAAAAAAAATAGCCTTCAAAATTATTAAGCTAGTTTTTGTAAACTAGCAACTATTCTTCCATTTCCTCAGACCCACAGCGGACCGAAGCAGTCTACAAATTCTGCATCCGCGTCAATCCCACCGATGTGATGGAGATAGACCCCATGCTAGGGGATTTAGTTCTGCACAACCCCCTCAAGGCAACCTATCTTTTTCAATCTGTGAGTGAAATGTGTTTATCCGGTTATAATAAAATGATAACGCATAATTTGAACTTTAATATTAGCTTATTTTCTGATTTAAGGTTTGCTTTCTGGCCATAAAGACACTTTCACTAACCGAAAAAATATGCACGGAAAGCCAGGTATGATTAAACTGTTGCTCGAGCGACCTCTGTCGGTCGGAAGGTATTTTACACCCGGGGACTTCTATAGTTAAAGGCCTACTCCAATGAAAATTTTGTTTTTTATATGTTATTGTACAATTTTCTTTAAAAAAAAAAAAGTAAGATGAAAATTAATGAGTATTTCTTCAAGCAAATCAGTGAAACTAGGAGCAGACGAAGAAATATTGATGGAAAAGCTCTGTTGCAGTGACATAGCGACACAGAGCTCTCTGCTCTGCTCCATTCCAATGCTTCCACTTGCAAACAAATTGATCCATGAACATCTTGGTTTTCTAGTTTGGTTGATAGCTGTTATTGCACGCTATTTATGTTGCACTGGTAATGTTAGGTTGAGTTTGTGAGCGCTGTAAGCTATCAGGAGAGAATGTAAACAAAAGGACGATGGGAAATGAGGAAATAATTCAGTCCCGCCCACAACTCAGAGGCAACTTCTTCTGAACTCCTGCCTCTGCAGAAACTTTGTCCTAGAAAATATCAGTTTAAAAAAAAAAAAAAAAAAAAAACGTTGGCTAAAAAAAGCTTAATTATTAAAAAAGACTTCTGGGAACGCTTTTAAATTAGATAAACAGATGATTGGAGTGAGTCTTTAAAAAGTTTAAATAAAATCTGTAAAATTGGGGATTTTGGTTAACATTTCTAAACCAGTTTTGAGTGTTTTTCCTAAAAACATTTTTTCTGCTTTAGGTGAATGTTACTCTGAACCTCACACACCTTCCTCCATTCCCTGAGTACATGTTGGATCTTTGTAAATTTCCTCGAGTGTATGGCCCCATGAGACCTGTCTGCATGGAGGGCTTTGTAATTGCCATGACCAGGGTCACAAAATACACACAGGGGGCAAGGTTCCTCTGTGTTAATGATGAATGCCCTTGTTCCACAGGTAAAGTTCGCACCAAGTTAATATCTCCCTCACGGTTTAAAAAAGCCCTTTTCCATACTTCACATGGATATATAAACACAGACTAGCTATTTTTTAATTTGAGAAGCACATTTTTATGTGGGCTTTAGGGTTCCACCACATCCGAGTCCACACACCAGGAGCAACAGAGTCTGCCACTGTGAGAAATGACTTTACATGCATGATCTGCAGCTCCCAGCTAAAAGAAGATATGAAGTTCAGAGTTTTGGGAGGTGAGGGTGTCCAGCAGAGACTTGAAAATATTTAGGAATTCTATATTATTTGGTGTATGTTTATTTTTGGAACAGATAAACAGCTGGTGGAGTTAATTCATGCTAAAGCACTGGAGGCTCTAAAGGGGAACCAGCAAAAACCACTCAGATACCAACCGGTTACAGTGTTCCTCAGAGGTAAGTCTACTAGTTATCGGCTGTATTTTAACAAAATATTAGGTGATCATTAGTGCAAAATGTTTTCTACTATAATCCCTTATTGATGCAACTATACTTTTAACTGGAAATTATACCTAAATGTCACAGAAAACTCACATTAAAAAGAAATAAAGGTCACAAAAATACACCAATACACAAAATGTAGTATTTTATTTAAAAAAATTAATGACATTTATCGCCAAATACTCCTCCTTGGAAACTAAAAATAGACTTCTCGTTGTCAATAATGAATATACATGCAAAACCCATTTAGGTTTATCATTATTAACCACCCACCCTAAGTCTAAGGAATTAGACTTAACAATAACTTTCAGGTCTCTGTGCACTGATCTATTTATTCTTGCAGTACCTTAACTGTTGTGCAATGTCCACTTCACTCACCGTGCCTTTTAACTGTAATGCACCTTGTATATATTTATATTTATATTTATCTTATTCTTTTTTAAACTTTAGCAAAGAGCTGCTGGCAGAAATTTCATTTTGCTCTGCATAAATGATAATAAAGATTCTTGATTCTTGATTAATGTTTTCTGAGGTTATTCGTAGTGACCCAGTGTTGCATCCTGCTGCCCCTCACAAGCCCCCAAGCTGGTTGGGTTTTAGTTAGTACGGTGCTGGTTTGTTTCATTCTCTTTTACCCTCTTTGTCCTTAACAGTCTTAGACTGCTTGGTTTTGTTATATTAGTTTAGGGTTGGACTTTGGTAGTCTTAGTTTGTTGGCTTTGTTTGATTCCTTCCGGTAGTTTTGGTTAGTCAGCCCTTAACAGGGAGCTGCTGACTCCAATGGTCGACATGGCTGGGTCAGCAGTCTCCCTGACTAATTTTATGTTTGGCCAAGGCTCCAATTCCCTTTGTTTTGTCTTTTTGTTTTAACCAGCACACTAATTGTTTTCCAGAAAACGGTTTCTTTATTTCCCTTAATTAATAAACTATGTTCCTTTTTCTCACTTGTGTCAGGTTTTTGTTATGGTCCCATTTTTGGTTTTCCCCCTAAATTTGAGCCAGGTCTGCCCATTGGGGCCATAATGCCAGCTTTAGATAGCATGATATCTACCATAAACTGGAGTTAATATGCAAAACTATTTACTAAAAAATGCTAATTTTGTCTGTGCTTTAGCAGCTGGCAAAGCTCTAGAAGGCACCAGACCCATTTTGCTCATTTGAAACGGTTCAATTAAAAGTCTTGGTTTACATTAACAAACCAACATCTGCAGATAAATCACCCATAACTGCTATTTATTTTCAAAATCCCATCATTATCCATTATATCACTCCCACGCTCAATTAACACGGGAACTGCTTATATTAGAAGTCTTGTGAATTAAGTTTGTCATTCATTTTCTGAAGATTTTAACAAATGAGGCTCTTTTTGCAAGTCTACCTCAGTAGGGAAAAGTTCAAATACCTGGAATGTGTGCGGTGCTCGTGGTGGGATATTAAGCATTTCTGTCCCTTTTAATAACATTGTCCCACTAGCACCCCGGAGAGTTCAGCAAATCCCAGCACCGGGATTTACATATTCTGTTGACTCAGTCCTGTGGAGGAATTTAATACAGCAGGTTCCTGTTACTAAACATATATGTTAATGAGTGAAAGGAACACTCATTAGCCGACTGTGAAGAGCGCACACAGTGAGATCTTTGTTCGCCGTGTTTCTCTTGGCAGAGGTTGCTAGTATCCCAAATGTTTCTTCAGTAATCACCAAGCGGCAGAAAAGCTCCTCATCAACACAACCAAGCATCACTGCCTTGTTTTCCTTTCTCACACAGATGAGTTGTGTAACTCCATGAGAATTGGCCAACTCTACTCGGTGCTAGGCATTCCCGCCCTTGTGCACCAATGGCCCAACATCACCTGGAACGTAGAGGCCAACAACGTCCAACAGTCGGAGCCAGAGAGTAAAGAGAAATGATGGAGCTTTGAGTTAAATCTGCTGATGCCAGACTCATACTGAGATGTCCCTACAGGCTGTAGCAAGCTCCCAACCAAATTCCTGGAGCTGCTGAATGGCACGACCTCCTCTGCATGGAGGTTCTCTGCCATCGCAGCTCACTGCTTTGGGTTGGAGGTGGCTCCTCCAGGATTGTACAACACTGTTAAGTTCATCTTGCTGCTCAGCTTAGTCCAAACTAAAACAAATACAAAGGACACATTTCAGTACCTTAATGTCCTTGTTGTCACAAGTGAAACACTCATAATGGACAGGTAAAAAGGATTGATGTTCCGACTAAACAAGCTCTAAACTTCAATTCTGAGCCATCTGTTTAATGTCTTCTAGACTCATGGCGCACAGCTTGAGGTTGGCGTGCCGCGGGGTCAGACATCAGGCCTCGGGGGAGATGTTTGCATCTCTGTCTCGGGATGAGCACGGAGCAGGTGCTGCAAACATTCACGCTGGCTCTGCCTTATTGGCCACTGGGGGCATTTGCATGTTGGGAGACATCAGCTGTTACAAGAAAGACAAACTAGACCACATTCAGTCAGGTAATGCACAAAAGACAAGAGAAATGTCAGCATAAAAAGAAAAGATGGAGATTTTGCTTTTGTTTGCTGCAGTTCTAGAAAGCCACACAGCTTCCGTGTTCATCCCTGGTAAGAAGTTTGGTGAAGATGCCGACCAGCTGCTGTCTTTACCGGTCCAGTGCAGCTTCTGGGCCCTCACAGAGTCCTCTCAGAGGTCTGGAAAACTGGACTCTGCTGTGCTGGGAACTGCAGTAAGTCTGATTGAAATGTATCAAATACTCAGACCTTAAATTTAGATAATTTATGGCTAGTTTCTAGGAAGGATTTCACTCAATTATTTCATTCCAAACAGGAAATGGGTTCTGTGCCACTTCAGTTTTCAGAAGCCTTTGGCCTCATCATTGAGTGCAAGGAAAGGGTAGGACAGCAGGCTCAGCTGGCCCAGATGCTTCACACCCTCCAGCAAGCGGTCCATCCTGGACTCCTGAACTATCCGCTCCACTGGGAGTTTTCTACTCAAGATTACACAGAGGTTCATCATTTTTTTAAAGAGTAATTAAGGTCATTATAATCACATTTAATAAGGTCAATTTTATTATCAGTACAACATGTTTTATGTTTGACAGTTGGTATCCTGTGCTCGGGATTTGCAAGTCGAACTTCTCCCTGCAGCAAAAGCGTTAATCCACGGATACTACATGGCGAGCCGTAGAGCTCGCACACAGAGTCATGGTGTCAAGATATCTGCGGCTTCCATTAAACTGCTGTGAGTTCTATAAAACCAAAATAGCCACTTTGTCCAAAAAAAGCCAATATTATTGTCGTAATTGAGGATGCATCATTCCTGGTGTTGTGATTTCTGTCCACTAGAGGGCAGCCCAACTCAGTCGTCCACTTTAAAATAACCATCTGTTCTCACATGCACATTTGTCACTGAATTATGACAAGTGTTTACAATATCATTTACTTCTGTGACAATTATGGCATTCACTCTATAAAAATAAACCTGGTTTCAGCAAGATGGCAGAGTAAGATGAGGAACTTTAAGCTCTACTTTTACAAACTTATGTTTTGATTTATCCACTAACCAGATAAACATTTACACTAAATCTTAAAAAAATAGGTACAAGCTTTCATTAGTTTCTCTCAATAAATGACAGGATCTCGTTGGCTGAAGCTCACTGCAAACTATGCCTGAGGACTAAAGTATTGGAGGAAGACGCCGTGATTGCTGTGCTTCTTTGTGAGAACGCTGTCACCCTTAAGCACGGTAATTTCTAGGAAGTTTCACATTACATTTCCACAAATATTTTGACTACACTCCCATAAAGATTACTTATTTTCTGAGACAATAAATTAAACTCAATGGATGCCTCCATTTTCCTTCAGGTGCATCTACACTCTTCCTTCCACCTGACCCTGTGTTCCCCTGTGATGTGGGGGAAGCGGATGGTTTGCACAGAAGAGATATGATGCTGGATGAGCTCCACCAAAATATCCTGCGATTCATCTACACTTATGCTCCTGGAGCTGACACGTACATCACTGAAGAGTAGTACATTCAAAAAAGGCTCAAAATTTAAGGTAAGCTGCAAAAAGGTATAGGTAAAACGGGGGAAAAAAAAATATACATTCATATTTCTGCAGAATGTTTTGTGAATGGGATTACAAACTGACTTTTTGGAATAAAGAGTAAATATCTTAGTTTCTCCAGGATCTTATACGTTTGCAACTAAAATCTTAAATCTTTCAGTCAAAAATCAAGATTAAAGTTAAAGGTAGCAACCTACCGCTCAAATAATTTCTTTTTATAATTTGTCTGACACTTCTTTTATTTCCCAGCTACATTTTGAAATTCTTAAAATACAGCAAACTTGTATTGATTTCAAGGTAGTTAGCTTAAAATGCAGTGTTTGTACTTTTTTCCCAGGTTTTTGTAGAATACAAAAATCACACAATTTCAGGTAGTTTAATGCTTTATTTCAAAAAAAAAAAAAGTCACAAATTTCTATAGTGAACAAAATGTTACATTTTCTTAAAAAGAAAATAATATAATAGAACATGTTAGATCTACAACCTAAAATACAGTCCAACACACCACATATAACAGGTTACCTTTCTCTACTTGCCAGAGATTATGCCGCCACTTCCCGCTCCCACCTAACAGAAAAAAATGCATTCACTTTAGTTTAAAAATCCCTTTACTTTGCTTTTTTTTTTTTCATGGCTTAAAAAAGTTTGAGGAGGCTGGTTGGATCCTATCCAATGATTTCAGCTGGTAATTCAGTCATCACAATTTCACCACTTTAACGTCTGACGGGTAAACGGCAAAAAGTGAACTCATCACCATTCCAGCTATTTAAGAACCCACTCCTCAGAAAAAAGGTTTTATGAAAAACAAACACTATGAATACTAAGTAGCAAATATAGACATTTATTTCTATATTAATGAAAAAAACAGAACATTTTAGAGAAAATTGTCACCAATTTCTAGCATAACCTGATGTATTTCCCCAGAATTAATCAAATACAGCATAAACAAAAATATTACTATAGTCACTCACCATAAACCAAGCAGTCGAGAGGTTTACTGTTTTCAGATAAGATGGAGCTGAAACAAACACATGATTGGTTAACTTTTATGCAGATTGCTTCTTGTGTCACGCTTCATTGCATTAAGGTTTTTTGGTTAAGGTTGTGCTGGAAATTCAGCTGGTCACAAATTCACCATTTTGGTGTCTGATGGGTAAACGGCAAAAGATGTGAAATCATCACTATTCCAGCGACATTGTACTGCAGTCACATTAGTAATATGCTCACCTTTTTAAGTCCACACAGCTGAGGGATTTGGTCATCTGCAGTCTGTGGTTGTGGAATCTGAAAGAGAGATAGTTTACTTGAATATGTATATAAATTACAACTGTTTAAAGTTAGATTTTCTTATCACTCGAAGAGGGAAAAAAAACCTTCATGATGTATTGATCACAGATAGAAAAAAATAAAACCTCCTAAATGAGTAAGCAATACAAGGAGAACAGATGACTGATCACCTGAAGGTCAAAGGGTGCTGCATCACACAGCTTGGGAGCATAGCTAATATTGTAGGTCTGAAGACAGGTTCAACAGCAGGTCGCAACCTCTGCCACGACCTGCTGTGACTTCTGCCATGACCTTAAATCCTCTATGGGGGCTCTCATAACTTTTCACTGGGAAATAATGGGAGGCTAGTGATTCCCTGACCAGCTACTCCTCTGCTGACCTCTGATCAGAATCAGGCAGTCAACCCGAAGCTAAATGACACCAAACCGAATTTTCTACTCAGCTGTCAACACAAATGATTTATTACTGTACTTAGTAGACATCAACTTCAATTGTTTTTGAATTACACAAAACCACTAATAACTTGGAAGTAGAAATGTTAAGCTAAATACGAAGACGCCATTATTTCAATTTAGAATCGTTCAGGTCACTATAAAAAACAGTTATATTCCAACATGGTTTAAGACGACCGCATGAAATACCACGTGGTCTGTCGAAGCAAAATTTCACAATATTTTAATGAAAAAAAGTGTGCGGTAGTGCTGGCATCACACACATCTCCTAGTCTTACAACTGTGTGGGCAGTTCCATCTTTTAAACTCAATTATTAAGAAAGTAAACTACGCAGAGCTCCACGTGGCCATCATGCTAACTAGCTCTATGCTAGCAACAAAATCAAAAGAAGACCAATCCACTGAAGAACAATAAACAACAATTTCAAGTTTGTGTCTTCGACTGTATGTAAGCGGTTTTGTAACAACTTACCAATACAGCAACTGGATCATAAAAACCAAATGGAGACAGACACTTCTCCACAGCTGCTGTCGCGGCCGTCTTCATGTGGAAAGAGAGAGCACTTCCTGTCTGTTCTCGGTTTTCTGCGCAGTGGAGCTGCGCATTGCAGCACGTGCACCGTGCGCGTGGCCGAAAGCCAGCGTGTCTTCCAGACTACAGGCAAACTGAGCTCATGTGTCTCTTTAACACGGGGAAATGTTCAATTAAGGCAGTTTCTGTCGGAATATCAGCATAATACCACAAAACACAATTTTAAAGAAAGGTCATTTAGAAAAAGATGTCATTATAAAATCAGTAAAATTTTACATAAAATAAATGTTAAATGTGTGTGTGAGGTTGTTGGTTGTTTTGTCGATTTTTTTTTTTCATTTTCAACCATTGAAGCATTCAACAATCTCAAATTTTAGAAAAGTTCAATAAAAACGGATTATGTTAATTAATAGGTCTATACATTAATATTTTTTTAATTTTGGCAATTGTTTTTATAGCAAATAGTAATATTTTTCCTATAAATTAGCTAAAAACATTTAAAAGGTGCAGATCAATATTGTTTATCTTTTTTGTTATATATATATATATATATATATATATATATATTTTTTATCATTTATCATTTCTTTTGTAGATTTTTTAAATATGTTTTCATCTATTTTAACCATCTTTTAATCAGAATTACTGTGGTTCCAGGAGACAGCAGCTCATTCATTTAGCTTATAACCTTTATTTTTTAAATAGCTAAATTAAACAGATTAGTCAACGCAGTTATTTCCTTTTGTAAATTTCACATATCCACATTTTCCATTATTAATGTACATTTACTGTATTTATTTTATGCCGTTTATTTTCAGCTTTTTCTAATAGTTACTACATTTATATGCTGTCTGATCTTATTTATTTTTTGTTATTAAATCCAACAGTGACATGAAATTGTAATTATTAATATAAAATAATAATAACAATTATAATTACTTTGTTGTTCTAGGAAAAAAGCCTTTTCCTTAAAAGTTTTAGAAACTGCTTTCAATGTCATTTGATTTATTCAGAACACATTTAAAACCATGCATGCCAGAAGAAGGAACACGAGGAAGAGTCTCCATTGTCGACCCTCTGACAGACCACTTCACATGACAGATGTTAAGTTATTCACACATGCATTTAGTGCAAATGTCTCCAGTCAAAGTGCACGCTCAAGCATGACGGGCTCACCCCGCAGAATTTCTGCAAATATACATGGGACATGTGCGGGACTGCACAATTCAAACAGGTCAGATCGAGACAACATCAATAAAGACCAAAAAAAAGGACATGCATCTACAATATTTGAACAATAAAATTTAGGAAATATATTAATTTACATCGTTTATGGTTTTAGTGTTTCTTATGCAATCGAAATATGCGGGTAAAAAGCGTGATGCAGAAGAAGCCTCCTCTCACTGGGAGGAAGATGATGATGAGGATGGGCCTTGATTCTCTGACTCTGGTGAATTGTTGAGGAACTGTCCGCTGGCTCCGACGTACAGTCTGGAGCGCATTGGCCATTTCTGTATAAGAAGAAATATATAAAAAACGATCAATATAATATAAATATTCGTTTTTAAATGACATCACTTTAATTAATTGTTGCAAGATCTTACTTTTCAAAATAAAAGCACATTTTTTTTTTATTATTATTGCACTGACCTTTACAGGGTGCAGGTAGCCTTCCCCTTTGAGTGAATGTAACGCCTCTGTTTGTTTTGTGCTGTCTCCCTCCTCCGCGCCTTCCTCTTGAAGAGTTCGAGTCAAATGGGCGATATAGGTGGTGGCTAGTATCAACACGTCGAGTTTGGACAGCTTGGTATCCGGGGGCACGGAAGGCAAAGTCCTCTGCAGTTCCAGGAAGGCGTTCCTCAGGGTTTGCACCCGGCTCCTCTCCCGGGCTGCGTTCGCCGCCGCCGGGCGTCCTCTGCCGCCGAGCCCGCCGCTCTGCAGCCCTCTGGCCCGGTGGAGTTCGCGGCGGCGGCCGTCCGGACTGGGGCTGGAGCTCGGGCTGGAAGCTGGGCTGTCATCCACCACCGCATTGGAGCAACTTCCACTGTCCATTCGGAGCGTCTGACTTCCAACCATGCAGGCGCTTTCTATGGATCTGGAGATTTATGACACATTTATTTATTGTTCTTCAAAATCCACGTTGTGTAAAAATATTTAAAGTAAGTTATTATCACTGTTCTATATTTATTAAAGCCTCCATAAAAATAATAAAAAAAAATCCTAAAAAGTGCGTTTTTGTTTCCATAACTTTTATTGGGGTAAACTATTAATCACTCGTTTGAAAAAAGGGAGAAGGTTAAATAAATCTAACAGATCCTCAGACCTTGTGTCGGATGCAACAACTCTTCATCAGTTAAATCTCCAATTTGTCAGGTCGATGTTTAATTTGGAATTTACCTCTAATATTCCTCCAAGGTGCTGTCCTGAAAAACGTCATGAAGGCAACCCAGCAGCGCCTCGTCGGGGGGTGTACAATTGTCTCCTCCTGCTCCTAAAATGCGTCCACAGAAATGGTGCGCAACGGCCCCGGTGCGCGCACCCCACACCTTACCTGTGTGCGTAAAAGTCTCAGAGGCTCTTTAATTTATTGGCCGGACAAGTATTTGTTTCAGACGTAATTAATCACCCGCTCCATAACACTCCGTCACAGCTCAGAGGAGCGCGCAAAACCCCAAACTTCTTCTCTGTCTGAGGGCAGTGCGTGGAGGCTCGTTTGGCGCGTCAGGGGCAGGACTCTGGCTTTAACCCTGATGGCTGGATCTCCCTCTAATTGGCTGCGAACGTGTATCCTATTTTTCTCTGCGAGCCTATAAAAATCTTTCACCGCGCAGGAATTTTTAAAAAAGACTTTTAAACATCAGAAACGAAGGTAACTAAAAGGGAACCAACAACTTGACACATGTAAGGCGATATGCAAAACATCTGACTAATTGCCAGAGTGTCTTGAACTGCAAAGTCGTTGGAACAGCTAATAAATAAACTCCAGCGCTGCAATCAACAGGCAGGCATTTAGGAAATTCTTGTGAGACTCATAAATTAATCACTCTGATTTTCAGGGCTCCAAACGGAGATGTCGGCAAATTAATGAAAGGAATTATTCATATTAGGGTATGTATATCCTCCAACTGTTCTCAAAACATTGTTTTTGTAAGGATGGAGTAACAGGATTGCTCTGGGCTCATTACAAGGAGGTTAAGTAAGCTTGTTTCCTTAATTAGGCCTCATCTTTCAGAGGTTACACGTCCACGTGGGTCTAAAAACTCATTCAAACACTTGGTAACAATGCTGACAATAAAGACATCCATATTGTTCCTATGAATGCAACAAAGGAGGACTGGACCATCTATCACGCTTGTTTGAATGGAAGCATAAGCTGTTAGCTTTGGATCGTGTAAAGACTTGTAGTAATGGGTCAAAGTGATCATTTAGATTGTGCCACTCTGAATCTAGCAGCTCACTTGTTTTCACACTTGCATTTAGAAGAAGCATGGGTACATTGGATATTTAATTTATCTAATCAAGAAAACACAAACTGTAAGAATGTTAGAAAGAAATACAGTTTGAAGGATTTAAATGGATAGTTTTAAAATAAAATAAAAAAGTGGTTATCCAATGCTTTAAAATTAACCTTTAGATTTACCAGATAAATACTGAAGCGACTCCATCATATTAATACAGTTAGAAAAATGTTCCGACACAAATATTTCGACTCTATTTTTATTTTTGTGCATCAGTTTAGGCTTTGCTTTAAGAATTTTTTGGATGAGTACACTTATTTCAAGTAAAAAGAAGTTCACAAACAGAAATATTTATGAATAAATATATTCATGAATGAAGAACAAATAATATTTCAATAAAAATAATTTAGTTAATTTGTATTGATAAGAATCTTTAAATTGTCAGAACAGAACTTAAAACATAAAGGAAAATAAACAATTCAGTGGATGAAAGTAAAAAAAAAAAAAAAACAAAATTTAAGTTTAAACCATTTGAAAATGTTTTAATCATATAATAAACAAAGGTAGTTAGATGTCTCGTCGTAGCTTTTTCACACTTCGTACAATATTTCGATGCCATTTGTTTGTGAATTTGGTCATCTAGAAAATCTCCTTTTGTAGCTGAACCGGAGAGACGGCAATGGCTCCCAGTTTTACATGTTAGCCTGGCTGCAGATGTGGTCAGGAAATGGACCTTGACCCATGTCAAAGTCATCTGGAACACAAACAAAGTTAGGCACACACCAAAAAATTAAAGCAGGACAAAATACAAGCAGGACAAGGCAAATAATAATACATCCACTGACTTATTTAGAAACAGTATTGCCGTTTTCTAAAGTTAAATGACACAGAAAAACTAGTAGTTAATTTGTAAAATACAGATTATGACAGCTAAAGAAAAATACAAATTCAAAATCAAAAAAACAAAATCAAGTAGAGTTTTGTACCTGTTAAAAAGCAGATGATCATTCGCAGAAGCTGTATTTGCTTGTTTCTTTTCATTTAGATGTTTACAACTCTTCTTCCAAAGGAGGAAGCGCCTGGTTGCGTCACTAACTTTCCTTCCATCAAACATCTCTACAAAAAAAGTTTATGACATAATTTTTATGATCAAATTAAATACATTTTAGTTGAAAGAAAGCAGTACAGTACAAATTTTTTGCAAAGCTAAAATCTTAGCGATCTTTTACCGAGGCTTTTGCACGCTGTTATTAATCGATCTCTGTACTTCCGCTCTTTGCAGACGGGGTTTCCCCTTAAATCCAGCAGGATCAGCTTCGGCCAGTGGCTGAGAACATCCTCTATCTCCTGCGACAAAGCAGAAGCTTAAATAATAAGTGTTTAATTATTGAAACTTCAGGTTTAATGAGTATATTTGTTCCAATCAGCTTGGAAACAAAAATACTGCATGCATATATTATGATGACTAACCAGAGAACACAATCTAGCATTAAGGTTGGATGAATGTGAAATTTAAGGGCCAATAGAAAGTGGATAAACAACACATCAGTCTGTTTTAATAAACAGTGTCGCTGGTGTCGTGTAACTACAAGTTTTCTCCTGGGGCAATGAGGTTGGCTCCTCCAGCGAGTTGCCTGCAGTTGTATGTTTATCTAAAGGCACATTAATCCAAGGCTGGAAATATGAATACCCTCTAGACACGCTCTGATTGTTCATTGCCTTCCTGTCTTGGCCAAAGCGCTTCCACTTTTCCAGCCCGAGCCGCAATCAGTTCAGAGGGGACCCCTGAGCACCACGCGCTCCCAGGCTTTGATAAATGATCGTGTCAGGGCCGTCACTCAGAAGGCCCTCGCTGAAGAGGAGCCCAGCGCCAAATTGCCCCCCACGCGGGGGCGTGGAGTGCAGGAGAGTCTGGATACTCCCCGGCTTTCTTGTCTGGGCTAATGACGAGCCAGTTGTGAACCTGTATTTGACCAGAGCTTCGATTCTGCAGTCCTCTCTGCCCTGCGCGCGGCTAACAGCCTCCAAAGATGCCCCCCATTTGTCACCCTGGCTGACTGCCTGTCATAATCTATTTTAAAAATCCATAATGTTTCCTCGGAATTCTGCCAAAATGGTGCAGGCGAAGGAATTGATTCTTCAGAGAGCTGTCTTTGCAGAATCGATAATGGCAGACGGGTTGTATAAATTATTGGCGATATTTTCCCAAAAATGACACATGAACAACAATTACCTATCAATCCCCTGAAAAGGAATAACTTGATTTTTAGAAGTAAACTTTCTCCAAAACAGTAGTTTTAACTGGAATCAACATCCAGCCGCTTTTTCCTTCTTAAGTTTAGTCAGACCTAATAAATAGGAAGTTATTGTCGGCGCAAGGTAGATTTTAAAGCAAAGATGGGAAAGCAGTCGTCTAAGGAAACACAGAAACTTGTGCTTGTTTAAAGCTGTCAGAGAGAAATGTCTCCTGGGACTGGCTTGCTGATTTGTTGAATAATTTCGACCCTGAGCGCGTCGTGGAGACTGGGAACCTCTGGCGGGATTTGCAGGATTTGCTGCTTTACAACCCTCCCCTCCATATCATTTCACACACCGCTGCAGAATAATGTTAACGTTGACCCGATCCCCCTCGATGGAGGCGTTTTCGATGTGGCAATATTTACTTCTACTACACCGATGTTAGAAAGTAAATCCGCTCCACCTTCTGTCACACCGTTCAAATCGGAAACAGCAGTTTTACTGGAGGTACCTTCAGTTAGATCTGAATGAAAGTGATCCACCTATTAGCATTGTTATAACTCAAAATTGAACATGAAGGTTTCAAAAAGTTTTTAGCTATGACATTTTTGGTTTAAAGCAAACATAAGTGCATTTTTTGTATGTAGTTCAGTGGAGCTTCACCTATTTTTTAAAAACATTTTTCTCATTGATTTGACTTTGTTTTTATGGATTTATACATTTTTATTTTGACTTTACATGTTTGGTATTTTGCTATAAAAGATCCAAACTATTTGATCTCAAATTTTTGTGATTTACCACTTAATGTTGAAGTTTTTTTGGGACAGTTTAAGGTTCAAGGAGCACAATATGACAGCACAAAAAAGCTGAAGTTTTACTATAAAGATGGATGTCAAAGATTGCCCACTAAAACATTGATTAAGATAAACAAACTGAGCAAACTGTACTGTTTACTTACTTTTAAGCTTTGCAGTTTGTTAAAAGCAGCAGAAAAATGCTGGAGGTTCTTCAGAACTGAGAGGTCTGTGATGTCATCAATATTGTTGTTATTTATGTTGAGTACACAAAGAGTTTCCTGTGCAGAAAAAAAAGCAAATTAATAAAAGCGCAGTTGTTCTTGCATCTATAGCATATTTCGAAAAATTAAACCGCACAATGCATTTGAAAATACATTTTCATATTAAAGTTTTGTCCTGCTGCATCTGGTTTGCTCTGTTTACATGTCTGCACCACTGGGATCACGTCCAAGTTGTGGTGCTGCGGTGTTGTTGCTGAATATGCATTTTGGTCTTCAGCTCTATAATGTTCATAGAAAGCTCCTAAAATTTGCACAGCACTCTCTTTAATTTATCCAAACAAATACACTTTTTAGGTGTTTATTCATGGAGCGGTCAGCAAACAAAGATGTAACTGAATTTATCAGGCCAGTGAGCCACAGAGGTCTTATTGATATTATAGGATTCCGGCACTTGGATCACGAACGCTCAAAACATCCATAATATCTGACATAAATTCTTACTGGTATAAAAAAACCCACACATTTAATTTATACTTATCAGGAAACAGATAACTACATGAAAAGGTTGTACGGAGCTTTACTTGTTCTGGTACAGTTTCTGCAGAAAACTTAAAAAAAAAAAAAAGTAGGTCATACAGCAAGAGAAAGGAGAGTCCTAGAGTCAAAGAGCAACTTCTCTCCAGGCACCAGCCTTTGGCTCTCCAGATGAAGCTCTTTCAGTTGGCCAAGCTGCTCCAGGCCCTCCACTACTGTGATTCTGTTTCCACCCAAATACCTACAAAGAAGAGATAATCACGGTCATTTTCACTCTTATTTGTGAACTCCAGTAACTCTTGTGTGAACTAAACATTCTGTTAACTCCCTTGGTCCCACGGGTCAAAAATTACCCACCTAACCAAAGTTTCAAAATAAAGCAACTTAATTGAAATTTAAATGTAAAATCTATTGTTCAGGATGAAACATAATGTTGCTTATAAAATTAAAATACATTCAATGAATTAAAAAAAAAAAATTCAGACGTTCCTTAGTGAACATCATTGAACTGCTTTTTTTTTTTTTAACACAAACCAAGTATAATGACAGTTTTTTTTACACAAAAAATGTTAATTTTTGCTATTATACAGTATGACATAATTATTTCTTAAAAAAAAGAAAAATTATATTGAAAATGAAATAAACAGTCATTAATCTGTAATTTCTGTTAATAATTTACTCTTTTGCATTTTTTAAGAAGTGAATTATAAAAGTACAAAACAACAAAAAGTCAATACCAACTATTTAATAATAATTATAACAATCAACTTTATTTGTCTGAACAAAAGGTTAGCACGTGTATGTGCCAAATATAAGAGTGGTCTTTGCAGATGCAGGGGCAGAGCTACTTGCCCTCTAATTTTTTGGGGCAATATTGGTATAATCATTAACAAATAACAAGAAATCATCAATAAAAGCTTATTTAGGCATTGCAAAAATAACAAAAACAATGTTTTAAAGTCAGATCTCGAGCCCCTTAAACTTTATATTTGACATATTTTTTCTACATTTATGTTTTTTTGATCCTTTCATCTGTAATGGCCTTCCACTCTAATTCTTCTGCTCCCCTCCTGTCGCCCCAAATAAAATGTTTTTGCTCCACCACTGTGCAGATTTATTTCTCATGCACAGCTTTTGTCTTCAAGGGGCAGAACTGACATCTTTTTTTTTTTGACTGACCAGCTGCAGCCTCAGGTGAGCTGCCGTGGATATAGGTGTATATATCTATGAACTAGAGATTTTGTGTGTAGCCTTTGAAGTTGTTCTGGTGTTCAAACACTTTTATAATTTATGGGTGAAAAATGACCATAAGAGAATCTTTGTACCCTAGTGGTGCGAAACCCACCAGTAGACAAACAATATATTGCTTTTTCTAAAGATAGAGTCCTTTTTGAAAAAACTTATAGTTGGAAAAGGAACAACTGAACATGGTGCTGGATCACTTTTTACCCGCAAGACAATACAAAGGTCACATCACCACAGAGAAGATATATGTTAAAAAAGCTCCTACTCACAGATTGGAGAGTTTGTGAAGATTGTTTAGATTATCTATTTGGGTGATGTTGTTCTTTTGCATGTACAGATGGGTAAGGTTGGAGGCAAAGTCAAGGTTGCAAATTTGTTTGATGTTGTTGTCATACAGGTACAGTACAGAGAGGTTTCCACACATGGAGAGATCCCCCTGAAAAATATATTGTATATATATAAATAAAAATTCAACAAAACAAACCATATAAAAACACAATTAAGCAAGGGGGTACTTACTATATGTTCGATGTTCTTGTTGGAAAAATGTAGATGGGTGAGGGTCTGTAGGTACTGTGCAAAAGATACACCCCTTTTCTTTTTAAAGTGGTTTGATTTGGAGATCAAATCTACAGTCAGGGACACCATGATGACTTTAAGATTCTGCTTCAGCAAAGTTTACTATTAAAAGACAAACAAAAAAAAAACATTACGTAAACACAAAGAATGACTTCAATGACAATATTTTTGTTTCTAATTGTAATTATGGTTATGAAAATAAAGAAAAGCTAACACTCAGCCGTGCTGCTAGATACATTATTTTTTTTGTCTTTCATTGTTGTTTCGTGCTTACCTTAAGTATATTTTACAGCTAAATCTAAATACAAATGTTCATGTCTTTATTTTACATCTTAAGCTACTATATAAATTGTTGTCATGTCGAGTTGCATCAGTGTTTAACCACATGCTCAAGGCCCAAATGAATTACTTAAACAAGAACGATAATTGAACAGAATAAAATAAAAACCAAACAGAAATGTGTAAAAATGCAAAAGCTGTGTAAAAAGTAGAAGTCAAATCCATAATAATGATAAGAAAACAAATCACAGTAAAAGAGAGAGAAATCATTTAAAAAGGTTGCTTAAAAAAAAGTATGGAATAAAACTAAAAACACAATGTGACATAAACATATTCTAGAGAAAAAAAGAAACTCCAAATGAATATTATACACTATATATTAGAGATTATATGAATATAAATTTGAATACCAAATAATGTAAAAGAAAGCAAGTCTATGACAATTTAAATATGTAAAAGTGGTAAATGGGTCCTAATTTCTAAATTAGGTTGACTTTTTCCATGAGGGAATGCGTTTTAAAGAGGCACAGACAGGGGCAAGTATTAGCTAAGTTTTATTACAGTTCAAAACAGGTTGAATACAGACCACGAATAACAAAATTTACACTTTTAATACCAATGCAGAGACAGTAAAACCTTTCTGAGTGGTTTAGAGCAATATTAATAAAACAGATTAAAGCTTTTAAATGCGCTTTATTTAATAAGCTTTGCTGTTAGCATATATGACTCTAAAATAAGCTAGCTTTGGTAAACAATGTTTCGTAAACGTTAAAACAAATTCAAATGATACAACAGAAAAAATGATAATAATAGAAATAAAATGCCTTTCTCATCGTTTCCCTTACCTGTTGAGGTAAACAGACTAAGTAATAGTTTTAGCCTAAATGAACAATTTTAGTGATACCAAACCTTTACGACTTTGTTTGTTTGTGACCACCGGCTTGTGGTTGCTATGGGAACAAAGGAAACAGTTAGCGATTGTCGTAACTCATTTTACTTGTTTAAATTATTTAATTTTAATTTACTGTTACTAATTCGCAATCTTGTTAAAATTAATTTTTAAGCAAAAACATTTTTGCCACAAGCATAAAAAAAAGAGTTGAAAAAAAATTCAAACTCAAACTTTATTTAAAACACTCCAGTGGACAGAAGTCTACAACGCATCATATCTATGTCAATCTGGGTTTTCTGTAAAGGAAATTTTGCCTAAATAATTCAGAAGCACAGCTTAACGAAAGTAGATTGAAACTGACAATTGAAACTATATTTATGGGCTTAAACTCTACACATGGCAATAAATCACTCAAAATTATGAATAATGTAATCAATCAACAAATCAATACCAAAGCACTTATCGTCATCTGGAAATACTTGACAGCAAAATTAAATAGAAGTTTTTGTTTTTAACTCTCCTTTATAAATGTGGTTTAATGACATTTTGGCTGTTCAGCAGTGTAGCCTAGTTATGATTTACATAATTTATTTTCTGTTATTGCTTTAGTCGTGCATGCAAATGTCCATCTGGGAATAATAATTATATTTATATATCCTATACGAGTCAAATATGAATCAATTTCTTTAAACTCATCTTGAAAGACAAAGCTATTTCAGAAGAGCATTTTCTAAATATTTCTAAAGCACTCTGACAGTCATCCATGTAATATATTTAAATATCTGCCACAAATAATTACATTCTATAGAGCAAAAATTAATTTAAAAATGTGAAATTCCTGAAATGTATTCAAATTGAGCTCACTCCTTCCACTGAAAATTAAATTTTGGGAACCAAACCTAAATAATGGTATAAGAAAATCATTACAAACAGCACTGCCAAAGATTATGTGGATGACAAAAAACAGACGCGCTCAATGTCCCGGTGGGTTTCAAACCTCTGCCATACATGACACTAAAAATATACATTCAGCCATTACAATACAATAAAAACAAGACATCATGCAAGCGGCTGTTAGGAAGAAAGAAAGCACACTTGGTAAGTGTTTGCGCTGATGAATAGCAGATACATGATGTGAATAGATTTCAGTGTGTACAGCTTCTGCCTCTGCGCTGCATCACTGCCACAGCCTGCCGAGGCCGACCGCTGGGCCAGAGCGCGTGCCGCGGAGTCTCAGCGAGCGGAGAGGAACTCTGCAGAGACGTTCAGTCAATCCCAGCTGAACTTGTGCAGAAGCCTTGTTCCATTAGGTAATACTGTGACAGGCCACACTGAATGAGTGACCGGCCGAGAGTAAGGAGGGGTTATGTGTAATAAGGCATCCAACCAGAATCGTGTCAACAAAATGCTGGTCCTCACTGTCTCTTCAATCTACAAATTCCTATCTAAAAAAAAGAGTACACAACCATATTTACAGCTTTTAATATTTTATTATTGCTTTTATTTCAGTTTTTTTTCTGTCACTTTAAGGAAAAAAAAAAAACAAAGCATAAAAAAACCCCACAGATAATGCAACTTTCAGCAGTTAAGCACAATAAAACATTTCCCAATGAAATCCAAACTGCTCTGTGGTTCAGCTTTAATTGGCAGAAGTGTTGATTTGATTGAAGAGTTTGTCTTTGATGACTTGAGACATCAGTCCATGAATAGCTTCGATAGTTGTCTTGCAGCTAAAGAAAATAAAAACAAGTAGAATTAGTCATTATTAAGAAAGAAAGAAAGAAAAAAACAAAAACTTCAACTTGACTCAAGAGCACTCGAGACTGCTTCTTTAAATTGTACATGTTTTATCTAATTAATTTATATGAAATTTTAATCAGCAGTTGTATATGTTTAGCATTTGTTTTATTTTATTCTTGTACTGATTTTTGCTCGAGGCTCCCTTGAAAAAAAGGTTTTAATATCAGTGGGATCCAGCCTGGTTAAATAAAGGTTAAGGAAATTAAATTTAAATTTTTGTCACTAAAAGGCAACAACTAGAAAACTGTCCACTTTTTGAAAACTGGCTTTAACATATTAATGGGCTTAATTTAAAGGTTGTATGCAACATTTAAACAAATAAAGAGCTTAAATATTTTTATAGTTGGGTATTTATGTGGTTTATTTTGTAATAAATGAAGATGCTTTTTAAAATTTGTACTTGGAAACTAAGTCAAAATGTCCAAACATGATTAAAAAGTTCTTATGAATTAAATAAAAGAAACATTTATTAGCTTTGACTTAAAAAAACACTACTAATATTCCATTTCTTTTTTTCTCTATATGAACCCAATAATAATAATACTATTAATAATATTTATATTTTATAAGCTAAAGGGATAATTTAGTCGAAATTATTTATTATTATTAAAATAAAAAAAGAAACAGTTATCAATTAGTTGGTGCAAAAAGTTAGTTATATTGATAAAATGAAAAAAAATGGTATGTTGATACATTTATTCTAAAGGCCCTCAAACATTTGTAATGATGTTTATATAAAAAAAATATATATATATGTACAATGTTTCATCAGTAGTAAAAACATAAAACAACATATTTAAAAGCTTACCTGTCTCGAGTAGCTTTGGCCAGTTTGTCCTCTGACTTCCTGTCATGCGTGTCCAACCCAAGCATGAAGCTGCCTCTGCCCAGCTGAGCCTCTGACTGCTCCAGCTTCTCCGACAGGTCAAACACCTGACCTGTGGTGTAGTCCGAGTTCTGGCCATCCAAAACACACAGAATAAACCAACGCATGCACAGTTAACGCACAAAAGCCTTGTTACAGGCTAGTCACAGTCTAAAAAGCTCAAAGAATCATTTCTAAACTGCGCTGAAGGAAAAGGAGTCACTGAGAAGTTTGCTTAAGGTGAGGCCGTGTTTATGGTTGAGCAGGTAATTAAAACACAATGACATGGGGGGCCCCTGACTAGGGTGACAGTGTAGTAACTGACAAAGCCCGTCACCTACTGAGCAGCTCCTTCTTGACATCTAGTCAATTCATCTTCATCCAGAATGCCAGAGAGCCAACTGTTTAGATAAGCCTGGTGTCTATTAGCCAAGCTCAGGACAGAAGAAGTGCGACCGCAATGCAAATTCACAGGACAGGCTTCAGAAAGAACAGCGCTTGAGGGGTGGGGAATGGGGGGCTTCTGGATCAGAGGAGTCAAGTCCAACTTTAATACCTATCTTCATCTGCTCCAAAGTTCATGAAGAGCTTATTACTAAAACCAATAAACAAGCAGGGCTGGCTAAAAAGCAGCAATTAATCAACACATCACAACATGTTGACCACATGTCTGAATGAGTTATAGAGTAATAATTAACCATAAATCAAAATGTCAAACAATTAGCGAACATTTTGATTTTGGAGGTGACTCGCATACCGTAAGAAGGCTGGAGGAACTTAAGGTATTGACCCAATATTTGTTCCAAAGGAGTTCCAGGAGCTTTCGATCCAGAGAAGATTTGAAGTAAGTCACTTCCAAGGCGTAATATCTGAATAGAGATGATCAAGGTCAAGAAAATAATTTACGATAATGAGAAATTGAATACAATTATGTTTTACATTTACTCACTGTTTACAATGAACACCAAAGTCTTCTATCTTGTTTAGAGGGATTGTTTGATATTCTGACGGTCCTTCATCGGGAGGTTTGTAACCCTAAAAATCCATGTTAAAAAAACATAAAAAATAACAACATTTATTTAATCATTGACACTAAAAAATATTTTTGTTTACATTTACAACAAATATTTAATCAGATCCCTTTAAATAAACTCCAACATTAAAAAAAGGATTAGCCTAAAATGTAATTTATGACTTAAATAACTCATAACAAAGCTACTCTTGGTCTTTTACCTTTGGGTATGTTCTGAAGGCACCTAGATTGACTTTCCCTGCAGAAATAGTCCGAGTGGGGTCGATCTGTAGGACACAAGATACAGTAAAACAGGAAAGCAAAGTCAGAGGTCAGAATCCTCCAGAGACGGCTGGAATCAGTCCACCAGGAGCCTTTTTACCGCGGCTGTCAGTGTGAAAAAAGCGCACACTTAATTATACAACGCCCCTGGCATCGAAGCCCCCGCTGAACTAAAAGACGTGTAAATAGCATATGGGGTTGCAAAAGGAAAACAGTCAGGAGTGTAATGCCACAACATGCGGCGAATGCATTAATAAACTTTTATTTACTTTCATTTTAATGTTTTTTTAAGAAGAAAAACAAACTTTCTTCCTTATTTTCAAAAATTCTAACAGAAGAAAAATTACATAAGGAAACTTTAGAAAACTTTATACGTACAACAACAGCAACAAAAGGCTCTTGAAACTGCTGGTTGAGCATCTGAGTGCTCACATCGATGCCTGACAGCCAGCATCCGTAGCCCGGGTGACTGTGGTACCAGCCAATGGCGTTCTCCAAACGGCCAACCTGGGGGGTTAAAAAGATAAATATAGAAAAATGTGTTATTTATCTTAAAGAATAACTATTAAAAAAAAACCGTTGAAAATGGTTCATTATTTTTAAAGCAAAAAAAAAAAAAAAAAAACAAAATCCGATGTTTCTTAATTAATGTTTAAAAAAAAATAATAAAACTATTTATCAAATGGAATAGACAAAAATGAACAAGTCAGTCAATTTATTCCAAATAATACCCAAAGGACAATGTTACAAGCTATTTTAAAATTTCATAAAAAGGTTAAAATACTAAAACTGAATATTACAAATGCTTTGGCATCTCCAACAATGACTAGAAAGTAGGGGTGTAACGATGACTCAATCAATTAATTAATTAATGGGTTGATTTATATTCCAGGTGAAAGTTGTTAATAAAAAAAAAATTGGCAAATAGTTTCAAAATTAAATAAATGTATGATATCAATCCCATTTGACCAAGTGCAATTACAGCAGACACACACGTGATGTCTGCAATAAAATGATCACACCATTACAGTCCATGTACATGTGTGGGAACACTTTGAATTTATCAAAGACATGTGACCATACAGTGTGGTATAAAGTTCTAATAATATTCTGTTTTTATTATTTTTATGTGGAAAAACAACAGTGGGCTGAATTTAGAACATTAAAATGTGAATGGATTTGACATCAATTCCTGTTTACTTGTTCACATACTTAATTTACACTTCATTATCTTGCAAGAAATAAGAGGAATCTGAAAAACTTCACCTGCGATGTTCAGCAGGTATTTAAATCCGATTCACACTGATTGAATTTTTGGCAAAAGATATTCCGGATCAATTTTAGCACAGTAAATCGGATCAGATCAGAATTAATCGGATTGGCAACCACAAATTATGAAACGAGTCGAATCGTTAAAATGAATTGTTACACTCGTTCTAGAAAGTGATGTGGCACACCAAAATAAAAGTCATAACAACAATAGAAAATAAACAGAAGATTAAACACTTCCATCTCAGTATGAAGACGAAATGAATTAATCAATCGTCATAAAATACACTTCTTTAAGGATTTATTCAGTGCTACAGAAACCAAATTTTACTGTGAGGAAAAAAAGGCTACTTCATTTCAGTGTTAAGTATGTTATAACACATAGTAAGGAGACCATCATCCCACCTGTTTGGCGTTTTCAATGTAAGCAGCCATGTATTCGTATGCTGCAGCCTGCGCGTTCACCCTGGTTTCTGTTCCCTCCACAGGCAAAGCGAAGCTGTCCATGATGATCATGGTCTCTCCATCCACCTTCCCCAACATGAGACCCATCACCTCCAGGTTCCCCCCTGACCTGGCATGCATCACCATCTTCAACAGGGCCAACGCGGAGATTTTGCAGTACTTGAAGTAATGGTGACTAATGATTAAAAAAGAAGAAAACACAATTTCCTTACTGGACACAACAGATTGTAATTCGGTTAGGCATAAACAGCTTGAACCTACTCTTTTGTCCATGGCTTCGCTGCGAGGATTTCTTGTTGTTGCTTTTTGTCGTATTTGTAAATTTCATCGATGCTCTGGACTTCCTGCATGCTGTTCGACAGCTCCCACGTTTTCTGAGCTGTACTGCTTCCAGCCATAATGAAGTGTTAAATCAAATACAAAAAATGAAGCTTTTCAAACGTCAATGTCACCAAGACAAACAAAGAATTGTTGTTTTTCTGTTTAAAGAAACAGGGCCCGACGCTCTCTTGTAACGGCAGCCATGACAGTGAACCATACCAAAACACTGTCGTCGAAAGATCGAGCCGCCTTTGTTAATTTGGAAGATTTTCCCTTTTATACATCACATTTATTTTTTTGTAGTTTATTTAAAGCATTAATACAATTTATATAAGCGTTAAAGCAATATCTGCCAAACATATCTATCATGTTTTAGTACCACCACCACCCTGAGAATGGTTTAGTCCGAGGGCGACGTCAACAAACAGATGAGGATGCACTGGCATCTAGCGGCGAGATTTAAAAAAGCAGGCAGGCAGATTTGAGAATGTTTTTCTCCTATTTTAGGGACTTAAAAATAAAAATGAACACCCAAATATCTTTTAAATGACCTAATAGGAGATAAGCTTACCAATTTTACTAAGAACTTATTGAAATGCGCTTTAGCGAACGTCATTCGTCAATCGTCAGGAGTAAAAGGTACAACATTTCGCTTAATCTGTTTATCTTTAGATAAAGCTTAGAAAGAGCTTTTTATTTTTTCAACGATTTTCAAAATAAAAATAAATAAATTACTTTTATTACCACTGAAAAAATATATAAGCAGTTTTTCTTTGTGGTTTCGTCTTTGCTAACTTATTTAGCCTGTGCCTAGCTTTGTGTCACGGTTGCCCATAGCAACGCTTGATGCTATGCCACTTTAACGTAGCGAAGCTGCTATCGCATCGGTAATAACGGTATGCATCCTTTAGAGTTGGAGTTTCAACTAAGTTTTAAACCAAGTTATTCATTTTTACAGCTTTAGTCACTGCTAAGTTTAGCTGTTTAATTATTGAGGGCTTTTACAATGGAAATGCTTAATTTTCAATAGGGCATTTACATACACATATGCAATGAAAAAGTTCTTCAGTTTCGCTATAAACACTTAACTTTCTGTGTGAAAGTGTTTTGTTATTTGTAGGTGTTGTGTATTTTTGAAAACTGTAATATGAACTCATCATCTGCAAAATATGGAACTATACATATTGCTTATTCTAAACAATTTAAAGTATTTGCTGGGTTTTCTAGGTTTTAAGTGAGCCTTAGTTGCCGAGTGTGAAAATGGAGGACCAGAAACCTCTTCAGGATCTGCAGCTGGACTTCAAATGTCATGTTGCCAAGGTCTGGAAGCTTAGAGAAACATTTAAAGAGCATTTATGTTCACTGTGTTACCTCTGATTCTCCATTTTGTTGACTTTTTTTATTCTTACATTTCTTTTTTTAAGAACCATGATTTAAAAACCTGTGAGCCTCATCCTGAACACCAGGGACTTTCCTTGCCTATGGATGATAGAGCATCAGTTAAGGTGTGTACTTGTGTGCACATTTTCACCTATTTTGGCATATTTCTACCTTTATTTATATCTTTTTTCTGCTGCAGAAAAGACTGAGAGAAGAGATGAATAAAGAATATAACCAATTTCTTCAGGAGCAAGCTCAAATAAGGAAATTAAATAGGAGAGTCCTTCCTGTCACCCCTAAGGTAAAATTTTCAATGTTTTTCTTCTCAACATATAGGTTATCTGATGTAGAAATGTGCCATTATATCTTTCTTTCAGTCTGAAAAAAGTCAACCGTCCAATGTTGTGAATTCAGAAGACCATCTCTTCTCACTTAAAACCAATGCAAACACAGACCAGGACCATGCTGCATCCAGAAGGTATGCTGCCACTCTGACTGAGGATGCAGGAGAAAGAAGCACAGGGACTCAGGTCCCACAGTCACGGAGGAAGTGGAACATCCCTAATACAAAAGGACTTCAAAGTTCTGAAGAGGGACATAACACAGATAAAGAGGGTAGTTTTGGTTGTCAGACACAGGAGATTCGGATATCAGAGGAGCCTGAATGCTCAGAGTTGGAACCAAACACAGATAAAGAGGATCAAATTGATTTCAGGGGAAGGAGGAAACAAAACAGAAGCACTCACATCTGCGGGTATGGAGTGGACAGGTTTCTTATTTTCTTGCTAATCTGGATTTGCTTTAAATAGGATTTTGTTTGCATTTTATGTATTTCCTGTTGCTACAGTAATGACTTAAAGGTGACGGAGGCTTGCAGTGAGAACAGCAGTGACCAAACTGGACAGACAGAGTAAGTGACGATTCTGCAAGTTATTGCATGATTTGAGGAAAGTAATTCATTTTGTTTACATATCTGTTAAACAGCAAACGAACGCCAGGCAACACAAAAAGGCATGCAGAGTTCACAATGGCTTCCAGAAATGTGAAGAAGGAGATTGCAACTGGCCTCATAATTGGTAAAAAAAAAATTTTGGATAGTGGTTCTAATTTTTACCTCATCGGGGTATGCAACCTGTAATGCTAAAAGAGCAATTTAGAACAGTTTCTTATTGAGCAAAACCAGTAAAATTCCTCTTTACAATTTAGAAAAAGATTAATTGTCTATGTTTTTGATCATGAAAACATTCATTTGTAAAATTTAGCTTTTGAAATGTTTGCAAAATTGTTTAATGACAGGGTTACATTTTGATGCATATAAAAATTTGAGTTTCTTTTCCTCCTTTCAAAATAAAATACACCCTGTGACACATAAGAATGTCCTGGTGCACCAGATTTACTGTAATCAAAAATGCAAAAAAAAAAAAAAATGCAATTCAAACATTAAATTTTCATTCTTTTCTGTTTTTACTATCAAATATCAAACATGAAAATATTATAGTAGAATCCATGTTTACAGAAATCTAAAGATCCTCTGAATATCAACTGGTGTGCAACAGAAGATAAAAAATACACTCTTAGTTTGTTCTAATAATAAGCCAGTTTGATGATAGATAAAACATTTTTATAATAATTTTGCTCAGTTATACATCGTGTTAAAAATCCAAACATAAAAGACAAAACTTAATGAACATTAGACATTACTGTTGATAGCACGTAAGTATTTCTTACAGTTTCTTTTTTTTTACGATCCAGGGGCGACAGAAGACCCAGCTGTCACTCAAATGAAGAAGGAACAGTACAAACAGGAGCTGCTTAGGCAAATTGCTGAACAACGAGATAACAAGCTAAAGTATCTCATTTTTAAACCATTCTTTTCTAACCTAACACATAGAGGAGTATGACAGTATTTTACTTGGATTTTTTTCCTAAGGGAGAAAAAAATGGAGGTGAATTTCGCTGCAATTGGAGCCAGTGACCCAGAGAAAGAGGTGACAGAAAAATAATTTAGGACTTTTTTTTTTTGATGAGATCCTCATTTTAGTCTCAGTCCTGCTTTTATTTATTGCGTAAACTCCTTCAGCCTGGCAGGATCAAGCGGTGTGGGGCGGAGCTTGAACAGACCGACAGCTTCGAACGGGACGTTCCTCGCAAACCAGACATGGAGTATGCTGAGGAGGTTTTAAATACAAATCCTGAAGGTGACAAACCTTTTAAAGATTCAAGACAGAGCCAATCCCCAGGAAAGACCTTAAGTTCAAAGCTCAAGCAGCTCCCGGAGAACGTCGCGCCTTTGTCTGTGATGGCTGTGCCGCATCCTCTCATCCCACCTCTGGACTATTTTAACGAAGACCTCAACAGGGCCTTCATCCTGAGGTAACTAACAGCTGTGGCACGTTCCCATTTATGAATGAAACCAACAAATCTGCTTCAATTTCTGTTGTTTTTCAGATTTCCTGGTGTTGCTCCTCCTCCTCTTGCTCCCATTGTACCAAACACTTACATGACTACCTATGATGGAGCCCATTTGTACTATGGGAGGGGGAACTATCCATTTCATCCTGTTCAAAACCAAAGTACAGCATTCTTTTTCATTTTTTCCATGTATCTTTGTGTAATTATTTCACAGAAATACAGTTTTACATCTGATTTAACATTTTATTTTCTTATCCTAATGCTGGATATATTTGGATTTATTTTAGATGGCCTCACATCAAATGTGGAAGTTCAAAACAACATGAATAATGACATTTCCCCAAAGAAGCTGCCTCCTCTGAACGCCAATGACTGCACTGAGTAAGTGCTCATCTTACCTTCTAAGTAAAAGCAGTTATTTAGATGAAAAACCGATGTAAAATGTCCTATCTTTCTGTTTTAGTGATCAAATTGAAACAAATATTTGAATTTTTCATGTTCCTCTGACCAAATTGTGTTCATTCTCTTGCCTCCTTTTAATTAGTCATTTATTTTCTGATTTAAGCTCACCCCCGTCCTCCACTGAAAGCCTTCATGTAGACAAAAGTCCGCTCAGGAGAGACAATGCAGCAAAGTATCAGGAAGCACTGAGACAGCAGGTAATGTCAGAAGCATGAAGTAAGAAAAAACTAATTAACATTTTCAAACATCCTTTCTTTCATTTGTCCAGATCAAAGAAAGAGAAAGCCATAAAAGAAGAGAGAAAGAGGAGAATGAAAAGTTCCAAGCTGAGATGAATTCGTTCGACCCCTGGGGGAGAGGTGGAGGTGGGGCTCCAATTAAAGACCAAAATGGAAACCTTGTCAGTGAGTCGGCTTCAACTTCAAAAGGTTGCACTTTGTGCATCTTAATATTATTTAATTGGTTCTATTTGTTCCTGTGTTTGAAGGTGACTTCTATCAGATACACAGAATCATTGCTGAAAAGACGTTCACACCCGGAGCTTATGAAGCCGGGGTTCATTTTCCAGGTTCTTTTTTTTCCCCTCACACTGTATGTATTTCAGAGTAGACCTCCTATCAGTTTAATTCTTAAGGTTTCACTACTTTGCTGCAGGTTCCGGTGATCAGTCGTCTCAACGACAGCTCAGTATCAAAGAGAGACTCAGAGAAGAGCAGAAACAAGAGGTAAGCCGAACATCCCTGTTCTTTAAGAATCTGAATCCACAGATTCTGCACACATTACATCTTCAACAGATTGAAGAAAGGAAGAGAAGGCAGGCGGAAGAACGAGAGAGGATGAGGATCATAGAAGAGAAAGAAGAGCAGAGGCTGGCGAAGGAGAGAGCTTTCATAAAGCAGAACTATGAGGAGGAGCAAAGGAAATTAAAGGTGAGAGGCTCATCTCTTTCATCTTCCCTCCACTCTTTCCTCAATGAGCTGTTCTGTCTCCACAAAACAATCTGAAGAACAAAGAAACGATCCGAGCGATACCCCAAATACCCCAGGAGGAGGAGGTGAAGAGGAAGGAAAAACAGAGGACACGTTCGAGCACCAAGGAAAGAGGGGGGAACACATCACGAGTCATTTCGGTGCAGTAAATGCAGACAGAAATATGGACTGTAAGTGTGATTTCTTTTTTCAATAGTGATCTTTGTTTTTTTTTTTTAGAGAGGACCATCTCCTCCCATCCCAACTTTGCAAAAGAAACAGACAAATCCTGCAAACTCGAGGCCGTCCTCTGTCACTCCCAACACATTTTTACAGGAACACCCTGTTCCAGCAGCACACGATCGGCCGATCCCTGAGAGAGCATCGCTGCCACACAGTAATGTTTTCAAACGCATGGTCACATGCATTAGCATAAATTATCATGAGTCTTTATTATTCCAAACACTGATGGATTTTTCAGATGGTCGGGAAGAAGTGATCAGAGAGCTGTCGGCCCTCCGGAGGCTTCTGAAGACAGAGCAAAAAAAGCTGGAGGTCCAGATGGGGCAGACGTTTCAGCACTCCATCCAAAGCAGGTACTCTGGAGAACGGCTGATGAAGTGATGGGGGACTATAATGTAATCCCCAAGAGCTCCCCTTTGTTCAGTGTTGAGTTAAAAAGCAGCAAAGAATGCTGGGTAATAAAGACATATTTACATTTTTAGTGCCATTTTACCTGCTTGAGTTCTCTGTGAAATGTTTAAAGAGCTATGATTTGAATGTGGCCTATTATCTCCTTACATGAAGAAGACAACCCACCGCGGATGCCTCTGAAGGTGCGAGGAAAGCAGGTGCTGTTGCGCAAGTCGATAAAAAATCACAAAGGACTCAAACCAGCTAAATTACAGAGATACTGATGCACACTGATTGTTAAATAAAATATTTTTAAGTTCTAAGTCACTCCTCAAATCCTGTGTTGTTTTTGAAAATCCAGCTGTTGAATGGATTAGCTTTTCCTATCGGGATTCTCCCTGATCCCACTGAGACTCTTCATTTCAAGTGTGTGGTGAAAGTTTAGTGGTGTCGTACAGGTTGGCTGTCCAAAAACGAGTGAAATTTAAGCGGCTGAGGAAATGGCTTTGGGTCGGTTCCCAGACTGAAAGTATTGCTCCAATACTCAGGAGCTACAAACTGTAAAACAAGCAGAATTGGATTCTGTTCGTGTCGAATCGACAACACATCTTTCACGAAAACAGTTTCGAGGAGACCTGCGCCTGAAACAAATCCAATTTTCTTCTCAGGATGGAGTGATAACAATAGATGTGGGTAGACAGAACAAGGCTGGAATATAAAAAGTTCTCTATAATATACTTATTTCTCTTTTAGATGTAGCTTTTTGTGTTATATTGACATTAAAAATAACTCCAGCTGCAGGTCAGGCACTCCAGAAGATATGATTTCTCTGATTTTCTCCCTTCTGAACTCTCATCTAAATTCTCATTGGTGTTTTATTTTGAAAATCCTTTAGTTGTTTTTTTTTTTTAATGAAATCTGATACTTTTTTCTAAACATTTAAAGGGTTCAAAACTTGTAACTTACAGCTTTTTGGATGCCAGCCCATTATAGCTATTTGTCTGAAAGCCAGGTTAGCAGTTAGCAGCACTTATGTCTCTTTTGCAGCTGCAGGGAGAGTGCTCTGCTGTGCCAACAGCACAGAGGCAGGCTTTGGGGTCAAACGCGTTAAGTGGATTGGTAATTTGTCTCTTTTATAAGCTTTTTAACTTTACAGATATTTTTCATATTTTATTGCTGTTTTAATTAACTTTTTTAAGACCCTTTTTTTGGGGATTCTGCCAGATGTTAACAGCGGTGAAGGGCAAATGCAAGAGCAACGCTTGCCTCAGATTCATGAAAAACACACATCTTTGAAGTATAACCCTGATAAGAAAAGAAAAAAAAACACTACACTGTCAATCGAAATGCTTTGATCTCACTGATCAGTCATGTTTGATAAAGTAGAGCACATCTAATGAAGGGGTTCATAGGACGGGGGGGACGATCCATCAAACCAACAGACACTTATGTCACTTCAAACCTCCAAACCATCTTCACAGAGCGAGACTAAAGTAATCACAGATGAATGATCTGCATGGAAATTTGGCAACTTTATAATCCCTTAAAGCTTCTAAAGAAAACATTTTAATAATATTTAAAATAAAATGAAAAAAAAATCAAAGTATAATTTAAGCCTCTTCAGTACTGCTGATGGAGTGGATGTTTTGTCTTGGCTCTCACTCTGGGGAGGAGCGTCTCCACGGTGATGGTTACCACAGAGCCCTGGCTGAACAACAACACCGCAGAACAACTGATGCAGCCAGGATGACAAACCTTACCTTCAAGATAGTTTCTGAAGCACAGATTAGTGAGTGTACTCACCAGTTCTGATTATTTAAGATTTAATCTTCAAACAGATAGATTGTTAAAAATATAATACACTGGAGTAAATTGGTACTTGATCCTTTGTCCACTTAAATGGAAATTGAAAAATACAATGAAAATCAAGAAATCAACTCAAAGAAATTTATGAATGATTGTGTAGTTTGTGAGCACGGGAAGATGTTAAACCTTTGCAGCAGAAAGCAGTTCCAGCTGCTTTGAGATCATCAACTAACTCCCGACATGTTGTTTGAGACCGATTCCTCACGGTTCTCATGATTATGGAAACCCCACCAGGTGAGATCTTGTTTGCAGCCCCAGACCTACAGCGGGTCATGTTGTGATTCTTGTATTTTCACACCAAAGATTGTCACATGATCCTCCAGCTTCTTGCTGATGGTTTTGTAGTCCATTCCAGTCTTGTGCAGATCTACAATAGTCTACCTTAAAGCCACTGAAAGCTCTTCAGTCTTTTCCATGTAGGAGAATTTGGAGTCTGTGTGGACAGATGTCTTTTCTACAGTTAGTTCAAAATCCCCAGGAGGCAGGTTTATTAGAGGAATCTAACTGGTCTGTATGAATGGTTACTGAGGGTTATACTCATTTCCCCTCACTAAAATCCAAATAAAAGTATATACATTATTTAAAGTCGATTTCTTGATTTTCTTTCAGTCCCTGTTCAAATGAACCTAAATTCTTCGAAATCAGCAAATTGTTTCCTCCACTATATATATGCATTCAAGTCACACCCAAGTTTAAAATCAACAGTTTAAACTCCACATTTCAAATCAACCAAGTTCAAAAAGTTTATTGACCTAGAACCTGATTAGAATGCCAGATGAAGTATTGTACAGAAAGTTGTACATAATCTGTCGCAACATAGAAAACTTTACATTGCTTTTTCATATACATTTTGTTTTCTACATCCGTGAGCAGGAATGCATCCCATTCATACAGAAAGCACAGCAAACATGTCATTTTCTCTATACATTTCATCTTCCTGGTGAACGAAGAAAAAAAAAGTTAAATATATTATTAACTTTTGATTTTGTACACAAGAGTGAAAACTAAAATGAAAAAAAAAGTGACTCAAAAGCAGCTAGCATCAGTTTACTGTTTTCATCTTCCAGTTAACGCCGAGCAGTTAAAAACCTAACATATTAAAAAAAAAAAAAAGGAATAATTTACCCTTCACTTTCTTCGGTTTAATTACAAATCGTACTGCGTAGGAAACTGCTGCAGGAGGTGGTGCAGTCAAATAAATTATCACAAAAGTAAAATCTCCAGTGCATTCAGAAAACGAGATCAAAACGGAGCGAAAAAATAAACCCAAAAAATAAAGGAAATCTAGTGTCGTAGGATTATATTACATAGCCACAGATCCGTACAGCGAGTTTCATCCGAGAGGCTCTCTGTACTAATGTTCCGCCGTGCGGATTGTTGCTATCCAAGTGCGAGAAATGTCCCGTTTTGTAGTTGCTGGAATCATTCGGTTTTCACGTTTCACATATACAGTAAGAAGCACGAGTTGGGGGGAATATTTGCTTCTGATCACATCGCAGATATGAGTTTTGTCAGATGTTGATCAGTAGTTTTAATTCAGCGGAAGGCGTCACCATTTTTGTAATGACAGGACTCCTTCTTAGGAGGAGGTGGAGGGAGGTGTTTGTGTGTAATAAGTGGGTTAAGGAGGCGGGTGGATATTAACACACAGCTGATCAAGATTTCAATCTTCAAGTCAAGTCAGCAGGACTTTTTTTTTCTTTTTCATGTTGGTTGTAGTGCAGCATCACTGGGCCTCCTCCCCAGCTTCCTCCCCCACCTCCGTGTCAGTCTCTGGTTCCCGTGAAGGTTGGGATTCGGGCTCAGGCAGCTGTGCGATGTGGAAAACGACGCCGATCCGCAAGTAAAACTTCCTCAGGACGGCGCGCAGCTCGGGGATCAGGTCGAACTGCATGATCTCGCAGAGGAGCGGGTAGTATCTGGATGCATGAGCCTTGAACTGCAAAAGAAGACCATCACGCTCGATAAGAATCGTAGTCACAGAAGAGAAAGGCTTCAGAGCGGCTGCTTACCCTCTCATCACTGATCTTTAGCACCTTGGTGAGGAAGAGGAGCAGCAGGTTGGTCCAGGCCTCTCTGTGACTTTCTGAAGTCAGAGCCAAGAAGTAGGCCAGAGCCTCACTGCACACACTGCAAAGAACAGCAACATGAAGCAATCTTATATATCCTATATAACCATGTTTATCATTTTTCATTTCCTTTGATCTTGAAGAATTTCTAGAGCTCAGAGTCATAAAAGTGACAAACAAAAAGAAAATTATTTTTCTGATCACACATCCTTCCCATCAGCAATCCTTTACTGTTGGGCTCATCATAACAAACAGGTGAGGTTTTGTCTTAATGTCACACAGACAAGCTGGGAGGAGGCTGCTTGAATTAGAGCTGACTGAGCAATCAAACTCCAGCTTTCCTTTGGATCTATGAAGCCGCACAGATTGATGGAGAAGATGGAAGATCAAAAACAGCCTTTCGATCACAGCCTCACACTCCCACACACTGATGCAATAGTCCTTCAATCAGGATGAATAGTGGTTAAAATAACAAATTTATAGTCGGTGTTGACTGAAGAGCAGATTCAGCTGATAATTTAGGGATTTTTCCAGCTGCCTTTTTTGCAAAATACAAGCGATCAATAAAATATTGAAAACAATGTTTTTTTTTTTGTTTTTTTTTTTTGGAATAAACCACAACAATAATCCCACGCTGAGTGTTCCTTACTTGAGCAGTCGCCTCTGGACCTCCTCCCAGGCGTCCTGCCGGCTCTCGTCTGTGTACATGCGAAACAGGATGCGCATGCCGCACGCCAGACTGCTGGTCTCCTGCTTCAGCAGGTTGGGCTTAGACTTTCCTTTGAAACCTAGAGTGCGGACAGTTGAAGGAGTTTTAAAAATAGATTTCTAACAAGAAACAAGAGAAACGAGAAGTTTCTAGAAGCAGTTTGTTATTTAGTGTCGTTGGCCGTCCTACCTGCTTTCCACAGCAGGGTTCGCTGCTCGTTGTTGGAGTTGAACGCCTTAGCAAAGCGGTGAGACTCCAGCAGGCAGTCCAGCAGCTTGAAGAGCTGCTGTGAGGTCAGGTATCGATACATGCCCTGATCCTGCGTCTCCACTGACACGTCTGCTTCACAAACAGCATCCCGCTTTGAAACATTAAAAAAAAAAAAGAAAATAATATTAACCGTTTAACATCCCAAGTGGACCGTCAAGTTCTCTCTGAATCACAGCCGCTTGTACCTGAGCGGCTGCAAAGTTCTCGGCATCTTCCTTCTTACTGGTCGCCGGGAAAAACACGATGTTATCGATGGTCTGGATCAGCTCCAACTGCACCACACATTTAATCAGCAAAGCTGAGAACAAACGCTGCTCCTGGATCTCTGTGGACAGGCAGGGAAGCAATCATTAGGAAAAAAAAAGATAAGAGGAGGACCAAACCATGAATCGAGTCCTCTCACTGCTCCCTAATCCCTAAGGGACTATAGCCTATCGTGCAGGACTCTATAGTGTCCAGGATTTTAATGGAATTCGGACACGCGCTCACTACTTTTTTTTTTTGAAGTGCCAAATATGACGTCACCCATTTACAAATGTAAAAACGGAATAAATATGAACATTTTATGAAAACTATGAATCCGTTGATGATGAAAACCTTGATAATTTAACTTTTTTAAATGCATTGTGAATTATCTATTGACATAAGGGCACTGCACTCTGGAATTGTAGATTTGTAAGCTCTGACAAAATGGCCCAATGTAATATTGCACTAGGTAGTGTGGTAGTACTTGTTTGACTTACTGGTTGGGGTTCGACCCCGGGAGCTGTCATCAAACACGGCTGGCGCCGTGGCGTGCTGACTCTGTCGACGGTTCTCTGTGGTAACTCTGTCGGCGCTGCTGATGGAGTGCTGGTCGTCAGAGCGGGACTGAATGTCCACAGACTTCTGGGAAACTGAGTCCTAGAAAAAAAAACAGTAGAGAATGTTCATACCATACAATTAAACAAGCAAACTTTATTAAATAAAACAATTAAGTTATTCCCACCAGTTGTTTGTCAGACAGGCCGTGTGTTGCGTAGTGTTCTCCTTCCGCTCCGACTGGTCGCCATGTCAACAGCCTGAAAAATGGAGGACGTGATTTCACCTAACACACTTAACGACGAGGAACCAATCATCGTTTTATTTTGGGGTGGGGACATTCATTTTTCTACAAATGAGCACTGGCATTGTCTAAAAATTGTGGAAACTCTGCAGAAAGTCCCGCTTGCCGACGTTGCGGGAAGCGGGCAGTTCAGAGTGGACAGACACTCCTCCAGCTGAGCAGAACACCTGAAATTCGGCTGGATTAAACTGTTCTGAAAAAATCTTATTACTTTTCACAAACACAATATTTATGGAAGATGAAAAAAAGCTGAAAATTAAAACAGAATTTCAGGAAAAATGTCAAATGGACAGCAGTGTTCTTAGGAGAGAAATTCTTGTTTTTTGGGCTGCCTGGAAGCTGTACACACAGGTAGACTGAAAAACAGCCACTGTCTAACAGCATAAATAAGGTCATATCATGGAGCTGTGAGGGCTGTGATGTTCCTTTATCAACAGAAACTGTTTTTATTTGTGGTCCAAAAAAATCTCTGAATTTCTGGAATATTTTTTTTTTTTTTTTTTTGCATTTTCATTCTAAAACATGTTAGTTCGTTGACAAAATTTGTTCTTGTTGTTTTTATGAAATTACACCCAAAAGTTTCATTTTATATTTTAAAAACAGTTTCTTAAATATTTCTGGGGTTCCCACAGCCAAATAAATCCCTGTTTTCCAGATGGAATTCTCTGTTTTTGCATAATTTTATGTCTAGTGTGTGAATTCAACGTGGAAAAATTACAAAATAAAGATAGTTTCACATAGGTTAATTAAAATGATACCAAATTAGCAAGCATGTAGTCTTTCAAATTAAAAATACAGGGGTAAATCCAAAAGTAGACATAAACTGAGTTTTAGGCCCTAGATTCCAGAGGGTTAAACAGGAAGTAGTTTTATTTTTTCAGGGGAGCAGCTTACATATGTGGAATTGTGGTCTTGAAGATGTCCAGCATGCAGTTACATGTCTTGTCCCAGGTCTCTGCGGAGAACTTCTCTCCGTTCAGAATGACCACGTTCTCCAAACAGTTGGTGCCGGAACGTGCAAGCTGCTCATTGTCTAAAATCCAGGAGGAAGGAGACACATCAATGAAAAACAATAAAGAAAAAAAGCCTGAGAACCTCTTCAGATGCACTCACCTTGCTGCACACACCAGTAGAGCTGAGCCAGGATGTCATCCAAGAGGAGGTTGTTGAGGGACTCAAAGTACTGAGTGAAGACGTCGCAGATGGCGTAAAGTGCGTGATTGCATGTTGTGGTCATCCACTCGGCTTTCTGGAAGGGAGTAAACAGGGTTTCCACCAACGGGACAGAAAAAAAGAAGCACACAGACGCTGAAACGGTGATGGATGCACCTCGGTCTGCTGCTCGGGCAGCTTCATGTTGTCAAAGATCCTGAAGACGATCCGGAAAAGATCCTGCCACCAGTGCTTCTCAAAGGTGTGTCCATACGTCTTCATCACTTCAAACATCACTGTGAGGCCCCTGGAGAAAACAGTTCACACCCGTCACCCTAGAAAGCCCGACAACTAAATGAACAACCTCAACGCCGCCTTTACCTGGTCCTGACATCCAGTTTACACCTGTTGATGATGCAGGAGAGCTCAAAGAGTATCGGGAACCATCCGCGCACCCACACACGGTCCTCCGGCGCTACATTCATGTCATCACTGGTGTAATCTTTAAAGGCCTGCAGAGAAACGACGTATCCACATCAATATAATCATTACCTCATTTCAAACATTCAGAAAGAACAGCCTGATGGTGACCTGCGGCCTCTCAGAGACGTATTTGGCACAGTGACGGATGAGCCGAATGGCCTCCATGCTGGTGTCGGGGAAGGAGGCGTTGCAGGCGAACTCCGACAGACACTTGACGGCATCCTGGAAGGAGTCGATTGTAGCCGCAAAGTGCTTCTCAAATACATTCGCTGGCAGAGTAGAATTGGCACAGGACAAGAAATAGAATCAGACATGGAGATTTGACTGATTATTGGCACTTGGATACGTTGGTGCTGCACTCACTGACGATGTGGCCCGTAGTTTGGAAGGCCAGCTCCACGATGCTCTCATCCTGGTCGGATGCAGCCAGGTGGAAGACGGAAAAGATGTTCTTCCAGCCGGAGCGGATGTTGGCCGCCTGGGAGTTAACCATCTGTGCTATGCAGCGCACCACCATGTCTCTGATGGTGGGAGACCTACACGGGAGTGAGATGGGGTGGGGAAACAAACCGGGAGAATCAACGGCTGAACCAGTGTACATCACCCCTTTGGAAATAAATCTTGAAGAAATTTGATTTGATTTACAGCAGAGAAACTCAAATAGTCCTGCTTTAAAATTGTCTTTCTCCTATTTATCATCGTTATGGAGATAAAGACAGACAAACGTGCTGGTGAGGTGCAGAGCGGCTTCAGCTGCTGCAGGTGTGTTCTTTGCCCACCTGTTCTTCTTCATGATGTGCTCGAACGGCCTCAGAAAGTCCTTCTGGAATCTGAAGTTGGCCAGCTCCCCCTTCTCCAGGAACTTCATGGACAGCTGTCTGAGGGAATCCACCGCAAAAATGGCTACATCTTCATTGGGATTACAACCAACCTGAAACGAGACGACCAAACTCGTCATGGGATTTTCAAAAACCCATCAGATTTCAGGAGAAAAGTGAAGCTTTGCCACAAGTTAAGATAAAAAGATTAGCATACAGGATCAAATTAAAATTGCATTAGAAATTATTTGCATTTTGATAATAAAATATTTTTTTCAACCATATGAAGACATTTTGCCTTCTAAATTAATAGGAAGTTTAAGTTAAGCACTTTAATTTGAGACTTAAACACTTCAGTGGTCCCTCGTTATAATATGATTTACCTTTCACAGTCTCACTGTTTTGCAGTTTTTTTTTAGAACAATTTTGCACCTTTTTTTTTTCTTTCAAAGTGCATTGTGTTCTGCGTCCTGATTGGCTACAGATTGTCAATCAATTTTCTCAATTTGCCATGTCTCCTGTACACAATACTCTCAGTTTGTCATTTTTCCATTAATCTTCATTTTTCTTTGAAAATTTGAACTTTAAGAGTTTAAAGAAGAGGAAAAAAGTGTAAAAATGTTCACATCTAACTGAGGAAAGTTTAGAAAGGGCCTTTGCAGCCTTTGTTTATCGTATATTTAGAAGGTAACTCCTGAGATAAACCAAGAAACACTGTGCATGTAATTGTGATGTGCTTTATTGAGTAACTACAGTCAAATTGAGCCATTGTTAACATTTATGCAAAAACTACTTTGGCTCAAACTTGAATAAAACATTTGTGTCAATTACAAACAGTCTATCCACTGACCTTGTTAAAGTGGTCTCCAATGACCTCCCAGATCCTGGACCACTGCAGCCTGATGCGCCCCATATTGTAGTAGGAGATCTCCACTATTTTCTGCAGGCTGAACATCCGTGGGTGTGTGGGCGAGGCCAGCTCATCCATGGATACGGCACACAGCCAGCGCACAAAATCCACTGAAGAGCAGACGCCAGATGAAAGAAAGGTCTTCAGAGCGAGAACCCAAAACAGCACAAAGAGTAAAAGCAGCTGATCTCACCTATTGCGTTACCGTCCAGTCTGGTAGAACCCGTGAATATCCTAAAGCAGGAAAACACAATGATCATGACAAAGCTTTGGAAAGTGGATGTTCTCTGCAGGGAAAAGCGTCAGAGCACCTGTCCACAGCTACCACCACGCTCTGAGAGCTGGTCTCCCCGATGGACTCCTGAATGCTCGCGATCTGCTTCCGGTCCACCGTTCCACCAACTACAAAGAGATTCAGAGGTTCTGAAACGGAACGATCCTGAGCGATGCCTTCGAGTGCTGCTCCTGACCTAGACCCAGGTACTCGTCGCTGCTCTGCTCCTTCATGCTCGCGATGAAGCCGTCTCTGCCCCGCACCGTCCCTGAGATGTAGCGGGCCTTCACCCCTGTACCAATCAGCTGAGCCAGCTCCAACTGACTGATGCACTTCAGGATCTGAAAAGACGCAACGCTATGATGAAACTAGCAGAGTGATGTCCCTAGCATAGAATCCCAGTCAGGATTGGCAGTAAGATGGGAGAAGAGATCAAGGTCAAACTTGAAGGTGAAATTCCGTTTTCATAAAGATTAGGAGCACGAACCTCATGCCAGGAGTTGCCCAGGTAATTGCCGTCAGTGTGAGCCACAGTGATGAGGGTCTTGATGGTGTCGATGTTCTTCTGCTTCATTTCAGCGATGCCCGAGCTGGCAGTGAGCAGAGTGAACCTGGCGAGGGCCTGTACGTAGGCGTCCCTCTCCAACTGTGGAAAGAAAACAAGTGGGTAAGAATACTGAAAACTAAAAAAAAGAATTCTAAAAGAGCGTTAGAGAGTAGAACCTGTATAGAGAAGATGCAGGCTATCCTGATGGCACAGCGGATTCCTTCTAGACACAGTGAGGCCACTTCAGTGTCGTCACAGTCTTGAAGACCGACACTAAATGCAGCCAGGAAGGGCGTCCATGCGAGCTGCGGGAGAAGAGGAAAGCTATTCAGCTGCAGCTTACGGCAGCGAATGCGGCTTACGATGGGTTTTCATATGCATCACCTTGAACATGGGCCGGACGTGCTCCAGATGCGTGGCACTGGTGAAGGGCGCCTGCACGTGGCTGACCGCCTCCATCAGAGCTTTTGCCGTCTTAGCCATCTGCTCCATCTCTACGTTGTAAAGAAGGCGCCTCTGCTTCTCGCTGGCCACACCTGCACAACCATCCACAGAACAGTTCCAAAAAACCCTCCAACCTTTCATCTGTGAGACAGCGTGTAGGGCGGAACTCACTTTGCTTGTTAGACTTCATGGTGAGCTCTTTTGTCTCCTTCATGGCAATCTTCTTCCCCGCAATCTCGTCGTATATGGCTGACAGATATTCCTCCGGCAGGTCTTTGCTGTCATTGATGCCCCGGTTCATTTTGATGTATTGCTCTTTTGTCATTTTATTCTTCACCTTTTGGAAGAACAAGAGGAGTGAAAAGCTGCGACTGTCATCCCTGTGATTCATACTGGACGGGCTGTCAGAACACAAGGCTGTGACTTGGTTTGAGGGCTCACCTGTGGACTGTGAAGGTCTGTTGTCAACATAATGATTGAGTAAGCCAGGACGTACGCAGTGTCTGCACTGGCAAAGAGAGTTTGCCTGGAAGCAAAAAAAAAAAAAAAAAAGGGGGGGGGGGGGGGGTTAGTTCTTTGACTTTTAGGGACATGACAGTCAGTGATTTAGGTCTTACCCCTGGTTGCATTCCAGGTATCTTGCTGCAAACTTCTCCATGAGCCGATCGATCTTCTGGGCCTCACCAGGGAGACGAAAGCCCTCCAGGAACAGCCTCAGAGCAGAGACGAAGTCTTTGCCCTGGAAGTCCATTTGATCCACGTAGGCGTACATCACCTCTTTATTGAAGCGGTCGTTGTCGCCCAGAAATTCTCCCACTTGAGTCTGAACAAGAAAAGATGGAGGTCAGAGTTTACACACAGACACAACAGTCCACAGGTCCACTTAAAGAATTGTTTTGCCCCAAAAAAAAAAAAATATAGTCGTAAGACTTTCATGTGATCAAAACAATGATTTTAGACAAAAACCAATCTGTTGCTTTTTCTTATGTAAAGGCAGCCAAACACTTTTTTTTTTTTTTTTAGAAAAAAAAGGCAAAAAAATGACTATTATACATTATGGATCTTGATTTCCTTTAAGTTATTGTTTATCATGTTAACCTTGAACCTTGATTTTACTCACATTTTTTAAGCCAACAATTGCTGTTAAAAGCCTAATTTTGAGGTAATTAAGTTAGTTACATTGAGATCAAAGATCAAAATAAACATATAAAGGTTGCTTTAGTTTTTTTTAAATATAAGACTTTCAACCTTTATTTTGACACCACAGAGGGGCCATCTTTTAAATCTTAAAAAACAACAAAAAATATCAGGTCCCAAGTGCTCTGATTGGCCACATCAATAAAAACAGTAGAAACACTTTTCTGAGCAATTAAAAAAATATTGAACACGAACTTCTTAGTAACATTAGCAGCAACATCTTTAAAATGTTGATATACTATATTCCACAGTTAAGCACAACTTCAATGGGAAAAAAACATGAGAGTGATTTTATAGTTTCCTTTAACCTACTTGGGTGAATTTGATCATTTTAAAGACTGAGATAAAGCAGAAAAGAAATCTAGGAATCTAAGCAGGAAATGAAACAATGTGGAGGAATTTAACTATTTAGACTTTAGATTTTTATTTTTTTTAATAAACTTTTCCCTTATCACTTATACAAAAACAAGTGCTGAGAGGTGAACTTTCCCTCAAAATGAAGCTTATTTAAAAAAACTTCTCATGTCAATGAACTTTCTAAAAAAGGAGCTGGAGCAGAGCGCAGATCATGTGAGGTGCCATGCCTCGTCATGGTACCATAACAACGTGTGGCACTGCTTATTAAAACAGTCCACTTTTATAAAAAGAAAAAAAATAAAATAAAATAGGACTGAAGTTCTAATAATTTATTTAATATTTACATTTTTCTTAAATTACCATTGTATGAGCAGGAAAGTATGAACATGAGAAAATGAGATTAGTGCCATTAAAAAAAAAAAGAAATTAAAATGTCTAATTAAATAATTGTAAGTAATCCTATAATTTGACATCCCTGGTTTTATAAATGTGATTTAAAAATCTGAGAACCAGCACAATCTAAAAATGTATTCGAATATTTTTTACTCACAAATGATTTAAGCAAAATGTTAGTCGACAAATGTTTTTTCCCTGAGCTTTTGTTGCATTACATCACATCAAAGACAATAAAGTGATTTGTTAGAACATTTTCAGCACATTTGACCTAAACTGGGACTTTTGACTTTTACTTGAACTTCAAGGTCATTACCGAATCAAGTCTTTCCTCTTGATGTAAAAACTGAGCCAGGTCCTCGGGGGTTGTACCCAGCATGCCTTGATCTTGAAGATACTGAATTCCTCTCTTTGGCTTCTTGTTGAAGCTACAGATCAAACACAAGGAAATTTGTTGTTGATGCTACGATTTGTCAAGGGGATAAAAACTTAACGTCTAGATGAAAGTAGTGGGCTCACAGGTCAATGCCTTGCTCGATGATCTCTTTCTGCTGCTTGAGGACTTCAAACTGTTCGGGGTTGTCGGTTCCTGACATCTGGGTGCTGTAGCTTCCTATTCCGGACGAGGCTGTGGAGTCCAGGGAGTTGATGCTCCCGTAGCGGTTTATGGTCTCTGGAGCCTTTGTCTCTGTGCTCTCCTGCTCTGATGGTTTCTCCTGGCCTAAGAAGCAGAACGTACACAATATCTGACTGTTATTGCTTTAGAAATCCCCTTTGGATCACAATGAAGGTGAAAATCTGTCACACAAACTCAGTGGGGAAGGTGAGGATTGAAAGCTAAGAGAAACTCAGATCCAAGGAAACCTGAGGCACTTTTAAAGAAGACTTCTTTTGAGAGGGTAAAAATAAGCCTATTTTATTCCAAAGTCACACATTTTTTCACAAATTCACAGAAAGCAGGTGCAGAGCAGGGACAACAGGGGACGGCTTTCTAAAGGTGGGTTATCTAGAAAGCTCCAGGCAGTCAGACTGTAGAAGTTAGATGTCGCTGGAGCTGGTTTTGTTAAGCAGACTGAAAGGAGATCAAGGATTCGCAGCTTCGCTGGGGCCACGCATCAAATTACTAATCGGAAACTCTTTAAAACATTCAGAACAGCCTCAGAGTAACGTCAGCCTCTGGTGCACATCCTGTTCTTCCAAGTACAGAGCAGGAGGAAGACGAGGGTGACTTGGGGGGGGGCACATTGAGAGGGTTCCTAAGGTCTTCAGAACGTAGAAACACAGCCCAAACACAGAGGTGGCTACAGTCCATGCTTGCAAAAGGCGACACGCATCACACTTCCTGTCATGTGACTCACAGGAAACTCAAAAAAAAATTTGAACTGGACTACAAAAATTGATGGGATTGTTTATTCCAAGAAGAATTTTAGCTAAATAATATGTAATAAGTGCAAGGAAAATTGAAAATAATAATAAAAAAAAAAAAAATTCAAGACTTTAAACGGATGCAGGCGGACTGGAACCTGTGAATTTCTGATCTTTATTTCCTCGACCCGCTTGGTTGCAAAAAAAATATAGTCTTTTTAAAATCTTTTGATTTTAAAAAAAGAGCTGGTTTGAGCATGGGTCGCCAACGAGTGTGACACAAACCTACACCGCTATCCAACACATTAGTACCTAAAACAGTCTACAGAGACTTAAAAAACACAGATTTTAACCACATGACAGCAGGAAACCCCGCACTCGTCTACCATTACCTGCTTTTGCTTTGTATCCATAAACGGAGGAGAAAAGCAAATATTGAAAAGAAACAGTACCAGATATATATCAAACTTTAAAAACAGAACTTGCTACTCAATGTTTTGTAATGCTGCAAAATATACTTAAGATAATTCACAAATCCTAGTTGGTGCACATCTGTGGTGAGTTTTGGCAGAATAATGGGAGTCAAACAGCAGGGTTGCTCCGACAGCTTTGCCTCGGGCTCGCCTGTGGTTGCACCAGGGGCTTATGGGATATCTTTCTACCCCCTACCCACAAAGGTGCTCCTCATCTCAGCTTGAGCTACTCCTTCAGCCAACAACAGGAGGGCTGAAAACCTCGGGGGGGGGATGCTCGGACAAAGAGAGCTTCATCTCAGTTCATCTAAAAGTACCTTATTTATTAAAGTCTAAACATCCTGGATGCCTCTCTGAGCGGAGGGTTATCTGCTCCCTCCTTCAGCTGCCTAGTTTAATCTGGATTTTTATCTGTATGAATCCAAAGTAAAATGTGAAGAATATTCATAAAAAAATCCAAACAACAACCTGTTCAATCTGAAAAAAACATACATCCAAATCTGTAAAACAACTCAACTTTCTGTAACTTAAACTTTAAATCCTGTAGGATTATATGAAAGATTAGCTTATCCATCCATGAACTTTACAGTAAAGTGATCTGCTCTTCAAGCATTAGTTAAGAATAGCGGTGTAAGAAATTTTAATGGTTATTTAAAAGCAAACATGTAGTTCAGTCTTACTTTTGTTTTCCACTTAAATATTTTCAAAAGAAAAGCCCCATGAATGTGCTTGGGTAAAAGCAACTTATGAGATACAGTTGCAGTCTTAATGTTCTGGTCATTAAATAACATGTATTTTATCATTTTACTTTTGCAAAAAATGTATGAATATTCAGATAATTCATAAGTTATAATTGTGAATAATGTCTGGTACTATCTTTTGATACGCGTTGTATCATGGCACATGTATCATATTGTCAATACACACTCTTAATTAAGAGGGTCAAAAATGATCCCTGAACCACGATGTTTAGCAAAAACCCAGAAAGCAGGATCAAAGAGAACCCCCAACTTTGCAAAAACTGCAATAACCAGATGCAGAGATTACAGATTCTGTTTATTCTGGTTTGGAGGAACAGGAGAAGGAGAATGTGTGACTCACCAAGGCTGGTTTGGGAATTGGGATTGACGTATTGGTCTTTACTCCACTCCACCATACATTTCAGGATGGACACCAGACATTCAAGGCCCTTCTTTCTCAGAGTCAGCTCCTAAACAAAAACAATATTATTTCAATCCAAACGAGATGACAAACAGTAAAATTCCAGTCCAGGAATAACTGGTGTATAAATCACCTGCTGAGGTGTAATGCCGAGTTCGTGTCCTCCACGACCCTGAGCTATTTTTGAAAGGTCGTTGACCAGACGTTCAAAGATATTAGCAGCGTTTAAGTCACAATCGTAGTTTACATAGATGTCCACGACACTCTGAGCATCTGAAAGAGTCAAACAGGACACACTTGAGTATCTCACATTCAGACTGTTGTAGGGCACATTTCAAAGATCCAGCAAAAAAACTGGCCAAACCTGCACATATTCTAGTGAGGGTTTGGATGACCATCCACTTGTGGTCGTAGGAGCTTGTGGACGTCTCAAGGATGTAGAGGAAAATCTCTTTGAAGAACACCTGAGAGCGAGGATGAAAAAACATCAGAAACCTCCAAAAACTGTAAAACTAAATCAGGAGTCTGCCACCTTCAACATGTAAAAAGTCTTTGGATGGATTTCTCACAAAGAAAAACCCAACAGAAGTCACAAAGTCTCACCTCACCGTTTAGAAATACAAGGCACTGATTTTTTTAAGGACAAATATAAATGAACTGTTGTCTTTTTTGCATATATAAAACAAAGAGAAAATATTTTTTTCCCAAATAATGAAAAAGTCAAAAAATTTTAAGAGGTTCCTTTGAAAATAAAAGACATTCAGTGCCACATGCAATCTTCTCAGTGCAGGAAATGTAATAGAATAGTGTAATTTTAGCTGTTTATTTTACCATTTATGATGCATCTCAGCTAGAAATGTGTAAATCTAGCAATCTAAAATTAAATTAAATTAGAGTTAAATGGCCATCTTGTATTTTTTTTTCCTATAAGACATGTCGAAATTCCTTGAATTTGAAAATCTGCCTTAATTTACTGACCTCCAAAGCAAACAGTGTTCAAAAATCCATAAAAAATGTTGTTTAGTTTGACTTGTTAATACATCCTGTCCTTCAACTGTTTATGAACGAGTTGAGTAAAGTTTAGGTGTTTTTTATCTCTATACTTTCCTTTAACTTTTTAATTACCTTTCAAAATAAAAATTGTTTATTTGTTTTTAACTAGGGAGCCACATTGGAGGGGTACAAGAGCCATATGTGGCTCTGGGGCCTGAGGTTGCAGACCCCTGAACTAAATGAAAATGGAGATCATGTTTGATAAACAAACTGATCAACGGAACACATTTTTGCTCGGATTTGGCTTCAAATCGACAGAAAGTTTGCGCAACATACAAATGTGTAGATTTTCAATAAACAATAAGGAAAAAAACGTTTGTTCAATTTTTTACAGTTTCCATTTGTATTAGCATTTTATAAATAATAAATAAAATAAAATAAATGAAATGGCAAAATGTAGACAATAGTAATTGTACATAAACAAAAAAAATTACTTTTAAATAAGTGTAATTTTTGAGTTTTCAAAACATGCATTTAAAAAGAAACAAAGTATTCTCACACAATAAATGTAACACATTTAAAATCTGTTTTACTCTGACTTTATCAGCAGTAAATTCATGAAATTGTTCTTCTGCTCCTCCTTCTGTAAAAGAAAGGGGGGTAGGATTTTAAATATAGCAACTATACTATTTCAAGTCTTTCTTTTAGATCTTTTTTACTTCTTTGTGTTCAAAATATCCAGATCTGACAGAAATACTTCTACGTTGAGGCTGTAAGTACAGAATAAACAAACGAATTACCTCGATTTGCATCTTGAGGTGCGTCTTGAAGTGGGACAGCAGAGTGAGGAAAATGGAGAGCGAGAGCTCAAAGACTTCAGGCACGGAGGAGACGCCGTTCTTGGAGAGCGCCACGCACAGGTACTGCTTGATGGCGTTGATGAACATCTCGTTGGTTTTGAAGATGGGCCCAGCATTCTGCAGGATGGACAAGAGGAGCTGGAGGGACAAGACCTTCGACCGCAGCTCGTGGGACCTGAGAGGAGAGAAGTTGGATTGGCAGAAAACATTAGAAAAAGATCATATTTATCACACATTTTCACCTTTGATTATTATTTCTAGAACACATTCAGCTTAGATAACAACCTATGAGTGAAGTGAGCAGTTCCCACAGTGTGGGAGCACATCTCTGAATCAGACGTGAAAATCTTCAGCAGCCTTCAAAGCATGCTCGGCCAGCCTAATCAAAGGCCCGTGCATGCACAGCCTCGGCTCGACTCAACGGTTTTCTGCAGGAGCAGCCGGGCAGAAAAACTGGATTTGAAAAGGATTGTATGTTTAGCTACTTTATATGCCAAGTTTGGCTGCAGCAGCCCACTTCTCTGTCTGCTTTTCCTCTAAAGTAGGATTTAGGTGACACAACAGCGGTTTGTCATTACTTTCTTTACAAAAAGGCTTTGTCGCGCTCTGTGAGTCGAGACACAGAGAGACCCTCGACTCTCTGAATTGACCGTTGTTCCTGAAGAAAAGGCTTGATTACGTTTCCCTCCCGGTAACTCACAGAAACCAGGAGATTGAATTAAAAATAAGAACAAACAAAAATGAATTGAGTTTTAAACGGAAACCAGATGTAGAAAATCCAGTTTCACCAAGAGGTTCAGGCATGACGAGAAGCTGATAAACCGTGTGTCCCATGAGCAAAGCACGGTCAGAGCAAACCTTTAATTAAAGCTAAACGACCTCCTCTGTTTTCTGGGCTTAATTGAGCACAAACATGGTTTAAGAAACGTAAGGAGATGCCTCATTGTCTTCTCTATGGACACTTTACAAAACTTGAGCATTCAGCTGTGGAGATCAGAGATGATTCCACTAAAGACTAAAAAGGAAAAACAAGAAAATCTGTCCTGGAAGCTTCACAAAAATAAAGAAAATATTAAACTGATTGATAAAAGTATAAGATATACTATCTTCAAAAGGACAATTACATTTTGAAGATTGGAATAATAAGAGCTTAAATTTTTTTTATTTAAAAATATCTTAAAAAGAAACAAAACAGTTTTTTATTTAAGACTTAAAATATATATATATATATTTAAAATGAAACAGCCCAGTGACTTTTTAGTGTAACATTTTATTAAAAATGTCCGTTTTGTCTAACATTTGAAAAAATATTTGAAAAGAAACTCAAAATCTGTCTTTCTTGTCTAACTTTGAAAAAAATATATATATCTAAAATATGCATAATATCTCAAAAAATATATCTAATATACCCTTAAAGAAATTTCAAGAGTGCCTGTTTCTTGAACGCACCACAAATGCATGAATTTAGTGTCATTTAAAGAATAAAGCTAAAATACAAAGTGTCTTTTTTTGTCAAATATTTTAATTTTCACCTAATTTTTACACAAATGGGCAAAAAATTAAATATATTTTCCGTTATCGACTTATTACTACAGTTTCCTAATACCAAAAGTACAAAGAAATAACAGCTTTTTTAAGGAAAACAGAAAAAACAAGAACACAAGAAAAAAAAACCCATCTTTTTACACAATAAGAAATACAAAAAATGTGAATAATAAAAGTATGTTTAAAAAAAAAAAAAAAAAAAGAGAAACCTACTTGGGATCAGGTGGTCCATCTGACAGCGGCTTCATTGACAGCTTGCAGAGCGAGCGGAACACCAGAAAAGCATCTTTCTGAAGGATGTGGGAGAATTTGGCGCCCGGCGGTTGACCCGGTGCAGCCCCTGATTCCTGAGGAGAGCAAAGATAAGCAGTCAGAATTGTTTACTTAAATGGCCATCATTTCACAATGAAAGAATGCAGTTTTGTTGCATTCTGATCAGCGTATCAGATTATTGGGAAGTAACGTGATAGACTTGAATTATGTTATGCTTATCTGCTGTTGAATTAGAATTTAGACACTAAAAAACATAAAAACACTTGGAAAAACATCCTGAAATACTAATTTTGACAACAAACTGATAACAAATTAAGTAAAAATGTATTAAATTAAAAGTTATGAATTTTTTTTTTTTTTTTGCCAAAATCAAGTCCGCCTGAGCATTTTTGATTCCTCTTATCAGTTTTTATGAATATGCTTTTCAATTTTCAGAACTAAATGATCATTTTCTTTAGATATTTAGCATTTTATATCTTAAATCCCCGAGTAAAAGGAAAAATCACTGCAGTTTTTGGTAAAATATGAACTCAGATATTACCGGTAATCTGTTCCATTAATTATTTCTTTTTTTCCCCCCAGTAGTTCATTTACACAATCAGAAACTTTCCAAACAAAACCTGCCGGAGCTCACCTGAGTGTCAGTGGACGAGACGGACAGCCTGTCGTCAGGCAGCGATGGGGTGAAGCTGGCGGAGATGGGTGTGCCGGGGATGCCGTTGGCATGGACGTGTTCGCTGTCGCTCCCCAGCGTGCCCTCGTCATCCAGGGAGCTCTGGGTCCCCTCTGGCCCCGCGTCAGTCGACTCGGCGGGCTCGCCCTCGCTGCCGGACTTCTTGGGGTCGGAGCAGAGGTTCGCGGGGTCCAGGCAGTGCCCTGAGGTGAGGAGCGGAGTTAGAAGGAATAAAACAACATCATGGAAGACCTAAAGTTACAGGTTTTTTTTTTTTGCAACCGTGGTACATCAGTCCACTTGACTGTATCTAAAAAGGGTTTTTGATGCTATGTAGCAGCACTGAAGTGCATTTCTCTTCAGTTTTTCTGCAGACTTTTATTGTCAAATCGCTCCTCAAGGCTCAAAGTGAGTTTTGAAGAAAAAAAAAAATTCTTCAAGCTGATAAAGCTTTTTCTGCTACCAGGGAAAGAAAGAAATGTTTTTTTTTTTTTTTAAAGCTTTTGCACACACAGAAAAAGGACTTTGACCTACTTTCAAACATCATCTGAGGGGATTTTAGGGGAAACTGACATGGCATGAATTCATACTGTCCAAGTAGAGCTTATTTGCTGACTGAAGGCTGAGAGCCCAGTTTGTCGGTCCGTTACAAGCAGACCTGGAATACGATGAGGTGAGATTTGTGCTGCACTAAAACACTTCTCACCTCCAGCAACAGTGTTGACTACCTCCTGTAGAATGCTCTGGACTATTTCCTGGGCTTTCTCCTCATAGTTTGGCATCGCCTCCTCCTCCTCTTCTGCTCCTTCAGGCTGCTGGGCTGCTGCACCTAAAACAAAACAAGCTCAGCTTCACTAATACGGCTGGTTTTCATCCGTCATGGAACTCAGATGCTTAAAAAAGCAACAATTTCCCGGCTTTGTGTGTTTAAAGTTTGAAAAGGCAATTATGTTATCGAGTGTGAAAAGAGTCGTGCCGATTTAAAACCGCCTTTAACTCGACTCTAACAGAGGTTTCTTGTTAAAAACTGGATATTAGAGACACATGAGAAAATATGTAACAAATGGGAAACCGGTGAGTTCACAATCAGCCAGAAAATAACTCTTCAATTGATGTGGGAGTAATTTCACAGAAATTTTCTTCATTCTTATGATGTTAAAGTGCCGTACTCTGTGCTGCTGCCGTGGCCTGATCGGCTTCAGTCTGTTCGTTTTCAGTCACGCAGAATTCAGAACCGTTTTCCGGATCAGGGTTCTCTCCCTGCTCCTCCGGCTCCGTCCGTCTGTCGGACTCCGGCGCCGGCGTGGAAGGGGTGGATGGAGTGGATGGGATGTTGATGCTGGGGGTGGCGGGGCTGACGGGCCCGTTGGCCTCCTGGGCCGGAGCCTTGGCTGGCGGGTGAGCGTGCGTCTGGAGCTGGGGGGAGTCGGGCTCGGCTGGCTGGGTGACCGGGGAGTGCTGCCGGTGCCGCTCTCGTTCCAGCTGTTTGGCTTCTTGTAGCTGCAGTCGGGGCGGAACACAAAGGGACGAAAATAAATATGAAAAGACAAACGGAGAACAAAAGGACGGAATGGGAAAAAGTGTTGACACATGACGCACACACACAAAGAGAGAGAACGAGTTAAAAACATGTAAACAAACTCATCAGCACTTCACAAGATTGATGGTGTTTGCCTGCTTTCCCCGTGGACACAGCGAGCCCATAGCAGAGCCGCCGCACTTGCAGATGTCAGGAGAACAAAACACATCACAGTGTGCGCAGAACTGTTTTTCCTACGGTGTCAGCATACATCAGCCGCGCAAACATATGGAAATGCACATGAATATGCACTGAAAAAAATACGGCATGCTTATTTAAGCAGGCAAAAAATTTAGGAGTGCAATTCATGCTGGCTGCTGCAAACTCCATCAATTTTAGTCTGCTGGTGGCAGAAAGCAGTTCTGGTGGAAAATGGCTGGTGCGGCCACGTCTGGGCTAATGTGTCACGGCTGACACGTGCCGCCACCGTTTCTGATGGGCAGAGCGGCGGGAAGAGTTCCTGCGATTTAGCTCGGCAGGTCACGAGACGAAAAGTGGGTCACAAGGAGGCATTGTTGGGACCTTTGGAAAATTATGTTCACTCCAGCGAGCGTTGTGACTGAAAATATTAGAGAAAAGGTGGCTTTGGGGAGGGAGTATTATGAGAAGAATTGATTTAATATTTGCACAGTTTGATGTTTCATACAGAGACGTGCAAAGTCTAAATTATGAAGAGTCCATGCTGCATTACTAACCCAGCTGAAATGAAGAAAGTTTTTAAAGAAACAAATCACACATGAATGACTCAGAGTTAAAAATGACAGAAAAAGCAGTTTCACTTTTACAAATTGTGATATATGAAGATCTTTTTGTTTCTTAAAGACCCACTCCAATGAAAATTGTTTTTAATCTATTCTTGTGGAATATGTAAAGAAAATCAAACTCAAAATAGCATTTTGAGTATGTCTTTACTTAAATTGTTCTGAATCAGTAGCAGAAAAAAGCTCATTTGTGATGTAGAAAATATGCTGGGTGGGCCAACAACGGAGAAGGGAAGAGGGGGGTTTAAAGTCGGTGTTGCCCAGCGACAGCTCTAAATTATCACTGCTCTAGAGGAGATCTGCATGGGGGAATAGACCAAAATACCAGCAACAATTTGTAAAAACCTTGTGTCATTACTAACAATGGGGTATATAACAAAAGTAGAACTTTTGTTATTGACCAAATAGTTATTTTCTAACATAATTTACAAATAAAATATTTGTGATTTTCTGTGTTTTTCTCATTTTGTCTCTCATAGTTGAGGTATTCCTATGATGAAAATAACAGGCCTCTCTCATCTTTTTAAGTGTGAGGACTTGCACAGTTGATGGCTGACTAAATACTTTTTCGCCACTGTATGTCATTGAAAACAAGACTTTTTTTTATTTTGGCTATAAACGACATAACCATAATGAAAATACCACTGGGAACAATTTTAAAATAGTCTAAAAGCTGATGGGAGTGGGTCTTTAAAGGAGCATTTTGAACCAAATTTTTAGTGTTTTATATAAAAACTTGCACATTCTGATAAATCAGTTTCCATCTGGAGTCGCTAATGAAAACAAACAGTTGTCTAATCTCATTGTGAACCCATAAATCCAGCAATGGAGAAATCCAAACCTAAGAGGGCAGACAAATGCACGTCAACCAGAGGGGACGGGCGAGGAGGTGCGAGCACGCTAAGCTCATTATTTAAATGCCACCTCAGTTGGAGAGTGAAGATTGAGTGTGCGCGACACAAGAGCGAGTGCAATCGCACCATGCTGAGCTGCAGACGCACCTACACACACAGAAAGCTGATCTAGTTCCCGCGCAGCACCACAGGAGCGGTGGTGACACGTTCACCCCGGGACTTCTTTTCCTTTTTCTTTTTTGGTCTGACTATAAAGTGTGAGCGTGAACTAAAATGTTACGGGAAAAGCGAGATGAATTGTAAGGTCAACAGAAGCGAGCACATGGTGGAGAGAGTGCACAGCAAACGTGCTCCTGAGCGGCGTGGGAGCAAAAGGAACGGATGAGTGCGTGAATGGATGAGGAAAAAAAAAAAAAAAGAAAAGCTCAAAACACAGAGAGACACAGAGAAGAGCTGAAGAGTTCTGATCAGGCAATGTGACGGCAGGCCTGCACGCTTTACCTGGCGGTCACGCTTTCTGGAGGCCAGAGACCAAGATAGCTTGTGATTTGTAAGCTATGTGTCCAAAAGGAAGGGAGGGGGGGCAGGTGAGGAGGGGGAAAGTGTCATTCAAAAAGAAAAAGATGGCATTAGAGCAAGCTTTCTAGAAGGCAACATTAAAAATGTCCTTCTGGACACAAAGCAAACGAGATTTTTGTTAATGAAGAAATGGGATTGATCACACCTATTCCAAAATCGTTGTCATTTATACATATTTGTTTTAGCTGTTTGAAGTTTGAACACTAAAGCCCATGTAAGTGTTTGTCCCAGGGAGTGTATAAAAGAAAAAATCTGCACTGTTTTTTTTTTCTTGGCGTTTCCATGACAGCGTCTGAGTGTTTGCAAAGGTCAGGACGTACTGCTTGATTCTCCATGCGGGCAAAGATGACGTTGAGCATCTGGGTGAGGGTTGCCTTGGCTGTGGTCTGGTTGATGAGGTTCTTGCTGGCCAGGTAGATGTTGTAACACGTGCGGACGGCTTGCAGCACTGTACCCTCGTGGATTTCTATATGCTGGGAGGTCACGGCTGTCAACAGCGCCTGAGGGAAGGAGGGAGATGTGAGGAAACACTTTCCCTGCAATTCAGTTCAAAACCTCAATTATTGGGTCACAATTTGGTTTTTGGTTCAATATATGATTTGTGTTTTACAAAATCAACAGAAATACAAACTACGAAAGCCGAAAATAACCTGCCCTATTTTTTTTCTTAATTTTCTTGTGATAATGAGATCCATTATCTCATTATCGTGAGAAACCCGTCGGTTCGAGTTTTGTCAATCAACTTGTTTGTTCAGGGGTTTTAGGGAAATAAAAGGGATGGGGCTGGTGCATGGGATGGAATTAAGACGCCTGAGGAGAGTAGATCGACTAATAAATCAAAATATAGACCAAAAAACAACTTTTATAGAGTGTTTTCTTCTGCTGCTTTTGTTGTCAACCACAAAATAAAGAGACTTAAATCAGATAAAGAAAGTCTTGGCGACCAGCTGGACGAAAGGAAGAGAGGAAACACTACAGAATATTCTTTATCACCTCGTTATCATGAGAAAATGAATTTAGTTTTTTCAGGATAACGAAATGGTGGGTCTCATTATCACGAGAAAATGATCAATAAAAAAGTAGTGCAGCCCCGTTTTCGACTTGCATAACAAACAAAAAAAAATTATTTTTTTGCTAATAAGCAAGTAACAATGACCAAAAAAATCCCTTCCGTTGGCCTGTACTAAGCATAATAAAGCAATAGATAATAAAAAATAAATCTCTAATATTATTATGCACGTTTGACACTGGGCAGTATGGATGCAACAATTTATTTTCCTCACCATTCACTTCAATAGTTCTGTTTTCAACCAAGAATTTATATCAATTGATATCAGATGTGCCAATTTAACCCCAAAAGGAAACGACTTAACTTCTGTATTGATGCTCCGTTAAAAAAAAGAAGGCACTAAACCCAGGTGCTGTTAACCAAGTAACCACTTGGGACTTTTTTTATCCTTAGTAAACGAATGGACTGAGCGAGTGTGAGATCATAATAGTTAATGACTAACTTCCAGCTCCAATGAAATTAATTCATTTGACATTTTTTTAGTGATGTGGATGCCACCATGTTGGAGCCAGAAATAGTCAGTTGGTTCAAATTGATCATATTGATCATATTATAACTGAACTGGGGGTGATTTTCTAGGCAATTTATCAGTTGTTTTGTAGCTGACATTGAGATAGACATCCTTTGATTGAAAAGTGACCCTTTCAAAATAAAATATCTGCAAAAGCCTAATAACGCTACAACTGCTGGAGTTGTGTAACATGTTTTTTTTTTGTTTGTTTTTTTTACACATTTTTGGAAAGGTTTCACCCCGTAGGTGGCTATTCCCAAATGAAATCCAGCTGAGACTTGTATCCAAGAGAAAAAAAAAACTGTTTCGGGCGTTCACAAACCTCTGGCTCACAGTAACTGATATGTTTGTAATAAATAAAGAGCAGCCTACCTTAATAATCTGCAGCTGCACGCCTTCATCAGTCTGTGGTCCTTGGAAACAGGCGCAGATGGTCTCAATGATTCTGTCGATGAGCTTCTTGCCTGGAGCCGTGCTGTCCGGAGCGCTGCCTGTCAGGTGGCCATATGCAATCAGCTTCTGCAAGTCACATGCAAACGAGGAGTTGTAAACACACAAGAATGTAACATCTGAATACAGGATGTGAAAGACAAAGCAGGTGAAACAAATTCTGCATTACATCAAACTTTTGATCCCTACAAACAGTTTACTCTGCAGCAAACCTAAACTAGGACATAAAAGCACACTTTCCCATCCGCAGCATTATGCAAACATTTGGAAGTCTGCAGTCTGATCTGTCTTGCCACTGACCTGTAAACAGTCGAGTGAGGTGATGACGATGCGGGGACATTTGGACTGACATGCCAGCTCAAACGGCAAGAAGTACTTGTCGGCTTCGATGAAGTTGGTCTTTGATTTGATGGGCGGTAAAGTGCTGGAGCCGGATTTTCCATCTCCGCTTGGTGGACTGCGACAGCGGAAAGAAGGAAAAGTGGTCAGATGGAGAAAAGAGAGAAGACGAGCACTGTGATAACTCTGTCAAATCTGGGTGAAAATGAAAGAAAAAAAAGTCAGCAGACTTTAAAGTGCAGAGGAAAGTAATGTTCTACCTCACAGAACTACTTTGGGTGGAACATTAAACAATCCTGCTTCTAAAATCTTCATCACATCGACTTTATTTACTGCTTCAAATTTTCCGCCTGATTTATCAGGGACAGCAGGAACCTCAGAAGTTTGGGATGCTGCCGTCCACTTGTGTGGATCTTCTGGCCAGAAGACGTCACATGACACGGCTGAAATTTCTACATTTTTAAATAGCGCAGCCATAAAATATGGAGAATCGCTTTCAGCAGCCATGTATCTCTCCACAGCATCCCAGAGCACAGCCACCACACCCAGACTGCACAAGACGGGGGGGAAAAAGGACAGAAAAGGGGTGGGAGGAAGACAGACGGAGTGAAACGGAGGGGGTGGCATTGTTTATGTCTTGGTGAGCAAAAAGGACGACCTCAGCTCTTTTGTAGCTCTCCAAATTAGAATCAGAAATAAAAGATCGGAGGATGGAGGCCTCTCTGAGGACACACATGGAGGACGATACAGTTTTTTAAATGAGCTTCATGAAATTAAATTAGTAATAGGGCACAGAGGAGAGGTGGAAGGAAACAGAAGAATATAGGAATCTGAATCAGGAAGCTGCAAAAATTTTAAAAAGTGATTTTTGTTTTCAAGGATGACAATAACTGTGATAGGATAACGATGCTCCCAAAATAACATCACAACAAAACAAGCAAAGTCCCTCGTGTCCTGCTGCTCCAGCAGCTTATAGTTGGAGTGGGAGGACAGAACACTGACACAGCGTTTTAAGAGTATCATATTTTTCTAAGTATAAGTTACATTTTTTGCATAGTTTGACCAGGGGTCTGACTTGTCCTCAGTATACAATTTAAAAAATATATATATATATATTGGTTCAAATACTCGTTATTTTCCCTCAAGCGGTTGTTTCCCCACTAACAACCGCTAGAGGGCACTGTAGGTGTGTGTGTCAGTATTTGCTACAGGCAGAAATACAGAAGAAGCACCAACCAAAACAAACATGGAGGGGAATCAGATTGTTCTCCTGAACTTCATGATATTCTATTATTTGTATCAAGGCATTATTATTCTTGCTTTTATTTTTTTCCCTCCTCAGATTTATGCAGGACAACAAGTCATCAAACTGGGTTATAGAAATACACAAGTACCACTAAAACTAGGCCCTGCAGTAGATTGTAAAGATCGCCGTTAAAAAAACAAACAAAAAAAAACTGAATGATCACATGAGCGCAGACAAGAAAATGTGTTAACCAATGCCTTCGTATATCTCTTCAAAATAAATAAACCTGATTTCTTGTGTCTACCATGGATTGTAAATGAGATATACATTCAATGATTCCATAGCGATGAGGATAAAAACTTGATATTAGCTTCTTCCCCTCATGGTGGGAGTGTCTTATTCAGGAGTGTCAAAATCCAGGCCTCGAGGGCAGGTGTCCCACATGTTTTCCAACCAACCTGCCATTGAAGCTCAGGTAATAGACAGCAGATGCAGCAGAATTTCTGGAAAACAGGCAGGAGGCCGGCCATCGAGGGTTGGATTTGTTTCCCCCTGGTTTAGTTTAGGAATATTAGACAAACATCGAGTATTTAGTTTGTTGCAAAGACGCAGCAAACGCAAATTTGAAACGTGAATTTGGTTCGATGTGAAGGCAGCATTATGCCGGGCTTGGCGGTTTGTTCAGAAGTTTTGCACGTTTCTCCCAAAGTGCAACTTATATTTGTCTTTATTTGCATTTTTTAAATTTTTGTTCCTGCTACTTATACTCAGGAAAATACAGGTAAATATATTATTTCAAAGGTAAATTTTGTTTTTTAGAAGTAAATAAAAATATTTAAGAATAGCTAAATATTTAGCTTTTTGAAACATCTCCAGACAGTGAAATTTAACATTGATTAGATGTCAGATGTTTTGGAGCTGCGCTTCCTTAAAATGAAACCAACTTTTACTTTCCCTTCAGTTTAACTACAACTAAACCGAGCATCTCTTTTATTTTTCTCCCTTAGTAATGTTAATGGTTTGCCGGTTGCAGCAGAGCTTCATAAATCTTGTCTTTTCAATTTGAACAAGAAACGGTCGCTCACTGTACGCTTTCCCGGAAAACACAGGGAGGAAAGGCTTTTAGTCGGGGACTTCTAGAGTCCTTGAGCAAAACGCATCAAGAACTTTCAATATATTTTCATTAAAATGATCCAAAAGGGAAGCCTTTCATTTTTATGTTTCAGGCTTTTGAACATCAACGGGAGCAGCTTGTCAATTATAGTGTAGACATCAGTCCCTGCTGGACTGTTAGGAATAAACGCTTTAACCTGCATGGTCTCTCAGCAGAAGAATGGTGAGCCATCGAGATATGCTTCCTTTTTAGTTCAAACACAAACTAAACAAATGACTCTTAATAACAATCTAGTTTGAAACTGTATGTTGCCTACAAGCGTCCTTCCTAGAGAATTTTTTAGTAAGTCTTGATCTATGCTGCAGCCACAAATGCACTATAACAAATGGAAAAGCTTCTTTTTGCATTTATGTGGCTGCATGAATAAGTGCTCAACCGGGAGCATCAAAGCCAGCAGCGTCTGTGTTTGAAGGGTGTGGCTGCAGCCAGCCTCCACATCTACCCTCTAAACGCGGAAATTCGGATGAAAGTGGGAGATTGATGAGGAGATCTGGTGACATTGCAGCTCCCAGTGTGAGAGGAGAAATTTGGGAGAAAATCGAGACAAGTTAGAGATTTAAAGATGGAGAGTAGGAGAGGTGGATTCCAAGCTCCACAACATTCCAGAGCGGCGTTACTTAGCAGCCTCTTCACGAGCGGCCCGGTCAAAAACAAGCTCGGGATCATGCATGGCTTCATAAAGAAGGCCATTAATGAGAACGCTGGGGAGCATTTGAGCACGGGCCAGCTGAGACTCCCAACAAAAATCACATTGGACGTTGTGAAGACAAGCAAAGTCACGCCATGCTTTAATCCCCTTTACGCCCCGAAACCAGGCAGAAAGAAAACCGGGAATTTCAGACCCACAGGGCATGCTCACAGACGCGGCGTGGAGGCTTACCTTAGTTTTTCTGATTCCTGCTTGATTTCCTCTGAAAGAAAGAAAAAACAGAAAAGGGAGAATTACATTCACTTAGCAAAAATAAACTCTAAAAAGGAACACAGAGGAAACGCAAGAATATCATTCATTTATGAGGGAAAGCTTTTAAAGAATTCCGTTTTTTTTTCTTGAACTCGTAGACTAAAATAACCCACATTTAGACATATTTTTAGATTTGCTTTGAACGTAATTAAATTGTTGTTGAATAGATTCCTGTTGTTAACATGAATGCCCTTTTGTCACCATGGCAACAGCCTTGCTTATACATCTCAACTACCGGCACAAAGAAGCCTCCTTTATTGTGCTGCCTCAGCTCAGCTGCTGCATTGTGCCAAAAATATAATACTTTTTCACTCTGCGCCGTGACTGGGAGCCAGACCCGTGTTTGTGACCATCAGAGATCTCCAGGCGTAAAAAAGGAACAGGTGCATAAACTTACTAAACACAGGAATAAAATGAGAGATGGAAAATAAGAGGTGGAAAACAGGGGATGATGAAGTCGGGCTTCCAATGAGGCACAACTGGCAGCGTTCCCACAGAAACACACCTGCGTGAAAAATTTGAGAACGCTCACGCCAATTATTTCACTGCTAGAAGGCGTGGAGTCCTTTCAAAGATTTTGGTTAAAAATATTTAGAAATTGGGCGTCTGTGGGGCTGAATTTAAATGGTTTTCAAACATTTCACTGTTTGAGGAGGAGGTTGTTTGCATGCATCCATTACGGAGCTGTGTGCAATCAATGCTGCTGGCTCATAGGAGAAGTTTGGTGCAGAAAATCATGCAATATTAAAATAAAAGCCAGTGATGGGTATGAGTTTAAAACAACAGCGTTCATCAAGAAACGCAGCAAATCCAAAGACTGAACGTGTGCAGACCTCTCCAAAGTGAGATAAAGTAACTCTTAAAGCCAAAAGTTAATAAGTGAATACATTCAAGGTAGAACTTAAAGAATAAATCGTTTTGTTCTCACTGACTTAATAGTTTCCTAAATAATCCTCCTCATTATGTAAAAAGGCCTCAATGCATCATTATATCTAAAGGGGGTTCAACCTTTTAGACCTCCCACCCCTCAATTACTTCAAACGGAGCGTTTAAATCAAATCCCATTCTGCCCCAAATTAGCCACAAAATGGAAAATGCTAATTTTGGAGACATTATATTGGAGGAAATTCCTTGGCATTTATATTCTACAAGGAGACAAGAAAAAAAACACGAAAAAAGCAGCTTAACTACTACTAAAAACTACTGTAAAGGAGATCAAAAAAAAAAAGAGACGTCCACACGCTAGTCCCATTCTGCTTTTCTGAGAACAGAAATTCCCGTGTCAGACTTTTTAATCAGACTTGCCAAAAGGTTCAGTGGTGAGGGAGACAGTGAATCAGAGTGGCTCATCTCTCCCAGCTTTATCACTAGGTGGAACATATTGTACTTTAAAACAAATTTTGATTTAAGGAAAAAAAAACTATTCTTTCTTCTGAGTGTTGGCTGTAGTGCACATTTTAAACATATTTAAAAACTTGGCAAGAACAAAAGTCAAGATTTATGGAGACACTTCCAAAACTTTTACACGTAAAAAAACATGAAAGAAAATTGCTCATAATAAAAATGGGCTTGATTTGGTTCAAAGCTCCCACATTCGGTTTCCTAATTTCTCCCAGATCAAGATTGAACTAATGTTGCAGTTTCCCAAAACACCACCAGAGGTTGGTGGCAGAACAGAGCCATTTCTCGTGGATTCCTTTGTAAAAAGTCAGATTTTACGTCAAAATATACGCAACATGGTATCAAAACTTTCAAATGTATTTATTCCTATTAGTTACAACTGGGAAAATATTCCTTTATTTCCTTTTGGCATGTGGATGGACCATTGCTGAATTTAACGCTCAACTTTGTGTTGCCTAATCGAGCTTTCCTGTGCTTGCCCCACCTCAGGCTTTATTTTTACTGTGGAGAACCTTACAGATTACATCAGTGATGATCCGTTCAGTACATAAAATCTTGTTTTGTGCCAAAAAAAAAAAAAAAAATCACATTAAGAATGCAGAGTTGTCTCCAATTATCAACACCGTAAAAAAAATTAACAAAAATGTCCACAATATCTGGGAGCAGCCAATTAGACCCTGATGATTTGGGCAATGACATTAGCATGGAAAACATCTCTAATGGGTCAACCTGACGCAACATTGCCAGAACTCTCTTGTGTTTTAGGGCATAGAGTTACTTCTGAAGATGGGCTGTCAGTGCAGAATGAAGCTGCAGTGCCCACACAGACCAGCTAACCTCTCCTCCACCTCGGACTGAGCACACATACCTTTAGGCTGTCAGCTATCTAAATGATCCACTGAAGTAGTTTAAGCTGTCAGAAGCTGTCTGCACTCTGCCCTGGAAAGACTGCAATTTTAAAGACTGTAGAAAATCCAAAATGTCTGATGGAGAAGATTTCTAAGAGAACAAACTGAGAACACCTGAAAGTACAGTATAGACCAGTAGATAGAACTATTACAAGTCCAAATTACTATTTCAAGTACAAATGAATTAATAAAGAGACCTCAATGTCAGGAAGTCAGATGCTTCCTTCAATCCAACAACAAAAACTTGAATTTATTGTGAATAGTTTATGACTCTGTGGACAGAGGAAGAAACTTCCCCAGCCATCACATCCTTTGGAGCAGAATTATTAAAGCAAACATAATAGCCTGAGTCTCTCGGCACAACCAGAGACTGATATTTGACCCCCGCAACGAGACCGACTGTGAAAAATACATGAGCTCACAACAAAAAGCACCTCAAACTGAGGTCAGCTCATGCTAAACAAGCAAACACATTGATATTGCATTACTGTATATACAATGAAATAAAAGGAAGTGAAAAATGTATACTTTTATGGTGGTGTGAAAAGACCAGGAGCATCAGTAGAGGCTAAGGCTGCACGATATTAGGAAAACTTGCAATACTAGTGATAAATACTGTGATATGAATTGAGATACATGACCAAGTAGCAAAACAACTAATACAACATTTCCATTTCACTGCATTAGTTTTATTGTTAAACTATACTACTAATGACCCACGTTGACATTAGAGGCATAAAAAAGGTCCATTTGATTGGTCAAAAGCAAAAATTTAATTTGTTAAATACATCAAGCTGGCATAAACCATCTTTCTGTTACATCCATTGCACAGGCTGGTATTGCGATGACGATAAATTTGCGATGTATTAAGCAGGCCTAGTAGAGGCCTAATGAAATCTGATGAGAAGGATAATGTGTTGGGAGAAGTAGAGGCACAAGAACCTTACAGCGTCAGGTGACAGCCTCCGACTGGACCTACCAGCACAGTCTGATCTAGACAGAAGCATCGCACTCCATTGCTGAACCTGACAGAAAGCCGTGAAAAGTTCCAGGCCGGTTTGATACTATGTTGGGATTACCCGTTTAAATCAAGCTTAAACTGAGCAACAAAAGCTGATCCTGAACTAAGCAAAATAATAGTAAAATTAACATCTGTAAGCAGTACTGATGTATGCACACAATCAGATGGAAAACACTCCTCTCCTGCTCTCCTACTGCTGACTTGACTGCCTGCAGGCTAACTTGAGTCCAGTGACGAAGCATTTCTCAACCCACTAGAGTTCCAGCGTCCAAACTGGGTGAGAAACATAATGAGCAATTAATCGTTTCTGATGCATCCACCATCGATTGAAATGTATCGTTCTTTTAAGCCAGATTGAGCAGCCTTTGAAGACTTTCCCTAATCAATCTGAAAGTTTTGGGGAGGGGTGTGAAATGATGAAGCTGTCCGTCTCAACAGTCAATAACGTTTAACAGCTGGTGAATGAAAAAGCTGAAGCAGCGGTACAAAAGGACCAGAAACGCTTGGAAATACAATAAAAATAGCTTCAGGAACAAAGCAGGTCTTGAAATGGTTCTACTTTGAAAATGAGATGTGCAAACCCTGAAGTAGATCTTCTTAATGCCACCACTTATCCATGAGCTTAAAGAAGAGCCAATTTATAATAATTATCAGTGTAAAAACGCTACATCTTTTTTTGAGTTGCGCTAGACCGTGTTTTCCATTATCTGTTTGGCCACTTTGGTGTTTTTGTACACTGACGGAATGCAAAATGTGCAGATCTGATGTAAAACCAGGTTGGGAGATTATTTGTATTCACCACGAGCAAAGACAAACATAAGAATTCCACTGCAGGCCATCTCGGCTCCTTTTTTTCTTCAACGCTGCAGTTATCTGGGAAAATGTGGTCTTATTTGAGCCTGAAGCTGTTTTGCCTGGTCTGTCACTTTGTAAATATTGAGTCACTGTTTCTTCATTACCTGCAGCCAGGTCTTTTGCATGCAAAGCTGCAGGTAAAGTTGTTTTTTATTTACCATTTCATGATTGAGTATGCTTATTAGTGTTTGAATACAGGTTAGCTCCAGAATTTGTGTCCATCAGAGAAGGCAGAGCTGTTTAGAAAGGCTGCCTGGAAGGCTATTTATAGAAACATGGAAGTTATCCATCTGTGTCGATCTTATCCCAGACAGCAGGATATGGAATATGTCAACAACACTAAAGGGAGCGTGTGTCGTCCTCAAATAATAACAACTCATATTGTGAAATCCTGATTGGTTTACAGTTAACTTAAGGTAAGTCAACACAGAAGGAAGCACATCTTGAATACAAGAATAAAGGGAGAAGAATGCGATTCCTGGACAATATTTTGAAGGTAACTGTGGCTTGGAACAACTCCAAGTGCTGAAGCATTCTGGGAAAAACTCAAAAGCTGACCTTTAATATAATAAATAGCCTTTGATATAAATGTTTTTGATAATAAAATAGCTTTTCTTGGTATTATTCAACATAAAAGGAAATAAAACTAGAGAGAAAATTGCATTTGGTGTATTTTTTCTTTGTTAGAAATTTTTTTATAAATTTTGCAACACTTGTTTGTTTTTGCTTTGAAATAGTGCCATCATGTTTGTAGGGAACATGCATTTTTGGGTTGAGCCTACAGACATGAAAACTAAACTGATGATCTCCGACGTCAACTATATGATTCTAAAGGATGAAATGAAGCCTTCTATTGACTAAAGTTTACTCTGTCCATCTCTGCTGTTATGAAAAGATAGAAATTGATCAAAATAATGCCTCGTTTCCACTGAGTGGTCCAGACCAATCCGCTCCTGGCTGGTTCAGAATGGTCCGGGCAATTCAAGAGACATTTCATTGAATGTTGGACCATAAAGGCAGATGTGGGGTGTTGACCGATGACTAGGGCTGGGAGTCACAGGGTACCTCACGATACGATGCGATACAAGATACACGGCTCACGATATCGAAAATATCGCGATAATTGGTAAAAATCCTCTCTAACAACTAACATTACACAGAAAAACATATTTTTGGGAAAATATATCCCCATTTATTTATTTTAGCTTAAACACAATCATTATAAACAACTTGTCTTATTTTGTGCAACAAATTATAGACACTTTTGTGGAACATTGCTGAAATCAGTCATACTATGTCTTTGACAAGCGTTGACACCAATTCAATTGGAATTATCTGCCAAATGCAATGTTAACAATAGTAAACATGATCCGTAGTGCCACTGTTTAGTGCAATTTTGGAGTTAAGCTATCTTTCCAGCTACATGCTAGCTGTTTTGGCCAACTCAGGCTTTTTTCAGTTTTTTTAGGCTAATTTGGCATTTAACTAATATTTTAGCTGGCTATTAGCTTCAGCGTTTTCAGCCATCAGCTTCAGCGACTTCAGCTATCAACTTCAGTGTTTTTACCCATCAATTTCACCCTCTTCAGCTATCAGCAATAGCATCTTCAGTGGCCAAATTCAGCTTACAGCATTTCCACTAACATTCACACTAGTATTATCACAGGTAATGCTATATATCTAGTTTTCTAGATAAGCTAATGATGGTTCACATATATGTTTCATTCACTGTAAGTATGGCCCGATTAGCCGAATAATCGTAAAAGATAATTGGTGATTAGTCGACTGTTAAATTAATCGTTTGTGGTAGCCCTACTGTACATGTGTTACGTTTTGTGTGAAGTAAGACTTTTTTGACATGGCAAACTACATACCGGTAACTTCCTTCTGATGCCATCCTTCAGTCAGTGGTCTTTTGAGGAACTGCAACTGTTACTTTTTAACTTTTTAAAAACAGGCTTGATTTTATAGATGCATTGTAAATGTAAATGTAAGTAAATGCATTAAATGGTCCAGCTTTTCCTCAGTTGTAGGAACTTATTTGACTAATTAAGGGACACAAAAGCCTGTGATACACATCTCAACTCATCCTAGTACTGCCATGTGGATTTGGAGGGACTATTAGGAGGCTATATAAACATCTAAAAACCCTTCAAGACTAGATAAAAGCTGTCTAAGACAATAAAGCATTCACAATTGATTAAAAAAAAGATCCCACTAAGTCTGTGAAGTGAAAATGACAGCCCAACTGGACCTTAAAAGTGACATCATGCCCATACTTCCTATTTTAAGGGAATTTATTTACTAAAACAGTACCTGGTTGAGAATTCTTGCAGACCTAAAAGGCTAGATAAACACTGATTCCATAGAGACTTGATTTTCCAACAGGAGATTCAAACAAAGTTACAGAAAAACCAGGAACATATGTTTATTGAACGCGCAGATCTCAAAAACTCCCATGAGAGCACAAACATCTTTTTATAACAGGGACAACACAAGCTACAGATGGATGCTTAACAGGTAGGAGGGGGCAAAATAACAGACAGCACCCAGGAGATGCTCCGCACCACGTCACAAAACCAGAGGCAAGACAAACAGACCCTTGGGAGGGGACAGCAAGTTCACATACAAAAAAAAAGGACAGAAAATGCAGAAAAGGCCAGCATAGAAACATCACCCGCCTTCTGTCAACTGTAATCTTGGTCCAACATGATAGGACAACATCATCACAAGGTTAGCAGCTAGACGCTGCATTGGAGGTATTGTTTTAATGCAAGACATTTACATCCCAGCGAATAAAAACATGCCTGCGCGTAGACGCAGTGACGAGGTTAGAGGTGAATACCTAACTCACTTCGCATCATCTCAATGAGGAGCATGAGCCAGATAAAGGGCATCCAGCTCCTGCTGCACCATTTCCATTTCAAAGAGCCATTTCCATTTGACATCCATCACATGGTTAGTGCCAGACACACCATGCACAGTGAGCTGCTACAGACAGCATGATTGAATTTACCTCATAAAGAAAAACAGCAGACATGCTGTCTTTTGACACTTGGACAAATAAAAATCAAAAAAAGGGTAAAAAAAAAAAACGTCCTTTGAAAAGTACATAAAATTAACTTAAAATCATATTTTGAAAGCTTAAAATAGAGCCCAAGTGTTGAGCAGTGTCTTAAAACATACTTTTGAAAAGTTTTACATTGATTTAAAGCTTATTATCAGTTTTGTGAACATGATTGTGAATTTATCATGAAAAACAAATTTCTAAAAACGGTTTGTATAAACAAAAGCAACAAAAAAATTTAATCTTTTTTTTTTTTTTTTTAATCGGAAGATATATTTATTGTGTCAACTACACACTTTCTCATGCACTAATAATTACGGGTCAGCTGCAATTACAATGGACAATCTGATTAGAGCTAGATCTGAGACGTTTCTATTGTTCAGGGTGAAAGGAGAGGTTCCACAACAGTAATCAGACTCAGGAGGGGGTGAGAAGGTAATACTGGCAGAGGTTTGCGGAGACTGAATGAATAGTCCCATTTGCACTCGCTCGTCTCACCAAACCCTTCATTGGACATCCATAAGCCCCCGTCTAATCGCTTGTCTTGCTGTCGTGGCTGAATCAAGCCTCTCATTGACATTTAAGCCAAAAAGTTTCAAGCTCCCTCCCCTTCAAACCTTTCATTGCTCTACTTGTTTTTTAATGACTAAAGTTAAGATATTTTTTAATATCAAATCATGGTTAAATGTTTTTTTTATACTGCTTTGTGAACACTATTAATATAGCGTTTTGCACCAGATGGAAATAAATGGTGAGTCATGGAATACAGTATTTGTAGCCTTCATGCAGCCTCCTCAACTCATTCAGGCAGAAAAACCTTTTCTAATCCTTCTTACAGCATTGATAGCCTAGTTTTACTAAGTATAACATTACATACGTAGACTTGTGTGTGCTTTTGATGGCATTTATTAGTTATTTTGAATGTGTTTTAGTTTAACGGCTAACAGGAAGTTAACATGCTAAGCTAAGCAGCATCTCAAGTGAAGATTTGGGTTTGCAAGTTAGCCAAAAGATTCACGACAATGAGATTTTAGTGTTTTTAATATGTTGTTCTTGTTTCAATTTTCTCGTGAAAGAGGATGAATTAAAAGAAAATTAAGCTCAAAGTATATATTTTTTTTAATATATATTTTTAAAAAAAATTCTTCAAATTTTTGTGAATCAGGAGTAGATGCTGTGGGAAAAAAAATCTTGTTTTTGTGATGTAGAAACTACAATCGAATGGTCACAAGCTCCTTCCTCCATTCCTTTCTGAAGACAAAAACTTCAAAGCTGTACGGTTAGATAGGTCCAATATTGCTCGTCATTTTTGCTGCACCGGTAATCTTAGGTTGGGGTTATATTGGGTAGGGCTGGGCGATATGGGATTTTTTATATCACGATATAGCTTTTTACATATTGCGCGATAACGATATTGATCACGATATAAACCAAATAACTATATTTGAATACTTTGTGGCTCAAAAATGAAGTGTAAACTCATCAGCAGGTTGTTTAAATTTAAATATTAATTTCCTATCACACTAAGCATAACAGATCCAATGGAAATTATGCAACTAGTTTTTTAATAACCAAGAATATATATATATAAATGAACGAAGCTGAAAATTAAAGCAAAAGCTTTCAAGTTTCAAAAGTTTATGAAATAGATACTAAACTGTTTCTTCAGTTCATTAAAAAACAAAGCATTAAGTCTACAAATAAATTCACATAACAAAAATGTATTAATGTACTACAAATTATTTTTGTTGTATTTAGTAGAGGTGTAACGGATCACAAAACACACGGCTCGGATCGTGTCACGGCTTTAAGATCACAGTTCAGATCATTTTTCGGATCAGTAACAAGTAAAAAAAACAACAAGAATAAAGAAGATAAAAGCCTAAAATTACTTTTTTGAAAAGTTAAAAATATATGTTTGAAAACAAAAAGGTACTTAAAAGCATTAACGCACAAATTTTGAACTTTGAACATAAACAAAACTTGTATTTTCTGATTACATGTACATGTCTGGAGAGAGAAATGAATGCTTAATATGCTATCCCGCCAAATTAAACTGCAATTTTGAAATTAAACTTTCATTATTTTTGGTATTAATTGTTGTATTGAAACTAACTGTGGCAACATTTAAATATGTCAAATAAGTATTATTAACCATAGTACATGTCCAGGTGACGCACTGCCACACCCGCGTATTTTCTGGTTAATTTTGACCCTAACGGCTTGCCATAGCTCTAAATACATTCCCCTGTCGGCTCTCGCCAGCTGGGTGCAGGAGTGCGACAGCGGCCGCTCCTCACTGGAAGGTCTCCTGAACTCAGACAAGGAGATGTGTACCGATGTTTTTATTCAGCTCTTCAAAATAAATCAATCTCTCGGTATCCGCGTTCTTCACGAAGAGTTCCAGAAAAGTTTTGACGGAAGCTTCTTCCAGACGCAGCGGTGCTTCAGAGCCACAGACTTTCTGATGACTGACGAGCATCAAATCTGACGCTTGTTAAAACTAATAGTGTACAGTAAATTAATTGGACGCCAAATGCATTCGCCGTGGACAGAGAATTGTTTGTAATAAAGCGCGCGGGGCGCGAGGTCTGCAGCGGCAGCGGGGGTTGCGGCTCGTGCGCGTTTGTTTACCTTTCATGCAGACGAAGGACGCGGAGTGGAGTCCAAAAAATGACCCAAATGAGAGCTAAGAAACACAATAATTAGATACAAACACTTACTGGCGACTAGCTCTCTAACTTTTACTCGTCAAATAGGAGAAACTGTTCGCTAGCAAGTGTTATTTGCGGACCCTTCAAAATAAAAGTCTATCGCGATATACTCATTCTTCTATCGAAAAAATGTTTTATCGCGATATCAATAATTATCGTTTTATCGCCCAGCCCTAATATTGGGCTGTAAACTAGTGGGGGGAGCATGTATGTTGGGAAGAGGAGGCGGAGTTGCTCCGCCCCAATAATCCCACCCACATCTCAGACCTGCTCGTTTACATGGGTATGGGAGGGGCTGCTGCTGAGAGTGCGGGTTTTTCAGAGGATTATTCTTAAATGCATGAACGGATCAAAATACTGCTTTGGGGTTCGTTATAGAGAGGAATTAACAGTGTAATGCACTTAAAACCTCAAAAAGTAGAATTTTCACGGTTCATTGAAACAAAAAAAGATATATAGCTAATGTATAAACAACCATTGACTTTTCACTTCCTCACAAAAGCTTACCGGTAATTAAAAAAAAAATATGATATTTGAAATTGTTTTTTTTTTTTTTCAAAATGTTGCCAATCTTAAACACTATGGGTATTGTATAAAAAAAAAACAGAAACACAAATAATTCAAGTGGATTAACCATAACTTGCTATAGGACATCACAAACAAAGACACAATCACCACTTCTACAAAGCATATTCATTTGCTAAAGCTACATAGAAAGATAAAATAATTCATACATATAGCAATGTAGCCTTAAATTCATGGGTTTAATTAATTTAGCTTTTTTTTCTGGCTTAAAGAAGCCACCAGTGAAACTATTAGTTGTATCATTTATAAAGGCATCAGTAAAAAAAAATGTAAAAAGCCAGTGAAAAGTCTGACTCATCTTAATTTTTGGCTGCCCCGTGCTTTTAGACCTAAAGCTTGCTCTGGCATGTTAACCATTCCTTTACTCACTGAATGATGAAGACGAGGAAACATTTGAGGTTAGAAGCAGCTTAAGTTTCTGCACTTAGCCTCGGAAGGAAATATGCACGACTGGAGACAACAGGCCTTTCATTTCTCCATGTAGGAGCTGCTTTAATGTAGAACAATTTGTCTCTAAACATTACCCCCACACTTTAACCCACCAAGGTAGGGCCTCTGATTGTAATCTAATATAGCTATATTGAACTTTAATTGATATTTTGTTTATTACAATTAATGATGTAATAATAAATATTCAAGTACATTTATGATAGCTGTGTACCCGTAAAGGATGGAAGACAAATTTAACCCAAAACAGATGCACACTTTTACACAAAAAAGATTTTTCAGCACCTTGATGGTGGAATAAATAGATAAATTGTGGATGTCTCCTTTTTTTCCCCACATAGAAAAATTATTCATAACTGCACACGCAAGACCATTCATCAAGTTCCGCTCTGACACAGAGGAAGAGTTCAAGGAAACTAATTCAGTGTCATAAACACTCAAGTGAAAAAAAACGAACATCACTAAACTTTGAACTGCTCATAGATCTATTTCCTCGCCATGTCTGACATTTTATAGGTAAGCATCAGTTAGACAGTGATCTGTTTCCTAAAGGATTCTCACGAAGATGCTTTGAAAACATGATCAGACACACAAGTAATCATCGCTTTTATATTGAATCTCAAAGAGTGCAAACATTACATTAGCATCCACTTCACAAGCCTTAAAGTGCGGCCACATCTTTTAAGAGTCACGGTCAACACTTCAATTAAAAACGGGACCTTCTATGACCCGGTGCTTTCCACTGGTGCACATGTGCTGATTGGAGATGAGCTTATCAAGGAGGAGCATGCGTTCATCATTCTAGGTCCAACCGTTCTGTCAGTAAAGAGAAAGGTGGCTGGTGCAGGCTGCGGCCTTGTGTTCTGTGCAAAAGAACACACTGCAGTATCTTGCTGATTTTTATCAGTGTTTACAGCTTTAAATCAAGGTTCTTCTGACCTGGTTGGGATTGTGGAGGGGGGATGCTGAAAAGCTATCACTAGGTTGACCACTGAAGAAATAATAAATGAAAATGACATGTTTTCCTCTGAATCATATTAACCTTTTTGTTGAGTTTGTAGAGAAGGGTCATCCTAGGTTACCTAAAGATTACTAATTCATTAAAATATTAAATTTACTGTATTAAAGTTTTAAACTTACAGTTTTTCATTTTTCCATGTCCAACCTATGTAGCAAATTCTCCCAAACACTAAATCCTCCATCAAGCCTATAATACATACAGTACTGTTAATGTTTTAAAAAAAGATGTTAGGTGAGTTTAAAAGTACCTTCTACTTTAAAGAAACCATCATAAGTTGAAGTCTATAAAATATACAGTGGTTTAGAAAGTAGGGAAGTAACTTTGCTAATATTTATTAGAATAAATAACTTAAAAAAAATCAAATTTTTGTTGGATTAAACACTGATAATTACTCTTCCCTCCTGTAATTCATGTGCTACAGTCTACAATTTGTCAAAGTGTTCATGCTTGATTTCCTTTCTCCTTACCCTTAAGGTAGGCATTTTTCCTAAATTTCAACATCTTGACTTTTGTAAGGTATCACATATACCATGTAAATCCATAAATTAGGTGAAATTTTTATGGAAGTGACACTTGCATGGTAATAGGATGAGGTTTTGATTAGGATTAAAAATACATATTACCAACATAAAATGCCTTCACTTTTGTGCTTGGATTCACATACATTTATGCGAATAACATCAACCTATTTTTATAGTGATACGCCAGTCTCAGCTTATTTCCATCCATTCCTGATTCAAGGTTATGTCAGGAAAACCTAGTGACAATGTCACAGACAGTAATGATTATAATAAATAAGTAATACAATCACAGCAAGTCAGATAACAAATAAATAATAAGATTTCAAATGTCTGGTGCAAGGAAAGCAGCTTAAAACAAGTTTTTCCCATTCACCTTACAAATGGAGTATGCTAAAGATTTGCTAACATCTGCTAACATAGTAGAGATTGGTAAAGGGACTCTCTTAAAGATGACTTAGAGTCCAAGGAGCTGAAGGGGATTATCTAAATCGCCCAGCATTATGGGTAACCCAGTTGTTTGATATGCACCACTACTTCATTACTGCAAAGATTCTTAGATTATGCATCACTTTGATCCATATAATTAACTTACTAATTTACTTGATTTAATTAATTATTAAAAACCTAGTTTGGCAACAGCAAATTCTCTTCACAATTATGACAATAATAAACCTCTACAGAAAAAAAATAGGAACATCTCTACTAGTTGGAATTTAACCTGTAGCTATACCAGCAGATTAGCTTTCAACAACGCCATTCAGCTTTGCATGAGGCTAAAGGGACACCTGTTGGGATAGGTAGGATGTCACTGCTCTGAACACAGGCTTTGTTTGCTTGAAGGGGCCATGTTATTCCCTCATTTGGAAGAAAATAAACTGGCATAACAAAACAAAGACAACCATTAAATAAATAAGACTTGCTTTGTTTTGTGATAACCTTTTTAATATTAAAAGGTGGATTTTTAAAAGATAAATTTTCACCTAAAACTGAAAATCTATTCCTTACAGTGCACCTGCTAGCAAATGGCTTAACAAAGCTAACAAGTAAAGCCGCTAATACCCGGATGTTAAAACATTTTTCAAAATAAAAGCTAATTACCTATTAGTAAATGTTTTCCTTGTTCTTAAAATAAACATTTGCTTCACTGTATCATAGCTGCTATAAAAATTAAATATCACAAAGACGTAGTTTTTCTTTACATGCATTAACTTTTATAGTAATCTTGCTTAATCATGACCGGAAATACTCGCGTAGCTTCCGGCAAATGACACATCTAGCATAAAGGTGCTACTGTCAACTATCTAACCATACTTAATGTACAATAAACAAAACACATCAAATAAAAGCCCTGACTAACCGGTGATTAGGCAGGTGAATGAATAATAGATGCCCCCCCAAAGGAAAAAGAGCGTCTATAGTTGGAACAAGAGCTGTTTCAGGAAGACGCTCGTACCTTTCACCTTTATGAGGTTAAGTAGGTTCCGTTGGGTCGTTTAAATATGTTCGGTTTAAACCCAACTGCGGCGGTGGGGGGTGTAGGTTTTTTTGGGAAGCTGACAGTAAAGCGAAGGAGCGCCAATAACAACTTGTGGATAACGTTCGGCCTGTTCTCTCGCTTCGCAGCATCGTCTCGGCGTTGCAAACAACCACCCCTCCCCTCCTGCACCATTTCCGTGTTTCAGACGGAATCATTTCTATGGATCCCTTGCCACGTCAATAAATACATGTTCACCCCGAATTTTAATGATGGACAACACTGCAGGGGGAGCGCGAGCCCCGGAATGAACTGAAAATACGCCAAACGATAGCCGGTTAATAAGTGAAAGGGTGCATGACGTGCCGAAATCAATGAGTCCAAGTCAGGAAGACCGTGACGCCAAAACAGCCGAACTTACCCAATGCCACCTCGCAGGCTTTGCGCAGCTGTGAATGGTGAGCCTTTTTCACCTCCTTGTCGGCCAGAATCTTTTCCAAAGCTCGTGTGAGGAACATGTTTTTCGTTTTTTTGCCCTCATACATGTCGCACCGGAATCTGTCTGGCGAGTTCAGCCTGGTCCCGGTGGGGTCTTCAGCTGCCTCGAACGGAGATGTATCCCCTTTGACGAATGTTAGCCGCAGGGGGCCCTAACAGACAAACATAAATAAACCCAGAAGGTGGGGTAAATCCCTCAGATTGTTCCTAACGACCTGCCTTCTGCGCCATGTTGGAGAGAGGAAACGACGTCACGTACGTTTGGGAACGGCCGCAGTGAGGCATGAGGGAGAGGGGAGGCGAGCGCGAGCTCCATCCAACAACAGCCCTTCCCAGGAGTTTCCGAGCGGAGAAAACCCTAAACTCTCTACAACTTCTCTTTCGATAAACATCCTAAATGATTTGAATCTGTCTTACAATATGCAATGCCTTAATTTGTCTTACTTGCAGTTATTTATTCATTTTAATTATCCACTCTAATTTATTTTAAAAGCATTCTCAGGAGTATTTTAATTGTGATTATGTCATTTTAGCCTAAAAATAATAATTAAAAAATATTGAGTCGTTTTCTAGGACGTAGTTTCAGCAGAGCTGCAGTGGTTCATTAGAAATGCATCTGAATTATGGGCGGGACTGTTTGGGAGGAGCACCCCCCAGTTACCCCCTAGTAACACAACACCCCCCCAGTTGCTGAGAGCTCTCTGTTTACACTACCTAGCTTGCTTATGGTGACTTTTGCACTTCACCCAACATTACCAGTGTAACAAAAAAGTGGAATATTTTCTTTTCAATTTTCTTTGATTTCTTTTTAATTGTCCATTTGCCTTTCCGATCATCCTTTCATGTTTTTTTTTTTTTTTTTTCAATTTTTTTGTTTCTAGCAATTTGGAAATTTTGCTGGCCATCATATTTGGGTGAGCAGTCATGACATTGAGGGGGGCATCCCCCCCATCCCATCCCAGTAAGCATAAGTGATGGAGCATTTTTTGCTTAGTTTGGTCAGCAGTGCAACTTAAACTCAAATGAGTTTTTGTTATTTTTCCATGAAAGACCACTAGAGGGCATCGTAGGCTTTTATTTAAGCATTCTCTACTGTCAGCAGTGCAGAAGAAGAAACGCTGGCCTCGGCAGTGTTGTTCAAAAGCGACACATGAGAAAGCGTTCAATGGATTTAGTGATATAAATAGTTTAATTGACTTGTTAGCATGTTCTATGTGTAAAAAATAGTAAACATGGAACCATTAAACAAACCAACTTCCCTTTTTGATAACAATAACTTGTTTTTTTATTGACAATGGAAATTTTAACTTTTCAGTTTTCTTTGTTCCTGCACATAACAAAGCGCATTTAATTTGTTTGCCTGCAATAATTAAAAAAAATATTTTCAAAATGTTTCACTTCCAATGAGAAGATTTGGCCTGTTCATTTTTCTTCTTTTTTTTTAACCAAGCAAAGTCGGTTTCAATTATTCATCGTCTATTTTTCAAACCGACTTAATCCCTTTTAGGGTTTTGGGGTTGCAGGAGCCTATCCCAGTCTCTGTAGCCTATAAGGATTGATACATCCTGGACCATTCGCTAGCCTATTGCAGGACTACGTAGAGATAAAAAGTACACAACTCACGTCCACATCAGAGACAATTTAGTCACAAATTGAATAAAACCCATACAAAATCATGGGGAACATGCCAGCTCTACATGGAAGCTGGGATTTAAAACAGTCAAAAGAAGAGCATTAACCACTACACTACTGTGCAGCCCCTTTATTTGTCTTTTTAAAATGTAAATGATGGTCCATCTTAATAACTACAGTAATATTTTATCAACAAACGTAAAAAGGATATTTTTCCTCTTAAATTTAAACTTGAAAAATTTTAAAGGGTTGCTCTAAAAATGAATTAAGTTTGGACCATTCTCAAATTAATTGTGTAATAACAAACAATACAATACATTTCTAATTTTTTATTTTTACTTTGATGTCAATTTTTTTTAGTTTAGTTCAGTTCAGTCAGAGAACAGTTTGGCTGCAAGAATAAGTAGAACTTCAGGGATAGCCTTGACATTTTTAATTAATAATATTAGAAATGTATTTTTCAGTTTGTTTTGAAAATGTTTGCACAACTCACTTAAAAGTATTGAGCCTTCTCCCCACATTATCATCAATCAGATTTATTGCAGTTAAATCTAAAGAAACATGTTAAACACAATCAAAATACAGATTTTACTAAACAAAATAACCCACTTTTTTACTAATTTATAGTCATTTTTTGCTCTATGTTTTACCTTGCCTGTGAGTGTAAATACTTACATATTTATTCTTCCCACACCCACCGCCTTCTGCAGCATCAACAAGCATTCAGTCCAGAACCAAACACACAAAACCTGGCAGCCTGACAACAGATTTGGCAGCACTGAGAGCACTTTCACTTTAAGCTGTCCTGTCCCTACCTTTTATTTCCATAAATGAGAACTGAAGTGATGATTCAGCAGCTATAATCATTAAGTTAAAACATGTGCAAAATAATAATAATAATAATAATAAAAAACTGAAAATCTGTTCTCTGTTAGTGCTGCTTGACTAGAACACTGTTTACTATCAAACATGGGCACCAGCATGTAGTCAAAACATTGGTTTAACACAAATATGGGGTCAGAAACACCTCATTTCACAATTTATCTTATTTTATTAAAGTATTCCTATGAATTTGAAAAAAAAAATAAGAAAAGAAAAGTGTGAAATAGAAAATATGCCAACAATTAAAACAAATACTTTGAAAAAAACCCTATAAAACAAAATATTTGGAGTCATAAAAAAAACATTTCAAGTATTACTTTTTCAGTTTAAGCAAAAGTAAACATTTCTAAAGCCATACCTGAGTATAGACAAAAAGAGGTCATTACAAAAAGAAAATAAACCACTCTAATAAAAACATATATAAATAATGCATAAGAGTGGAGTGTGAACATCAATACAATAGAGCAGGGGTCTGTAACCTGAGGCTCCAGAGCCAGTTGTGGCACTTTGATTTTGATGAAAAATTCTATAAACCCCACGTAATAATAGACTTGTCACTTCAGTTTTGTTGTTTATTTTTAGATTTTTAAACTGAAGCTTTTATTGACAATTGTTGACATTACACTAAATCAAGAGGCACTGGGAGCTTTACCGTTCCTCCAAAATGTGATGTATGTGATGTACAAGATGTATTTTATTTAACTCATGGGCTGTTTTCAAAAGAAATATAAAAAATATAACACTTTTATATTTCAATTACTGTAAATATTAATAAAGTATGTTTTATAAAGGAATGGGTTAAAATATAAAGCCACAAAAATATAAATAACTCAAATGGCTCTTTTATTGTGAAAGGCTGCAGACCCCTGCAATAGAAGATGGAAATCCAAATAATCATGGAAGTACGGGTCGTATCTCATCATGGAAGAGGTGCTTTGTTGACATGGCAACCTTTTGTTTTTGGTTTTAGCATCCAGCTGGACTTCATTTCTCATCAGAAATGTACATTTGTGTAAACAGACCTAAAGGAAAAATATAAATCAATTGAATTTGTGCTTCGACTTTCCTTTTCGGATCCAGATCCCACCTGGGAGGAATATGAAGTCATTCGGCGATCAGCTTCATATATATGGAAATCTGTCCTTGTCTGGGTTGCACTTCTTTAGCAGTCCTGATGCGATGGCTTTCACCGCTCTGGTGGTCTCCGTGCACGTGGGCTTGATAAGTGACTCGGGCAGCAGGAAACCGAAATACCCCGTGTCCCTCAGCTCAAACGCAAAAGCATAGGGGATCCCATTCTTGTAAGCCCAGTCGATAGAGCTGCCAGAGCTCACATCTGAAAAAAATAATTGAAAAGCCCCCCCCAATCATTTGATTTTAGGAATTATTTTGCATGATGCTTCACTCAGGAGCTTTATTAATTACAAAGAGGAAAAAAAAACTGTACATCTTTTAAGTTTAATTAAAATCTTGCTAAACAAATGTAGAAATTATAACATGTCAGTTCTAACTTTCCAACGGAAGCCTGGATGATATAAAAAAAGAGAGCTTACAAAGAGTTGTGGAGGCGGGTCCATATCTGTACCGGACTCCGTAGGCAGAATATAAGGCTTTGACAGCACTGCTGGCTGCTGACTCCTGCACAATAGAAGCACATTTTAGAAACACTTTGCCTTTTCATGAAGTTCAGATAACATTAACAGGATTAAACGGGATAACTACACTAGCTTTCATGGGTAAATAGGAAAACATACACCGTCTTACCACACAGTTGAAGTTAGGGATCATAGCGTACTTGTAGGAGTACGGGTAAAGAAGCATTTGTGCATAAGCGTGGATGGATATGTATGCTTTAATGCGCTTCTTGTTTTTGCGCAGGAACTTGGCGACAGCTTTGACTTCAGGTTCAGACTCGGGGAAAGGGCCGCAATACGTGTCGTCACACGGATGAGAGGAGGCGCCCTCATCTGGGATAGGACAGAGATAGAAAAGGAAGCATTGGAACGTAAGAATCCATGAATGTCATTAATTTCTACAAAAAAAAAAGCTTTAGTGGAAGCTTTTTATGGAGAGAAAATAGTTCCATCTGATTTGTGTGTGCGTGACTCTTGATTTGTAACTCATACAATTCAATTAATTTATATAGCCCACTATCACAAAACAGTTACCTCATTGGGCTTCATAATATATTTTGTGTATAACTCTGTGCACTTGCAATTGTGTATTCACATATACAAAAACAAAAAGTTTCAAGCTGCTGTAAATTTAAGTTGTGCACATACAAATTTGATATATTTATTTTTTTTATTTTTAGGTTTTGTATTTATGAATACACAATTGCTAATGCACACAGTTACGCACAAATTATATTGTACGAGTTGCAAATCAAGAATTACACACACTCAAAGCCAAACTCATGCACAAACAGGCAGACACAAGTTACAAATCAAGAATTACAGCACGCACAAATCAGATGAGACTGTTTTCTCTCCATAGTTGCCAAAGGTGTATTAATATAAAACAGGGTGCCCAAACTTTTTTGCTGAAAAGGCCAAAATCTGAGTGTGATCCCAATCCAAGGGCCAAATACAATATCCTTTTGCATGTCATGAAATAAAAGGAGAAAAACAATAATTTGGTTTATTTTATTTGTTTGGATTCTGTATTCTGTATAAAAGCATCGGAAGTGACCGTGATGGCTCTTGGGAATTTCTAACACAGGATAAAGTCCAGGACTGACTCACTTGTGGGTTGTTTCACCCATAGCTGCAGGCAAAGAAAGTGCTAACAGCGCCACCCCAAGTCCAAAAGTATATTACAGCCGTAGAGTTTTGGAACACCATTGATAACCAATAGGAAACGGGTAAGGGGTTTTAACTGAACACTCCACAGCTTCCGCAGCAACAACTTGGTGGGCCAAAAGATAACCTTTGATGGGCCAAATTTGGCCCGTGGGCCACAGTTTGGGCATCCATGATCTACGAAGATTAAATTTTCCCTACATAAAAATACATTTTTTAGACAAAGTTTATTCTTGTTACATCCTGAGAGGTCCAAAGGGTTAGAAATGAAGATACATTTTGTCAAGTTTGAATTCTAAGATATTTAAAGCACAATTCCTTTATGAAAATTTAAAGAAGCTAAATCTGAAATAACTTTAACGCCACATTCCTAGTGCTGTAATTTTAATACTTGATCAAATGCAGTTCCCTGTTTTACAAGCAAGTTTATTTTGCAAAGTTTATTTACTACAGACTTCCTTGTAAATGCATTGCACCTTTAAATAGCAGAAACAAGGTAAAAGTTACCATCATAGAAATAATTAGCATGACTTCCAGTTCCCTCGTATTTCTGCATTTCTACCCTTAGCTTGTATTACATAGCAAGTATTTCTCTTTTTTCTCGTTTTATATTTTTGTCTTTTTCTGTTGTGATCTTGTTCAAGTGCCAAAATAATGTTGCAGTTTTCAGACTCAGAACCAAAATATCTTTTGTTTCTGTGTAATTTTGTGTGTTTTCTAGGGTTATAATAATAGGTTAAATCTGACCTCCTGCCATTTTAAAACACTCACCGCACCATTTCACCTTCCAGTTCCTATTAGCATCCACCCCTCTGCAGTGAAACTTGCGAATTTTCGACCGTGTCTTCCTCCAAAATCGATCCTGCGGGTAAATAAAAACATTGATGTAAAACATTAAATTCAACATCACATCTAACCTAAAAAATATTTCCTTTTAATCAATCCAAAGCTGTGGTTGCAATAGTTAAATGCAATTTTCAGACATACTTGATTTGGTACACACAATAAACAATATAAATGTTTTACTCGCAAAGACCTATTCAGAAAATAATTGAGTTTTTAGTGTATAAAAATATTTTAGGCTTAGCGCCTAAAAATGAAATCCCTTTGATTAAATAATTTAAACATAGAGGACGTGTGGCACCGTGTTCCAGCTGTAATGATATCCATCCACATTGAAGACAGGCATGATGTAGAAGCTGAGCTGGTTGAGGAGCCGAGTCATTGCAGAGTCATACTGGTATGAGCTGATGGCCTGCAAGAAACGAATCATGAAAGATAAACTGAGAACTACTAGAGGGTTATTTAAAGACTGGAATTTGATCACTTTTTTTTAATCTTTTTGCCATGCGTTTTGATTTTTTTTTTTGCATGCTTATGCTATTCTTCCTGCAAATGAGGATTGAAGTCAAGTAATCTGGGCACTGGGCTAATTCTGCTTATCTGCTACTCTTTAACCAGACAGGCCAAGGTTAATTGGTTTACGACCTGAATGAGAGGACACTCTGACCTCCAGTGGTTTGTTTGAGAACTGCACCACAGTCACCATTTGTTTGAAACATCATTTCCTCTTTTAGAACGAAATCCTCCAGCATAGTTGTTTCTCCCTTTTTAAATTGAGTCTCTTCCTGCAGTAAATCTCTTTCCTTTCCCCTTTTTATTATAGCACTTTTTCCAACTCTGCTGCACAAATGTCAACACTGTGGCATCCCCTTTTTCGATTTCACTGCCTGCCTTTTCCCCCGTTCCTTATCTCTATTCCTGCCTGTGACCTGAAAAACGGTCTCAGCAAAACACGCCAAGGCTCATCTCAATTTCAAAAATCGACATCTGGAGCAGGAGAGAAGGCTTTCACCGCGGTTTATAAAAAGTCTCCATTTCTAGATGGAAAGCGGGTTGACACATTTCCCACAATGCACGAGATAAAATGCTCAATGAGATGCAGCAAAAGTGCAGCTGCTCTAAATTATAACAGGCATCGGTTTAAGACTGCAAAACAAGCATTACTTTGTAAAAAAAAAATACTAATCCCTCTCCTGTTGAGCATTAACTTTGACTCCTTTGTTCACATTTATATAAAAAGAGGAGAGAATTATAAATCCAAAAAGCTGGAAAGCCTTCAAAAGCTCAAAACTTATCCTGACACTGTTTTACTCTCAAAAAAATACATTTATTTGTTTTGAAAGCCTCAGTTCTTTAAATTTAATAGACTTTTCCTTTTATTTTTTGACTGGCTCTGTGCCGCAAAATCCCACTCATCTGGCTCATTACCAGTGCCAAAATATTCATGCGGTCTAAGGGTGTCTCTGGACTGGCTCTTACTCTACAGTAAATGGCACTGTGTTGAGAGGGTGAAATGAAACCCTTTCCAAGCGACTTTTTTTCACAACTGTGTGTAAAAACAGCTGTTTTTTTGAGAGTGGATGCATGCAGGAGTTTAAGAAATGGGGTACATTTTCCTGTAAAATCCTCTTTACAATACTGTAAAAAAAGTAACTGTTTTTGGGTTAGATTTAAAGGACACACATACCTCTTTGACAAACCACTGGCAGAAGGCTGGTCCTATCCACTCTCTGGCATGGACTCCACAGTCGATCCACACCGCCTTCTTCTGATTTCTCTTTCCTAGCTGACAGAACACATAAAAACAGTCAGTTTTAAACGCAAACATTTATACTTTGTGCTTTCTGACTTACCTGAAGCACATAAAGAGGCCTCCCTTCATATGACTTTCCAACAGAGAACAAGCCAACTAGGTCAGGTTGCGTTCTGTTCATCTCAAACATCCAGCTCTGGATCTTAGAGGCAGAAAAAAACTTTTTATTTTTTGCACTGTTGGATGTCTTGATGGATTTGTGATCCAGCAGTCTGTGTAAATAAACTTGAAAACTGTGAGGTGTTTTAAGCAGTGTGTGTTTTAAGTGGAGGCAATCCGGCTGCAAAGGGAGTAATCTGTGGCTTAAAAGTAATGTTTATTTTGTGCTTGAGATCAATGGAGTGTGAGGGACAGGTGGGAAGATTGTGGCCTTCTCATTTACCTCCTCCAAAGAGTGATAAACTTCGTAGTCGTACTGGGACTCTGCCCTCCGCTTGCGAGAGGAGCGATGCCCCGTCTGCTTTTCAATTTCTTTCTGCAGATTGGAGATCAAAACCCTGTTTGGAGGAGAGATAAACAAGATGCACATGACAGAAAATCATGCAGATGATTCAACTATCCATGTTTGAAAGAAAACTAGCTTGAACTTAACTTTTATTGAGCAGAAATGAAATGCCTCATTTTGATTTTCTCACTATTTTCTTGCAGTTTTGACACTATTATCTATAAAACTTAGCTGATAGATTTCCACAAAAAAACACCCAGAGCAGAAAAGATGAGGCGTAGTCAACAAACTCTCCATCTTCTTCTTCGGTACACATTTAATGCATAAGAAGCTCATGAACTCGTAAGTAAAATGTAATTTATGATGCCTCGTTCCCTCAAAGCCCTCTCACCAAGCCCTGTGTGACGTCGAGTGAACTGTTTTTGACAAATTCTCAGTCACAAACTCCGCTCTCATCCTCAGAAGCGAGGTTTCTCCCAAAGGACGAGGATGAAAATGGAAGTTATCCTAGTTGCGGTTGCTTTGATAAATCTCCATCGTTTCAGCACTAATTTTCATGAGGGATGGTGCAGGGAGATGAAAGAGCTGCTCTGAGGAACAGATATGGAGAGAGGGACTGTGTTTATGTGTGTCCCCGCTTTGAGGGGGAATGAAAGCTTTCGGATGGACCACTCTGCATGTGCGAATCGTATTTCATGTCTGAAGGGAGCTGGTAACTTCAAGGCCTGTGGGATAACACACATGTGGAAGGATGGAGAAGCTCTGGTGGGGTTGCTAAAACAAGAACTACTCAGCTGGTTGTAGTTTCTGTACTTACTGATATGAGATTTTTTGGTCGGTTAAGCGCTTGTGTATTCCTCGTATGTCGTGATGTTTCACGTGAACATCCACAGATCGGTTCTGGTGAATTAGAGAAGCACTGTTGGGTTGCCAAAAGTCCACCTGCAGTGAACACATCAGAATATTCTTTTATATGTTCAAATAAATTAGCATTTGAAATAGTAAAATAAATTATCAATGACACTTTTGGATAACACCAGATAAGTAAACACAGGGACAGATTTACCATTAGGCAAAGTTAGGCGATTGCCTGGGGCCCACAAATCTCTGGGGCCCCAATATAAACATAATTATATAACTCTGTCATAAAAAATACACTCCAAAGCAGTGAAATGGTATAAAACCGATCATGGGAACGTTTTTTTTGTCCACCTCCGTCCCCCTACAAAAATGGAATACTCCAGTCAACAACAAATTCCCACATTGTGTGGTAAATGTGTCCACAGTAACACTTTAGATGAGGGGCTGTAAAACACTCTGTTGACAAGGATGGTTCATACATTTGTTAAGTTTGTAAGTAGTTCATTGATATGGTTTTTGTAGACAATGATCTCACTTAGATATTAATGAATCTTACTAAGTTTGTTAATAAACCTTATTTGGCTTATTATGCCAATGTATGTCTTATAAACACATTATTAATGATTATTAATGTGTTAATAAAGCTTGTTAAGGAATCTTATTTTAAAGTGTTACCGTCCCCACTAACTAACCTGTTCCATAAATGCAGTACATACATTTGCATTCCTAACAATTTCATCTTTATCCTCAATTTGACTCAAATTGCTACCCCTTCAAAACTAATATTTTGTGATTTTGGTATCTGACTAAATATTCAACGATTATCATCAAACACTTTATATCATAAAGTGTGCCTGACATAAATTAATGTGATGGTCAATTTTGATCAAATGAATCTTCTTTATTTGCTTCAAACATCCCCCTAGTTCTGGAGAGTTCAGAGAAGAGATTGAAGTTTAAAAAACAAACAAATTATAATTAAGAATTGAAATAAAAGAGCAGAATTGTTTGCATCAATGTTAAACATTTTAGAATAATTACACAAATAATTAGCTCAGATTTGGAGAGTTTAGCATTTTTTAGATGAAGTGAATCTGGAAAATATGGCAGGTTTTCTGGGACAAAATCCCACTTTTGTTTTTTTTTTAATCCACTGTGACCCCAAATCTGCAACAGATGTACCAAAAAAAATCTTACCAACTGTTGCACACAGCAAAAATGGATGAATAAATTAAATAAAAGGATGACTTTCTTGTTTGCTAATCGTTTAGAGAATGCAAAGCAGATGAGATGAGCTTTTTTTGCAGCCGACAGGTATGAAAAGTCTCATCTGGAAAACTTTATTGAACACGTCCAAATGGTTAGGCATCCCCCCTGTTTCCTGTTAGTATACTGCAGAATCCAGAACACCAAAAGGACCCTGTAACATCCCTAATCAGATTCTCAAATAAACGGTTTATAAGTGTGGTTATAGACCCCAATTATTTGTCCGCTTTAAAAATCTTTCTATCACCGTGTCCCTTGATGTTTATTTTTTCCAACAGGCTTATAAAGAAAATTCTCAAATTGTGTTGTTTTTGTTTGAACCGGCACCAGCAGCGGGGAACGGATCCAGGTCTTAAAAATAAAGGGCGGTCTCTTCTTTAGGCAGATGGAGGCGACACAAACTCTCGGTGTCACCTCAATGAAAACAAATTAGTCAACAAGCGTGAAAGAAGATGCCTGTAAAAAAGTAAGACACAGAAAAAGAAAATAAAATTTATAGCTTGTTTCTTTCAAAAGGGTGGGAAAAATTTGTTTAACAAAGTTGATTTTTTAGAGTTTTGCAAATAAAAATTCTTACGTCTACATTTTCTTAATCTTACTCAATTATCTTTTTTTTTTATCAAGTAGACATTTTTGTTGTAAAGAAAAATACATTCACCATAAATAAGTTGCCAAGATTATTGCAATTTAGTTTTTAGGAGACATTTTTGCAGTGCAACCGACTGATAAAAGCTCAAATTTCATGTCATTTTTTAGCAAAAACAAACAGTAAATTATAGATGGTCTCACTTATCGAGTAACTATCCTGTTTTTTATTCCTTTCTATATATTTTTATTCATAGGAAGTAATTCAGTGAAGCTCTATGGGAAATAATTAGTAGAATTTCAGTAATTGTGTAAGAAATTTGAATAAATCTTCTTTTTTAAAAGTCTTTAAGAAAGTTCCATAAATAAAATAAAATGTATTGACATAAACCCTTTTTTTCTCTTATTGCATTTCTCATATATTCCTAAAATGAAATACTTAAATTAGAATTGTTTTTCTTTCTATTCCTCTGAATGCTTTTGTGAGGGTCAAATCCCATAAACAAAGATATATTTTCCATCAAACAGCATCTGGAGCAACAGCTATTTTAATATAGAAAAGTCGCTAAAACAACAAATTGATTTTATTTTAAAAAACTGATGTCTTTGTGCAGGCCGAAGCTGAAACCTTTTGACTGGAGGCACGGCGGTGTGACTAAGCTGCAGGGAGCACACTTCCGCAGCTGTCCAAACAGTAGCTGCTGCAGCCTCTCTCCGCCCTGCAGCAACACGTTTGCTGCACCTCCTTTCAGAAAGGTCAGGCGAAACTCTGACCACAGGTCTCCATCTGTCCTGGTAAACACGTATAAACATTCTCATGTCCTTCTGTGGCCTCTGCCGTCCTTTCCCCGTATATATGAGGGGTCACTCGCTGTGAGGTCACAGCAGAAAACACAGAAACAGAAGCTTGTGGGAAATTATTAAGAACTCATCCTTCAACTATTATCCTCCCTTCCTGTATAAATAAAAGCAACTTATATTTTTAAATCTAAGCTAGAAATTAGATTTTTAATTGGAATAAAACTTACTAATAATTAAGAGTTTATCAGAATAGACCCACATTTTAACCCTCCAAATCAAGTTATAGTAACAGAAAAAAAATGATTTTGGGGGAAAATTATCTTATGGGTTAGTAATATACAATTCTGACTTTTTTCTGAGAGAGACCTTCACATGCTGTGAGTTATGAGATGCTGCAGATTTACAATATTGGCCCTGTGTGATAGGCGACCACTAAAAACTTGAATATGACATGAAAACCAATTTTACTATAGGACTTTTCAAAACAATGAAACAAGGTTAAGAAAACTAGAAATAACTAGCATTAAGCTGTTGCAAATCTGCAACGCCTGCCCAGAGTGGGTTAAACTGAGAGAGAACATTCAACATTGAGCAAAATATTTTACTGTATTAATTGCAGAAAATCTGTTTTTCTTTTTTTTTGGGTTGACAAAAATAAAACTTATTTTTATGGTGCTGGTTTATTCCAAGAAGAACGGAGTAAAGAAAACTTTGCTTGAGCCGCCCCCAGAGATAGTTAATGACTTCCAAATGAGTGTGGGCAAAAGGGAAGGGCGTTTATGCCCCTTCAAATTTCAATATCTCTGGAAGTTTTTTGAGTTTGGAAACTGAAAAACATCCAGACACTATTAAAAAAAAAAACACCCATTTTTGTCTGGGAGTTTTTTTTTTTTTTCTTTTTTATTGGGAAGGCAATCTAAGTATCCAACCATCAAGCAGGAGGCATGTCTTAAAAGTGAGCATGTGTGCGAAGCGAGATGGGAACAAACCTTCATCAGTCCCAGAATTCCCTTCAGGGCTCGGACCTCCTGCTCATTACTCGGAGTAATCCTGAGGACTCGATCGCTGCAAAAAGAAAGAAAGAAACACAGTCATACGAGTGTTGTGTTATCGCTGGAATCAAATTGCCCTGAAGGAGTTTCTACAGCACTTAAATCCACTTTGATCAACTGTGGAGTGCACCTCATTCCAAAAACATCTGCGCTCTGGAGTCGTGCAATGAAACTCCACTTTTGTGTGAGCTGAAGGCGACAGATTTTAGATGGTAAATAAGGGATTTCTCCTCTAGAATCCAGTAAATAACAGAGCCAATGACCAGCCAAGTTATCTGTCTGTGTTAGACACTAAGAACATCATTATAGGATTATATTTCTAGCTCTGCAGGCGGCACCTGGAACAGGTTTCTAGTTGATCCACTCAGTAGCTGCAGTTGTTTACATTGCAAAAGTCCACCAATGTTTTCTTACACAAATGCTGCAGCTTTATTTTTCTTAATATTCAACATCGAAATACAACTAAAGCATTTTTTTTTTACTTATTTTTGCTCTGTTAAAAACAACACTTATTCTTTTAAAGACACAATAAAATGAAAAATAAGACCTAAACAATGAGTCTCGTTACACAAAACCCTAGACTGGTTAGTCATGATAGGTTTTTGATTGAAACGCTTTAAGCAGATAATGCCTACCACTTAAACTTTAGTTGCTTTTAAAAGCCTTTTTAATCTGACTTTATAAATAAGATGGCGGTAAAATAGTAGAATAGTTTTCAAGAGGATACAAAAGTTAACAGAAATGTAAATGTTTATGTATTTTCTGATAATTGGAACAAAACATGTAAGCAGAGAAGCTTGACAACGTTTGTAACTCAATCTGAAAAGCACATCCTTTATCTTGTCGTGCAACCAAACAAAGACTTTTTTGTTAATCTGGAGTCTTTAAAAACTGCAAATCTTAAAGCTTTTACAGAGGAGGCTGCAGGTTTCAATAAACAAACAGGGGGGTTTGGGAAAAATAAAAGACCATGGGGTCCAGTTTTAATGGAAGGAGACAAAAGGGTGCAGTAAAACATCTCAAATTAGCAATATTTGACTAAAATTGAGAGAATATAAACAAATGATATATTCTGAGTTTAAAATAATCAGTTTGTGTGAACTTTTCTTTCTGTAAGAAATATCGTTATTCGTTTTTTTTTTTGAAAAAAATAAATCAAATTTTCTGTTTCTTTTTTTTCCATTTTTACAGTGGATACACTCTATTGGATGAAATCAATGAGTTTATCAGAGAATCTAACCCAGGGGTCTTCAACATGAACCTCTGGAGCCACAGTTGGCTCCTTCATCCCTCCATTGTTGCTCTTTGGGTTATTTCAGTAGATAACATGTATAGTTTTGACTAATTTCTTTTAGTTACTTAATTAGTTTCTTATAGTTTAGTCATTTATATTTAGATTTTGTGCCAGATAACTGAGAAAATGAAACCAAGACTGGTTCGTTTTTAGAATAAACTTAATGCACATCTACATTTAAAAAAATATGGATTCTACACCAATGTTATTACATTTATTTTAAATGGTTGCCGCAAATTCCATGTTTGACTCAGTTTTCTTACATTTTAATTCAAGTAAATCTGCTGCGGCAGGAGGGTCTTACAGTATTTGACACAAGGTGTATTTTATTTTGAAAGGACACTCTATAATCCATTTATTGTAAATAAAGTGTATTTTTCTAAAGAGTGAGGTTGGACTCTTACACTCTTGCTTGGTTTGGTTCAGTAATAAACTGGCCCAAATGGCTCTTTTAGTGTTAAAGGCTGCAGACTGCTGTTCTAGCCCTTGAACCAATCACGTATTTTATCACTAAATGCTATAGTTTAGTACATTAATTTGCCTGTCAAAGCAATATTTTCTTTTAACAAACTATTCAGTTAACATATTTGCTTTGCAGACTGTTGCTCATAGGCAGAACTATCTGAGCATCAGACATGTTTGCACAAAATATTACATTTTGAGATCTTAAAATCTGTGTTGTGTGAGACAGAACGGAAGTAGTTTTCAGCAGTGACAATCTCCCCCTGCCCCTACATCAAAGGCTCTTTTGAAACAGGCTATAAATATCTTTACATACCTAAAGTCTTCTTGTCTACATTTTTACTCAGATTACTGTTCAACCTAACTAACTCAACGTCTTATTGACTCCAGAAATGTGATACACACACAAAAAGATGAGTTTTTCTTGTCTGTAAATCAGAATTTGGACCACACAGGCTGATTCAGCAGGATATTTGACCTGTTTTGAATTGGGTTTAAACTGAGTTGTGGTTAAGTTAATAACTCAAAAAGATTTTCCATATACTGAAAAGCCATGAGAGTGAACAAAATATGAGATTAACAGAAATCTGTCTAAAAGAGTTTTTCTGTTCATTCAAGATAAGAACGAGACTGCAAATAATTCTGGAGTGCTCTTCCTGTCCTGTCTGTCTCTGAACTTGAACAGCAGTCAGGACGGCCCCCATAAATTAAATGAATGAGAGAAGTGCGTGAACTCACCCTGCGTAGCGGTTGTTGTACAGAAACGCACCGGCGGGACATAGCAGGGAGCTGCAGATCATCACAGACGCCAGTAAAGCGGGGACGTGGAATGCGCACCTATAACCCAAAATTCTCCTTGACCAGAACATCAGAGAAGAGCAGGAGACAACGTCCATTGTGCAGCTGGTCAGCCGTGCGCTTCCGGAGCGCAAATGGATCATTTTGCGCTCTTGGTAACCCTCTCCACATGTGGCGCGGATTCACACCGCACCTCCGCTGCAACAGTGGAGGGAGTTTGCAGGTTAGTTTTTGAAAATGAGGAGGGTCAGAGTCACGTGGTCCCCAGTAGGCGAAGTCAAAACTCTCCATCCCGCCTTGAGCGCCAAGACAAAGATTTGTGCGCACATGCGCGTTGCGCAAAATACGCGTAAAAGTGAAGAAATTGAGAGTTTTTTGGTTTAAATGCTACTAGTTTTAGTAAAATCATTTTAAAAAACAGAAATATCTTAAAGTTTTATTCATTTGGGAAAAACAAAATCCCTAAATAAATAATTTAATGCCCATTTAAACCTCTTTGAATGTGATTTTTTTTCTGCGTAAAAACAAAAAAAAAGTGATGAGTTGGAGAAACCCAAACAGCCTCGATTATGTTAACTGAGCTCCTGAGTTGGAGTTTTGGCACGAAACCTGCTGGAATTCCTCTGTGGAGCTGGAGATGACTCTTCCTTTTATTCCAGGCTTTTCGTGCCTCCGTTTGATCCTCCACTTATCACCCAACACGGTGATTAAATGTTTAAGTCAACCGCCTGCCTCCTCCTTTTGTGAGTGCACGGCAGCGGCGCATTTTTCTCATGCTTCTCTCCGGTGTCAACAGCGGGCCACCTGTTTTTGCACCAATTACTGCACAAAAGTTCCCCAAACACACCCTTTCGCTTCCAAACAGACGCAGCACTGTGCGCTCACTGGAAGAAAAGAAGGATAAGAAAAAATAAATTGTCTCGAATTACACTTGATAGAAGCTGCTGTTTCAAATTACCCGTGGATAAAAATGTCAGAATGGCACATTTATGTTGTTATTCAGGTTGCTTCAAATCGAATTTAGAGTTTTAAGCAGAAATATCAAATATTCAGTAAAAATGTCTTTCTTTCAACCCTGACCAGGTCTGAAAATAACAGATCTGTTATGTTTTTTTTTAACAATTCACAAATATTATATGCCCTTCCTCATTTAAGCCTTAAAGCAACCCCAGACCATGACACTACCCCTGCCTCGCTTGACAGGTGACGTCAAGCACTGCAACAGCATTTTTTCAGATGTTCTGCTACTCACAAATGTTCTTCTGTATCGCCATATTTGCTTCAAAATGCAAATTATGAATCTGTTTTAGAGTTTTAAGTGGAAATAACATATTTTATGTGATCTGACAGGTCTTCTGTTTTTGTTTTTTCCCCCTACAAATACCTCCTCCTTATTTTGGTCATAACAGAAACACTAAATTAAACTTTTTAAAAGTGATTTTCTGAAACCAAATCTTCTTTATTATTAAAGGAAATTCAGACATTACATTTAGAAGGTTCAGTTTTTCCCCAAGTTTCCACTGAAAGTAAAGACAATTTTTCCCCCCAGTTCTTTTTTTCAAGTTTCATATGTCATGAAACCATATTTCCAGCGTGTCGTGGTTTCCGATGGTGGAGGTCCAGACAGTAAGTGTTTTAAAAAGTAAAAATACAAGAAACTGTTAAGAAAAAAAAGTGTGTCTGAGCTGCAGTGACAGCCGCACACAGGGACATTCATAAAATTATGTTTTTACTTCTATGCATATCATGTTCGGAGACCTACAGGGAGAACACAAACACTGGTACAGTAGTGTTTTTTTTACATTAAGCACATGTAGGGTACGGTGATGCATGGCACTGCCTGGAGTCAGTTTGATGTTGTTTTCTTTACTCTGGACTGCATTCCTGTGTGTGTGGTACGTGTTTCAGGATCTGGGTTGTGGTCTGAAGGACTGAGCATCTCTTTAAGATGAACCCCCAACAATCTTTGAGCAGCATCCAGGCCAGAGACAGTCAAGTCTTTTTCGTCTTTACTCTCACAATTATTGAATCGTATCGTATCTTGGATGGTTGTAAGTAACTATATATGTGTGCTGAAGCTCGAAATAAGTAAAATTAAAATTAAAAATCCTCATTGACTGGTAATAATTTTTACAGCTTGGTATAGAAAATGCAGTTAAACCACGGCTCTAGATGAGTTTGAAGGAAGAAGTCAGGATTCCAAATGGGGAACTGATGGGTGTAATAACAAAAGGTTCCTCAAGAACAGTCAAAATGCAAGATAAATACATTTTAGAATTTTTATCATAAAAACCAGGTTTTATCTACTTTTTAGCAAAAAATGAAATGAAAAGGATTACATTTTTATATGACAAAGTCTGATTTTATCATTTCCAGTTCACTGAAACTTTAAATCTGGTGTCACAAAAAAAAACCCCAAATCATTAAGGTTTCCATTCTTTATTACTGAAAAGCGAGTTTTCTTTATGATTGCATTCATGTTTTTGTTTTTATCTACTTCGTAATGCTAATGTTTAAGTGAAATGGTAAATGGTCAAGACTTTTTTTTTCTTCTCATGACGGCTCAAGGCGTTATGGTTTAGTCTCACATGCATTTACACACTGATGATGTGCCACCCAGAGCACTATGTGAGGTTCAGGGTCTTATCCAAGAGCACTTTGGAAAATAATACAGGCAAAAGTAACCAAACCTACAACCTTTTGGTAGAGGTCGACTGCTCTACTTAGGCACCAAAGTCGCCCCAAGTGGAAGACTTTTGTGACAATCTTCTCTCTTGATAAATAAGGTTTGACTGAGTGACCATCAATGACAATGTTTCTGGGAATTTAACAGCTTTTGATCAAATACTGATAATAAATGACAACAAATGTGGGTAAAGGTAGGAAAAGTGGGAGCACACACCCAAATTCTTTAATACTCATTGGATTGCTGATAATTTTGCAACCATTAAGTTAAAAGGAACTTTTGTTTTTACGTTTTTGTTCCCTTAGTTGTTTTTAACTCTTGATAAATATTTAATTTAGTAAAGTTTTTTGACAGAAATGAGGCTTTTACTGTACATTTGCATCCAGTTTGTATTTGTCTTTTCTGTTTGTTTATGATTTGCATATCCTATTTAATGTCATTTGAGTTTGCCTTTTGGAGTATTTTATCAAAACCACCTTTATTATTTTGCAATAAAACAGCCTTTCTTGCAGGAAGAGCTCAATAATTATATTTCATTGTTATGGAAAAGTTGGTTGCAGTGAGTGTTGAGAGTTGGCATTTAACGAAAAAGCGTCTAAAGGAAAGAAAAATGTCTTTTTTGGTTTTCATTCACATCTTACATCATTAAAAAAGAGGAAAAAGTCAAAAAGTTTAAACAAAATCCATGCAGTCGAGCAAGTTTGTGTCAGAAACTAACCAGGAATTTGTTGCGCTCCTTATCTTTCCTCTACGCACCACTGGAAGAAAAACTGAAGCCCATTCACCACAATGCAGTGATTGTGACCTGCTGGAGCTACAAGCTGAGAAGAATGATCTTTTTGTCACAGAAAAACTTACAAACTTTGGAGAACAGTTATAGTTCTATCAGTGAATGAGCCCCTTTTCTGAGCCAGCCTGTTGCATGAGCTTTCTCATTCTCCCTTTTGAGCTTCCATGTAGGTAAATTGGTGTTCCTACATGTGTGCACGTGAATGTGCCCTGCAACAGACTGGTGACCTGTTTAGAGTGCACCCCGCCTTCATCTAATAGCAACTGGTTTCAGCCACCCCGTGACCTCGAAAGGGATTCAGAGGATGGATGATAAGCTGCAGATGGATGGATGACTTAACTGTCCAATTTGTTTCCCGCTGATTTATGTGTTAAAATCACAAAAATAGTCGTTTGTTTTTCCTGCTATGAGCCTCTGCACAAAAATAATTATTTGCATCAGCTTAAATTAACACTGTTATTACCCCTTGTGTTGGCAAGCACTAAGTGTTTCATGCTAGATGACTCTCTTTTACCCACATGAAGAATAGAGGGAAGTCTTGGCAGCATTTCCCAGTTCATAAAGATTTGCTAAATCACCTGAGTGATGTTATTTCTACAGATCAAGTCACAATAAAATGTAATGGTTCGGAAATTCACCTGAGCTGTGAACCTAAAACTGCAATTAAGCTGTCGTTCTGCAAATGTCACAAAGAATCCACTAATTCTTTTTCCCCCAGGATTGAGTTTGGATTTTTTTCCAATCCTTTACAAATGTCAGCAAAAACCAACACTGCTCTCTAGTGGCTGCAAATGCACTTTACAAGCAAGTTAACATGCAGTACCTCTTTTGACCACTAGAGTATGGTGCAGGTCAAGATTTATTCCCATTTAAGGACCAATCCATAACTCACTTATTTACAACTGAGACCTATAGTAGCTAAATAAACTCTTCCTCTGGTGCTGGTAAAGTAGGCCACCCTCCTTGTTTGTCTTGTCTCTGCGGACAATGTTGGATTAAAGTGTCTAAACTTACACACAGCTCACTCACAGTCTGACATATTATTCTCTACCTCATTATCTCAACTCCAGTAAAACATTTTTGAATGATTGTTTAAACCGGAACAGTTTCAGGGGTGAACGTGTTCCCATTTGCACCAAATTACCCTAATGTAAAACATAAACACTTCACCTGCAAGAAACTCCTGCAGTGAGAGCTGAGAGTCAGAAGGGCTGCGGTAAGTGTTCGGTTCACTGAGAGGAAATTATGTCCTGATTAAAGCCTGATTAATTACACGACATAGTTTATAGATGCATGCTTGAATAACTTGTCTCACAGCAGTTTGTGCTGGTACAGCTTGTACACTTCAATTCAATGGGATGTTATTTAACTAAATAATTACAAAAAACATCACAATTATTAGTTCAAATGTTTTAGAAAACGAGTTTTCCCAAAGGTGGAGCCACTTTGACTTACAATGTTTACACAAAAAATTATAGTTATTCAACTATTTTGCAGTTAAAACCAATTATGCAACGAAAATAAAGCAGAAAATATCAGATTTGCTCCAGTAGAGCCAACTGTTCTTAAGTAAAATGATAAAAAGAACAATGTTGGTTTTCTTCTGTGTTAATTTTCATTCTTGCACACATCAAAACATGGAAACTCATTTTCTCTGTTTGCCTGGCCACCTGTGTCTCACTTCCTCTGAAAGTAAGTGTTTTGGATTCTGTGTCTGCACTCTCTTAGTAAGGAAACTAAAACAAAGGGGCAGTCTATGGAGAGGCCTGGTCAAGAGTTGAGAGGCAGAATATGATTAGTCAGTAAGTCACTGAAAAATACAAGCTGCGTTTCATGGAAAAGGGTCGAGGAGGATTATTTTTCTTCTTTTCCTCTTCGCTCAGGTTTGCCAACAATTTTTGGGAAAGCATGGATCATTTTTATATGTATATATGTACATATTTTTTTAAACTATTTTTTCAGTTTGTTCATGAATTGGAAAAACATGACATTTCTTTTTTGCTGCAGACTTAAGATCATTTAAGTTGTATTTTATAGAAGTTGAGCCTTCACATGATCAGTCAATAAGGAAAAGTTGGTAAAGAGACAAGATTTTGATTATATTTTTTAACCTGCTATATGAAAACATTACATAATCCCCTTTGTGTTTTCATTAGCTGGTAAAGAAAAGCTTTGATTCTAACATTGAAAAAAATATATACAATACATATATATATATATTATTACAGTAAAGTGGCAATTTTGTTTTTTCTGACTTTATAGTGTGCTCATTATTTTCTTTCACTTTTATTAGGCTATATTTTAGAGACTAACACTGTCAAATAGAGGTTGAAAGGATTGAAATAAATACATAAAATGCACACTTTTAACATAATATGGGCTATGTAAAAAATGTTTTTCAAAAATATAAAGAGGCTCCAAAAATAGTTTTTTTTTCGCCCCTAAGCGAGTGCTGTTCAGTAAGTTTTTATCAAATTCTTCTCCCACAGAGTTCAGTTTGGCAAGTTTATTTTATTTCGTTTGTACAGACAAAGTCAAATAAAATTGTTACCTTTCAAATTAAAGTACCACTGTTCACATCTTGAGCATTTCAAAAGAACAAAACCGCTGAAGTGGTGCGATCTGCTTTTATTTTGACATCACAAAGACGGAAGTCACCCGCAGTTTTCGTCTGGATTTACTCTGGTCCAATGGAGAGAATATGGAGAGAAAATAGTCTCACCTTGATTCACGCTTAACTTTGGATTTGTGCGTGCGTAATTCTTGATTTGTGTGAAACTTTGGATTTGTGCATGTGTAATTCTTAATTTATACTTAACTTTGGGTTTGTGTGTGTATAATTCCTGATTTGTGCGCAACTTTATATTTGTCTGGCCGTAATTCTTGATTTGTACGTAATTCTTGATTAGTGCATAATTCTTGATTTGTGCATGCGTAATTCCTGATTTTTGCACAACTTTGGATTTGTGCATGCGTAATTCTTGATTTGTGTATAACTCTATATTTGTGCGTGCGTAATTCTTTATTTCTAACTCGTGCAATACATTTTGTACAAAAATTATTTAAAAAAATACAATTTACACACACACAAATTAAAATTAAAACAGCTTGAAATTAACTACACACACAAATCTTAAAAATTATGTGCAAGTCGCTTACCAGGCAGATCCAAAACCACGCTTACACACAAATCTGATGTGAGACTCTTTTCAAGTCTCTAATATATGTCTGTGAAGGATACGTTTAAATGCTGCTAGAAGGCTGGGTCATCAAAATGTTCTTATCAACCACTTTGAACTTAGATCGTGAATAATATCAGATGAAACTTGACATGTTCCCACTTTCTTAAAAATATATGCCCTGATAATTCATAAGCATATTTGTTTGTAATTATGCACAAGGCATATTAAATGTGTTACAAATCATGTAACTCATGTAATATACTTTGTGCATGAGTTACAAATCAATAATTGTTCACGCATTGAAAATTGCGCACGCATGTATCAGGGTGAGACTATTTTCTCTCCATACTGGTCCACACTGTTTGGAGGAGGCTGGGACAGGATGAAGGTTCAAGGAGACACATGGACTCAACTTTAATCGGACTGCCGTCGCAGTAGTGTTCAGCCGCTCAGTTTCTCACTGTTTAGTAACTTTATTTGAAAAAAAAAAAAAAAAAAAAAAAAAAAAAGGAAAAAGTCTTTTGCTCGTGGAGGAGTCGAAGACGCTCAGACACCGGTTGCTCCTCGACTTTGGAACTTTTTTTTTTTGCCCTGCATCTGAATCCCGTTTTGTGATGTGAAACCGCGAGCGGCGGAGGCAAATAAAGCACCTTTCCTCACTTTTAAAGCCCTAAAAATGACCGAGGAGAGCCGGAACGAGCACAGAGCCGAGAGCGGCAAGGACCTGGAGAAGCAGCTGCGGCTGCGCGTCTGCGTCCTGAACGAACTCCTGAAGACAGAGCGGGATTATGTCGGGACGCTGGAGTTCCTCTCTGTGAGTATTGACAGCAGTTAAAGCAGCTCAAAGTGCATTTTTTGTTTGCAGAAACTCCCCCAAACTGATAAATGCTGAAGTTAAATGAATCGGCTTCTTAAGTATGCATGCTGCATGCACTGCTTTTTCTTCTCTTGAATGATCCAACTATTATATAGAGATATCTGCAGCACTTTGCTGTTAGTCTCCATCCTTCTGATGGAGATCTTATCCCTGCAGCTTGCAAGTGTGAAATTGGAGGGGCAGGCACAAAGAGGCACTGCACAGTTGGTGTCCCCTTTAATCCTCCTCTGAGGCTGCTCATGGGATGTTTAAGTCTCACATGGGGTTATTTGACATCTCCCACACTGAATGGGTTTATGTGGTGATTCTATGTTCACCAAATGGATAAAAAAAAAAAAGTCAAATATATGTATAAAAAAAAATCCCCATTGGAGTTGTGGACACATTTGAATTCATTCAAGAATTGAAACAGATGGCACCAAAAGTTATGCAATAATAAGCTCAAACTCACTCAGAAAATTGTGTAACAACTTCTCTTCCCTGAGTGAATTTGTCACACCCAAGCAGCTAACTCCTGTCTTGTGCTGCGCTTGTTATGACTCCATCCCACAATTACCCCACTTGCCACAGAGCATAAAAATCACATGCGAAGGCATATGCTGCCTCATCAACTCCATATGGTGGGAGTTTTGCCGGAGGCAGCACAGGTGGACTCAAATGAAAACCATTGGAGTTGGCCACACGTCTGCAGGATCGCAGGAGTCACGAGCCTTCTGGTTAACAGCACTGCAAAAACTGATCCCAAACTTTAAAGCAGAATGTGCTTCTTTGCAAATAAGGCTTCTGTCGGAAGAAGGGATCACCAAGTGTTTAGTGTAGGGCAGGCATGTCCAAAGTATGGCACAAATTCCATTTCAATAAACCTGCAGACTCCTTTCAACACCTTCTAAAAGCTATGTGTATTTATTGATTGTGGTTGACTAAGTCAGCCATTGAAAACCTGTGGCAACACTGTTGTGTGACTCTTCTGTGTCACGCACAAGACATGCTATCTCAACAAGCTAACTGGTAATGAACTGTATGAAAAATGGAAAATAATTTTGGTAAAAAGGTATTCAGATGTACAGGATTTGTTTTCTATATGACGAAATGACTTAGCGACAGTCTGGCGACCTGTCCAGGGTATTCCCTGCCGTTGAACCAGTAGTAGCCAGGCTAGGCTCTGGCAGCCTCGTAATCCTGAAAGGCACACAGCGGGATAAGAAGATGGATAGAAATGAAGAAATGAGAAGTATGCAATTGCAAGAAAATGTTCGTTGAAAAGTTCACTTACATTTAATGGAATAAAATAGTTCAAAGAACGACTGGTTGGTCCTCAACATTTTCACCTCACCAAGGTAGGAACTGAATTGATTCCCTGTCCCTTGGACTACACCATATTCCTCCAGTCATGGGGCATTTGGAGCTGTGGCGGTCTCCGAAAGTGTTTTTTTAACGAGTAGCTGTAGCGACTGTCCGATGGAAAGGTGATCTGCCTCGCGGATGTTCCGCGGAGGAGAGATATATTTCTTCATATAGATGTGCTCTGAAACACATATGTTTACTTATAAATGTAAGTAAAGACTTTTTGCGTTTGCATGACTTTTTAACATTTTAAAACTGACTTTTTGTATTTTCTGAATGCTGGCAGCTACATATTGATGTAGATGACCAGTGATTATACATGATGTCATCAACATCCAGATGTGAAGATGGTATTTTTCCATATCTCTCCACTTGGATGGCAAAATTTATGGAGACGGGAGAATTCAGATTGAATCTGCCTCTCTGAAAAAAATTGGAGGACCCCTGGTTTAGTGTCAAAGGAAAGACGGAGATGGCGCTTGCATGGGGGAATGTGTCCTCTGAATTTGCGATGTGTTTTTTGAGATTATTATGTCAATCCTTTATTCTGGATTGATGAACAGTCAATGAGAGATCTGGTCAGCCCTGTTTTAGACGATGATAGCAAAGTTGGGGGACTGAAATTGCTCTTATGTCCAGCTGCGTCTTCTTGGAAATCCCGCAGAGGATTGTGGGAGACCTTGAAGACGATCAAAGAGTAGCCCCACTGTGGAGCGGGGTCACATTTAAGACTTTCATCTGACCAGAGAATCACACATTGGACTCTGCCTCTTCCACTGCATGAGGCAGCTTAAAACAACACCAATCTGTGTGTCCTAAGGTCAAAATGCTACCTCCCCCTCTGTGTGGGACTTGGGGCTTCAAATCCAGAGGTTTCTGGGAACCAAATTGAGAGAAAACTTCCAGAGGGGTGAAAGGGAAGCGATTTGTGATCCCACAGTAGATATAGCCTGCAGGAGGGTAAAGGGAAGGGGGCTGTTCTCTCTGGGAGCTCCTGGGCTCGGTGCCTTTCTTGTTAACCATATTTCCTGGAGGAGGAATTCCTCTGAGGCTAGGAAATGTTGCAGAACAATGAGGCTCTGGTCAGTTGGCAAAGTTGAACTGAAGAGCTGAGATTGCTGCTGCTGATCTGTGGGACCTAAACACAATACCCCAAAGACGCGTTTCACCGCTATGGAAAGCAGTGGATGATTAGAGTCAACATGTCCCAGGACAGCCTGAGCCCATTGTCTGGGATATTCATTTTCTTGTGGGAAAACATACAGATTAAATATTGGGAAGTCTAGAATTGGTTTTCCTAGAGTTTGTTTTTTTACATTTGGATCCACCTTTTACCCTCATTAGAGTAAATGTCAGAAGTAATCGTTGGAAAGCTCCAGGAAAGCTGTCTGATAAATCTCCTTCGTTTTACATAATGAACAAATTTAGGTCCAGATAAACGGGCGGCGGTGGACGCTGGTGTTTATCTTGGACTGCTGCAGCGAAATGACAGTTGTTCTTAGCAAGTGGTGCAATGAAAAGAACAAATCAAAACGAAGCGTAAACAGATGAGCTGCTCACTTTTTCGCTGATTTCAGAGGAAATGCTTTTCTTAGAGCAATCACAGAGGGCTCGTACGATAATCTCTCAGGACAAGGAATCCAACAGTCTCCGATGGGGGGAGATTTTTCATGTCCTGATCCTGAAAGAAGATCTGAGCCAGAACTTAACTTAATATATTCCAAAGAGCCCTGCAGTACATTAAGTGGTCCCTTTGCTGCTGCCCTCTCCCTCTAACAGAGCATGTTGTAATACGAGTGTAATGTTTAAAACATTTTAATCCTGCGAATCGAATCTGTTTTTGAAAGTAGTGTTTTGGAAGTTGCAGCACAGCAAAATCACCATCTCTTTTTTCTAAAAACAGCATTAAAATATTGTGGTCAGTATTTCCTGGGAATTGTGGGAGAAAGGGTCATAATGTGTGTCTTTGAAAATAGAGATGCAGGAAGTTGGAAATTGTGGCCTAATGGAGAAAACAGAAAATTAGTATTTAATGGCACCTCGAGACCAAGCAGCTCAAGCCAACGTTGTTTGTGTTTGGAGATTCCCTTTCACTCTCTATGGATTTTTTTTCACATCCTGGAGGGAATTGTTGCGGTAGGAGAAGCCGTAGAACCAAGAGGGTTTGTCTTGTGCTCGTAATGTATGACCCATGGAAGGTCCTCCTGACGGGGGTCAGGTCAAGGGTCATATCCTCTGGACACGCTATGAATGATCCTAAAGGTTACAGCCTGTTGTTCCTATCTCTTTCCTGCCTGTTAATCAAGCAGATGTCCCGGCAGCATTCAGCTTCTTCCTTTGTCCAGAACGATGGAAACAAGGACAGAAGATTCTGTTCTCCATAAAATACGAACTTTTAAATGTTGTGAATATTAAGGGCTTTAGATTAGATTTGTTGGACGTTATACAGCAATAAAGAATGTCAAATCTTTACATCTTTTTGCACGTTTGGGGCAAAATTCAACTAGAAAATACTGATTTATGAGAAATCTAAACACAAATGTTTAATGTTGGTAAAATTAGCTTAAACATGTGGTATTTTTGGAGTAAATGTTACCAAAACAGAGAGTAAACATCAAGGAAGTTCATGTGATTCACTGGCTTCTGTAGAGCAATAGTTCCCTACTCCTGAGGAAAAACATGAGGAAAAAAACCTGACCTGCATTTTTTCCGTTTATTCATAATCTGATTCTTAAAGAAGTTTTATTTTCTTAGCATTACTGGATTCTTCCGACCACATCCGGCTCATTCTTGATGCATATCAAGTCGCTCGGTCTCATGTTGAGAATGTATCAAATACTTTCTTGAAGCGACTGCGGCAACCGCTAAGTTGCAATCCCCAAGCTACCAAAGTTAGCAAGAAATTAATGGTTTTGGAAAGTTTATTTTTGCAGAAAAGAGACAGAAAAACAGCCTTCGACTACATTAACAGATAAAAACCACGAGTCATTACTCCAAATACGGATACATTGCGACAGTTGTCCCCCAACATCATAAGGCATAGCATTCAACAAGTGGCTGACTAATGTTACGAGCAGGCCTGGCCCTGGGCTGCCCTAGGCGAAAAATGAATTTTGAACCCCCCAAGGTCTTAGATTTGGAAATATCAGCTGGGTCCGGAACGGGGAAACTCTTCGCTTAAAAGCAAATGGGCTAACACACTGTGCCATGGATCGGCCAATATTCAAGGGGAAAGTAGGGGTATTCTAACTAACCAGCTTAGGCGACAGGAAGGGAGGGGTGCTGCCCCTCAGAATTATTGGTTACATCTGACTTTTGAGTTATTTTTTTATATTTTTTAATTATTTTTTTTATTTCTTTAACGGGTGGTGCGTCAAACTGTTTAACAAAAAAGGTAAAGAATTTAATATTTAATCATTGTGATTTGGCGCCCCCTCCAGCTGATCGTGCCTTAGGTGGCCACCTAGTTCGCCTATGCCCTGGGCCGGCCCGAGTTACGAGGATGCTGCTAATAAAGTTTCTCAAATGAAGGATTCATGTTTATTATATTTTGAAAATACAATTTTCGGTGAATGTTTTTATTGTTTTTTGTGTTTATTTGTTGCATCTTAGAAGAAGCTGAAGTTAGCGTTTGATCTTGTTGATTCCATTTTGAGGGTTAAGGTACATTTTTATATCACGTTTTAATGGTTCCTTCACAAAATCTAGTTTAAAATTAAATTTTTACAAAGTTAACTTTCAGATATTTTACAGGGGATAAAGATAACATTTCTTCTCAAAAGTTAAGGCAAACTGGAGGCTAAAAGAAAAAATTCAAACACCCACTTCAGCTTTGTACAATCCGGCCCATGACCTGAATTGGGGTCTACTGCTTGTTGTGACTTTTTAGCCAAAACACAACACCCTTCCAACCCCTCGCCTTTCTCAGAACAGTCAACTTCACAATAGATATGAGTCCAAGACTTGTTAGTTCCCCGATTCCACGACTGAATGCTTGTTTACAACCCTTGTCCAGATAAGGAGCTTGATATGGTCTTATCTCCAAGAGCTCAGTGTCTGCTGACCGGCTCTCAATACATGTTTATTTGTTCTTGTTGGGACACAGCTCTGCCACAAACATCACAAATATGTGGCTTTAGAAACAAACTGACCTGTATGCCGGTCCACTTTCTCCATATTTGACTAGGAGTTGGGAATCTTTAAAGGATTGCACTTCTAAGAAAACTAGAAGTTTGTAATTTTTGAAGTTGACGATTTAGGAAAGATTATGAATTATACTGCTTTAGGCTAAAAAAAAATAAATGAAGACAGTCGGGGATGCAGGTGAACTGAGATTAAAACACTTCATGGCTTTTTCTTGTATCAACATTCTCTCCGTACCTCAGTTAGTTTTACTGGCTTATGCAGACCGGTACTCACTTGCAAGATAAATTTTCATAAACCAAGTTTGAGTGTTTACATACAGCAGTCATCATGGGCGGTGGTAGTACAAGGTATATTTACTTTAAAGAAAAACTTCATTATAACATTCCAGTACTGAAACACTGTTTGTGTAAAATATGCTCCGGTTCCACCAACAAACTATAAAAAGTATTCAAAGCATAATCAAGTGGGATGGTGTTGAAATAACCTGTGGGGATCACGCCATTAGGTCAAGTTTTTCCCTCAATTACGTTTATTATGACAACCCATTGGGCTGCAGTTCAGCACTCTTTTACATTTCAACAAAAATGATAGAGGTCAACTCAAATGTAGAACATAGAAGGGGTGAAAGGTACGCGCGGTGAGATCCTTCTCTTTACTCTTCTAATTGGATTTGCACATACTCTATAGTTTTTCTCTGCCCTTCCTTTGAGACTCCTGAACCCATGAAGTTGCTGACTTGCATATCAACGTGCCACTGCTACTAAGCACTCACTTGGCTTCCATTTATGAATATTTTTACCTTGAATGTACCTTTAACTTTTGTCATTTCCCCTCATAGCCTGTTCTTTAAAAAAAAACAAGGAAAAAAAAAAAACATCTTTTCATTCTCCAGTTGGCCCTTGCAGTTTATGCACCTGTAACTTCCTGCTTTATCAGTAAGTGCATTTTTGTGCACAAATGTGATTAGCACCTTATCTCAAAGAAAAAAATATGTGCGTCATAAAACTTGAGAAGAATCCTGTTTTAGAAACATTGAGTGAAGCAACTTTTTTTGCATGTTTTAATTTATTTTTTTACCTTTGCATTTTGTTTTTTAATGTTTTAGCTAAAATCCCTAATAAAATAATGAATACAATGCACCTCCTAATTATTTTTTAGAAGTACATTCATATGTAAACATGAGATTCAAGTAGGATTGTAGATCACTGTGTCAGGGATCATTTATGTTCTGGTCTTGCACACCTTTTCTGGCGGTCCCTTGCACTGGAGAGGGTGCATTAGCTTTGAATCACAGGCTGGTTTTTTGCACAGAATTTCCTTCCTTCCTGGACCTCCCTGTCTTTACATTGTGCCGCGTGCTTCCTGCTTCATGCATGCTCATACCCCTTTCTAACTCTAACGCTGCCTCAACGAGAGCAGAGAAAACTCAACCTTTTGCCCACCTCACTTGGTGGATCTTGACAGCGGTATGCAATGAGTGTCTTTTGCTCAGGATCTTACCTGACGGCCTTTAGGATGGTGCCAGCTTCCTTGTTGGTCTGGTTTTGATTTGCTTCTTTCAGGCAAATCTGAGACTGCAGTGACATTCCTTTTGAGGATGAGGGAGAGTCAGACAGACATTGCATATTAGTTGGCACACTTCAAAGCTTCAAAGGCTTTTATTCCCTCAAACGCTTCAAACTCACTTGTACACTTATCGAGATCAGCATAACAACAGTTAAGAGATGCTACTGGAAATGTAACTAGTTAGGTTTATCCTAACTTAAAAAAAACAGTGGAAGTTAAATAGGATTTGCTGGATCAACATATCTGCCAGATAGCCCCTCACTTTCTTTCATGTTTGTATTTAGTTGTTTTTTTTATCTGCCTGTTTATGAATTTCTGTCCTAGAGGTATTATAGGGATCTGGCTAATGCATGTTATAATCTGTTGCATAAATATTTATTTCCTGTGGTTGAACGTTCTCCAAATGATGCAGATGGCAGATGCATAAACATGCATGGAATGCATGAGATGCAGGTGTTTGTGGAAGCTTCATGTGGCTGCATTGAAAACTTTATTTCCTTTATTTAATGAAAATTACTAAATATTAAAACAGAAAAATAATCCAAGTCAATATCATTATCTTTGAAGGACACATAAAGTCACTTAATCAAGAAAATGGATCGTTTTTACACAAACAGAATCAGAAACATCTTTATACATCACTTCACGTTTCCATCTATCCTATAAACTCACTGAATCAAGTCTGGGGCCACAGGGCTGCTGGGGCCTATCCCACTACTTTTGGGTGAAGGCAGAGTACAGCCTGGACATAACAAACACAGTTGCAAAAGCTAGTTCACTCCTTAGGTAGCTGTAGATTTTGTTATTATTATACTTGTGTTTTTTCAAATGTTAAAAAGAGTTCAATTGAGCCTTTCAGTCACATTTTCATACAGTGACATATTTCTGTTAAACCACAAGTTTGTATTAAAATTAGTTATTTGTTTTTATTTTTAATTTATGATATTTCTAAATAATTTCTAAATACTTGCCTAATTTTTCATGTGGCGAGAAATTGGCCGGTCTTGAGCACTAAACTCCCAAGCTGAAAAGTTGTCCCACTCCACCCCCGGCCAAGGCCCTAACGGTGTGAGACGTGAATGCTAACCACTTCATAAATGTGCAACTACGTCCTTCCAAAAGTCTTTTAATTAATAAGTCAGCTCTGTCTCTAGTTTTTTCAATCTTTATCTCCAGAATAGAATGCAATTTCATTTAAGTTTCATTACGGTCTGGCAAAGCACAGTTTGGCTTAGAATCTGGATTCTGGTTCAACAGGACAGTTGGGCCTCTCAACTGTGCAGAAATCCCAAACAATGCTTTTCTTTGTCTACATGGATCTCATCATCTGGCTTGGGATCCGGGTGGACAAGAGAAGGGTCGGAGGATGCAGCTGAATATACAAAACACAGTTTTAAATGGAACAGAACACAAAAACAATTCTTCCTATGAAAACAGTCAACTAAATAACTGCAGAGAAACCTAAGAAGGGTGACAAGAAAGAAGCATCTGACAGCGAATGACAGTTAGAAGACTCACAATTCTGCTCATTCATCTTGGTGATGAGTGTTTTTGTGTGGGGTGCTGCTGACAATGCCAACAAATCAGCAAATGATGTGTAAAGCTAACGTTTGAGTTTTGGTCTCCAGACTCATGCTTAATGTGGGTTTTTGAAAAAGCTCTTTTTCATTCGTGAATATCTCCTCCATAAATTAAATGGATCAAATCTTGCAGGCATCATTTCATGCTCCTTTCGCTCTTGTGTTGTACTGAGGACTCACTTGAAGCCAAACACTGAACTTGTATAGTTTTATCATGATGAAAGGCTATGCAACAGATATTTTTCTTGTGCTGAAAAAAACATCAAAGAGTAGAAAACTTTTTGAACTTCTTCAGTCAATAATGATTTTTTTTTTTTTCAAGAAAAGGCATTTGCAATTTAGGTGAGAGTTCTTTTAGCTCTGAAAATACCTCCTTTTTTCAATAACACATTTGTACTGAAGAGCTTAAGTTGCCACACATTTCAGCGTATTTTCAGCGAGTGTATACTCCCAAAAGAGGGAAACAAAATCTGAAGTGAAATGTGCCCATGCTAATAAGAGGGTAACTCTTGGAGGTGTCGTCTGACCTCAATGGAGGGAACTCGGTTCCGGCTTATTGGTCGAATTTTCTACAAAGTGCCTTTTTTTTCATTTCAGATTTCTCCCAGTAGGCTCTAGCTCTTTGGTTAGTACTTAAAGGAAGCTAAGTTTCCCATTTGCCAAGACCTGGTTCTCTATGTCAAACTGTGTGTGTGTGGCAAGCCTCTGGGCAGGAGATTTTACCCCCATAATGTTGAACTCAGGTTTAAAAGTAGCTCTCCTGTGCAGGAAATGAAGTCACCTTATCCTCCCCATTTGGCTGTTTTATTGGAAAAAAAGTGCTTTTTCTTTCCTGCTGAAATCCCTTGCATAATTTACTCCTCCTCTCCATCTCTACCGTCTCATTTTCTCAAAAGTACATTGAGTGACTCAGGGGCTTACAGAGCATGTTTCCCAGTCGTGCCGAGCAGCTTGTTCACCTGTTGTCTCTTGTCATAGCACTTTATTTTCCCACTGTGCTCCAAAGATAATGATGAATGATTAATACAAATATGCACACATATGTAATTACATATATTTATTGTGGTGTTGATGTGAAAGGCTTTACAGTCTGGTGATTCACTCCTTTGGGGTCTGTAATGCGAAAGCTCCAGTTTTGTAATGGACTTTACTGGTCTCTTGTTTTTTTAACTATAAAATATTCAAGTGAATGTGCATGCATGGTGATATTTTGGATGTTTACACATCTGTTTGTTTAGCCTCCTGACAGTAAACACAACAGTAGACGAAAGTGGCAGATGGTTCAGGAAAGAACTGTTTGTTCTTTTAAGGTTTTAATTTATTAGGAACAGACTTTACAATATTACTTCATTTCCTATTGTTCTGAAAAAGTTTTGAAACAGAGCCAGATTGTTGTTGCTTTGTGTACTCCTTCTTTTTTTAAGAATAAAGCTGAATCAGCATTCTAAGGATCGGAACTACATTTGGTCCACAAGGACCTAAAGTAGTTCTTTTGCATGTAGTACATCAAACGCAGCCCTGCCTGCTCCTGCCTACTTGTCTGTCCACTTGTTCAGCTTGAATGCAAAAAACAGATGTTTGAGGCTGGCTTTGTTCTCGCTTCAGACTGTAGAATGGAAGCAGCTTGGGAGCTTTCTCTACTTTTTTTTTCCAAATCAGAACAACTGTTTGCATTGCTTTGCTCTTTTTGAGCAATGTTTCTATCATTGCTGCTCACTTTCTTGAATACTGATCCACTCCCTCTTCATGAGCTGTAGCCTTTCTCTCTTCCTATACAAGTGATCCCCAACTTGGGGAATAAAACTTACACACACTTTGCCTTTTTTTTTTTGGGTTGCCACTACTGGCTTTCGTGTTCTAAGAAGGAAGTGGTCTCTGTTTTAACCAAACATTCATACAGTAATTTATCTATTTTATTGACAGAGAGATAAACAAACTCAGGGAGAGTGGTTAGTTTTCCGCCAATTGTGTCTTTTCAGTCTGGCGAAGAAATACCAGTAGGGTAGCATTACATAACGTCCATTCATAAAGTGTCTTAAACTAGGTCGTTCTCTGGTCAGCCAGTCTGGCCTTCTCCTTTCCTGCATGCCCTATGTTGGGATTAGCTGCCCATCTCCTGCAAGAGTGCATATTTGAACAAACTGCCATTATTTATTGAGCTGTCACTCAAACCAAGGAGGTTCGATCCTCCCTTCAAGCAGCTCCTCTGTCATGCTAAGTCTGCGGTTAGAGGTTCTGCGGTTAGGCCTGCACATCAGCAAACTGAACCTGATATCAGCTTCTCCATTCTAATTTTAGCGTGACAGCAAAGACGGGTCATTATTGCTTTTTCTTCTTTTTCTCCAAACCTGAGTACCTCTGCGTGAGCCAGTGCTGCCTTGATTTCCACCCCCACGTCTTTGTAGCCCACAGCAAGAGGCCCGTTGTTGATTAATGGCATGTTAGGCCACATGCAGCTATTGGACCAATCTATTCATCACACCCATCTGGTCTGGTGGAATAATGAAAACTTTAATGGGGTTTTAATGTGTAGGCTACCTTTCAGCTATCATAGTGACAATCCAGGTGATTATACCTGGGCCTCAGGGAATGATGTGACTGTCTAAGAAAGTTTCTTTTTTTTGTCCCTTTTTTCCCATTTGAAGAGATTTTTTAGTAAAACTTGTGATAGTGAGGGACAAAGGCTCTGAACACGTGTTTTGCTGAAGGAAGAATAGCTGTCATCTTGGACTGACTTTTGCTTGAATTGGAAGAAATTCTGGAAGAAAAGGCACAGCTGTTACACAACTTCATATCCTTCCTATCAAAAGCTGTCCTCATGTTGCCAAACATCTTGTTTTAAGGCTTTTTTCCTGTTGAGTTTCTGCTTCTGGTGGAGTTCTGTGCCATGTTTAGACTTTGTGGACTCCCACAACAAAGAATGTCCAGAGATTACAGCCCCCTTTCTGGAATTCAATTGTAAGGACAAAGAATGAATCCATAGTAAACGGATGTAGGGAGAATCATACAAAATTATTGAAGTTTTATTATCTATTTTTATACCAGAAATAGCACTTTTTTCCTCAGTGCTTGATTAAGGTTAATCCCTCACTCAAATACGTTCAAGATACAAACAAGCAGCACAATGCGGTAGGGTTGTCCAGTACCAAAAACATGAAAATGGGGTTAAAGTCCCATTCACCCTCTGTACTGGTACTGTGTCCATAAATTCCAGTCAGTCAGCTTCCCCATTCACTGTTCATGGAACCATTCCAGGACCTGTTCCTAAACAAGGCCGTCTGGCGGTCTCTTTGGAATAGACTTGTTCCACAAATCTAGTCTGACAATTTAGAGAATAGATTGAACAACTGTGTGTAAGGTTTATTCTGAAAACGGCACCAGACAGGTTTTGGAGTTAGCGTTTAATAAAAACACTTCATTTTGAACTTTACTACCACATCAATTTTTTCTCGGTGAGATAAGCATCTTGGCTCTTAAACGGTTTCCACATATACTGAAGGTTTCCTGTGAAGGAGACTTTTTTGGTATTATACAGTAAGTGCTGTTTTAAAGTACCTGAAAAGACTGTTTGATGTCACGCCTGAAAGGCCGGAATCTGCTTTTGGTGAGATTTGATCAGATACGGTAAAGCCTGTCAGACTTCTATGAGGTTCTGATGAATTCTGCTCGGTCTTTGTACATATTAGACTTGCTAATCAGATGCTAATGCTCATGAGTGGCAGGGTTGCAAGGCAAAGCAGCAACAGAATGGTAATCAGCCCTGCAGTTGCCCAACAAAAAAGAAGCTAATTATCTAAGCACACTTTTTTTTCAAGCCACAAGTCTTGATTCAAGCATTCCCCTGTGCAGCTCCTTTTGAAGTGCTGCTTGATGTCAATATACTGTGATTAAGATAATCTTTTTTCGTGTTTTTTTGCTGAAATTAAGACAGGGTTGGCTTTGTAGTTAACAAAAAGAATGTACCACCGAATTAGCACCATCATATTCCCATCTGTTCTTGATTAATCAAGTGAAACTTTTCAATAAGCTTGTTACGCTTCTAACCCCCTTAGATGTTGATGTCAAGGAATAGATCTTGGCTTGTCTGCTCATTAAAACAAGCTGTTTACACACTCTTTAGATGCATTATGTTAGCCTGCTCTGGTCAGACTGCCTGCAGAGAGGAGACATCAGGAGACAGATGGTGATATGGCTCTCAAAGGGGCACTAAAAAGGATGTCTATGATTAAGGTTAACCGCAAAGAGTAATTTAACTTCTATCACTCACAGTCAGAGTAAGGAGTTCATTGGTCATGTGTGCATAGAACTCTTATTGTTGGTTAGTGTCGCCATGAAAAGAGCCTTTAAAAGTTTTCTATGACCTCTTTTATCAGTTCATAGTCTATCGTTTTTTTTCTTTTCTTGAATGCTGTTTTGTTTTTTTTAGAGATAAATGTATTAATCTATCTTTACATACTTGTCTATCATGGAAGGAACTGCAACAGAGATGTGTAGATCTCCCCCTTTAAGAGCGTTGGAACTTTACCTTTTCTTAGAGCGACATGTCTGAAATGCTGACTCTTTGAAGCACGCTTATAGAAGACATAACAAACCGTTTCAAGGCCAATAACTCCTGGCCAGTTAAGACTCTTTGTGGTTTAAAAAAACAACTTTGTGGCAAAACCATCTTTAAAATGAGTTTCTTCTCAAAGCTGTCCTCCACGAAGTAGCACAAATAAACTTAACCCCCACCGCCCCGATCTATCCAGGAATAATAAACTGCACACTACTACCTTGTTAGAAACCAGAAACGGGTTTTATAGCCAAAAGCATTCTCATTGAGAGGTGCAAGTCATTGTGTTATTCTTTAACAGAATAACTTAAGTTTAGCTCACTAAACGCGGAGTAAAAATCTTCTGGAAATAATGTTCCTTCTGACTTCTATACTATCTATTAGAGGTCAAACAGATCATGGATAATCCGTACGGATCAGAAGCTACAGTCCAGCACGGATCTTAAAGTCTGTTCACCCTGAAGCTCCCGCTCCATGTGGGAGGAGCTTCCGTCAAAAACTTTTCTCGATTTCATGATGAGGACACGGATCAATAGATATCAGGTTTATTTAAGAACTGACTAAAATCATTGGTACACGTTTCCATTTCTGGGTTCAGGGAGTCTCCCAGTTAAGAGTAGATTTTAAGATTCTTTTGTTTTAATAATAATAATAATAGTTTCTTTTAAGTCACTACCTTTTATTGTTTGAAAACTAATTTGTCGTCTTAGATAATCTCAATTACTGTAAATCGGAATAATTAGACTTCATGCTTCTCTTCCTGACTAGAGACTCAGACGAGTTTTCATTCTCACCTGAGTTGCTGCATTTTCTTTCTGAAAAGAGGCATATTGCTTCCAATGAAGGCAACAATAAGGTGCTAACCCTCCACTCCTCGCCACCATAAACTGGTTTTGAAAAGGCTATGAATGAGTATTAAGGGACATCACAGAGAAACATTTATCCCATTGAAAATTACTCTGAATTATTTATGGTATGTTGTACAAAGCCTTCGTTGAAGTAGTAGATGAATCAGATGGTCTGTAGCTCAGGGTCTGACGCTCCACACTTTTAATAGGATTGTCTGCAGAACATACAGGATTGTTATTATTTAAGTCATCAAAACACTATGGGATTAGTTGAGCATTGACATCTTATGTTCGCACAGGGCATGTGACATGTGTTCAAGAACAAGCTAAAAGCACGTTCTTGAATGCACGTTTAACCCATGGTGATCAATCAGGGAGGGGATTCTTTTTCGTTTTCTTTTTCTACTCTTTACGAGTGCACGTCTGTCGAAGTGCTGCAGAGCTTGCAAATCTTACTCCAGGGTTTTTCTCTCACACTTCTATTCTGATATAATAAGGAATTGGTGTAATACAATTCCAGACGGGCAAAACCTGATCAATTTTCAAACAGTTGGCTCTTCTGTGAATTAAAAGGGAAGCTATCTATATGTTACTAACAAATCAGAGTCGCTGACAGGTCGAAGTTTAGCCTGGTTAAATTTCAACACATGTTCAATGGACTTGCGTACGTTTTGTACACGGAGCCAGAAAACAGGCGTGGAAACTAGTATAGTTAAGCTTTAACATGAGAGTTCTGAACGTGGTAGAATCGAATAGAATAGACTTTGTTGACATTGCTTATGTCTCATGTACACGACAACGAAATGCAGTTTGCATCCATTCAGAGGGGTTTAGCCAACATAAATATATATAGAATGTACATTGTAGAACAAATAGCATAATTAACAAGGATTTTCAGCAGGGGTGTCAAGCTTATTTTGGTTCAGGGGCCACATTCAACCAGTCTGATCTCAAGTGACCAGTAACACAATAGCAAAATAACCCATGGTCGGCCAAGGTGCTATCTATGGCTTTGTTTTTGTTTTGTTTTTCTCTCAGTGGAAAAAAATGTCTCAACCAACCTAGTAGCCTAATCACTTATTACATTACAAAAGTTATTACATTGTTTATTTCTTGATCTCTTGCTGGTCTTGCGTTTCCTTTGCTCCCCCTATTGGCGAAATTGTGAATTGCAATCATTTCTTCAAAGAACCATAACGGGCCACAGGAATGGACTATAAACATGCTTTCTTTCAGCATCCTTATATGTTTTCGGCTGGGCCAGATTAAACCACATCGCGGGCTGTTTGTTGGACACTGAGGATTTACAGTGTGAAAAATTAACAGTTAAAAATTCCAACAGATAAAGTATGGGATAGTGGAACTAGTGATTCATGTGTTATTCTGGGTGAGAATACAGTTCATTATTGGTGTTGACTGTTGTTAAAGGATTCTGTCCTCTGTCCAGGGGTGTTGTGTGGTTCAGATGTTAGCATGAGCATGTACCTTCATTTACACAGACTTTTCATTGGAAGTGGTTGCTTTAACGTGCCTTGTCCAGGCCGATGTGAACATAGTGTTAGTGTTCCAGAGCAAAGGGAACTGGCTTGAAAAAGATTTTCAAATGAAAAACTTTACTCTACCTCTGATTTCATCATAGCCTCCTTAAAAGAAGGTTGTTCAAAGTTAGTCTAAGAAATACTTTGATAGATTTCTGCCTTCAAGCAATCTTCGCATAAATACAAAGATTTGGGAGTTTTAGCTGCTGATGGATTTCTTTTTTTCTATACTTGTTGGAAAAGCACAATGGAGGCACACCTTTTTAATTTCTCACTTTAAGAAAGCGTTGTGAAGCATTAAATAGAATCTTGAGGCCTTGTGCATTGAAGCATCATGGGAACCGGCGTCCTCAGGTCGAAGAAAGTAAGTGCACTTTCCATCAGTCTCAGTTCACACACCGTTGGCTTCTACAGCTCTCATCCATAGCAATGCGTCGCCACTGTTGTAACACAGCACCTGCAATGATTGTTGTCTTTTTTTCATACTGTACAAAGATTATGTTTTGAGAATATCAAGTGTCCATTGTGAGGGTCGCCAATTTGAGGTAGAGGGGAAGTGTTGCAGCTGCACACAAAGCCTCAAATCTGGCCTTTTTGGAGGTACAAGCGATCGGGTGGCTGGAGGAAATTGAATCCTGGGGCCATTCCAGACGTGTTAACTGCTGCTTTCCTCTTCTGCAGGTGTTTCTTCATCGACTTAACCAGTACGCAGCCACCAAAATGGACAAGAACATCACAGAGGAAACGGTTAAGGTGAGGAGGGCGGCTTTATGATTAACACTTGCAAAAACATTCAAAGTAATTGACTTTCATCCACGCACACTGACCTTTCATTTGGAAATACGATCCGTGAAAAGGTCGGAAATTACACAGAAAACCAAATAAACTCTTGTTAGAGGGGCTTTTTTGGCGGAAAATTGGTTAATTCTGAATGGAGAAAGAAGTAGTGGGCGATGCAGGAAGTCGCCGTGCATACCATCTATTTATAAATGATTCCGGCTGCAGGATAATAAAGGCTGCTCCTTCACAGTTTCTGCAAGCCTGCTTACTTTTTAAGGTAAACAGGCATCCAGAGGATATTTACTGCCTGTCCCGTGTTTTGGAAGATTTCCTCTCATGTTGGGTTTTGTTTGGGAACACACTGTGCAGAGACGGCTGAGATAGCAGGGAGTTATTATGGCTGCAGTGTCATTGAGTGAATGACATTCAGTCCTCCAGAGTGGAAACATAGATCTTTTGCTCTTTACTTGGTATGTTTTTTTTTTCTTTTTTTGTCCCTGAACAACATTAACGACCTCTAATTTTCATGCCTTGATTTCATTTCTTATCCAGCAAGTTTTTTTGGCTTTCAAACAATCGTGAAAAACATAAGTGAGGGCATATGCCAACCCAAGATGAGAGCAAAGGCTTTTGTGCTAGAGCTCTTAAAATTGCGGTTCTTGTACTTGAGATTTTCTAGCTAATTTTAGAAATTCAAGTATCAAAGAGTTCTCAGGGAAGGGGCTCGTTATTCATCCTCTCTGCAGTTGCTCCAGACAATCATTAGTCTAGCCTGGCTGGCCGCAAAAAAAAAGTATTGATTCAAGACCTGCGAAGAGAAAACCAACATATTACACTAAAATACTAAGCTGGCATTAAAGTGTGCTTTTCATCTGTACTTCCCAGGTCTTATTCTCCAACATTGAGGAGGTTCTGGCTGTGCACAAAAGCTTTCTGTCCATGGTGGAAGAGCTGCTGCAGCCTGACCCTCATGCTCACCATGAAATCGGGCGCTGCTTCTTGCACTTTGTGAGTAGCTTCTGTCCGAACATCTGTTTCCTCCTCTTGCAAGCTGAACTTCCAAATGCAGTCTCCTCCAAGCCTATGCACAGTTAGATCCACCGGCACTTCTGAAAAAAGCTCCACATGTTGTCGATCTGTCTCGCGATGAGACACCCGCACATGTGTGATATGCTTGATGTGGTTCTAAAGTACTCATCTCCCTTACTGTACAGTAAATCACTATTCTTTGATGCACAGCCTGGAGGCTCCCCAGCATGTAAGAAGTTTCAAAGTGTCGTAAATCTGACCATCCTGTTGGACCGGGCAGCTTCTGTGTCGGCTTCTGGCAAAAGCAAGAGAGATTATCTAACGGTAGAAATAACAGTTAGGTTCTCGATGGGATGATTTCATTGAGAGGAGAAGGTATTAAACTAATTTAAGCGTCTTATCTGTGCTTATCGTGCAAAATGCATTCCAGAAAATAGTTCTGCAGCTTTGAAGCAGAAGCGTAAACAATAATTGGACATTAAACTGCTCAAACTCAAACTACAGCTTAATTATTTATAAAACAGGGTCCAACAGGAAAGACATCATTCTCTGTTAATCAGAATCTCATGTTTGCCTGTCGATGAGACATTTATATCTCTTCACGTCACCCCGCTCTGCCTTCCCTGCTAATGGCTGCAGACTGTGAAGTCCTCTGCTGCTCTGAAGTCACTTTGTAGTCGGTGATTTACAGGCTGTGTGGTCTGCTTCTCAAAGACAAAACAGCATGGAAGTTATATGAAAAGCTTTGGAGGAAAGTTGCTGTCTGGCTGCAATGCAGATGACAGGATGCCCCCCCCATTACAACCACCACAACATACATTATGTATTTTCTGACGATTGAGGATAAAAATGTACAAACACCACTAGAAAGAGTTATGTTTGCTGTTTCTATGATAAATTAGAATAATTAGGCATAGACATGTGACAACCTTTAGCTGTCCACCTTCTAAGTCATGGACTTTCTTTTTCTTTTAGTACAACGTTGTCATCATATTGAGACTAATTGGAGACTAAATTAAGACTTTGACATTTCAGATGTGTTAATAAAAGGAAGTAAAAATCACATTTTACAAAGAGTTTGTGCAACTTAGTGCAATACCAAAGACAAATTCTGCACATTACCTTACAGTTTTCTTTTTATTTATTATTCTTGTGCAGTCATTGCCCAGAGGGGTTTTGGTCTTAGGGTCTGTCTCAATGGGAGTAGACTCCTATTGAAAGAGAGTCAGTAAAATGTCTTAAACCATTTTTTAACTGTTATTTTTGTAGAAATGCTGTGTTTAGTCACAGAACTTAAAACAGTTTTAAGCCCGTCTCAAAAACTAAAAGTGCATTTGTTTATTATAGAAAGTAAGATAAATGTACAAAAACTGGATGAGGTGCTGGTTACTTATTAAAAAAAAATCATGACTTATTTGAAACATTAATGAAATTTTTTGCAAGATTTTCTTGCAAAGCCACTCAAAGATTCCAACATAAATCCATTCAGCACATTAACAGTTGAGTGATCTTTCTTGAAAATTGTTCCTTAGTCAAGATTTTTTGCATACTTTTTGTTTCCAACCAGTTAGGATGCGTCACAATAATAAAAATAAACTTCTAAATAGTGAATTTAATTAAAAATATTTAGTTTTTAAAATGTGATAAAGTCCAATCCTATAGGTATTTTTAAAACTCACAGAAATTAGCAATTGTAGTTGAAACTTTTGTAAACTTTGAAAATATTTATGATTTTGCAAGGTCTTAGAATGTGTGGATCTGTGTCATTGTTGTGTTTTTGTTGTATTTCCTGCAAGATTTCTACATTTTTTTTTCATTCATATGTGGAGCTCAAAAGTAATGCACCATATTTTTTGTTTAAAATATGCTCTTCTCACATTTGTTGTTTTTTTTTTTTTTTTTTTTTTTTGCTCAATCTCACTCTGATGTTTTCTAACTTTTGCAGAGGAGCCGTTTTCAGATCTATGATGAGTACTGCGGGAATCATGAGAAAGCCCAGAGGTTGCTGCTGGAGCTCAATAAGATCCGGAGCGTCCGGACATGTTTATTGGTGAGAAAGGACTCTAAACTTTAACATAATGGAAAAAAAGAGCTCAAACGTCCTTTTATTTAATACATACTTAAAGCAAGGGCTGTCCAGCAAATAGAGAACAGACTGAAATCGTTACCATTTCAAACCCTGATGGTCAGAAAGGACTCGTAAGCGATCAGATGTAGATTTTTCGGCTCCTTACACGCTCACCCACACACAGCAGCTGGACAGCGTCAAACCCTGCACTCTGTGTTCCAGTGGATCTGACAGCAGCTGACGTGAATCTGTCCCACGTGTGGGTGGACTCCCTCATCCTGCTCCTTCGCTCTGACAAACTCGCACTTCCACAGGGGAGCATCGTGTTACTGGAACAAAAGCCGACTGCACCTCTGCAGCTTTGCTCACGGAGAGAGGAGAAAACACTCCCTTCAACTGCCTCACAGGCAGCTCTCCAATGACTCTTGATGGTTTTTACTTCACCTTTCATGTTTGGCACAGAAAAAGAGGTCAAGCATGACCTCTTTTTTTTTTTTAAGATTACTATTGCAGTTTGCCTTTATATCCTTAAGGGAAAACATATTTATTGACTTCATATATTTGGTGATCAAACCTTTCAAGGTTCATTTATTCTCTTGTTTCCTTCTATCTGCAGCTTCACATGTGTTGCAGAATCATAGGTCACTTTCTGCATCCTGTAGTGTCCCCTAACGCCTAGTAAACCTTTGACCTGTTGACTGCTAGAAAAGCTGGCTTAATGTTTACTCTGCAGCTTAGCTGTGCATCCTTGAAAGAACCAGGCAGACGGGAGGTGAGAACGACTCTCACCAGTTGACCTTCCACTTTTTTACCTAGCAACAATCAAATGAAGTCAGTGACTTTGCTTTGCTTATATGACAATTAAAATAAAATATTATGAGTATGCATTTAAAGGAGGTGTGTTCGAGTTAGTTTGTGTGGCTAAGGTAACATGCACAGATGCCCAGTGCAAGCTTGACTGCAGAAGGTTGCATGCTGGAAGGACAAAGCCAAAGGGCTTGTATGCACTGATGGCAGTGAGGGAGGTATATGAGAGCAAGCAGCTAGTTTTCTCTAAACTGAATCCAATCTAAGATCCGAGATTGCATTTATTGATCACAATACAGCGCAGCCGCTTTATAAAAGGACAAAAGACAAATGGAATATGTCTGTCATTCACCTACACTAAACATACCATACTTTTTGCTGTTTTTCCCCTGGTTTATGCTAAGGCTAACCTTCTGGTGCTAAACAGTTATTAGTAGTGATGAAGCTAAAGTGTGTGCACATACAAGAGTTAAATATTTTTTTATTTTTATCCTTTTTTTTTTGTCTACTCTAATTATGCTAATTCAAACACAAAGTTACACTTTCCAGTAATAATTTAGCATTTAACCTCTGCCAGATGTCTTTGTCAGGGTACAAATTGTCCACTAATCCTCCTGATACAAAATAAAATCACGTGCTCAATTTTTGTCCGGTTCGTGTTGCAGCCCCACTAGCGTCTCCTCTAATGTTTGACCTTCTTTCATCTCCTTCAGAACTGCATGCTGCTGGGAGGCAGGAAAAACACAGAAGTCCCGCTTGAAGGTTACTTGGTAGCTCCCATTCAGAGGATCTGCAAATACCCATTGCTGCTTAAAGTAAGTATGGTGTGTGGCATGCAGGGCTGCAGGCCGGCTTCACCATCTCGTCTTGCTTTATTTTTGCCGTCCTCTTCGCAGCAACCCCTCCCTCGCTAATGAAACACCACTCTGACCCGTCTCTGCTGTAGTTCTGCGGCGCAGCCACACCGAAGCAATAACACAAGACCTATCATCACCTCCTCGGCCCAACTGCCCGTTCAGACACTTTGACTGGAGTCTTTCATACCTGCGATTCCAGTTGTTAGCTCAGAAAATGTCCTCTTTCCAAAAGGAGAGCCTGACTGAAATACAATCCATTTTCAAAGTCTGGTTTGAGCCGCTGATCTGAGCCGTTCCAACTCATTTATCTTGTTAGGATCTATTAACTTTCCTAAGCAGCCACCAGCATTTGCACAGAGATGTTATGATAATAAGGGGGTAATCTGATGCTCTGCCAGATGAAGGCTTCCAGCTGTCTCGTCTCCCTAAAATCACACAGATAGCCATTAGCGGCTGCAGATATATCCAGACGGGTGTTAATCCGCCCTGTAGTAGCAGACTCACTGAGAGTGGTCTTATGTTGATATTCACTCCACTTCTAGACAACAGTGATAGCAATTATAATATTTACATTTCAATAACAAAATTTAATTTTTTTAGAGGAAAGGGTGGAAGACCCACTCTGAAGAAAATGTTTTTTTTGGTACTTTTAACATTTCTTTTCTCATGATAAAGGACATATAAAGTTGCAAGAAAACGTTTCTGCATACATTTGTCATACAATATTTTCTGATCTTCCTCTAAGTCTGATTTTCTTTATTCAAATCGTTGTGAATCAGGAGCAGACAAAAAAATGCAGTGAGAAAAAGCTTGTAGATGTGACGTAGAACCTACAACGGCAAGCCACAAGCGCCCTGCTCCTGATGCAAACTCTTGTAGACGGTTAGATCCATGTACATCTTTGTTTTCTTCGTCTGAGCTGGCATCTGGCTCAAAACTAAACATCTGGATATCTCATATATTATTTGCCATTTTTGTTGCACCGCTAATGTAAAGTTGGGGTCGTGAGTGGCTGTATGGAGTATCTGCGCATATACGATTGCCGTTGACGTGAGGTGAAATTCTAATGTTGTGGTTAATTGTGTTGTTAGCAAAGAACTAACGACACGTAATAGATTAAAAAGATTATAATGATTCTGAGCTCTTCAGAGACTATTTCCTGTTTTTTAGCTAAAAAACAGACACCAGTAACACTTTTAAAATAGATTAAAAGATGATCAGAGTAGGACTTCAATTGTGTTTGGACACTTCTATATTGCCATGTGTACGTTTTTGTATATTTTTTCCTGCTAAGGAGCTCCTGAAGAGAACTCCGAGGAAGCACAATGACTACATCCAGGTACAAGAGTCTCTTCAGATGATGAAAGCTGTTTGCTCCAGCATCAATGAAGCCAAAAGACAGATGGAAAAACTGGAGATTTTAGAGGAGTTGCAGTCCCATATCGAAGGCTGGGAGGTGAGTTCCAGTGTCTTTTCACAAACCAGGTTTTGAGAGAATATAATAATAATAATAATAATAATAATAAGCTTTATTTATAGAGCACTTAATTTGCCCACTCAGGCCCAAAGTGCTGTACAATGATAGAGGATAAAACATACAATAAGATTAAAAGTACGCAACAACATGCTCTAAAGTAACACCAATAAAAACAAAAACACATTCCAAACAGTACATTTAAGAGAATAAATAAAATATCATAGCATAAAAGAGAAGAAACCACTTCACTGTGTGTTAAAAGCCAATTTAAAAAAGTGGGTTTTAAGAAGAGACTTAAAAACAGGCAATGAGGACGACTCTCTAACATGAATTGGAAGATCATTCCAGAGTTTCGGAGCTGCTGCAGCAAAGGCACGGTCGCCTCTGAGTTTGAGTTTTGTTTTAGGAACTTTTAAAAACAGCTGGTCAGCTGATCTCAGAGGACGGGGGGGGACGTAAGGCTGTAGCAGCTCAGAGAGGTAGACCGGTGCCGAACCGTGTAGGGATTTAAAAACAAATAAAAGAATCTTAAAATGAATCCTAAAATGAACGGGCAACCAATGCAGCGACGCCAAAGCTGGGGAGATGTGATCGTATTTCCGTTTTCTGGTTAAGAATATATAAATAAATATAGACTTATCAGATTTGTGTGTGTGTAATTCTTGATTTGTAACTCACAGGTCACAAATTGTGAAGTTAGAGCATTAACATTTTAGAAGTAAAATGTAAAGAAAGACTCAAAATAACTATTATTTTTGTGTGTGACATCAATACACTGTAAAAAATGAAACATTTGATCTATTAACAAAGGTTATATAATTTGTTACATTTAAAAATATTTTTTTTATCAAATTAAATTTTTGAGTTGCATAAAACATCAACTCTAATTTGATGAAAACTAAGAATTTTAAATGAAAAAAATTACAGAACTTTTGTTAATTGATTCAATGTTTCACTTTTTACAGCGCACAATAGATTTTGTGCATTAATTTGTGTACTTGTGATTGTGTTGTACAAAAACTTGTACAAAAATGACAGTACAAAAAAACATGATTTGCACACACAGGGCTTTAAATAAACTAACGACACAATCAAATCTTTAAAAAGTATGCTCCAATCACCTGAAAAAGGCACACAAAACCAGATTCACGCACAAATCAGATGTGAGACTCTTCATGTCTCTAAGATTCGTGTGCAAGTGATGCGTTTAAAAACAGCTAGAATGCTGGGCCATCAAAGTTTTCTCATCAGCTGCTTTGAACTTAGATTGTAAATAATATCTAGTAAAAACTTGACATTTTCTCATTTTCTTAAACAGATATGCCTCAATAATTAATTTAAAAAGTCTAAATATGTGTTTTTAAAAAACTCAACACTAAATTTTCTCCATTCTCATTGTAAGTGAGCAATGAGTTCTGGAAGACTTACTTAAAACAAAAGTTGAGTATTTTAAAGATGGGGGCATCGGGTCTTCATCCACACCTGGGATTGACCCACTTCACTCTCTGGGTGTGGAGAAGGACAACGTGCCGCCTGCCGTTGAGGATCGGCGCTCGCGGATGAGCTCCGTGGCAAAGACGCTGGCAGGGAAGATGCACCAATAGTCAAAACTTACACACAAATCCAAAGTTACACCCAAATAGGCAGACAAAAAGTTAAAAATCAAGAATTACACACACACAGAGATCGGATGAGTCCATATTCTCTCCATATTTGACCCTCAAAATTTGGTTGGCTTGACTAAATGGTCAAAACTATGCTATAGTGGAGTCTGGTATATATGATGCAACACCCCATACTGTGTACTTTTTCTCAGTGGAACTTGACATAAACAATTTTAAATAGATCTGCATTGACCTCTATGAGGCAGAAATATGAACAAGACATTTGTCCGCTGTGAGGATGCTCTTATCTAAGCTTAATAATGTGTTTTTGTGATCCAAATATACTCTATTTTTATACAATTAATGTTTTTTTCTGGCCTCCAGCGATCTCATCTTAGCTTTTTTATCACCCTCACTAACTCTAACACCAGAGCTGCAAGTCATGACTTTTTTTTTTTTTGTTAAAGCTACTTAGTCTCCGCCACCATTATGAATCCTAAGAAGCATGACTTCAATAGCCTTTAAGCTCTCTCGTGCTCATGGGAACAATGACTTACATTCACTGTGGACAAATTCTTTCTGGATGGATAAAAACACAGTCAGAGCTGTCATGCTTCGGGATGACCAATTCATCATCATCAGGTACATTGGGAAAAGCAGGATTGCTTTTCAGATTTGTTTTTTTCTAGAGTGTCTCAGGGAGGGGTCACTAAGCCTTGTGACGTTGGGGAGCGATTGTACAACAAAAGTTCTTGACGCTCATGGAATTGACCTGACTGTATTTTCAGACGGCCTTCAGGCCTCCTTTAACTTATCCACAAAGAGATATTGTGTTGATTGGGGCCTCTGGATAGAGAAAAAAACCAGATTTGAGGACAAGACTCATTAAAAAAACCCATGAGATTTTACCCTCTTTTATGAGTTGTTTAAAGATTCCGACAGCACTGGAGGGATATTTTAGTTTTACCAGAGTACAACTGTTCTTTGCAGTAAACAAATATTGCAGGAGACAAAAAGTTTTCATTTATTCAGAAATGTATGATCACATAGTTTATTCATTGTTAAACGTCTGTTGAAATATAAAGGATGAAATACAGACTGTAAAGTTTTAGATCTAAATGGTTCCAGACATACAGTTGAAAGTCTATTAATAGAACAGCTATAATGAGGCATACCGTTGGGTTTGGTAACATCTTGTACTCAAACTTTCAGCTTTAGCGGCTCTGCGGTTGTCCCCCTCACTTTATTAATTGTAAACACTGGCTCATTCTGGAGCTGGACTCGGTTCACGTCGACTCTGTTGCTTCAAATGAGATGGAATTGAGAAAGTGAAGTGATAAAAGGGACTTGTGGAGGAGGAAATGGAAAGAGGGATGGGCTGGTCATGTTTTTCTGTGTTGATGAGGAATGTTTTAGGAGTTTTTTTTGGGACTTTTTTTTGTTCTTGAGACGGTAGCACTCATTAGTTTTAAAATGTTTCACTGTTAAGCAGGTTTTTACATACAGTGGTCCCTCGTTTATTATGGAAGGTAACCAGCGAAAGACGAAATCTGCAAAGTGGTCGTCTTTTTTTACAATCCTTACCGGCTGTAAAACCTCTCACTGCACACTTTTTACAGACACATGTTCACAGTTTTGCTTTTTTCTCTTTTTTAAACTCTCAAAGTTCAGACTTCACAGAATAATAAGTCCAATATAATAGAATGAAACCAAATATCAGCAAGGAGACCTGGTGGCAGACAAGATGGCGGCTAAAAAACATTAGTCGGAAACAAAAAAAATCCCACAAGATATCAGAGTTGTATCCACTTTTATTAAAACTTTTTATTAAAACTTGTTCAGGATTATCTTAAAATGTGTCAAGACTTTATTTTTACAAAAAGTATTTTAAACTGTTAAGAATTTTACATTGGAGACCAGTGTTTACGTTTGACTGCAGTTAGCTTCAACCCTTTACACGATCAACGTTAATCAGTTCATTCTGTTGCAGAGAAAAGCGGCTTTGCACCAATATAAAATTACTTTATATTAGTAATGTGTTGCATATTTTTTGGACTTGTCTGTAATTTTATTGTCCTCGAAATTGTTAATGAAAAAAAAAAAGATTTTCCGCTGCTATCTTGTCTGCAAACAAATCCAGATCAGCTACCGATTCAAGATGTATGCAGATTTGGCAAACTAAATGAATTCTGTACTGGAGACGTGCATAGAGGAGGTTGATTGACAATGGTTTGCAGCCAATCAGAGTGCAAAAGACAATTTACTGTTAAAAAGGGAAGTTCTAAACAATCAGCAAAAAAACAAGATTGCAAAAAAAATGAACTGCGTTATAGTGTGGGAAATCTGCAAAGTAGGAGTCTAGATGTTTTAAGATTGTGAAACCCCTCACTATACACTTCGTACTCTTATCTCAAACACACATTTTCCTACTTTTTTGACTGAAAATTCAAACCTACATAAAAATAAGTCCAGGATTATAAAATAAAAGAAAAAAATCTGATTGTGATTGAAGAGTTTTTATTGATTTGGCAAACTGAACGCATTCTGTAGAGAACTGTCATGGAGGAGATTGATTGACAGCCAATGAGGGTGCAAAACACAGTTAATGCTAATTTACTCTGAAAGAAAATCAACAAAAACAGCGAGACATGAAAGGTGAAACCAGGATACACTGTATACAGTAAGGGAACACTTTATTGCATGAGAATGACCAACCAATGACCGCCACCCTGGTCACCACGGTGATGGCTGACGCAATTACTGAAAGTGGTTATTGCCTATTGATGCTTGTGTTTTTCCACATTAAATGATAGTCTTCCATATTACATTACACTTTCTTTTTATATTATTGTTTTTAAAATGTTAAAGTCCGGTTAGATGTGGCTTTTTAAAAAGCAAAAATATTTTTTCTCAAAAGTGGCTTTATTTTTAAATGCTTTTAATTTCTATTTACATGTATTTATATTTGGCATTGATAAGTCCTGAAATGTGAAATTTAAATGTGAAAATAACTGAAAAAGGTGTGATATGTCTGTAAGCCCTTTCATAGAGTGACCGATTGTGCTCTCATTCTCTTAGTGAAAATTGGTTTAACATCTGGCCTTGGGTCCTGAGAGAACTGGCAACAAAAAAGGGCGTGGAGAAAGAAATAAAAGACATACAGGAACAGAGTGGCGGAAGAAAATGTGAGAACCGTTTGTAGGACTGGACGGGAGGAGAACAGGCTAATAAAAAAAAAAAAAAAAAAGAAGGAAAAAGCAGAATAGGTTTTGGCCTCCAGCAGGAGGAAACGCTGAGCACATTTTCCACCTCTGCGCTCATGGAAGATATTTTTAGCTCAGAGGGGCTGATCAAACGGGCTCCATAAATTCCCAAGGCAGACAAGTTGAGGGAAGAGAGGGAACACTTTATCACTTGCAGCGGGAACACCAACAAATATGGTTCACCAGACAGGACAATGCAACACATAGCTTCACTGGACGGGATTTTATTCTATAGAAGCTATTAACCAGCCCGCGTTGTAAAGTCACGCAGCAATTTTCTCTGAGGAAGCAGAGAGTGTTTTCACAGACCCCTGAGAGCCAACAGGAAAAGCAATCCCTCCTTGTGTTTAGACTTAACCTAATGACGTTCAGATATTTAGTCATAACTTTCCGTAGCAAAGAATAGTTTGAATTTAAGCTCTGTGTCTAATCCATTAATAAGTGCATCTTTTTGTTTCCATACGATCTCTTCTCCAGGGCTCCAACATCACAGATACATGCACGGAGATGCTGAAGCAGGGGGTCCTGCTGAAGATTTCCGCTGGGAACATACAGGAAAGGATTTTCTTTTTGTTCGACAAGCTTTTGGTCTACTGCAAGAGAAAAAACAGGTGCTTCTGCTTTCCCTGTAGTTTGTGATGTCTGTTTGTCTGATTCCTTTTGCTGCACCATAAAGCAGATGCGCTTAGCTTCTTCTTATGAGGCTGCACACTAAAGAAATCCAAATCTTATTTATGCCAATCTGAAGTCTTCCTCTTTGTCTGCGCTCCAGAAGAGCATTGGTTCTATTAAATATTTATTGGAACAGTTTGTTGCCTATTTGTATGTGGCATGGGAATGACTCATCTGGAGACTAGATTCAGCCCCCAAAAAGTTTTCTTCATTTTATCACGGGGAGAGTTTTGTATTTACCACTCTTTCTGTAGCTATTTTATTTTTCTTTTTTGTCATTTAATCTACAGGTTTACTTTGTGCAGGATCAGGACAGGTTTAGTGGTGAAACTCCTGCTGAGCGCCAGCTATTCTAGTGTTTCCACAGGCGCAGAGCACTTGATGAATAGGCTTTTATTTTGCTGCTGTGCTTCCAGAGCGCCTCTTCCAGCAGCTGCTTGTACATTTTGTGTTTTTGTCATCTTTTGTTAACCTACCAACAGTTACCTGTTTTGCTTTTAAATTTATTTTCAATGTGGCACTTTAAAGTTGTGAATAGTGAGTTCATTTTTCTAAAATAATATAATGTGTTCACCAACACTGGAAAAAGTCTGTTCTAAGTCTCAAGCTAGTTTCACATCAAACCTCAGCAACGTACTTTTAAGCGACCACTTCCAATGAGAAGTCTATGTAAATGTGAGTTTTGGGCTTCTGTGTTCAAAGCTCTCTTGTCATGCGTAGCTACAAAAGTTTCTACGATTATTTTTGGGCTCCAATTACAAAACGTGTAGTCATTAAACCAGGTAGACCAATCAGGAACTTAGATTTGGTAGTGACGAATGGATGTCCCTTTTAATTCACGGAAGTGCCAACCGTGCACAAACCCAAACAGGACACAGAGTCTTTCATATATTGATGTAGAGGTGTGAAGAAAAATCCTGGAGTGAGATTTGCTTTGACATTTCCCACCAGGCCTCTTCCAGCTGTAGGTGGAGGACAGTAGAAACAGAAAAAGACAAAACAAGTCCCTCCCTGCTTGTCTAGTGTAAACATCAAGGGTTAAACAGGTTTAGCATGTTCTTGAATGCGTGTCAAATGTCCTGTGTGTATGTAGGTTCAATATCAATGTATTCTCACTCCCAACTTGTCATATGTGGACGTATGGTTCGGGGGCCCCTCTGAGACACTTTTGGACGTTTTGGGTGTTCCCAACTTGTCCGCAGGGGTCCCAATTCTCCGGGTCACAAACAGGTACCGGTCTGAGAGCCACTTGGTACCTAACCGGGTACCAGAACCTTAGCCCGGTTCCGCGTCTGGTACTGCGTCCTGAGGGTTGAGGACCCGGGATTTAATGAGTACAGCCAGCACGTCAAAAAATGACAAGTTGGGGACACCCAAAATGTCAAAAAGTCATGAATGAATGTTAAATGCGAATGTTGCTTGCATCAAAGTCACAAGTATTTTTCTTTTTTTTTTCCCAAACTGTATTTGTCTTTATGAATTTTTCAAACCTTTACCAGGTTGTTTAACCCTGAAAATTGTAGGTCTTTGGTTATAACAGATTACATTATCTGATTTTCTAACTTTTAAGAACCAGATTACTGTTTTATACACAGTCAAATATAAAACTTTGAATGAATGTAAAGAAGTGGATTTATTTAACCTTGAATCATTGATCAAATAAACAAGTTTGATTTTCAAATCATTCTTTTGGCTAACATACCATTTCAAAATGAAATACTTTGAGAATTGCAATAGTCACATTGAAACTGGTTTCTCATTGACTTTTAATCAAAACATTTATTAACATATTTTTTCTCTTTTGAAATTGTTTATATTTGCTGTTATTTTGTCAAAGGCGATTGAAAAACAGCAAAACCACCAGTGAGGGTCCTCGCTACCTGTTCAGAGGAAGAATCAACACTGAAGTGATGGAAGTGGAGAATGTGGATGACGGCACAGGTGAGAATGTACCTCACTCTCAGGATCTGACAGTGTTCTTCAAAACTTAAAATAACACCTGTAACCCAGAGAGGAAGGGTAATGACACACAGATTGACCTGAATGATGGGATTTTATTTGTCTGGTGGAAGAATATGAATTATCTCTGAGATTTTTTGAACACACATAGTTACATGCCCTTGAGGCTGTTCTGCTGGTGAACTCGTGCTCGAGTCTTTTGGCTGTCATAGCCGCTGATTATCATTTATATTTGTAGAAGCCATCATTTCCTTTCCAGCAGGCACACACGGGGAGTTGTATTTGGTGTTTCCAGTGAGAGATGGATGGATTTGGGTCTGAAGAGAGCAGGAGGATAAACATGCGAAGCAGGCAGCAGAGCAGAAACTTGTGGGTGTTCTGCACCACAGGCATAAGATCTCAATCTGAAATCCAGGGCGACACGAGTATTTTAGCTTGGATTCCTGTGTAATGAAAGTGCCTCAACTTTTTCCCAGGCACACACTTGCTGCCTGAGGTTAAAACATGCCTTTGAGGCGTTCCACAGAGAGAATGCTGCACTATATATGCTTTTGGCCTTGATTATAACAGATGATTATAATGGTTTGTTCTATGCTATGGCCTCATAGAGAAAAGCCAGCGGTCAGCTGAAGTGAAAATTTAAATGTCTTCGTAGATGTGGAAATATTTATCCGAATTTGTTGAAAATCTGTTTTGTTTTTTTCTGAAGGGTCCAAATATGTTATCACTTTGCAACAAAATCAAAATGTCATTATCAAAATCTATTAGAAAAAAATAATAGTACTTGCAATGTGGTTACTATTTTTATTCAGTTTTAGCCAAATTTGTTTCAGGAAAATCTCGCTAAAATGTCCAGAAAGTTGTAGTTTTCAACTAGCCAATCAAATCAAAAGAAATCAACCTTTGGTAACATGAGCTTTTATTTTGAAGAGAAACATTTTTTGAACAGAATTCATGGCTAGATCTGGGCTGAAGGCTTTGTAACTTTATTGAAGTTCAAACCAAAAACCTGTCTGATTTTTTTAAAAGTGACCAAAAGATTTAGTCCTTTTCATAAAAAGTTGGATCAAAGTCGTACAGAGTATTCTGTACAGCCAGTAAAATGGACCCCACAGACACATCCCTCGGGCTGGGCCCTCTGTGGCTTCGGGCTAATGTCTGACAAGACAGAAGAAAGCTCCCCATGGTCTTTAATATCTTAAATGGTCACCTTCACCATGTTTTGAGCGGTCAGTGTCACTCTCCCCCTGCTGTTGTTGGCAAGATCATTTATAGCTTTGTTTTTCAGAGGAAAAATACTGATTCTTTAACGGACCCTCTGGTTTCAACTGGTCTGCAACTCCATGTGGGTCAATATAAAAATGCTTTCATTAGTGTGTTAATAACAAAGTATAAAGGTATAACATAATGTCAAAGTATTAAAAAAACCCTTCATTAGTTAGTTAGTTAGTTGGTTAGGCTGGCACAGTTTTTGGATTTAAACCAAATCGCATATTGCACCATTTAATCAAATCGTGGGGAAAAAGAATCATTGAATCCCTACTGTATACCAGTATGTTTATGTTGAATGTGTCAAATACATGGTCAAGAAGAATGTATTTTTTTATTGCTTTATTACATTATACTAGGGTTAAGAAAATGCAACGAAAAGTTTTTTCTTCATTGCAACATGCCTATTAGGAAAAAAAAAAAAAAACTGGGATTTTTAGATTTTTATTGTTGTACAACACAAATCAAACATCGAACCAAAACAAAACCAAAAGTCAAGTTTTGCCTAATAGGAAGGTTTTCTGTTGCATACATACTTTCTTAAGGAAAATTAAAGTATTCCTTTCAGTTACTGGATTTGTACATCCATCCTTACCATCTATGTTGCACACAGACCATAAAATAATACATCTATACTTTTATGCAAAAACTGGTTTATGATATACAGATATTTACACCTGGTTTCAGTTAGCTAATAGAAGCTTAAATCTGTTTATCTATAAACCAGCCAATGTAGGAATAAATGAACAGATTAATGAATGTATGCAACCCCATCCATCCTTACATCCATCCATCCATTCATTCCTCATCCAGACCAAAGGCTTGAATCCCCTCAACTGATCTCTAAATATTAACACAACAAACTGTTAGTGAAAGCTAAGTTCACCCACCCGCAGTGAATAGTGAGGTTTCCCTCTGGTAGCATGGCCCCAGCTTTGGCATTCCTATGGCTTCTACGCTTATTCTTTGGTTCCACAGCACAAGCCTTTTAGACCCTCTTTCTGACGAATTACATCAGTTTAAATTCCTCGACAAAAGTTCTGCTTTACTTAAGAGTTAACATTTTCCCAGGCCTGGATCTGCTGCCAAACATTCCCAGCATCCCCTCACTACATGCTTGTCCGTACCACAGCTATTCATCATCTCCCATGCGCCCTCTGTTCTTATTCAGCCCATCTTTTTAGCTGGATGTCTACGACAGATGATTGCAGATTTAATTCAACTATTGTAAAATCAGCTTTTCAATTTAATTGTAATTTTTACTTGGTAAAAGATCTTTCAAGAAAATTCCAAAACCTTTGCTTTAGTGAGAACACTCCAATTAGGAGGAATTTAGGACTAAATTTTACTAAAAATTAGTTTGTGGACAGATGATTTGTTACTCAATTTGGATTTTTTTCAGATGTTTATCTCACACGTTTTTGTGCAGTACTCTTTATTTAAAGTTTATTTAAACTGTACCCAATAATTCTACTTAAAGGCAAAGGATCGATAGCATCACAAATTTATGTGTCACCCTTTAAATTAAAAAAAAGTTTGCATGAGTCAAATGGGGTGTTTTTTTTGTTCTACCACTCCCAGGAAAAGGATAGCTATAAAGCTTTGAGTCATGATCACTTTTGTTAGTGTGCTCTTCATCTCTACCTTGCAGCTGACTACCACAGCAGCGGGAACATTGTAAACAACGGCTGGAAGATCCACAACACAGCCAAGAACAAGTGGTTTGTCTGCATGGCGAACACCCCAGAAGAAAAACAGGAATGGCTGGAGGCCATCATGCAAGAAAGGGAGCGGAGGAAAAGTGAGAGGCTGCTTTGAATTCTCTTCATTAGTTTTTGGGTTTTGTTCATTTACTTCTAATAGAACACAGCAAATCGTTTTATATTTATTTTATTTCTAAGGTTTTTGAGTCAGAAATGGCAAAAAGATGTAAAGATCTTGAAAATGTTCCAAAATAAAAACTTGTTTTGCACACTTCCGTCCCTCTGCTCAGGTTTGAGACTTGGTATGGAGCAGGACACTTGGGTTATGGTCTCAGAGAAAGGGGAGAAGCTCTACCATCTCATGACTAAGGGGAACCTCATAAAGGACCGGAAACGCAAGCTCACCACCTTTCCCAAGTGTTTTCTGGGAAGGTAAGGCTCCTACTGTCAATATAACTGTTTTTGTGAGGTAGTTTGTAATGGCTGTGTAATTGTACCAGAAGAATTTGGTGGGGTTTTTTTTTTTTTTTTTTTTTTTATGTGATAGGAAATTTGCACTTCAATTTGCAATTTCAATTTTAAATATGACAGACGTTTGAAATACAGCATGTAGGGACAAAGTCATTCACATGTTCAGAAAACTGTGAAAATCTGGGTTTTCAGTCTGATAGAAATCTAATCCTGCCTGACAAGGATTGTGCATCTTTGTAGATATTATCGGTGTTAAATGTGGAGAAGACAATCTCTTTAATGACAATCTAAAATAGAGGGCCTTCTTGTGTCATTTTTACAACCATTATTGCTAAAATAGATGAGAAGAATAAACCAACCACTTCCATTGTGCTTTTTGTGAAACTGATAGTTGTTTGTTCTTTTGAGTGTTTTAGGCGTTGATAAGATGATAATGTAATTTTCATTTGCTTGCACTATATTATATAGTCACAGTTGCTCTTAAGTTTGTCTTGGATTTCCTGATATAAAAAGTTCCTCTCTAAAAGTCATGTTGGATTTGGGCGCAGGCCTTTTGTGTGTCAGTGTGAGGATCAAGTACTGTGAGTGATAAAGTGTCGGAATTGGATCGCAGCATCGGCAGACGCCTGGTTCCAACTTCAAATCGCTCTTTTTATTAAGTTTTGAGACTTAATAATTTTCGGAAAAGGCAAAATCCTGACATGACACTGTTGGTTTTGATGCTGTTCTAACTGAATTCCCGTCTTCCCTGAAACCTTTTTACACTTTTGCCTCGTCAGCTTTCTGTTCTTCGTTTTCGAGCAGCAGGTGTTTTCAATTTGTTCAAATCTTCTAAGAGGTTTTTTGGCTTTGCACGAATCAGCCGAGCTTAAGCAGTCTTGTCAAAAAAAAACCAAAAAAACCCTGTTATTTTTAAAAGCATTTGGGGGAACAAAAAAAAAGCAACAAGTCCTATAGACATATCTGTGGCCAACTTACATGGATGGTGGTTTGGAGAGGAGCGTTACTTTTTCTTATGGTCCGTGCAGACAACACCAGATCCCTTGTGGTCTGTGGAAGGAATGGAAGTGTCAGCTGAAAAGATTAAAGGATCAAATGCTTATCATGTGTGGTCATCTCGAGTCTAAGGAGATCAAGTGGTGAGAAAGCAGCTCCAAAGGATCTGTCCCGGTCGCACAAAACACCTGGTTAGCCACTTTTTGGTCAAATACCTTTCAAGTCCCCCATCTGCGAGGATTTTTGGAGATGATTGCATGTAGGCGTAATAGTCAAAAAGAGAAACATCATCACATGTCTTTAATGAAAACCACATTGCCTATGGCTTCAGCTCAACCCACTTCTTCCATTGTGAAATGCGTTGCCTTTATTCTCTCACCACGCCTCCTCTTGTGACTTTTCTTTTTCAGCTTCAGGGCTATTTCTGTGACTCCCAACTCCTCCTCTTCAAATGGCACAATCTCATTTGTGGTTGGTTTTCTGCAACAGAGTAATTCATCAAAGAAAATGCGTGTGACAGCCACCTAGCCAGATGTTCCCATCCTATTTTAAAAACCAAATAGAAGGAAGAAAGAACAGAGTATTTTGGGTTTCAGTTTATTGATGCAAGTTTTAGTTCGTTAGCGGTTAAAAACATCTGACACGGCTTAAATTCACCTGAATGTCGGATTGTTGTTTAATGAAAAAGGACAAAGCTGCAAAGCTCAATAATTTAGTGACTCAGTGACTCTAAAGCAAATAGTTTGTTCCAGGTTTGAAGGGTAAATAAGTTATTTAAAGTCATATTCCAGTCATCTTTTGATCTATTGTAATTTTTTAAATTGCGATTAGGCATTTTTTCTCCACCAAATGTATACACGTGTCATTTTTAGGGCAGTTTCTGCAGATTGGCAATAATTTATTAGAGATTCACCACTGAGTTTTGGGTGGAACTGTTTCCCATCATTCATCTTTTTATACACTCACACACTAGCTTACAGTCCCTTATAACCCCAAGCTAACATTACAGGTACAATAAAAATAGTGAGCAATATCATAGCTATCAGGCCGCACAGTTTTGAGCCAGATGCCAGCTTGGACAAGGAAAACAAAGACATACATGGGTCAATTTGTCTACAAGTGGATGCATCACAAATCACAATGGAGCAGAGCAAGGAGCTTGTGGCCCTAAGATTGTAGCGCCTAAGTGACAGCTACAAAATTTTTGCAACATCGATTCATGTTTTAAAAAAAATAGAAGCTCAGAAATGCAGGTTTAAGCTTGATTTTCTTTATATATGTCCTCCATCATGAGAAAACTGCTGTTTAAATCACAGAAACACGACTTGCATTGGTGAGGGTTTTAAAAAACTTCTGTTAAATATGATGTTAAATCATAGAAAAAATACACAAAGTTTCAATTCAAGCAACAACACAGCATAAAAAAACTTCAGGCTAGACTTTGAACATGTCCTGCATTATATAGTGCACAAAAATGCACAAACTGTTATACATTTCTTTTAAAAACTAGTTCAAATAAATAGTTTGTTGGTGATATTACAAACATCAATACAAATCAGATAAATTCAAATTATGGTTACAATATACATGTAATCTATTTACTTTTTTTTCTTTTTTTTGTGGTGTAGTTATTTAAACTCCTGCATTTTCATGCTTTGTCTTTAGCAATCATTTTTAAACCGTCTAATTGGATGTTGGTCTCCTTTGACACCAGCAGCTCTCCTGCTGACAGCTGTTCAGAGAAAAAACTTTTTGAAAAAAAAGACGCTCAAATGTGTTCCACCCTACTGTTTTTATATTAACTACATTGTTTTTATGGTGGCAGATGGTGCCACCACGAGTCGAGTAAAATGCAGCGTCTGTCACGAGGTGCTTTAGAGACAAATTAGCATGCATTGGCATCCCCACTGGTATGAACAACTTAAATATTATCTATAAACCACAAGAAACCAGAAACACAATGATAGATTGGGAGAAAAAGAGTAAAATCGTCCAGAAAATGTTAACAAATCTTATAAAATTTGAACACTACACTACTTTGAGTTTGGGTGCTACTAGGTAAAAAGAGAAGCTTTCTAAATGCTTTGTTTTGTTTCAAATAAATCATGGTCAAAGGTTTGTGATTTCCCCTGCTGTCTGTGGTGGGGAGAAACAAACTGCAAGGATCAGCGGTTAAAGAGAGCAAGATGTTTGAGGTGGGCAGCTTTCGGCTTGTTGTTTCTCCTAAATCTTTGCAAAATGTTCCATTTGACTCGAGTTTGACACCCGTCTGCTTCTATCACGGCCTGAAAGCCAGTCCCAGGGAATTCCAGTGGAGCTACTGGCTGTGTTTGTTTGGCTTTTGCGGAGAGACGGGACATAAAGGATGTAATCAGGCGGGCTGCTGCTGTGCTTGCCAGTCTTCCTTGTTCATTGTCCCCTTCTTCTGACTATGTTCTCCATCTGCCTTTCTCCCTTAGACTTTAAATTACAGAGAATTATCCCATTTAGCCTATTTGAGCCATCAAAGCATTAGATAATGTTTGTTTTTTTCTCCTTTTTTTGAGTTTTTCGTTCAGCTATACTCAAGATTCAGTTAAATCCTTTGTATAAGATAACGGTGTCTGTAAAATAAATGCTGTAAAATGCGAGAACCAAATGCCCGAGATTGTTTTAACAGTAAATAAATCATCTTTCCCCCAGAACTGTCGGTTTGTTATTATAATTGCTTTCATTGGAGAGTAAATGTTTGTAGAAAATTTTAAAGCCTTCCTGTCTCTCCGATTCCTTTAATAACTTACCTTGGATAAACTTCTTTCTGTGCGCTGTTTTTTCTTTTTCCTTCAAAGCGAGTTTGTTTCTTGGTTGATGGAAATTGGGGAGACGTCAAACCCAGAGGAAGGGGTTCACCTGGGCCAGGCTCTGCTGGAGAACGGCATCATCCACCATGGTTGGTCCTCTTTTTTTTTTTTTTTTTTTTCCAGAAGCTGCTATAAAAGATACATTTTGCATGATTTTGTAGGATAAAATGTTTTTCCTTTAGTATCTCATGTAAAAGCAGCTGTTTTATGTACTTTTTTACATGCGTGCCTCCTCAATACTTGTTTGACATCAAGTTTAGCTGAGGTGCCATAAATATTTATCGCCGCTTGACTCGAGGTTTGTGTAATATTTTCTCAGTTGCACGGGGCTCAAGTGAGCAGATCCTGTACACGTTTACACAAAGCAGCACATACTGCTGTGCTTGTATCTGTTCTTTAAAGAGCAGGCCCCCGAGTCAAGTTGTATTTTAAATCACTCAGGGGGAGACTTTATGGCTTCCTCATTGTGAAATGGGATTGGACGCCCTTACTGGGAGGAATACCGCTCACTACGCTGCTGTTAGAAATCCCCATGAGAAAAACGATAGAATATCTCTTCAGAGGACCCGTTAATGGAACCTGCATGGCTGCAGCCATGAACACAGAGGCAGCTTTTATTTGTGTGGGAAGCTCTGGGTAAAAGTCGCCCCCAAAGCAACTGGGGCATGGTGCTCTGAGCAGCTGCGTTATCTGTGACGGCTTTGTGTGGGGTTGGAGTCTTCCTCTTGTCCGGAAAGCTTGTTCCTATACACAGCCCTTTATGGTTTGAGTACGTTTTTAAACCTCTTATACTTTCAAATTTAGTGCTAGACGAATAAAGCTCCCGAGAGGTTTGACAGTAAACTTTTTCCCCTCATAAATGAAGCACATCTCTTGTCAGAAAGCTCCTTATGTTTCCGTTTTTATTTCAGTCACAGACAAGCATCAGTTCAAGCCCGAGCCTGTGCTGTACCGCTTCCGCTACGACGACGGCACCTTCCATCCTCGAAGCGACATGCACGATGTTATATCCAAGGTAGACGTGCAAACTGCACACTTATATCAGAGTTCACACACTTTTCACTGAATTCATGTTTTTTTTTAGGGCGTTCGCCTTTACTGCCGTCTTCACAGCCTCTTCACCCCCGTCATCAGGTATCCTCCTAGCGTTCCACTTCTTTACGATCATCTTAGACATGTTCACTGAGCCTTAAAAGTAACAGCCAGAATAATGGAGAGAAGCAAAATTTTTAGGAATTTGTGAAAAGTTGCTTCAAATGCTGACAGTTTGGTGATTGGCAGTCCATTTAAAACACAAAGTTGATAAATGACACAAACGTAAGTTTTAATCATAAGAGATGAAATAGAATTGTTCAGTGTCATGTATTTCTTTCTATTTTATTCTTTCTATTAGTTTTTAAATTAGCTTTAAGTGATGTCAAATCCACCTGATGATATTTCTGACACATTTTCAGCCTCCAGTTGAAAGATGCCTCTGTTAAAGTTTGATGAACTTTATTAATATTACATTCATTTTGTATTTTATTTTCCTCTTTAAGATGCCTTGTGCAGAGTACCAGCTTTTATTTGGGAAAAAAAAAGCTGGCAATGAAAATCAAGTAACACTTTTATCGTTAGAACGATTGTTAAAGAGTGACGCCATTTTGGATAGAGGAGTAACCAATGAGACATGACTCAGCGGATACAGTAAAATGACCATAGACAGCTTAATTTTGGTCCGATTTAAAAAAGAAAAAACCTCTCATCCTTTTTGATCGTTTTTGTTGTAAAATATGCAACAAATGAGTAACATTTCAAACATTTCTATGAATAAATAAATGCGTCATTATTTACGAAACACAAAGATGCATGATTGGAATTGTATTCAACTCAGAAAAAATAGCCGGAGGCTAGCAGACATCTCAAAGACTTCCCTCTTTGCTCGCCGCTACTGAGTAGCTACTTAGTAGCTACTTAGTAATATGCTTATATTCAGCAGGTCATCTGGTCTGATCTGAGGTCAAACACACAAACAAATACCATGGTCATCCTCCATAAAACAAGAAGTATCAGTGTTCCTGCCATAAAACGTGGAAATAGTGGGAAGAAACCATTGACTTTGAATAGGCTAAAGATTAGTCTTAATGTTTACTATTCTAAGAGTAAACTCACTATAATGTTTTCTATAAGTTCTCCTTTATTTTTCTTTGTTTCTCCAGCTGTAAACAGGCATCTGGCCTCATTCAATATGGCGTCCAACTTTGCGTACAGAAGTGGCTCTAGCCTATATGACTCATTGGCTAGAGCATTCATTAATTTATTAAATATCTTGTTTTTAAGATCTTAATGTCTACATTTATTTTTAATAATAAAACATCCTTTCTCATCAAACAGTACTGGAGAAACATGGATGGTTTTCTGGGTGTACTTGCATCAATTAACGTCATTGGGTTTTTTAAAATTGGTTTTTAGAATATTTTAATAATAATTTATTTTTTTTAAACCTTTTTTTTCTTTGCTGCTATTTTAGGTGGGGGCTATTTCATTTGAATATATTTGAGTCATTTTTTTCAGGCTGCTTTGGTGCTTTTTTGGACAGCACATAAAATGTTTATGCTTGATTTCAAAAGGCCTGAAGAGAAGCTTAGATTTCACAGTTAAAATAAGGGGAGGCGTGGTAAGCCAGCATAAAGTCAATCTAAGATTTGTCTTCATTTCTGCTCCATTCTAAGACCAAAAAAAAGGGTGAATGTTTGGTAGGTTTGTCTGGATCGGCGTCTTTACGCTCAATCTCTTGATGTTGGACTTTGTGTTGCCAACTACTGTTTTCCTGCAGCGAGTTCTCCCCAAAAGCACAATGCTCTGGGCTCTGGGAATGCCAGCATTTAATTGGAGCAACCAGCCCCTGCTTAATTAGGTGGAATTTCCTGGCAAAGCAAGAAGGATGAAGCAAATGGGGGGAGGATACAGTAATCAACCCCCTCACCCAAAGAAATCAGTGAATCTTTTCATTCCGGAGGATCTTGTTTTGCAGATTTAAACATCCCCAGCCGACCTGTACAGTATTTTGAAAGACATAATGCACACTGTACGGAAAACTGCTTTTCACTTCAATTTTTCTTTATTATGCTCAAAAATCTCCCAGAAACCTAAGATTTAGAGACGTATGTGGAAATATTTCCAAGTAACAAATTACTTAAAAGATTTATCGGGACAGAAGAGCTGATTAAAGCTTCAACTTCTAACTTCCTCCTCGTGATTTGTGCTTTGAAAATATAATTGCTTACATTCTCGCTCACAGGACGTCCAAGTAAACTTTCTTATTTAGAGAGCAAGTCTCAAACCAACCTCTCTGACCTTTTCTTCTGTTATTCCTCAATCTGCTGTTTCCTCACTCCCAACATATGGCTGCCCACTGGGCTGCTGTTTACCCCTCATTTTTCAAGTTGACAGCCTCACTTTCCACCAGCCGTTGAGGCCCGGAGTCTCCCTGGTTCTGGTATCCCGCTCAGGAGAAACGCTGGTCAACGTGGAGCAACGGGGCAGCGTGCCCAATCAACTCCTCTGCAGAGACAAATTGTCGGATACGCTTACATAAGAGTTCCATTGCAGAGAAAACGGGGCAACTTTTCACCCTCGTTCTGAAGAACATCAGCCAGCTGAGATTGGACTCAAACGTCGCCCCGTTTGTGGCGTCTGCTCTGCGTGTGATGGAAAGTCATGTGTGTGTTTGTCAGAGTGAGTGTTTGCCTGCGGTGCAGGCGGTTGGGGTGCTGTAAGTCACGGACTTTCCTGGCCCCTGCAGCTCAGCCGCTCCGCGTCCCACGGGAGGCCCCCATGTTCATGGGAAAGCCACGGCTCAATTTCAAACGGCATTCTCGGGGTCTGGCGAGCCGCGGCTGTGCGGGTAACATCGAGAAAGGCAACACCATTCCACCCTCGCGTCGAGGAATGCTGTTTTCCTGTCACCAAACTTCAAAAACTCTATGCCAGTCTTTATAAAGGACCCATGTCTGCATGGCAGAAGTGTTAGAACCCCTTTAGGTATTGTGGTTGAATAGCCCAACCAATTACTGCGCTGAGAGTTCACAGAGTTTACTCCAGAGACAACAAAGCACACAGTTTATGAAGGCTTGTGCTTCTGTGTTCATGCAGAGATAAAGACTATCATCTGCGGACGTACAAATCTGTGGTCATGGCTAACAAGCTGATTGACTGGCTAATAGCACAGGTAAGCTTTTATAATGGTTTCTAGCTATACCTTGAAATGTTTAGGAGTGACTTTTTTGGAGCCTTAAGGAAAACTTTGAGGAACACATGTGATTATTTAGTATGATTTTTGCCATCATGCTAATAAAGAAAAAGGAGACAATAAGTTACTATTGGATTATTCTGTTTTTATATATTTTTTATGCAGGTCTGCATCTTATGGTGAAAAAAAATAGTGCTGTTGTGCACAATAACAAAATGGATTTTTTAAAATTTAGATCAGTCTCTATTTTGATCTATTTTAAAAGTGTACCAAGCGATTTTAGCCAAAATCAATCAAATCTGTCATTTTCTAGAATATAGTTTCTTCAGTGTAATAGTTCATTATTAATTCGACTGTAAGTTCCCCAGTATGGTGTAAGCCTGCCAACATTTCCGATCATCTCTTTGTTTACACTCTCTCCTGCTAGCTTACACAACATTGCATTTCTGGTTCGCTAAAAATGGCGGGCAGATTTGAGCCAGATACCAGCTCAGACAAGGAAAATGAAGACGTACATGGAACTGCAAGTGGATTCATCAGAATGGAGTAGACAGGAAGCTTTTGTTATGCCAGTAAAGCTTTTTCAAACAGCTCTTGATTTAGAGAAATACTAAGAAACGCAGTTTAAACATATTTTTTCATCATTAGAAAAATACTACAACATAAAAAACTATTTTCATTGGACTGGGTCTTTAAATAATCGTTATTAGGGATTTAAACACCACAGAATGGAAGGCAGATTTCATATGTGTGTCTCATAGCTGCACTTGTTTTTACTCAAGTCTGAAGAGTCTAGATAGATTTGTCTGTTTTTAAGGTAGAGCATCAGAAAACAGCACTATCCTAAACTCTTAGATGCAGGAATGAAGCAGAAGTGTGTTCACTCTGCTCTGTGAAAAGCACACTTGTTTCTTGTGTTGTATTTTCTTCTAAAGCTTATTTTTTGTGCATTTCTGTATCAATTCATCATTAAAATCCGAACATTTGAATGATTTTGTCATAATTACTCTCGCCCTATAGGGGGATTGCAGATCAAGAGAAGAAGCTTTGATCTTGGGGGTGGAACTATGTGACAATGGCTTCATGCATCACTGTACATCACTTTTCTCAGCTATTTTAACATGTTTTCAAATTAATGTCATCAAGCATTTACTGTAAGAACACACCTATTCATGTTGTCTTTTTATTATTGTTTTTATTCCCTTTGATATCATCATTATTGCAAAAATTCTGTTCTTGGTTGATACTTTCTGCACAGCCATCATTAACTTCATGCATCCGAGCGTAATTCTATCAATTTTAAGCCACCGGACTGTAGCCGTGGTTACAGCTTGTTTACAAAAGTACGGTTTGTTTTTAACTCCACGCTACATTTATGCCAAAGTCCACATCATACGGGCTACAGCATGAGTCACAGCATGTCTCCTAGTGCCCTTACAGTGTAACTGCTCCCAAACGCCCGCAGTCCCGGCCTCACGGTACAATTTACCAGCACATCTATGGAACATAACAACCCCTGCCATCAAATTTTCTTTCACTTCCACAGCCTCCGGGGTAATTTTCCCATTCGTGCCTGCAAGTTATTTGGCCTAACGATGAGACTATTAAACCTTTTGGCACCGTATCTGATCTTAAGGGGAATGGAGTGAGTTAATGTTAAATGGAAGCTCTTGTTTTTCCCCTCAGGGCTCTTTTTTTTTATTTTTATAACTAAAGTCTTGGAGGATATGCTATGTTCCTAGAGAGAGTAGGTTATTCAAAAGTGAGATGCAGGGATGTGCATGAGCGAGGTTTCCCTCTGCTTTAGGTCAGTTTGGGCATTTCAACTTACTCAACAACATAAGTTGCCAGCTAAATGTGTAATTGAGTTACACAAATGTTTTTTAGTGATTATTATGGACTACTGGTCCAACTTTTAAATGCTGAAGATCACCTTTTTTACTCCAAATTCTTTATTTTCTAAAGCTGTTTCATCCCTTTGGGATCATGGGGATGCTAGAGCCTATCCTAACCATTGTTGCGCGTCATCATTTGTTCTTCAATAGCAGCTGTTTGACTTTCATCATCACTATCTTCATTTGAGAAATTATCTTCAAGCTTGTAGTATTTGGTTTGTTTCTCATGTTTTTTCTTTTTAAATCTAACGCTCGTTTTTGCTGTCACTCCCCTCAGTGCTGGAGAAAAGTGAATTCAAGGACGAGCCTTTGCTGTTCCGCTTCTTTGCTGATGAGGAGATGGAGGGATCCAACACCAAACACAAACCCTTGAAGCATGACCTAAAAATAGTTGAAAATGTCATCACCAAGTCTCTGCTGGTGAGTTCCTCCTCGGTGGTATATTGATCTATCAGCTGTTAAGATCTTTTCTAACTGGTCGCACAACTTGAAGCGGCTTCAAAGAACAGTAAATCCTTCCGAGGCGCACAGCTGTGGAAAAAAAAAATAGAAACCGCTGCCGAAGTCACATTTTATTCTCAGTAAGCAAGAAAAGGATTCTTTTTTTGTAGGAGTGAGCAGAATAAAACAGCAGGTGCTATCTTACTAGTAGCAGCGTCTTCTGTTTTTTGTGTACGTGTTCGTACTCTGAAAGTGTCTCAGTCGGCTGCTTTTGAATCTTGTGTGTTTTTCTTTTAGATAAGGCCAAGTGATGGAGGCTACGGCTTCACCCTGGAAGAAAGAAACAGAGTTCCCATCATCAAATTCGTGGAGAAGGGCTCTCCAGCGGAGGTGAAGAATGCTTACAAAAGGCTCCCATACAGATGACCTTGTTGACTTCATTCCAGCGTGTTTGATTAACTACATCACTCTCTTGATTTATATCAGGCTTTGGGAACTAGACTTTTCAACTTCAATTTATAGCAGTTCAAAAATCTTAAACTGGTATTTTTCTGATGATAGCGGATTTGGGTTTCTTGATATTAATGAATACATTTTTTTTTGTAAAGTGATCTTCTGTTCCATGACACTCTAAGTGATTTCAGTAATCTTGATATCCAAACAATCACCTCGTTCAGAACATTATTGCTTGTACTTTTGATTTTGGCATATTTCACAATTTTTAAGATTTTACGCAATTTATGCGATTTTTCAATCCCATTGAAAATGAATGGGAAATTCTTCAAATCCTTCAAAATCTTTCTGCACTTTTGAAGCTTCAGCAATCTTTTCAGGACATTCCTTCTTGTTTTTATGGTATTCATAACTTTTATGCATTCTAAATTTTTTCTCAATTTATGCAATCATTTTTTAGCTTCATTGAAATGCACTTTGAAACCAATGCAATATTCTTATCAAAACGCTCAGCATGTTCAGGGGATTCATCCTTGCATCCTTGTTTAGCTTCATTGAAATGCACTTTGAAACCAATGCAATATTCTTATCAAAACGCTCAGCATGTTCAGGGATTCATGTCACTGGTTTCATGAGGTATGTGTCTTTTTGAAATTGTACGCAAATTTGCAAATTATTTCAATACATTTTTCAAATTTGTTGTACACTTTGAAACCTATGCAATATTGGTATAAAAATGTTCAGAATATTAATGTTCATATTTTTGATATTCGCAAATTCTACAATTTTTTAAATTTTGCGCATTTTTTCCGAATAAAAAAACCTTAATTTTTTTGCACTTTACAAACATGCAATATTGGCATCATAACCTTCAGCACATTCAGGACAATCTTGCTTGCACTCTTTGCATTCATAATTTTTCTTTTTTTTCTTTTTTTTTAATTTGTGCAATTTTTTTCAATAAATTTTTCAAATTCTTTGTGCACTTTGAAACTTATGCAATATTGGTATCAAATAGTTCAGCACATTCAGGATATTCATACTTTCACTTTTTGTATTCATACATTTTACAGTTTATGGGAATGATACCCAAAATCTTCAAGAAATGTTGAAATTCTTTGTGCACTTTCTGCACTAATACAAGTTTGGTATCAAAATATTCAGCACGTTCAGGACATTAATGCTTCTATTTTTGGTATTCAATAGCATTCACACTAACATTATTGCAAGTGATGCAACTTTTCTAGTTCAAACTGTTGTGATTCAGGAGTGATAAAAAATAATCAAAAGTTTCCCCAGATTTGAAGGAGCTCCATATGGGTCTTAAATGTTGATACTGTGTATATATACATTTAATAATCCACAATGAGGAAACTCCCAATTGGATCCAGCTGGATCCTGATTACTCAACTCAAACCATATTGTTTGATTTACCAGAATAGATTTTGCTCTTTTTTTGTATTTGAGGTTTTGATTAAACATGCTGTAAATGTTTCTTGGTGATTTGTTTTTCCACCTTTTGAAATGTGTGTTTTTTTTCTCTTGGAAGATGGCCGGCCTGGAGGTGGGGAAGAAGCTGTTTGCCATAAATGGAGACCTGGTTTTCCTCCGATCGTTCTCTGAAGTTGAAGTTTTACTTCGACAATGTTTTGCAAACAAAGGACCAGTAAGGGTTTTAGTTAGCACCAAGCCGAGAGAGTAAGCCAGATTTTTGCTTAAGTGATCACATTTTTTTCCATTTTTTTTACATCTTTAGTAACTTTTGTTCTTCATTTGCTTTCAAGGACAGTCAAAATCCCTGACTCAGCTGATGGGTTGGGCTTTCAGATTCGTGGATTTGGACCTTCTGTGGTCCACGCTGTTGGGAGAGGTAAGTGTGCGGCTTCATCAGCCATGTGCTTCTCATTAGCTTTACTTATGTTACACATCTGGAGGACACCTGCTGCACAGATCGAGGTAGTTATTCGGCATGAAGGGGTTAAAAAAAGCCATTTGCATTCAATCTCTATCTCTCTATGCACAATAGTAGAGCTGCTATCAGTGCTGCTGGAAGATAAGGCCCAAAAAGAAACAATCGAAAGCGTCGCCTCAGTAATTTTTTAAGTAATCTAAACAGATAAAAGTGCAAATAGATTGTACGGTTTTGCCAGTTGTGCTTCTTTGTGTTTACATATGTTTCTTTGAATTTGTTGTTGCCTGAGATTCTTGGAAAACTTCTGAAACAAGAAGCAGAGTTTATCATAAAGGACAATTTTTCAACGCCATGTACTTTAAACGCCACACAGGGGGTTACGTTCTAAAAATAACCCAGAAAAGGTATAAATCAAAGTTGGATCACAGCTGTTTTAAGCAGTAATATATATATTTTATACACTAATTTAAACTCTCAGAATACAAACCTTTGTCAAACAACAATTCCAATATAACAGAATGAAAACAAAAACATGCTCACGATTGAATATTTATGTTGATTTGGTAAACTCAACAAGAGACAAGCTTTATAGGAGATTGGTTAACAAGGTCAACAGCCAATCAGGGCGCAGAAAACTGTTATAAAAAAGCATGCATAATTATTAAAAAAAAAAGTCTGCAAAATAGCATGACCGTGGAAGGTGAACCAATTTATAGTAACCTGAACATAATAAAGCATAAATACAATCAACCAAACTATAAAATTTAAGTGTTAAGCATTTTATTTTAGTATAACATGTAGATATTAGAATACAAGTGGAATAAAAGACAAGTACAGCTTATGCTGAAATAAAATGAAACAAAACAAGACATTTTTTATGATACTTTTATGCTGTTTATGAACTGTGGTTCTCCTAAACTGCCCCAGAAAGGTTTGACCCTTTAGTTTTGAGTCTGGGGACTTACAGGGGCGTTTGGGCAGAGGGTGTGCCTTTTAAGAGTGAATAAATAAGGTGGTTCTGCACCGTTCACGTGCAGCTGTTGCGACTAATCCCGCAGATTTGTCACAACAGGGCAGCTGTTGTGGAGCTGCAGCTCCTGTACTTTGAGAGGAGTCAGCTGAGGTGGTTTGTACATCTGGTCTGAAAGCCAGCCGACCATGTCCAACCCAGAGGGGGCCCTGTGGCAGACCCTGAACGTGCTGGAACGATAATATTCTTGGAACACGTGGGAACGTCAATTTTGGGAATAAGTGTCTGGTACAATTTTAAGGAACTATAGTCAAAAATAGGAGCACTATTTAGTCTGTTATTCTTTCCCCCGTGATATTACTAAACTTTAAGATTCTCCCATAACCGGTGTCACGTCCTTGTCCACCGCAGATAAGCAACTTCCCTCCTCTGCACAACACGTTCCCACTCAGTCCCGCTGAGCTGCTAAAAACAGGAAGCAAAGGCGTAAATAAAGAAGCTTGACCTGGTTTTGTGAACAATTTATAAACAATGGCTTTTTATTAGGCATGCTTGTGTTCCTTTATCCTGTTTCATCGTGCACCTGTGTGGAACATAAGTGCTAATCCCCGCCATTCGACAGGCACGGTGGCCGCCGCTGCTGGCCTCCACCCGGGACAGTGCATCATCAAGGTGAACGGCATCAACGTGAGCAAGGAGAGTCACGCCAGCGTGATCGCTCATGTCACCGCCTGCAGGAAGTACCGGCGACCGTCGCAGGTGAGGCGAGAACAGAAAAAGAAATACTCAAATAAAAAAAACATGCATGAAGTTTTCAAAAACAAATTATTTCTGGTTATTAAACTGAGCAGACAGACTTCCCAGCTCCCGTTTACTCCCCCATCTCCCTCTCTCCACGTTTTCTTGTCTTGGATCATTTCACAGAAATAATAATAGTTTTGGCTTCTGCTGGGCTGACCCCTGGCTCACAGTGGTGGGGTTGTTGTGGGAGACTGGAAGACTGCAGAGCAAAGTGGGATCTGGAGGTGGCAGAAGAAAGATGGGAGGGAGTGGAGGGCGAGACAGCTCTTTTCTAATTATGAGAGAGCGGTTGACAGCAGACGAGTGAGGAGGAAGAGATGGTCAGACCACCTGTAGAAGGTGGGAAAATAGCATCGCCTTGGGTGTATGGTGCGAGTCAGTGTACTGTGTCATTCTAATTAGAGTCTGTTGGGACTGTGAGTGTAATGATGCACCACAGTTTCCAAAACTACTACTAGGGGATCTGGTTTATATCAAGTGTGGACAGAGAGGAACCACCCTCTCTTTTCGTTCGCGTGCAGCAGTCTGCGCGCGTGCACGGGAACGCCACAGCGCAGTGAGCAGCCGCGGCATGCAGCCCTGGCAGAAAACTCAGTGTGGGTTTGGGTGTGGAGAACCGACACAGGCACACGGGCCTGTGAGGCACGCTAGACTAACTTGACGAGATTGGCGTGGGTTTCGCTCTTGCGGTCTCGCTGAGTGCCGCGTCTCCATGTGTTTGTGAAGGCTTTTTCACCGCACGCTCTGCCAACCCAACTGTGACACTATAAACCCCACAACCAGACAGAATCAGCCATCATCGATCCCTGAGCCTCAGTCTGTGTGCACACACAGCAAACGTCTGTGTTGGGTTTAAGAGTCCACAAAAAAGAGAGGAAGAGGGATGCTATTAGTCATTTTCTTTACCATTTGTGCAAAAAACAGTTTAATTTATCATCTTCTCTGCAGCAAGACACCATTAAATGGGTGTACAACACCAGTGAGAGTGCTCAAGAGGACAACCAGAAAACCAACCAGAAAACAACCACTGGGGAGAATGGAGACGGCTTTGAGTGCAAAGTGGAAGGTGAACAAACACACAAGTGCTCAATAACTGGCAAAACAAGCGTTTTTGCGGACGTGTTCACACTGCGCAAGCAGGGAGGGGCTTCTTCTTCTTCTTTTTTTCTACTGCTTAGCTTGGTGCATAATGTTAAAGCGGTGCAAATCTCACAAATCTTCTTTTTTTACAGCTCTACTGAGTCTATATGAAAGAATTACAAGCTGCAATTAATGATGATCAATTATGATCCATTTTCAAACAGTTGACATTCTTTGATTGGTCAAAGTTCAACTTAGTTTGACTTTAAGCGCATGTTCAGTGGCTGTGAATTTTGTTCATAGAATCCAAAAACGGTCTTAAAAATGTATGTAGCAACAGATAAATGTGAGAATTTTGAACACAGAAGCCTGAAATTTCTATTTACGCGACTTTGCAAAGACTTTTTGATCAAAGTGCTTGAACGTGCATTGCTGAGGGCGGTGTGAATGCAGAATTCAGGAAAACAGAACCATGCTTCCAATGAGATGAAGCTGTAAACTGGTTTCTCAGAAGGAAGGATATTTCTCTCTGGTTCATCAACTTTTCATTTGCATCTATAAAATTTATGGATCGCTATAAAAATGTAAATTAGGAAAGCTATCACCTTCACAGCACACGCTGTACAATTTAAATAGTCATTGGTTTGGTGTAAGGTTTGCTCATGATTACTCATGTATCTGAATGAAAGCTATAAGCAGAAGAAGAGTTTGAAACAATGTTCAGATTGTCTTTGTCGCCGTGACGACGCACAGGCTCATACTTTATTCTATGCTCTCCTCATCTTCAGAAGTGATGGACAAATTCAACACTATAGCCATCATTGACGGGAAGAAAGACCACGTGAGTCTGACGGTGGACAATGTCCATCTGGAGTATGGAGTGGTGTACGAGTACGACAGCACTGCAGGCATCAAGTGCCATGTGCTGGAGAAGATGGTGGAACCAAAAGGATTCTTCAGTCTAACTGCAAAGGTATTCTGTGAATTCAGCCTCACTTTGGTCACATTTGACAGATTCTTGTGTTCTATAGAATGCATTTTTTTTTAACAGGATCCCACTCATAAGTGCTGAAAATGATCCACTTTTTTAAAGTAATGGTGGAAAAAGTTTTTTAAGCCATCAGTTGAAGACACTTGCGAAGCATCTTTAACTTAAAAAACTGCATCGAGATTAACTTTTCTCAAACTGTCTCTGCTATGGAACTATCATATATGAACGAGTCTTCACAGATGTTTCTTGTTGTCAACATCTTAAATACTATCTTAAAGATATGTTATATAAAACCCATTCCAATCACCTTTTGATCTTTTTAAAATCGTCTCTTGTGTGATTTTTAAATAAGATGACGCAATGTTCAGCCAAAATAAATAAAATCTATGTTGTTTTCAAGGACATAGTTTCTGCTGAGCTCCCATAGTTCATTAGAAAACCATTGGCGCAGAGTAACCCCGCCCCTTTTCCCTTCTCTGTTGCTGAGAGCTTGTTGCAGGGATCTTTTAGAGTATTTTCTACATGACAAATAAGCTCTTTTTCAAGCAACATTTTTTCATCTGCTCCTGATTTACACCAATTTGAATAAATAGATACTCAGAAAAGCAATTTTGAGCTTAATTTTCATTAATATATGTCCTCCATCATCAGAATAATGGCACATAAACACTAAAAACAGCCAAACATGATTTTTCTCAAAGTGTGTCTTTTAGCAACTTTTTTTTTTTTTATTTTTCTTATCGAGCGACTGGGAAAGCAGAACAAAGCTAAAAACTTCTTGTTTTGGACAGATTTTATGTTGAATGTTTTTTTATAAAACACATTTTTTATCATATTTTTTGTTATAGAAAATACAAAAAGTATCTAACTCTTTTTTTGATGTTATCATTTTTTTTTAAGTTCGACTGTACCAAAAAGAGAGGGGGGTGAAGTAAATCCATCACCTCCTCTCAAAGTGTGCCAGCTACCAAAATCATACAGCGTTGCACACCACCGGCTTTTGCACATTCAGCAGATGGAGCGATGTCTCAGTAGATGATGTACTCACAAATTTCCATGTAAAGTTATTATTATTCTATTTATAGGGGATTTTGGAACCAATCTATTTTGGATCGAGAGTTAAATTAGCTTTGCTGTGCCCTTTTACTTGAAGAGAAATACCAATTCTTTACAAATCCCTGTATAATGTTTAGTCTGTGTCCCAGCTTTATTAAAGCTAGCAGCTCTGTTGGTGTTCAGGCTGACGGTGCTTAACACTAGTTAGAACTGACAGCTTTATTTTAGTTCGTTTTCCTCCCCCCCATCTGGGTTAAGAGCATGCTTTTTACATCCCAAAAGTGATGTTCACAGAATGATTATAATTAATTGAAGACACTGAGGACAGAAGATTCTCTCAGACAGAGATGCACACTTGCTGATGTGGAAAATAGAAAGCACTTTGCAGCATCCTTCTGCCAGATCCAATGACAAACGGCCACTAGTTCGGTTTTAAATCCAGGATCTCATCCGGGGAGTCCAAAGATGATTTACGGATGTAATTAAACAGTCTTCGCTGTAAAAACAGCTAAATTACACTCACTGACATTCCAAACACAAACTTGGCATATCCTATTCTCTTATAGACAATTTCCTATTGCTGTGAGGTTAAAGAAATCTTAGTGTTTATATAAACATCAGCTCCAGTATCAAGTGGTGTCCACTGAGATTTGTCTGATGTTGAATTTTAATAGTGGCGGTTCTGTCCTGGGCTTCTGGATCTTCCTGTAGTTACTTTTCCTCTTTTTCTTTTTGAGGCTCAGAGATTTGAATCCCCTCATCTCTTTAGATCTGTTCTCTGATCAAAAAGGAGGCATCTCTAATATATAGGTAGAACAGACTTTTTGGGTTCACGCAGATAAAAACTTTCTCATTCAAAGTTGCAACAGAATGTGCCTCCAAGGGATTTTTACTTTTCTAAAGTGAGAGTATTCTATTCTTTAGTGATAATTTTGTAATATATTTAGTATTTTTTTGTACCAAGAAGAGATAATCTTTTGTTGCGGCTTATGTTTTTCTTTTGTCCTTTGTGATCAGATCCTGGAGATGTTTGCCCGTAATGACGACTTGCTGGTGCAGATGTGTGGGATGTTGAGTTCAAGCTGTGAGGTGATCCCAGAGGAACTGCAGAAACGCTTCAGCTGCATGTACGCCGAGAGGGTGGAGCACATCAACCGACGCATCGCCAACTACAGAAAGGTAACTTTCAAGCAGATCTCATTGGAAGAAAAAATGAGGGCATTGTTGCTGTGGATCTTTTTTCCACCGTTTCATCATTTTGTGCAAATCTGAAAAGAAACAAAAAAGATTAAGAACAACTAAAACAACAAGTTTGTCAAAGCTAATGCATAAAAAAGTAGAACATTTAAACAGAATTTCTCTCCTTTGTTTTGCATATGGAGAGAAAATAAACTCATCTGTTCTTTGTGTGCGTAATTCTTGATTTGTAACTTATGAAATAAAATTTGTGCATAACTTTTGTGTACTTACAATTGTGTATTCACAGGTGGAAACATCACAAAATAATAATAAAAATACATAATAGAATTTACATAAATTACAGCAGATTAAAACTAAATACACATTAAAATATTTGAAATGTATACATTAATCACCAATACACAAACACAAAATTGCATTTACACACAAATCAGAAGCCAGACTTCTTTTATGTCTTCAGGTTTGTGTGTAAATGATGCATTTAAATGTTACTAGAATCCTGGATCATCAGACTTTTCTTATCAGTCACTTTGAACTTGGATTTTGAATAATATCTAGTAAAATGTGACATTTTTTTTAATTTCTTAAACAGATACGCCCCAATAATTAATACAAAAAAGTTTAAATGTGCGTCTTTAAAACACACGAGTATTAGTTACAATTCCAGAATTACATACACACAAATCCAAAGTTCCACACAAATATGCAGACACAAGTTACAACTCAAGAATTATGCACACAAATCGGACGAGTTTATTTTCTCTCCATACATGCAAGCATCAGGAAACCTGACCGCCACAGGGAACTTGTTTACTGCGCTTGTCTACAGATTACAAATTGTTGGATGAAGATGAAATTGACATAAATATAAAATCTGCAATGCTCCTGTTTGAAAGCAATCTTTTTTTTTCCTTTGGTACAGAACTCAATGGTATTACATAGCAACAAAGGGGAAATATGTCTGTTCAGATTCTGTAATGCAGGTCCTGTTGTCACAGGGTTCTTTTCTTCAGGGTGATTGGATTTTAACTTGAGGTCCTACTGCTGATGGAGGATTTAAGTTCTTTTTTTACTGGTTACTTTGGTTGTATAAAAAGTAACAAAAAATAGTTTATCTATGTGAAAATGCAAATGAAAACAACCTTCTCTGGATCTATATATTGCTTTAGATGCTTGGATGACACATTGGTTAAAATTTAAACCCAGGAAGGGACGGAATTCTCTTTCCACATCAATGCAGGGGATAGATATGTCAAGTTCACTTAGAAAAATCTTCAAGAACAAATGTTTACTCGTTTTGGATTGCTCTGTTCTTATTAAGGAAGGCAACAATCTGAATATTTAAGTGTGTAGGAACTCACTAGTCTCCCATGTTTGAGTCCCACTAAAACACAATCTTAGAGTAATCATAACTCATATTTTCTGATGGAAAAACTATACTTAAAAACTCAGAATGACGCAATAAAATAAACACTGCTCTTAGGAGATGTGTTTTTATCAGCAAGAATTTTAACATTTTCATGAAAAGGAGAAGTTGCTGGACTGAGTCCATGAAAAAAAGGAGCAACTTAGCTCTCTTTTACTTCTTAGATTTTATTTGAGAAATTCAAAAGGATTTACAACTCACACAGTATCACTGTTAAAATAAAAAAACGGTTTATTCTAAGGATAAAACATAGAGGTAGAGGCTGAGCAGTGTAGTCTCTTCTACCAGTACAGTCAGGCAGGTGAGCTCTGCTCTGTACACTGGGGAAAGTGAACAGCCCCTCTACATAAGAAGGTTAGGAATGGGCAATATGTCAGTACCAGTATCGGTATCAGCAGATATTTGATTCAATATGAAAAATATGAAAAAATCCACCAATATTGTATTGACTGTTTGGAGATAAACTTTATTTTTGAAATGTGTACTTGGTTCTAAAAGATCCCTGTCTCTGGGAAGCTTATGTCATGGCTTGTAAGTGTTCTGACTGCTTTCAGGTACATTTTCTTTTTGATAGGGATGTTGTTCTTAATACATTCATGGAATGGGAAGCTTATGATTCACAGTTATATCTAATAGTCAATTAACGGTCTGAAGTGACACTTGTCCTTATGAGATCTCTTGCCGTAAGTTAAAAAGTCCAGTGCAATGTGATTGTGTTGAAAAGAAAAGTTTTCCATTTGTAATTAAGAAAGAAAACAGAAATCTAAATTTGTGTTATTGTGTACACTTAAATATCGTTTTTGACAAATATTGACAGTAGCTCACAGTTGCAGAGGAAATATTGGTTTTCGGTATCGGCCTGAAAAAAATATATTGACTCATCCATTAGTACAGTACACAACATCAGGCCAGGACTCAGTAGTTCTCTCACACCTGAAGGACCATGTACAGTAAAGTACATTTGAAACACACAGGAAAACAAATGGTTTGAAAGAAGCCATCTATGTCCAGGTGTCAAACTCCAGGCCTCAGGGGCCAGTGTCCTACATGTTTTCCACCTGACCTACTATTGAAGTTTCTTATTGGCTAAACACACCTTATACAGGAGGTGAATTGGGATTTCTCAATAGAGGTGGAGGTTTGAGATGTTTCCTGTTTTCCATGTACAATCATTTTTTGACATCTTTTCCTAGAGGTTGATGATCCCATACACACTCAGGAATACCACCAACTCCAAGCTAAGCTTACTGTCATTTGCTGGTCTCGGTATGGGTGGGTTGCTAGTGATTACTAGTATATTCTCAACTTGCATATATCATAAGCATTAATAGTTGACTGGATGCTGGTAGGTTGTCTTTTGGGTTACAAAAGAAATAAACAGAACTACCTTCTGTACCCACTTTTATAGTCCCCCTCCACAGACATGAATGTTAAAGGAGCATTTAGAGGGGAGTCAGGAATGGGGAACAAAATATTTCCCTCTTTCAACATCTTTCAACATTGTTTGATATAGCTAGACTTTAAAATGTTTCAGAATTGTTTTAGACTCAATAACAAAGCATTAGGGCTGGGTATCAATTATTATTCATGAAAATAATTTGAATTGATTCACAAAAGCCTGAAGTGATTCGATTTGAATATATTTATATTAATCTGATACAGTCCACATACTGTAAAATTTAATAGTTAAATAATAAGATTGAAAAAAATACAGTTTGTTAGAAGCTCTAACAAAAATGTTCAGCTTATTAACATAGTAAACGTTGTTCTGCTTCTCCTGGAGGGTGTTCCAGTTTGGCCACTAGGTGGTGATCGCGCTATAACAGTACACCTTACTCCAGAAGAAGAACGTATGAGGAAAAAAAGGATGTTTTAGACCACAAATAGTTACTTTAAAAAATATTTCTTTAAAAGAGTGAAAAAAGTTTTACCTGTGAGTTTAGAAAGATGTTCATTCAGTCAGCAATGTATGTTTAGGTTGGTCGGAGGTTAGTATTAACCGTCCTCTGGAAAATTCTATTAAGCGGACTTTAGCTTCATGTACTAAATCGATTTATATATTTTTTAAATTGATTATTGATCTGTTAAACTTAATTCAAACTGATTTATCGATTTTATCAATCCAGCCTTACAAAGCATATACAGTGGATGCAGTTTATTGTCCGCTGAAAGAAATGCCGCAAAAATGGTTTTAGTTATTCCTGCTGCTTATCAAAGAAAGCAATTGTCAATAAAGCTCATAATTAAGCTAAATTTGCCATAAATCTGCTTCTTAAATGAGTAAATTTTCATGTGTTTGTAACTGAGATCTTTGTTATGACAATAGCGTGGAGTGAGTCACTAGAATACCATCTGATACTTTCTGTGGCCCAAAGAAACAACCATTGTTTAATACAAAACTGCTGCCTCTCTGTGTGTCAAAAGCTCAATTTTGTGCATAAAACAAACTAGCATGAATGAACACAGGGATCAAACTTATACTCTATAAATAAAAAGAAATCCTTATTTATTACGCAAACAATTGGATGACAGCTGTTTATTGTCAAACGTTTTGATCATTTTTTATTTACATCTGCAGCTTTGGCCGTTTTGGATGATTACATACGAATGTGCGTGACAAACAGGAAAAGATTTGACACATCATCAGAGGGGGTCCTTGGATTAATTACCGCTCCTAATTATCTGTGTGCAGCCACAGTCAGGACTTATGTTGTGCATTATGATGGAGAGAAACGTTCCTTGAACTTTTGGAGAAGTCTGGAGAAGAGTTTAAGAGTAGAAATGAAAAAAAGTCATTTATTTTTTGAGGATAATTGAAGAGATTTTGAAACATACTAACATTAAATTTGTTTTGCTTGTTTGTATTCTTGTGATTATACAAGACAGGATGCAGACTATGTGATGGAGAGTTCAAGGAAAGTGCAAACAAACCACAACGGACTCAAGACGACTTTTCTGGCTTATAGCAGACTCTGTTCCAGATGAGATTTTGTGTCAAGAAAGTTTGCATAGACTCAGATGTTTTAATACTGCGAGACTCCATGTGTTGAAAACCTAAACTTTACTTGTAGAACACATGATTTTCAGTGGGAAATGTATTTGATTTGACTCTGATAAAAGAAGAAATCTCACTCTGAGCTAAAATGAGCTTTCATTTGAAAGGCTGTTAAAATTAAACACAAAGAGTCCAAAAACAGCTCGCCTTGCTGCAGTCGAAATGATGAGGGTTAGTTTGGAGTCTCCACATGTGTGAGGAATGATAGTCTGGTTCTGTCTTAAATCATTGATTTGGTTTGAGTGTTGGAGCTGACAGAGTACAGTAATGGGTGTCCAGTCTTTCTTCTGAAGCCTGCTTTCATACTGTGTAAATCACATAAAATGGCCTCTTTTGTTGACAGGTTTCACTCTTAATTTCACATGAGTCATTAGGAAACATGGCTGAAAAGATAAATTATGTAACAATTATGACTTGATTGAGTGTTTTTCAGACTCAATGGAAGTTGGGTGGTGACGGATATTAATACAAACCCTAAATTCTATTAGTGGTCGGTATTCAGATGTTCCATGGATTTTCTAATTATGGGTGTGTCTTTTCAACTTTGTTGCAGTTTTCTCGGGTCCTAAAGAACAGAGCGTGGCCCACCTTCAAGCAGGCCAAGGCCAAGGTGTCTCCTCTCCATAGCAGCGACTTTTGCCCAACAAACTGTCACATTAATGTGATGGAGGTGTCCTACCCGAAAACCACCACCTCCTTGGGCAGTGCCTTTGGTGTGCAGCTGGAGAACAGGAAGAATTCTCTGGAGAAAGGTGGCTTTAGCAGAGCGGAACAGGGTGAGTCTGTGGAGCATTTCTTCATGTTAGTGCCACAAGAAATGTATTTTACTCCAATATTGACAAATAAAATCAGAGATTTAGGTAATTTTTTTGTGTGGAAATTTCAGAAAAATATGCTGCAAACACCTTTAAAGCATGGTAATTGTGTGTACAGGAAAGCTGAGTCCTATGGTGAACGTCCAGCACACCATCACAACCATGGCTGCGCCGTCTGGCCACAGCCTCGGCCGAACAGAAGGTCATGGACTTCGCTTTTTGTTGAGGGAAGATGACTTGCTGATGCTGGATGCGTATCAGAAACTTCTTTACAAACTCACAGCTGTTTTTAAGGAGATGGAGACGCACGTTGGTCACATTCACGAGTGAGTATGCCGATGTTTTCCTGTACATTCTTTCACACAGATATGGAGACATATAGATGTTTGTTATATTCTTATTTGAGGTTATTTAAGTAATGGACTAGACAAAAAAAAATTTGCTATTGTCATCTATAGATTGTCAATTAATTAATTATCTACAGACATTTTAGCACGTAATTTTTTGGATGATTACTCTGGTGTCACGTTCTTGTGTCTCCTTTCCTCCTCCTCCTTTTATTCTCTTCTCTATTTCTCTTCTTCATCCCAGTTTTCAATATGATCAAATTTACCACACAGGTTAAATAGAATTATTCATTATTATATCTCATGTTTTTGCTCGTGTTGTGATAAACTGTGGAATAAAGTACGTCAACATATGAATACTGGTATTAATCAGAACTTTGAGGTCAATATTGTTTGGATTTCTCAGAAAAATATTTCTGCTGTTTTTTTGATGTGATAAATCGAAATTGAAATTCTACCGCTTGGTGGTGTAAAAGTAAAGGTAGAAAGTCTATTATAAAAATTAAAAAAAAAAACTTCACAAATCCACTTTTTGTTGTATTTAGCTATTTCACTTCACCACAATTTCACAAATTTAAATGAAATTACCTAAAACTGAGGCTCTTCACAGAAATCGTGAAGCTAAAAATATTTGCTATTAAAATAGATTAATTAATAAATTACAGGTCACGATTAATTAATCCCATAAAAAAATGGATCGCATGACAGCTCTATTTATGTAATCACTTATTTATTTTTAATAAATCACAAAAAGTATGGATTGGTGCCTGGGAAACCAAGGTTGGCTTCTCAGGAAGCAATGAGCTTCATCCAGTATAGGTTGTATAGTTCTTATTTTTGTTATAAATCTGAGACTTCAAGAAATCGACCAATTTTCAATGGGAGCATTGAATCGTGTGGCCATTCAAGACATTACTTGCTTATTTTCTTTTTTGTGGCTTCATTTGTCACACTTTCATTTGTTGGTAAAGTTTTTTTGTCACTAAAAATTATTAAATTTAGCTTTAATTTAATCATTTTATGTTTTCTTTAATTCATAAGTGTTATTAGTTTTCTAATTTATCATATGGATTACTATATATTCATAAAACGAAAAACCTTTTGAAGCAGCCTGTTTTAAATCACAGTCCTTGACTGTAGCAGCCCCTTTAGGTCAAGACTTTCCATCTGGTATTTATTGAACATACATGTTTACATACTTTAACATCTGTGAAAGGGCCGTGACCATTTATCATACATTTTTCCCTTCAAAAATCCTCGCATTTTTTTTATTAGGCAATCGCCTAATGAATTTCTCTATTTTGCATGGACTCAAGGTCAGATCTTTGCTCGCAAATAATTGAGGAGAAAAGTTGGTGTTTCTACCGACTGGAACAAGAAAGGCAGTCTGGGTAAAGAAGTGTGTGACGCTGACAAATGCCTGCGTAGCACCAACAAGGGTGCTAATGAGGTCTCATTCGCGGATTTGAGCCGCAGCAGTTGGTCATAATTTGTAGCTGGCTCACTGATTGCAGTGTCTGTCGTGAATCTTTTTGATGATCATTTGATTGATTTAGGCTTCGCCAGTCTCATTGTAATTTAGAGAGTGACATTAAAAGTTGCTGGAGAGAACAGAGCTGTCACTTTAGCGTGGAAATGATGAGAGGAGTACACAGCAGGGCTGATAATGACTGAGTCTGGACAAACTTTGTCATGCTCCTGTCACTAGGAATTAGCTCAGCCTCAAATAGTCCTGGACGCATCAAGCGGGACGATAATGACCTTTACCTTGAGCTGTCTCCTCAAAGATGCAGATGGTTCACACTTCAGGAGCGTTGAAGGAGCACACGAGGGCCTAACGGCATGGAAACTAATAAGATACCTGTCTTGGTGCATGATTTAACCTCTGAGAGGTTGTTGATCCTTTCTTGGCTCTCATTAGATGCGTTTGCATATTAGCCCATCCACTATGTGGCCGGGGTCAGTACTTCAGCTGCTATTTCTTCAACCTTCCTGGTTATGTTTCAATCTTTAATGTTTTTCTTCTCCCTCGTCGTTCCTTCCCCGCTTTAGTATCTGTTCAGTCTGTGTCCATTTTCCTGTTGGGCGTCATCAGCTCAGACCGTTTGTATTTTAATGACGCTATAATAAGCTAAAGTGACCAATTTATATGTCATGTCAAACATAACCTCCTTCCGTTCCCATCAGCAGAAGAGGAAGTCTGATTCACGGCAGATTAGGAATATCCTTACAGTAACTTTGGAAGGAGAAAAAAAAAAAACCTGGATGCTGCCCGATGTTACATAATTTCTTGGCCGGTCCTCGAGGAATCCATTTCGAGGCAGCGACCTGTGAACCTTTTCTCAAGGCCACAGAGACCAGGTCACATCTGTTAGATGACATAACTGCTGACGTGCTTCATGCCGGGACCTCCTCCCTTCCTGCATCAAAGGACAAACTTCCCAATTTTAACCCCCCGCCGATTTATCATCTTCTCCTTTTTTGGTGCTCATTATAAGTGAAGTAACTGGCGAAGATTTAAATCTGCAGATTTATTTGTCACTGTGGACTGGGGTATTATGCAAATGTGTTGCCATTAGATTGCCCGAAGTGAAACTTTGAAATGCAAATGCAGTTTTAGATGCAATCAAGGCAATTGGAGTCTATTGGTTTTCTGTAATGTGTTAATGTACATTACAGAGCTCCTTCTGATTTGATGCAGTTGCAGTTTTGCAACTATTACTCTGCAGGGTCCAGTTCTGCCATTCTCCTTCCAACATTGAACCCCTGAGGCCCCAAAATGGACTTGGTGCTTTATCAAGCATCAGCCAATCACAGGGCTGGAAGAGTTTTCCATGGGGATGGAATGCCACTTTGCTGTGGAGGCGCATTGTTGTGCCCCCCCCAACTTATCCGTAATGAGGGCATGATTGTGACCTGATCGGGCTGGAGAAAACGAAGACGGGAAGGGGTTTGCACGACACAGGCAGTTTGTTTTGATGCATCGCAGACGAACGCGGCCCAATTTCTGAACAGAAATGTCTCGGAGGCCGATGGTGTGACTTAATGGAAAAAATGTAAGCAGCTCCGAATTAAAAGGAGTCTCAAATATAAACAGACATCGCGTGTCTGAGGGAGAGCGTGGGGAAAGATCAAAAAAAGTCCAGGCGTAGCAGTTATTGGGGTATGGCTTTAAACACCACCATGTGTTGCTGCAACTGTGAAAATATCCTGTCTACTCTCTTCCTGCTTCTCCAGAACGCAGGCCAATGGTAATAGTGAGCAGGGGAGCCGATCCGTGTGTGTTGACACAGCTGCACCTTACAGCGTGTTTGAACCTTTAAATATAATGTGGACCCCTGACAGTCTGAAGTTGTTGTGCGGAAGCCAAACAAACAGTCGGGGGTTTGGTTTGGCCCGCTCAGCATGATAATAGAGCCGCAGCTCAAGTGCATCATTTGTGGTTCAGGTGATTGAATAATCGCTGCCTTCTTTCCACTTCTGTACCTGTCTTTTATCTGTTCCTGCCAGCCTCATATCCTCCATCACCCATCCTCCTGCGCCGGAGGTGAGGACCCTCGAAAGCTACATTTCTGCTGAGAGCGAGGGGGAGAAGTGTGAGAGGAATGGGAAGAAGGTGTGCTTCAACGTGGCAGGAGATGAGCAAGAGGACTCGGGACACGACACAATCAGCAACAGAGACTCGTACAGGTAACAGATGATGTGATGTACCTGAGATACAACATGAATCTCTGTATAGACATTATGTCTTAATGAAATGTCACACATGAAATGTCAGAAAAGGATTATATTTAACTTTAAAGTTATTTAGTAGATTTATAAATATATAGACAATTGTTTTGGGATTTTTCCTGAATTGAGCAGTTTGCTTTCAGAGGAATCAAATAATGTAACTAACTGAGTAAAGAACTATTCTGATCTTTAATCAACTTGATTTATGTGGAGTGATGTGATGTTCAAAAATGTATAAATTTGGCATTTTCTTCCTTTACTATCTTGATCACTTTTGTAGTTTTTACTGTTGCAAACGCGATCCCCACTGGTGAGATTTGGGATTGCAGATTCTCATTAAACCAGAGCCCACCATTGACTGTATACGGGCACTGGACAGATCCATTGTGACATCACACCCATAGGATGCCTTACCACTGGCTTCAGCGAAATGGAGCCAAATCACTCACTATTTTTCTGTGATACCGACATTGCCATGTTGGAACCAGATGACAGTGATTGGACTGAGTCAGGCAACGTTTCTATAGCAACTACTGTTGCCAATCAGGAGTAAGCTTGTTTGAAGTCCACCCCTTGCACTGAAAGCAGACAGCCAGTGGGAAACATATGCTTTTACTGAGGCATCTAATCAGAGGTATGAGAGCAAAAATGGTTATTCTGAAAAATAGAATGACTGAGTAATAGCTATGTGTTTCTCTGTAGAAATCTATGGGATTTTGACTTCTTTTAGTCAGCATGTTTTTCCTATTTGGATTTCTCTGTCCAGTTCTGTATATACAGTCAATGAGGTTTCATGGAACTGAGTATCTTTAAAACGAGTTTACTTTACATAACATCAATGGTGGCTTAAGCAGTATTTCGTAAAACTAATGGCTACAATTTAAATACCGTATTTTCTGGACTATAAGCCGCAACTTTTTTCCTAGGTTTTGAATCATGTGGCTTATACAAAGGTGCGGCTATTCTGCGGATTTTTCTTCCACTGCTAGGGGAGCTCTAACCGGAATTTGAATCAAAAGCAGGATAGACAAAAAATCAATGCAAATCAGAAAAGCCATCGCTACTTTTCCTTAAGCAGATAGAACACTCGTGACAAATTACTAACTGGTAATTATTTTTAAAATACTTTTTCATCGTGGAAATCACACAAAGAAGTTTGTGTGGTGGACATTTTAAGTTAAAAGATATGGAGCTTTGCTATCTAGGCAGGAAACCGCATTGCTGCACACAAGCTTAGCATCAATGAATCTATGGTGAGACGCTGGAGACGGCAAGTACATACATGTACATTTAAAGTACAAAATGTTATAGTAATTATGTTAATTTTCAACATAGATATCTGCGGCTTAAAGCCCAGTGCGGCTTGTATTTCTTTTTTTTTTAAATTGAGCAAGTGCGGCTTATATACAAGTGCACCTTATAGTCCAGAAAAGTACTTTTTTATGGCCATAAAATGATATGTAATATGTAATTTATGATTGCAAGTAATTTTTTCTTTCATCCGTGCTGTGATGCTTCGTCAGTGATTGTAACAGCAACAGAAACTCCATCGCCTCCTTCACCAGCATCTGCAGCAGCCAATGCAGCTCCTACCTTCACAGCGACGAGATGGACTCAGGTAACGGATCATTGCAGACTTCAATTATTCAAAATATTTCCAGTCACATGATGAGACATGAATTAACTTACTAGTAAAGTATCAAACAATAAACATGAGAAATATCCATGTGGAAATCCAAATATGCAAAAACCCACATAAAGGATTCCTTCTGTCAAAATGAAGCAACATTTGTTTTTGCCACGTATAAATATTAAACTACACAATATGTTCAATTTTTTTTTAAGATTGTTTTATTAATTGATTTAAATCAACATAAAAAATGATGAAACATTCTTTCATGTAATACTCTTAAATTTGTATCCCTCTGACTGTGGAGGACACTGCAGGATTTTTTTTTAATTCTCTCAGATTCAGCTGTTTTTAAAGTGTGTAAAACACTTCTTCCACTTTTGTCTAAATTTCTGTCAGTTTTTGTTTCATATAAATATAGTGTGTGGCAAGTCATGTTTAGATGAAACCCTCCAGCAGGTGAGAATAATGCTAATCCTAATGAATGCAAATGGAATTGTTGTTCAAATGTTAGCAGAGATTTGGTGTCCCACAGAGCTCTGTACTTGGGTATTTTATCATGCTCCATTTCATGTGAGCTTTTGGTATCAATTAATGACTGTAACCCAAGTACAACAACAAATTCCACATAATTTGTTGTGAATTCTGCAAAAATAAAAACTTTTGTAAAAGAGGCTTAGATTATTTATTAGTTTATTGTGGATGTTAATGATAGTAATGTTGACATATTGATTTTTGTGTTTCTTCAGGGGATGAGGTACCCTCTAGTGTGTGGCTGTCCCATGAGAAGCAGAAGAAACTTCACAGTTTTCTGGAGCATCTGTTTAGCCAGGTGGGTCACTTAATCACATGGACATCACATGAACATTCTAGAAACACAGGGAGGGTTATAGAAATCATCATTTTGTTCCAAATGCAGTTCCACGTGCACCAAATTTAATCTTGACTTGGGAAAATGGTGCTGAATAGGCCATCTTGACCACATATCTTCCTTCAGGTGGACACAATCACCAGTAATCTAAGAGGACCGGTGGCGGCTCGAGCATTTGAACAGACCAAATGCTTCACACCTGGAAGAGGATTTCAGGGTAAGGTTTCACCTAATGCTCTCATATGTAAAAGCAAAGCATTATGGGAAACATTAAAGCAATGCACATAAAGGTAAACAAGGTTTTGTGTTTGGTTTGGATGTGTTGTCAAACCTGCAGAAGCCTAAACTGTCCAAAAAATCTCCAAATATGTGGGATGTGAGACGGCTGTAGATGAGAACTTTGTAGTTGCACTAAAAGGGTCTAGTGTTTAAAATGAAGAGGTTCTTAAATATTTAATAGCCAACACAAAATAAAACCACTTTTTTCACCACTCATATTTTGAAGAAAAGGTGAAGAAGATTCAATGATGAAATATAAAAATCCAATTGACTGTGTTTCTACGTACTACTTCAATACTGTTTAGGGATGTCTCAATTAGGTTTTTTTGGCCCTGATGTGATTACAAGTCATTTGATTTTGAATATCTGCTAGTACCAAGTCCACATTTTTTTTCATGTTGTCATAGGGAGACTTTAAAAAGACACACAAATCTTTTTTTTTTTTAGATGCCTTTGTAGATCTTTGTTTGTGTTAAGACAAACCGATAGAGACACTTTTTAAAATAGTTATTGAGCCCAGGAGTCTAAATATGTGAATATCTTGTTAACTTCCAGCTGTTTTTTTGCATCTCCTACTCAAAGTAGTGCTGTATTCTGCTGCGTTTCTACAGCAATAAAATGTCACAATGTGTTCTTGATATGCAGGACATCCCTGACGGATGAAATAGTGTTTATCAAGAGTGTGTACTTAGAGGTTGTTGAAAACATAATTTTGTGTGGCACAAGGTTTTAAGTATGCTATAGGTGCAAATCAAGTGGTTATATGTAACACAATGAAAGAGCGTTCATGCTTCCACAGAGATGGGCAGATACATGCAGACAGAATGTCCGGGAATAAAAATCTCAGAAGGTGTAGAATAAGTAAAAATGAGCCTCCTTTGTGAATGCTGAAGAGGTCCTTGATATTTGGTCTTTTTCTCCTCACTTTCGGGATTTTGATTGCTACTGAATAGTAAAGTTACCAGCTGACAAAACTCAAACTGTGCTCAATTTGAAATCAGGGTTCAATTATTTTTGTTTTTAAACAGGAAATGATGGAAATTGTGGAGAATTAAAGCATAGTTGATTACTTATTTGGTAAAAGCAAAAGCAGTACATCATGGCAAGCACGGGGGTGGAAAGGTCATGATTTTGCTTAATTTATGCAAAAAATTTTAAGAAAAGTAATCCAAGGTTAACTAAAAATTAAAAAGCAAAAGTGCCTAATTTAAAGCAGTTCTGATAAAAATTTTGAATAATTTTGCAGTATTCAGCTTTAAATTAATAAATTACAGATGGTGACATTATTTTTATGTCCAGGAAACATAAGTTTTATTTTTTCCTAGTGACCTGATACAAAACTGTTATTTTTCCATTTTTGCATATATTGTGCTTAAAAAAGAAAAGTTTTGCAACCTTTCTTAAAAAGAAAAAAAAAATGTTTTACAGCCACAGCACCGGCATTTCCCCAGAAAGTTTGTGCAGATGTGGGCCTGAGAGGAGAAAGATGATATGACAGATTCCCAAGGTCGATACTGACAGAAAACAGATCCGGCGCTGAATGCAAAGGGGCTGTGATTTCCTGTTGCATAATGCGTGTGTGCACAGCCACATTTGGGAAAGAGATGGAGGTAGAGGGGGGGTGTTGTAGCTGCATTCCAGAGAAAAATGACACGAAAAGTTGGGTTTACTAGTGTGCCATCTGGTTATCCTGTCATATCTTAAAATGGTTCTGGTTTCTCTTTTTACTGATAAACACTTAATGAATGGCTTTGTATTGACTACTCACTTTCTGACTTCAACTAACTTTCGATATTTATTCACTTTCTGTTAAAAGTTTTAGCTAAAAATTTAGAAAATGTAGTATAGGAGTACTCCAACCTCTATAAAACTTCTTTAAATTAGATTTTTTTATATAAAAAACAAACCGCAAGTAAGGATTTAACATGATTTTTTCCAAAAGCATTTTTATTGTGGGGTCTTTGATATTGCGCTGTGCACAAACGCACCAAAAAAAATCCATCAAGGTGACTTTAATCCATTGTGATGCGCTTTCAAAGCAAAATTGCAGGTTAGCCAGTTATTCTGTATATTTTGATAAATCAAGCCTCCAAATACTCTGGCCCATTTGGCACGCAGACTTCTCTCTCATCTGCAGCTGTTCTCAAGTGAGAGCAGACGCGCTCGGAGCAAACATAGCTCAGCTTCGGCTTTCAGAGTTGTGTGCACATTTGTGTGCCGAAACGGCACCGGGAGGCAGGTACTTTAGAGCCCCGATCGGCGCTGATCCATCTCATCTTTACTAATGCGTGCGGCTGATAACACAGCAAATAAGATTATCTAAAGAGGGAAGTGAGCCGACACCGACTGGCTCACATGCAGGCACTGTCACACTCAGCCAATGTTTAATCTTGATGTTTGTTACAGATGAAGTTTATGTTGAGTCATTTCTGTAGCTTTGAGAGGCATTAAAATGGATCAAAAGAGCTTTTTCTGTTCGTGTTTAAATCACTGCAGAGATAGGGTTAGCCTGCAGGGGGCCCTAAGATGATTGAAAAGAAAGGGAAAATATCATTTCTTGACTAGATTTATCATCAGTTTAATATAGAAAAAGAAAACGAGTAAATAAAAAAAGAGTTTTTATAAAAAATGTAAAAATGATTGAATTTTGGGTAAAATGACCCAGAATTTTTTTTTTTTTATTATTTGACTACTGATTTTTAAATTAAAAAACATAAATCTGTCAGTCATATTCAGCAAAAATGAGAGCTAAGTTACTGAATTGTATTTACATATCAATAAGAACATAGAAATAATTAAATCAGCACTCTTTTCTGAGGTTTTGCTCTTAAACATTCAGCTTTTACTTTATTTTTGATGCGTTTCGTGCCCTGTACTCATTACCTATACCTTGTTTATGTGTTTTTCCTCAGAGTTTCAGCAGGAGATGGAGCCCAAAGTAAACTGCACCAAAAAATTACGGCTCCATGTCAAGCAGGATCCCTGGAACCTTCCCAGCAGCGTCCAGGCGCTCACACAAGCTATTTCTAAATATGTAGAAGGTCAGTTCACGCAAACAGATGACACATCCACAAAGTCAGTCAGTCACAATCGAATTTGGAGCAAAAACCCATGAAGGTACTTGAAGTGTGTCCATTTTCCAGTAAAACCCATCTATTACTCTCCGTTTTTATTACCGTCGCTTTGACAAACTGGGTTAGCAGTCAGAGTTGACGCTGAGCGGAGAAGAATGTCTTTCTGAGTGAGACAGCAGAAGAGTGTGGTTTCTCTGTTTGCCTGCGCTCTGATGGAACACACAGACGAGCAGTGTGTGCACACGCAGGCAGACTGCCAAACACACAGATGCAAACAGCTGAAACCAAAATCCCCACCGTTTGACAGTCCTGGGAAAGGTGAGCCGGTGGTCACCGCTGAGAACGTCGGTTTTTATTCTCCTCTTAGGGACGGGCAGTTTACCCCGAAATAACCCACAGCATGATATTATGAAAACAAAAATAGATTTATGTCAGAGCTGTAAGGTCTTTTTATGCCTAAAACTTTAAACTTCCACTCTCATCTTTCGAGCCATTCTGAAAGCGATCCCAGTGGTCGTTTTTAGGGAAAAGGGAAGAACCTGTCGTTTTTCGGTGATAGTTTCTGCAGAATTGTAGGAGCATATTAGAAATTTGCCTCTGAGTTTGTCCAGAGCGACCCCGACCCCCTTCCACCTCTCCACTGCTGAGTGGTCTCTGTTTACGTGCATCATTTTCTTAATCATCAGAAAAATACCACAAGAACATGTAAAAACACAATTTTCATCAGAGTGAGTTTTTAGGGGGTGGAAGAAAAAACAGTTTTTACATTTTTGGAAAATCCTCTGCAGTTTGATGCTTTGTTGATTTGCTTTTTTTTCCTTTTCAGAGGTAAAGACTCGGCTGCTCTTGGTTTTACTGCAGTACACAGGTTTGTCCCACATTCTCTTACAGAAACACACAAAAAAGACAAAGATCTCCTTTAATATAATCATTTAGAAGTCCATACTGTGCTTTGAATCCTGGACTTCAGCAAACGGAACAAGAGGAAAGTCACAGTTTCTCACTTTGAATCTTCATGGCACACTTTTTTCTGAAGGTTTTTATTTCTAGGCTGGGTTAATAAAGTCAAAAAATTTTCATTTTTCACAAAATACAATTTCACAACTATGTTTTTTAGCTATGTAATATGGAAAGAAAATGGTATCATTCCCATTTGTGTGTGTGTAATTGTTGATTTGTGCGTAACTTTGGATTTGTATGTGTGACTGAAAAGAAAACTCTGATGACCGAGCATTCGAGTAGTATTTAAACGCATCACTTACGGATGAACCTTTTCTTTCATGGAAATGTAAAATGAGTCTCAAGATTTGTGCGTAAATGTGGTTTCGCGTGTGTGCGTAACGAGCGATTTGTGCAGAGTTTTTAACGATTTTTATGATTACTTTTAATCTGTTGTAATTTTAAGTTGTGCTTGTGTAAATTGTATTTTTCTGGATTTCAAAATTCTTGTACTTATTCGTAAAATGTATTGTATGAGTTACAAATCAATGATTACGCACACATAAATCCAAAGTTACGCATAAATCAACAGTTATGCACTCACACATGGAACTAATACTAAATTCTCTCCATACTGTAGTTGCTGATTTTTCTTTTATGCCACCTAAAAGGCAAATATTGCCATCACTTATTTTCCATTTTTCCTTTTTTTTGGTCAAACTAGTTGTTAAAATATAGGCAGAAGTCTCAAAAAGTTTTCTTCAAACCTTCTTATGGTTCAGATTGTCATTTTTTTCTTCTACTGAATTGTATTTCTGGGTTTTTTGTTGTGAATGTCTGCTGAGGAGTTTTCTTTTACCATCTCTCTGTTTGGCGTCTAGATTCAGAGATCCAGCTGCGGCGGGACATGGTGTTTTGTCAGTCTCTTGTTGCGTCAGTGTGTGCTTTCTCTGAGCATCTGCTCGCTGTCCTCAACCAGGTATATTACATTAGGTTCTTTTTGGTTCAAACGTCTCATCTCCAGAGCTTACCTGCAGTTTTCTTTTTTCTCTTTTCATTGGTAGTTTTACAACGTGGGGAGAGAGCTGGACCAGGACTTTCCGGACCCACAGGAGGCCCAGGAATCCAGCCGCCGGTGGCTGGAGCAGATCGCCAGCGCCGGCCTGCTGTTCCACTTCCAGTCTCTTCTGTCCCCAAATCTGGTGAGCAGGAGTTTCCTCTGCCAAAAATATTGATATTTTATGATGCTTTCCAAAGAAAAGGAAATTCAGGCTTTTATTTTTGCAATCATTTAACACACACTCAATGGAATTCCATCATGTGACTGCTTAAACTGAGACGCTTGTTAGTAATGAGCTAGGTGGCATCCAGCCTTCACAGCTCAACAAAGAAAACAGATGCTGCCGTTTAGTCTGCCTCATCAGTAGAGGCCAGAGCACGCTGCGCTGCGGGTACCCAAACAATCATCTGAATGTGCTGAGTCTGAAGCACAGTCTGCCCGCAGTGACTGTGTGAAGAGCAGGTCTGAATCATTGAGGTGCACTGCTGAAAGTGCAGAGACTGATCCCACGGCCGCTCTGCTGCCAAAACGCACACAGCGTCCCTGTCCTCTGCACAGTTTAAGTCCCACTCCGAACATCTTTTGATCTATTGTAGAAAAACATTCCCAGTGGTGTTTTAATTAGCACAAACAAACCTGTGGTGTTTTCTGATAATAGTTTCTGCAGAGTTTGTACGTTTTTAAACAGCCAGGCATTTTATCGTCTGCTTTTAATTTCCAACAATTTGAAGCTTAAATTTCTATATATATGTCCTCCATTATCAGAAAAATGCCACATGTTAAAAACTTCTAAAACCAGGAATGTTCCCAGTAGTGTTTTAAAAATGATTATGATGTTTTTAGCCAAAATCCCACAACCTAAATGTTTTAAAAAGCAATTTTTCATGCTGACCTGAAGCCTCTGTTTCCAAAATCTCTTCTGAGGGGGCGTGGCTTTTGGAGCTGAGCTGAGCAGCTCCGCCCCTGACCCCCCTGTCTGATTATCATAACTCTGTGTCTTGCTAGCATAAATCTTCATCGCTGCTACATAAAAAATGTCCAGAAATATGGGTAATGTCCAGTCGTATCATTTTGATCTGGATGTCAGCTCAAATGAGGAAGTGAAGATCTTTATGGACCAAACTAATTCTTTCTCCTTCCAGTTCATCAAAGACTCTTTTAGCTAATTATCGAATGTTCATTGATGTTGCTGTGACCAATACGTTCAATCCATTAGTTTCTCAAAGCAGGATCTTTGGGAAAATTATAAAAACTAACATCAAAATTTTCTTTCATTGATTTACAATCCTTTACAACTGTGGTCAAATGAGCCGCCGTTTGCTTTTCCGTGGAATTTTCCAGCATTCATAGCCCTGCTACCGGAATTAACAAACAAAAATATACGTAACGAAAAATCTAGAAACAGCTGATTTGACCACGGAAGTGCGAATGCCGGCTCATTTGACCACAGTTAATGTGAAGATGGCATATTCTCTTCTCCAGCACCTGAGCTAGACATGCTAGCCGGGCCAGATGAGGGGTTTAGTGCATGTGCAGCAGAGCTGTTCAGACGTAAAGAAGATCCTTTATTAAAACATTTCTGCAACAGTTTGATAGACAGCAATTTAAAATGAGAACACTTTGGAAAAAAAATGATTTCTTATTCCATTGGAAGGGGACTCACTATTTATGAAAAGACTAAAAAGTCTTGAATTTTGATATTTGAGCCTTAAAGATTGTGCTGTTTGAAACTTTTCCGTTTCACATTTCATGTCAAATATTAAGATTATTTCTTTAAGATTATATTTTTATCAAATGATGTAAGTAAACATTGGAAAAACCAGTTGTTATTGCCCCAATACGCTAAATTCCCACCACTGGTTAAGCTGCAGTTTTGATCAGGAATTGGGAATGAATTAATAAAATGAAAATTAGACTACGAATTTGATCTTAATTTTTTTTTACGTGTATAGCCTTAAAAAGTCTTATTAATTTTAAGAAACTTGTAGGAACTCTGAAAACTTAACATAATTTTCACCAGAGTGGATCTGTCTTTAAATGCAGAGCGGCTGTCTGGGCTTGTAGTAAAAGCTAAAAACCAACATGTGAGATGTGCTTCTTATTCTTGGTATCTGAATGAAAAGTACTGATCAGAAATGACAAGAGGTCTGCAGTCAATCAGATGAATGTCAGAAAATTACACTTATATAGTTAGACTCCTGTCTGTTTCAAATCAGCAAGACGTTTTTTGTTCACCCAACTTCTTAATTTATTTTTAATTTATATAATTTATAAATTAGCGACATTGTAGGGTTTCTCGTCATGAAAAGAGATCTAAGCTGGAACTCAGTATATCGGCGTGTGAGAGGAGCTGTGGTCTTGACAGAAACGAGGCAGATTCAAAAATAGCCAAAATTCTGTTGTTTTAATATTTTATTTTATTTTGTTTTTCAAAACCAGAAGACTTACAGAAGACATGACCCTCAACCAGCAAAATATCCTCAAACAAGAAAAAAAAACCTTAAATAATAAAAGACGAAACCAAACCCAAGTGAAGTAAAAACAAACAAACAAACAAAAAACCTTCCCACCTAAGCCTACATTATCATAAGAGTTAAAAGGACAAAATGAACACATTTAATAGATTTAATGAGTTCATTGTAGCTAAAATCTAAACATGAATGTAATTATCTGCTGAGGAATGTTTACCTAAAATATTTGATCCATTTTTTTAGTTTTTAAAAGTGATCCAACAGGAAACAACAGGAGTTGATTCCAGAAAACATCGAGTTTGCGCCTCTTAAATCCTTAAATTCTAAAACTTTCCCTTTTAAGATCCCTTGCGGAACAAAACAGGGATTTTACCACCTGAAGGTGAATTCAAGAGATATTCCCGCTCTGTTCTTTCTGAGTTGCCACATGAAAGGATGCAGGAGGTAAGCCGTGTTTGCCACGAGTTTGAGTTTTGTGTACATTCATACTGGCGGAGGAATGTGTTGGTGTGACATCCTTTACAGCGCGCAGGCATCACTTCACAGGGAACAGCTGGGGTTCAGCTGTGCTGCCTTGAATTCTTTCTCTCAGAAAAAAAAAACCCTGAACCTTTTTTTTCTGTCACCACTCTGGTCTGCTCTCTGCATCTGGTGGATGGGGAATAAAAAACAGGAGAATGCAGGTGATGGTAGGGGACTGGAGTGTCACCATCCAGCAGTGGCCCCCACCAGATGAAAAGGACAAAGATAAACACACATGCAAAGATGTAAAGGCTGTGTCAGTTTGATCCATACGCACTATTAAAGTCAATGAAACCACAGGATATATATTTTCTGGTGTGTAACCATTTACTTTTTCATGGATTCTTTCATTTTTGTCTCCATTGTTTATCTTTTTCAGACTGATGAGCAAGCCATGCTGGAGGACACCCAGGTGGCTCTGATGGATCTGGAAAAAGTCACTTTTTACTTCCAGCAATTTGAAGGAGAACCGCTGGTTGCCAGTATGTTGGCTGTTCAGTCCTTTTACCTCCATCTAACATATAACTTCTGTTCCATTTAACTCTGGTATCAAACTTTTTTCAAATGTTCATCAATGTACATGTTTTCCCTTTTTAAACTCTCATTTTGCTTTTCTTGCTGCTTTTTTCTGTCAGTTTCTATTTCAAATTTAATTGAATTATTAAAAAAAAGGAGGCTGCACGATGGTGTAGTGGTTAGCACTCTCACCTCACAGCTAGAGGGTTTGAGCCCCAACCTTTCTGTATGGAGTTTGCATCTTCTCACTACACATTTTCACTCCCAACTCACTATATATTGACGTATGGTTTGGGCCTCCTCTGTCACTGTTTTTCATTTTGGGTCATCGTTTTTTTGACGTGGTGGCTGTCCCCATTAAATCAGACGTCGTAATGGTCTCGGAACCGGTATCAGAACTGATCCTGAGATTGGAGACCCCTGATTTAGTGGGAACAGTCATGATGTCAAAAAATCCCAAGTTGGGGACACCCAAAAAGTGTCCCGAATGCGTTGGTTCTCCTCGTGCAGTGTGGGTTTTCTCTGGACACTCCAGGTTCCTCTCACGGTCCAAAAGCATGCTTCATAGGTTGATTGGTGTCTCTCAATTACCCCTAGGAGTAAATGTGAGTGTGTAGCTCTAGCAAACTGGCAATCTGCCCCTGGATGCCCCACCTTTGCCCAACAGTAGCTGGAATAGACTCCGGCTACTCCTGAGCTCCCAAACGGGATTAAGCAGGTTTAGAAAACAGTGGAAGAAGCTGAAAACACACCTCTTTCAGGTGTAATTTTTCTAGATTTAATTATTCTATTGTTAGTATCTTCATCTGAAAGTATTAGTTTTTTTTTTTTTTTTTTTTTGGTGATCTTTTGTTTTTTCTGTGTGTAGATACGCCCATTTCATACCAAATAGAAGGCACTCGCCAGGCCGTGAAGGTCTGTTTCTACCTGGAGAGTTTCCACTTCGCACAGCTCCCTTACAGGCTGAAAAGCAGAGGAGGAGTCAAGATCTACCCAGTACTCTTCACACAAGGTAAAGTTCTGGAGCTATAGTGATGGGTTGTTGGTTCTGCATTGAATCAGTGTAACTGTTTTTCATCCTTCTAGCACTGGAGAGTATGGAGGGATACTACTACAGAGACAACGTGTCAGTGGAGGAATACCAGGCACGGATCAATGCTGCCTCACTGGATAAGGTCAAACAGTACCACAAAAGACTGAGGTTTGTCAAAGAAAAATCTTCGTTTTGCGTAATGTAGCAGCTTTTTTCTCAAATAATATAAATGAAAACGACCTTCCAACTTAACTTTTCAAGACTCAGCGTGTGCTTCAAGGTGGCTGGCTCAGAGAGGCGCAGTGGGGCTGTTCTGTGATTGGTTGTGAGCACACACAGCAGGGGAAGCAGTGATTGGATGAGAATACCCAGCAGGTCCCCAGGTTTGGTGCATCGCTTCTGTGCAGCTGCTGCACTCACTTACCTCACGCCCTATTGGTTTCCACTGCACTTGTTATTTGTCACGAATGCATAGCTTAATGAGGTGGAAAGACATATGAAGAACTTTGTTTTATGCAACTTCCTGAATCTTAAGTAGCTCCTTATAGAGCGATAATTCCTTAAAGTGCCATTTCACTTAGAAAAAAGTGCTAAGCTGCCATATGCTTCTTTGGATAAACTTCTACTGGAACGCTGGTATCAAAGCGCTCATGGTAAAGTCATAATCTTATTAATTACGGACATTCTCAATGAGTCTGAATGATTTATTTGCAGCAGAACAAAATATTAATTTGTCGTTTATAGAGTGCTCTTTATTTATTTGTGGAGTGTAGCTTCCCAAAGGGCAAACTGAGGAGCAATAGGAGGTCATGCATCTTCACTGCTCTCCTCTTTCTTCTTAGTTTTCCTTGCAAATCTTTGGAGGTTTTTTAACCTTTGTAGCAGAAAATCTGCATTTTGCGCCATCTCTTTTATTTGTTTTGGTTTCCGTGTTAACAAGGCTGTGAAGAGATCAGCACCTTAAATGTCATCCTAATACTTTAATCTGCTCTTTTCCCTCATTGACCTTTCAAATCGTTTTCATTTCGTGGTCCAGAGTTGTCACCTTCATATTTTGAAATTATTATTTGCAGCAATTTGTAATGTTTTCAGCAGAATAAGACAAATATAAATCAGCACTTTGCATTCTACGACTAAGCCTCAGAAAATCAAGGCGCTGTGGTGAGGAGCTTTAGTGGTCTTAGGTGAGGATGGAGACAGCCGTGCTTCAGTGAACACGCTTTCCTCAAATATGGCTCTCTAGTCTCACAGAACATGTTGCATCATAAAATACAAGATCAATATTTTTTTGAGCCAGCTCTCTGCTTTAGAGACAGATTTTTGGTCACACATTATACAAAGACATCTTCACAGGTATTTTAAAAACTTGCATAAATATGAACCAAGTAAAGAGTTATTCACATTTATTTCCAGTGGTCCTTTAATTATCATCATCTTAATTAAAGGACCACTAGAAACAATTTTAAAATAGTTTTATGACACACCGCTATAAACAGATGATGCAAAGAAGCTGTATAAAACCAAGAAGCACTAAGATACCAAACTCCAGAAGAGCAATTATGTAAATTTCCAATAGTCCATAAATTTAGATATTATTATTCTCCACACTTCATAATGATTGAAGGAAGGACATGGGAATACATTGAAGAAAAATATAACTCAAACAAGAATAATGAAAGTCATGATTTAATTTGCATATTTGAACCAATGCAATGGTACTTGTGTAACTTAAAAAATCAAATATTAGAACTGATTGGAATGCAGTAAGCCCCTGGTGGCCATTCAGTGAACTACATGTGTCTGCAGCCAGCTATGTTTTAAATGGAGCTTCAGTCTGGAAGCAAAGGGCTTCATATATGGATCTAAAAAATGTCTGGGCCATGGAAATAAAGTCAAACTACTCTTTTATAGGCAATGAGAGTGCAGGAATCTTTCTCTAAACTAGCATGTATTACCTTCAAGTAAGGATGCAACAATTCTTCGGGAATCGACAGATTCATGGATGCAGAAAATTAAAAAATCAATGTGACAGCCTTCCATGCAGATGGGCCTGCGAGTGTGTGCCTTGTGTGTGGATATTTTTGTTTTGTGATCAAATTTGGCCAAATCAAGGTCTCTGATTTGACAGTGCGGCTATTATGCGTAAAAATGTTGAACCGGGTTGAACACGCTCAGCGGCTGGGGGGGTTTGGCTGAGCGGACACGGGTGTGGAGCGGTCCGTCACATGGAGTATGAAAGGATTTGTGATCATTTCAGTATTATGTATTATTTGTTTTGAATTTTTTCTGTTCGTAAGAAAACAGACAGTTTGATATAAGGGGCAAAAAGAAAACATACTTGGCCTTAAAATACTTTTAATTCATTGTGTTAAAAAAAATCAAAATCGTGACGTTAAAATCGAATCATGGCTTGAGTGAATCGCTACATCCCTACCTTCAAGAGAAGGTGACAGAAATGTGTTCCTTCATTGGGACAACTTGCAAAATAACTGACAAATACTTTCTTATCCCACAGTGAGTAAAGAAAAGAAAGTTTTGTCAAGCCAAACACTCAATGAACTTAAGACAAAGAAGTAAATGTTCCCACTTAATTTTCAGCCATCGAAGGTCCGTCTCACTTTCTTTTGTCAGCGTCCATCAGTCTTTCAGCTGACCACAAACCCGGCTGAGATGTCACTTTGCTCTTCACTGCGGCGCTCCGACCTCAGGCACCTCGTTATCCCTGGTGCTGGGCCGCAGCAGGGTTGGGTTGAACCCACATGCGGGCTGGAGCCAGAGGATGAATGACAGGCAGAGAGAGCACCTCACACGCAATCCTGAACTGAATGAACTCCAGAGGTGTGCTCAGAGTTTTCATGATGTCAGACAGACTGCATTCATTCTGAGATTCTGGTGTGAATTGTAAACCTCTGTGGCACAAATATTTAGAAAAGCAAATACGCTATACAAAAATAACTATTAAATCTATAAAAATCTCATTTTCATTTTTTTTTTCTAAAAATGTCTTGGAGAAACACAACTTTTTGAAATGATGCGCAGATATATTTGTATTAAATTAGTCATTTCTGTCCGTAGACATCAATCGATATTCTGTTCACTGAAAAAATCTGCAAAATTATGCCAAAATTAATCATTCAGCTAAATGTTAAAATGTTTTTAGAAAACATCTCAGTCTATGTTTAACAAATTAAAATTATTAAATATTTTTCTACATATGTCAAATCATGTTTAAAATGAACAATTTCCCAAAAGTTTCCAAAAACTCCTTCATTTAAGAGATAATAGTCTGAGATTATCAAATATGTTTAAGAAACCAGATGAGAGACAAAATGCTAAACTTCACTGTATGTCCACAATAGGGTTCAAATATGGAATAGCAGCAGAAAGGGCATCGAAAAGTGTTAATTCATCAAAAAATTCAAAGCAAATAATAAAGGCAGTCAACAACACTCATTGATATGTATATTTTTATGAAAATCTTTTTTACAATTGCTTTCAGTGTGTGTTTATTTCTTGCAATTCTGTAAAAATCTTTTTTTAGATAAATTTACATTTGGATTTCATTGGAAAAAGGGGATTGGATTCAATGAGTTGTTAATTTCAAACTTTTAATATTGTCCATCGTTTTTTCTTCAAACTGATTATAAAAAAAATATCAGTTTGAAATACATTTATCAATTTTAAAGTGAAGAAAGTATATAAAAAAACCTTCCCATAGAAACTATAATTAAATCAAAATATGTCCGATAAAAACAATAAAATCTTAGTTTATTTACTAATACTTTAACACAATAACTGACAGAGTTTCCTCTTTTCCCCCTTTCTGTTATATATAGGAATCAAAAGGTGGAGGCTGGGTGGAATCCTAAATGTGACCTTAGGAAGGATTTCAGTCGAGGAGCCATGATCATTTCATGAGGAAAGCTGAGCAAATGTTGGAATCTGAATGAGAACTCTGGCCAGCAAAACAATTTTCACATAAAATCCATAATATTACAGGCTGATTAGTTCCTCTAGATCAATTATTTTACTGACTGAACATAATTTATTAAAGCAACTCTTTTCAGCCACCTTCTGATCAATTGTGCATAATAGTTAATTTAACCTGAGAAAAAACCTGATAAACTTCATAATATTTATACTTGAGTTTCTGTAGTTTACATCATTGGACATGAGTTTTAAATTTTGTTTCTGTGATTATCAGAAAACTTTCCTTTTTTGTCTTTATTCATGGTACTTTAAGCTCAGAGTTCAGGCCTTTTAAAGGGAGAAATAACCTAATTGAAGTAAATAATTTAACATCTATTACTTGAATATAAAATCCAATCCTGATCTATTTAAGAATACTAAAAGAGTTCTAGAAGTCCGTAACATTCTTAACTTTTAAGCTAAAAGCCTGAGTTTAAATGAAGTGGCGTCACAGTGAAGTGAGCACACTATTGTAGCATTACTGTTACGACAACGACAAATGAAGTGCAATTGGAGAGGATGGGAAATGATTTATGGCAAAGAGTAGAGAAAAAACTAAAGCAATGTTCCACAAATCTGCGTTCTCCTTTTAGATCATTTCCGGGGATCTACACTTTAATAGCATATTAAATTTTCCTAAACGTCTGTATATATTTCATGTTTACCGTTTCTTCCCACTGCCGTGTTCGCAGAGGAAATCCCGGTTTTCTCACTCTCCGAGGAAGGTGCCGAGTCGTTCTGCTCCTGCTCATGTGCACTGAACCTGCCTTTATTAAGCCTGGAGGGCTACGATGCCTTCATTTATTACCTTTCTTTGATTCCATCATTGCAGGACTGTAATAATTTCAGTTCTGCACATATGAGGCTTTATATTGCCATAAAATAACTTCATTTATATGGTTAGTGGAGCCTTTTGATAGTGTTTTAAATAACCTCAGTGTGAAACCAAGAGTATGTGAGGGACTAAGCAGACATTTTTAATGTAGTTCCTCAAAAATATTTATGGTTTATTTAATAACTTGCTGTGAAACTAAAACAGCGTCACTGGTTTGATGATTTCAACCATGGTAAGAAAAGACCAGGGCGGGGCAGGTTCTTCAAAGACTGTTAGGCACAAGAATGGCAGTGAAGAAGGTTTTTATTTTGAAAATTTGAGAGAGCACAAAAATAATGGTTACAATTAATTAAAAATTCAGATTATTTTTTCTAAAATTACAAAGTAACAATTTGATTGTTTTAATGGTTTATTTCAAGCAATCAAAGCAAGAATATGCATGTGTAATACAGTCAACTGTGGTTTACAGCCGTACAAAGATATGTCAGCCATGGGATAACTAGGCATCAAATTATAGGTTGCTCGAAAGGGTGTGGGATGAAGCAAATTTATATGATTCCACCTCTGCTGTTCAAAATGAATTCAAAATAAGTAAATATACCAAACAGAAATTTAGGATTTAATTTTAAAATAAAAAATAAATTGCACAATTTAGGGAAAAGTCAACATTTTAGATAACACAAATACATTTTTTTTTTTACCATTTATTAGAATTTTTAAATACCAAATTTTCAAATAAATTTAAATGAAGTATGAAATCCTGAAAAAAGTCAACTTTTTTTGATCAATCAAAAAAAGTTTGACTTTTGAAACATGCAGAATTCAGTGATTTTATTTGGGAAACTTTGAAAAATCAACTCGAAATAAGATAAAACTTTTGATGTGAGTTTTGATGTGTTAAAACTAGATTTTTAGAAACAAATGTCAGAATTATAAGTAACTTAAAACCTAGAAGAAACAATGGCAACATGTGGGAAAATAAGTCAGAATCTTAACTTTAATATTTTTTTGCAAAAAAGCTTATAAATACTGAATCTTCCCTCAGAATCTTAACAAAAACAATAAAAACCTCTGAGATAAGTTGATTTTTTTCAATATATTTTTACATTTAGAACTGAAAAAAAGTTCTTAGAATTTTGAGAAAAAAATTAAAATGTCGCTGGATAAAATTAATAGTCATGATTACGTTCTCTGTAAAAGTTTAAATAAACCTAGACAAAACTTTTAAGGAAAACAAAATCATCAACATTTACAAAAACAGATCACAAGTGAATCAAAATAGTTAAAAAGTCAAATTTCATTAGAAGAGCAGACATCTGAGATGTTTGCAGAATTTCTTCTGGCTTAAATGCATTTCTGAAATTGTGATTATGCTAAACGTAAAGAGATGAGGGGGCCACTCAAGCACATTTCCACTATTCCATATCCAGCCATAGTTATGTCTTACAATTCTGAGGAAGGCTCTCAGTGAGGAAGTGACATCAGCATATTTCCTGCTCACAATCTTGCTGGTGTCTCTGCAGCAGAACCACGGCGGGACTGCAGTGGATGTTTCAGTTAACCTCAAAGCAGCTCCACCTAAAACTGGAGATCTTTGTGGAGAATTTAATAACAGAGTATCATTCATCATTGCTTTAGGAATGATTTACAACCATCAGTCATCAAGTACAATAATGTCATAAATATTCTGATTTATTAGGCAAACTTTGTTTATTTATTTTATTAAATATTTTAATGTTTGCATTTCAAAGACGATTTGTCTTTTGGACTTTTTAAGTAGACGGGATGCTAATATAGTCATCACGTGCCTCTTTTTGCACAATTGTTCCTGAGCCGTAAAGAGGCTTGTTTTTGTCACGACGGAAACGGAAACAAAGAGCATCAGGTTCTCGCTGGCCCAATAAAATAAAACCTACTACACACAGAGCAGGTCATCTTTGGCTTGCAGCCAAGTTCTCCATTATAGCCTCATGTGAAAACCTATTGACTGAGTATGTGTGCAGATGAGTAGTCAGAGGGGCTGTAACTATTGCCTAAAGAGCTACAGGCAGGCTTTATCTATGGTCGCCTTGATAGCTACTAAAAGCAAAGATGTGAGGAGGAAGCAGCTTGCGTAACAGAAGAAATGCTGTCAATCCTAAAACTACATTTTATGTAACTTGATTTTACTGCTAGATGAGGCGCTAAAGCCTATAGGCTGCTGTAAATTTGACAAAAAGTAACAATGGAAGGTATCCTAAACAGAACATTTTTAGCCAATAATCTTTCTTTATTCTTTGCTTTTTTTCTCATTTCTGACTTTCCTCAGATGTTATGCATATATCCACTTTGACAAACATTTTAGGACAATTACTTAATAGATAAAAGATTGTTTTTTATATTTCATGTAGCATTGTTTCTCATAACTGACAAAATACATAAAAGCATTTTCAGTTTTAAATTCAAATCAAGATGAATCAGATTAAACGCACAGTTTGACACAGCAACTGACATGGGCGGGGCCAAAGTCTCACTGTTTTGTTCCTCCTCCTCACCTCCCTCATTTTCATTGTCTTAGTTGGCTAAAAACTATGGATGGATATCTCCACTATTACATTTTTTTTTTTTTGGTGGGGCGGGGTAACTTAAGGCTATAAGCTTGCACAGGAGTGTGCAAAAAGAACTCTCAGTGATGGGGGAAGCATAAAGGGGTGGGGCTGCTTCACGACAACTCCCGCCCAAAAATTCAGAGACAAATTTCCGATACAATTTACATTAGTAAAACAATATTTGCAAGAAGTTTTTAATATACATTTTACAAAACAAATATTGCAGTGAAACAGCAATATATATATATATATATATATATTCACCAAACTTTATTCCCAAATATACCTTTAAAGACCAGTTCTAGTCAAACTAGTGTTGTTTCCTTGGCTATAGTCTCTGCAGAGTGGCAGTAGTTTATTAGATTGCTTCTGCATTGTGGGCGGGGCCAGTGGTTTGGAGAACCCCCCCTCTGTCCTCCTTCCTGTGATTGAGAGCTTGAACCAGGGAGCTTGTGGCCTATGGAGTGATTCTTGTGCCACCATATAGCAAACAAAAGTCACAGATTTGAGACCAAAATTTTCAAAATTGCTAATAAAATATTAAATTTTAAGAATAATACATCATAATTTGCAAATTTTGTGGATGTAGTGATGAAGAGGCATGTAGAACTATGTGCAAACGAAGGTTAATGATGCCTCAGGACAAGGCAAGGTGCAGTCAGAAAACAGGTTAAGGTCAAAACACAAAGAGACAGGCATAGACATAAACACTCAGACTGTATGCAGCACAAACAAGACTTCACAATGAGCAAAGGTGAGAAGCCAGACTAAATACTGTGGAGGATGATGATCAGATGGGAGTGATCAGAGTCCTGAGTGAGGCAGATGGAGCTGCTCAGAATTCAGGTAAGCATTCTCTCTGGTGATTGGAGGAAGGTTGGCGCTAGTGTGTGTGAATGTTTTCGAAAGCAAAAGTTTCACATTTTTACTAGGAAGTTTTAATCTTAAAACTTTTTTTGTAAACATTTTGATCTCACAACAGTGACTTGTTTGCAATATGGCAGCACAAAGATGACTTTATAGCGGCCTGCCCAGAATATTTTTTACGTCAAGAATATGCTCTTTTTTTCAACTGCATCTTTTTCATCTGTCCAATGATTCACAATGAATTGAATTAAGAAATACTCAGAAATGTAATTTTGAGCCTAATCTTCTTTTTAATATGTCCTCCAACTAAAATATTTTTATTGAAGTGGGTCTTTGAGATTGAAAAATGGAGCCTGATCTGTAAAATTTGCAGGATTGATGGGTGGGAATTTCACTTTGGGTCACTTTTACAGTTTCTTATTCTAAGTTTTTACTAATTTGTTTGCAGACTTGCCTGCATGCACAGTTGAGATTTATGTTCACAACAGATTGAAAGACATTTTGGCTCAAACACACAATGCTGATAATGACTGCAAGTTTTAAATCAATTTATAATATAAAAATGAGGCATTTTTTAAAGAAAAATTAAAACACTATGTATATTTATTATGCTTTTTGATGTTCTCGAATACTTTGCAGTATCATCTTTCATCTCAAGAATTCCGGTTTAAATTACTGTCCTCCAACTGTGCCTCCTCCTCCCTCTCAATGTGGGCATCCTTTAAATAATGAGTCCATATTGAACCTATTACACGGGCCGTTAGCTCCATCTGAACACTTTGTAAACTTTGCTCGTGTCGTGCTGCGAGGTTAATGTGTAACGTGACAGACTCAGTACCCGGAAACCCGCAACAAGTGAATGTGTAAAATGTTCCAGGTAATGATCTGAATGGAGTATGCGTCTGTAAATGTACTCAGTCTTCAGACTCATTAGAGCATTAGCTAAATGTTTGGTTCTTCATTCTGGTTGCTGCACACATATTTCCTGCAGAGCTCCTTTTTATTTTAACTCCAGCGGTCTATTATTAATTAAAAATCTTGAATCCGGGGTGTGGAGCCACACTTTGATTAATTGATTTAATTAATATTATGTCATAAAGTAATACCCCTCTCATAATGAATGCCTTCTTGGCCCCATTCTAATTACTTGATAGCAGAATCAATGCAGATAGATGAGATGTGCTTCATGGATTCTTTTAATTATATGCGTGAAATCAGAAATACTTTATCATGAAATCTATCCAATAGTTGTGGGGTTATTAAATGTACCATACAGACTTCATTGTACCTGTATTTGAACAGATTGCAGTGCTGCCTCCTGTGGAGGAAGAGGAGCACAGCTTCAACGGTCTCATTCATTCCGTGAATGAATGAGACAGTGACATTTGGAATGATGCCCAGGACAAGAGATGCTTAGTCCGTGTTTCTGCCTGGCTGTGCCCAAGTTACTCTCATGATTGATGGTCAGATGCTGGTCCTCCATAATAAGCAGCTGGCCTACTTTTCCAGAGAGGCTGCCAGAGTTCTCGATGACCTAATGATGCAGAGAAACGTTGTTGATTTCATGCTGTTGCGCTACAGAATCAACGACTTTGCATCTGCATCTCGGTAGACCGACTCTCTGCTTTGTCTCCTGCAGGGCCTTTTTCCTCGACCAGTCCAACATGACGCCCAGCGCAGCACCCAAAGCTGCTCTTATTGATAAGGTGGGACTTTTAAAGCTTTCTGCAGGGAAGCATTTGTGCCAAATCTATAACAGTAGATGTTTGCTGGTCAGTGAATTCCACCACAGAGAAGTGAAGTAAATTACATTTTAAAAAAGACATTTTCTAAGAGCAGGGGTGTCAAACTCAATCGCATAAGGGACCAAAATCCAAAACACACCTTAGGTCGCGGGCCGAACAGGATAAACATTTATTGAACACTCTAAAACTAAATTTGTAAAACTTTAAAAGTGATAATGCGAGTGGGAATGCTATAAGATGAATTTGGCTGCTAAAGATGCTAGTGCTGGTAGCTGAAGATGCTGAAGCTGATAGCCAGCTAAAATTTTAGCTAAATGCCATATTAGCCTTAAAAACTGAAAAAAACCTTCGTTTAGCCAAAACAGCTAGCATTTAGCTGAAAAATTGCTAAACTACAAACAGCTTAAAAACAAAAAAAAAAAAGCCTAAATCAGCCAAAAATAGCTAGCGTGTAAATATTAGCCTAACTCCAAAACGGCCTAAAAAACTTTTTTTTAGAAAGCCTAAATTAGCCAAAACAGCAATCATATAGCTGACATATGAGCTGAACTCAAAAATAGCCTAAAAAACTTTTAGTAGATATCAAAATAGTCCAAAAAGCTAGCAGAATGCCCATTTTTTTAAACTTTAAAACAACAATGAATAAAAACAGGCAGGAAAATTATTCCAAAATAAATCAACTTAAAATTGAGATAACTTTAAATATTTTACTCTCCATTAAATATAAATTTGGTCAAAATTATAAAAGTTAGAAATAAGTGCAAGTTAACATCAGGCCATTAATAACAATAAAGTAAAACGATCTGCAGGGCCGGATATAATTACTGAGAGGGCCAGATCCGGCCCCTGGGCCTTGACTTTGACACATGTGGCTTAGAGTTTCTGCAGTCATATATTAAGATATCCAAACAGAATCTGTCTGACCTTGAGAGAATAAAGTTTTCGGTTTCCTGGTCTAACCTCTTCTCTTTTGCCTCTGCCTAGTTAATGCGTCCCTTCAATGCCCTGGAGGAGCTGTACCGCCTCATGGAGAGCTTCATCAGCTGCCGCCGCACCGCTGCCTGCCAGTACACCGCCTGCGGGGCGTCTGGCGTGGGGCTGCTGACTGTGGCCTCCGAGCTCTGCTCACGTCTGGGAGCCACCCATGTCGTCATGTGCAACAGTGGCGTTCATCGGTGAGTGAGCAGCTCCAGGTTCCTTTTGCAGCCGGCCTGACTCTCACGGAGCTGATCTTTATTATTAATATAAATTTCTGCGCCTTAATTAACAGCTGAATGCTGACGTTAAAAGGGTTTGCTGTTTCCACAACTACATTAGTGACTCTTAAGTGGATGTAGCACTTTACGCAGGAAGGGGAAAGGTCAATCACGTCCTGTCTTATTGGATACTTTATACCTAATTCACCTGTAGGGGAGGGCAGCATGTATCAGCACAGAAATATCCTGATCATTTGTCATCACTGATCTCCAGTTTCAGCTTTCATCTTCATCTCACAGTCTTCTCCGCCCACCCGCCCGTCCCTGTGATGCCCTCTTTCTTCACCCCGTGACAGTTCCTATATCTTTTTGTCTCACACAGGCTCCCGTGCTCATGTGTGTGCGCTGTGTGACTGATGGCTTGATAAAGAGCTGCAGAGGGAGCCGCCTGCTCGCCTGAGCTCTAATAGAAAGTTCCTGTCAGTGCAATGAGTGGAGCTACTTTATTAACCCGTGTGCATGCGTGTTTATATCTCTGTGTACGATTGCACATTCGCACATAGGCATGTTAAGTGTAGTGTGACATAGCAGGTGACTTGTGCTGCCACACTGGCGGTTATTTGTGTTCTGGCTTTCTCCTTAAACGCTGCGTTAGCCTGTAAAAGCTGCAGAGTGACAAGCATGTCGAAGTCAGGAGAGGGAAAGACGAGGAGAAGCGATTCTGAAAAATGTGTCATCAACTCTGGCAGCTGCAGCTTCACAAATATACGCTACTTAAAGCTGACAGAATGCCGTATGTTTGTGTTTTTATAAGGAAGAAAGGTAGAATATGTGATCATTAAAAAAATTATAAAAGCTGAGGTACTCCATAATTGTGTGGAAATTGTTTCATTAGTGTTGCAGCCTCCTCGGGCTCTATTGGTTGGATCGTTGGCTTGATGGATGAGTTTTAATAACAGGGTGAGTGGAATATTTTTGTTGGAATCAGCAGTTCGCAGTGCGCTTTGTGCCTTTCCAGATTTTTTTCTCTTTATAACCACCACAAAAAAAATATTTAGGAGACGGTTTTCATTTGATACCAGAACAAATTGGAACACTCGATTGTATCTTAAGAGAAAGTCACCACATTCAGCAGCACTAACAGGCTGAACGATTTGCTGATATCTTCCTTTTTTCCCTGTTTAGTGTAAAGGAAGACAGTGCTGGGGGATTTATGTTATTTTCCCTCTTTCACTCTTTCTTCCTCCTCCTTTGTGTTCCCCTCTCCTCTCATTTAACAGCATGCATTCGGTTCTTCAGTAACACTCGGTGTAAACGGCATACGGGTTGGAACGGCATAAAACAGAGGGGTTTAAATCATCTCTCAGTATCTCCACATCCCTAATGAAATGGGAAACCGTGCAGCTTTGCGCACACAGATTTGGTGCAGGCCTTCATCTTGCTCCAGCTGATGGGATATTTAAAGATCCTCTGTGAGTGATTTTAACCCCCCCTCCAAACTCCCTTTTTTGTCAGCATGGGAAGCTCTATAAAAGTGCTTAAAAATGTTCTGGTGTGTGAAAGTAAGCCTTGTTTATTTTCTAGGTGGGATGTGTCTCTGTGCATACAGGAACATACTTTTTAATTCAATTTTTTCATGGAATTACAGAAAAAAGCCCCTCAAAAATGAAGTTTTTTACACTATTTTCTCAAGTATAAGTCACAGGGGCCAAAAAAATAGTCTTAAATAGGAATAAGGAAGAAAAAAAGGTATATAAATCGCTCTGGAGTATAAGTCGCAGGTGCCAAAAACAAATGCATGATAAAAAAGGAAAAAACATGTAAGAATAACAAAAGAAAAAATGTAAATAAGTCGCTACAAAGAATAAGTTGCAGGGGTCCAAAAAGAAGCATAGTAAAGAAGAAAAAACATAAATAAAAGAAAAGAAGAAAAAACTGTAAATATATCGCTCCGTAGTATAAATTGAAGGGATTAAAAAAAAAGTGCTAATTAGGTGAAAAAAAATGTACGTTAAGTCGCTCTGGAGTACAAGTCGCAAGGCCCTTAGGGGGCTAGGAACTCCTGGGTGGTTGTGGTGGCTGGGGTCTGCACTCGCTGTGTTCTTGTGCCTTCCTGCTCTCTGGCGTGGGGGCCCTCTGTGGCGGTCCCACATGCCCTGGTCTGGGTGCTTGGCATGATTACCTAGCGTCCCCGGTGGCAGCTTTAGGGGTCTTTTCTGCTGCTGCCTTGGCAGGAGGTTTTGGTGTGGGGATGGCCAGGCGCTCTCCCTTTTTGTACATTCCACCAGCATCCACCTCAGCAAAACATAAAAACTCACCTGAGCACAGGTGTCAGCTCACCTTTGGACTAACAGTATGACAGAATGAAAGGCTTTACATGTGTGGGTGTATATGCTTAAGTGTGTGTGTGAACCTGCAGCTGTATTAGGTACATTTTGACTACTTTATATGTGAAGACTATTTTAACCAACAGGTATGTTTGTAACTACTGAGTGTGTAGACAGGCCCCGCCCATTCCAGATTGCTTTTTACACTTGGTAGTTTTATGATCTCATCCCCTTCTGTCACCATCTTTCGCTAAACTCCCCTCTTTTGTGCCCCTAACCCCACACCCCCCCACTTCCCTCTTCTTCTTTTCTGTCCGGTCCAACAGGAAAAAAAAATTACAAACATATTCAATATAAATAAAGTTCAGCATAAAGTACAGAAGCTGTTTATTCTCAAGAAGAAAAAAAGGTAAATAAGTTGCTTTGGATTATAAGTCGCAGGGGCCAAAAGTAGCATGATAAAGAGGAATAATAGATAAATAATTCAAGAATGATCAGATTTTCCTGTTTTGGACAGCTATTCTTCTTCTGCGTTGCTGTCAATAGGAAATACTGATACACTTACCCACAGTGCCCTCTAGCTGTTGTTAGCAGGAAACAACCGCCAGAGGACAACTGGTTGTTGGTAGGAAAATAATGAATACATAAGCATATTTATGTTTAAAAAAAAATCACAATTAAGCTGCAAAAAATGCAACTTATACTCGAAAAAACATTCTACATATTTTAGTGAGTCCTTGTTATTAAATGGAAGTGAAGCTTCAAGATTCTGGACAGTTCTATGTGCAGGGAAAATGCCTGGATCAATACATTGGAGCTGCTTGTTATCATACAAAGGTCACCCAGCAGCCTTCACACTTGTCACTGGCCCTTGAAGGATTTATCCATGTCTTGCCATCTGTGTGTGTGTTAGGATGAGAAACGGAGAAAGTGTGGCCACGTATGTGCCTGGGAAGAAAGTTTGCTATAACCAATGAATCACAGGCTCACGTCAACACACAGAAAGCCATATCGCCACGTCCACAGGAGACACACTGACTCGTCCTTGGACCCTTCCTTTTCAGGCTGCAATGAGCATCAATCCTGATGATGCTCCGCAGGTGCTGACGGTCAGCTCCGGGTTTACAGTCTCTTCCTTTCGCCCGGTCTAGAGCAGAGACGAGCGAGCTGTCATTGTCCAGATGTAACGTGTTTGCCCGCTGTCACTAACCTTTCAGTGGAAGTAATATAATAAAAAGATGCATTAGTGTGTGCAAGAGTAATGATAAGGTGTGGAAATGTGCAAAAAGGTTATCAAATGGTTGGAAAAGGAAGCAGAGAGTTGACACAATGTCCTCCACCTCGGACGACGTGATTCAAACACAGCTTTTTCTTCTCATTTTGAGTTAAAAACATCCATCAGGAGTGAATATTTTTATATTAAATAGAAAATTTTGACTTAACAGCTCGTTTTTTTTTTTTGTTGAATCTACAGCTGCACTCTGAGTGTGACACTGGAGCAGGCCATCCTGCTGGCTCGAAACCACGGCCTACCCCCTCGCTGCATCATGCAGACCACTGACGTGATGAGGAAGCAGGTACAAATGATTCACACACTCGTTTACATCAATGGAAACATACAAATATTTGGTCACAGTACTTCTAGGATGTTTGAATTTGTGTTACGTTAAACCGATATTCCAGAAAATGTAGTTATTTAAAAAAAATCAACTTTAATACACTTTATATGCTGTAAAATGTTTAAATAAATGGAAATTTTAATGGAAGTTAGTCTAAATTTGTAATATTTAAAAATGTTAAAGGCCTTATACCATGCTTTTCTTAGGTCTTTCAGAGGAAACTTTGTCCATATATATGATCACATATTACCTTTGGCACACTAAACAAATACAAAACAAATACATTTATGAAATAATAATCATATTTATTATGTTTTTTCCTATGCAGATGTAAGATGTTTTTATAAAAAATACTTAGAAATGTGGTCATTTATTGAAATACTACTTTGTAGTTGTTCATAGTGAGGAATGAACATTATAATATAATTAAACACTCAAAATTTTGATTTTGTATAGCATAAGCCCTTTAAGCTGTAATCACTTTTTTAAATACATGATTTAATTATGCATGCTTTGTTTTTCTTGCACACAAATAAAGTGGAATTGCAACAAAATCATTTAAAAACAGCAAAATCTAAAATTTTGAGACTCTTTGGTGCAGCTACGATCTCCCGCCGTTCTCAGACGGAGCCGTGATGGTTACATTTTTACACAATATCATATTTGTAAAGAAAATAGCGATACAGCCATGATGCAAAAGTCCTGTCAATCACGTTTATTGAGTTGGACTGTTGAAATCTGCACTTTATGACTGGAATGGATCTAATATTAATGAGTTAGTAAAGGTTTGAATTATTGCACTCCTGAGAAAGTATTCACTCTAATGACCTGTCAATCAGGGTTACTTTCCTACTCAAGGACACTCACATCGGAGATGAAATGTCAGCGGATCAATCACACGAACCGGTTGCTCTAAAGTCTATTTAGCTGCAGGACCTCTGGGCTTTAGATTGTTTTATATTTGGCCAGTTTGTCAGAGAAGATTGAACAACATATAAAAAATTAATGAGAGGCAATATCAGGGAAGCTATTCATCAAATGAAACAAAGAAAGGTATTATGAAGTCAAGAACAAACAGCGCAGAAAGCAATCTGAAATTGTCTGTACTTTTTTCGGATTTTTAGATTAAATCACGAGTTCTACAACAAAGTCCTACTCTTGGGTCAGAAATTAAGCCATTCATACACTAAGGAATGCAACTCACCTGCTTTGCTGCCTGCATAGATGTTTTTCTTTAAATGTCTGCATCTCACTGAGTTTATTGTAGCGACAGTCTGGGAGCAGACAGCTTCTGCCAGCGAGGTTTTCTATCCACACCCTGTTTCTGCATAGTGAGTAATTAGCTGAGCTGCAGGCTCCATTGGGTCCAACGTGGCTTTAAGTAGTGGCACGGTAAACTGACTGCTCTGTAAACTCTGCATTTCTAACAGGAATCCAAAAGCCTCAGTGAGAGCAGAAGTTAACAGATATATTGGAAAGCACATTAAGACAGGAAACTGATCAGACAAATGGTGTGAGCCGCAAAGGTTGTTTTAATTCTTCTAGACGTGAGTTCTCTCTAAAAAAGTTTCAATCTTTAATGCATTTTTGCTGCACACTCCTCCGTTTTATCTTCAAATGTTAACCAATTCATTCTAGATGGGTTAAACTGTTTATTTTAGCCTCTGTGTATTTTTGCAAGAAAGTTCCAACTTCAATATGAAAAAATCAAAACTTTAGTATTTGTTTTTTGAGCAAGGATATAGTTTCACAACTCTTTACAGGTGGGCAAAAAAGTATGTCAATCAATGAATCGGCATGTTGTCCAACTTAAAAATATGAGTGTAGTTAATGCAGTAAAAACACCTTTTGTCTTGTTTCTATGCTCAATCTTACCATGACATTAAGGATCTTTCTCAACCTTTGCTAGGTATCAGTTTGTCTGTTCCTCACCCAGTCTTAAGCATCTGTTTCTATTTTACTTCATGATCAAATGTCAATTTATTAATGATCCTTAATATCATTAGGAGAATGGGTTTATCACACACCTTATTAGAAACTTATAAAGTCACTGACTTTGTGTAAGTGTATCTATGTGATGATTCGATGCATGTTTGAAAATAAGAAATAGTATTCTGTAAAATAATGTTATTCATAATTTAAAGTAAATTATATATTTTAAAGAATTCTTGGTTTGCAGCAGATTTTCACATTTAAAAGAACTGTAACGTTTTTTTTTAAATTATAGAATGGGATTTTCTAGACCACACCCACAAGTTTTTATCTCATTTATTAAAAATAGATAAATAAAGGCCCATAAATTGCCCTTTTTTAAACAATTTTGTTGCTATGTTACACTTTTCAAATTGTAAGTTTTTCTGTGTTAAAGCCCCCTAGTGGTCACTTGGTGAACTAAGCTGCAATGCAAGCCAACTTATGATGGTTCCAACACTTTTCCCTATTATAGAGCATTCATGAAAACACGAGTTTAATGAAAAATTGATTGGATTTTGTTATGGTATAACAGTATAAGCCCCCTAGTGGTTTCTTAGTGAATTAAGCTGCAGTGCAAGCCAAATTATGATAATTCCACCACTTTTCCCTATTAGCGGCATGCATGAAGCACGAAATTATTGATTAATAGATTCAGTTTTATGAAAAATTAGCTACAAATTTTTTTTTGTTGTCTTTTATGGTTGCTTTTCCACTCGTATGTGTTTTTTTTTATTTGTTATTTACTTAAATTCAGGAAATTTAATGCAACTGTTCACAGAAATGCATGGCTGCTTTGCAAAATTAGATTAAATGTGGCAGATGAACAAGTCCAACTTTAAATGTAAAAAAAAAAAAAATCTACCAAGATGCCAAATCTTAAAATCATTTTTAAGGTCTCCAAAAAACATAAAGTAAGCAAAAAGAAAAAAAAAAACCTTGAATTTTCATCTCTTAACTCAGCAAAAACTCACATCTTGTCTAAAAGTATCAGAAATGATGCTGTGACAGAAACGGAATAATTGCTGATGCCCTCTGAGAGCTGGATGCAGCTCAGGGCGGACAGTTGGATGTCAGAGTTGGAACAGAGAGGTCAGCTCCTGCAGTTTGGACTGGATGCTGCCATCATCCTCAAAGACATAACAGGCGACCTCCCTGAATGGCGTGTTTTCTCTAATGCGAATGCAACACAAACCAAAGTCTGAACCTCAAAATTCAAGACTTCAAACAAAGCGGCAAAAAACCTGAATATGTCATAAAAAGATGATAAATTCTGCTGGCTGGATGAGAATTTTACAATAGAAACATGTGCATGTGAGCTCATGTTTTATGTGTCAGCTGCTCTGTAGAATCAATGTTTGAATTTACGTCTATTAAAAACCAGTTTAATCACCAAAGTGAAGTCATTGATCTTTGAAGGTTTAAGAGCACATCAAAGCCTTCCATTAAATTCTGACTGAAAAAAAAAACATTTCAGTCAAAAAAATCTGTTTTTTTCTCTCTGGAGAATCTGAGTCACCGTCATACTTTGCTGTGATTTTTGGAGAGAGCAAAAGTCTGCTCTCACAAAGCGTAAATGTCGGCTCGCTTGTTGTGTTTCCGCCAGTTTACTGCTGCGGTTTCGGCTCGACCCGCGATGCCCTTAATTGTCCTGGATCTGTTTATCTTTCAGGGGGCAAGAGTTCAGAATTCTGCCAAGAATCTGGGGGTGAGAGATCGAACGCCGTCGTCAGTCCCAAGGTGAGAGTCTTGTCATGGGTTACTGGTCTGCAGCAAAGTCCCTGTATCTGGAAGATAACAAGGCTTCCCAGGAGAAATAAATGTCCAAAGTTTCTGCATTTGACCCATATTAGACTATATAGTTATAGTCCTATAGTTGCAGAGGGGTAGCTTATCCCAGCAGTGATGCCCGGAACATTCAGTGATTTAACCTCCAATCCAACTCTTAATGCAGAGTATCAACCAAGAAGACAAAGAGTTCCTTTTTTTTTTAAGTCTTTGTACAACCTGACCGCAAATTTGAACCCTCAGTCTGTAACCTCAAAGGAATACATTCCACTTGACTGCTAACCTGGTTCTCTCCTGCAGTTTAAGGCCTTGTGTATATTAATCAAAACAGACTGTCTTTGTAAATGATTTGATTATCTCTTTTGTGTTGTAAAATAAGTTATATAATTATTGTAAGAGTAAGCAATGAACATCATGGAAATAAAACTCACTGGTCAATAATAATTAATTCATTTGGGGATATATATATAATTTTTTATCATTTTAGTCCAATTTGCTGAAAACAGCTTCTCTTTTTATCTGTGGAATTCAGATTAACTATGTCTTAATCTGAGGCTGAAGGAATAAAAATGGTAAAAAATCTTTAAAAAAAAAACTTTTCTGTAAAAACACATCTGTGAAAGGATTTCATCCTTTGTGTTATTTTTTTATGTGTTCAGGATGTATATGCCGTCTGTAATCAAGTGTCACGTTTCATATGTGTTTCTGTGATCAGGTTGTACAAGCTGTGCCAGCCTCCACCCCCAGATGGTGATCCATAATGCATTGCTTCCAAGTCTTACGGCCTAAAGGATTCATGGGAGTTTTCTTTCCACCTATATAGTAACCCAGTGAAAAATATTTTCCTATGTATGTCTGGATTAGTTGCCTAAAGTGTAAATACAAATTTTACTTGATACAGTACTTTATATTTTTAAAGGATGTACTTTTTCCGTATATAGTTTTTTTTTTTTTACTGTGTGAAACTACACAGCAGTTTGATGTGAGACAGCAATGATGAAGGCAGCACAGTCACATCACAACAACACTTTCATTTACCAGATTGATTTAGTCACATTTTATGATTGTTTAAATTCTACATGATTTTAAATAACGATTTGTGTTTTCGGGGGATTATGAATGACATCATGAATAGCATCATATCTCCCTATAAGTCTCCATATTTGTCTTTTTGTCTGATACTTTTTTTATACAAATTGGTGTTACTTGACATTAAGCTGTAAATATTTATATTTAGCTAAACTTTTGTGTTTTATATTAAAATGTTACATTTTATAAGACTTTCAGTGATTAATCAGGAAACAAAGACTTCCCTGTTTTTATTTGGAGACAACTCCTTTAAGATTTGGCAGTAAAATGTGAAACTAAATTCACTTCTATGCAAAAATAAACATGTTTTTGTAATGTTTCTCACATGAAGTCCTTTAAAAATGTTTTTTTTTTCTAGCATGAAAACCTTTGCTGGCATCTATACAGTGTGTAAAGTATATTAAAGCAGATACTAGTAAATAGAGATTGTTGTGTTTTTTTGAAAGGAGCGTCAACTATGAATCAAACTTTAAGGAATATTTTTCATGTTTTGGTGTAAAATCAAAATACTTTGAATGGATTTTGTTCCTAGTCCAGATAATTCACATTGCATATTGAATTAGCCACCATGAATGAGGAAAATGTCTGGTTTACTTTTTAAATACCAGCAGAACCAGCAAACAGAAGAGCACTATTGACCAATGAAACCTTGGCATTTTTTGCTTCTGACACACCTGGACATTCCCACACTGACATAATTGTCCTATTTTATTTATGTACACCCCACTCAGTAGAAGTGCCCATCTGGACATCATGTTAAATTTTCTTTATGCAAAGAGTTTTAAAATTGATTTAAATTGGTATGAAAATTCTTTTTTTTTTTAATGTGAAGACACCCTGAGAACTGACATTGTATCTTAAGCAAACATGATATAAACTCTGTAAACCTACTTTTTATTAATATGTATTAGTTGTAGATCCATGTGTTGCTTTAAAAATTTTTTATCAATCATTTTGCTAAAATATGATGACTTATTGGAGCCATTTTTTCGGACTTTTCCTGCACTCTTCTACAGTGTTGGGTAAATTACTTCTACAAACCAAGTTGGATAACGTATTAAAACTGCCTTACCTATTTTAAAAACTCTTGTTTTTTTGCAAATCTGCCATTGAAGCTCCTTATTGGCTAAACACCAGATCCAGGTAATCAGCAGCAGATAAGGCAGGGTTTCCAAAAACTAGGAGCAGGCCGGCCCCTGAGGTCTGGGTTTTGACAGCCCTGTTCTAGACTATCATTAGAATTCAGACAACAGTGTAAAAAATAACACCAAAATCTTGTGGCTGTGGCCATGGGCATCTTTCCCCAGGTGTAGGGAGCTGTGCGCTCTCGTCTAGTGTTTGGAAAGGTTTCTCACCGACGCTGCAGAGAGCAGTTTATATCCAGGATAAAATTTACATTTAACAGAAAGGGTTTTACCTTTGTTTTCGACAAATTGGAAACAATGAAAATATCTTCACTTGGCTTCCCGAATCCTCCCACAAATTTTTTAATGCCCACATTTTTCGCTTTGTTTTTCTTCCATCTTACCTTTAACTTTAACCCTGCGTTTATGTGCATTTCCTTCTCCGTTTTGTTTTGTTTACCTGGGAGAAAATTTCCGAACCTACTAAAAAAATAATTTGTTTTGTTACCTGCAGTGGTTTTACTGCACTAAAATATGAGTACCAAAGTAATGAAGGTCATTTTTACTGAATTGCCTAAAAAATAACAGCAATTTGTTGCATTCCTCAGTTACTGACAAAAGTAATTGAATTACAGTAACTCATTACTTTGTCACTCATCATCCCCAACACTACTCCTTTAAATGAAGTCACAACAAGCTCATTTTTCTGCTTTCTCTGTCTATCCTTAGCAAGAAGTGGTCTATATGACAAGTACACCTGGTCTACACTCAAACTGAGGGAATAAACTTGTTTACTTTTTATAGACTGTCTAAATAATGTAAACGTAAAATGTTCCAGTTTAGTCTGAAGAAGTATCTAGTTAATATTCTTCCTGCACTTCACTTCCACATTCTACGCAAGTATATTTAATAAAATAAACTTCAGGTGTGCTACTTTTTGTTGAGTATGTCTCAAAAAGACGTGCATTTTTCACCTTGAAAGTGTCTTTGTCTCCTCAGTCACACAGCTGGATGGCTGCAGATTTAGTTTAGGAACAAATTCTCTGGAGGGTTTCACATATTTCTCTGGAAAAAAAAAATAAACTCAAAAATATGTTTATCCTCTCAAAGACATTTTAAAGTTTCCAAATATGTGTGCTGTGACACAGGAATGAAGCCGCAGAGGTAGAGCGGTTGACCGTTGATTGGAAGCTCGCAGGTTTGGTTCTCGTCCTGTACGTCAAAGTGTCCGCAAGCAAGTGTATGAATGTGGCTGAATTTGAATTTTTTTCTTATACAATAAGATTAAAATTGACATCTAAATGGCAAATATGATCCTGATTTCATAAAACCTAATAAATACAAGCACTTTATGAAGACTGTTAATGAATCCACTGTGTTGTGGTGATGAAAACTTAGATTGTTTATTTAAAAAAAATAAATTAAAATACAGTTTTTTTCCCGACGGAAATTATTCAAACGCAATGCATTTTGGTTTACATTTTTTTTAGCATCAATGCATGCTGATTTTTCACAGAGACTTCTGGGAAATTTCAAGGGTACTTGATTTTGGATTAGTAGATTTTGACAGCTCTACAAAATGGCAAATGCACTATTTAGTGAGCTATATTTTATGTAGTGAAAGAGTTGTCTTTAAATTTGGACGTTACTACCACTTGATGACATCATTAATAGTCGCTGCCGCTGGCCATCTACATTTGTGCGTAGTTGCCATTGTTCCTGAAAATACATAAGAACATTGGTTTTTATAACTTAAAAAAGTCATGAATAAATCAAAAACTAATTGAAGTTGTAGCATTGCCACAAAGGTATCCAGTGGACAAAATAAATAAATAATGAAATGAATAAAGTCCACATGGGTTTGAATATATTATAGCTCTAAAAATAATAGAAACTGTTTTTTTATTAATATTCTGTAGAATTTTGTGTTTGTACCATGTGAATGCTGGAGGAAGTGGGTGGAGTCACCAGCAAGGAAATAAGAGGAGAAAAGTTTGGGGCGTCGGCAGCTGTGATGAGGAGGAATAAGACACAAGGCTGGGGAAGGCTACGAGGGACCCCAGAAATAAAATAAAAAAGGATAACCTACCCGCAAAAGATGGATAAAGGGAGGAAACCGCAATCACATCAATTTTGGTGAGATCATTCCATTGTTTTTTTGGACTGCTGTTTCCTGGTGGATCTACAGTTTTTTTTTTGGACAGTGAAACTTTCATCTGAACACTTGAAGAGAGACTAAGAGCTTAAAGAGACTGAAAAGAATAAGAGGACATTTTTTTTTTCATTTTGTTTTGGGGGAATTTAAAGAATATGTGTTCCTTGGTTTGAATAGTTTATATTGATTAAAAAGAGAAATTAGTCAAACCCTGATTTCTGTAAGGAGTGTATTTGATGCAGCTCGTTACAAAGTGACACATTGTTTAATAAAATACTTACATTTAAATGTAAACTTGTGTTCTTCAGAGCACAACCACATGAAGAAATGCATTTCTCCACTGTCCCACAAGCACAGATCATCCTACCCATGGAAGGATAGCTAGTCTTAAGTCTTTGCAGTTACTCCTTAAAGAGTCTTTCAGAATAAACTATATCCATATATATGATTATATATTACCTTTGGCACGCCAGAGGACTTTTAAAGGAAATATTAGTTATTTTTACAAGTTCCTCATACCTGGAAGTAAGACACCTCGATCCCTGAGGCACCGCCTTTCCGTCCTTGTGGGTGTTACCCATTTCATGACATCATCCTAGAGCAGACTTCAGCAGCGCGTCTGTGTTGTTGTCTCTGCAGATTATAGGTGCAAAAGGAACCACTTCTTTAGAGTCTATGCTAACATGAAAGCATTTTGCTGATCCCCGCCAGTTGCGCGTTTAAAAAGTGGGTGTGTGAGTCTGGTGGCAGTGCTGGCAGCGCAGACTCCACCTGGAAGGGACTGTTCTCAGTTTGTGATGTCACAATGTTTTTGGGAGGGGCTGGTGCTCAAAGTGCAGGGTTTTGGAAGAACGCTTAAAGATGCGTGCTTTGGGGGGTTTTTTTTTTTCTTCTTTTTTTTGGTGAGGAATTAATGTTATAAAACACTTAGAAGCTCAGAGGATTTTTCCATAGATCCTTAAAAACCAAACATTTTGGACACCACTACAGCTTCAAATGCCCCCACACTTGAGGCAATATGGAAAAGCCAGATGGGAAGGTGTGTATGAATGGGACTCTTAACTGTACGTTTTGGGCCCTCTGGTAGAAAAGGACAACATAAATATACACAATTTACCATTTTATGCAGCTTAAACAAAACTGTAATGGAGCGTTTTAATCTTTATGCGTTGTTTGATAACTTTAATTAAAACAAATATTAAATGTATAATTTGAATTTAAATGAAAAAAAGTAAAGATATTGTATACTTGTTTTATTCATTTAGTTTTTCCCCCCTTGTAAACTTACATAAAAATGCATTAATTGCTGAATTAATAATTGATCGATGACAATTATTAATTTAGTTGTTTTGTTCAGGATTTTTCGTATAAAAAATATCTGAATCCTTTCTGTTCAGAAGCTCTTTTTGGTGCGTCTTTGCGGTGCTTTCTGCTCCAGATGCACGCACCCCTCCGCGGCGCGCAGGGCGCGCGCTGCTCCGGCCCTGCCTCTGCCTCTGCCTGGCTTTCTCTCGGCGGGCTGCGCGCAGGGGCGGGCAGCAGAGGAGGTGAGCGCAGCGGGCTCGCCTCAGCCCGGCGGACAGACAGATGGGAGTGGCGCCGGCTCCGTGAGCACCAGATTTGTGATCACTGTCACAGAGCTGCTGTGCCATTGGCTTCTGCACACGTGCCGGTCCCGGGCTGGCTCTCCGCGATGCTCCTCTAGTGGGAACTTATCCACTGCAGCCCGCCGGGGGGGACGTTTTTACGCCTTTTTTTTTTTTTTCTGAAGGACGAACGAGTCCGTCGGCTCTCCCCATGATTTCATTCCGCTAAAAGCTCCTGCGAGGCAGCACACTTTCTTCATGGCGTCTCCTCAACAGTCAAGAATTCAGTCGTATCTGGAGAAGAACAAAATCGGACCCCTGTTTGAGGTGAGTGCGCAAAAACTCTGGAGTTAATTGGCTGCGCGTCAAAGAGATGATTAGTGTGCTGCAGAGCGCGTTCATCTCTGCTTTACGCGGAAGAGCGAGCGCTCCTCTCCTCTGCTCTCGGTGAGGAAATAGGGGGGAGATGTTTGCCTGTTCTCCTCTCAGCTCATTGTCAGATCAGTCTTTTAGGGATGTTGAAAATCGTCCCGCTGCGCGCCCGTCCAGAGCCGCTCTCCTCTGCTGTGTTCGCCCGTCACTGAACATGATTTCAGGAGAAAGGGATGCAGCCTCACAGTCTGACGCAACCCTGTTGCAGTTTGCTGAAGTTGGAGACTCTCAGGGAGGAGACAGAACCATCTGATTCAAACCTGAACGCAGCACCCAGCGCTTTATTTGGAACAGAGTGATCAGATCAGCCTGAAAAAGCAGCAGCAGCAGGGATGCGGGTTAACTTCAGCACCATGGACAGATCCTGATATAGGTGCATAAGTCAATCTGCCTGCAGATGGACCTCGGTGTACCCGTGATCGTTTTTCCTTACACTGTGTTCCACCTTCACCTCACTGCACAACCACTCCACTTTTATGAATTCTTGTCTCCATTGGAGAAAAAAAAATGTCTCCTTTATTTGAAGATTCCATGTAAGTGCTCATGTAGACTCACGATGTTGATAGATAAATAAATAAATAAATAAGCAAAACAACAGCACAGCCTTTTACCTGCTGTGTGTTTTTAAGTTAACAAGCACACATTTGAAAGAGATCAACGAGGACAAGCATCCTCTGTTGTTAGGTTTGAAATGTTGGACTTCCAGGGAGAGGTGAACAAAAGAGAATCATTTGAAAAACCTGTGGTTTTTTTTATCCTCTAAAGAACAAAATACACCTGCTGTTGCTCCAAAAAACTATCCTCTCCCTCATTTTTAAATTACAGGAAGGCTAATAGATTCTGTCCTGCTTAAAATGTTTGTTGTTGAGTTATAGATTTGGTGTTATAGATACGACAAAGTTACTGTTCATTACTGATTTCTTACCAACAAACAAGTAGTGGAGACTTTGAGATAAGAAACGTTTTTGCTTTATTTTCAAAAAAAAAAAAAAAACTTTAAAACTCTGTAGCATCAAGGAACAGCACATGAGAATAAACTTACCCAGGATGTTCTGATGGTATTAGTTGGTTCTCAGTTTTTAACAGAAAAATATATACATAAAAAACATGTCAAAATGACTGTAATTTCTGACTGTTTAGTTAACTCCTGTGTGGGAAGAATTTGTAGGAAAGTCTGTGAATCTACAACTTCCTGCTTTCTATTTTGGGTTTGTTCAACTACTAAAGTCCTCCACGCTTGAGTATATTTTTGCAATCAAAACCAGAGTTTGTCTGACAACTGTCTTTACTGTCGAGTTGGCTTAATGCTGCCCAGACGTTTGCATTGAAACATCTCATCACTGGTTTGAAGTTTTGGAGAAAAGGATGACCTGGAACACTGTCCAAAATCACATTCTGGCTATGCAAATCATAATTCATGACTTAAAACGTGTATTTATGTGTGAAAACCTGACTAGTAGCTTGAGCAGGTTGATAGTGAATCATGGTTCATCATCCTGTGGAATTTCTTGACTTACAGAAGATCTGCTTACATGATTAGTTTAGCTTGAAGGTCTCAGACTGGCGAAGGTTTTGTAGAGGATAAACATTTAACAAACCAGAAAACAGATACCAGTCTTCCATTTTCTTCAAGACTTCTGAGTACTGCCTTTGGTCTTCCCATCATCCCCTTCGTTCCTCTGGGGGGTTGTGGGTGGTAAAGTGGAAGCATTTGCTCCACCAGAAAGATTATTATGTAGGTGGGATTTTAAGTACATTTTAAGTGAACATGTTGAACTTTCAAATTTTATCGCTGAACCATTTAACTTTTTTTTTTTCATTAGAAAGGATTTGTAACTTCTAAAGTTTTTGTGGCTGGTCTTATCTAACATGCTAGAAGAAGAGAACCGGCTTCAAATATTAGATATCTCAATAACAGAAAATTATTATAGCTCATTTAAATAAAGAAAAAAGATCTGAGAAGACAAAGAGCTTTTGCTCTGACAGTGAATATTTTTGATTTAGTGTGAACGTGACCTCAATATAAATCCTTTTTTCACTCCGTTTCATTGGTAAAAGTTTGATTTCTCCCGCTTTTATCATTTCCATTACAACAGTCGGAGATTTGGGGGAGTGGAGGTTCATTTACTCTCTCTGATGAGACCCAGCTTATGATTTGCCAGAGAATTGATTCCCCCCCCTCCCTAATGAAATGGTTGCTTTGCTTAGATAGCAAGCTGAGTCGACACTGACTCAATATCCTCCCAAAAGTCAAGCAGCCTATCATAATAACTGGAGTAATTGAGCGTCGAGTTATTGGGACACGTTGGGAAAAATTGACATCTTTTTCAGTTCCATAACAGTTTTAGTTCACTGTGACGTCTCACTTTTTTCACTCTTTGAGTTAGGCATAGGCAAATATAACCCATGTCATCAGTTGTTTTTAAAGACCAACTGATGAAAATTGTGTTTTTAACATGTTCTTGTGGGATTTTTCTCATGCTTTTTCAGATTTTTTTCTTCATTTCTGATGCATCTGCTTGTAGATGAATAGAGCCATGCACGACTCCATTTTCCTCGTCTGAGCTGGCACAGCTGACTCTTCAATATTTAGGAAATTTCTCACCTGGATTTGTTGCACAGGTGGCGTCCTATGACAGTTCCACGCTGGAGTTCACCGAACTCCTGAGAGCGGCTCATTCTTTTAAAAATGTTTGTAAAAACAGTCTGCATTTTATACACTTGTGGCTAGGCCAAGTGATTAGGACACCTAATTCTGATCATTTGGATGGGCGAGTCAATACTTTTAATAATATAGTGCACGTCCTTGAAAACAAAAGGCTTTTTTATTCTGGTTAAAAACGGCGTAGTTATAATTAAAAGACCACTGGGGACACTTTTAAAATAGATCAAAATATGATGGGAAACAGTTAAGTACCAACACTTCATTAAAGAAAAAAACTTGATTCTTTTCAAATCAAGTTGTTCACTTTAAGCTTCTCTTTTGTCTGTTCTCAACAGAGGGAGGGTCTCAATTAGTTCCAAATTGAAAGCTGCAGGTTAGAAATAGATTTCCTTTAAAGAGGAGAGCGCCTCAAATGACTACACCTTGTTTTAGCCAATACCTTTAGAATTTAAATCTCTGTTTCTTTCACTGGGGCGGTTGCCTATAGTCAAGTTAAATGGCTTTGCCTCTCTGTATTGATTTCTTTGAGTGAACCACTCCACGCTATAACTTGCTCGGCTGTGAAGCTCCTCGGGTTCTCCGGGTCTCCTCGAAGCAGAACAGATCAGGGAGGAGAACAGAGCTCTCCCACGGTCCGACAGATCCCTTCATGAGGAAATGGATTGGATTTCTCATGATTGGGTTTCAGTGCATTGGGGAATGTTTCTTGAAAATCATTAACATGCATGCGAGGTAATTGGATGGCAGGTGAACAACCCACTGTTCACACCTGCCGTTCAAATCCTCCTGTGTTTTGAGTGACCGCCTGTGATCTCTGTGACTCAGTGTGCATGCAGAAACGTCAAGCAGCTGCCTGCCAAACATGGAACAGGACAGCAGCATGAAGGCTCGCTCAGGTTTCTTCAGGTCCACTGCAGATGTTCACTCTCTATCTGTTTATTGACTGGCACAAACAGTCCGTAAAATCAGTCAGAATTACCTTTTATTGATTTTTTAAGGTTGTAATTCAATTTGGTTTTTTTTTTTCCAACAAGCTAACACTCCGAATGCAGACGACAGAAGAGAACAGGGTGTCAAAAACGAAATTAAAAACAGCAAGAAATAATTAAACTCTAAAGTTATCATGTTAGACCTGCCACTACAGTAAATGTGGGGGTGAAGGAAAACCATGTTTATAATTAAGAGTCGTACATCCCGGGGCTGTGCACACATTCTAATATGTCCCGTTTCCATCACGCTCTTGAATTTAAGTTCTGTCATGTTCTGTTTGAAGACCAGTTGTGATGAAGCAGAAGAATATGCTTCCCTGCAGCGCTGAGAAAAAACGGAGCATCGAGTATAGACCCACAGATCCACCGTAGTTTCTTTAATGAGGCCCGGGACGCCATTCTGCTCACGCAGCAATATTCGTGTGGTCTCCAGATCACCAATAATTGAAGCCTTAGTGGTATGTTAGAGTAACATGCATATTATTTAGGTTTGTTTGTTGTGTTGTTACTCCAAAAAGCTGGATTTACACTATATTAATTTAAATTATTGACTTATTTTCTAAGTCTGCACAGCCGTATTTATGTGGAATTTTTCTTAAAAATGCATGTTAGTATCACTCCTAATTCCACTTTACACTTAGCCTCCAAGGAGATTTCATGCCCTGAAGCAGTAGATTTTAGACTCAAGCAGGAGTATCTAATCTCATCGGACTCCTTTAGGATTTAGATTTGATCAGCATGTTCATGTAATGCAAACGTCTTGTTTGTGTCCGTGGAGACATTTTGGGTGACGTCTCACCCACGTCGAGGCCAGGTTTCTTTTGACTGATAACACAATTAAAAAAGAACTTTTCCTTTCCTGCTGGCTGTCTTTTAATTGGTTCACCGTTTGGAAGAGGGACCTAATCTCCGCGCACGGAGACGCAATATTAGCTGGTAGCTTTCAAACATGCACACGCAATGATAAATGTCACACCTTCACTTGCTTTTATGCACAAACGAGAAAGAGAAGTTGCTCATTTGGGGATAGTTTTGCCTGAAAGAAATAAAAATAAAGTGAGTTCAGATTTGCACTGTGCATGAGTTCCTTTTTTTTTTCTTAACTTTTAATGTTGTATGTTTAGTTTTTAAACGAGATAAACAAAGAACATCAGTTAAACAAAGCTCGAGTGAAACTATTCCAGCTTTCCGAACCCTGCAAATATAGTTTTGACAATTTTCAATGGGATAATTGGCAAACCAAAGAAAACGTTAAAGCAGCTGCTTCTTGTAACTCTATTTGAAGACTTCCAGTGAGAATTTGTGTCACCTCCTGTTGTGCCTCACTATAGATATATTTGCATTTGTTTTCAGTTTAAGGGAAATGCTCAATCATTTTAAAATGAATTCCATTTCCCTGTAGTTTCATGTCATAGAACTATTAGTCCTTAAAAACAATTGACACATTTGTTTCTTTCCAGCAGACTTATAACAGGTATTTTACACTTGCTGACACATCCAACACCTAGATTCAAAATTCGATTGAGGGAAAGAAAACCAACGTAATAAAATTTTCAGGTGTAAGATCACATTTTCACCTACCTTGCTTTTTTTTTTTTTTTTTTTTTTAGATCTTTTGTATGTGTTCTGTGTTAATGTGAACTTAATGATGGGTGCATTAGGCAGTGGCAACTCCTTCTCAATAGTTTTGGGTCTATTTAATGTATATAAAGTGATGTCAAAATTCTGTGCATTCATGCATCTGCAGATACTGCTGGTAAGAATGTACAGTTGAAATGAAATGACTTGTTCCTCTTCTCTGAAGCCTCAAGGATTCAGAGTCTAAGATTTCCGAAATGGATTTTAGATGCTTATTTGTCTGGCCCAAAGACAAATTTCCTTTTTTCCCATCTAAATAAATAAGGTCAGGCCCAGGGGAGCTGGCGCCACAACTAAAACTTTTTAACTTCTTCGTGGATTCTGCGACGAACTGTGTTCCCTAACAAAGCTGTTGAGAAGTGAGTCTGAGCCCGTGAGGTGATTTCTACTACAGTCGCCTCTAGTTTAATGCAGTTTGCACTTTAAGTCTCTGGCTCTAGAGCTGCTGCCTCAACAAATGGCTGTAAATTAAATTGCATTCTCTGCCAGACTTGGAGAAGGTTTGGATCTCACTGAGAAACTCTGAGAAAGTTTCTGTAGGGAAAACAAAAATTTTAAAAACTATATTAAAGTCGCAAGCGCTGTTTTAAGGCGCACAGGCGCTACCTTCCTCTGCTCTCACCGCTGCCTTTTAACCTGCTTTCACAGGCCCTCACTCTCCACTTCTGCCCATGCCAACCTGATCAGAGCCGCTGCAGACACATACATAAGGCATTTTGTTTTTTCAAAATGACAGCTTTTCTGTTAGCAACCACTTCTTTTTTTGTTCGCCTGGGGGTGACAAACAGGTTTATGTAATTTTTAGAAGAATTGGAAAAAGTAAATTTTTAGATTTCCTTGGCAACTGAGATTTTTGTTCACTCATGTTAATATTCTGTCTAAATTGTATGTCTTATTCAGATTATGCCAAGGTTTCAACATTCTGGTCAAAATTGTGAGAGCAACAGTGGAGCGCCACTTTTGCTAGGTTGCTATTCTAACGCCATTGCAAAATCTACAAACTTCAAAACCAACATTTTTCTAGAGTAGCTTCCCAGTGATGCTCGAGGAGGTGACCAATAGAAATGTGGAGGAGGAGTTTAAATTTATAGCTGGTACTAGAGGGGAAATTCAAGATGGCGGCCTATTCCCGAGTTCAAATCATAACAAAACTTCGGTTATGGTTGAAGACTCAAGCTGCCGGTGTGTGTGCCAAATCTTGTGAAAATTATTTGAACAAAAGTTTCTTTTTGTGGCCAAATTTTGCCACAAAATGGCTGCCAAGCTGTAGGTCCTATAGCCATCCCATAATAATTGCACATTTTGCTATTTTTTGAGCCCCATAAGAGATTTTGGCCCCAGTTTTTTGTGTTTTTGTCTGATTGCTGAAAGCAATCAGAGTATGTTATCCACCTTATGTATCATATTTTATTATTATTATATTTTATTCCGTCAAAATTTTAAAGTGCTTCTAGTCTATCACTGTGATGTCACTGGGCATTAGTTCATTACGCCCAAAATTCCTTTTTACTGGGTACCTTGGGCGTGCAAACTTTTGTACGTTTTTGAGCATGTGGCGGGGGATTTTTCTCCAAGCGCGCAGGAAAAAAGATGACTCTGGTCCTGGATTGCTGTGGGACATAATTACTGTCATCCGTTTAGGACAGCTCCACCGAAACCGTCTTCTTTCTTTGTTCTCTTCATTTGCAAGTGGAGGGGAAATATTACACTCTGAAATATTCAACTGCTAAAGTTTGAGGAGAGGAAGTGTCAGTTTTGAGCTTTATAAAATACGATAGGAGAGATGCGTGGTCCTCCACCGGCTAATGCAGCTTCCCCATAAGGCACGGTTAGAGTAATTACAATCAGACAGGCAGCTCGGTGCACCGCCCAAGGCCTGGTTAATCCTGAGGGAGGACGAGAACAGGATGAGGGAGGAAGGATATCTTTAAGAGATCCTTGCAGTTAGACGATAAGAAAAGCCCAATATGTGGAAGATACAGAGAGGGGGATGCATTGCAAGGTTGTTTGTGAGGGTATGGGACACAGAGAAAATGGGTGGTGCACGCTGGCTGTGGTGCATGCAAATCAAATTATCATGTCCACTTATGGCCCATCGATCCTGATGGCTGACTGCTGCGTGTGATAGTCGTGGCGATGGTGCGGGGCAGTGTTATACACAAAGCTTTTGACCGTTACCTTTTATTTGTGCAGCTGCTGACCACATGTGTGAGTATGTTTGCAGACAAATGCTTTCATGTTCAAGATTTTTACGTTAGTCTGAAATCCATTTGTAGCTCAAAGTAAATAAAAGGTTTTACTGCTTAAAGTTAGGTTTTCATGTGCTTTTGTCTTAATAGAAGACAGAATAATTTTGATTTTTGTTAAAAAGAACAGGTTTTACGGATTTTGATTTATGGATCACAACAGAAAATAAAAAAAACCAAATGCCATCGAGGCACATCCGTGCCTATTCCTAACACCTTAGGATGTTGAGAAGCAGCCAACTGCTAGTCTAACAAACTAGATTAGAGGAACATTAGGAAGTGTGGTTACCTCCTCTCCTGGCGTGGGACATTCAAGTTTGAGTTAAACTAATACCAAAGAGGAAAGTCGTCAACAACGATTTCACAGAAGCAAACAGCCATCGATCTGTGAGGGATTATAAGGTCATTTTCAAACATCTCAGAGTCCATCATTACACAGGGAGAGAGATTAATTACAGTTGGAGAACATTCAAGACAGTATCATGTATTCCCAGAATGGACCTTGGCAGCAAAGTCTTAGTAAGGTCGAGTTGTGCTTTTCTCACTGAAATGGAAAAATGTTACTAAACACGAAAGTTTTAGTCTGCGACGGTTACTACTGAACTATTAGAAGTGGTAACAGATCAATTTTTAAAGACCCACTCCAATAGAATGTGTGTGTTTGGTGTTTTTAACATGTTTTTGTAGCTTTTTTCTCATGATGGAGGACGAATATAAGGAAAAATAAAATTAAAACTATGTTTCTGAGTATTTGTTTATTCAAATCGTGGTGAATCAAGAGAAAAGAAAAAATGCAGTTTGGAAAAACTTGTAGCTATAACGTACAAACTACAATTGGCGGCTACAAGCTCCCTGCTCTGCTCCATTCTGATCCATCCACCTGTAGACAGCTAAATTCATGTACATCTTTAAATTCCTCGTCCAGCACTAATATTACTCGTAATTTTTGTTGCACCGTGTTATTTTGGGGCTGTAAGGAACTGTAAGTTAGCTAGCAGGAGAGCGTGTAGACAGATTGATGACAGGAAGTAGAGTTGGGGTTGCTCCAATGGTTGTGCCAACAACTCAGAGGTGAATTTCTCATGAGCTACTCACTTCATTATGATTAAAGACCAATTTAAATTAAATAAAATGAAAAAAATTATGAAAATATTTAAACCTTACATAGAAGATAAGACTAATCTAATCTGGTTGATATTTTTAAGTGTACGTTTTTGTTCTTTCGTTCCCAATCTGCACCTACTGTATAAATCGTCAGATTCCCCTTTTTTTTTCCTCTTCATGTTTGAGTTTGCAGCTCAATTGTTGTCCATGTTCTATCTTTTATTTAATAAAAATGGAAAAAAAAATTAGAAAAATTACTAATTTTGTGAAACGCATACCTTCAGGGTTCTGGTCCTCAAGAACTAATAGCCTGTTTTCTCTCTGCCTCATTCAGTAATTTAGAAAATGAGAAGAGGGTAGAAGCTGAAAAAGAGAAATTCTAAGATGCAAGTACTTTTTTTTCCAACTTTTTGAAATTATGACAACGAAAGCTTTAAAAAGGGGGCAGCTTTTTAATTGATAGTTGGGGAAACGAGAGTCAGAAAAGGTGGTTCTGTGGGACCAAAATGCAGGAGATTAGGGTCGCATAGTTTAAGTATAATTGTAAAAATCAGAAAAACAAGATAAAACAAAACCAGAAACAAGAAATAAACTAAGAAAGAAAGTTGAAATTTGACACTGACAGAAACGAACAAACACAACAAGTAAGATGAAAGCAGAGCATAACTAAATGCAAAACTTGATAAAATCAAATTAAAAACCCATGAAAAGTAAGACAATTCTCATTCAAACAGCAAAAAAGACATAAAAGTACAAAAATCCTTAATCTTTCCTTTCCATTGTGCAAGCTTCTTAAAAATGTTAGTCTGACTTTGTCAAAGTTCTCCAACCGGAGCGTTTGTCCTTTCTTTTTCCTCGCAGAAAAATGCTGACTCTGAGAAAGCTTAACAAAAAGGCTGATTACAAAAAACATCATATATGGAAATGTTCTTTCAAAAAGAGCCTCAACAGCAAGCTTTTATTGTCGAGCTGCCATGCTCCGAGTGGCACCTTTGTAGTATTTGTTGTGACAACTCGTGTCAGACTTCAGCTCCCACCATTGTTCATGGTTTCTGCTCATTTGATGGAATATGTGGAAAAATGATGACAGTGTCATTTTCCTGAAAAGTTCAGCACTTTCCTTTTTTTTTTTTTTACTACAAATGTCGTAAGAGGGCCACAGAAAAAAAGCAAACTGCTCTGAAAAAAGCTGCGGCGTGAAGCTTTTTCCTCCTTTCTGGTTGGCTGCGTTCGCTGTGTCCTCCTCAGACACTCATGAAATATGACGGCGCTCAGAGAAAAACGCCATGTGAACACCTGGCCTAAAGACTCAGCAGAAATAAAGTCACTGAAAGTAGGAAACATCACACTCAACAACCTTCACTGGTTGTGAATTGGTGGGAAGTTGCTGCCTGGTCAGTTGAGTCTTCTCATCTAAATTTATAGAAATATAAATAAGCTGCTACTGTTGAAAATAGGAGCCATTCTTGGGATGAGCCTTTGCTCCCTTATTCTTTAAACAAACAACAAAGATAGTGAAATACCAGACAAAAGTTTTAAAACTGCTTAATCATATATATACTTTTTCAGTTTAAAGTAATACAATTCAATAACTTTGGATAGGACGAACCAGAAGACAAGGTTTTGAATGTTAACACCTGCATGATGGGCGTCTCACAGCACAAAATGACTAAATAGCTTCTGAGTACTGGCTGAAATGACAGAATAAAATTTAAAAAAAAAAGGTCCTGGGCTATAAAATATCACCTCTGGATGAATAAAAACTGAAAGACGGTGTTTTGGACTGAAAATATAAAATTGAAATCTTTGGTTCATGGCTCAGAATCTGTTGAAAATACGAAAGAATGGCTCTGCTGTGTTGAGAAGGAGGAAGTGTGATGGTGTGGGGCTGGTTTGGTGAATCCAGAATTTTTACTGGTATCCAATGGACCAAAAGTAAAATGACCATATGAATTAGGTCCACATTGGTATGAACGAAAAATACTGCTTTTAAATGAATAGAAAGGATTTGGGTTTTTTTTGTTTTTCGAAATATTGTTTACATTTCTGTATTGGATTATGTGAATTCTGGAGGAAGTGGGCGGAGTCACCAGCAAGGGGAAAAAAGACGGAGAAAAGTTTGGGGGGGCAGCAGCTGACAGAGGAAAAAAAACAAGTAGAAGAGGCCGGGGAAGGCAATAAAGGAGCCCGGGAAGGAACAACAAATGGAAAATCTACCTAAGAAATCCAGATTAAAGATGGAAACCGCGAGTACATACATTTTGGTCTTTTTTTTGGACTCATCTTTCCTTGGGGATTTATATTTTTTGGACGAGTGACTAAAAAGACTGAAAGGAATAAGATCATTTTTTTTTCATTTTATTTTGGGGAATTTAGAAAATATATGTTTATTTGTTTGACTTTAGTTTGAATCGGTTCAAGATAAATTAGCTAAACCTTAATTTCTGTAAAGAGAGTATTTCATACAGCTTATTACATTCTGAACTAACATTTACTATTGCTGTATCACACAATTCCATCCGCTTTACACCTAATTAGCTCATCCTACAACAAGATAATGACCCAAGACACAACTCTAGAATATTTCAGAACCACCTGAGAACAAAAGAAATATGGTGACTTTAAAAATATGCAGTGATTGGCCCAGTGTTCAGATTTAAATGCAGTGGAAACTTCTGCTGGACACCTGGATCAAACTCTCAGAAAATTTCCTTTCAACAGTTGAAAGACTGCAATGACATTGTTCACCTGCCAACCCTTTAACAGCAGAGATGACACCAAAATCACACACGCTCGCAGACATGACACAACTCATTGACTGCATGCCATCAACATGAATCAGTTGATTGTGTCTTTTGTTTGCATTTTGGTTTTGCACCGATTAGCGACACATTACTAACATAAAGTGCAGCATAGCTCCAGAATCCACTGAAATATCATTAAATGTTTGAAGAGTTACGATGGTTAAAAGAATTATAACGCTGGTCCGAAAGCTTCATGTTAAAGTGTTAAAGGTATGGATTTGCAAAAGGAGTTGATTTAAAAATGTAGAGAACATTTTATTTTATAAATTAAATTCAAAACTTTGTTTTTTATACTCATTTGTACCATTATTTTATCCCCAAATGCAACAAGTCTGAAAACTTTCAATAATAAGTGGAGAGTTTGAAACTTTCTGCTGTGTAAATCTGTCTTTATACAATGTGTTTTTGCTGATGCATCAGTTTTGATCACTCTTTTTCAGTTCACATTTTATATTCTGTTTCAAACAAATAGTTGAAATGTTGGGGCTCATATTTGTTTGCCTATCACATTTCAGTTGAAGTTTCTCCTTCTTTCACCTCTATTTTAAAAACGTTTTCTCCCTTGACCAGCATCACATTTAAGGTTCTTGAGACCCTTTTTTCAACTTATTTCCACTTTTTATTTCAGAGATTTGTTTTGATGCAGCAGGAAGTATCGGTTAGAGATCATGTCTGCCATTGTTCCTGGACGGAGTCCTTGGGAGCTTCCAAGGACGCCATTTGCTTCTTGGCGGCGTGACAGCTTGTCAATTACAGGGACCAAATGAAACTGGCTGAGGCGTGCAGATATCTCAGATCTCCATCGATACAAACCGTCCCTCTGTGTTCCTCGACTCACCTCATGCCCCAGTAATATGCTGTTTGGATGGGAACAAAGCAGTTTACATGTTTGAGTATAGATCTTTTCTCCCACACAGTCAGGACATTTCAGATGTCAAGTTTGCATCTCATTTCAGGGGTCATATTAAAGGTCACAGATTTAAGGAACCTTTTGCTTCAGTGGCTTGTTTTGTGTTGGATGCAAAACATTCAGTTGACGTCTAATCCAAAATACTGGACCCGATTCTGCCTCTTCATTTTAAAATGTACTGCATTTTTAAGTTAAATGTTCAAAAATCAACAAATTAAATGCAATAACTCAACTCCTACTGGAAATTAGATTTAGTTTTCAGATTGTAGAATATAGGAGTTATTGCTAGAAACCAAGTCAAACAATTAACTTTTTACTTTATGACACCTTTAGTTGCAATCTTAGTATCAAAAATATTTTCCCCTCTGAACAGAAATTCTTATAAACATCACACATTTTTCTGACAGAAAGGGTCATTTCAAGTGTAGGACAGATTTGGGCAAAGATGAGGAAGCTAAAGCTTTTATATTCTTGAATTTCAGAAACAGTCAAAAACCCTAAAACATTACATAGTGGCCATCACAATATCCTGACTGTAACTCTGTCTCTGAGATTTGAAGAAGGTTGTTGTAGTGTGTGAACACAAGTATGCCAGTGAAGTGGAGCTAACGTGTTTTGTTGTTTTAGACAAAGACTCATGAATGTCTTGTTGCATTCCTTTTACAGTGGATGTTCTGCTTCCTGTAGAAGCTGAATCTTTATAGTTGCATTTTACAGAAGCAACCAACAGTAATAGATATAAGTGTATATTTTTTTAAGTGTTCTTTTTTGGTACATTTCTTTTTACAGAATAATTTGGAAAAAATCTTTAGAAAATTGATACATTTTCTTTTAAAATATATTATTCTAAAATAGTTTTATTACAAATAACAACACAATTGTTTAACCTGAATTAATACTTTGTGCGCATACATTTAAATGTCACTCCCATTGGCATTTTCTCTGCACAAGTTAGTATTTTGTGAACACAAAACAGACTTTACCAATTTGTAGGCTTTTTTGAGACCACATATTAGTATTTTGCGAACACAAACAATCATTTTGTGAGCATAAGTAAGTATTTTGTTGTCATAAATCATCTTTTTTCAGCACAAATTAGTGTATTGTGGACACAAGGTCAAATTTTGCAAGTAGTTTGTCACCATAAATTGGCTTTTTGTAAGAATTTTTGGGCACAAATCAGCATTTTTCGAGGGAAAAAATTAGCATTTCATGACCACAAGTTATTATTATTTTATTTGGATTTTGAGGGCACAAACTCATATTTTGTGGGCATAAATTTGTTTTTCATGAACTCAAATAAGTGTTTTGTGGTGATAGATTAATATTTTGTGGCTACAAATGAGTGTTTTCTTCTCACAAGTTGGTATTCTGCTGCCTCAAAATAGCATTTACGAATTTGTGGATAAAAATTATTATTTTTTTGCTCACAAATCAGTTGTTTTTTATGTGGACACAAGTTAGTATTTTATTTGCATTTTGAGAGAACAAAAATTAATATTTCAAATAATAATTTTTGTATCTACAATTACAACTACAGAATGTGGCCTCACAATGCTAATTTGTGCTCTCGAAATGTTAATTCGTGACCATAAATGACTAATTTGTGTATACAAAATGCTAATTTGTGACCACTTATGATTTATTTGAGGGAACAATTATATATGTTTTTTGGCTGTTCTGTTTTAGCTATTTTTTTGGCAGAACGTGTCCAGATTACAAGCTTCCCTTAAAACTCTCTTGTCATCATTATATCTGGAGTCACCAAGCAATAATTACAGTCATAAAATTCCAGCATTAGTAAATTAGCATCATTGTTTACTAAATGCATTTAAAATTTGAGCTTTTCTGTCTGAAAACTGTGCAGGCTGTTTTCTGTCTTGTTCATAGACCACTGTGGGCTGTGGACCTGCGGTCTGCAGTAAAACATGTCAACATGCTTGTTTGTTCACGTGCTGTTTGCTCTTAGAGCTGCAGGAGCTGGCAAGGAATGTCCCCCCCGAACAATTACCTGATTAGCTTTCTGAGCACACGTAGTGCAGCCAAGACTAGTCAGTATCCCTGTGTCCCCTTCCATCCTGCGAAACACACTCACTGGCAGGTACATGATGGCAAGGGCAAACACACGACGGTCATCCGAGCTCGGGGCTTCACTTCTTCTGCAGGAATACTTGGACAAACGTTAGCCTTCAGATTACTGCCGTTTCACTGCATTCCACGAACGGTTTCACTGCGGCCGTCAGCCTGAGCTGCTCTGGCTGCCTTCTTCTGGTCAAACTGAGTTCACTCTCGTAACACGCCAAATACTGCACGTGCACGCTACTACTCCCACCAAACAAGACATATGCTCCTTTCACTTCCCCCATCTGCTTCAGTGGGACACAGATTCCCAGTACAGCTGCTTGCAAAGCAACAATTCTGCTCTTTTAGTCGGAAAAATGTACACATTTTTGCACTTATGTTTAGCTTGATTCGAAAGCTAAAATTAGCATAAGATTTAACATCTCAGCATTTGTTATAGAACGCATTTGTTCAGTCAGTGATAATCTTCTGAGGAGCAGATTTGCTGCATTAAAATTCCGAACATGTTCAAACAATGCAAAAAAATAAAATCTTAAGGGTTTTGTGCAGGCTGCAGTTTCCCATCAAATCCAATAAATGTGAAGCTGCTCCATCAAAACAAAGACGCAACATTAAATAGTCAAATAGTGTGGTTTCTGTTTACTTCTTCTTACTTTTCTCTTGAATTTAAAGAAGCTCGCAGACATTAATTGACTCAGAAGGGGAATGCTGGCTTCCACAGGGATAAAGTCTTATCTTGTTTGCTCTGACTTTTTGCTTTTACAGATATTGACTCATAGAGAAGTGCATGCACGACTGTACATAGAAGACAAAGGGATTATATTGCAACTGCTTGCAGTTTCTGCTGCTTTTGATAGTGAAGTCGGCTCCCAAACAAATCCTAGAAGCACAGTGAGGATTCTGTCAGCCTGATGGATGCACCACCCGCCCGGCTCCATTCTCTCTGCGTTTGTCTAATGCTTCTTTGCTTTGCTCTGCTTCTATAGGAGCTGATGACCAAATTGATAACCGAGACTCCAGATCATCCGATCCCTTTTCTCATTGATCACCTGCAGACCAAGCAAGATAGCGCCGGTAAACTGCACAGAGCTCTGTCCGGCTCCGCAGCGCTGTGGGCGCAGAGCTCTCCAGGTGGGTCCAAACGCTACAAACTCTTTTATATGAGAAATTACTAATGAAGTATTTCCTTTCCCATCATTTTAATTTATGCATATGATGGAAGTTTGCAATTTAACAGAATTTGAGGACAAATCTGACAAAAGTAACAAGGTTTTCTTCAAAATATAATATCTTTGGCACCCATTTCAGTGGATTAAAAAAAAAAATGCTGGAAAAAAGTACAAAACTTTAAAAAAATGTTTAGCCAAAGGAATCGTTTTAAATTAAAACGTTAAAACGTTAAAGACACGAAAACATTATCCTTAGCAGTTATCTTCTTTTCAACTATGCTTACACAGAGCATAACAGAAAAATATTTGACTACATATCCAGAGTGTACCCATCCTCACCCAACAGTGACGATCCGCTTTGGGAGCCCTGTGACCCTGAAATTTGACCCTGACTTGGCTACTTTGGAAAATGGATGTGCACAAAAATTACTACCTTCTATGCAAAATATTTTAGCCATTTTCTTTGTGAAATATAAAAGCTTAAAATTTATTTTTTTAGACCCCTATTGATGCAAATATGCATCAGATCATTTTGGGTCCAAAATACCTTAGTTTATCATCTGCATGAAAACAAAAATATGTTATATTTTTTTATATCTGGAAAAAATCCTGGTTTTAAGGGGCTAAGTTTGTGTGCACAAGTTTTTTGTGTATAAAAATTGAAATCCCTACCTGCAACAAGACTTTTAACATTTCCATATAAGGACAAAGAAAGAAAGTTAATGAATTAGACTTTTCTGTTCTTTCAGGTACATAAAAGCTAAAACTAGAAAGTTTAAAAGAAAATAGTAGCAAATTTAAATACTGATTTCAAAAGAAATCATTAAAAAAAACTAACATATTTTCCAAAAATTTAGATTCAAAACTCCTATTCCTTTCATCTGTTGTTAAAGCATTCCCAGTGGTCTTTTCATTAATGATTATGCTGTTTTTTGCAGAAAAAATAATAATAATGATAATTTTCTAGGGCGTAGTTTCTGCAAAAAATAGTTTCTTCAGAGTAGGTCTCAAAATATTACAGTTTTTTACATTTAAATTCCATTTTTACATTTGATGTTTTCTTTTTATACTTATTTTCACTTTTATATTTACTTTTTTAATCATCATGCTCTGAAATAAATGTGTTACTTGTGTTTGTTGTATATCCTGATATAAAGGTAATAATTAAAAAATCTTACAAAACTATTAACTAATCTTTACTTGATTAACCTTGACATTTGCTGCTCCATAGAAAAGGGGCTTTCAATTTAAGATACAATTTTAAGGGACTAACTGTGTCAATTTACTCTTTTCTCCTTACAGAAAATAAAAATACTCGAAGAGAATACAGCAACTTTGAGAAGCCGTGGCAAATTCACCCAAAAAAACCCAAGAAATCCAAAAGTGACCTGGCTGTTTCAAGCATCTCTCCACCTTCACCAGAATCCAAGTCCTGTGAGTTTACCTCCATCACATTCATTTCTGTAAATGCTTTTCCCACATTTTCCAGATGTCTACAACTCTTCCTTTGCCGGTTGTATCACTTGTTTGCTCAATTACACGCTCCATTCATTTTAATCTCCATTTTTAATTTGTTATAATTATATCTAATTAAAGTTAGTCACAGTGTCCTTCCTCTCTGAGCCCTCCAGAATAAAAAAACGACCACACGTCTATTGTTACACACTGATGAATTATTCACAAAATGTAGAAACAAAACTTTTGATTTAGTTTTGAAGTAAATGGCCGTAGCCGTGACGCTGAAATGAAGCATGAGTCTGGGGGGGTCAAACGGGGAGGAAGCAGAGCCTCCGACTTCTTCAATAATTTAGGACTGTGCTCTATCAATGCCAGACCAAGTCTATTTTCGGATGTGGTTGGAGCGTAGCTCACAATCAAGAGGAAGCAGGCGTGAAGACGAGCGCACACAAGTCAGCTAAAACCGAGGAACGGAGAAGCACTGGAAGGAAGATTCGTCTGTGGAGCACGAGCTGCATTTCTGCTGACCCTTCAGGCGGCGAGGAGCCGGTCTTTTAGTCAGACCGCATTAAAAATACATGCACAGGTGTTTTGACACACAGCTCATGAAAATTAAAAATCAAAGGAAGCGCCTCGCGTCGCAATCCTACGAACAACAGCTGTGAAAAATGCATGGAAGGCGGCACCTTTTAGTCAGAGCATCATGGTCTTTAGCCTTCATTCTGCAGCTTTGATCCTCTATAATATTCTAAGTAAAGTATAGCAGTCGTCTGCTGCGATGGGGAAGTACGAGAAAGGGAAAACCCTTTCTGGCAAGCAAAAGAGATGTTTTTATTTCTGCCAGTCTGCTATTGGCAGAAACATTTCCTCTGTTTATGGGTGTTACTTTGCCAAGCAGCTTAGTCAGGGTAAACATGGCAGATTGTGGCAGGAACACCCTCAAATACTCACTATTGACTTACTTTAAGTGAAAAATGAGAAAAGAAGAGGTTGATTTTCACTCACGCCGGCATGTGGTGGGTATATGTTTGTTTTAATTTACAGCTTTGGTAGAAAGAGTGGCATCAGGACATGTTTGGCATGTCTGCACACCCAGCTGGGTTTTTATGTTGATCCAAACTCATCTCTGTTTGAGAAGAAGACGTGGGCTGATTACAAATATTGCATTTGCAATAAAGTCGCTTTTCTTTCTTTCTTTGGTTAAAGATGTTAGAATTCAATACTTTATGAACTATAAACCAGAAGAAGAGAAAGGACACTGGAGGGGATGTCAGTTCAGAATGTGGGTCATTTCCTGCTCCTGTTTCAGTGATTTTTTTAATCAAAGAGATTGACAAACACTTCTCCCCCCCCCCACTGGCAAGCAGACCGCTGAGCTCTGCGCCTCTGGAAACAACTTGATGAAATTTTCTGCCAGTGCTTCATTTCACTTTGTTTCACAAAGACTTGGGGAGCTGGGGGGTGGCCGCAGAGGCTCTAACCGGACTGATCCCTGCTTGTTACATCTAGTGCCACGGTCCGTCGAGTACCCGTCCTGGGACTGCTGGAGAGAAAGCCGGGACTTTGATGAGCTCAGCCACATTCTCCAGGAGAGCAAGAAGCTGGGCAAGGCCCTGGAGAGCCTGTCACGCAGTGAGTGGCCACACCTCGGCAGAGTGCACGCTTGTGTCAGACGATGGTTTTTCTTCATATATAGGGCAGAGTGCTGCTCAACATTTAGTGAATCATTTATAGCATCAGTAAAGAGAAAACACTCGTATCCACTGTGTGAAAACTGAGCTCTAAAGTCAGAAAAATCAGGCCACAAAAAATAATCCAGCAGGGGGCGACTCACTCTCTAGAGAAAAAGCTTATCTTTATGACGTGAAAACAAACTATTTTTTTTTTATATTTTTGATTCGTAGTGTCTTGATGCTAAGAACTGCAGCCATTCTTACCAATACAATTTTAAAAGTGGCACAAATTTGGGTTAACTCTTTCCATCGAGCAGACCTATTTAGCTTAGGCGGTTTGTCCAGGGGGTGGAGCTAAAAAAATGTATATGAGGGGGCAGGAAAATGAGAGAAAACCAATTAATTAATCAAAAATAGGTGTTTCAAACTGTTTTATTACTTTTACTGTTATTAATCGATGAGTTATGTATACTAGAGGTGCTATGCTAGCTTGTTGCGTATGCAAAGTTGGACGCCATGTTGGAATGTATAGATGACTGTTTACTGCTGTTTTAATTGTGCAAACAGAGCTGGAAAAACAAGAATGTGACTTTTCACAAGTAAATCATTACTTTCGCTGATAAAGGAGAACTAGAAAATTTTCTAGGAATATCTGAGTGAGTTTACTGACAATAATGAACGTTTAGGTCTTGTATCAAAGTCAATGGTAGCTTTAGACTCTGCACTATTTCTGGCAGGACCACCGATCATTCTTTAGGTTTCATGGAGGATGACCGTGGTATTTACATGTGTGTTCCACCTCAGATCAAACCAGCCGACCCACTGAATTAAACTGGATTAGAATGTGAAGGAAAGTAACTCACCAGATTTCCCTCAGTAGCCGCGAGTGGGAGAAGAGCCCAGCGCCACATTCCCGTCCAGCAGGTGGACCGGGATATTGTTGCACGTTTGCCTGAGTCCTTCTGATAAAGGCTTGTTGGGATCCACTTGTGCGTTTGTTCTATGGCGGTGCGTTGTGATCGGCTCCGGATCGATAAGCCACGGCCGGCGAGAGTTTTAAGTGGTCATGTGCCCGTCTCACCTGTCCGCTCTAACCACGTTGCACCGTCCTGGGCAGGAAAATGGGACCCATTTATAAACACAGACCTAGGAGTTTGTGTAAATCTCAGTATGTGTGTGGAGTTTTCTTCCCTTTAAAATCTGACCAAAACTGAGCACTTTATAGTCATTTTACTGTATCTGTTAAGCCGTATCTCAATGTTTACATACCATTCCAATATGGCGTCACTCTTTTCATATCTTGGACAATGGCAACAGGTTAGCGTGCCATCTCATCGTCCCATCTTTTAGCTGGGCCTCTATGACTAATGCTCAATGAAGCTTCTTGTAGTGTTGAATCTGTAATCTTTGTCAATAATGGTGCTAGTATTGACTCAAATTTTGAGAGGAAAGTGGGTGGGGCAAAGCTTTTTGCTGAGTTGCTTCCATTTGCCCCCCTCTAGCTCCGTCCGGTTCTTTCCCATTTTCTATGCATTTTTTTATTTAAAGCTAAAGTCTGCAGTACATTCCACTGTGATTGTCGTAAGACTAAACGTGATTTACACAACCTTAAAAATGTTACAAACTTAGAAGTGACAAAATATCTTTAAATTCAGTCTGACCACAATTGGAAGGGAATTCTGAGTAACTCTTGTGAAAAGGTCTGCTGAATGTCCTGTGAAGAAGAGCTGAGGATGAAGACATAAAACTGAATTTCAAAGTGAAGCGGCACATACAGTAAATGTATGATATTAAGGATAATTTCTTAAAAATATAAAAACAACTAAAATATACTGAAGTTTACTATTTTATTTTGTTAAAGTCAAAAAAAAACTGAGCAGAGTCCCTTTTGTGCTCTGAAACTAGTTTTTAAACTGCAGAACTCGATCATTTTCACCCAATTCATTATCTTCTCTCTGCAGGCATCGCCTTCTCTGATGAACTAGATCAGGTAAGAAGATATAAAACTTTATTAAATTTAGTAAACTGTATTGAGTTTATTGTTGGTTTTGAAAAGTGGGCTGCTCTGTAATTCATGCGGTGGGAAATAAAACCCATCTTTTATACCTTGGTTGGAGCCCAGTGCCTGATTTGACAACGTAATCCACCTCTAGAAACAAATTCTCCATCTTTCTGCTTCACTGTGCACATCACTGCACCAATCTGTGAACACGGTTCTCCTCATCACCTGGTTCCAATCTCTTTCAACACAATGGAGCAGAATCTGCCAGGCTGGAGACGCTTGGATCCCTTTGGAAAGGCTGGCTCAGGATGACAAACACAGCATGGGTTTTTTTTTAAAGGAATTTTACTTTTTCTTGTTAGATATTTTTAGCTTTTTTCTTTTTTTTCCAATAAAAGGTATTAATTACTAAGTAATTACAGAGACTCTTCAGAACTGAACACTGTGGTGGATTTAGTGTGGATAAGTAGAGGTTTGTTTTCCCTCCATGTTGAGTTTGTTGGTTTGCTGTAAGTGAGAAACTCAGCAGCTCTGCTGCATTTCAAAATGCTGCGGGTATAAAAGACGCCATTAGAAATTCAGAATGAAAACCGATTTGTTGTTTTTAGAATCTTAAGGTCAAGTTCACAGCTTTTCCTCGACTCCATCTACTTCCACCTTTTCCTTTTGTTGTTATTTCATTTGTGTTTTGCCTGCCAGTCGGCCCCGTCTGAAGACGCTTTACTTTTATGCTGTGTCCTTTTTTTTTTTAAGACCTTTGGAGGATTCAACTCAGTTCTGCGTCCTCGGGTGGTGGGGGAATGGGTGGGGCGTGAGGAAAATGATGCTGACCCGCTGGCTGCTGAGATGCTGCACCCTCCAGTCCCCCGAGTTAAAACGGAAGTGTACTGGAGCAGCAGAGACAACAGCCCAGCCAGAAGGTGACTACATTTATGCGTTTGTAAGAGTCTGCATAACTAATGTTAAACACGTCCATGATGTTAATATGTCTTAATGTGTAAGCTGCATGTAAGTTGTCATTTATTGATCTATTCTAAAAGTGTTCTCAGTCATCTTTTAATTATGATTATGCTGTTTTTAGCCAAAAAAACCCCAAAAAACTGTCATTTTCTAGTATATAGTTTCTGCAAAGTGGCAGGAGTTAATTAAAAACTTGCCTTGTTGTGGGCGGGACAACCCGTGCTAACATACTGATGCATCAAAGCTGGTGAGTGATATCAGTGCTCTTAGGACCCTGAGCCAGATGCTAGCTCGCGTGAGGAAATAAACGAGGTTCATGGATCTATTCCTCTACAAGTAGATGTATCAGAATGGAGCGGAGCATGGGGCTTCTTGCTTGCCGTAGCAGCTTCTACAAGCTTTTACCAACGACATTTTTTCATCTGCTCCTGATTTGAACAAATACAAAAATACTCAGAAAATCAAATTTTACGTTTATTTTTCTTCATGTATGTCCTTTATTGTCAAAAAAATGCCACAAGAACATGTAAAAATGCCAAAAAAAAAAAAAAAAAAAAAAAACGGGTTTCTAAGATGCTCTATTAGTTCTGAATAAGACTTGAAATTCAAGGAAATTATTTTTTTTTTTTCAGTTTTGAATTTAAAATTAGTCCCTGATAGATATTAGACAATTTGGTGAGCAAAGGCTTAAAAAATCCTGAAAGAGAAAGCACAACATTTTCTTTGGTTAGTTAGTTGATCTGATGCTCCCATTTTTAGAAATGTACCTCGACTCAAGACTCGGGAATCAGAGTGGAGTTTCTCCTCTTATACATCAACAGCTGAGGAGGTCCTGACATGTACTGTAGGGAGATTGCCACCTGTGCGCCTCCCTGATGAAGCATTTATTCATGTCCAACCAAGTAACTGACTGCAGACACCCTGGAGAGATTAAATCTCTCAGCTGGTTTGGGAACGTCTCAATGTTCTTCCCCAGTAGCTGGAGGAGGTGATCAGGGAGAGGAAGGTCTGGGTGTCCTTGACTGTTTCCTGAATCCTCACAGCCAGATAAACGGTTGGATGGAGACCCCTATATATATATATATATATATAAAGAAACATTTATTGAAACAGCTTGAAGTACTGTTTCAAATAAGTTATCATAAAATATAAATAACACTAATGAGTTTTAGGATACTTGTGCAGGAAAAAAATTGCACCATTAAAACAATCCCTTTTTGTTTTATAATCCATCCATTCTAAGGTTGGAAGAATTTGACTAGTAATATGGATTTAATTGAGTTATAAATAAGAGTTTTGCATGAAAATAAATAATGTCTTTGTCCCAGATTGGAAAGACCTTTTTTCTCTGTTGGCGTCTGTTTGTTTGTGTGTCATTCAACATGACTGTGACCAGAGATTGAACAAGATATAAACCCATAAATCACAAGCAGGCCTGAGCCCACGGTTAATCCCATTAGGTTATTGTATGTGAGGCTTACAGGCAGGAATCACCTCCTTGGAAGATAAGCTGCTGGGTGAAGCAGTTCTTGTGTGGATTCACCTGTGAGATGATCTGTGTGGACCTGAGAGGACTCAAGATGATGTTTCAGAAACCAGATAGAGCTAAAAATAGATCAGAGAATGCTCCTGCCACGGTTTAAAGTGCTTTAAACATGATATTGCAAGTCAGCTAAATTAAGCAAAATAAATGTTTTAAATAATATTAATTTCCTCTGCAAAGCAGGAACTAGTGACCTGCTGATGTAAATTATGGTGCTGCTTCCTGTAACTATGATTCCAAGAGCAGAACTAGACAAGTCTTGCTTTTCAGAGAAAAACTGAGATATTTGGTAAATTAGGATGATAGCAAAGGGAAGATAGGAAGTCAAGACTCTGAGGAAACTTTTTTTTTTAATATTGTCTGAAAGGAAACTTCCACATCTAATATCCCTCAAAGAACATCTTTTGTTATCTTGAAATTTCATCTTAAAATATCTTTTCATCTGCTTAGAAATATGTAGTCTCTTTAGAACAAATGCTTTATCTGGGCACAGAAATTCCTGATCACCTTTGATCTGTTGTAAATAAAAATACGTAATAAAGTGAGGATTTTGTCCAGCAAAGGGATTTTTTTTTAACTCATTCAACACATTTATTTCTCCAGTCTTTTTGTCATTCAGAATCAGTAAGTCTTTATGAAGTCAACAAACACATCACAATTTCTCATCAGAACACATGAAAAAACATTTTAAGTTCCAAAACTATATAAATGCAGACATTTAGAAAGTACATAAATCCTGAAACGTGTATAAAATATGACAAATTTTAAAACATTTCTTGGTGCATCCACCTCAATAAAACAGTTTGTCCTCAGTTTGACTGTTTAAAAGGATGGGAAAGGTCTGTAATGTTCATTTAATATTCACTTCAGCTATTTGAGATGGAAAATTAAAAAAAAGAATCTTGGAAACCACATTGAATGTTTTTGGAATAATGTATTTTTAAATAATAGTGCATGAAATAATCTATCAATGACACATATTTGAACTTATCTGTTCAAAGACACATGTCCACACCCTTCATCAGTCAGACTTAAACCTCTTTACCGTGTCCAAGACCAAAGAGCTGTCGAAAGAAACCAGGGACAAGATTGTAGACCTTAACAAGATTGAATTAAACCAAAATACAGTGAGCAAGCAGCTGGATTAGAAGAGATCAGTTTACAGGGGGGCTTCTGGAGAGGCCCAGCCAGTCTCTGGACCTCAACCTAATAGAGAATCTGTGGAGGGAGTTGAAAGTCTAACATCATAGCTCTTCAGAAGATCTGCATGGACCAAAATTGATCTACAAGACATTTTAGTTACATGAAGAATCGAAGTAAACTTTTTTACATTCTATTTCAAACAGTTGATCAGCATTACAGGGTTGTATCATCTTTTTAAATGGGACAACTTACAGAATCGGTGACTGACTGTAACTGTTTTGTTTAACAGATTAGGAAAAGAAGAATAACTCTTTTATGATGAAACCTTCTCATCAATCTTTTTTCTATCCTCTAAAGTCTGAAGATGGAAACAAAGAGTAAAGGCTTGAAGGAGCAGCAGCAGCATCACAAGAAGCTCCTGGCTGCCATGTTGTCCCAGGACTCCTTTGATTCAGTGAACAGCTCCAACGCCTCCGTGGTGGAAGATGAGATTGAGGACGAGGACGACGCCATGGAGCTTCTGGGTAAAGCCACGAATGGTTCACAGACTCCCCTTTTGTCCCGTCTAGAAAACATAGAGCATCATGGGTAACCTTTTGATTTTACTGCATCGAAATTGTCAAAAAAATATATATATTTTTAGCAAAAACAAAAGGAGAGTGATGAGTTTGACAAATAATTTCCATGAAAGATTTATTTTTCATATTGAGTTCAGCTCAACGGGTTAAGCATCAGTCTTTGGTGATCTTTGAAAGTTGAAAGGACTTGCTTCTCTTGTCCGTTTTTACTTTTACTATCGCAGAGTCAAAAAAACACCTTCTTCCATTTGTGTTTGAGGCATTTGAGCACACATTCCACCTTTAGAATCAATCTGAAAATAAGCGCCTCACTTGAAGTCTGTATCTCTCAGCCTCACCAGTGAAAGGCCTGAGAGCTTTTCCTGCTGCCTGTGCAGGCACAGAGCGTAACTCTGCATGCCAAATTGAATTTGTTCCCTGAAATATTTGATGTAGTGAAGGTCTCCCTCTGGTCCCGTCACTTGTTCTTCCTATTTTATCTCTGCAATAAGCCCCCATCTGCAGGGGTGAGCGCCTTGGCAAAAATGACCAGAAAACCACATCGTGCACACAAATTTAAATATGTATTTACAACCACAAAATCCTGCTTTTGAAGACTTCCAGGTTAAAACAAAGCTGTCATTCTCTTTTAGTAAGAAGCAAAACAATCCACAGTGCAGTCATTTTGTGCCGAACATGTGCTCCAATTATAGTGCACTTCTAGACTCGGAGTGTAAAGGAGCTGACAAGCTGCAGAGAAGTACTGAGATTGTCAAACATATCAAATACGACTCGCTTAGATTTGTCAAACGTAAAAATAGCTTATGTGGCATTGGTGGCTTATATGGAATTTCTACCCAGAAATGTAAAATGCACTTTTACGTTTATCAAATGAGCTTTTTTACTGCTATGTATAACATGAAACATCTAAATCAGGTTTATTATGCCGTATGCATGCACAAATTAATGTTTAAATTGAATATTGGGGGGCATTTACTGCTTGAAATAGGAGTAACTTTTGAAATTCTTTATTTTCATTTTTCTCTTTGACCGTATCAAGTATTCATGCAGCATATATATATAAATACTAACTAAAACAATTCATTTCAATAAATGTGGACCTCATTTGATGAAAATGAAGATGAAAAGAGGCACACCTCAAATTGTCCCATCAGTTCCTAACATTTTTTTATTATTTTGGCCAAAACAAAAAAATGTAAGCATGCCAGATGGGACATATTTTTAGATTCCATAAAACCTTTATATAATTTTTTTCCATCACAATCTTCCGAGAGGAAGAAATAAAGGACTCGAGAGTCTTTTTCTTCCTTTCTTATGCCAGTCGTTTACAGTTATGACCCAAGACAGCAGTCCATAATGGAGATAAATACAACCATAAAGCAGGATATCGGTGGTCCGTGATGACCCTCTTGGATCATAACTCTCAAACCCGGGCACATTCCCCCCAGTGACTTTTCCTCCACAGTCTTGGGCAGTAACTCTGAGGTCGTTTCATTTCACTGAGGTAATTTCTGATTCTTTTTCAAGGTCTGGTCATGCTGTTCTTCGGAGACGCAGCTTTTCTGACTGCCTCGCTGGGCGTTGGAGCGGATGCTGCCAACCTGCGGCAGCTCTGAGAATTAGGAGACCCTCAATAGATCTTTGGGGTCTTTTATAGAATCTGTCAGACAGATAAAGAAAATTGGATCTTTTTCAGAGATAGGCACACTTCAAGCCTGAAAGAGATATTTATCTTTTTCTTCTGGTGGTGAGAAGATGCTCAAGGGCTCTAGTGAAGCTGGAAGAGAGCTAAAAAAATTGCTATTTACCTCAAACAGATAGTCCAATACCACAGAAACAGCTTCTAGTTTAAAGCTTCAATTTTAAACTTTTGCTTAGGGTGCCCTCTAGTGGTCAAACCGTCACATTACACCCATCTGATTGAAAGCATTTCTTTGGTTGATTTATCTGACATTTTCCAGGAAAGAAGCTTGTTAGGGGGACTTCTCTAACAGTCAGGCAAGTATGATAAAGACAAAAGTAAAAACTGTTGGGATTTGGGGGCAAGGAGTTAAAAGCAAAGGAGAAAATGGCACCTTTTCACAGAAAAACCCTCTGAAATCACAGATAAAAATGGTCCGACATAATAAAATGTGACTAAATGTAGCTTTCTTATACTTCTTCATTGTAAGTTACAAACATGAGGAGCTCAAAGGAAGATAATTAGATTCAGTGGAGCATTATAATATTCTAATTTAAAGTGATTTTTAATGTAAAAGACAATTTAAAGGTGATTTTCTTACATTTTAAAGGAGTTTTTGTTTGTCTTAAAATGTCTTAACTTCCATTATACAAATTTCAGCAAGAATGAAGTTGGATTATGTTTTTTTTACTCTCCTTTAAAAACACCATAGAGTCAGCACATTTTTCACTTCTTTCAAACGCGAAATCTCTTGTCTCGAAACAGAAGCAGGGAAGGTTTGACGGGAACAAGATGAAGGAGAGATAAATCTGCGTCTGATCCTGGAAACCAGAGACTGCAGGATAAGTTACAGCTCCTGTGTGTGGCTCTTTTTCTTTGGAGGTGTTATATCTACCTTGATCAAACAGCGCCTGCAGCATCATGTGAGAGCCGTGTTTTTGAGCTCAGAAAGGGAAAGTGATTTTTTTTGTTTGTTTTTTCTCTCTATGATCTTACCTGAAACTGTTTAATCTAAGTTTTCTATCCTAGTCAGTGTGAGATTAGCCGTAAAAATTTTCCACATAAACTTTATTCTTAGGATGAAATTTGTAAATATTTCTGACAACTTACCATACTTAAGTAAAATAAAGAAAAGAACTCAGTAAATATCATTTGAATGGTGGTAAAATGACTTTGTTTACCTGAACATTCCTCATGAGATTGTCAGTTTTTCGCAGATAAGGACTGTTGTTTTGCTCATTCCTTTTTTCCTAATAACCAACAAAGAGGCAATACCGTCCAAAAAACGCAGCAGCGTCGCGTCTCACAGAAGGTAGACTTTAACATTTTAATAAAAAACATGTCCGTTTAAAAGTATCAGACTTAAATCTGAGGGTTTTCCCAGCCACTTTTCAGCAACATTTTAATCAAATATCCATAGTCAAGAAGGCTGTCATTATCATATTATAGCATTACAAGGTTATCTATTATGCACTGCCTACCAACCGTCATCCTCTGTGTGCACCTCAGATGAACTGACATGGATACACTGATGCCGTGTTGTGGCGGCTGCAGCCAGACGGAGGCAGAAGACTGTAGACGGGTGCACAAGCATGTCATCTGTAGATAGAGCAGGTATCCCGCAGATAGAGGACCGGTCTGAATGGATGCTTTATGTTATTACGAATTGTTTAGCTAAAGACCTCGCTGTTCCTGGGCTCCTGTTCGCTTCCAAATCAAGATCCAGGAAACTGATGAGGGGCGACTTCATGTGTGAGTTCTGAACTTGATGACACCGTGTCGAAATTGAAGACCCACTCCGAGGAGAGTGGTGTTTTTGGTGTTTTTAACATGCACTTGTGACATTTTTATGATAAATGAGGGAATTCATAAAGAAAATGAAAGTTGAAATTGTTTTTCTGAGGATGTCTTTAACCAATCATTGTAAACTAGCCAGAGGGAAGAGAGAAAAATGTGCTTATCTGTGTCAGATTTGGTTCAGTATTTTGAGCGTTTCCACTGTAAAATGGACCCATTAAACAGTACAGAACATATCTCTTAGGGGCCCAATCTGTTGTAGGTCTATAGAAAAATGGAACGGGACGGTTGGGGCGGAGCTGCAGTAACCACCCGTTGATCGACACAAAGTGAAGATGACATTAGAAAGTACCAGCATAGCACTAAGCTAGCATTTCCGTTTTCTTCTTAAGCCGTCCGCAATCTTCCCTCAAACAACATTAAATTACACTCCAATGATGAAAGCGAGGTTTAACTGAGTGGAAATGCTCGACGGAATTAACTGGACTGTACCGTACCACTCCTTACTGGACTGTACCAGACTGCTCAGTGGAAACAAGGCTTAAGAGTGTAAACAAAGAACTCTCAGTAGTGGAGAAGGGAAGGGGGATTGGGAATAAAAACAAAAAGTTGAAACAAAACTCTTTCATGTTACATATGTTTTTTTTGTTACTTTTATGAAAGATATTCCCTTGTAAGCCATCTAATTTTGTGATTTCTATTTCTAATTTCTATTCTTAGAATTAATCAGAAATTTAAATTTTATCCCCTAAAAATCCATAATGACTGACGAGGCCTTAATTTAACTTACAACGCCATTAAAGGCGAGGTTCCCGGTAAAGTCTGCGATAAGACTTTCTTTCTTTCTTTCCACACGTTGCCACGCTCATGTGTGTCTCCATCTGATTCTGATCAGGGTTTTTTTACTGCTGCGCTCATGGTTGTGACAGCTTGGAACCCGGCAGCCATATTTTTAACTTCTAAAAAAGGGGGCCGGGGCTCCGATTGTCATCAAACGCGACACGTAATTATGATACGTAAGCTGGAATACCCTTTTTATTACCAAGGCAAACAAAATTTGTCTCTGTTGTGAATCCCATCAAAGATGGTGACAACAAACCGCCCAGCGGAGGCGTTGGTGTCGGAGGCTTAATGAAACCCAAATGCTGCTTGTACTGTGTGTGAGGGCAGCACAAGTGTGAGGTCTGCGAGTATCGCTGCTTTTTTGGGTTTTTTTTCTGACTGTGCTGCTAACACATGTGCTGGTCTTTGGGCTGCACACCGTCGAGCATCTGTCACGTATACCGAACATTAATTACAGCCTAGTGTTTTGTGGTTTCACGTTGCCGCAGATCATGAAAGAATGGAAAATTCAATTATTTCTTTCAGATGAGACACAATAAATTACAGCACGCGCTGGAGTGAAGGCTTGAGTGTGTAGGTGCATGTCCGTGTGTGTGTGTGTGTGGTGAGGCCTCGGATGAATCCACCCCGTATATCTGTCATCCCTGCTTCTGCAAAGGTGTACATTAAGTCATTTGTGCAGCTCGTGTGCTAATTATCACTCTGTCTTTAGCTTCTCGTGGAGCAGCAGAGAGCCAGTCAGTCCGTCGCTGTTTAAACAACGTTAAATTACATGGAAACTTGGAGAGAAAAGCACACAAAGGCTTTATCTGTGCGCTCTGCTCCACTCCTCTCTGGCTTTACTTGCGATTGAGTGATTGCGGGACGGAATTCCTCATCGCTCAAGCCTTTTTTGTTGAGATTACATTGCTTGAATAGTTTCCATTCTACCCCTCCCCCACCCCACACACCTATGTATTCCCCCTCCAATGCAGGCGCGTTTTATTTATCCGGCATGGCCCGTAGTTAGACGGGAGCACGCGTGGCTTCCCCCGTGCACGGGGAGTGAAACTTGTGGACAGACGTCTGTTGTGTCTAGACTGGGGCCTGGGAGGCTGGCGTGCACTCGGGGTAAACTGGCTTTGTGGGCAACGCATTGTACACTAATCGCTGCTGATTTGTGTGGGAAGCACGCTGAGCTCCTTTTTGGAGCGCGCACACGTGATTGGTTAAAGAGATGCTGAAGATGATAGAACCAGTGTGCTTTATGTTGACATAATCTCTGAATACACTTGAAAAGATGGCAATATGTCACCTAAAGTCAAGTTTATATAGTAAATTGGGCGGGTCCACATTCCTTTAAGACACCTTACAAGTACAACATGTAACCAAGGAAACTTTCAAGCCTTTTTCTTTTATGAGTAATCATCTCTACTTCTGTGTTTTAACATAAATAAACAATATTTTTGTTTGCATTAGCTCCAGAAAAATTTGCTCATACTTTGCTCTTTCCATAGGTGGTAATACTTTACACCGCCTCAAACAGCAAGTGGCAGAGTTCCCTTTCGATTTACTATCAACTAACACTTGTAAAGACTATGGACCACTTGCTTAAACACAAGTAGTCTGTCTTGCAGAGCTAAATATATTTATGATCAGTCTTGCACTGCAAAAACTAAAAATATGAAAGCCAAATCCGATTTCCTCCCCTACCTGTGCCTTCCCAAACGGATAGTTATGGAAAAATCTTTAAATTCGGACGTTACTACACCTCGATGATGTCATCAATAGTCATCTACGTTGGCGCGTAGCTGCTAGTGCTTTGAAAATACATCACAGTTTTAGAGCTTTAACAAAAAGTCATTATTTACATTTAAATGTAAACTTCTGTGTACACACGCAAATGAAGAAATGCATTTTTCTTTGGTGCTGGATACACTGTTACAAGTTCCTACAGCTGCACCTTATAAAAAAAATAATGTTGGACACTACCACTGCAAATGTCCCTACAATTAGACGTGTAGGGAGAACCCGTAAGGGAAGGGGAAGAATTCAGAATTTGCCAAAGAAAGTAAAAAAATCATCTTTTAAGAAAAAAATGTATTTTTTTCTGTCTGTGATTTTGAGCTACATAAATAAAATTGAACTGAATTAACAAAAACTTGGTCTTATGACTGACAAGATCAATTCTCAACTCCAGAACTGTCATTGTGGGCGTGTTCTAGGAATCGTAAAGCCATTCTGTCTCTGCTGTTTTCCCTTTGTTTAAAAAAAAAAAAGTCTGTTTTTTAATGCTGTTGTCATCGGGTAAATCCAGAACCAATTGGGATGTACTCTTTCAGTTCAGTGGTATGTCTTTTATATTCACAAACACACATATAAACTTTGAAGAAACCACTTTCCTTGTCATCAGCAGCTTCATCTTTTATTGACTTTTTTGTCTTTTATGTCTGAAAGTAGCCCGAACAATCAAATTACAGAGTAGCATTTGCTAATTCTAATAATCTTCTTCCAAAACAACATGTTGGGAGCTTACACGTGCGTGTCTCAGCTTCTGTTGCATTTTTTTTTCCAAGCGTGTTTAAATTTCTGTCTGTGTGGGATGCCTGCAGACAAAAGCCCGTGTTTACTTCAGTGACCCTAGAGTGTCTCAGATCCGTTTTATCTTCTCTATCACCAGAGTCTTTCTTTCCTTTTTTTTGTGTCATATTGTGCGGACCAGAAGGAATTGACTGAAAAGACAAAGCAGGAGTTGAAGTGACAAGCAGCTGTGCACACGGAGGTCACGTTGTGTTCAGGGTGAGGGTCGGTTACTACAAGTTTCCTAAAAGCTGCAGTTTCTCAAGTGAATGTTTTCGAACGTCGAGCAATGATTTGCATTGAAGGCCGCGACCCAAAGAAAATCCAGCGTGTCGCCGCAGCACAAAGGCTAATGGTTAACAGAGAAAGAAGTGAGAAAAGATGACAAGAAGGAGGGAAAAGCGTCAATCTGAGCAGTTCCCACGACCAGAAAATTGACCAAATCGCTGGTGGCTTTTTCTGTCCCCACCCCTCTCATGCATTCCATGATGAATGGGATATTTAATATATCCCTGCTTTAGGGTATGGCAGGAATGCAGCTTATCTATCCTGCTCGGAACACTATAACAACACGTTTGTGTCTGTAGGAGTGACATGACTAATATCACAGATCAAAGAAGCTGCAAATTATCTGATGTGGATCAAGATAATTTGGGGGTTTTAAAGTGGTTAGTTGGACAGTAGGTTAGATAGTAATTGCTATTTTATTTGTACAGAAAGTAGGCCTACTTGTGAGAATGGTTTATTTTTTAAAAGGATTTCACGCTCTAAGCTACAGAAACACAAAGAGTGTAGCATTAGCGCTTAGCAGTGGAAAAAAAAGCGTTTAACAAACAAATCTTTGCATTTTTCATCCTCAACTTCAAATAAATGTTGAAAAATTTGACTCCAACCGCAAATGAAAACTAAACTTGCAGGGTTCTGGTCACGGAACCATGTGTGCTTGGACATGTGGCCGGTTCGCGCTCTAATTATTATGCTATCTTTAGCCTTTTTGATTGGTCGAAGCCAAGTCTGCGGCTTTGAATCTTGCAAGTGTTGCAATTTCATCCGTGCAATTTGCATGACATCACCACAAGCACACCCTAATTAGCTGAGATAGCAAACCAAGCAAAAACTACAAAAGAAATGTCTCATAATTATAAAGGTTATCTCATTTAAATAAAGAGCAACACTAAGTAGTCTGAATTTGTAAACTTGTTCTAAATGGTCAACATTTTATAATAATTAAGGTACAATAAAATTGTTGTTGTTCATTGTATGTAATTTAATTGATAAATTGGTACACAAAGAAAAAAAAATGCTTTTTAATAGTTCCAAAGCTAAATTTAAAACTTATAATTTAAGCATGTTATAAATTAAAGTGCTGCAAAACTTTCTCTCGAAAACACGCAAAACAAATTTACAAGGAACAACAGTTTCCAATTAGAGATGGTTTATTTTTAACCAAAATGGCAACTTGTGCCCGTTCTCTGGCTCCGTTCAAAGTTTTAAATAATTTAGGAGATTGTTTTAATTTATTCTTTGTAATAAACAAACAACCAAGCATAGTGTGTGAGTGCTGCCAGGAGATCAAACTAATTGGAACATACCAAAAACCTCCTTATTGATGCGATTATGTTCCTTCAGGAAACGCTTAAAGGAGCTTCATGGTGGCAGTGAAGGCAGTGTTCACTGGTTTTATTGTATTTGAGGATTTTCTATAAAAATTAACAAACCATAAATCCTTTTTTTTTTCGTATCTGATTTTCAGTTTCTGAAACGCTCAGTTGCATTGCTCAGAAATCTCCACACTTTTTTCTCCTGACATCTGCTGGAGACTGAAGATAGATGAGATTTTTTTGGCTCATCGCCACATTGATGGATTGAGGGAGCTCGTTCTCAGGACCTACTGTCATCCAATCTAATCCAGGTGATTAGTCATGCAGTCTCCCTTTGCAAGGTGTGAGGCCCAGTCCTTTCTTCTGCAAACCAGGGGTGATGCAACATGACCCCAAAGGAAAATGTATCAATGTATCTCAGATAACTAGGCAAACATGAAGTCAGGGGCTGCACTGCATGTGCAAGAGAAACAGCAGCGGTAAGAAGCCAGTATTTCCTGAACCTCCCCTCAGTGGGAAAGCTTTGAAATTTTCCTGATGTGAGAAGAACAGTGCTGAAAATGTTGATTCAAGATTGAGAGACAAAAAAAAAAAAAAAAAAAGCTTGACCAGTGCGTGCAACAGGCCAGAACACCCACTCACTATTTATTCTCACGGAAAGAACTGTGACACGGAAAGTACTCCGGCATGTTTTATCTCACGGGGGATGATCCCAAAACCAAGCCTGCTTAGCCGCTTCCAAAGCTCGCCTTTGATGGTCATTAACAAACTGTTGCAAGCCTCCGCTCGTGCTTTAGAGAAGATCGGTTTCCGTTTACTCCACTCCTGGTTCATAAGTGTTATTTCTGAAGAGATCTGAACTTTCCATCCTCATTATTCTTGAACGTTGTCTCTGACAGAAGCGTTTAAGTTCGATGTGGACGTTGTCTTGATGTTGAAAACTCACTGTCATGATGCGACAGCTGGCTCCAATCCCATCCAAATGTCAGATTTGCAGTTGCTCCGTGTAGACAGCCTTTCTACATACGGAACAGCTGTGCGTTGAAGAAAAGCAGAAATGCTTGGATAGGGTGTGGAGATGGAAAAAATGAAATGTATTTTTTAAAAAAAGAAAGAAAACTTTGTGTTTGAATATCCAGAAAGAAGGAGAGCCTCTGTTTGTTGTTAAGGACACCGTGAAAGATCAAATAGAGTTTACCAGGCCTCCGCCCAAATATCCCTCTGCCTCTGTGCTGCCACTGTCATCAAATCCACATATTCCTGCAGAGTTTGGAGAACTTAGAAACATCAGACTCCTTTATTTTATGTGCATTTGTAGAAGACAGGGTTCTGCAACTTGCAGTTCTAGAGCCACGTGTGGTTATTTTACCCTTACATTGTGGCTCTCTGGTTAAAGAAAAATAAAGTTTTTGGATTTAAAATACTAACGGTACTGAGCTAAAACATTTTAGACATCAGATTTTGGTGCATGTACCACAGAAAATCAATAGTGAGTCAGAAAGCACAGCCAGAATTATGACAAACTGGATTATAAGATGGAATTGCTATTTTTGAACAATATTTAAACCTAGAGCACTGTGACCGGGTGATTTTCACCTGAGCTAAAGTATTTACATGATTTCTAATATTTTACATTTTTCTGAATATCATGGGTTCCTTGGGTAAAGTCTGACATGTCCCAGGAATGGGTAGACCAAAGACCAAATCTTCAATATCATTTTTTTTTTTTAATTATTTGTTCTTAAATTCAAAATTTTCTGTCATTTTCAAGTATGTTTTCAGGATCTTCCTATGAATTTGTTTTGCATTTTGTTACATAAACCACAGTTGAAAATAAAGGAAAACTAATTTATCAGGTGTTGTCATATTTGATCTATTTTTTATGAAAAACATTTTTATTGGGTATATTACATTAGGTTAAAATTACCCAGCAAAAGTGATGGTGTAACTTTTTATAGTGAAAGTGCTCTAGGGTTAAGTGTGCCTTATAGATTAATAAAAATAGTAAGAGTCACAATTGGCTATGATTTTTTTGAGTTGGATTCGTGTATTTTTGTGAGAGAGTTACCACAAATAGTAAAATAAACTTTTGTTTTTATCACTGCTGACATTACACTATAGAAACAAGATTTCTTTTATTTTGAAAGGAAATCAAGTGAACCTCTGTCAAAAGTAATAAACGGAGTTATATTTTGAAAAATTAAAGGGAATTTTCTCATCATATTTATGTTTTATTCATGCAAAACAAGTTTTTTTTATTATAATGGAAGTATTGACATAAATACAAATCTGTGTCTTATTTTTCTGTAAAAAATGTACCTGAATGACTCTCCAAGTGTTGAAGGTTGCAGACAACTGGTGTAAAAGAACAATTCTGCTTTCTCAGTCTGATGGTCCATTCAGCCTTTTGTGTCATTGTCCATTAAGAAGACACCTAACAAACCAATATATGCTTACCTACTGTATATTTTAACTGCATCTTTCTTATTGTTTCTGTGCTCACTGCCTCTCTGCCATCAGAGGACCTGGATGACCTGAGGATGGAAGGCGTGATGGGGCTGGTTCCATCCGGCAGCAAGTTCAGCCAAGGACGCAGCTCCTACCAGCCTGAACCGCAGGCCAAAGTGACACTCAACATCTGCTCCAGATGTGCCAGGTAAACATTTCAAACTTTTGTCTGAACATCTGTTTTATTTTGTTGAATTTTTTAAAACATGAGTCATTTTGAAATCTACTTTCTTGCTGCTCATCCTTGTAGCTTCATCAGTTTAGACACTTGGATGAAACAGCAAAACGTTTCAAGGAAGATTGTAAGTCCAGTTGATATGGTTCAACTTTAAGACAACAATTTGCTTAAAAATTGTTCACCTGTAGTTTGGATCTTTGTATTTTAATTTTTTTTCTTAGCCGAAGTGGTAGAATAAATATTTTTGGTCACATCGGACAGAAAAGTCTTCTTTGATAGTGATAAATGAAGGGAGAGACTCACAGATTCTCTCAACATAAGAGTGTTGCTCACACCTGGTGCTGTTTGCAGACTCAGCAGAATTACTCTGCATTTGCCACCTGCTGTGAGAATAACTTAGATGTCTGAGTCTTGAGGGCACATTCATTACAAGGCTGTTTGAACCGGACCAGAGTTAATTTTCTCCAATTATCCCCTCCATTTATGGAGGTGTGAAAGTTCACTGGAACTCTGGGGAAGACCAAAGCAAAAAAAAAAAAAGAAATGTTAATACCAGTCTGCTATCAGCTGAATCAAATGCAAATGTGCTGAGAAAGGGGCAATGCATAAATAAACGTTAAAACAAATGTAAATATGACAGATCATTTTCTTATTTCTGGTCATTTGTGATTGCACATTTGAGACTCCAAAAGCCACATCTGTTATTTTTTTTTAATTACAAAATCATGTAACAATGTTACTGGATTTTAAAAGGAAGAAAGAACAATGTACATACCACAAATCCAAAAAAAGTGAGAACAATGTTTTGTGTGCAAACATTAAATGTGTGGAGCAGCTAAGCATTTATCCTTAAGTGTTTTCCCTCTTTATGGTTTAATGTTCATTTCAGATAAAACTGCCCCTTCTCCCTGATATGTCCTACAGTTACAGCAACTGTTTTTATGGCCTTGAAGTTCTGTCATGTCCACACACAAACTGCTATCAGAGTAAATTTGAGCTCCAATGAAATCAAAAGGATGGGCTTAAAGCCTTTAATACAGGAGCTTTAACTCCACTGTTTACATTCTTTTGACTATTGTAACTATTTAACTGTTGACGCAATTCATGTAATTCCAGCAGATTCTGAAGCAGAGAAAAGCCCTGATATGCAACACTTTAAAGGGTTTTTGGCATTCGACATAATTTAGCAGATTTTATTTTGATGAAAAGCGGCTTTGCGCCATTATGCAACACTTTACTTTAATAATGTGTTGCATATTGGTACAAAGCCAATATAAAATCTTTTTTTTCCTTCACATCAGTATCAGCTGATTCATGTTGACTGCCAAAGTCATTATAGATAGAAAATAAGACAAAGTCACCAAAAAGGTTTTAAAAACTATTTTGACAAAAGTATGCACATTTTTTAGGTGTAAAATCCAACTTTTAATATGGGTGTTAGAAAGAAATTGCTCCTTTCTGACGTTAAACTAAGAGTTTATTTATATAAACAAGGGACAGAGGAACATGGATGCCGTGACACATGAAAAGATGCTCTGTGTCAGGTTGTAGCAAACTTCATATACAGTCCATATGACAGTCAAAACAGAAAAGTAAGAAATAAGTAAAAACAAAATTATTAAAATTGCTGAAATTCATCAGATCATACCTCTAGTGGTGTTTTGAGGAACTGCAACATTCGTCTTTCTTGGTTTGCATCAAATTAGGAATCAGACATTGGGGTTAGGTTTGTATGGAGAGGCAAATTTTCAAAATGGTTAAAAGAGAAAGATTTCAAAGCACTTGAAGTTTATGAAAACAGGTTTTCCATTCAAAAAGGGTGCATTTGTGGATCATTATGCACACTAATTACAAGTATGCTTTACTGAAGCAGCTTTAGAGGTACAACACCTCTCTATTTAAATGATAAACTTCAGTAAATATTAAAAACAAGACTGATCTGAAACAATCCAGGCTTGTTTGAATTTTAAGCTCTAAGTGAAAATATCATAAAGTCACATCAGTCTTATAACTTGTTAGAAAGATGCGCTCAGATCTGCTTTGAAAGGCAGTCAGTGATTCCTGTCTTCAACATTTAAACATAAAATGAATGGGATCTGGGGATTTCTCCTCCTGTGGGTTTCTTCCAAAAATCAGAATTTGAGGGCACTTTTTTTATCAACTTCTCAAGATTTTATGCTTTGAATTTTCTTCACCCAGCCACCATCCACTCTTTAATCTGTATTTGTGATACAAGGAAGCACAGAAACACAAGATATACAATTTTGTGTTTCTGTTTGATAGTAGATGTGTGGATCTTCATCTTTCACTGTTTTCCTCTGTATCACAGTTGTTTATTCCTGACATGCTGATCCTCCCAGTGCTAGATTTCTGGGTTTTGGGTGTGATACCAAAGACAGGTTTGGGCGAAACCCAACACAGATGCCAGTCAGAGATAGACGGGTATCTTCTTGGAGATACACCAGACTCACATCTGCCTATACAACCTGCACGCTTCAGATTGGTTTTCCTACATTTCTTTCATTCATGCAAGCTTATCAGCATCATCCCACACAGAGGATGCGGGATGTCGTCAGATGTCGTGTTGGAGAATGACATGACTGCTGTGTTGTTGGCTTGATGTTTATGCAGAGAGCAACGTGAACATCATTGTCAAAGGAAAGGAGCGTCTGAATCGTGAGTTGCAGTGTTCTCTGAATTCAGACACCAGCAGGTGTTCTCGGTGCGCACAGACAAGCATGCAGAGTTCTGGGAATCACAAACATAAAAGCATTTTTTTGCATTTTTACCCTTTTGATTCCCAAAAAATACGACTGTAGAGAGCTAGTTACATAACTTTCTGCTTTTATTAGCTTTAATAGTCAGGTGGAAAAAATCCTGCCTGCATATTCCTCACATACGTATATAGCTTTGAATATTATCTTAACCTAGATGGTTTCATACACTCTCATCCAGTTTTGTTTTTTTTTTCTAGCGATGAGCTTTCACTGGTCAGTGTTTGTGTGTTAAAGCACATGTACAGCGCCCTCACTCCACTCTGGTTGGCAGCACCAAGGTACCACTCGATTTCACACCCACAGCGTGAAGGTGACAACTCTGCTACTCCTCATTAGCTTCCACGGCGCCGTTTAACCACAAATCTTCTGGCAAAATAGGTTCACCTTATGTAGTAACATTTATTTTGAGGTATTTGGAGTGAAACAGGGAATTGCTCACTGCCTGAGCTTTCACAGATCCACTGCTTTGATCATTTTGAGCATTAAAAAGTGGCAAAATTCATTAAAATTAAAGAAAATAAAAGCTGGGAATTCTGAAGACTCATGTTAAGGCCAATTAGATAATGATTAAATAATTACTTATTTTTACAGTAATACTTTTATCACAGGGACAGTTTACATTCTAAGCAATATCAGATAACTAGGAATAGTAAAATATTTTTGAATTGATTTCGGATATGCAATCATCAAGAGATCCTGGTTCACATGTTTTAGTCCATTATCTGGTTTACGTTTGCAAAACTTACCTAATAGCAAGATACTGCAAAGGGGTAAAAAAGTTTTTGGCCACTTAAAAATTGAGAGAGGCCTGTAATTTTCATCATAGGTATATCTCAACTATGAGAGACAAAATGGAAAAAAAAAATCAGAAAAATTACATTGTCAGATTTTTAAGGAATTTATTTGTAAATATGGTGAAAATAAGTATTTCGTCACCAACAAACGAGCAAGATTTCTGGCTGTCACAGACCTGTAATTCTTCTGTAAGAGGATCCTCTGTCCTCCACTCGTTACCTGTATTAGCAACACCTGTTTGAACTCATTGTCTAGTTATATGACACCTGTTCACAACCTCAAACTGTCACACTCCAAACTTTTTTTTTTATTTTGTCTCTCCTTTTAAAGTGGGAGAACTTGCACAATTGGAGGCTAACTAAACACTTTTTTGCCCCACTGTAGACAACATTAACTTCATACTCCACCAGGTGGAAAATGCTGTTTCCTTGTGTACACAATGCACCGCCGTGTCCTCCATATCCATTACACATTTTGTTCTACATTTCATTCATTCATATGCAGATGTAAAACTACAGATAAATTGGATGAAGAAATAAAACGTGCTGGAAAATTTCTGTTTCTGAGGATAAAAGCTGAGCCATATTAAAATATTCATATGACAAGATGTTTCTATTTTATTTAGAGAGCACCATTAAAGAAATTTCTCACGACTGAATAGGTAATCAAATGAGAAAAAGAACTTCAGATGCATGGATATAACAATAATCAGAGTTAATAAATCAGATAAAGATGACAAATTGGTTTGCATGTAAATAACCATATTATTACTTTACAGTAAAACAGATTTTAGTCCACAAAGTTACATCTTTTTTTTATTTTTAAACCAGACTGCTTAGGTTTCAATTGAACCTTAATTACGACCACTTCTAAAGCCGCAGATATATTATTGTGATTGGTAAAACTCACTAAGAGGACTTTCTGCTACTTTTTTTGGTAATCTCTTTTGCAAAGACATTTTTATCCTGAGCTGGACTACAATTTTTGGGGGAATTTTCTGCTTTTTTTACCTGGTATGAGTACATTAGACCAACAGTGTTCTTAACCTATCCGTGACTCTCAGCAAAGTTCTGGTGAAAGTAAATAAACTGACAGAACTCCCCCTTTGTGACTTTAGTTGTAAAATAACTTTGATAAAAACTGGAGTGAAAGAATAGAATGGGTAGCTTTTGTCCACCCTGGGAAAGCGTTGCCATGGTTATTTTGAACATGTAAATAAAAAAAATTAATAAATAAATAAATAAAATAAAATAAATAATAAAATAAAATAAAATAAAATAAAATAAAATAAAATAAAATAAAATAAAATAAAATGAAATGAAATGAAATAAAATAAACACTTGGATGAATGAATGACTTTTTATTTCATTTTTAGTTCCATGATTCAAAGCTCCTAAAAGATCTTCCTGAAAAAAAAAAATTAAACAACAGCTGTGTTTCAGCTAGTTTGTCGAGGGTACATGTGAAGTCCAAAGCTGCAGTTCCGTCTGTTTTTTCTTTCACCCAAAGTTTACTTTGTTGTCTCTGGGAAGCGTAAATCTTCAAGTACCTCTATGAGACAGCCAAATCTCTCAGACCCGCTTCTAGCTCACTCAAAACAGATATCCCTGTGGTGGGAAAGGAGAAAAAAAGGGGAGAAAAGAAAAGCTATAAGGGCTTGGAATGCATTGTGATAAAAAACAGCTTCAGATTATTCAAGGGAATCTATCAGTTGAGGAAGCAGAGGAACAGCTTTTTTTCCACCAGGTTTTAGTCACGCAAAATATTTCAAAGTTGTATCCAAAGTAAATGATTCCTCTCTGTCTTGTCGCCTTGTGTGTGTGGGTTTCCAGGCTGCAGGGGGACACTGTATCAGACAGCCGGTCCGAGGAGGAGCTTCGGCCTCACATCCCCGAGCAGGCCGTGCCCGACATCTCCTGTAAGTTTTCTCAACACGTTTCCAAAATATTTTCGTTTCGCCACATTTTTTCGTGCAATTTTGCAACGCCGCCCTCCTTGTTTTGTGTGTGTTGTCTGGCGCAGCGCCGTTGCCCGGGGTGGACACAGCGGCGGTTCGACTGCAGGAATGCGAGGCCTTATCTCAAGTGTCAAGTTCTGTAAGTGTCCTCCCTATACATCCATCACTGAACAATTAAGATCACTTTACAGCCATCAGTTCCTCGGTCGCTCTCTCCTGAGGAGCTCCTATTGTGCGGGAGGGAGCGAAAAAAAACACCTCCAGCCTCTTGTTAACAGAACAAGACCCAAGAAAAACCCATCCATCTTCTTTATTGTCACACAACAATTAACGGCAAACAAATGATACTCCAGTTAGAAACCTGGATCGCTTTGCTTACGTCTCACAGCACTTTGTGTGCATTGTAAAATAGAGAAAATAATAATATCTAATTACAAAACCAAGACTGTTTCAGGTTTTTGAAGCTGCAGGGCTACATATTTGTGGGTTTTGGTACACAAAGTACTCCTCAATAGAATAGTTACATTAGAAAACCTGTTTGCTCCAGGGAAGAAATCTATAGTGGTGGGCAGACACTCATATTACACACGTTAATAAAACGTCAAGCTAAGAAGCACAAAAAAACCTTTGCTTTCCTTTATAATTGCTCATTTTAAGTGTTAGACACAGCTTTTTACTGCTTCTTTTTTCTTTTTTAAGAGAGAGGTTTGGAGCCAAAGAGTTGCAACGTGTGTGGAACAGATGCAGGAAGGCTCCATGCTAACTGGGAGCAGACTTGGAGATAGTTAAGGATCTGATTTATTTGGCCTCAAAAAATCCTGTGCATTTTTAAAACAACCGTTCACCCTTTCTCCAGTCGCTTTTTTAAACACTATTCTGTAGCTGTTGCAACATTAAAGTATAAATTAAAATTGGGGCTCCCAAAGATCTGATCTTTTTATTAGTTTGCACCACTCTAAAGAGATTAAACTGCTTCCTACATGAAAGTAAACTCAACTAACCAGGAATTTACTTTTTCCTTTGATAAGTTACTCTTTTTTTTTTTTTAGAGGTTTGATGTTATAATTGCTTTTCATTTTAACTGGAAGGCTTTTGCAAGTGTAGTTAATTAATGTTTTTACATAGAAAGTTTTCTTACTATAAAAATGTCACTTTCTGTTTAATAGTGTAATCGTACCTCTTGTTCTGTTGTTTAAAATATACATAAATAAGATTTAAAAATATCAGTATTAAATAGAAAGTTCTGAAAATACAAACATTTTTTTATTAAATTATGCGATAAAGTGTTTCAGCTGCACTTTTTAAAATGTTGCAACGGCTTTCTCTGGCCACAAGATGTCTTTATTTTTTGTCATCATCAGATTGAAGCCTTGAAGCTTCAAATGTCACACTACAACTATGCACGAAAAGTGCGTATTAATTGGATGAAAATTGGCAATATGTGAAAAATATACGTGGAAAAAGTGAAAATAAATTGTGTTCTTTACACGACAACTTTCACACATGTGTCACGAATTAACCTCGTTAAAACCAAGGTGCAAAGTGTGAATAAACCACAAAAAGAAGACGTAAACCCACTCTTCATTCAGTTTCTACACTTTGACATTCAGAGCAACAGGCTGAAATAACAACGGGTCAGCACCACAGTCAGCACCCAGTCAAAATCCCCCCGGTCTGCACATGTTCAAAGTCAGCTGGGCACTAGCTAAGGCAGCCCACTGACGGGGGACCGCACCAAGACGAGGGACCCCCGGCGGGAGCTGCAGCTTGGGAAATCCGCGAGAAGGGCCAGTGTCCCATGACGATTCCGGTTCCAGACGTGCCAGATGGGGGGAGAGGGAGACCCTCACTTGTTATAGTCTGCAGGAGTGATTCATACCTATAATACAATACGCATATGAATGAATCGTGGCCGATTATTGCGCTGTTTATGTACAGTTTTCAGTGATTTGTGCACCAATTACGTAATTTTAACGCGAAGAATCACGCACGATTTTCTCAAAAATTGTGGATAAACTTCTTAAAATACACATGAACTGCATAATTCTCATCCAACCAAAAATATTGAACAGCTCAAAACTGTCGTCAAGTAAAGAGCCATCGGCCGAGACCCTTGAGGGACATCTGCGCACACCAACAAATGACAAACACAAGAAACACTTAAAGGGTAACCAAACAGGGAAGTTGGAGGCTGACTCCACCCACACTCAGAAGCACAATCAGAGGGGTGGGGGTGGGGAGCTGGACTGTTATCATTACTGGAGCTGTAGATCATGATGTGGGACTCACATGGTTTGACCAATCACGAAATTCAATTCAACCTGTAGGGGGCAGCGCACAGACGGTTTTTGACTATATTTTCAAGAATTACACGTTTAATTTAATTTGTCAAAAATTTGGCAATGACCAACAGACAACACTTTTAAAGCCCCATTTGTAGAAGTCAACAGCCAAACCCTAAATAAAGACTAAGCCACTTAAGGTTTGTTTTCCCTTTAACAATTATATTTATTATGCATGTATCGCAAAAGATTGAAGTGACACAAGTGGAGAATGTGCAAATTGTACGTAGCGACAGTGTGACGAGACCTGAAGTAAAAATGTTACATAACTTTGTATCTTTTTAAAAATACATTTGTGTTGTTTTTCTAACATGTCAAAGTTAGAATTTGGCATTAAATGATTATCATCAACATTATCATTTTTAACTTGTTGCAGCACAACTTTGATTCAGAAACTACAAATCCACTTCAACAGTGTTTTACATTTTGACAATCACTTTTGATTGATTTGAATATTTTTATTTTATTATAATACTTATTTTCATATTTTTTGAACTTATAACACCACAACTTTAACCTAAAAATACCTTTAGCATTTTATTTTTGAAGAAAACTCTATTATTAAAATGTTAGCTTTGTGATTTTTTTCCCCAATGTTTTTCGTTTCCATGTAACTATTCTTGTTCATTTGCTCCATAAAGCTAGAAAAGGTACTTTTAAGGCCTTTTTTGTTAGTTTTAACTCCAGGTTTATTTTTAGCACATTTATGACCGTCTACAGCTCATACAGATTGTAGACTGTGCTGGTCTGGCAGTCAATGCCTGGTCATAGTGGAAGGTAAATGCTGTTAATAGTTCTTATTGGTATTAGTCTAACAGGCCCCCTTCCTCTGCCAGTTCCTTCAGGTGATAATTGCCCCATAAAGACAAATGCGTTCCTGAAGCACTAGGGAGAGCAAATTCCCAGAGAAATTCTTTTGAGGCCTGCTCGGTAAGAGCTGAGTGATATGTTTTAATCACATTTTAGTCACGCTGTTCCCTTCATAAAATCTGAAAGGGGAAACTTCTTTGGCAGAAATGGGATAATTAGCGGGATCCAGTCATGAATGCATGACACAAAGTCGTGCCGTTGTATTGGTTTGTTTTTGTTTCCATGGGGATTTTGGCAGAGACCAAGCTGATACGCTTCATAGCTTTTTAATATTTGGCATTCGCTTGCTCCCTCCACACCTACACAGTTATGTGTGCATGTTTATCCACTATAAAAATGTCCTGGAAAACGGGGAGCGCTGTTCACAAGGCTTTACTTTGAACATCTGTTCAGTTTGTGTTTCTCTGTTTGGATTTATGAGCTTTTTAAATCACATTTAGCATTAATAAAGCAACAAATATGTTTTTATGTCTAAAGCAGCCACCAAAAAGCATTAAATTATTACTATAAATGATAAATAAAAGCCAATTTTGCTCTCACACATTTGTTTTAAGAGAAAAGCTTAAACACAAAGGTCAGGGATAGCTGATGCTGCTGAAGCTAATATTGTAGTTTATCGCCTGTAAATAATCCCGCTTTTTGCACTTGTGTTGACATAAAGCTTCATCTGGAAGCCGATCCTCAGCGGATGAGCGTTAGGCGGAATGCCACACAATATAAAAGTCTTTAGACCGCTCGACTGAAAGTCTAACCATGTTATTGTCAATATCCTGTTTGCTTTTGGCCGTAAGAGGGCTGACGGGCCTCTGACCTATGTACACAAGACTCTAAAATCTATTAGGTGATTCAGCTGGGAGCCAAGGAAAACAGGAATTCATTTAAAGGGGATTGTAATCTCTCCTCTCCTATATCCTCTCACTGCTATCCAAGCTGGAGGGGTTGCAGCTTTAAATTAAGTTATGCAGAAAGCGTTCGGTTTTGTTTGTTTCTTATAGCAAAGTTGACCAAATGAAACCAATTTAGAGTCAAATCTGGAGAGGAAGTGTGAGTTTGGATGTCATTTTAACCCAGTGAGCTTAACAGATGGAACTAAATTCTTCTTTTTGTTTCAAACAGTTGGGCAACAGTAAAACTTCCTTAAATTAACATATGCTTGCTATTAAATATGCTTTTCTATTTAAAATAAAATACAATAAAAAAAAACAAAACATAAAATTCTTTAATATAATGTTAGTTGAGCACAACCAAGTTTTCACATTTATACATTTATTATAAAGTTGTTTCATGAGATCTCTTTGATCATTGATGCTTTTTTTTGCCATTTTGTAACCAATTAAAAATTAAAAGAAATCTTTACATTTAAATCTAAATAGGAATGATATGTTTTTGAAATGTGTGCATTTTCAAACTTACACAAAAGGAAAATAATTTGTTCTAAACATTAATTTTCCTTAAAAGGCCCAAATAAGAATAATTTTATAAAGAAAATGTGCTTTAAACATGAAAAATGCACAAGAAAATGAAAAAGTGGAAAAACCTTTTCATGAGAGATGATTAAAACTTAAAATAAACACATTTATTTTTGTTCATATACTCTTACTTAATGTAACACAAAATGCATCAAGATCAATCATGCTGTAACTAACTTCCTGGTTCCTTTTTTTGCGAGTTTTGTGGCCCTTCTGGGTTACTGTAGAGACAGAAAGGCATGACAAGTTCAGCTAGAGCTCTTTGAAAAATAAAATGGAAAAAACTAAAAACACAACAATCGCTCTGTCACACTGGTGGCAGCGGTGGGTTCTCTTATCTGTCACGCCAAAGTACAAAAAAGCATAAAAGACAAAGAGTCTCGCCCTTTGATGGTTCTGCTCCCTGTTCCTTTATTTTGATTTTTATTTCAATTTTATTTTACAAAGAACCTTTCCTGCCTCTTCAATAACCCAGAAGGGCCATACAACTCCCAAAATAAAAGAACCAGGAAGTTATTTATGAATTATTAATGTAATAATGTAATGAGAGTGATAGAGTTTGTGTAAAAGTCTCAGCCTACCCTGTTAGCTTAAACATTATTTTAAGATAGTACTTTGTTCACTGATTGCAACTCCCGTGATTCTGCAGAATAATTGTTACTTTTTGCTTTCATTTAAAGGATTTTTAGAAGCCAGACATGTTTGTCTTTTTTCAGAGGCATCACCAGAGGGCTTATCCTCCGTTCTCTTTAAGTTCCTTACTTTACATTATTATGAGTCCCTCAGTTAGAGAGATTGTAGGAGTGCAGCGTTTTGTGCCACTGGCATCACTCAGAAGTCGCTGCAAAGTCATAACGGCTCTTTCTTTAGGAGATGAAAAGGCATTCCTTCTCCTCTCTGTGCCTCTGTAGATTAAAGCGTCCATTAAGCATCCAAACAAAGAGGGTGAAAGTTCGACCATATGTGCTCATGTCTGTGATAAGAGCAGCAGCTGTAGGAAGAACTGCAGTGAAACTTCCACATCATATCTTCATTTTATACGCGATCATGGCATCCAAAGCTTTACCAGTCATTTTTAGATTGCAATTTTTGTTTATGTATTGATTTTATCTGTGGAGATGAATTGCTTGCAGCTTTATACAAACATTTGGATCTGCTTTTAAGATTTCTATGGTTTCCTTAGCCTTAACCTCCACTCTGCAGTCCACAGGAAGTACTGTGTGGACCTCATTACAGTATAGAGGAAAACCAGATTTAGAGGTAAAAGTGATGGACCCAAAATGCAAGAGTCCAGGCTTGTGGCAGGAATTTAAAACTGTAATAATAAACACAAACACGACAAAAATAAACTGTTACGTACATAAACTAAGAGATAAACTAAATGAAGGCAGGACTTGAAACCAAATGGAGTAACAGAAGACAAGCTGTGCAGGATAAACAAATGAAACCAGGTAAGAGTTTAGTGAAACACATAAGAAAATATGACATCAACCAAGAAAAAACACAATTGTGTAACAATGAAAAAAGAAAACTGTAAGGAACATTTCATTCAAAAGTAAGAAAACCTATTAAAAAAAGTTTTTATTAGACAACAATAAACTATCTCTTTACAATTCTGAGATGAAGATCTGTTTTTCAGGTTATAAGATGTAATAACTTAAACTCTTCAGGAAATTAAAAGCAAGGATCTGTTAGTGGCTCTGTTTGAGAAACTCCAGAACAGATTGCAAATGATGTCATATATTTGAATATGGGAGGATCCCACAAAGTAAAAAAAAAAGAAATAAAGCTTGGGAGTTGATTCAGTCGTAATGTTCTGCTCTCCTCGCTGCTTTAATTAAGAACTGGTTTGTGGTTCTGCGGTTCTACAGCTGCAAAATTCCTAGTGTATCTGACAGCGAAGGAGATCACTGTTTCATCAGCTGGTATCCGCCTAAACTATGTTCATTCACTGTTCTGTATGTCCTGTCTGAAATTAGTCTTTTTTTTTTTTAATAAAGAATATTGCGACATAAGTGAATGTTTTATTGCATCCAAGGACCGAAAGTATAACCGTAAATAATCTCTGGTAGTAACAGTTGGAAAAATAACTTTTTTTTTCTGAAAATAAGATGTTGATGAAAGGAACAATAAAGTAAAGGACATATAATAAGTACATCAGACAAGTTTTCAAACAATGTTCTTTTGCCATATGGTTTTCAGAAGAATTATAAACTTGAAAATTGAATATTTTGATCTATTTTCAAAGCATTCCCAGAGATATTTTAATTATAATTATGCCGTATTTAGCCAAAAAACAAAAACCTGTGTCATTTATAGGACAATTTAATTTCTACAAAGCAGGTATAGTTCATTAGAAATTTGTCTGAGATGAGGACGGGATCACGCTCTCATTTCCCTTCATCCCTGTGTTTACAATCTCTCCAACTAGCTTACAGCCTCTCACACCCCAAAAACTAACATTACTGGTGCAACAGAAAGGGTGCGCACTACTGGAGATAACCAGACGTATATTTTTTGAGCCAGATGCTAGCTCAGATGAAGAAAATGAAGACATGCATGGATCTTGTCAACTACAAGCAGGGAGTTTGTGGTTTGGCATAGTAGATTCTATGTCACACATACAAGCTTTTTTCCAATGGCATTTTTGCATCTTTTCCTGATTTACAATGATGTAAATAAAGAAATACTTAAAAACGCAATTTTAAAGTTTGCGCAAAAAACATTCAGCACAAAGGGTCATCTTTCCCATAGGGCGCCTCCCAAAAGAGTCCCTTTCAGGATCCTGGAATCACTGGTGTCTGTTCCAGATACTGTTGGGAGAAGGTTGTGTACACCCTGGACAGGTCACCAAACAGACCAATGATGTAAATGTTTACATTTCTCAGTTTGACTTAAAAATGACAGAAAAATATTTGATAAATAAATATGGCTCTGTGCTCTTGACATGAAGAAACTATTTGATGTTTGAACTTAGTTTGCATTAAAAAAAAAAGCACAAAGTATTAGTTATATAAAACTCTTGCTGATTACCAAAGGCTGGGGAGGTACAATGATGGTCTGGGCTTGTCTTGCAACTGGCTGACCCCGGCCCCTTGCAGTCAGTGACTCAAATTTCATATCTGTCCTTAAGTAAAATGTGAACCCATCAACTGAAAAGCCAAAGCTTTGCTGAAATGTAATCATCAAAACAGGTACAGGTTTCCAAGAACCGCAGTTGGTGTTTTGCTGCGCGTGAGCCAAAGTCCAGACCCCAGACGGATTCAACTGCATGGAATAATGTCTGCAGACCATAAAAAAACTCTACGTTTTGAATTTAGATAAAGTATCTTTTTTGTTTGTTGTTACTGGTGAATTCCAAAGACTATTGTTCTTAAATGGCTGTTTTAGCCTCTTATGATGGAGGGCCTTTGTTTCTTCACATTGACCTCTGAAACACTCCGAGGTCTTTTGTGTTGTTCCTGTTACCGTCAGCGGTTTGAACATTATTGTTCTCTAAAAAACATTTCTGTGGTTGTTGTTGTAGATTGCAGCCATGATATAAGAAACCTGCATTTTTTTTTTAGTCTAGTCATCTTCTTATCCTCCATTATAGAAATTCAAACTTACATTAAAATCCAAACAAAATATCATTTTTCATAGACTTTATGCCTTCATGCTGCTGCGCATCAGAGCCCCGAGGCAGTTTAAGCTCTAGTTAAGCAGCAGAGCCTTCTCATGAAGCGTTTCTCAATGTTTCTGCTGCCAAAGAATTGACTTGCAGCCAGGAAAATCAGTAACACGCTGCTACTGTAGTCTAGAGTCAAGTGCTGCTTCTGTCAAGAGCTGGATTATAGTGATAAATTGGACACATCAAAAGTTTTTTTTTTTTTACTTCAAAGACAAGTGTGGCACGCTGTATTCCCAATCCTAAAAAAAAAAAAAGTCAATGTGGATAGAAAATTGAAACTGACGTGAAAAGAAGAATCAGCATTTTTTATGCGTCCCTCTTATTAATACAACGGCTAAACAAGTGAATGGATAGAGTTGCAAATAAGGCTTTTGATGTATAACTGATACTCTTAAAAACTCACTCCAATTAAAAAAAAATGTGTTTTTGATATGTTCTTGTGGCTGTTTTCTGATGATGGAGGAAATATGTAAAGAAAGATAAGTTTAAAATAGCATTTCTGAGCATGTTTTTATTCAAAGGCCAAAACTGAATTCTACGGCTTCTCCCTATATTTAGTGCTCCAAACAAAGAGTTATAAAAATAGTGGCTATGTTTGAGCGCCCACCCTAATCTCTAAATATAAAAAACTATGATATGTATTGACCTGGATTTTAAAAGAAAATATGACACCATGCATCCTATTTTTATTTTATTTATTTTTTTTTTTACGAACAGCACATATGACATCGCAGATTTCTGAAAATTTAATCAATAGGTGGCCTATTTATGATTATGTGTTCTGATGATTAAAAAAAATACATTTAAACACATTTTTTCCCCCAAAAAAATGTTTAAACGCAATGCATTGTGGTCTATATTGTAGTGAGCATCAATGGTGTTTTGGACAGACTTCTGGGGAATGTCAAGGACATTCAATTTCGGAATTGTGGATTGGGACAGTACTATAAAATGGCAAAAACACTATATAGTGCACTATGTTGTGAGTATGGAAGGAATTCAGTCATAGACAGTTTGGAATTCAAACATTAAAACGTCCCTTAAAAACTATTTCAGGGACCCCTTGCCCTTCAAATGCCCTTTTAATTGGAGGGGTAGGGAGAAGCTGGAGGAGTAGGTGAAGAATTTGGGTTTGGCCAAATAGTTGTGAATCAGCAGCAGATGAATAAACTGTCATTGGAAAAGCTTTCAGTTTCGACACAGAACCTGCAACAACCTGTTAGGTTGGAGTTGTGAGGGCCTGTAAGCTAGCAGGAGAGATGGATGTCTGGCAGTAAAGGTAAGTTTAATGCACACCAAAGGCCCCGCCCACAATTCAAAAATTGAGCTACTGCTAATCTGCAGAAATTATGCACAGTTTAAACACCGTTTTTTATAAATATACTGGATAAAAACTAATTATAATTAATATAACACTGGGAACACTATAAAAACAGACTAAAAGATGAATGGAGTGAGACTTGAAAACTTTTTTAGAAATTTAAAACACTTAAAGTTGCTCCTGATTTGTTTTAGAGTAAAATAATAAATTCCAGTCAGATCTAGAAGAACTATTTCAAGCAATTTTCAAATCATCTTTGTCTTATCCTTACTCTTTTGTATTTTCTGGGATTAATGGAAACAATTCAGCATTACAGAGGCTAATCATGCCGGTTTTTACCCCAAAGTGGGGGTAAATTCCCAGGTTATTTACACTGTGACTCATCCTTTTAATTTCAGGTTGCTCTCACCATGCATTAGTCTCAAACCAAGCCAACCTGAGAAAGATGCTCTAATGCTCCTATAAAAGTTGCTCAAAGAACACGACTGGGGTCGTTTTGACCCCGTGGTGAAAATCAAGCACCTATCTGATGAATTCAAGATTGTTTTAAACGGTATTTTCTCAAACGCCTCAAAGTATTGCAGGAAGACATCATATTAGTACTCCCAGATGTTCTCTGCATCAGCAGTTTGTTAACTCTGTCTCTTATTAAGGGCTTAGCACATTAAGTGATGTAAGTGTTGGCATAACTTGTTTAGTGGAAAGTAACCTCACAGGTGGTGTAACAAGTTTAGTTTTGAATCTGTATTTTCGAGCTAATGTGCATTTGTTCCATTAAGTCTGAAAATTACCTAACCACATGTCCTATCAAAGCTGCCAAAGCCTAATTGTCAAGCACACTTCTTTGCTAATCAATCGCCTGGACTGAATGTGGTTTGATCCAGAACTTTCAAAGTGATAAAATTTGCAGTTGTGCATATTTTTTTTTGCAACAAAATGCAAATAAATGATCCCCAAATGTGGAGACATGGTTATATGCTGTTAGGCCGCACACAAGCTCCTATGGATTTCCTTACAAAAATGCCCAGAACCACTTCAGACTGTCTGAGTGCCCCACATTCATTTAACAGAGTTTACTTCGTGCTGTACGCTTTCATCTATACTTGCTGTGGTTTCTTGTGTTTTTCTAAAGCTCATAAAATAATAATTGGCTCCTTTTTTTTTCTTTTTGCATATACGACTCAAATATTTCCAGCATTGGCTAAAAATTATATAAAGAGTTAATTGAAGGGTCTTTCTTCTAAAGTGACTGACTGTTTTTTTTTTTTTTTTTTCTGCTCTCACTAACTAGCGTCAGGCTGTCTGGGAGACGGATCTGAAATCTGTGCGAAGAGGGAGCTCTGTGGGGCAGACGGACCCACTACTGGGAGACTCCCTCTTCTCCAAAGAGCTGGAGAACATGGGCAAACAGCTCGCCGGTAGGCATTTCTTTGCACGTTCTCGTGTGACAGCCATGTGGTTGTGGTGTGACTTTACGCATACTGTATATATGAGTTAATCTGTCTGTGTGTTTGCGGCTTTAATGATAAATAGCAATGGTAAGACGGTTTAAATACTTGTGTAAATATAAAATTCAGCATGCAGAACACATTCACACTCATGCAAGCAAACTTTGAATTATAACTTATAAAGTAGTTTATATTGCGCCCAGGCAAAGAGTCCAGCCAAAGAATGTGCTGATTTTGGCTAAAAAAAACTGCCTCGCTTAATTAAAAACTAGCCTTCTTGCTCAAATATGTCAAGATGAATTATAAGAACTGTTTCCATATGCTTAAAATTCATTGAAGCTCCATTAACTAGAGCTCCAGTCAACGTTTTTTTTTATTTTTTGCTAAACTGATTGAAGCTTCTCTGTGTGTTTAGGAGGCAGTTTGGAAAGTCGTACCATATGGTGTCTTTTTGTTTGCAGCATCACAGTGTGACAAAGACTCACACAACACCTACTAAACTGACTGAGCCAACACTGTTTTTGTCAGACAACAAACTATTAAAATAACACAAACCAGAATCTGTTTTTACGGCAACTTTTGTCTCCTGAGATCTTCGGAAGACTTTGATTTCTAAATGGTCTACAATAAATTAAACAATATTTACTCCAAGGGCTCCCACTAGACTTAATGTTGAAAATGTTCAGCAAATTTATTTAGCTCCTTTTGGACTGTAGTAGCTGCTGATGAGTTCCATGTTTTTCATTCGCAGCGCAGCTTCTGCAAAGGTACTTAAAAGTGTGTCATGGGACGACACCCCCCCCCCCCATTATAGTGCATATGAATTACTGTTTTATTAAAGAGCTACAGGGTTTAATCAGACATGGGCCACTGATTCTTATGTTATTTCGCAAACTGTTTAATATATTAGTTAATAATATTAGTTGATATATAAAGGTAAAATTAAGTTATATTGTTAGGGGGTAGGATTAAAAAAAGTTTTTTTAAACTTCTTCCTACTCCTTTTTGGACTACATAATTGAGGTGTAATGTCTAATGTCTTTTATTTATAATTTATTAAAAAAAAAAAAATTCAGTTTTCTTGTTTTCACTATGTATTTTTTGTATGTTTGAAATAAAGGACAAATAATAATAAAAAAAAATAATAATAATATGATAAAACTTTCAAAAATGGAGTGAAATTCTAAAGAAATAAGTGTTGAGCAACTAAAAAGAAGTTTGTTTATTGGAACTACACATAATAATCCAGTATTGAAGAAAGTTTACACTCGTTGGATGAACATTGACCAAAGTGATCCAAAGAGAGGATGAAAAGGAAGATATAAGTCATGTGAAAGGTCATAAGTCCAAATAAGTGACAAATGTTTATAGATGGTGATGTTTTATGGTCATATTTTAATAATTTTTAAAAATTATTTTAATAATACTCATTTGTCCTTTACGCTGTACGATGTAATGCCCAGTTAAAACGCTTTTTGATTTAAGTGGAGCCTCATGTTAGATCCTACCTAAAACAGAGTTTTGCTCACAAAGAAACAGTAGTATTTGTGTTTTCGATGGAAGAATAAAGTGCATCCACTGCTGCCTCGAAAAAATAGACTTTTGTACCAAGAAAAAAGTTGTTGTGTTGCCAAAACACACTTTTTGAACATCTTAATAAACAATAATACAAAAAGTTATAGTTTTACTCCCAAGCTAAACCCTGAGACACCCGAACCTGCTGTGACGTTCCTGTATATTTTTTTTCTAAAATCTAGATTTTAAACAGTTAAAACTTTGTTCTTTCATATTAAACGTGTCACATGAAAACTAGGTCATTTGTTGGGAGAACAAATGGCAAATTTTAGGTTTTCGTCCACTTTTAATGTAAATATACTGTATATCATGAGAAATACGCTTTAACACAGAATTCATGATTTGTCTCCTTCATAAAGTTCTCAGAAACTGGAATCACTTAAGATTTTTCTTTCAATCAGAAACAGAAAAGGCTGGTTTTCATTATTTTTGAAGTTTTACATCAAAGTATGTATTTTCTTTTTTAAATGTAAACGTATATATTACATTAAAGTGAATAAAGCAGAACACCATATTTTTCTTTCCATTCATGCAGACTGACTGAGTTGAATCACAAGTTTGCAAGCATTTGAAATGTCATTAGTCCACGTGTTTATTTTCAGAGGAGGGACCCAATAACGATTGCATGAGCTCTGAATGGTTTTGTTGCGTGCTGTGGCTGTGCATTCTCTCTCCCACGTACAACTGCTTCTTGATCAAAGACTTTAATAGCTTCGATCTGTTTCTTCTCGTCCTCCTCGTCTTTTTCTCCTGATTTATTTTCCGTTTTACTCAAATTTTTGGATCAAACTATCATACCGTGTGTGTAATCATCTTGTGACTGTGATTACCGGGAGTTGCCACTTTGCATTAGCTTCCAGGGAGAGTAAAGCGTGTTTGTTTATCACAGAGTGATCGGCTGCACGGGATTTCAGAACGAAACCGCATTTGATAAGCAGCTCTTAAAGAAGTGAGACGAACTGGTTTACAGTGAGGTCATGAGTGGAGAGATCCTTTCTGGAGGAAAGGGGAAATTTCCACGGACCCAAACATGTGGTGTTACCATTAGAATGGTAAATATCTCGAGCTGGAAATATCAACTTTACGGGAACAGATTGCTAATGAACGTATCCTGTTTACAGCAGGATGTGATAACACCAGTCATGCTAACCATGGTGTGGGTGGTAAGACTGGGAAATCATCGGTGGGGTTTCGTTTTACACCCTGCAACATAACTTTCTCATACTTTCAGTGAAAAGTGTTAAATCCGAACATCACAAAAGCACTAAACACCCCATTTCCTGCCTCGTAACTAAATCAAAAAATATATTTTTGTATGATCAAATCTCCTAAAGCAGAATGTGTTGTCAAATAAACATTGGATTTTGATTCATCGTATACTTAACAGTCCGGAACGGTTCTGCAAACAGACCTACAAATGTGAATTTTGGGTATTATTGCAGACATGTTCTGCTTTTCATACAAGCTGCATGTTTTGTCATATGTTTCCTGTTATTGCCTGGAAAAATGTGTTTGTTTGGGGGCGACTAACAATGAAGATTTGTGAAATACTTGTCATGCTTCCTTTTGTCACTCATTTAACGTCAGATGTGTACAATTATCTAAAAATACTCCATCCCGATGAGTCACCCCCTGAAAGGATGCTTTTCGGGTGATGACTCCCAGACTTTTTGTGTTTGAATACAGTTTGCCAAAATGTGGAACAAAAGCATAAAACGCTGGGAAAACGACTCCGATGTTGATCTGAGTTGTTGGCAGAGCCTCTGCTTTTACAAACAGCCGTGTTGCTGAAACTACCAGAGAAACAAACAAACGTGTTTATGTCAGGAGCAGAAGGGGGGAGAAACATGCTGTGCTTACTGTATCTCTGCCTGGGACTCTGAAAGAGGAAGCTGGATTTAGGAGTTTACAATATTAATACATGTTGTTATCATTACCAAGAGGAAGATTTAAAGCGAGCAGTTTGGCTCACTTTGATGCTCAATAGTCCATTGAAATCTTTTTTTCTTTTTGTGAATTATGCCTCACTATATGCTCTCTAAATAATAATTAAACATAAACCCCATGTTAGAGTGGAATCTGTGAAATTCTTCCTTAATCTTAATCCAAATATTGTTTTAAAAATTGTTGGATTAGTAGGATTTTCCTATTTTAACTTTGGGTTTTCACTCTGCTTTCACCAGAGGTTGAAAAGGATCTGGCCAAGCTGGCAGAAGCAGGGAAGATGACTTCTCGGAGCTCCAACAACCCGCACAGTAGTCTACTGCACACCCCCCTGCACCACAGGACGCTACCTGACACACTTCCTCTCCCCAGCCTCCTCTCCAGGCCCCAGTCTCCCTCGACCAGCTTCTCAGGCAAGCCTTGTGGCATCGGTTTCCCTTTGCTAAACACCAAGCCCACCACCCTGGTCATGGGTCGGACGCAGTCTCCCAGCAACCCTGGGAGCAGGACTCAAACCCCGAGAACACCCAGCAAGCCCCTGACCCCAAATAGCTTTCTGACACGCTCTAGTTTTAACCCTGGAACTCATAAAGAGGTGACGTTCAGGAGGTCGAGGAGCCGCCCTGTGACACCCACGAGTCAGCCCACTCTCCCCCGTCCGCTGCTCACCCCTCCAGGACTGAGCACCACCGACAGCCTCGGTGCCAGTCTTCGGGCTTATTTGTCTGAGGTAAGATCCTAAACAAAAAATAGGAAGTTTTTGTTTCATTTATTCAAATTAGATTTTTAAATGAATTTTAATTCTCACACCAATGCAAATTGTGCTTTTTAAACATGTTTTTGCAGCATTTTTCTTATGATAGAGGACACATTAAAAAAGATTAAGTTTAAATTTGATTTTTGACTATTTCTTTATTCAATTTGTTATAAATCAAATGAAAAAAATGCTATTGACAAAAATTTATTGTTGTAACGTAGAAGTTACTACAGCAAGCTACAAACTTCCTGGTCCATTCTGATGCTTAAAGCTTGTAAACGACCAGATGTAGATGTTTTCCTCGTCTGAGCAGGGGGAAACTTACCATTAAGGTGCACACCAAACGAGATTTTCACGGCAGAGGAGGCCAACTTCAATGTTAATCAATGGTACAGCCGTGCTATGAGGTGAAGTCTCAGAACCGACAGGGGCGGTGCAAAAGTCTGGCCACAGCTCCATTTGAGCGGCGAGCCGCAAATGGGCGGCACAGCCAAAATATAAATATCTGAAGTTTGAAAGGTCGCATCTGTCAATCAGGAAATCAACTTTGGGCACGTGACGTTTTCAGTGACTTTCGTTCCCGCGGCGAGGTTCACTCACTCCATATCCCGCAACTGCCGTGTGTGGAAGCTGCTTGCTCTGGCCTCATCAAGACATTGAAAAAGAAAAGAAAGGAAAGAGGTCCTCTTATTTTAATTTCCCCCCCTCGGGTCAATACGAGACAGTCAGCTTTCAAACTCAGCCACAGACACATAAAAACACCGCAGAGGAACCAGGAAACTCGTTTAATAATTATCATATAAACTCAAACATGGAGACATGATTACTGGTACTTTTGTAGAACACAATAAATAAACCTTATTTCTCAAAATCTTATTTGTCTTCCATTCACTCAAAGTGAAACATCCACAGACTCAGTTACTAATTGTGATCATCCAATCGAGCATCTTTAGGCAAGGGCAGGGAACTGCCTAGGGCCCCCCAACACTTCTGGGGCCCCGAGCTGAAAACTAAAATATTTCTAAAATAATTGTCATAGCCAACATTATCCGACTCTGTCATAATAAAAGGAAATCATTGAGATGATATGAGACTGCTCATGTCAAAAAGATTCGGTCATCTCCCTGTAAATCTGCAGCAATGGAACATTCCGTCCGAAGAAAGTTAGCAAGCAGAGAGAGAGACTCTGCCATGAATTTGAAAATTAATTAAAAAAAGAATAAACAAAGAAAAATGTGTTGCAACGCTTCCAGAAGTGCAAGAAGAAAGACAAAACTAGAAAAGAATCGAAGGAACTCAAAAATAAGATAAAGAAAGTCAAGAAGGAAAAGGGACAGAAAAAAGAGAAAATGCAACAGAAGAGATAGGAAATTATCATTTTGAGAATGGATATCACTGAATTCCTACATTACTCACTATATATGAGTTACTTTTGTAGTGCCGTCCCAATCTGCAATTCCAAAATGTATTAAAAATTTCCAAGAAGTCTGAAAAACAGGTGTGTGTCTGTTAGGGAATATAGACCACAATGCATTGCGTTTGAACATCTTTTTTAAAAAAGTTTTTGAATGTAATTTTTTAATAAACCATTCACATTTTCATTATACAAACACAGTGGTTTCATATCCGGATTAGGGTGGGAATTCGGATACAGTCAATATCTTTTTAACTAATTTTCTTATGCCGCTCCACAGGATATTATTTTATGCCAAAATTCAAGCATTTTTATATTTTTTGGCTTCTTAAATAAAACCTGACAAATGAAAGAAATTCCATATGCTTCAGACTTTTTACCCTGTGTAAGAATAAGAAAATAAATAAACAATTAATACAACTGATGCGGAGGGCCCCATTTTATTGTTTACCTGGGACCCCCAAACTACTAAGTCCACCACTGCATCGCTATGGCTGGAAAGCTCCATTATTGCTCAGCATTTTTGTTGTAATATTAGGTATGGGAGTGTGAGCTAGTGGGAGAGAATGTAAACAGATGGATGACAAGAAGTAAGGACAGATTCACTGTTGCAATGGCCCCGCCCACAATTCAGAGGCAAATTTCAAATAAACTCCTGCCGCTCTGCAGAAACTATGTCCTAAAAAACAAAGCATTTTTTTGATTTCATTATTAAAAGACGACTGGGAACGCTTTTAAAATAGTTTTTAAAAATGACCAGTGAGACTTTAAATGTTTTAATAATTAACACGCTAATTAACACGATAAGATGACAAAAAACCTTAATATGTAACATAATATAATCTGTTATATGCTTTTTTTTTATTCTAGGCGATCAAAAAATTGTGAAAACAAAAACACTGGATTAACATGTCTTGTCATATTGTCTACTATTGACTGAAAGCAAAGCTGCATATAGAGTCTTTATAGGCAGACTGAATTACAGCACACACATGCATGCACATCGTGTGGGGTTTCATTTGGAGTCATGGAGGTCCGTACAGTAGGATGTCATTTCACTGTGAAAATATGAGCTTGGCATTAAAGGGGTACTTTCAGTGGGATTTCTTATATTCCTTTCATGATCTACTTAACAGCGGTGCTATTAAATATGAGCCCTTTTGAAGGCTTTCTTAATGGCGAGCAAGGGGTTTTACAGTCTCTTTGTATTTTTCTTGACAGCTACGCCAGCTGACACTTTGTGACATTATCCAAAACACTGCTCTAGCGCACCAGGTCCACTTTTATTGAGGCCACCTGGTCTCATATAGAAGAGCTAAAACCTCAAAGTGAGGCCTGGTTAGAATAAGAGGCAAATCGAAAAAAATCTTGCTAATCTGGATGAACAGGGGGAAAAAAAAAAGAAAACTAAATCTGTTTTTCATGTTTTACCTCTAAAACTGGTTGAGTCAGTTTTGCTGTCAACAAATTTTGGTAGAATTTTCTTTTATAAATATTATTTCCAGAGAAGATTCTGCATGCAAAACAATCAGCCAGTTCTCAGAAGAATCTCAAAAAGGCTCAAAAACTTGATTAGAAATTGGCTCGAGCTGCTTTAGAGACAAACATTTCTTTACTTGTGAAAACCATAAACCTTAGTATTGTTTTTTTTATATTTTTCAGGGGGAAAGTTTGACCATTTCTAGCTGTTTATTTATTATTATGAATATTTACAATTTTAAATTAATTTAATATGATTTTAATTTGTGTAATTCATCTGGAGCAGTCACAAAAACATGAAAATAGCATAAATCGTATTATTGGTTTTCTTTATTTAATCAATTCTGAGTTTGTTTTGTTTCTTGCATAAAAACTGTGGGTGTTATAATGAATTGATTAAATCTTGAATTGATCTATAACATACATTTTTTATCTTAATTAAATTTATTTCTTAAATTAATAGAAGTTGTTGTTGAATTTAGAATTTTTCATAAACCATAAGGGTTTGTAGGTTTGATCTTCAGCCATTTTGGAAATGAGGTTTAATATTTTTATTGTCTGGCATCCTCTAATTCTTTTTATTTGCTCTTTTTCCCTCTCAGGATGAGTTTTACCAGCAGTTGCAGGCCATCAGGCAGCCTTGGCATATTCCCAGTGACACAGACAGTGACATCCTGGAGCCTCCAGAACAGGATACGAGTGGGTCTTTGCACTTGCTTCCTTCATCTTTTTTCTAAATTGTTTTTCCAAACCTCTACATTTGCTTGTTTTATGATTTCTCTGCTCATCCAGGCTCCCATTAAAGCAGAAAGCAATTCTTCACAGTTTAGTTCAGTTTGCTGGTATGTGGTCAAAGCCTCTCTGGCGAATCCACAGCTCACAAATCATTCGCTTTAATGATTTTACCTTCCCGCATTTTTTTCTCGATGTCATTCTAGCACAATGAATTACAGCAGTATTAAAGCAGCAAAGGAAAAGTACTCATTGTAAACTTTTAAGATGGAACACAAGGGATGAAGGAATAACATATTTCACTGTTGGATGAAACGCTTCAGGGTTTCTAAAGGGGGAAGGTTGTTCTATAAAATCTCCTTTCCTGGCATCATGTATCTTAATCGAGGTTTAGATGATAGACACGGATGGCTCTTGCTGAACGCCGTAAACCCTGTTGAAGTAATGATCTGGCAGTGATACAGCCAAGTGGATTCCACTTGCTTCCAACTTGACAGAATTAGATCAGACCTCCTTGAACGTTGTGGGCTGTAAATCAAATGAATTCATGAGGCGGTATGCCCCGACGCTCAGAAACTCACCAAAGTAAAACTAAGTAGTTTTCAATTCATGGACGCCCCACTGAGGATGGGAGATTTATGCCGTTCTATTGCTGCTCAACATATAGCTAAGAAACTTTAAAATGTTTTCGAAAAATTTACGTCTGTTCCCGCTTTAAATGAAAAACGACTTGTATAAACATGGAGCATTTCGGAAAGCCTGCTGTGTGGAAAGTAGAAATATGAAAGAAGACATGAGAAACTGCAGAGAAGGCAATTTTATTGTCTAAATGTCAAGTGGAGCACCTGTCTTGACAGAAGCCAGGAACAAAAGGAGCAAAGACTAAAAATAAATAAAAGCGCTACAGAATTTCTGTTTTTGCAAGCAGGAAATTGCATAAAAACTAAATGAATTACAGCTTTACTTGTGCTACGGTCACAAATGAAAGTGCCACCACATGATGGGGAGGCATCAGCAGAATCTTCAAGATTTCATGCTCAATTTTTTTGAAAATTGTTGGCACAGCTGTATACACAAGTCTCTGAGTGGCTGTGGTGCCATCAACACTGTCATTAGTTTTGTGCAACATCAATGCCATCTCCCCAGTTGTCGCCAGATTGACGTCTTGTCATCACCCCCCTCGTTGAATGCCCACACTGCTACCGACTGCAATGGCAGTTGGATGGCAAGAGGGTGGCAGTCTGAAATCAGTCGATCATCAAACGATTTTAGGGATCTTGAAGACCCTCCCATCAGTCAATTATTGCGCTGCTGCCTTCCTGATATCTGCCTGTTATTACCACAATGTGACCTCCAACAGTGTCCAGGGAGCCAGTGACCAATGTCAAAAAACGTAAAATGTGAACTTTTTCTCAAAACCTCCATAGCGTGTAAAAATGCAGCTGTTGCCTCCTGATTACAAATCGCTGAATCAGTTGAAAAACTTGCATTGAGGACATCACGCGGTAGCATTTTGGGATATGCGACTGTAGTCTTAACAAAGGAAAATTTTAATATTTTGGCACGACAACATGCATGTCTTAGGAAGGCTCGACCTTTTTGGGAAACGTGGCTATTACAGGTGTTTTCACAGCTTGAAACAGAACCTTTTTGGATTTTAAGCCACGTATTATGATGAGAAAATATTTTTTTATTTAGACTTTAAATTAGTTTAAAATTTTCACATTGACTGATATAACCTCCAAAAAGAAACACTTAAGAAGATAAATAGAACTTTATTCAAATTATTACACAATTATGCATTACAAATGTCCCCAAAAATTCAAGTAAATCAATGGAGCAGGAAAAAAATGGTTCAACCCTCTTCGTGCCCAAAGGGTTTTGGGACAAAACTGTTGAAGAAATAAAGTTATTATGAGTACCGTTTACCTGATATTTTCAGGCAGAACCAGCACTAAAGTCTGATTGCTGCTCTAAATGCACCCAACATGTAAAAAAGAAACTTTTTTTGAAATTGCTAGAAAAGTAGTGTTTATAAAAGGCTGGTTTGAATCACTCCACTTGCAAAAAACGCAGGCCACCAACTCTTAAACTATGGACAAACTGGGCACGTAACGTGCGTAAATGCACATTTATCTCACTGTTGTTTACACTGGGCCAACAGGGATGGGCTACTCGTTTTTTTTTTTTTTTTTAATCTCCTATCTATCAGCACAAATCAGTCACATACACTTGGAAAGAGGGTTGGTACAAAATCTCAAAATGCTGCAAATCTCATGAATTTTACCCCAGACTTTTTCTTTCACAACTGTATTCCGAAAAATCAAAGACTTGGTGTCATATTACTCCAGTCGGGCACAATTTCCCTGATTGGTCAAAGTTTGACCTGGTTTAACTTTCAACGCACGTTTAATGTGTGTTGTATGTAGAAAACTATTGAAACTTGCATAACTACATGTGAACATGAACGTTTTTAACCCAGATGCCCATTAGTCCATATATGCCGGTTCTCATAGACCTTTTACTGAAAGTAGTTGCTTGAATGCACGTTGTTCAGGGTGGATTGCACAACTCCCTCATGGTACACCAAAGTGCCACTTTTCTTTCTGCTCTGCATTAAATAAATGGTAAATAAAACAAAGATGTATGATGAATATTCCATAAAAGTGAAACAACCTCAACAATATTATCATTTATACCTGCTAAAGTGAATTTAAACTGCATAATTAAAAAGGGGGCGGCTTTTTAAAGGATGTTACAAAACAAGAATTCCAGTCAAAAGGAAGATTAGACCGACATTTGGAGGGTCGTAGTTTGGTCAAATGTGTATCTTACACAATGAAGGGATATGTTTCCTAGTAGACCCTGGGGGGGCCTAATCTAATCCCTGGCAATGGTAATGGTGTGTTATGAAAGGGTATGAGGCACATATTGAACTAGACGTGGCCTGAAGAGTGAAGAGAGACGCTGACAGAAGAAAAGAGAGCCGACAGCCACAAGACGTGACAAAGCATCTCCTGGCGTGAGAGGAGGCCTGTAGGACTACTCAGTGAAATCTGGTCTGGATGTCTCCGTGTGAGTGCATTACAATGAGTCAGCGTGAGACAGCAAAGTTTTTCAGCGAAAAACGTGTCCCTTTCTTTAAAATCATCAGCGTGTGCCAAAACATTTTTCATAAAGACAGTTGGCACTCCACAAGTAAAAAAAAATGTCATTTTAAGGCAAAATTTCAAATAAACTTATTTGAGTATGTTTAAATGAGTCCTTCCAATAACTCATCAAATTAGCTTTTAAGAACTCTGATTAATGTCTTCTGGGCAGGATGTGAAAAATGAAAGACTCCTAAAACACGGGATCCACATCATTAGGACAAAGCAGAACATCAGCAGATGTGCCTGAGCTGAGAGCTAAATAATAGGGGAAAATCCATAACTATTTCCTGTTTTTCTATAAATCCTCCTCGATCCGTCAGCCACACATTCCACAATGGAGATGAAAGTTGTTCTCACTTGCTGTGTCAAAATCTAAACAAGGCATTCCTAAATGCTACATGGCTGATGCTTAAAGTGGAAATTAATGTCTCTTTCTTATTATAGGCAGACTTGTAAAGCTGTTTTTAATGTCCATAAGTGCTTTGTTTTGTTTATATGGCTGTAATCAGTAAAATATGTGACTTATACTGTATGAAAATGTAAATTAAAATGCGGTGTTTATCCCCAGAAAACACTGCCTTAGCGATAATTCCCCTTAATGTTGTAGTTGTTGCTTTCTTGAAAGTTACAAGAAAAAAATGCTGCAATTTTAAGCTCCTTTATGTTGACTAACCATGGCTGTTTTTCATATTTAATGTTGAGATGCATTGTGGGAACACGTTTCTTCTCACATAAATCTCAGAAAGAATTATCCAGTGTTCATTAAGAGCCATCATGCTGTCTTGTGTGACAGATTTTCTATACTTTTTTTTTTTTTTCTCTACGCAGGTGATTCAAGAAAAGTCAGCAAGAGATCTTTGTTTTCAGGTGAGATCATTTATTTTAGCTTAAATCCCAACCAAACCAAAAATCCTGCCTGGAATCATCAGCAAGTATTCTGCAATTATAACCGGCTCAAACAGAGAGAAGCTCAGTGACCTCATTCGTAGAAAGACACCGTCAAGCAACCACCGACGGATTACTCCTCACCGAGGTCTCCACCTTTATTTATGGTCCGTTTAATCACCGTCACAGGCTAAATAAAGGGCACAGCGGTTCTAAAATCTGATTGGCCAGCGCTGCCGTGTGTGTGTGGAGACGGGAGACTCTTGCCCAGTTCCATTAAGTCACTTGGGTTCAGAGTTTACACACAGCAGACAGCGTCAACATTTAGGGGAAAGTTACGGTGGCCGAGACGGCTCACATGATTGCAAAAGCCAAAACACAACGACAAAAGCCGAAACACAACGACAAAAGCCGAAACACGAAGACAAACGCCGAAACACGACGGCAAAAGCCGAATTACAACGGCGAAAGCCGAAACACGACGGCAAAAGCCGAAGCACGACGGCAAAAGCCGAAGCACGACGGCAAAAGCCGAAGCACGACGGCAAAAGCCGAAGCACACCGACGAAAGCCAAAACACAACGGCAAAAGCCGAAACACGACGGCAAAAGCCGAAGCACGACGGCAAAAGCCGAAGCACGACGGCAAAAGCCGAAGCACGACGGCAAAAGCCGGAGCACGACGGCAAAAGCCGGAGCACGACGGCAAAAGCCAAAGCACTCCAGCAAAAGCCAACACAAAACGGAAACGAATCAGAACGGAAGTGAATAATGGACTTTTTTTCTTAACCTTTCATTCAGTTTCAAGCTATTGGCGATTCTTGAGAGATACGTGATTTTGGTAAGGGATAGGTGAGGGTGGACGTTCGGTCTTGCCGCTTTTATTTCTTCTTTCAAAGCCTTCACGGAGAGGTTTCGGGGGAGAAAAAAAGGAGGGCGGAGGAGGGAAAACGTGATCTGGTTTTTTGTCTGCCATTCTTTCTTTTTTTACCTATTTTTTATTATTTTTAAATACCTTCCACGTTATCGCCAGTGTAAACCCTAATACTGGGGATCTATATATTGAGTTTAAACGTTTGGATACGCAAGCTGTGTGGTGGCCTAATGGGTAGCACACTTGGTTAGTGTCCCAAAGGGTGGGGGTTCGAGGCTTGCGGGAGTCATCTATCATTATATATTTTTTTTTCTGTAAAAAAAAAAAAAGTATCATACTGATTCTTACGTACATTTTAAGAATCAAAATAAATAAATACTTCTTGCAACATAATTCCAGGTAGTTTAGTCATTTTTGTTGCATGGGGTGCATGGCGAAAAGGGAATTTTGGCGCCGTGTGCCACAACCCCACCATCCTGAACTGAAACGACGTAACTGCCTGGAATCATGTTGCAAGAAGTATTTATTTATTTTGATTCTCAAAATGTACGTAAGAACCACGAATGATACATTTTTTTTTTTTTACAGAAAAAAAAATATAATGATAAATGACTCCCGCAAGCCTCGAACCCCCACCCTTTGGGACACTAACCAAGTGTGCTACCCATTAGGCCACCACACAGCTTGCGTATCCAAACGTTTAAACTCAATATATAGATCCCCAGTATTGGGGTTTACACTGGCGATAACGTGGAAGGTATTTAAAAGTAATAAAAAATAGGTAAAAAAAGAAAGAATGGCAGACAAAAAACCAGATCACGTTTTCCCTCCTCCGCCCTCCTTTTTTCTCCCCCGAAACCTCTCCGTGAAGGCTTTGAAAGAAGAAATAAAAGCGGCAAGACCGAACGTCCACCCTCACCTATCCCTTACCAAAATCACGTATCTCTCAAGAATCGCCAATAGCTTGAAACTGAATGAAAGGTTAAGAAAAAAAAGTCCATTATTCACTTCCGTTCTGATTCGTTTCCGTTTTGTGTTGGCTTTTGCTGGAGTGCTGTGGCTTTTGCCGTTGTGTTTTGGCTTTCGTCGGTGTGCTTCGGCTTTTGCCGTCGTGTTTCGGCTTTTGCCGTCGTGCTCCGGCTTTTGCCGTCGTGTTTCGGCTTTCGCCGTCGTGCTTCGGCTTTTGCCGTCGTGTTTCGGCTTTCGCCGTTGTGCTTCGGCTTTTGCCGTCGTGTTTCGGCGTTTGTCTTCGTGTTTCGGCTTTTGTCGTTGTGTTTTGGCTTTTGCCGTTGTGTTGTGGCTTTTGCAATCATGTGAGCCGTCTCGGCCACCGTAGGAAAGTCTGTTTGGTTTGAGGTTGTCTGTAGTTCTCCTTGTGGCTCCAGAGGTGCCCACAGCTCCCAGTATCAGCGTGCCAGTCCTGGAGGGAGATCTGAGAGCAGGCTGCTGATGATGTTTGGCTATCAGTGAGGCAAGAGCATTGCCACGGTAACCAAACGGAGACCTCACTGCCGTCCCAGAAGTCTCCCGTGTCGTGAAATATGGGGATTGGAACCTCCACTGGGCAGAATTAAGCCTCATTTTCCACCTCATGTTTGTCTGTGACATGTTCAGATATTAAATGACTGTTTCATAGTAATTGCCACAGCTTTTATTTCTATTTGCGGTTAAATGTGTCTGATTTTGGTTCCTAGGAAACTGATGTTTTTGTCTTTTTTTTCTTACAGGCCTGTAGTGATGAGGAGCAGAGATTCAACCAAACTATTATGCAAACCACTGGACATTTTGAATATGTGTACGGAGATAAATATTTTTCTAATTCATGAATGAAAAGAAGAAACACAACAAGATTGTATACTTTTTTACAGATATTTCATAGGCATTGTTCTGCAACTATATAATGAAATTGTATAAAATTAATTGAGAATATGGAATACACAGTTTATTTATTTTTTTCTTCACGGCATGCTGTTGAATTTATTCATGGAGTTGAGAAAAACATGCATTTTGCCCCTCTTTTCTAGCCCAAGAGCAGCACACCAATATTGAACAATTCCTATTGGCACACACTGTTAAAAAAAGGGTTTTCAGATAGATGCAAAGTAAAGTTGTTAGGAGAACTCATGGAATGCTGTTTTGTTTATTAAACTCATTTGATAAAAACTGATTCTTTTTGGGGTTTTTTTTTTTTTACTTTAATGTCACTGAACTAATGTTATCCTTCTTTTAATCTCTTAATTGTTTGAACATAAAAACACCGAGGAGAGGAGTGCAAACACTTTCACAGCTCTAATTCATAAAAAGATGGAAAATATTCCGCATTTCTACTTTTGGCAGAAAAAAATGACAAATTTATAAGATGAAAGTAGTAAATTTTATTGTGCACTGAAAATATTATGCTTGTCTTAATCTGTTTTCCACCAAAAATGTTCCTAATCCCATATAAATTTTAGTGCGTAGACCAAAATAGATAGCTTTGGTGGTCCGTTTAAAAAGTACTCTATGTTAAAATGAAGAATTCTATCCAGGTTTCTCCACTATGTGTATATGTGTTTGTGTTTCGGCCTGAAGTCGAAGCAGAAGAGTTCCGTGTGCTTTAGCTGAACACAGAACTATACTTTTACTACTAAAAATACAAATGGGGGTTATATGCAGACTCATCTGGTACAACACTCCTTGATTCTAGAAGTATCTTTGAAGAAAATCCAACTTAATTTTAGTTTTTGTTTATGGAGGAATAAAAAAATAATTTCAGTATTTTTTGCCAGAAACATTTTTTTTAATAACTGCATTCATTGCAACCTGGAAAAACAACAACCAAAAACACAAAGTTTGAAGATCTTTAAGTCACGTCTCCTTCAAAGTGGCACAGTAGAGAATCCTCCAGTACCTTCTTTTTTAGGTCTGGTCCTAATGCTGTGGTCACACTGAACATGGTAAATGGTGTATAGCACTTTTCTACCTTCTTTAGAGGCCCAAAGTGCTTTGCAGCCACATTCACATACCGATTGTAGCTCTGTTATCAAACACTGGCCAACATCTTACCAGAGGCAAGGTGGAGTTCAGTGTCTTTCCCAAGGACACTTTGACACATGGTCAGGCAGGGTGGGGATTGAACTTGGAATCTTCCGATTGGAGGTTGACCGCCCTACCACTACTCCACAGCCTGTGACACATGTATAAGAACGTGCATTCTTGAATACTTTCAGCATATGATTTTTACACAGAACTAGCACTATCCAATACCAGCGCCACCTACTAGAAGTTTGGTGTGAATGTCAAATCTGTGTCGATCTTGTAAATCTTAGTCTACACTTTTTGTTTCACAACTCTATTCCAATTTGATTCCATATGATTTCAGTCAGGCACACATTGCCTCTACAGTATTCATTTCTCATCCATAATCTATTTTCAAATTTTTTGGCATATGACCTGGTAAGGACACCATCCATACGCCAGTTCTAAATCAGAGTTCCTGATTGGTCAAAGCCAACTGGATTAATTTTCAGCACTTATTTAATTTGTACATAGAACCCAAAAACACTTAAAAACTTGTGACACATGAATGCAAAGTTTTGAACACAGAAACCCAAGACATGCTTCCATGTTCTATGGCTATGTAAACTGTATGCATAGAAATAAGCATAGAAAGTCTAGACTCGTTTGCATAGACTTTTCATTGAAAGTGGCCGCTTGAACTCTCATTGCAGAGGCCAGTGTGAACGTGGCTTAGTGCTCTAAGGTTTTCTGGTGTTAAAGGTTCAAGATGTATTTCTTTAATAAATTTGCCAAATCGCTACATGGTGGTGTAGTAGTAAGCACTCTCACATTTGCTTAAGCCCATCCTTGGTCCTTTCTGTGTGGAGTTGGCATGTTCTCTTCATGCATGTACAGGTTTTCTAGGCAGGAGAGACTCCAGGGCACCATGGGATTTAGTGAGTTTAGAAGATGGATGGTAAAACTGACCAAAAGTCTTGTACAGACGCATTCTAGAAATGCCAATTGTGAGAGTTACATAGAGCTGGATCTCAAAAAATACAAGAACTCCGATAGGTCCCATTTTCCCTTTCAGGCAACTCTGACTCATACTCAATGAATTTCTAAGAACTTTGCTCTTTTGCGAGGGTGATCCTTCTTTTACGGTCTTTTCTTACAGCTTTTAAATGTGTCTTTTTTTTCTATTGTGCTTTTCCCGACCTTTTCCCACACACACTCCTTTCAAATTTGCTTTGCACTCACACAGAGGTGTTGACAGAGGCACAGAAATCTGTTCTGAGCACGACTCCTGTCTTTTCCCGGGCACGTGTCTGTTAAATTGTGGTCGTCTCTAGGTTACAAAGGCAACATCGGCTCTGGAGAGCCACAAAACTTTGTTGGATACAGTTGAATCCCCACATTCAGAGCGCACTGAGTTTTGTGGTGAGGCACACCATAGCCGTGCCTTTATGAAGCAGTCCCTCTGGATGTGGTCAGCGATCCACTCGCATATCCAATGTCCTTCTCTCAGGCTTGTCACACAAACAAATGTGTGACAAGACTCATTACCAAAGACTCTATCGTGTCATGTTGCACACATTGTGTTCAGAAGAAAGGGATGTGGTGAGACAAATTTTAACAGATGACTAACAGTGATGCTATGAAATTGTTTCTACAACACTATGAACAATATTTACTGTAGGAAGAAGAGAATTTTACTCTTTTCATTGTGCTGGAACGCATTGGAGAATGTGATGGCTCTTTGTTCTTGCCACAAAGATTACCAGGATGTCAGCTCTGTTTTGCAGTCAACATATCTGAGTTCATGTTTTTATTTGCTATGTCAGCTCTCAGAGCTCTGGATTATTGCAAGACAGATGGGGAGATGAAGACCTTGATTAGCTCCAAAGTTGCACACAAAAGCAGTGAATGGATGCCTTTTCTTTAGTTGTTTGTGTAAGTCCCCACATGTTATTTTGAAGTAGTTGAGACACATCATTTTCTATACGGTATTCTATTTCAGGTTGAACTTATAAAATGTTACTATTATGACATTTTAGAAAAATGATAGAGTGTGTAATTGTTTGATTGCTGCTTGTATCTTTATGGCCCCGATTTGGCTCCATACATCAGTAACATGTGCCATGTTTGAGAGGCAAAAAAAAGAGATCAAGTTGCAATTTATTAATTCCAAATCTCTTGGGAATAGGCCTCAGCATCTTTTTAGGGTTCATGCACTGCACCAAGCACTTTCAAACCAACTATCAGGGCCACCCAGAAAGGGAGGCAGACATCACTCCACTTACAGGGAGAGCTGGACCACCATCAATGGTCAGCAGAATGACCCCCGTCTTGATTTACAATTGAGCCGGCCGGGATTTATCCTGACGTACAGCACAAATAAATCTATGTGAATGGGTGGTATGCTTTGAGTGAATGTAGACTTCAGTGTGCTCCAATATGGTGAGAATGGGTTATATGTGGAAAAATAGCGGTGGGGGCGGGGGTGACATAAATGCACCGCAGACAACGTGTAGGTTTGCGGAACTGCTACATAGTAGAAAAATGATCCTAGTGGTTTAAATGGAGCTATATATATGAAAGACTTGTCATATAATTTCAGCCGGGCACAAACTGCAATCATTAGTTTTCCAATCAATTTAATTCTGTTAAAGAAAGAGAATGCTATCCACAAGTCACAATCAAATCCTGATTGGTCAACGTTCAACCTCTTTAAACGTGCGTTTAAATCAGTTGTGTCAAACATCCGGCCCGCCAGATGGTTTATTCTGACCCAGTCATGAAGAGAAACAAATACAAGGATGTTGAAAAGAAAAAAGCAAGTTTCTAGCCCATTCCTATGATGAGTTATGGTTATTTAAAGAAATGCCTGCAATGCGCAATTTCGCCACTAGGGGAAGCAATGGAAAATACTAACATAAGAGATGAAGAAATAAACAGCACTTCTGTGCGAGCGCATGTCATGTTTGGGTAGTCTGTTTAGTTGCTATAAAAATGATCAAGTGTGAAACCACAATTACCAGAAAGTCGTCAAAAATCAATCAATTTTATTCCGTCAATTAATTGTATTTATCATGTACTTGAATTGCATTGCAATGCAGTAGTGAAAAGATAATAATAATGATAGCTCTAATAATAATAGGTGATTTGGCTACTAGGTTACCAATTGAGAAAAAAAATGAAACAAAAACAAAACTACGGATAACAAGTTGACCATTGGTTGTTTAGTTGTTATGATACTGGTCCGGCCCACTTGAGATCAGACGTGTTGAATCTGAACCAAAATGACTTTGACACCCCTGGTTTAAAGACTGCATGTTTCGTACTTAGAGCACAAAAACAGTCGTAGAAACTTGTGTATTACTAATGAACTACTGCTGCTCTGCAGAAAACATGTTCTAGAATAATTAAAAGACCACTCGGAATGTATAAAAAAGAATCAAAAGATAATTGGAGTGGGAATAAGTCATCGACATTATCCTTGTTATTAAGTATATTTACTATATATTTTGGTCTGACTTTTCTGGACAAAAAGAAATCGGTGTGTATTGTGACCTCGCCTGTCCTCTATTAGTTACAGTTCACACTGGGACAAGAAAATCAGCTTTTTTTCAATTTTCTGAACTCAAATTGGATATTAGCCAGTTCTGAAACAGTATAAGATTGGCTTTGGTCCTTCCCCCAGAGTTGGCAGCGACACTTGTTGTTTTCCTAGTCCTCTTGGCTTTCTCAATTGGCAGAGATCCATTTGTAGAACCCACAATGTTGGTTTCATCTGCAGTTTGACTTGGTATTGTTTGCCTTGTGTAGCAGTGATGGTATCAGCCCAAACAGACGAGGCAGCAGAATGATGAATGCAAACACGCAGCACGTCTCACTGACTTGCCTGCATAATTTACTGTTTACAACCCACACCTGCTGTTTGGATAGTCTTCTTCCTCCTCTTTGATTGTATCTCTAAGCATAATCATTTACAGTTCAAAGATTTTTACCTCATGTTATCCTACTGTTGAGACTTGCTTTAAACCTGGTTTAACCTTTTAGAGATTCCAAATGAAACTTACTGTTTGGCAGCCTCAAAGACAAGTAAACACACCTTAAAGCTTTTATAATAAGAAACCAAGAATTTAATGTAAAAAAAAAATTAAAGGACCCTAAGTAAAATTCCAATTGTTTTTCTATTTTATTTTATTTTTTATGATGTTTTAAAATAATTATGAATAGCCTATCTTACCATTATGTTCGTTAAGGGCAGTATGCGTTTTAGGGTCCCAGTATTGAATTTTACACATTTTATTAAAGCATATAGTTAAAAAACCTAATGCAGGAATTTATGTTGATTTAAACTGTAATAAATTACTTCCATCTTTATTTATTTTTTTTTTAATTGCAAGTAATGTAGTTTAACACAGCAAGCCTTTAGCATTCCACAGAGATTTGTATTGGGACCTGGTTTGCCACATAATAATGGATTTATGTTGACTTTAAATAGATATAGATATGAATATATAGATACTGTAGAGATAGAGATATAGACATGCATGTTTGTGTGTTTGTAATTAGGTAAAATCCCTCTAACCTTAGAGTAACCTAAATTAAAATTATCTAAGCTTCACGTGAATTACTGTTGAAAAGATTTTAAGAGAATGACCTTGGAATTAAGAAAATAATAAGAAAAGCCTTTTCTTGTGTAAAGTAAACAAAAATCATTTAGCTTTGCGCTTACTAGGGGCGCTTACCGTTAAGCTATTCCCTTTACAATAATAGCTGCCTCTATACCGTAAATCCCTGACTTTACATTTAATCACAAATACATGTTTTTCAGAGTTTTTGTTTTTTACTTTACATAATTTTCTATTTACAGAGTTTACAATACAAAGCATTAAAGCTCTTCAAGTTTAAGAAGTTTAAGAATTTAAGAACGTGTTGTTGAATGAGACTTTTCTGTCTGTCTGGACTGACTGGCCTGTCCATCATTACCGTCTTCTGACATCATAATTACTGCTCTTGTATTGCAATCTACCTTTTTGTTAGGGAAAAAAAGAACTGAATAAATCCTGTAAAGTAGTCTTCAAATTTGTTTCGCAAAATACCTAAAAATGTAAAGCAGTGATGTTTGTCAGGCATGACATCAATGTAATTCCCTGTTTTTTTTGTAGGTGAAACTGGAGGAACACAGCAGCAATAGTGTGGCTTTTCGTCTTCTTTTTTTTTTTTTTTAAGTAAAATTAAATATATAAACATTGCGCGTTAAAGGCTAATAAACGTGACACAGTAAAAGCTTCCCTTTCAGCCTCTGTCTTATTCCAGGTCAAGTCTAATAGAAAATGACAGGTCTCTGTGTGCATCATAACTCACAGAGTCTGTCTTCTCTGTTCTCATCTTGTTGCACTCACACAGCTGGGCTGAAATAGCATTTGGCCCCCTTCTCTCCAACGTTGTAAAGCAGGAGATATCCATCATATTTGTGTAGAGAGTTCATGCTGTTGTGCTTGGCCCAGACCTCTGGAGTGCTGAAGGACATATTGTCTGTATTAAACAAGTGCGTAACTGTTTCCAGCTCTATAGTTCTCTTGACATTTTCCGCTGTTTTGCAGATAAATATATATTATTAATTGTATTTATAGGCTTTGGTTCTTTGTGCTGATTAAATGTCAGGTTTCTGATAAACATTTTAGGTGTTGGGAAAAGAAGTTCTTAAGTCTGCTGGAACATCACTATCTTGTGTCATGTTGTTTTAAGGAAAATCTAGAAGGATTACATCGTAGATGGACTATCTTGTTTTTTTCTTCTCTGACTGTGAGTCAGACGTTTGACTAAAAGAGAAGTTGGAGCCGTGACAACGTAAAGGTTAAATGTGACGCTTGATCATATGAGAACGGTAGTCTGAGCTGTCCTGTGTGGATCTCCATTCTCTTTCACACAGACTAATTTATGGTTCTTCTCCCCAACCGTGATGTGGTCATTTTTCCAGACGCTTGGGGATCATTTCAAAGGCTGGGCTCTGTGTGTGTGTGTAACCATGTGTTGCACACTGCAAGACATTGTGGTGGGTTCAGCTCAGACCTGGATCAGATGACTCATCCAAACTTAGTGCCTTTAGGTGTCTAGGGAATCTTTATGTGTGTATTATGTTATTAATCTCTACACGTGCAAGGATCTAATTTTGCTCTGGTGGCGAGCCATGCGCTGGAAATGTTTTCGTTTGATGGAGTGCAAGTTTCTACCCAAGTCTGAATTTAATTGAGACAAAATATAGTTGCCGAGAAACAAAGAACGTGTTAACCTGATCGTATTTATACTCGCTGTCAAACTTCTTTGTGTTTCCTCCACCAAAGGTCCTTCAGGCTCTGTGGAACAAATGTACTGCTGCAGTAAATCTCCGTCATTCTTTCTATCGTTGGCTCTTTTTATGCGAGAAATCTGTTCTGATCAAGTTTTTTTCTTTGCTTACGTATAAAGTTATTGTTAATCTTCTTTACAAAGTAGTGACTTTTCAAAAATGTTTTAATTTTACCTTTTGTAACAAGTAAAACGAATACAATAGATTATTTTGATTTTTGGCATTGATTTGTAGAAGACAGTGTTTCTTTTGTAGTTTATTCTATTTTTTTCAGTTTTATGCTACAGATGTGTTGTAGACTTTTCATTAAAAATTTTAAGTTATTGCTTCTTCTTGTGCAGAATTACCAGAGACCTCTACTCATAAGTTGGTTAACCTTTATCCTTATCCCCAATGCAGTCACTCTGCTTAATTTTCAGTGGCACTTAAGTAAATTGTACGTATGTGAATTCTGTGATTTTAAGGATCTCTACGACTTCTGATTGTCCATATATTTATTAACTTTTTAGCTTTTTAAATTTTATCAATTGAATCGAATTTTAATATGTTCTGCAGTGTTGAAAGACAAATTTCTGTTCATTCAGACAATAAAGTCTACCTCTCTCTCTCTCTCTATCTAATATGTAATATTTGCAAAAAAAAAAGAAGTCTTGGACTGGTAGGTCTACAATTATTAATAATAATTACATTAATGCTAATAATTAATTAATAATAATTGTAACTACATTACACTGAACTACAGAAATCTTCTTCACTTCATTTCTCACATTTTGTTGCAGTGAAACCACAGGCGACTAATAAAACACGTAAACTTGTGTAAACACTTGGAAATTGATCAAAGCACAATGACAAGAGCGTAAATATTGTTGGTAAATGAGTGAATTTTTACGGAGGCATAAAGCAACTGTAGATATTCACTTTTTTTTCAATTTATTGAAAGCAAAGGCAAAAATACCTCAGTTAAGAGTAGATTATTTCCTGTTATGATCTGCTCTCCACTGCCCTAGTGCCAATGAGTTACCTGTTTACACACCTCTGTATGTAGGCGACTATACAATGTACTTTTCCTCCTGGTCATGTGTTGCAATTAAAGAGGTGGTGCTAAAAAATTTGATTGCCCTTGAATGGCCCCTGTGTTTTAATTTTGTGGATTTTACAAAGGGATCATGTTTGTGCTAGCTTGATTCATTTGAAAATGTATATGTGAGTTGATAAAAGTGAAGGAACAAGGAGTAAATTGCTTTTAAAATTGGGAAATGAGTAAAGTAATTTATTTACAATTTCATCCAGAATTTATAGTAAAGTAATCTTTTCTTTCTATGGCACACCTGAAGGATTTCTCCAACATAACTCTTGCACCTGTTCTTGATTCACAATCATTTGAAAAAAAAAAATCTCAGAAATGATTTCCTGACTCTTGTGTAAAAATGCTAAAGGAACCTGTTAAAAATATGAAAAACACAATTTTCATGGGACTAGGTCTTTTAACTCTTTAACACATAAGGGGTCATCTGTGACGCTCAAACACAAAATCTTTAACATTCTGTAACTTTTCAACCGTTAACACGATCAACGTCATTCCAGTAGATACTGAAAGAAAAAAGTGGCGCAAGCAATAAATCATAGAATATAAACACTGGAGCTCTGCTGTTAAAGGGTTTAAGAAGGTATTTTCTCTCTGAGTGCATTTTTACTCTTGTCTAAATGCTTTTTAGACAAACTGATCTTCGCTCATCCTAAAGTCTCAAAGTACATTTGATTTAAAGCTATAAAATTATAAACAAAGAGAAGCAATAAAGTTTTATATCCATGTGTATACATTTGTAATGCTTTTTTTTCAGACTATTTGAATCAAAATAGCTCAAGTAATTCAACGGATCAGTCCTCTGCTTTGTGGCCCAAGTGTCCAACTCTGAAAGTGTTAGAAAGCTGTCTTTGGTTTTCAGATGTTGGACAGTCAATATCAAAGCAAAGAACAGAAGAACTTAAAAAAAAAAAATGCACACATGTCCTTTAATTTATGGTGCTGCTGTCCTGGTATGTTCAGTTGCAGAGAGTTATGGCTATGATACCAAGTTTTTACTTCATCAGATTACAGCAGAATGAACAGATTGTTGGAGCAGGTATTCTTAGCTGTATGGATGCATCTAAATTGCATTACATATATCATAAACGTAACTTTCTGTGAGTCATTATGTTGTTAAATTCTTTTGAAGTCGCTTCTTTGGCATCATTAGGGGAAAAAAAACACAATGGTGATTTTTTAGAAAGAAAGCTGGATATCTCTCTTGAATGGATCTTTTTCCATAGAAGGTGATAAAAGTCCAAATATTGTTAAAAGTTTGCCTGTTTCCTCTTTTCTTCCCTGCTTCTTCGCCTGAAAATACATTTTAAAAATCGTCATTTGTCCCACTATAAAAGTTTTTAGAAAAGATTATACTTTTTTAAAAGTAACTTTGGAGAGTTGCAGGGTTTTAAGATGCTAAAGACTTTTATAGCATGTAATGTAAACTTTGCAACAATGCAGTGTGAACTGGAACTATTTGGGAGCCATGATATGGTTGTTTGGATTTGCCTGAATGGAAGTGGAATGGACAGCCTGGAACATTAACACGGCACATTTGTTGTGATGGAGTTTGTCATGATTTGTTTAGGATGTTGTAAGTATCAAGATTCAAAGATTAGCTTCATGCTTTTCCACAGCTGTGAGTCATAAATGTTTTTTTTTTATTTTGCTGTGGCTACACAAAGTGCTTTCCGTCTTCCAGTTTTTGATGTTCAGATTCCCGAATAAAATGTTCTTGCAGTCGTCCCAGAACATCTTTTTCACTGAGTTCACTCTGAAGTCACCTTCATCGTATTTATTCTTTTTTTTTTTTCATTTAATACAGGCCTGTTTTCATCTTCATGGAATGTTTGTCCAAATTGGCTCCTTCAGCAACCTTTCACTAAATCCTTTTGAATTACAGAAACTCGGTCAACTCCAAAGAGAGGTTTTGCGTCAGAAGGTGAGGGAGCAAATGGGCCACCTCTTCTCCTGGTTTTGGAACAATGCTGCAGCCACACAGTGTTTAGTCTCCTTTTAAGTAGAGACTACTTAAATTTAGAGCAGATGTGCTTCTATTCTTGCATCTTTTGTAACCCAAAAGTACGATTTGTACAGGAGTGCACACATTGAGTTTAGAAAAACACTGTTGGTGCTGGAAAAAAGCTATTTGAGTTTGGGATTTTCTTTGACTGAATAAAAACTGTTTTTAAAAAATACAAATTTGTGGTCATTCCAAAGAAAAGTTATGGAAGCCAAACATGTCCTGCCCTAATTTTTTTGTGAGTGTTTTCTCATGATTACGAGATCCACTATGTCGTTATTACATAAACGAGATAATGGAGAAAATATATCTTAAAACCTATGAATACAGTTTGAATTCAATTCAACTTTATTTATATAGCCCAATATAACAAAAACAATTGCCTCGTCGGGCTTCATGCCAGTAATTTTACAGAAGTCAAAGGTCGGTCATAAAATTTAAATAGCTAATTTTTTTAACTAAACGGACTAAATAAAACTGGTTATCCTTGCCCTCCCAGTGAATGGCAGAACCCAGAACTGACGAGTGTCTCTGCATCATGTGTTCACTGAGCACTGGACATTAGCAGACCCAAACAGCCACTCTGCCAAATTCTCTCTACTACAATACTTTTGTCATTTTTATACAATCCACAGCCAAACAAAGCAGTTTTTGAGAAAAAATGTCGACACTATTGAATTAATCAAATATAAATGGATCAGTAATTCTGGTGTTTGACATTTTCTCTGACAAATCGCTTTGTTTAGCTGCAGATTGCAGAAAAATATATTATAGAGGACTGAGTTGAGCTGTTTGGATCCGCTAATGAACGGCGCTCAGTGAACGCACCATGCTGAGACGCTAGTCGGCCCTGGGTTTAGGAAAATGAAGGGAGGGGGCGGGTACATGAGATGTTTGAGGACTGTAGATCCACTGATAAAGTGAGAAAACAAATGTTGTTTTCTCGGGATGACGACATAGTGGATCTCCTTTTTGTGAGAAAACGTTAACGGAAATTAGGGAAGCCCGTTTTCTGCCTACGTGAAAAGTCAATATTGATAGAAAAAAATATCACTTGGATCTAAACAAAAAAACTTTTTTTTTTTTTTAAGTTTACTTAAATACATATTTGATCTAATCTGATGAAAATGTGTTTTTTTTTTTTTACATTTTTCTTGTGGAATTTTTCTCATGAATTAAAGAACTATAAAGAAAATTAAAATTTAATTTGCGTTGCAAAGTATTTCTTTATTCAGAAGCTATAACTGCAAGCCTCAAGCTCCCTGATGCATCCGCTTCCTTTTGTTACATGTACATCTTTGTTTTCAGATTTGAGCCTCTACTGTCATGTTAAGTTGGGAATGTAAGAGACTGTAAACAAGCGGGATAGCATGTAAACAAATGGATTATGGGGAATGGGGCAGGCTTACTTCACACCAACACTGCTGCTCTCAACTTAAGAGTGAATTTCTATTTAACTACTGTTACTCTGCAGAAAGTATGTCCTGGAAAATGATACAGGTTTAATTTTAAAAATATACTGTAATTAAAAGACCCCTGGGAATGTTTTTACAATAAATGGAAATGGGATTTTAAACATCTATTTTCCCTTTTTAACTTTGCTCACAGTAACTCACCACTAAAGTAAATCCAACTTTTATGTGTATAAATTAGAATACAAATCCTTTTTTAAAGCATTTTTAACATTGATATATAGCTCTGTTGATGAAAACTTGCATATAACACATCACAGGATTCGGTTTAAGCTCTCTGGGCTCCATGATAAAGAAACATTTATCTACTGGTCATGAAGTTTCCTGTAGAATCCCCTTTAAATTGTGTTATACATTCATGTCAAGCTTTGGCTCCTACAGTAAAGGAATCTAGAGCAATCATTAATAACCACGAGCTTTTAGTGTTTCTCCATGATGTCAGTGACGAGTTAGCTCATAGTTGGACTAAACGTAGAAATGTAAGACATAGAAGTTTATTGGACTTTAACATCATGACAAAACAATGGATATTTTGGACTGAAATGAGCTACTTTGATTTACGTCCACAAAGCTGAGACGTGTCCAGGATTTGCCAGCAGCTTGGAGGGAGAAAAAGAAAGATGCAACTTGGGGAGAAAACAGGGGAGTATGAAAGTTGATAAATGTATTCTTTCGGCAGCTGGGATCTTCTTACCTCAGATGAACCAGGAGTTTCGATTCATCAGAAAGGAGACATGTGTCATCCTTCCACAAGAGGGCACAGCTGGGGCTGGTGTATATGGTACATTTTGGGGGGGGTTGTAAAACCTTAAAAAAAGTCTTACGGTGTCACGGTGTGTGACAAGATGAGCTTAGTAGTCCTAAAGTAATTATCCGATTTGTTTTTGTTTTCTTCAAAGACATACTCCAATGAAAATAGTTTTTTAACATGTTCATGTTGCATTTTTCTCATAATGGAGGACATATAAAAAGAAAAAAAAATATTTTTGAGTATTGATTTGACCTACAAATGGCATCAAAAGATGATTGGAGTGGGACTTTAAATATTTGGTGAGTTGTTTGGCAGAATGTGAATATTTTACTTGCAGTTTCGTCACTTAACCAGAGAATTTGAACTGAGCTCAACGTTTCTTCTGAGTTTATGTGTAGGCTCTTTGTTCCAGAGTACCATGTACGTCTGGCCGAGAGTGGCCCTATAAAGCGATCACAATAATCACCTGCTCTTATGTCCTGGTTGTCAGTTGTTGACACGAAATAGCAGCCAGACTTTGATTTACTAGAACATGTGGTCTGCTGTTTGTCCTTGCAGTTGGTGTGCTGTTACAGAGCCTCCGAGGCTCACGAGGCCGCCCCATATGGTGCAAAAAACATCTGAATTGACCCCACTGTGTTTGAAGTTTGCTTTGGAAGAACGACTGAGTGTAGCGGCTTTTTTAGAGATGGGAACATCTTTATTGACCTGTCATTTAAACTGTTTCTCCTTGCAATTGTTAAAGCAACAACCTCTTGTAACTAATTTGATTTAACAACAATGTCATGTTTATTTTTATTTTAATTGAGATCTAGGGCTTGTTCTATAGCAGACAGATGGTGAGAATCCCGTTTATCTTGTGTTGAGCAACGACCCGCACCGTAGTGTGGTGCAGTTTGTGTTGTCCACTTTGGATGTCAGGACTAAACTGAAGTGAGTTTATGTTCACACAAAAAGAATTATTTGTCCCATCTGTCCAAGCAAACTGCTCGATTGAAGCCTCGACTTTCCCATCCCATCACTCTGTGTCTGCCTGACACGCATTTGAAAGAGGAATTGCGCTTTGATCTGAGCAGAAGAGAGTATTTGAATTAAACTGTTTAAAATGAAAAAGTGAACAAATTGTTCACCCACTTTGTTTATTTTTGGCTGGATAAAATTTCTAAAGGTCACATAAATTTAGCCCTGCCTCAGTCAGTGACAGTTTGACAGAGATCAGGTTTCTAAAGCTTCTTAGTTTGGCATCCATGATTACAAATGAGACCTTATAATCAAAAGTTTTTTTTTTTAATTTAAAGTCTGACTTCATCTATATTTTTTTCTAATGTAAAAGTGTTCTCAGTCGTCTTTCAACTACAACTATGCCATTTTCAGCCAAAATAAATTAAAATAAAATAAAAATCTGTAGTTTTTTTAAGACATCGGCCTCGCCTCCACTGAGCATTTGTTATGGTACGGTTAATTCTGGAGAGAAGTTCCACTTAATTTAAAGAGTACACAGGAAACTGCAAAAACCTGAATGCTTACAAATGTTATCTTAAATAAGCATTGTATTGTCATCACTTTCTACCAATCAACGAGCGGCTACAGTTGCTTCGCCCCACCTGTTCCATTCCATTTTTACTTACAACCTTACAACCCATGGAGTTCCTCCAAGAGATATGGTTCAGCACTGTTTAATGGGTCAATTTTACAATGTAAATGCTCAAATATTAGACCATACCGGACTGCTCCATGGCAAACGAGGCTATATTTTTTGCAAGAGCTTATTAGAAATTCCCCCCTGAGTTGTGGGCGGGACTTTTGTCCCAGAAGTTAACCATCGGTAACATCACCATCAGCCCTACATTTATACTATCTTTCGCTAACGTATAGCACTTCACGAACCCAAGCTAACGTTAGCGTAGCAAAAACAAACATCAGGTAATATTCAGAGCTATCCAGCCGTACATTTTTGAGGCAGATGGCAACTCGGACAGGGAAAATGCAGACAATAATGGATCTATTTGTCTGCAAGTCCTTGCAGAATTGTAGGGAGTTATGGGTGGGGGACTTTGACCCGCCCATCACGGTTGCTGCATCACAAGCCTGAGCTTTTTCAAACTGCAGATTTTCAACTGCTCATTCTCATTATCTTAATCTTGATATATTTTATACATCATGAGAAAAATGGTACAAGAACAAGTTTAAAACACCAAAAACACTATTTTCATTGGGGTAAGTCTTTAACTAATGTGTATTTGCAGTTCTCAAATGCATGCCGAGACAGCAGAGACGTTTTCAGAGCTCCAGAGTTTAAGCTTTTGTATTTATACACAGAGGCTTTAAACTATCCACTGTCTGCCTTTTTGCGGGATGTTTAGAAAGCCGTGTTTCATCCTGCTTTCATCTCCAGGATTTTTTCCCATTCATTCCAGTGACACAAAGGAGCAGGAAGTCTAGTTCTGTATGTGACTCTTAGAATGTTTATCTCTCTCACTCGAGGAGAGGGTGTTGGGTCGGCTGTCAAGAACTTTGATTTGTGTTTGTGTGTGTTAACGCCGATGGTTTGCCAGTGTGAAGTGAAAAGGGTTGCCAGGGTGGTGAAAGCATGCTGTTTGCTCATGTCCAGACCTGTAGAATGAATGAGAACACAGATGGGGTTTCTCTCTGGTGGACCTATCCTCTCTGTGTTTGAAGAGATGGGGAAACCAAAGCTAAGAATGGACAGGCATCCTGTTGAATGAAGAAAGACTTAAGCTTTTAGACTAGACGGTGTGAATGGAGGTGGGGGGACAGCAGTGAAAGTGGAGGTTTTGTTAGGATAAGATCCGTACGTCATCTCTGTCACCCAATGTTCTGCTCCTGAAGAACAGGGGGGGTGCACAGTTTACACATGGGCATTACAAACCCACACCCAGGGAGATTGTGTTTTTGGTGTTTTAACATGTCTTTGCAGCATTTCTCTTATGATGGTGGACACGTGTTAAGAAAATTAAGATTAAAATTGCATTTCTGACCTTTTTTTAAAAAAAAAAATTCAGATTGTTGTGAATCATAAACAGACGAAAAAGGGCAATTGGAAAAAAGAGTGTATTTATGACGTAAAAATACGCTGGGGGGTTCATTAATTGGATTTAGTCTACATCGCCTCCATCATAAGATTTACACAGGAGTTACATGCCAGTGTCACAGCAAGAACCCGGAGAACTGAAAACAGGTCCGGGTTTCCAAACTAAAACTTTCTTTGTACTTTCAAAATAAAACGTTGCAAAATGTTATTCATGTGCCCACACTTATAACAGACGTTGAAACTGTCAACACCGTCAAGATTAAATTTGGAAGCACAAAAAATGAAGTTTATAACACAAGACATGCATTTTAAATGACTCGGTGAGAAAGGAGAAGGTATGTGGCGACTCGGGGGAGGGAGGACTTCGAGAGCCAAGGGGAGGGGGACGGACAGGAGACACAACAAAGATGATAGTCGTGAAACAAACTCCCCCCAAAACTCAGCGGAGATGCAACGCAAATCGACAACTAGATTTGGGGGTAAGCTAGTGGAAGAGCACAGTATTAGATGGATAATGGGACGTGGGGATGGACTCACTCAGTGCCAACAGTCCTCCTCACAACTCAGAGATTCATTTTATTGAACTGCTGCCGCTCTGTATAAACGATTTTTCTAGAAAATGACTAGTTTGGACAAAAAACAGCATAATCTTAATTAAACACCATTGGGAGGGCTTTTATGACTAATAAAAAAGATGATTAGAGTGGGACTTTATGTTAATTGTTTGTCCATATGTGCTAGAGATTAAAAAAAAAACTGTGCTGTTTGCAAAAGTTGTGTGATAAAACCGGAGCAGATCTGGGATCTGTAGAGCTCGGTTCTGCTTCCATTAAACTTCAAAGCCATGATTTATGAAATCATCTGGGTGTGTTTCTCCCCTCGCCAAGTACTTCTGTTGTCCTCTGGAGAACTTTTATGGAGATTCGCTGAACAGCAGCACATTTGCAGAAAAAAAAAGAAAAAAAAAACACCCATCAAGAATTGAATCCATAACACTTTCCTTGGCTCTGACGCTGTGTATCACAGCAATTCTGCAATAGGAGCAGTGGTGTTGAGTTGCTTGTTGCACCACTGATCCACACTGATGTTAACCAGAACAAGTCTGCATTACACAGCAAGGTGAAGCAAATTCTCTGTGGGTTAACAGAAAATACTGCAGATCAACTTTTAATTAAGAAAACAAAGTTTCTCATTTACAAAACCTGTTTCTCTCAAAACACGCACATGCACTGCTAACGATTTCTCTTTGCCTCAAAATCGTTTTGTCTTCAAGCCTGCCAGAAGCTAAGAGTTCCAGACCACTGCTGCTCCAAGTGTGACAGCAGCCCAAAGTTCAGAAGATGGTTAATCCAGGGAAGAAAATCTGGAAAGATTTTAGAAAAGCGATTTCTTTTTCCTTTACAACCAAATTACTCATTGGTGATCTACGTTGCTCTGGGGCCAAGCAACAACACTTTACTACAGGTACCAAAATCTACTTTTTAATGTTACGTTTTTCCACCAATTGTTCCCTCAAAAGTCAATTAAAAATAAGGAGTTTAGATAGAAGCCTTCTCTTCAAGAGAACTTGTAAACTGTCACTCACTAAATAATCATTTCTAATGATTTTATGAAAAGCGCTGAAACTGACTTTGTTATGACCATAAGTGCTCCTATTGGACCGTAATGGCTACAAAAACAAAGAACCCAAGTGCACTTATATTGTTTTCACTCTGCCCATCAAATACTGGAATAACTGACTTCTAAGTTTTATAATAACATAAATATTTTTTCTTCTATTTTTGTGTTAAATTAAGTTGTTTTTCTTACAATAACAAATATTACATCAACTATTGAGTTATTAGAATATCAAAAGCCCTTGCCCTGCATGTCTTCTCCATGCTGCAGCATCTGTTTCTGCATGTATGCAAATGCATACTCTCTCTTGTTAAAGATGGTGCCTTCTCGTAAAAACTGCATGTGACAACGGAGGTGACAGAAGCTTCTGGACCTCAAGGAGGAGAATTTTGTTTAGAAGCCCAGAAGGGGCACATTAACATTAGGCTAAACCAACATTGGGAATGGGAGGGAGCCAAGACCATTAGAGTGAGAAAGCCAGCTCTGGACAGGGTCAGGTTACGCACTGTCAACTCCAGAGCGGCCCTAAGCCGGCCTGTCAGAGAGTCGGAGGCTGAGGAGAAGGAAGAAGCTGATGAGTGACAGATTTTGACGTACCTCCTTTGCTTAATACTCTGGTTTCAGTCGGACATTGTTGCCTTCCTTGAGACTACATTTAAAAGTTTTTCTTTTAATTCTATCATATTATAAAAATTTCTACTTTTTGGTTATTTTATTGTCAAACACAAGACGAAAATGTGTGATTATGTCCTTCCTGCAACAGAACAGTGGACTTTTTTCTCACAAATAAAACTGGAAGAGTGTGAGTCAAGGGTTAATGTTTTGTATTTGTGCTCTCTGGGGTCTCTCTGTTTGTGCGGAGGGGTGAAACCAAAGCTAGGTCAGGCTCTGGGAAGACCCATCAAAGGAACATTCGTTGGAAGAAAGAAAGCAAGACTGTTGAGAGTCACAAAAATAGGGGTGGAGCGTTTACCTCTCCTCTCCCCTGTCCTCCTGTTCCAACAGCTGGCTAACAGATGGACGACCGAGAAAGTGAAAGAGAAGATAGGAATGATAGCAGGAGCGGGGAATATTAGCTTAAAGATTCAACGATAAGCAAATTGGCAGATGTTTGTGGAACATTTGCATCTTTCACTGCGGTGTGACGTGGAGGTGCTTTTGAGGCCTCTGGTTGCAACAAGTGTTGTGAAATGTTAACATTTAAAGTGTTTGTTTATGAGGCTGGTGAAGTGGAGGAAATCGGATTGTGCGGAGGAAGGTGATGAGGACGTCAGAGGCCGACGGAGTGGGTAGATGCACGACATCCTGTCATGATTATCTGGTGTGTGAGGGTGTGTGTTTGTATTAGCCGTTAAAGTAAATGGGAGTCATGATGGCTGCTGCTGTTAACCTTCCAAGACTGTTAAAGGGGGGAAAGCGTTGGGTGTGGCCTCATGGATGTGGACTTGTCCCCCCAGATTTAAACATTTCCCACCTCCTCACAGGAACTCAGCCTTCTGTCAGTGTCTGCCGCTTTTCTGTGCATTAATGACCACAAAGGTTTAAGTTGTAGACACAGGTGGGAGCAATGGAGTTTAACTTCATTTAGCAGAATCGAATTTTGGCTCTGTCAAGATTTGTCATCAGGGACCTTTGACGTTTCATGACTCTAACAGTTTATATATATAGCTATATATATGCAGGCAGAAAGGGTCAGAAGTTTCCAATTCTATTTAAAAAAACTTTTCTATCTTTTCTCTTACAGCGGCTGATGTTATCAATTTCACTTAAAGACCCACTCTGATGGAAATCATTGGTTTTTTGGACATATATAAAGAAACTTAGACTTAAAATTGCATTTCTGAGTATTTCAGAGGAAGGGCTGTAAGCTAGTGGGAGAGGGCGTAAACAGTGAGCTCTCAGCAACTGGGAGGGGAATGGGGGCGGGGTTGCTTCACACCAACAATCCAGTCCACAACTCAGAGGTGAATTTACAATGAGCTCTGCAGAAAATGTGTCCAAGAATTTAACATCTGACTTTAGTTTTTTAGTCCCTCTTATTTATTTTAATGGGAAATCCTTTAAAATGTTATTTTATTTCACTCCAAAACCAGCCATGCAAGTATTATAACAAGTTTATTATTCATAAAGGTTTTTTTTAAATGGCAAAAATGCACATTTTAATCATTATATTTTAAAGTAAACATATTTCACCACAAAATATAATTTTTTTATATTTTTGATGCCTGCAACTTAAAAAAAACCTGCTACTGATAAACCCTTAAGCCCATGTTTTCCCTTAGATTTTAATTTGTTTTTAAAGGGAAACTTTATTGCTTTTAAAATAATTACTTAAACACATAATTTGCATAAAATGGGGGACATTTTTTCCAAAGTAAATGTCCAGCTCAGCAATCTATATAATTACATGCAGGTAAAATGTCTTCTCTAACTTGTAGGCAGTACATTGGGGTGACTGTTTTTAAATCTAAATAGCCCATTAAATAATTACTCTTACAGGTTATTACTCCCATATGGTCGGGATGAACCACAATCAAGAGTCCTGCTCTGTGCTGAATGCTGACAGCAGCTCTGATTCCTACGCAGATGTCAAAGTCCAAAGCTGCAGGAGAAAAGATGAACAACCTTTTGAACAAATTCAGACTAAACTTGTGGTGCTCCCTTTGGTCCATTTGGAAACTAATGTTTTTGTCATCTGTGGTCGTGCTCATTTTTCATACTTGTACAGCAAAAGACTTTAACCGCCTCCGTTTTGACTTTGTTTACTCCTATATGTGATGCTTCTGCGGTTTCTGCCTTTCATCCTTCTGAAATAGTTTAGACTTTGCTGACAAACTTGCAGCTAGGGATGGACAAGATCTCCAGTGAGAGCAAAGAAATGTGTTTCTTCACAAGTTTGCAACTTTTTTAAAAAATAAATGTGAAGGTTTAAAATATAAATTAGCTGTAAATGTACTAAAAGTAACTGCCACTTAAAAGAACTCTTCCTGTTCTTAGGCCTCGATGAATTGATATACCATCTAAGGCCAAATCCAGCAAATCCTACTCCTACATTTAGCCTTCCAAACGGAGGGATGTGGAAACATCGTTTTTCAAATCTGGACGTTACTAACTTCATGTAAACTTCACACCCACGAGGAGAAATGAATTTCTACTCCGCGGCACAGTGTAATGTGTATCACCCATTGGAGAAGCTTTAGAGGCGGGGACGCAATTTGGATTTGGCCCAAAAACCAGTCAATATTTCTTTATTATGAGTCTTTCCAAAATTAAATGAAAGGTTTTCATATATTCTCAGATTCCTTTTTTTTTTTTGTCTTTTAAAATATGATCCTTTGGAAAGAGACACCAGACAACATTTGATGAAACCATTCAATAGGCGTTTTTCAGCATTTGGCAATACATACAGTATTTTTGCGTGACTCAAGCTAAGATTTATAAACCCCCTTTTCTACTATTTTATATTTATGTATTTTTAGAAATATACCTAATTAACTAAAACAAAAACCGTTTTGGATCTGTTTTTATTTCCAAGTATATTGGAAGTTTGTTCCTTTAGTTTCCAGACATTTTGGGTAAACATCTTATGTATTTTGTTTTATTGATTTAAATCTGCTGGTGTCACATTTATCCGTTCCATTTAGTTTTACCAGCAATGTACATTTAAACTGATGTTGTATACTTCTACTGCTGTGACCATTGTTTCAGTCTTAGGTCAACATGATGTTTATTTGCTTCTAACATTGTAACATAAGTTGTTAGTCTTGTTGCAACATCAAATATCATAATATTTATTCATATATATACATATATTGCTAATATATATGAGCATTTTTTTCAATATAGAGAAAACAATTTCATTTTAATTCATTAATACTTATTTTAATGTTCTTTTTCTTGAGTTCATTTGGCTAAATACTGTTAAATACTTAACTACACTTGACAAAATGACACAGCTTTACTGCCTATAACTTTAGAGAGGACGTTTGTCTCTAGTCTCATGTAGAAGTTTGATTTCTTTGAGTAGACAGTGAGTAGCAGATATCAGTTAATTACTTCTGTCACTATCTGTATTTTTAGCTTGTCTTCCTCTTTATCTTCTCTGCTTCCTGGACCATTTAAAGAGGAACATCAGCCTCTGGCTGCTTTATCATCATTTTACACTTACGTGTTTGTGTACTTAGCAGCCTTTTTACAGCTGTGTGAACGACGGGCCGTGTCATTGCTTTCTTAGTCAGTGGACACATTTCCTCCATCCTCACTCTTCCTATGCCTCCTACCTTGTTGTAACTTCCTTGCCATAAAATGCTAATTCTCTCGTGTTGAAACTGAAAGTGGAATTGAAATTGGGAGAATTAGGGGGTCAGTGAGGGCCAGCTGCTCTCTGTCCCTGACCCCAAAACACTGAAATGTACTCAGTGTTTTATAAACTACCTGTTTGTTTTGTCATGAATTGAGAAAAATATCATCCCAGTCCACTTTTGTTGTATCACGAGCAGATATTGTTTCATTGGTGGAGCAGTCTTTCCTGATTTAATCAGACTGTATGTGTGAAATGTGACTTCCCTCCGTCTGGTTCTATTCCCATCTGCTTAAATAAAATCTTGTTTTATAATGTGAGAAACATGTCTGACTTGGTTTTAAAAGCTTTAAACAATCGCCTTCTAGCATTTTAACATTGGGGCATAAAACCTAGATGGCATCCAGTTGGGCCGACTGACCCACCGGGGTTTGAAGTTTTACACGCCTGCAGCTAAATGTTTTGCTTGTTTTCTAGTACTTAAATGCACAGTGTGAGTTCAGGTTAAATTTATGTCCGTCTGAGTCCTATGTTAGGTTCCTCTAATAGAAGGTACGAAAATAAACTAAAATAAACTGTAGTACCCATAATGCCTCCTTGGGGGATGCCCATAAACCAACATACGCCCCTCGTCCGTCTCTTAAAGTAAAAACATGGTAGAAAGTTCTGTCTTTTATACCTTGTGATTGATTTAAGAAGTCTGTTGAGTTTACAAGGTTATAAAGTTTGGTTATCTGTGTGGTTTGGAATGGACTGCTGTAAAGAGGCTCTTTACACAGTGGGTTCTTTGTCTTTTATATTTTCATTTGCTTACTTTATGCAAAATTTTGGGAAATAAGTCTTATCTTATCTGTCATAAAGTAGATGAGTTTGTGCTTCTGTGCACAAAGACAATTCTTATCATCTATTGATCTATTCTAAAAGTTTTCCCAGTGCTCTTTTAATTTTGATTACACTTAAAATAATAATGTAAATAATTTGTGTCATTTTCTAGGACATAGTTTCTGCAAAGCAGCAGAAGTTCAGTAGAAATTTGCCTCTGAATTGTGTTTGACTATTGATATGGACTAACACTCCCCTTCTCACCACTGAGAGTTCTTTGTTTACATGGTCTCCTGCTAGCTTACAGCCACTCACATCCTCAACCTAACATTACCAGGACAACAAAAATGGGGATCAATATTAGAGCTTTCCAGCCAAGACAAGCTCAGACAAGGAAAACAAAAGACATTCATGGATGGTAGACGTACTAGGAAGTGTCTCTGAAGGCTCTGGCTTGATTTCTTGGGGGCCAAAGGTAATGCATTTCCTATGGGGGACCTCATCTCTCGCTATGTCCAGTTCTTATTTAACGGTCTATGGTCTCAACAGAGGCGTGAATCCTGCAGGCTCCATTCATAATGTGGGTGTTTGATGAAGAGTTAAGGTTTGAGATAGTTTGGACAGAGGTAAAGATAGTTTGGAGAAATTCCAGAGTTTAGAGAAATAATAATAATAAAATTAATAATGATATAACAAATATCCCCCCCTTAAACACACTGCTCTGATCTCAATGCCATTAAAGTAGGATCATTATCTAAATGATAATGCTTTTAGAAAAAAATGTTTTTTTTATTTTTTTACTTTCATTGTAGAAGCACCTGTTTCTACCTTTAGAGACCAGAACTGTTTGAATCAATCAACAATATTCAGTTATATCTCGCTTTTTTATTCTTCGTAATTAATTTAAAATTGTATTAAACAACACACACACACACAACCCCCCACCTTTAAAGTACGGGTTTAGTACCAGCACCCACCCATACTCTCGCTCCACTTTAAATGATCATTTCCTAACTTTCCTTTGAGGTTGAGAAAAAAAAAATTCAATATATAAGCAAAAACACACAGAGAAAGTATACAGCAATGCACGTTTTGTGAACGGCTTTATTAATTAACGGCTTATTTCAACATGCCTCAGATCAAATTCTAATGTTATTTTCTGCGTCCACTCGATGTCCTCCTTGAGCAAATGAAGCTTCATGAAGCATTGCACTGGAGTGAACCAACTGCACGAAAGGCTTCAGTGCCTCATCTGCCATCACTAGGAAAAAAGATGTTTGTCAGGAGGAATAGATGGCGTAGTACCCAAACACAGGAGACCCCGCTCGCTCGCTTTCTTGCTATTTCTAAACCAAAACTATGGTGAAGCATAAAGGGGAAAAGAACAGACACTTAAATAGGAGGCAATTAGCTAAACTTAAGACAGCTGTGGATCCTCACAAACCTGAAACTGGTGTGACTGACGAGGGCAACGAGGAACTCGATCAAATCTGGGAAAATCCCAACGGAACCAAAGAATCCTCACAGTGTTGCATGTAGGACTTCTTGGTTATTCCTGAATGGCAAGTATGCACACGTCCCATTTAGGAGCAAATGCTGAGTTCTTCCTTTAGATATGTTGTTGGAGTAGATGTTAAGACATAAAGTGTCTTTTTGATATGACTAAAGATTGATGCCTACTTTATTCATTTGATGTTTTGACTTTGTCAAAACGAGGCTTTTTGTAACCATTCATTTCATTCTGATAATGATGGTCATGTTTTTTTAAATATGGGAAACTACAGAATTTAGTGATCTTTCAAGATGAGTAAAACAGGAATAAATGTTAATTATGGAATTTAATTCTGAACATGTTTTGAATATAAATTTTGATACCTCTGTCGCTCTTGGACCTGCCACAGTTACACGTGTGAATTTAAATAATTCTACCAACTTTTCCAAAAACAGCACTCACTTTTCCATAAATAAATATGAGCAAAACCCTCATAAGATATGTATATAGTTTAAATTAATAGGGAAATAATGTTGTATTTTTTTTGTGGGTGAAGTTGGACTACCCTACAGAACGCTGACTAAGAGAATTTCCTTTATTTTAGTGTCTTTGTAGTAACATCATAATCCACATCCCAGTCAAGCCTTTTAGTAAATTTCTTGATGTGTGATGAATCGCAGTAATCTGTAGAAAGGTATTACTTTAAGTACCAGAGTGCACCTGGACAGTGCATGCATAAAACACCAGCTCCCTCATGGTTATGTAAGTGTGCCATCTGTGCCCGATTCTACATTATTAACCGACTGCTGGTTATGTTTGCAAGACCTTTAGCGTACTATGAGCTACAAGCTCAGCACAGGAATAATCTGTTCTGGGATGTGAGGGAACAGCAGTATCCTCAACAAAATGCGAGAGTATGTTATTTTGAAAATCAACTACTTTTATTATAATTTTATTTTCCTATTCTGGAATCAACTAATAACTGGCTTATTTTTTTTTTTTTATTCCTCTTGGTCCACTTAGTTTTTCATCTGGAAAGCATGGCGTTAGCTTGTCATCATGGATGCTCTCATTTCCTGAGTAAAACATGTTGCCTTCAAGAGTTCTGATGTTAGATCACCTCTGGGTCAGAATGCTGGGTGAACGAGACTGAAGAAAATACATGGACTTGTGCCAAACAGGAGACAAGAAGGATCTAAGAAGCACCTTTGACACTGCTGAACATCTGGAGTGATGGTACAGAAAGTAAGTAAGTACAGGGGATTATAAGGATGGTGACAGAAGGAGAGATAAAAATGGGGGCTGACTTGAGTTTACAGAGCACAAGACTGGTTAAAAACAGGCATCAAAGTACTAAAAAAATGCAGATTTACTCGCAAACTCATTGATAAAATAGAGGAAATCTGTAAATGTCACTTAAACTTCCTATATATTGGAGCAAAAATAAGTAAGTGCTCCTTGTCTAGGTTAAGTTCTAAAAATAATTCGATTGTAACTGTTTTTAGGCTATACAACCCCCTTGCTGCACTTCGTGCACTTTTCTTTAAAATATAAAACATTTCCACACTTGATTAGACTCTCAAGGTATTAAAAAAAATCAACTCACGGATAATTTTTTATTTATTTTTTTGGCAAATTATGCTTGTTTTGTTCAGGAGATGCAACAAAAAAGAAATTGACAACAAATCAGAACATGATACAGGATTTAAAAAAAGATAAAACATACAAAATTACATGAAAAAAAACAGCAAAAGTGAATAACGAGAAAGCAAAGCAACATCATATTTCAAGCACTTGTATCATAAAGTACAAGTCTGTTAATATATATTTCAAATTTAAACTATACATGATCTTGTATGATAGTTTTTTTCCTACAACTTGCATCGCTGTGTGTCTAATAGGGTCTGAGAGTTTCTGCATCTGTGGAGATTTTTAAATGCAAATTAGAGATACAACCTTTTTAACTTGGCTTTTTAATAACTAATTTAATTAACATATTTATTTATTTGGCTATTTAAGTGTTTTGTGGCTTTTATGGTTCATAAATTGCACATTTTTACACTTTCTAATTTTTGATCTATGGAGTGCCTCAGTCTTTTCTTACATTTAACATTTGTCTTTTATTGTTGTTGCTTTTAATCTATTGTGTATTATGACTTTTTATTGTTTTAAATTATGTTTATATACATCTTTTTGTCTTTCTCATGGTGTTTTACAGCATGTTGATGAAAAGTATACTATATAAGGTGACTGATGGATAGACAAAGAACAGCATCCAACAAAGAAGTCCTCTGTCTACTTGTGTTTCTGTAGGCCTCTTTCTGATGTCTTCTCCAGAACTATCTCTGCTTCTTGAACTGAGCGACCTTTTAGCCTGTCTGTATCCAAAAGCAACAAAAAATATATTTTTTTATTATCTGCTTAGAGACTTAGTTCCCCTTAAGCCAGGAATTATGACCAGGAATATTTGAGGTTTTTGAAATCTCACAGGTGAGAGCCAATATATTCACAAGTGTGTCACTTTTCTTCTTTAATTCATTTTTCAGGGTTTCTTGGCTCTCTGGGTCCAAATAAATACAGGAACATTTGTCTGGATTTTGCAGAGTTGAGCTGATTTTATTATTGAGTAAGTTTTTGATTGATTTCAAATAAATTTCCACCCATTTTGCAAAGTCACTTTTTGTTTAATTTACCTAATAGTTCAGTTTATTAAGCCAAGCCTGCTAAAAATAATCCTAGTATTAGATTTCCTGCATAAACCTATTGTTTTGTCCACTAAAACCTCAACTTGTTATACAAGCTATTAGTTACTTTGTCTATCATTTTTATTTTAGATGTTTATGTGCTTAAATTAACTCTGGTTTGTCTAAAAATAAATTCGTTCAGGTCTTTAAGAAGCACCCTGTTGCTCTGAGGACTAAAGCCTGAATAAAAACTCTAATTTGTTCATGTGTCTTGTTTGCACCGTGCCTTTGTGTATGGAATTTGTTGATCAAGTGGCCACCGCAGTCCGTCCATGTGAAGAACTAACCTCGGAAATGGGACCTGGCAGACAGCTGGGTTTGTAAATCCTGTCTGCGATGTATTTATAACACAGAAATCCATCTTCTGTTGGAGCTCAGTTTTGGTGAACCTTGTAGTAGTGCCATTATGATTAAATACTGTGGTTTGTTTTATTAAAATTAAAATCACAAGGATGTTTCGCATGAATGAATATGTCTGACACGTGGAGAATCCAGATGTTTCTTCCCGACTCCTTTAACAGTGAGCGTATTGTTGAAAAAGCAGTAAATTCTGAGGCTGGGAAGACGAAGAAATGATCTTTTCAGATGGCAGATGGCAATGAAGTAGTTTTCAGTTTAACACCCCACTTCTGAGAAGTGCCTAACTCACAACACTTTGTTCTTTAGCTGCGGTCTCGTTGCAAACCTGGAATAACAGGTGTTTTTCATTGATGTTGTTCTTAACACAGTCCTTTAGTTTAGCACCCGTCTGCTACTGTCGACCTGCTGGGAGTTATTGCCTGGGATTTGTGGCCCTCACCTCCTCACAATCCCTTCCCTAAATAATTTTAGGGGATTTTTTTTTTTTGTTTTAAATAATTCCCCACATATATTATCCAATACTGCTATAATAAAATATAAAAGAAAGCAAAAAAGGCAGAATTATTGCATTTTCATTGGAGTCTATTACTGTCTAAAATTTCATCATTTATTTTGGAGAAACTATTTTAAAAATAGAGACAGTTTCTGCACCTGAGATCTTATAACACATGAGGTTTACTTTCTAAGACTGTCAAAGTTTATAGGGCTAAGTTCTTTTAATATCAAGTGTTTATTTCATTATAATAAAAGAACAGCGTTTTTATTTTATTTCACTAGAGATCCTTTTAAATGAACCATGAAGTCAAACAGAACATCTTTAGTTTCATTAAAAAATAAAAATAAAAAAAAAAAGATGCTCTTAGTTTTAAACCTTTTGACCCAGAATCTTTAGCTCCAGAGTTTACATTCTTTTGATGACTGAACAGTTAACATGTGCTGGTATGCCACACTTTACAGTATAGTTCTAACCAGGGGCGTTATTACTAGAACATTTTATATGGAAGGGCGAGAGAGGGGCAGACGATTTTGGAAAGGTGGCAAAACACCAGAGTGGATGGCCATTACATACGAAAATATCAAAAATACATATTTCTAACAGTTTTACTCTTTATTATTGTTTTCATTTCACTCAAATTTACCTTTTGTAATTGTTTGCACTGCTTAAATAAGCTTGATTATTTCTTAATATTTTTGCTATTGGGACAGTTGCCCATCGCCCCATTGCTGTGACTCTGGCTCTTTTACAATCAACATAATCCGCTGATCCTGTTGCGGAGAAAAGTGGCTGATTTGAGATTTCATATCAAATATCAAGATGTTGTAATTAGTTTGTGAAGTGAGAATAAAATGTGTAAATTCAGTATGTTTCAGGTAATTATTGTCTTGAATACAAGCTTTTTAGGTGAAGTAATAGATGAAAGACAGCCATTGGTTTGAATTTTGGGTTATTTATTGATGGTCTTTTTTAAATTTTGCAAGATTTGATACAAAACTTTATTAAATAATTTATTTACCTTCGTTACTTTCCCTGTGATCAGTTTTCTATGTGCACGAGTGACTGCTGTTGATTAAAAGTGTAGTTCTGTCGTTGCTTTAGAAGACGTATGCTTTATACTGGCTTGATGACATCAATGAAGACTCGCATTGACAGAGGCCTTCATGTTGGAGTGCTCGTACACCATGATGTCATCTAAAACACTGTGGGTCCCTGTAATCCTTATGATGTGGCGGCAACACCATCTTTGGAGTTTGATTAATGACCTGGACGAGACGAAAGTAGCTGATGGAATGCTGATTTCATGTTTTTGAGTGCTCGTTAAGTTCAACATATGTGAGGTCTGCGCTTATCGTAACGTGTGAAGTATGGGGCTGTCGCTGGAACAAACGCTTTGCAGGGAAGACGGAGCGCAATCTGTTCTGACTGCCTGCAGACAAGTTCATGGTCACGGCTGTCACTGGTGGGCTGTTTGCCTTATGTGGTCGGCTGATGGGGGGAGGATCCCTGATGATAGCTCAGATGGAGCATGAGGAGAGGGCATGTTTACGATTTTTCTCTATTAGTGCATCTCTGCTGCATTTAGGCCGGTGTTTGATTCTTTGGAGAGACGGTAAAAGTAAGGGAATTACTCTCAGCAAATGTTCTGTCCCTCGGGAGCCAAACAAGAGTCTCAATGCATGGGGGCTTAAGCAGGCATGTGGTATGCATCCCCCTCTCAACCACTGAGGGAATGAGTTGTCCCGACAAAAAGGTCATGGAGACTTGAAAGGCTTTTTTCTAAAATTAGTGTAATTGCCATAAATTGATCTTGGTGTGTGCTGTCTGACAGGGCAGGAGTCCTGATTATGGTATTAGAAGCTATTATTGCTTTCTCAGATGGAAACCAGGCTGTGTGCTATGGCTGGTTGCTGTGTGCAAAACACTGATTAGGACTGCCACCACAGAGGCCTGAAGAAGCCTTTTTATAAAATCTTGCAGAGAAGAGCTGCTGGAGCGGCTCCGAACCGCTGAGAAAACCTCCACAGAGCATCAATGGATTGAGGTTGTTTTATAATTCTCAAGCAGAAGATCCTCATTAAGCTTCACTCTGTTCAGGTCTTTTACTCCACAAACCAATCTGCAACAGATTCTTGTGAATCAAAGGCCAAACCAGCTTAGAAACAATACACTCTTTCTGTCTCTTTCTATTATCATAGGAATGCAGGTGTGACTCCTAATTAATGTTAAAGTGGACTTTTTGTTGTCAAAATCTTTCTAATGCTGTGTTCTAAGTCACATCCTCCACCTCTCTTTTGGAGAAAATTGCTGCACCGTGATTGTCCAAAAGCTTGATCTGTGGGAGGAGCTACCATCAGCTGTTTTTAGCAACATAGAGGCATTGATTATACATCTACCGCTATATTGCAACCGATTGCCGCCCCTCGACAGCGATTAGTCCGAGTCGATCTGAGTCCAGTTTTTAGTGGAGCAACTCGAGGAAATCTGTCAATCAAACAATCAAGGCGGGACCAGCGGGAGCTTCATGCTTTTACTGAGACATCTGATTGATCAGTTTATAATTTTAATAACTGGCAAAAAAGAAAAATATGTATTTTTTTAAATTAGTATTAGAAAGATTAGAAAGAAGGGGCTAAGAAGAAAGAATTGTATTCTCTACTGTATACTCTTGTATTGTAATTGTAATTGTATTTCTCAGAAGACGTCTAGGGGATTTCGGGCTTTTTGCAACCCGCGGGTACATCCTATTTGGAACACGGGAGGGGAGGGATTGCGATGTCTACTGATATTCGTGCTAGTGCTCTGATCGCATCCAAACATTGAAAGTAACTAACTTGCAATAAATGTGAAATGATCTGTAGAAAAAATATTTTTGTTTTTGATCCCACTGCCCAATGGCATTATATGACAACATTGGTATATTTTTCTTCATGAGATTTTGTAAACACCAAGCATCTTTATAAAAAGAGTGAAAATGTTCTTCTGACTTGGCCTTTCTCTCTCTTCTCTTCTAAGATCAGATTGCAGCTCCCAGATGGTTCCTTAATCTGTAGGTCCCGCTCAGGTCAAGCTGGGCAGAGCTAGGTAACCCGAGCGGAACTCATAAATCAACCATCCTCTAAACCGCATCCATGGAGACCGAGACAGATGACTTTAATGTGTTTGCTTCTTCGGAAAGCTCAGTCACAGGGAGCTCAGTCAGCTGCTATTGAAGGCTGGACTGACTGAAGCCCATTATCTACACACAACAGCTGTTGGGAGCTGATATTCTTCTTGCTGTGTGCTTTTGATGGCTGAGCGTGTAATGGTGGAAAAGCACCTGAACATGATGACAGTCGAATTACTCAACATCTTACCCCATGATTGAAATGTACTTATTACAATGATGGAAAAGGCAAACAAAAATGGAGCAAGCGGGTACTTTGAAGACTCACTAATAGGAAAATTGTGTTTTTTTTAACATGTTCTAGTGGCATTTTACTCATGATAGAGGTCGTAGGGCAGAGGTAGAGCAGTCTACCTCTGATCAGAAGATTGCAGTCTCCTCCTGCTCCGCTTGCTCATCTGTTGAAGCGTTCTTGAGCAAGACGCCACACTCCTTTAGCCGCTTAGGCAGCGGAATCGTCAACTGTGTGTGAACATGTGTGTGAATGGGACTGTAACTCCACAAAGCTACACAAATCCTGTTCATAAGAAAATGTGTACATTATTTAAAAGACTTGTAGCCACTGATGTGACTTTTAACACCCTCATGCTAATTTTCTGTACTGTCGAATGCATGATTGTTTCTGTCTGTTTAATAAATTATTGGTTGCTCAAACAAGAAATTGGCCCTTTTAAGTAGATGTTAAAGAGCTATATACAGTATACCATTTAAAATTATGCCCAAAATTACATTTCTGAGTATTTCTTTGCTTAAGTTTTTGTAAATGTGTAGCAAGCGCAAAAATTTTGATTTAAAAAGCTTTTAGACGTGACATAGGAGCAACTACGGCAAGCCAAAAGCTCCCCGCATCCCATCTTGAAAGTCTTTCTTGCCTTAAAACTGTACAGCTGGATTGCTCCATTAGTTTTCACAGCGTGTGCCCTAAACCTGTGACAGATGGAGTATTGCAATGTGATGCCGATGAACCTCCTAACTCTAAAGACCTTAAGACAAACTCAAGCAGCAGCACCATGCGGGGTATTTGCTTTGACCGTTTACTGTTTACTTGTTTTGTGCTGCTAATTGTGCAAAGCAAGAATTCCTGATGATTGTTTTTGTTGTTCTGAACAAAAACAATCTGGAGACAAAAATGTGTATGAAATAAGTTTTAGGAACAATATCCACTTAAAGATGGTGTAAATGCATAATAAAACCTGCACCGTGTAATTACTTTGACTTTAGCACACCTATATCAAACATGTAATATATATTGTCACTATATCAACTGATTCATATCTTAGTATTAACATAAAATATGAAGCCAAAGTCTTGAGGGAATTATAAATATTTCCTATCAACAGCAGTACTTTCCTGAGCTGGGCCAAACCCCACTGAAACATGGCTTGTCAAAGCTCACTGTAGAATATGAGAAGAAATTAAAACACACTGTTTGGCCAAAGAACAAACTGCTGGTTTGATCTTTGGCCAGATAAGAAAGGGCTTCATAAAGACAGGGTTACCCTAACCTTGAGACTGCAGCCCCAGCAGCTCCCAAATGTGATAAAGGGCCTCTCTCTCTCTCCCTGAGTTCTTATACTTTCCATTCTGGGATATCAGTTGACTTGACAGGATTTGGATGTGTTATTCCAGCCAGTCTACCTACAACTGGAAAACTTAAAAGGTGATGACTGAGCTGATCATCCGCTATTTCATTTTCCATCTTTAGGTGTTGAGAAATAAAATACATTTTTCTGAATTTACTGAGTTTTTTTTTTGAGTCGTAATATTTTAAAAATGTTATAATTATATATTTTAGGACAGTATCTTCAAGGTAAACACATTTTAGATGTAATTTTTTTTTTAAAATAAGCTAATTTTGTTATTCAAAAGAAATTTTTTCATGATGCAACATATGATTTTGCTTTCTATACAAATAAAGATTTTTTTTCATTAAAATCACCAATTGCTTTTGATTGAAAATTAAATAATAAAAATGTTGTATTAAACTAAATTGTTTATTTTACTACATTGGTTTAGTGGAAAAGACTAAAATCAAAATAACAATAAAAAACTTAAAAAGTGAAATGTCTTGTTCATTATCAGAATTTAAAACTATGAGAAAAGCTGTAAAATAACATCTTTATTTTGATTTCTGAAATCCTGGCAACCAGGTTGGATTAAAGCTACACGTCTCACTGACTGAGTTCTTGTTTCCTGCATGCAGCTTTTGGTGAGCTTACCTTTTTTTTTTTCATAAGTTGAAGTGCTTTCACAAACAGCCTTTAGTGCTGGAGAAGCTGGTCAGATTTCTCCTCCTCGCCACCGTTTCCTCTTCTGTGCCTGTTAAAGCGCAGAACAGAACTTTGTAAAGGGAAGGTGAGAGTTTCAGTTCATAGACCAACAAAGTTTTTGTTCATTAACACTTATATTAGTTATTTTGGGGTGGCATTTTTTTCTCCAAAGAGCTTAGTCAAACTTAAGGTAAGATAAACAGATCCTTTTCTGTCTGCCTCCTTCTGGACACTATAAAAACTCCAAAAATAACATTTAAGTACACAGAGTAGGCTTTCACTACCACATAAATCAAAAATGCTGGCTAGTAGTTAAAACGACTTGATGGGAAAGCAGCTCCTGTGACTCCGGTAGAACTTTTCAGTATGTGAGGAGAAAAAAAAAAAGGCCTAGTTCATTCTGGAGAAAATGAATGTTTGTAAGGTGATGCAGTCTGTGTCCTCGCTGAGTTCTCAAAGGACTCAGTGATCCTAAAAGACCCAATTTTCATATAAGGTAACTCCAATTTGGCTCTGTGGATGAAGGCAGCAGGGTTGAAGTGACCTCTGGTTATTCTTCTACTTGACAGGATATAGCGCGGGTGCAGGACTCAAAAGGGAGATTCAGATAATTCTGGTCAGAGATTTAGAAAGCAAATATAGTTGATGGCTCTCTGCCTTCCAGTCACCTCATTGAAATCTTGATAATGAGATCCCTCGCTCTACTCTGGGAGATATTTGTGCCATAAAAGTCCTCAGAAACATCTAAAACTGTGGTTCCTTTTCTCTGTTCTGCCAGATTTAACCTGAGGAGCAAGAATGTAGTTGTGTGAAAGAAAATGAGAATTCTAAAAAAACCTCAAGTCTCACCTGGTGGATTCTGTTCCCACCGAGAACACTGGGTATTGAGGGAAGAGACACGGTCAATTTAGCTAAGTGAGATGCTCCTCCCCAACATGAACTACCTGTTTTCCTCAAGTCTCAAAAGCTTTAGGATTTCATTTTTCAAACCCCGGAAGATTTCTAAACGAGTTTTGGAGTTAAGTAAAAAAACACTGAGAGCTGTCAGACCACGACTAATGTTTAGTCAAATCTGCTTCTGATTGGAAAAAGTTTTAGGTGAGGGACGCTTAGAGCGGCAAATCATTAATAATGACATGCAGAAACAAGATGACAACATTACAAACATTTGGAGATACAATTACTAACAAATTAATTCTAATATTTTCTAAATATAAAGTGTGGTTATAATATTTGCAGCTTTTTTCTATTTTAGTATTTGTGTGGTTATTGATAATATGTTAATATACCGTAATTTTCTTTGTCTATATGTTGGAACTATTACACAGTTTTTGTGCTCAAAACACATTTATTGTGTAAAGTTTGTGTTTTTAAGCTTCAGGCATCAAATGAACTATTATGACTAGTTCAAATTTTGATGTTCCAGTATGTTTGAGTAAAACTTGCAAAACTGAACTTTTTTTTTTAATAAAAATTGGGATCATTGTACAATTTTTACAAAATGAAACTATTAAAATCCCAAGAATATTGTTTGATTTGAACCATGTTTATATTTAGTAGCATATTTTAAATAGGTGTGTCCTCCTTAATTTGTTTAATTGCAGTAAAATGAAACCATTTTGCACTTTAGGACTACCAGACAGGTTCCAGATCAAAATTTGAACATTCTTTTTGTGTTTAAATTAAAAAAAAGGGTTTGAAACCTTGAAAAACTTTGCTTTTGGATCAGCTTCATACAAACACTTCAAACTTTTTGGTTTCTTTGTTTTGTAGGAATACTTGGAAGTTTTTTCAAAAACCAACAAAACACAGAAAAAGTCTTAATTCTTTGCATTTCTAGTTAAGACCCCACATTAAATTGGTCCTTAGTTGAAAGCACAGAAATGCCCTCTTTATCCCTTTAAATTGGGACTATTTTGGGGGCATGTGTGTTAGTGTGTCCTTTTTGGAATTTGGTCAATATGGAGCTTCATCTCAACAGTGTGACGCACGTATTGATCCAAAGGAAAGATTGCTGCAGATGTGGATCACCATAAGAAATTCAATCTATCAAAGGTTTGATTTTGGCATCTGCTGTATTTAAACGTGACACTGTACACGTGCAGTCCCACAACTGTTTGTTCTCTGACCCAGAAACTAGTCGCAAACAGTCATTCCTGTGTTTAAGAGAAGTTAAAAGCTTCTTTAAACATATTCTTTCCTTTAGACGGTTTGATTTTAGGCACTCTGAACTGTAATTAAATAGCTCCATTTTACTGGTAATCTTTTAAAATGTTGATATCTAAATTGTACTGTACAACAAAAGTACTTTGTTTCTTTTGGGGAGGATTTCTCGAGGAGTATTTCTCTCCTTCATACATTGTAATTATGCAGCGATTCCTTTTGCCACATTGTTTTTGTAGACCTGTGGTGGAGTTGATGTATTGTTATACAATACAGCAGTTTGTGACCTTGCTGGTTCTGTAGGAGACTGGGAGGTCCTGGAAGACTTGATTTGGAAATAAATCAACTTCTGCGCTTATCCTCTTTCGAACACAGCTTGAGCTTCCCCTCACCCACAAACCTCCTGGCTTCCAAGGATTAGACTCTCATCGAACGAGTCAGCCAGGAAAACTAATGTGAGGAAATTGCTTCTAATTTCTGAAAATCGGCAATGTCTAACATGCTGAGCAAAATTTATTTATTTTTTTTTGCTTCTCACATAATCACCTTTACAATCAAACTCAAATGTTTCAACCTGACTAAAGATTTGTTCAATATTCGAAAATGCATGCACCTATTTCATGTAATTTTCTTCATAATGCAAAATATTTTGTGATTTGTATCAAGAATTACAAAGAAACATTCTAAAGTACATCATAGTTGAGGTGCAAGCTCTGTCTCAAAAAAATCTGACTGTAATTTTCATTCTCAGCCATTGTGCAAAGGTAGAAGGTCGCAGGTTCACTTCCCGCCTTGCCTGCCTGTGTGTCGAAGTGTCCTTGGGCAAGACACTGGACCCCACGATGCTCATGGGGGTTACAGGTTGACGCCATCAGTATGTGAATGTGTGTGAGTGAACGGGACTATGACTGTAAAGCACTTTCAAAGAAGGTAGAAAAATGCTATATAAATATGTTCCATAATAAACACGCTTTTAAAATCTTGTTTGAAGGAAAATAAGAGAAATCCAAATCTAAAACAAGAACTGGATCACGTGAAATGACAAAAAGAGGAATAATAAAAGTACTTAACATTTATAACTATCAAAACTGTTTTCTTGTTCCTAAAAAAAACTGATCAATATTGTTTTATTGCAAATTCTGGAACAATATTTTTTTTTAATATCCCAGTTTTTTGGCCCAATAACCTCAAATCTTTATATATATAATTAGTAAATTTATGGATTAGTAAAATTTATGGATTAGTAAAATTATGGATACTATTTTTTTTAAGCTCATGGAAGTAATGAACAGTTCTTCTTTTCTGGTTAACCTTTTAATTACATTTTGGAGCTAATGATGTTTTTTTAATTTAATATAAGCTTTGATTTTGGTAGTTTTGTTTAATTTTTTGACTGGGTTTATTTCTTGTTTTTTTTTTTTTTTTTTGTTATTTCCAATAACCACTTCTACTTTTCTGTGTATTTTTTTTTACCACATATTTGCATCTGTAGGAATTTGTTTGGTCCTATAAATCCACAATAACAAAGGGTTGCCATCTTTTCAGTGTCCACAAAACCTGCACACATGTTCCTGTCTTTTGTCTTGTGTTTGTATTTAAACAGGGATAAAGACTCATGCATATTACTCCTACTAATTCAGACAGAGCAAATACAAAGCCATGGGAGGAAAGTATTTGGTTGTAAGAATCAGGTTTAAAAGAACTACTTTATAAAGATGAGTGCTTCCATGTATTTGTTTATACAGAACAAAGCTCGAGGGTTGCCATGTTAGCCATTGAGCCACTTTTACCCAGTAGGCCACAAGAAAGAACAAACAGAAATCCAGAGAGATGAAGATTGACAACCAGCGAACATCTCTGCGGATGTTGAGAGTTAGAAAATACAGAACACCAATGCAGCTCGTTCAACTTTATATTTTCATTTTTAGCAGCAGAATGGTTGAAATGACAAGAATAAACTGGCCCTTCATCAGTTTTCTTCATTACAACTTGTTACCTGATTCGCCCTCATTCAGGGCTTTCCGGGGGATTTGGCGAGAGTCAGTTTTCCAAGTGTCATATCCCTCTAATCCCAGACTTTTGCGTCTCCTCCAGTTCAGGTTAAAGGTCACGTGCCCTGCCCAGCACTTTTACTTCAAAGAATGACTTGCATTATACGACTGACTGGAACAGGATTTTTTTTCCTCAAGAGTCCTGCTATGGAAATGGAAATATTGTCACAATTTCACAACACTGAGGCGTTGCTACTGATTGCCCTTGTGGTCATAAATTGTGGCATTTGTGTTGCAGGATAGCTCTGTGTGTCCTTCGCAATTCACGTGAAGGCCGGTCGAGAACAGTTTGTCCTTGACATGTGAAGCAGTGGAAGAAAAATGTTAGTTAAAGTTTGACTTTCGACCTAAAATGTATGCATTTCTGATTTGAATTTGAACTGTGATACACGGTCCCTTGTAGTGTTTGACATGGAACGGGGTTGAAATGGCAAACCTGATGTGATGTGGAAAGTACATTAATCCTGATTTACAGTTAATTTCAGCAACTTTTTTTTGTGCCTACATTTTTGTGGTTGAGCTGGAATTGAAGTTTTCTCTAAATTGGAATTAAGAAAGCTTCCCAAAACAAAATATGCTAATTTGTCAAAAGTTTGCAGCACATTTAGGTTTAATACAAAAAAAAAAAAAAAAAAACAGAAAAAACTACATAGTTTTGTCTAATAAAATGTATTCTCTTTCACCTTTGTTTAAAATTTATTATTCTGCTTTGTTTAATTTGTTAGAACGGCAATTTTTAATCTTTCAAAAAATCATGAAAAAATGTTTTGATTTGACCATGTGCTCAATCATTGAATGACGTGTTGCCCGTAAAGCCATCATCATATTTTACCTCCCATGTTCATAACACTTCTAACACCAAGTTAAACAATTCCATTGCCATTTAATAAAAAGACACAGCTTTCTGTTGTTTTTTTGACTTGCAAAAACAATATTTTTCACTTGTATAAGTATGAGCAGCACACGTACCCATACAAATCCCTCTACCTACCGAAATCTCGCTTGAGTTTGTAGTAATTCAGCTCCAGAAATAATCTGGAATCTTTACCATCTGGAAGCAGGCAGGAACAGGAAATGAAGCAAAGGATTTTAAGAGGAGTTCTTTTGGGGTATGAAAGAAAATTAAGCACCCATTTCCTTAGTTTTAACAAAGTTTACAAGCATGTAAACATTGTTTGTTTTATTTTTGGTGCAATATCTGCCCCTTTTCATACCAGTTATATAAACTTGTGGATCTTTTTACTGTCTGGTTTACCCAATGAGTCACTAATTAGTCACTGTCTGGAGCTGCTTTTCTGTTCTGTTGGGGACATTTATTTTGCTTTTACTTAATAAACCGTCTAAAATGTCAATTTTGTAGTTGGTCATCAAACAAACTTAAAAAAATACGCTTATTTGGGGTAAATAAAGCGTAAGAGTTTTAAAAAAAATCTATCAAAGATGTCCTGATATCTCTATTACAGATGTTTCTGTCAGAAGAAAGCTTTTGACATTCCTCATCTATCAGAGCATCACTGATCTGCCAGATTCTAACAGTGAAGGTATTCAGACAGACATCTCTTGCCTTTCCCTCCTCGACAAACTTCTCCAGTTCTTCATGGGGGGCGCTTATTTCATTCTCTACATACCTGTCAAAGGAGATAATCTCTTCATCAAGTTCTTGGTCTCCCCTGAGGACTCTTTCCCGTGGTGCATGTTGGAAACCTCCACCCTCGGAGACATCTGGAGATAAATGCTCCAAACTGCTTTGGTTCCTTTTGATGTGGAAGCGCAATGCTTCTTATGTACCTAAGGCTCAGTCCAGCTCTCCCCACAAGGGAACCCATTTCGGTCATTTGGGTTTGCGTTACGTTTTCTACTGCTTTCCAACCACACTAATAAAAACCTTGTATTAATTGGACAGAATTCCTTTCAGGTTTTACAATAATAATAATAATTCTAAAAAATCAATCAAATCCTATCATGACAAGAGGTTTACAACAACAGCATTTTTGCAACATCTGAGATTGCTGATTTCCGATGTATAGAACAGTTTAGAAAAAAATAAACTATAGATATGCATTTGTTCCTTCATTGATTTGGTATCATTTTTCTCCTATTTTGTCTTTCTTTGTTGTTAGTTTGTTGTATTGCTTGTTAAATAAAAGTTAAAACAAAAAAATTAAAAAAATACCCTGCAAGCAATGTAATTAATACTCTAAATTTAGGAATAATAATCAGATTTTAAGTACATATACTTCACAAACCATATTAAAGAGTCACTTCTCATTTTCAAAGTAAAGCTATCAAGTGTTTTTGGTAGATAAACAAAAATATAGAGACTGTAGTTCAGATTACTAAAAATAAGCTCTGAAAAAAATAAAATTGTTTTAAATAGTCTGTAATCTGAATAAAAATTAATGAATTTAAGAATATTACGAAGACTTTCTGATCTATATCCTCTAAAGATGAACAAAAAGTTGGTCTGTTAAACGAGCATTCTGACTTGTTTATGTTAAAAGTTCAAATCATAGCTTGATCTGTAAATTTTTGATCTTGATTCGTGAATTGAAACGGATCACCTTCTAAGTAACGATCCGCAGCCCGGCCGAGGTTCCCAGTGGAGCCTGTTACTGTAATAAAATAATAATCCATTTTGTGGTACAAGCACATCATTTGACATGGAGGTAACATATGGTCCCCTCTTTTAGAAAATCCTGCTAGCCATGAGAAAATCCAAGATTAAATACATATAAATATTCATGACGTGGGGCTGTGGCTCACCTGCAAAATATAGCTTTAAAATTACATACAGTAAATAAGACAAATACGATTTTTCATTATTTAAAAAAAAGTCAAATATTACTTTTTAGACACGTCTATTCTATGATTACTTTTTCTGTGTGGGTTTTTAATGTTTCTTCTGTAAAAAGTAACAAATTTAGTTAGGAGGCCCTGAGGTAAATCTGGGCTAAATTTGGAACTTTTACCATAAAATGCATGATTTTTCTGACATGTTAATCTAACCGGCTTTGCTACCATGTGTAAATTTCATTTTGATGCCATACAAACCAGGTCTGGACCGGTTTGCAGGCGTGGGACAAAGCACAGACCATGATTATGAATAATACATTCAGTTGTAAAACACCTTTTTATTTGCTTCTGTAAATCTTTTTTTTATTTAATTTGTTGTAAGTCAAAGGTTGTAAGGGTTTGACTCGTGGTTGTTATGGACAAGATAGGCTGAACAATCTGAACAATCTACTGTCTGGTCTACAAGCATTTTTAGTCCTTTGTGCTTGTTATGGATGATCATGTGACTGAGGAAGGAGCTTCTTCTTCATCTGTTTTTTTGCTGTAAATGATCCTCAAGTATCACTTCTCTTTAATGTAATGACTAAACAAATTGGAGAAGAAACATAAGATAGACTGGGACATGATTTTAAGCCTTCTTCATCTCCATAAAACGCATGGACTTTGTTGGATAATCTCCCATCTCCCTCTGCAGTTTCTCAGAGAGAACCCAGCCAGTGCGTGTTGAATGTCAAGTTCAACTGTTCAGACTCTTTCCTCCAGTGCTGGCACGGACTTTCTGTGGGAAGCGGAGAAGCTTGATCCCCCCGGAGTTGAAACGCACATCTTTTGGCAACCCTTTATCGAATGAGAATAGGGTATCACTACTGTAAAGACTAATTGTCAAGATTTCACTCTCCGAGGGCATCAGACAGACTTTCCTTTGCACAAACTGAACCTGAGACTGCACAGATTATCAAATGTTATCATGCTGAAGGCGCCTCTTTCCACTCAAGGACATCTGGTTACCATGCAGGAGGGGGGCCGGCCTTTTTCTTTTCGCCATGTTATAAAATACACAGTTTTGGCCATGTGATGAATCTACTTTCTGACCGAAACGGTGATATCTTCTGTTCTTCATCTTCTAATTTGGCTCATGCATGTATGCGTCCTGAAACTTCCATTATCATTTTTGAATCAAGACATACAGATTCTTACACAGCCGACATCTGCTAATCCAGACACAAAAACTAACTTTTGGATAAACACGTGTGTTCTTATATTTGAAGTTTCATCATAAAAATAAGTATTTTTGTTTTCAAGCTACAATAGAAAACCGTGTTGGAAGTTGTTATAAAACTGTTGCTCTCTGATTTTTTTTTTTTTAATCTCAAGAATGAAACGTCATTTGGCAGCTGAGACTTTTGCTCCATCCCCCTCATGAATATTCCGACTCGAGCGCACTCACTCGTGCACTCTGTGAAAGGCATCTTGGCTCTCGGTCAAAGGAGCCCTGCTAAAAACGGGTTAGCTGATTGCCAGACAACCAAGGCAGTTACAAAATGGAGCACGGGGGGTTCAGCCATGTTTGTAGGGATCAAAAGGGCTTTTTTTTTTTTTTTTTTCAAAGCTTTGTTTGCGTTTTGTTCTCTGCAGCTGATGAACAGTACACAAAAAAAGCCTTTTCGAACCCTTCCTCTGTGCGGAGTCTTTTCACTTTCTCAGACTCGCCTGCTTTCTGACAGTTGATTCCGTTTCTGTGTACTAAAGGAAATTGTGTGCTTAATTGGATTATGGGAGTTTTCTTCAAATGACTGCTCACCCACCCACATAGTGCAAGAAGTTATGGAAAGGGCTTTTGTAGTTTTTACATATTACTTGTTAAAAAGCCATTAATAGAGAGAATCTGACTTGTAATGAGGTGTAATTTACTACTGGCTTTGAATTCTGTGTAAATATATCAAAATAGAAATTTATTTCCTGCAAAAACTTGTTCCGTCAGTGTCTATCAGTCGGTGTCAGTCAGACCTCGGCCTCAGCTTGTTGCTTGACCTGTTTTACAGAGCCTCAAAAGAGTCCAAGTGCATTCATGCATTGTTGGAATTTACACCTGTTTGAAATTTGGCTCTTTAGGGCTTCAGTCTTAAAAGCTTTGTGTGAAAGTTGCATTCAATTAGAAAAGAAAAACTAACCACAAATAATTTATGTTTCATTAAATCAATAAAAATCTCAGTCAAGATGTGCAGATGAGTAAACAACAGTTTATAAGTTTAGGGCCGGAGGCTGATGTGAGGAGAAAAGCTCTGCTCTTGTTCTTATGCACGAACAAATGATCTGCTAATCTGCTTGAGTGAGAAAAAAACATCCCATAGTTGAAGCTTTTGTGTTCAGATTTAAACCAAATAAAAAACTTATATATTTATAAGAAAATAAATAAAGACCACAAGAGATAACACTTTCTACCCACTCATTTATGAAAGAATCTGGTTGTTCCAATTGTTCAGGAGCCTGATAAACAAAACATCAAGTTTGTTTTAGCCTCTGATAGAATGCAATTTTTAAAAATACCTAAATTTCAAATCTAGGTCTTTTAGCTCAAATAGCAATGATGAATAACAATAATGTCCCTCCTCCTTTTGCAATGAAAGCAGAAGGATTTCAAAAAGAGGGTGGAGCCAGCGTTTTAAAAAGTTAGATACTTCAGTTTTAGGCATAGTTTCTGACTCTAAAGTTTATTTTAATTTTTAATATTTTATTAAAAATTCAAGTTTTGTAAACTATGTACCAGATGTTTTCTTTTAATCTTTTGTAAAAGTCTTTTAATTGTGATTATGCCGTTTTTTGGCAACATTTTGAAAATGGAATGCTTACGTTTGTATGGTTGTTTGTTTTGTTATGTATTTTGGATATCTTGAGTTATTTGTTCTGCACAGCATCAAAATGCTAAAATTCTGTTTTTAAACAGAGTCTGGCCCAATTGTTTTTATTCCTAATAAATACATTTAATTAAATGGATAAAAAAAATCATGCTCTTATGGACAGTTTCTGCAGAGACACAAGTTTATTAGAAATTTGCCTCAGATTTGTGGGTGGGACCATTGGGGTAGAGTAACCCTGCTCTCCACTTCCCATAATCCATCTGTTTACACTCTCTCCCACTAGCTTACAGCCCCTTGCAGCTCATAGGAGATATCTAGATGTAAAGTTTTGAGCCAGATACCTGCTCAGGCGAGAAAAACAAACAGATCTATTTGTCTGCAAGTGGATACATCATAATGTAGCAGAGCACGGAGCTTGTGGCATACCGATTGTAATTTTTATGTAACAAATACAAGCCTTTACAAAGGGCTTTTCTTTAGTTTGCTTCTGATTCACCACAATTTCAATAGATACTCAAAAAAAAAGATTTAATTTAAAAAAATTATTAGTAACCTTCATGATGCGGAAAATTCCACAAAAACATGTTAAGACACAACTTTTACTCAAGTGTGTCTTTTATATATGGACATACTTTGTTTTAATGCATCTTCAGCTAACATCAAATATAGTGTTTTGTAGAGCTGCATCGCCCGGCTCAATCCGATCAGCTGAGTTCCCTCCACGCCGCTCAGTAATGTAAGTTCTGCTCTTGTGGCCTGCAGCGAGTTTAGGCCTCTAAGGGGATAATTGAACAGCGTATCTGACCAACACAAATCCTAATTCAGCTTCTCAACAGGCTGCTGCCGGCATGCTTGATGGGATTAATTTCAAGCAGGCGTTTTGAATTTTGTGGTATACATAGCCCTTCCTTCCTGTGTGGTGGTGGTGGTGGGTGCCCCCCCCTTTTCTTTTTGTTTCTGCCTTTTACTTTCTCGCCTGAGAGGATTAGAAAGTCAGGCTTCCGGAAATGGAGCGCCATTCCACCAAGACGAGTCTTCCAAAAGCTCCTCAATGCCCGGAAGGAGCTGGATTCTGGATTTATGGCAACAATCGCTCTTTTCTCAGAATTTTTTTTTTTCTTGTTTGTTAAAACGGTTTTGATGTAAATAAATATTTTTGGGGAAAATATGATTGTTTCTAAGGAGACTACATGAGGTCTGCTGAGTCAGAATATGCAAGGAAAGGCCACAGAGTAACTCTTGAAATTGAATGTATTTTTTTCTTAAGTTGTTATGTTGGTGCAATTTATCTTACATTTACAACCCCTGGTGGATGTTATTTTGTAAAATGAATGTCCTTTGTGACGTTTCACTGAATTCTATGTCAAAGGGCCCTGAGGTTGAATAGCCCGAGCAGTGCTTGATTCTCCCGGCTGTTAGAATGCCTTTCATCTCCAGAGCAAGTGATCAGTATCTCCTCACTGTATTTATCTCATACGCTTGTGGCTCACAGCTCTGTTTCAGAGCACTTTACTCATTTACCGATCCTTAAGGCTGTTACAAATCATTGCTGTCATCATGTGATTGAACAGATCAGGAGAATGAGATTGGGTTGTCTTGCTATCTGTTCTAAGCATCACAGAAGCTCCTGGCAGGCCATAACCCTGCTTTAAAATTGCTTTGTGGGTGGTCTGTGTTTTTTTAAGATGTTGCTCTTGTGACTTTCGCTGTTCTTTTTTTTTTTTTTTTTTTTTAATTGACACAAGGTTTTTAAATTGTAAATTGGAAAAAATGACCAAACTCAATATGAATGTAATAATAATATTTTAAAGGAACAATAAAGGATTTTTTGGATAAGATTATAGATTTTTGAAGCTAAAAACAACAAGGAAGTAATAATTAGGCAAGCGGTTCAGTTCTTATCTGGAGCCTTTTTTGCACTATAGGAATCATCAATTTAAATTTATTTTCCCACTTTGTATAAGACAGAACCTATACATTTCTAAAATCCAAAAGAAATAGCCCAAATTGACAGAAATAAATGCAAAAACTTGTGGTGAAACAATTAGTGGATTTAATCGTTTTACATTCCTATGATCCAACCCGATCTGTCTGAGGAAAGTTGTTCGTCAAATTACATAGCGTTGACCTATATCATTATAAAATTATTTCAAAATAAAATAAATAAATAATATTGATATTGGAAATTACCATTTGGATTGAGGTACGATAGTTTTTTTTTACTACAATGCAAAAGCGACTATAACAGCAGACAACCAACATATAATGTTAGCAGAAGAAGAATGATCAAGTCATCATTACAGTCGAATGTGTGGAAATACTTTGAACTTTACAAAGACGTGTAACTGTACAGTATTGTATACTGGTCTGATAATGTTCTGTTTGTTATTTTGATGTGGAAAAACAACAGTTTGATAAACTTTATGAAACTATAGTGTTATTAATTCTTGTTTGTACATATATTTAGTTTACACTTAATTATCAAGAAATACAAGGAATCTGGAAAACTTCACCTGCACTGTTCGGTTCTCAGATTTATATTTCTGAGTCACATTGGTTGAAGTTTTGGATAAAGATGTCCTTATTGGTTTTTGGTCAGTGAATCTCATCATTCAAAATGAACAAAAATTGACTGTGAATCCTATTGTCAACCACAAATTATGATATGAATGAAATCATTGTTAAAATGAAGCATTAGCAAAAATAAATAAATGAAAATAGGAGTGCTAACATTACCACATCATAGGACATAAATAACCCTTTACTTTATTTTTCTAGTATGAACATTTTTTTGCAATTATTCTTTATCTTAAGCCAGGGTTGTCCAAATCCAGGCCTCGAGGGCCGTTTGTTGTACACTTAATAAAAATGACATTTTGGGTGTGTGAGTGTATGGAGGACCAGAAAAGACACATTGAAATGAATATATACATTGTTAAATTAATTAATAAATGTGTCATTAATTATTTAAATTTGCCATCAAATCAATGCGATTGGATGTACATTTTATTTCAATTTGTCTCTTCTGGTTATCCGTATTTTTGTATTTCATCTACAGTAGGGCTGATTTGTCAATTTAAGCTTTTGATTAAAAAAGAAAAAAAAGGCCAAGCTTCTGCATCAATTTTAGACCTTAAAATAAAGTTGCATTTAGGCTTGTATTTGGTTAAAAAAAAACACAGATAACTTCTTTGTTTATACCCAAGGCATAACAAAGCCAACGCCTGATTACTGAATATGATTTTTGTTTGAAAAGTCCACTCAGGCTGCAGTTACAATCATCGTAGAGTTTCAGTTACTCTGTAATTTTGGTGCATTCCACACATGGGAGCTGGAAAAGAAAATGATAACTTCATAACTGGAAGAGGAGGAGCTTCTGAGGTGACTCATAAACAAAAAGGTGGGAGAAAATTGTTTTGAGGGATGCACTAATTTTACCTATTACTGACAAATGTATGCAAAACTCATTTTGAAACGCATAATATCAATAAGAGGTCAAACTTTTTAAAATGTTGCTTGCTTGTGCGCAGAGGATGTTTGTGCAAACATCACAGAGAAACAAGGGATGAATTTGATATTGTGTGTGGTGTTTCCAAAGCAACTTATTGTGGTTTAAAAATGGCAGGCAATGTTGCTCAGAAGGTAGGAAGGTTCCATAAACAAAAAGATGCTGGTCTGATATTCAACTTCCTGACAGCAATCAGACTGAATAAATCAAATGTAGTACACAAGCATATTTATCGTATAAGTCTTAAAGTTTCAAATAGAGCCAGATTTGGTAAAGTGAAAATGTTTGGGGGTCAACCATCCAGCCTGAATTCTTTAAATATTTATTATAACATTAAATGCTAATGAACTATTTCCAGAAACTTTTATTCCAATTTACTTCAGATTGTATCCACATGAAACAGAAATACAAAAAAACATTTTTAAAACAGTTACTGTGATTTTCAAACTTTAAGAGCAGAAAAAAAACAAAAAGCATGTCTTAAAAGAAAAAACTTTCACATTAAATCCTCGTATGAAATGTTACACTTTGTTCATAAATAAATACTAGCTGTACTTTCTTAAATTAATTCATGTGAATTGCAGAGAAAAACACAAATAGTTATCTCATTATTATTATAATGTAATTTAGCCAATCACAATATGGAGATCCTAAAAGATTTCTTGATTTTATGGCAAAAGCCTCCGGAAATGTGAACATTTATCATTTAAGCCAGACTTTGGACATGCTTTAGTCGTGGCATCTGGACTTTAATCTTCTATTCTTAAACTGTTTCACCACTCATCCAAGTGGATTCATGCCGGCTCCAAGACAGCGTCACCTGGATGAATGATTATCTTTACTGTCATTTCACACACTAAAGGAGGACATTCAAAGAAACCAGCACTCTAAATGGCAAAAAAGGCTAATGCAATAGCACAAGTATTGTATAATAAAATCAGAAAAACGAATTATTATTACTAAGGAATTCAGCCATGCATCTTTGCATGGATGTTATATTTTCATGCTTTTTAAGTAACTTTTCTTGCATAGAGTAAGGGTTGGTGGGTGGGTGTGTGGGGGGGGGGCTCCTGCTGCAAACGTGTGCAGCATGTCCAGCTGCCACTGAACTACAGGGCCCCTCTTCTTTCACCATCCCCCCCTTCTGTTTTTTTAACTCCTTTGCTCCCGTTGTATGTCCCTCTCCCCTCCTTCTCTCTGCTTCTTTTATTTGTCTTCTTGGTTGTTTAAAGACCATCTCTGCACACGGTCAACTTTCCTCCCAGTCATCCTGCTAAAGCTGACACTCCTGCCTCATAGTAATGAATCACAGTGTTCACCTATAAGGTATTAAAAGATGCCCCACATAGAACTGGAACCACCTCTGGTATATGTGTCCATCCTGGCACAAAGGCTTGACCACAGCTACATCACCCTCTTTTATTTCATTCAGCCATAGAAAATGGGGCAATGAACCGAGGAACGCCACCTTCAGCACGCACCTTCATTTCTGACTGATGGATGGACATTTAGAAGAAATGGAGAGGCTTTAGTCCAATTTAAGGTCCCACAGCGAACATATTTTGATCTATTCTAAAAGCATCACCAGCGGTCTTTTAATTATGAATATGCCGTTTTAGGGTAAAAAATTTTTTAAGAAAAGCTACCTTTGTCCATTTCTATAACAGTTTAAGCAGAAAAGCAGTAGTTCATCAAATATTCACCTCTGAGTTGTCTGTAGGAGTTAGCCAGCCATCATTTCCCATCATCCCTTTTGTTTCTCCTCCAGCGGTCCCTTACAACTGCAACCTAATATTACTGGTGCAACAAAAATGGCGCGCAATATTGGAGCCATCCAGCTGTACAGTTTTGAGCCAGATACCACCTTAGATGTGGAAAACTGAGAAGTTAATGGACCTACTTTTCCTCAAACGGATGCATTAGAATGGAGTGGAGCAAGGAGCATGTGGCCTGACGACTGTAGCTGCTACGTCACTCCGACAAGCTTTCTATAACGGATCCTGATTCACATTTGAGTAAAGATTTGAATTGAACTGAATTGAATTGATTTGCACACAATAAAAGAACACAAGCAATTAAAAAGATCAGAAAAGTAAAATCATATGATGGTGTGTCACAGAAAAACAACAATAGATAAAACACGACAAGTAAACAAATAGTGAACTAGGTTGAATGATCTAAAACATAAACCCAAACTACAGTTGCATATCAACTCAAAATCAAATCGGTTTAGAAAAAAATACTCAGAAATGCAATTTTAATCTTAATTCTCTCAATATATGTCCTCCCATCATGAGAAAAATGTTATAAAGACCAAATATGTTAATTTAACCAGTGATTATATTTCTTCCTGCCAGGGAAGAAATTTAATTACATTTAATTGTTTCATAGTCATGTGTTGGGGCTCTAAATCCTTAAAAAATAAGCAAAGGAGTACCTCAGTGGCACAAACCCCCTGCTGGTCATTCCCTCCTTTTATAAATTGAAATTCTAGAAATTTCTGATCCCACCGCTTTTGTTTACATCAGCAAAAGAGAAAATAATTGATGAAAATTAGAGGAACTGGATGATGCTTGTGTGTGTCCAAGTCTTACCAGCAATTTAAACAATTTAAAAACAGATGATTGTCTGCATGGATTGAAGATGTTTACAGATGTGATCAACATTTAGGAGAACGCTCTTTCTCTCCAGCGTGGAAGCCAGTTTTAATCCAGTCAAAAGCACACGGATTTGGTCGCCTCTGTCCTGCCCGAAGGCTCTTTGGAAACCTCTCGGCCGTGAGAACGGGTGGGGTGGGGGGGGCTCCTGGTTTGTGGCTGCATAGCCATGCGGGAGGGGCTCAGGACAGTCTTTGTGAATTTAGTTAATCTAATCTGAGCTCTTTCCCCTAAGGCCATCGGTGTTGCTAACCAGCGCCTCTGTTTCAAACATCAGTCCAAGCTGGAGAAAGTTGCATGTGTTTCTGATGAAAATGGGTCTTGTTTAGTTTAGCTGGAGCCCGAGGGCCACTGTAACTGGTGGCACTTGAAGAAAAACAAGAATGTCTCTTTTGTGCTTTTTGTCATGCATTAGTTTCAAATAAAGCACTGTAGCTGCAGCACTTGCAAAGTCGAAGGGTTGATACAGCGACATTTTTTTTCTTTTTTTTTGTAAGTGCAGTATGTTTCTAATTAGGCTTGCTATTACTGGGACAATCAAAATCAATGAAAAGCGTAATGGTTTTTATCAGGCAGCAACTTGAAGGAAGCCATTGTGTTCAAGAACACAACTCAGAATGTTAATGAACCACTGGGGAGCCTTTCTGTGCCGTTTGACACCTCTGATTAACTCACTCTGATGTTCTTTGTTATCGAACGGAAATTATCTCATTAGGTCTTTGAAGTCACTCCTGAAAATCATCAAGGTCTCGTAATCCCTTTTTAATGGACAGTGGTTCAACAAAAATGATTAACGAGAAACCTTTAGTCACCTAACGGTCTGCGTTTTGCATGAAAAGGGTCGAGAATTTGTCAAAAATGCAGAAATAATCTATGCCTGTTTTCCTGTTCTTTTTCCTCCTTTATCTTACTCCTTCCTTAGCTTTGTAATTTTAGTGTGCAGTCCTTTTTAACTGGAGGCGATGGGTGGTGAACGGCAGGAATGTGGCCGGGGGACTGTAAGGATTTATCGCACTAAGGTGTGAGTGCCCCTGTGCCTGCAGATGTATCAGTTTAGTGCCAACAGCGTTCCCACCATGGAGCCAATGCGGGCTTTTACGGCTTCAGTTTTTATTCTTTCGACCACATACTCTGAGGCTGCAGGGGGAGGAACGGGAGGGAAAAGGTCAACGTGCTCAGCGAGGTTAAAAAGAGCTCGAGTGTGCCTGAGTCTGAGACTTGTGGAGGAATAAAGTAGCATCAGGTTAATCTGAAGAAACAAAGCACAAAGGTTGATGCCCATCTTCTCTGCTGTTAGCACTTAAACATGCTCCCTTTTTCTTGCTCCCTCCCATTCCTCCTGTTTCCACTCCTTTCACTCTTCCTGTCCTGCCATGCCTCTCGGGTTACGTTGACTGGGGGTTTTCTTGTTCACATTTCGTAGTGTCTATGTGGTATGGGGGTGGCAGTGTGATTGCTCTGTGTTTCCCCTGGACTGCTCTGTGTCCTTGTCCCTGCCTCCTGGCAGCAAGGAGCCACCCAGCAGCCTGTCCGTGATTGGGCAGAGGAGTGGGGTTCTTGACACAGCGTGGTGCTGACTTCTCCGGGACGTGTTTCAACAGATGGTCGAGGTTAGAGAGTGTCATCACATCGGAGGGAGGATTAGAGGGGAGAGGTTGTCTTCCAGGAGCTGTGTGGTCCCCCCTCTACTCTTTAAGTTAAAATCCCAGCGCCAAGACACAATCCCACTTTATGAGTGAAGGGAGATCCGGGGAAGAACCAGAGGATACAAACTAAGAGAGGAATTCTGGGCTTGCCTCTCACTCAGCCTGCATTCTGCTCCTCTGCTCTTCAGGTACTACCCAATTTCCTCATTCTTCATTTATTTTTTTTTTTTTTGTAAATTACTGTCTCCCTATTTTGCACATCCTGGACAGAATGAGAGCTTAAGAAGGGATTTGTAGTGTTGAAGAGCTGCGCTGCTTTTGCTGCTGCTCCGTTACGGACTGTACAGTGGTTCTGTGTGTGCAGGATTTCATAGTTTTGCCTCTGAATGACAGGAATTCCCTCCATTGCAAATTCCTTTGCTCAAAGGATTAGAAGGCAGCACATTCCATTAATGTCAAACCCGCTCGATTCACCTGTTAATTTTCCGTTTTAATAATTTGCTGCTGTTGTAGATTTTGAACTTATCAAAAACTTGCAATATTTAAAAGAAGACCTTTAGTTTATCAAACGTTGCTGCTGTTCGTGTAGAGCTGAAACACTCTTTTTTTTTTTTTTAATCTACAAGCTAATATTTACAATTTCTTCACTTCGGCCTTGATACGTTTTTAAATAAATCTTATTCAGAGTGTGCTCCTGGCAGATCGTGTCAGCAAACACTAAATGGATGAGCTGCTGAAGAGCTTTTTGCGGACTAACTGTCAAAGCTCGGTGCTGAGGCACAGACTCCGGGAATGTACACCTCACTTTAGCTATTTAAGTCAAGTCAAGTGAGAAGGGAAGCTTGCCAGCGAAGTGGGAATATGATGTATAGTATTTACAGGCAGCTCCGGGCACTGTGCATGTGTATGAGATGCTTGTAAATGGAGATTGTGCAGCTGTGAGAGGCGGCGTGGACAGCAGTCCGGCTGACAGGAGAGGAGTTTGTATCGGTGAAAGCTGCTGTTGTGTGAATCTGTGTTTGCATAGGTAAACCAGAAGTTGCTGCACTTCCTGCTTATTTCTTCACATATTTACCATGTATGGCTTGTGATGCTCTGCTTTAAGGCTGGTTGACCAGTTCATCCAGAAATGACAAAATAGGAGTTTAATATTTATAAAAGTTGCTCTGTAACATCTTAGTATATTCAACATTTTTTTTAAACTTTAAACAACTTTTCACTAAAAACTGAGTTATCTTTGTGATCCAGATTGCCTCACCATAAGAATGAAGTTACAGTTCTTATCAAAGCCTTCGCTTGTATCAGCTGGGCAGACGTGCAAATACTTGAGCACCGTCTGCCTCTGTCAAATGAATCACAGACAACCTTGACAGCAGACCTAAAGCTGATCTACATAATCCACGTTGCTCAAGTTCACTTTTAATTCAATTTTTGCAGCTTGGAGACGTTTTAAAACCTGGTGCGTCCCGCCAGCTCAGGGAGATTAAACAACCTTTACTGTGCAACAAACAGGAGCAGCTGCTGCGGATAATTAGATTTTAAGAGACTGGCGCTTGCTGAGACGAACGTTATTCCAGTAGCTTTGTCATCATTTAAGTCCTTTTTAGAGCTTGTCTGTGTGTGTGTGAAGGTAATAAGTGGTGAAATTTGTTTTCTGATAAGAATTTTGAGTGAAAAAGTCTGTTTGTGTTTCGTGCGTTTAAACAACCCCCTACAACAATATGCTTTTAATCATTTCAGTAGCAGCCAAAGTAAATCAGAAACTTTACCTAAGATTATTCAAGTCAAAAAGATTTAGTTTCATAAGAATACAGACTTTGGTTCTTGCTAAAACGAATTAGAATTCCCACAATTTGGATTGAAGGTAAGTTTATTTATTTTCTTGTTATAAAACTTTGATTTACAAAATGTTTTATGGAAGCAAATTTACTGAAGTTTTTACATATGTAGCATCAAAGTTGATTTATTGTTGAAACATCTGTTGAAAAAGACCTTCCACATCTGCATACGTGATCGATTTCTCTGTCGTGGGATCAATAAAAGTTTTTTTCTTTTAAAAGTTCAAACAAAGATGTCCTAAAAACAAACAGGCAGCTCTGCAGATGGCTATCCGTCCCACTGTAAGACTAAAACATATTCATTAGATTCCCATTTTGTCCAACATTCTCAATCAGATCATTATTAAACAACAGATGGTGATTAACAAGCGTTCTTTAGTCACTCATTTGGTATGTTTCGCATATTTGCCTCTGGAAAAAACAAACAAACGAGAAGTTGCTAAGCAGTTGGGAGTTTTTGTGTGGTCCCCTGAAAGCTGAGAACAGATTTTCTCAACCACCCTGTCCTGTGGCATCTTTATATCACTTTTGTGTAATGATAGTCTTCATCATTCTAACCTAATTGCATGGCTGTGGAGTCGATTTCAACATCCCATCGCTGCAAAAATGACCTGCATTTGACAAGCGAGTTTTTTTACTTTATTTATGTGGGATCAAGACAAACTTTTCTTCAGATGAGTTAGTTTCTTAATCCTTCTTCACCTTACTGATCAAACTTTGCTGTTTGGTTTCCATGCACTGATGCTCAACAGCAGTTAAAAGACGACTTTCTTTAAGGACACCCAATTAAAGAAGGACACAATACATGGGTTTATCTTCAGGTATTTGGGAGTTCATGAGAGCTCCAACAGGTTTACTCAGCTTGTCATTGGAGAAGGGTGAGGGTGTGCAAACACTATATATAACTCATCACTGAAGGGAATTCTTCATTCTGCAACCCTGACTCTCAGCAAACCCAGACAGTAAAAAGTTACGTTCATGTGTTTTGAATATTGTTCTTGCAGATTTTTTGTGACTTAAGGCTCAGCTTTCACTACACCTCATCAATTTCACTTAAAAAAAATCACTTTTTTGATGCTTATTGGAAAGAAAACTAAGGTTTTGCCTTGGATGTCCAGAGTAGCTTTTGTTCAAATGTCCCACTTTCCCCTGATGCCCCACAGAAGCAGAGTAGGCTTAAGTAGAGGAAGGAGAAAGCCAGGTCGAGAGGGACAAGAGGACGATAAGAAAAGGGTGTCAGAGCGAGGGAGACGTAAATGGTGAGATAAAGAGATGAAGAAACTGACGCCACATTTGGATCAGTGGGATTGCTCACCTGAACTCTGGTGTGTAACTCTGGACCCTTTGGTAGTGTGGGTCTCAATTCAGCTGCTATTTGACTCTCTTGCTCATTGGAAGTCTATCTTTTCCTGCATCTTGAAACACGTGGAAACAGACTTAATCTGCTTTTGATGTGAGGAAAGACAAATGTATAGAAGCCAGTCATACTGGCCCCTTCCACAAGCTTTGCTCCTCTGTCCCATACCTCCCAGGGGGCTGGACTGTGCCCGCTTTGTCGTGTCTCTTGTCCAGTAATCCCCTCCCCACAGAGAAGCAATCTGTTTTATATTTGAAAGAGAAAGCAACTGGGCTGTATCACGTACAATTAGGCAGCAGTCAGAATGCGTTCGGAGCAAGAAGTGCTACCACTGGGGGGTTGTCCCTTTCATCCGCCGCCTTTCCAGAACAGAGATAATAGAGTGTGTGGAGGACTAGACTGGATGGTGGTTGTGGTGTTGGTGGGGAGTAGGTAGAAGGAATGATTTCCTCACCCCTTCATTCCGCTCCGTAGCTCAACAAATAGAAGCCAGCATGCATTTGTTTCAGCTCTTTTGCTCCCTTTCATTTCTTTTCCCCTGAAGCACTCGTACACATATAAGCTCCCCTTGCAGTCCGCTCATGTGCTTGTGCATACCTAAATGCATGTACATTCTCAACAACTCATAAGTGTGGGCTTTGTTGTGTGCTTCTTGTGGCCTCGAGTCATGTTTGTCCTCACTTGATCAGCCCAAAGTGACCACATGGAAGGAGAACAGCTTTATCTTCACAGCAGCATTTTTTTGTTCTTAGTAATAAAGTCAAGCCCCGTCTTCAATTTGCTCTTCTCAAACTGCCCTCAGCTGCTTAATCCAAGTTTGTTTAATGTCTCGGGAACACAATGGGATGATGCATTTGCTCTGTTACTTTAGTTTTAGCTCAGATCCAGGCCACTGGTGTTTGCATGACCTGCGGTTGTTTTTAAATTTAAACTAATTAAGCTGTGCACAAACATTGTGTCCTGTACGTTGCACGAAAATATGAAACAAGGATGGAGTTAATTGAATTACAAATTACGTTACTGCACGCTTTGGTAAGCCACACACAAAGCCAGAGGCAACAGGAAAGGAGAGATTCCCCATCTACAAATTACAGGTTATGTGTCTGTCTGTGCTTAAGATTCTCTTTCTGCCTGCTTGAGTGAATCTTGCACCATGTAAATGATATCCAACGCCATCAATGCATATGTAACCACAGGCAAGAAGGGAAGGGGGGGCACTGAGAGTGCCAAGTAGGCACAGGTGCAATCAGACGTATATACATTTTTATGAGTGGTGTCATGTTTATATGTCATGGCCATGCAGAAGTTTGTTTATGGCATCCAGGGTCACGCAGCAAAGTTCCCAGGGTCTGTGTCTGTCTACGGGTCTCAGGGAATATGGCCACACATGCTCCGCATTTTAGACGGGTTCAGTTTCATGTGTCAGCAGCAGTGCAGCTCATACAGGGTGTTAGCTGAACTGCTTTGAAAAATAATGCATGTCTTTTTCAATACTCAGATCTGACATGATGGACTGTGTTTATTTAATCAAAGAACACTTTTTTTACACGTCTACTCATATCAGTGTCATTATTTCTGACAATATACAAAGGCAATTGCTTCTTTTACCCCTTAAGGCTTCTCCCTATTCATACATGTATCTCTTCAAGCAGAGATATAGAAAACATTGTGGCTATGTCAAAATTCCATTGTAGTTATGTCCAAATTATGTCTAATTACTAAAAAACTATATAGTACAGGACTATCTATTGCCCTGGGTTTTAAAAGACTATGAGCACTAATACTTTTTTTTTTCTTTATTTTTGAATCTATGTGTTCTGACGTTGAGGCTAGTTTATTAATAAAAATTACATTTACACCATTTTTTTTTTTTACAAAAATTGTTATAACGCAATGCATTGTGGTCTATATTCGCTTATTTCAGCATTGATGAAGACTGTTTTTTTGCAAAGGCTTGGGAAATTTTTAGGGCACTCAATTTTGGAATTGTAGATTTGTACAGAACTACAAAATGGCAAAATAGTGAATAGTGAAGAAATTCAGACATGCAGTGTGGCTATGTCCAAATTCCCACCTACTGTAATCCATGCAGTGCCCTGGATTTTTAAAATAATTCGGACACCATGCTAACTACCATTTTTTTTCTCTCTTTTGTCTCACTGATTTCACAAAGTGAAAATCTAATAAATACGAACATTTTGTGACGTCTATTTATGACTCCACTGTGTTCTGATGATGAAAATGTGAATAGTTTATTGGAAAATTACAATTAAACAACTTTTCACTAAAATTGTTCAGACGTGGGTCTATATTCACTATTGTAGTGAGCACTGATACACGGTGGTTTTCCGCAAAGACTTCTAGGATTTTTCTAGGCCACTCGATTTTGGAATTTTGCATTTAGACCAAAAGGACAAATTCGCAAATACACTATATAGTGAGCAGGGAGGGAATTCGGTCATACAGCATTCCTTAAAATTCAGACATTACTACCGCTTGATGACATCATCAATAGTCGCCGGTCATCTACGTTAGTGCGGATCTGCCAGGGCACGGAAGATACACAACATAGATACTTACATTTAAGAGTAAACATCTATGACACCACTACGGCTTAAAATGCCCCTACAATTGGAGCAATAGGGAGGAACCAGAGGGGTAGGGAGGCAATTCAGAGTTGGTTAAAGTCTCATCAGTTGTCGCACACCTGGGTGTGTAAAGTTGTTTCTCTGCAGTTGACCCATCCCTCGGGGGAGCAGTGAACTCCAGACACAGCCATGCTCAAGAATCCTTTGGGGATTTAAACCCCCAATCCAAAATAATAGGTGTGTTAACAATGGATACACTCAGTTAGTGGCTTGAAAAATACATATATAACATTTAACGTGTCTTTTATTACTTTAATTATCAGCTGCCAACAGGAATTTATCAAGCTCTTGTTAATCTGTATGAAGTGTCTTTGAAGCTGTTTTGAACTCAAGTGCAGATTAAACAAGAGAATCCTGGTCCATTTAATAGCTGAGATCTTGGTTTGCTTTTACCTGACTATTACCAAAAGAGTCAAAACAGAAGGAGGATCCACTGAATTAAAGGCAGACGGTAAAGGAAAGACAAACAATAACATGAGCGCCATGTCTTTTGAGTAGAAAAAAAAAGTTTGTGGCATGAACTGAAAGAAATGCAAATCATGCAAAATGTGTGCAGTAGTGCACATGAGAATGGGAAAATGTAGTCATTGAGAAAAGTTTTTGCTTTTCTCAGAAAGACAAAAGCTTAGTTTAGTGCAGAGTCGATGATGTAACACTCCATTTACATGCTTAAAAGTGTACCTTGTTTTTTAAGGCAAAAAAAATATACACTACTGTTCAAAAGTTTGGGGTCAAAAAGAAATGTTCTTATTTTTGAAAGAAAAACTTTTTTTTCAATTAACATTACTTTAAATTAATCAGAAATACACTCTATACATTATTAATGTGGTAAATTCTTGAATAAATTACTATTCTAAGTGCACATGTCATGTTTTAGTTCATTATCTACATACATAGGTGACTATAGGCGAGATTGTACAATGTGTTTGCTCATTGTGTCAGAAGGCTAACAAATTATTAATATCGTGTTACCACAGCTGAAAACAGTTAATCTGGTTAGAACAGCTATAAAACTGGCCTTTCTTTAAATGGATTGAGTATCTGGAGCATCACATTTCAATAAAATGCTCAAAATGTTCAGAAAGAGGGAACTTTCATGTGAAACTCGACACTCTATTGTTGTTCTTAGAAATGAGGGCTATTCCATGCAAGAAACTGCCAAGAAACTGAAGATTTCCTTCAATAGATTGTTCTACTCTCTTCAGAGAACAGCACAAACAGGCTCTAACTAGAATAAGAAAAGGAGCTTCCTCTTACAGGGCCTGACACCATCTGTCAACCAATGTGGCTTAACGGAACGGTCTTGGTTGTTTTGGTGCTGGTACGGTGGGAGATTTGTTCTGGGTAAAAGGGACTTCATTTAAGGAAGCTATAACTCCATTTTGCAATGCCATGAATGCCCACTGGACAGCACTTGATTGGAGCCAGTTTCATCCAACAACAGGACAATAACTCAAAGCAAACCTTTATATTGTGCAAGAACTATTCAGAGAAGAAGCAGGCAGTTGGTATTCAATCCATCATACTGTAAAGTGGCCAGCGCAGTCACCAGATCTAAATACCATTGAGATGTTGTGGGAACAGCCTGACCTTATGGTACGACAGAAGTGTCCTTCCAGCCAATCCAACTTGTGGGAGGGGCTTCTAGAAGAGTGGGGTATATTTTCTTCAGATTACCTAAACAAACTATAACAACAAGAACGCTAAAGGTTTGAAATGTGTGCTGCAAATGGAGGATTATTTTGGACAAATGCAAAGTTTGAATGAAAAAAAAATATCAGTATTTCTATCAGACAATGTATGACTATTCATTGTACAACTCATTTGGTAAATAAAAGCATGACTTTTTATAGAAAATGGCAAAATTGTCTGGGTGACCCTAAAGTTTTAAGCAGGAGTGTATGTCTGTACTGGACAATTGTATTAAATCATGTGATTCATGAACATAATTTAGCCATTTTCATTCCAAATATATAGTTGTCTTCACTCCTCATCTACCTAGCCAAGAAACCAGCAACCTCATGACTTATTTTAAATGTTATTTTTGACATATTTATATTCCTTATCTGAAGAGATTTATAATCTTAGTTATTTGCAGTTTTGCCTAAACTTGATGTGGCATATTTTTTATCCATTAACACTTTTTTGAAAACCAAATTGAAGTGGTACAGTTAATGTCAATAGTCTGTGATCAAAATTCATCCATCAGACTATGTCAGCTGGCTCTGGTGAACTCTCTCTGTGCCACCACATTAATGATTTCATGGAAAAGAAGTCGGTCTCTTTATTCTTGGCAATTACCTCAGTGGAAACCCGTTGAAGCAATTTGCCATGGCTTTCTCTTGTGGTAAAGGGAGTGATTTGTCTGGGGTATATTTGACGCGTCAAAGAGACAAAAAAGCCACCCGTGAGCCTGTAGCACCTCCTACTCCCTTATTCTGGGGACCTGTTATGGTCTGCTAGTCTTTTTGATGAAGCAAATGTTTTTATAGAAAAGACTGCTAAAGAATATTCTAGCATTGTGTTTTTATTCATGGAAGTTTTTGTCTCATTAATGGTTTCTTTCACAAGGAAGCTTTCGTTTGTCACCCACCATTTCATATAATTTCATATTACATTATTAGTAAGAGGGATTTACCTTTTCTTCTGCTCGTCTCAATTCATTTTCATCACCCTCTTAAATAGCAAATTTGCCTTTCCACTCACATGGAACTTCTCTTTGACAGCAAACTTCTGAGCTGCGTCACTTCATGTAATCCCAGTCTCAGCCAGTGGTGTCAGATTTTTGAGCGGCACTCTGCCAGAACACTTCTTGCTCTTAAGTTAACCATCATTCCTCATGCTTCCCAATGTCAAACACAGCACAACATGTGGATCTAAAGGAGAACGTGATTTCAGTCTGTCTAATGACACCAACTCCAGTTTTAAGAACGTTACTTTGTTTGAACTGAACAAAAAACTATTTCAGAATGCACACCAGCTTCAGGCACAGACCCTCACAAAAATAAATACACTTGTTCCATTCTTCTTTTTCAATGCACAAATTGGCTAAATTGTCACAACACTTCTTGCTGGCCTCCAAGTCCTACTCACTTTGAACTGGAATTCATTTAATTATGCACAGAGTTCCAATCATAATATTGATGGGGTAGCCTGGCAGCTTTGGCACTACAAAGGGAATCTTACCAGGTCTGAGAGAAACATGAGGACGCTTACTAATGGCTTTAAATGCACTCACTTTATGTTAGCATTCCATCGAGTTGAGGCCATTCATATTTTCCAGTTCTGAACCTCACAGCCACTGCGCTCCTGTTAATTGAAAACTTAAAAGTCTCAAGTTTTAACATTGATTAGTGTGTGCACGGTTCAAGGAAATTCTGTGAAACCATAAAATGTTAGGGGTTTCTCACTGGAATCTTGTCAAAAAGCCCATTAGATCAAACAAATCTGTGGAGGCAAGAGTCTGAGAGTAAGTTTGAGCTTTTTCCCAATTCCTACCTACTGCCAAGTGTAAATGGACAAGGCTTTCCTTCAGGTCAGTTTGTAGGGCTAACAGGCAAGTCTTAGGAGGAGCAACACGCTGCCCTGGGCCTGCAGGTCCTGCCACAAGTCCCGACAGAATATTTCTGGCAAATTTTAATATACACATGGATATTGTTCTGTGAGAAGGAGAATATTAGTTGAAAGAAGTCATCTTTTTGATTTTGGATTTCTTCAAGAATCCTGAAGCTCTTTGGTTTCCCTCTTTCATTACTGTTTCCTGTTTGCATCAACTGCCCTAAGACAGGTTGAATTACTTACACTATCACCAGTTCATCAGCTTTTAGTCACAGAGAAACCTGCAGAATTCAAACTATGCCATTAGACCTAAATCCTCTCCTGATGCAGCTGGGGTGAACTTGGAAGAGAATAAATTGGGATTTGGAGTGCTTTCAAATACTCATTGTACTTAACAGCAAGTCCTTTTATGAATGAGTGATTTACTTTAGAGGCGCATCTGGATTAAGTTTTACTTGCATCTTGTTTTGGGATCGTGAACCCCTTCACCTCTAAGCTCTCCTTGTTAACTGGAGTAAAAAACTTTAGTTTTTGGACCAACATACTTCTTTATAGGCTGTATGAATTAATGGCGTTCGTTGGGTTTCTTTATCTTTTCTATTTCTTCTGCCTCTTTTTACTGGCAGCCGATAAATGTACGAGCTGTCACCGGTGACTGAACGAGACCAAATCCAGATGCTATTTGCCATTTCTAAAATAAAAAGAGCACTTTTACAAGGCTTGTGTTGCCTTTTTACCTCTGTATTGAACACCCTCTGCTCATTTCTTCTACTCCTGTATGTGGGTAGCCTCAGGTTGCTGAGGTTAGCCTAAACAAGCCACCATCAAAGCCATATCACCACTTGGATTGGAAGGGGGTCAGGGCGCAGCTGAGTGTGTGGTTTGAGGCTTTAGCTCGAGGGCACTACTGCCAACCAGCCCTGAGCTGCTGCCCTGTGTGGTTACACGAGCAACAGCTCCATTATGTTGTGCCTCTCTGCACACAAAGCACAGCTGTATGCATGCCCGTACCAAATTACTAAGCAATGCTGCATGTCTACTTGCAATGTGAGCAAGCATGTAGGGAAAAAAACGTAGCCATCATGAAAGCACAGATTAGTTGGGGTGTTGAGGTGTAGTAAAAGCCCCCTGGTGTTGATGGCCAATAATCTGAAAATTGCACATCTCTTTTTTGTATCTGGCAGATGTGTCTCTGAAATCTTCATAGTGGCCTTTTTGTTTTAGCCCTTTGAACTCCTTGGCATTTTCTTCTCTTCTCAATATTTTTCCCACCGCTTCCCCATGATGAATACAGTATGGGCTCATTTAAAGGGTCATTAGTGCTAATCCTCCTAAACAATGAGGAAGCAGGGACAATGTGCTCCCTAGTCCTCTGGCTTTGTCCAGGCACACAGACCTCTTGTCTGTTCCTCTGATGTTCAGACCAGCCCGCTTAAATTTATATCCTCTCGGATGATATAAATAAACGCCTCATTCATAATGAAGACTTCACAAAAATGACATCAAACGGCGTTCTGTGTTCTCTCAAGAGAACCCTGACGTTGCAAAGAGCCATTAAAAAGTCTTGCATAAAGTTTGAGGCAGTGGCAATATCAGAAAAGCCGTTCAGGAGCCAAATATATAATTACTTTCAGATTTCACATAATTCACTCATATTCGTCTGGGTATTTACATTGTTTGAAGTGCCTGTTAGTACTGAACACATAAACAAGCCTCTAAGCTACAACAGGATGAAGGAATGACAGGCGGTGGCCGACCACATTCTCTACTTTCTGGAGTACTTAAAGGAGTTTATTGTTTTTGACTGGATGGCAGAAGTCAACCTCAACTGTGAGACCCTCTTACAACTATTTTCTTTCTTTTAGCTTTGAGATAACTTCATTCCCTCCATTTGAGGTGCATATGTTTTAAAGAGTCACCGTGCATCGGCTCTTTTAGCTTTGACTATGCACCCATGGGGATGTTGTTTCTATCGGGTCTGATCAGTGTAGCAGCCAGTAAATGCCTGGGATTATTGCAGACTCGTGACAAGAAACCGAGTGTTGATTAATGACAGCCTTGTTACCTTAAAGCCAGATATTAAGTTATGCCCATGTGTTTTAGGCTAAAACCAAGCCTAAATCATTGGCTATAAATCATTGCCCAACACTTGTATATAAATTATGGTATACACAGGAATCATGCTCATGCTCAAAGTTCATATACATTTACTATTTGGCAGCAAGTTTGGACTTTTACTAGATTTACAAGATAAATTTATTATTTCTGAAATTGAAACTGCAGAATTTTAGGAAAAAAGGAATTTTCTGCTTTAGTGTTCAAGCAATTTGATCTTAGCATATCTCATTTGAGTAAAGAAAATAAAGTTTCTTACTCTTTGGTTTAGTTTTTTTTTGTTCTATAGTTTTTTTTTTATTGCTGTACTAAAGTTTGACCCTCTGCTTGTACCACAGCTCTTTAACTGATGCTTAATGCTTGCTTATGCCATTTTCTATGCCTTTGTTCTTACTAAAATAGTAATACCACTTTAACTTGGAGCACCTCAAAGCAAGTCTAGTTTCAGAACAAATTTGAAAACTTTTCAACGATTTCTTTTCCAACATCCAAAAATCAAAAAATGTTCTTTCAAGAAAGTCTTTGGTTTTACAGTAAAACCATCCATCCATCCATCCATCCATCCATCCATCCATCCATCCATCCATCCATCCATCCATCCAAGCACTGACGGCACGACCTGAATAGTTTTTCTTCATTTAAAGAAATTTTTTTTTTTTTTTTTACTAAGTCAAAGATCTTCTGACCCAATGGGGAAAATGGACCGGAGTCACCACTTATCTTGACGTTTGTGGACTCTGGGTCTTTGTTTAGCTCAGCATTCTGAGTTGTTGGACAAGAATAGATATTGATTATGGTGTGGCTAACCACATTTTTGCCACAGGATTTGGATCAGACACCATAAAGGGCCTTCCAGTCTGTTTTCTCTGTCCCTCTAGAAGGAGTCGATGTTTGGAATCACTGGCATGTGAGGCTGAACTTGTGCTGGGTGCTAACATTACACAAACTGGCCAACTGGCACACATCTATTTCTATCGTCCCTTCACAGAAAAAGGAACACCAATTTTTGTCTCGATTATGGGTTTTGTGTGTTTTTTCTGGGAAGCTTCCTTGTATATCTAGGAGAACCTGGAGCCACACAGCAGGAGGTTTTTGTGTTTTTGTAGGAGTGGAGTATGTGTGAGTATGATCTTCTGTGTGCCACCATATGTTTGTAGAGTAGTTTGTGTTGTCTGTGTGTGTGTAAGTAATTCACTGCAAGGTTCTGTGCTCTATACCACACCACCCCATACTGGAGGGATGTTTGTCCAAACGGAGCCAATGTTTGCACAGGGTTGTCACGATGACGGGGCTGACTGGTTTGCACAGAAAGTCCTCGTCTGAAACACCAGACAGTCCTCAGGGATTTCCCTGTAATTCTAATTGTTGTCAAACATGTATTGAAGGAGAAGCAGATAGAAGACTTATTATGTCTAATGAGGTTTTTCAATGAAAAAAGTACATTATTTTTTAAGTGAAATTGTGCAGAGATCTATCCATTTGGGCTATGAAACATCTTTTTTCTGCAAAACATTACGGTACAAATCAATATGCTGAGCTGGCCTGATGGTTTCTGTGTGGTGGTACCATGTATCAATATGTCTTGATTTATTCTCCTTGTACTGTATTTTGGAGCTGCATCACACCAACAGGACTTAAAATGTTCTTCCTTGAAATGTTTTGCCACTTATCCAACTGACTAAAAGCCACTTGGATGAGTGGTCAGTCATGAAATATAGAGGTAGAACGGTCGACCTCTGATTGGAAGATTGCAGGTTCGGTTCCCACATTGTGTGTCCATGTATTGAAGTGTCCTCGGACAAGACACTGAACCCCGCATTGCTCCTGGTGGTTATGGGTTGGTGCCAGTGTTCAGGAGTGGACCATCAGTGTGTGAATGTGTTAACTGTGACTGTAAAGCACTTTGGGCCTTCTAAGAAAGTAGTAAAGTAGTAAGTATACACCACTAACCATTTGACAAGTCAAATCCAGTTGCCAAGACTCTACAAGACAACATCAGATATAGATGAATGAGAACCTTCCTTTACTTCTTGTGATATAAAATTACAATTTCAGTTGAATTTTCTGTAGTGATTTCTAGGGTTGACCTGATATTTTATTGGGATTGCAGATTTTTCAGACCTAAGACTAACTGTATATACTGCAATTTTGGCAATGTTTTGAATAGGAAGCATTAGAAAATATCAGTCAGTTCAGATTAAAAAACCATAAACCTGATTCACCTTTAAAAATGGAGTAGTTCATGTACCTTTCTATGACTTTTCCTTGGATCCACTTAGGGTATATATTTAAAGGCCATTTGTTATGTCGTGTAAAAGATAATTTAAAGTCCTTTTTATAGAAATGCTGGTTAGGGCGGTTTCACTTGCTGGGCTTTGGCGAGGTCCAGGTGTCGCAGACCTGCCATTTGTTTTCAAGCCATTAACTCAGAATGGAGAGCAGTATGGTGCCACTCAGTGGGACTGCTGCCCATAAGGCCCTTTTTGTCGAGTATTCATTATTTAATTCATGGTTCATTTCACAGCCATACGCCATTTTTGCTATTTATTTATTTTTTGGTTTCAAATTACCTACTAATTGATTTAGTCTTTGCATTTGTTGTGATACAAGCTCTCTGCTCTTTACTGGTATAATTGACAGATTCTTTGCATTTCAAATCGTGGGACCAAACTCTTAAAGGTGCATCCAAGCGGAAGTTTGCTGTAACAAACTTTTTAATTGTTGCATTTGGAATATATGCAATTCTGTAAGTAGAGCATGACTGGGGTTTAGAAGAATCGTGGTGACTCAGTGGTCATCAGTGATTGGCGACAATAGGGTTGGGGTTAATGTAGCGGAACCCTCTCTTTGCCTCCAGTGCCTGCTCTCCCTCCCCCCACGGGCACTTTGTCACCGACTCACCGGGGAAAAGGGAAGGGGGGGTAAGTTTTGAGTGACAGGTGGAAGGTGGGACTGGATTGGCTCCTGCAGAAAAAGATCTGTGGGTGTTTGGGAGCGGACAGCCAATGGTGCGGCCCCACAGCAGTTAGTAGAACAACAGCTCTGCAGTAGAGATGGAGAACTCCCATGTGTGAGTGTGTGCGAGGAAGACGAGGGGTGACAAGCACAAGACAAAGTTCAAGGATGTTGTAGGAAAAGATACAAACATATGAGCGTTATGGGATTCTCTGAGGTAAGCTCCATGAGTAGACCTTCATAGTTCAGTGTTTTACCAAGCTACTTGTGGTCAGGTCTGTCAGATTTTATCATTTTTTTTGTAATAATTTGGATGAGGATATATCTATTTAATTTTTTTTTTTAGGATTGTTCTGCTCTCTGAGCTGTTTTGCAGGTTGGATTGAGTTAATCACAATGATTTTTATCAAATTTGACTTTTAAGTTGATTTCTATTGATATTTAAAGAAATCTGTCAACACATTTAATACAAAAGTATCACTTTTTTCCTGATATAATAAGGAAATGTTTGGTGTATTTTTTATAAATGCTTGATATGCTTTCTCCTCTTTTCTCCTCTTAGTCCTCCAAGGCCGTGAGGGAGTGACCCGGACTGCTTCTCTACTCCCTTCCACCTCCCCATTAATCCTCCCACCAGCCCATCGTGGGGCCTGTTGCATTGGACACCATGCTGATTCAGTGGCTGTCCTGGTTGACCCTGTTGTGTCTGGATTGGACTCCAGGCAGCTGGGCTTTCACCACCACCCGAGCTCAGGGCCTCAGGGGTCGCATCCAGAGGGACCGCAGAAACATCCGACCAAACATCATCCTCATCATGACCGACGACCAAGATGTGGAGCTGGGTAAGGGGTGCCAAAGTTCCTGGAATTTTAATTTACTTATAGTATTTTCTTATTTATATAGTCTTTTATACACTTTTCCCTTCATTCCCTCGTTTTTTATTCTGCCTGTTTGCAATTAGAACCTGGATTTATATGGTCTCCATCATTACATTAAATATTAAAAACAGACCAAAAAGCAGACCGAAGTAGCCATCTGGTCTTTTTAGCTGCTGAATTATAAACTCCTTTCTTTAGAGTACAGGTTTTAGAAAAGCATATAAATGAGTAAACTGAGCTATATTTCTGTCAAATATTACTTTAAAGTCCTCCTCCGATGAAAATCATGTTTTTGAGTTTTTCACATGTATCTGTGGCATTTTTCTTATGAAAGAGAACAAATATAATAAGAAATCCTTTTGTTTCTTCATTTTTGAGTATTTCTCCTATTAAATCACTGTCGATCAAACTGCTGCAGACAGGTTCTGTTTGAATTAATGATCCTTCTTTACATCATAACAACTCTGCTGCACTTGCGCTAAACCCCTCATCTAGTCCGGCTAGATTGTCTAGCTCAAGTGCTGGAGAAGAGAAGATGGTATCTTCTCATTGACTGCTGTTAAATGAGTCGCCGGTCACATTTCTGTGGTCAAATGAGCCGTCACTGGATTTTTTTGTGTTAGTTTCATACAATACTTATGGTAGCAGGGCTGAGAACGCTGGAAAATCTCGACGAGACTCCACAAACCTTCCTGATGTGACCGCAGAAATGTAAATGGCGGCTCATTTGACTGCAGCAACGTCAATAAACATTCAATAATTAACTAAAAGAGTCTTTGGTGAAATGGAAGGAGAAAGAATCAGGATTTTAGAGTAAGTTTGGTCCACGAAGCTCTTCACTTCCTCGTCCGAGCTGACATCCAGCTCAAAACAATACAACTGGACATTACCAATATTGCTTGACATTTTTAAGTAGCAGACACAGAGCTATCATAATCAGACAGGTGGGAACAGGGGCGGAGCAGTTTAGCCCAACTCTAAAAGCCACAACCCCCCAGAGGAGACGTTGGAAACAGAGGCTTCAAATCAACCTGAAAAATAGCTTTTTAAGACATTTAGGTTGTGAGATTTTGATTAAAACCTTCGTAATCATAATTAAAACGCTACAAGAAAATGTTTTAAATAAAAAAAAAAAACTGTCATGGGGGACTTTTTAAAAATTAAGACAATTGCTACATCTGTCTTTCTTCCAGGTTCTCTACAGGTGATGAATAAAACTCGCAAGATCATGGAAGACGGTGGCATGAGCTTTACCAACGCGTTTGTCACCACGCCCATGTGCTGCCCGTCACGGTCCTCCATGTTGACGGGGAAGTACGTCCACAACCACAACACCTACACCAACAACGAGAACTGTTCTTCGCCATCCTGGCAAGCTCAGCACGAACCTCGCTCCTTTGCGGTCTACCTTAACAACACTGGCTACAGGACAGGTTGGTGAAAATTGTGTTCACTGACAAGAACGCTAACTAGACTCTCCAACCTTCGTCACATGCAGAACTTTAAAAAAAATCTAAAATGATGCATTTGTGTGTACTAAAAGTGACCCTCCTTTTTATGTAGCTTTCTTTGGCAAATACCTCAATGAGTACAATGGGAGCTATATCCCTCCTGGGTGGCGTGAATGGGTCGGATTGGTCAAAAACTCCCGCTTCTATAATTACACCGTCTGCCGGAACGGCTACAAAGAGAAACACGGCGCAGACTATGCCAAGGTATGTACTCCCCTGATTTTTTTCATCTATTTGCTTTACCTTTATGACTTAGTTTGAAGACTTTGTTGGACAAATTGCAGGTTCCACTTTCTTTTAAACATAGGCAGTGAAGTTATTGCAGTGCTGTCAGGACAATTAGAAGGAATGAAGTGGGATGAGGTGGTGTCTCTTTTTCCGCGTCATCCTTCTTTTATGATGTGCCTCTCTTCAGTTTTCAGACAGTAAACCTGATGTTTCTTTATGAAAGCCTGAATTAGCTATTATAAGTACAGTTGTGTTCTGTGTGTCTGTGATTTAAGTGTTTCATGGTGCCTTACCCTCCCCCCTGAAAAAAAATCTGTAATACCCCTATAAAACACAGAGGGAATTTTCATGGGGAACGAGTCAGTCTCAGGAGATGAACATTGTGGTTACCCTGTCACAACAGCCGCCTGCTGCGCCTCTGGACTGCAGCAGTCATCAATCTTCCACAAATGTTTTTGTAGGAGCTGTCAGTTTGTTTTCATGTCTTCATCTTCCCAGGTTTGCAGTCTTCAAATCAATAGGGAAGGGTTGGCTCGAAGATGGGCAAACAAATGTTTGGCCCGCCGCGCCGCTGCCAACTTGGACTGAGGTGTAAAATTACCCGCAAGCCGAAGCAAAAGTGTTGATGTGACATGAACTCGGTCAGTAGGTTGAGGTTTGCAACCAAATGGAGGAAATAGTTGCAATTTCGTGCTAAAATCCATCACCTGCCATCGCTGAGAGAACTTCCCAGATCGAGAGAGGGTGTAGTAATTTGACTTGCAGAGGATTTTCTCTGTCCTGGAAGAAAAGTTCATTTAAGGTAACGCTTCGGTTAAACACGCTTATATAAGAGATTTATTGTGAGGATATATATTTTTCTTATTAAAATTCCATGACACTAGAACAACAGCAATAAAAACAGCTCAGCTAACAAGCCAGATGTGATATGTTGACATCAGTGCTAATACCCCCTGATTAGTTCTCACATCCAAATGTTGTAAAAAAAAAAAAAACTCAAACTATGAAAATGTTCAACTCCCTTAATTACTAACAAATTCCATTATACGGATGACACTGCTGTCCATGCTCAATGGGAAAAGTGATATTCATTTCCTCCATAAGTATTTTATAGTGCTTGGCCAAGCACACCGCATGACAGTCACTTCCTTTTGACCTGCCAGAGCTCTTAGCAGCATCAGCTCAGGTTTTAGGAGCTGGCAGCGCCTTGGCTTGTTCACAGAAGCCTCCATGTGAATGTTCAGCTACAAGACTATTAAAGTTACTTAAAAAAAAGCCAAACCCAATTTGACATTTTGGGAAAAGCACTTTTTTTCTCATTTCCAACCACTCCCTTCTTTTTATTGTTTGCCAATATACCAAACGGAACTCTGGGGTACAACCTACTCAACATTAAAAAAAAGACTCATGGAGAACATATGTTGAAAACAATTACACCTTTCAGATTTTTGATGGTGTCTGGATCAGTTGAGTTCAGAGCTGCCTGAGGCTCATATCTTCTGAGATTGTCCCTTTTATTTAATTTTTTTTTCTGAGAGTATGTCACAAAAATGAAGCAGGTTATGGTGAAATGAGGTCCAAAGCGAAGGGTGGAAGCTGTCATAACAACATACTATAAGTAGGCGCCAAGCTTCTCTCACCGTCAAGTGGTGTCACATCTAATTGTGCAGGGATTCAGTGATGGGGCAGAAGCCCACATACTGTACACACGTGCACCCGGACTCAATCACGCACGTTCATTCACACTCCCGCAGGCAGACTGCCAGCTGTTGACTTGACAGATTGGTACTGTAGTGCACTCAATGGCCCCACTCCTTATCCCCACTGGCCCCCTCTTAATTTATTTGAATGAGTGGATGAGGAAAAGCTGCGTGTCACAGCAGCTGGACTCCAAATGACTTTTATCAAAGATTATGCCGTTTGGAATTTCTTTTCCTCATTCAGCTTTAAGGATGTTTGGATAATAACTGTAATTCCTCTGTTCTACAGGATTATTTCACGGATCTGATTACCAACGACAGTATTAGCTTCTTCCGCATGTCAAAGAAGATGTACCCTCACCGGCCTGTGATGATGGTCATCAGCCACGCCGCTCCTCATGGCCCGGAAGACTCTGCGCCGCAGTATTCCGACTACTTTCCAAATGCTTCACAGCACATGTGAGTAATATTCAAGTTACAAGATGCTATTCTTGCAGGGGTCTGCAACCTTCAACACTTAAAGAATCATCCAGGTTGATTTCTCCATGACCCCAGAGGGAGCCACAAAGTCTCAATTTGCATTCATGCTATTGTTTCTTTGATAAACAAAAAATTAAGTAGCTATTCTTTTTTTTTACCATCTCAGCCAGAAATGTTTACATCTAATCAACTAAAACAGAGCCAATTAATTGACCCCTGCTGTATTCCTTGAACTATAAGGTGCTTCAAATCAATTTTCATCATCCACCTTAGGGGCGTGTATCGGCAAGAGTCTGAAACGTGTCCTGATACATGTCTTACAATAAGATACGTATCGCGATGTAGTTCAGTGCTATACCAGAACAATTTTAGCAAATATTAATATGCCTTTCATTAAAATAAAAAAGGTAAAATTCACTGCAACTGTATACTGAGACTGGGAGCAACGTAGTACAGAGTTTTGATTAGGTACGTAGTACATGTCTCATAATAATAACAAAAACCGCAAGGCTGACTTAACATTTAAAAAAAGCAGACTCTCGCGAGATCTCGTTGGTTTTTTTGGTTGCTGTACTGCCAACTAGTGGTCGGGGGTTTAGATGGCGAGCAAAAGTAAGACGCTGACGGACACTCATAAATAAATAATTAAATACCGTCTTGTCAGCAGATCAAATTGATACAAGTATCTCCAAACAAAATATATAATATATGCCAAATTGATTTTTCCCTACACCCTTAATCCACCTTATGAAATATACTTCTTTGTCCAAGTTTTAAGTTAATTATATATTTAGTTTCAATTAGGCTTGCCTAACAAAATGACAGTAGACCCACCCTTCAATCCACAGGGATGTCCTGCTGCTAAAAAAGCCGCAAAGGCTGACAACATGGCAAGCATGAAATCAAAAAGATTTATCATCCTGGAATAGCAGGGGCATGCACTGAACGGACCGGGGTTGGCTTTTTGGCGTCGATCTTTGCCAAGCCCACAAGGGCTTCCCACGGGTGTCATGTCTTCGGCCGAGGCAGCGCCGCGATCCAGAGGGTCGCTCCGCTGGCGGAGGGCCCTGTTGTCTGTCGGTGCCGTGCTTTCGCTTCGCCCTCTGCTCACTTTCTGCCCCACTTAACTTTCCCCTCCATTTCCTCCTCTGTTTATCTCCATGTCTGTTACGGTGTTTACCTCTCCTTCTGTACTCTCCGGTGTTGTCCCAGCGTATTCCGCCCACTCCTGTCCTCATGTCCCCGCTTATTACGCAAAGGACTTCCTGACCCCGCTCGTATCAATCAGTACTTTCTGGCTGTGACTGCTGGGATGTGTGGAATGCATTGTGTGCATTGGAAGACCCTTTGTGACATTATTAATTTATTTTTAGCTGGAGCCTCTGAGGGAAGGTGGTGGGGGGGTGAGGCCCACGCATGGGTGGCTGGAAGGGTTGCCCAGTGATTGTGTTTAGGTGGAGTGTTTGTGTGTGCGGAGGTTACTATGGAAAGCACAGGTGGCCGGGGTGGGTGCGTGTTTGTTTTTGGTCTTTTCTGCCTGTTTGTTTTCAATATAGATGAGGCGGAACCGTTTTTCCACAGGTTTCATTTACCAATGTGACTATTGTTTGGGCTGTTCCAACCTCAACTGGTTCACAAGGGTTTGGTTTTTTTTGCTAATACAGAGATCGTTCCTTCAATCTGCATGCTTTAACACTTTATCTTTGCAGAGGATGCTTTGCAAAGTGTGCATGCAGAGCATTCAGGGTTGAAAAAGCTGTGGAGTTGCGACTTCATAAATCCAACAACTGCCTGTACATTCAACAGCAATGGAAGGGGGGATGGAGGTTTGATGCATTAACATTCCTCCATGAAGGTGTTTCAGATCTTAACCATCTGCTTAACATACCTCAAATTTGATGTGGTTGCACAATTGCATGTCTTAGCTGCAAGGAATGATAATTTTAGTCATAACTCAACCCAATCACTATAAAATACATAGTCGCTTATTTTCTCAAGCAGCACATTTTAGTTAGTTTAATGTCTAAAGAAAGTATCCTGGGGTGAACAATGCTCCTGTAATCCATTGCTAAAAAACAAAAAGAAAACCTATATGAGGCAGGTGGCAGGTGTGACCTCTCCAATGCACTGGCTTCTTTCCACTGACCTCTGCATTCCTGGTTCCCTGGTTCTCTGGGCCCCATACCATGGTGGCCCATTGCCCAGAGACAGGTCTCTTTATGGGGCTTATTAGACCGCCTGCTAAGTGGGTGAAGAGTTCACCTTTCTCACAAAGCATGCCTGAGGAGGAAAAGACAGAAGGCAACTGAGTGAAAGAGAGAAGCGTTCCTCTGAGCGGGCCTTCATTAAGTCTTTTAAGCTTTGATCTTAAAGATTCAAGAGTGAAATGTTTAAATTAGAAAAGAATAGAGACTTTTGGTGGAGAAAATACATTTTGCAATGTTTTAATTTTGTTGATTGTTGTTAAATTTTCTCCATTGATGTTTGGTTAAAACAAATCCAGTATATTTTCACCTAATGTCTTAGTAAACATCTAAGTAAACGTCCATCCGTCAGTCCGTCCATCCATTTGTTTGTCTGTCCATCCATTGCAGTCACAGGGACTAAACTAAGTTGCCCAGACTTCCCTCTCCCTGGCCACTTCCTCCTGTTCCTCTGCGAGGACCTTGAGGCATTCCTAAGCCAATTGAGAGACCTAGTCTCTCCAGCGTGTCCCGGGTCTTCCCCCTGGCCTTTATCCAGTGGGACATGCCCGGAACACCTCCCCAGAGAGACATCCAGAGGGCATCCAAACCAGATGCCCGAGCCACCTCAGTTGGATCCCCACGATGTGGAAGAGCAGTTACTCTGAGCTCTCTCTGGGTGACCGAGCTTCTCACTCTATCTTTAACGGAGTCCCCAGCCACCCTACTGAGGAAGCTCATTTCAGCCCCTTGTATTTAGGACATCGTTCTTCCGGTCACAATCTAGTCCTCATTACCATAGGTGAGAACTGGAGCAAAGATTTAGCGGCAAGTTGACAGCTTTGCGTTCTAGTTCAGCTTTCTTTTCCCCATAACAAACTGGTACAGCAACCAAAACACCAGTCATATCCACCTGTCGATCTCGCGCTCCAATCCTCCCTCACTCGTGAACAAGATACTTAAACTCCTTCACCTGGGGCAGGAACGCTCCACCCAGCCAGAAAAGACAAGATTTCTTCCGATCTTAAACTCATGACGCAAATTCTCTCAAGCTATTTTTCACTAAAAATGTCTTTGACCCCATGACTGCTCGGTTCAGAGGTTGTTGCAAACTTGACTTAGGGGCATATTATTTTTCATAAGAATGTGTCAATCTTAAGGTGTCTGGACTATAACCGAGAAACCAGTAGACTCTCACCTCTATGCGAGAGGAGAGATGCCAAGGGTTCTGGCAGCGGAGTATTAAGATAGAACTGTCAATAAACACATGCTGGATGTCAAACTGCAGAAAACGGTGGCACCTGTTGCTGAGCAGGAGTCTGTGAAAAGTTTCAGACCGGTGTAGACATCCCCGATGCATTTACTTAACATGTTCATCCTAAACACATCTTTCTTTCCTGTTGTCTATGTTGTAGCACCCCCAGCTATAACTACGCCCCCAATATGGACAAACACTGGATCATGCAGTATACGGGACCCATGAGGCCAATCCACATGGAGTTCACCAACTTTCTACACCGGAAAAGACTGCAGACGCTGATGTCTGTAGACGACTCAGTGCAGAGGGCAAGTCTAATGATCGGTTTATTGAAAGCATTCGCTGAGTCTGCTTTGCATCATCTCACTGAAGGCTCATTTGTACAGATTCATGACATGCTGGCAGACACCGGAGAGCTGCAGAACACCTACATCATCTACACAGCAGATCATGGTTACCACATTGGTCAGTTTGGGCTGGTCAAGGGCAAATCAATGCCTTATGATTTCGATATAAGAGTTCCATTCTTCCTAAGAGGACCCAATGTGGAACCAGGGGCAGTGTAAGTATACAAGTTATTTTAATCATTTTAAAACAACATTGTTTCACAGTGTTTGATTGGTTTGTTTCAGAAACCCACATATGGTGCTCAACATTGACCTAGCTCCCACAATCCTCCACATTGCTGGGCTGGACACACCTCCAGACATGGATGGAAAGTCCATCCTGAAGCTGCTGGAACAAGACCGCACTGGGAACAGGTTTGTCTGCTGTGCTGCGTTGTTTGTTTTTGGGGAAACAATATTCAATGCATGCATGATAAAAGCAACAGTTCTCCTCATTACTGATCAAATGCTCATTTCCTAAGCATGCAATGATTGCTTTTGATCCGGCTGAGCTCAAATTAGGGAAAATTTGGCCGATTCTTCTTCAGCTGAGATTTTAGCTGCGGGTCAGCGACTTTTTCCGTTATTTTGTTTTATGCATAACTGGTTTTAAACGACATCATGAGTTCCTGCACACAACCAACATTGTATAATTCAGTGAAAACAAAATGTGGAACCTTTACAAAGCAGCTTTTGCCGATAGATCTGCCAAAAAGTCTTCCAGAGGGACACAGAGAGCCGGGACAATTTATTTCATGTTGAAGATCTCTTACACATTTTCCTTGAACCCATGAGGTCTTGTGTTTGCTGTGATTAGCTTCCATGATCTTGGCAAGCCTCGTCTCCTGCATGCTGATGCGGATAAAACATATGACTTCTATAAACCGTTTTTTTGTTACCAGATTCAAACCCAACCGGAAACCCAAAGTCTGGAGAGACACATTCCTGGTGGAGCGAGGGTGAGCCGGTGTTCTTTATTCCTCAACCACACCACAAGCACATCCATGTCACCGCTGAGCTTTGTGTGTCACACAAACCTGATGAAACCCTTCAATGGACTTGAACAGTGTTCATGTTCCATATTCAAACAATCCCAGACGTTCATCTGACTGACATTTCCTGACCGCAGTCTGCTGGGATGATGGAGGAAATCAGACTAAATACGACAGGCTGATTATGAGGGTTCACGCGCAGGGTGCTGACATGAGTCTAACCAGGTCACCGGATTATTTACTGGGAAAAATAGCCAAGTCTTTGTCTACCCTGGAGGTTTTTGCATACATTGAGCACGTTGTGATTGCTCCAGACTTAACACAGGATGTAATTTGGCAGGAACAGAGGGAAGATACATTTCACAAAGTTAGCCAGACAGACATTCACAAAACAAGCACAAGCTTTCCTGGTTTGGGATGATGTTACCTGAGGCACAGCTGGAAGGCTTGCATTTAATTTACTCCCGGGACGTATCATCAAGCACTCGGCTGCAAACACTTCTGTGGCTTTTTTCTCCAGCACACAGGTGTTTTGTCACAAATCCTGAAGGGTAACTTTTCTTACTCTATGAGGAACATGTTGCAGTGAATAATGCATCAAGTCTGAAAAGAAAAATTAAATCTATTCGTCCATATTTTTCCTTTAGTTCATAGTAGAGTTTTGTCTCCTCTGCAGTGATTTGTCAGCAAGTGCATCAGCAGACGCGTCTTCAAGAATTTGAGAAGCTCTGGTGAGCTCTGCTGCCTCACACGCAGATCGGATTCCTGCCGGTTTGGAGCTGCTTTCTGTGAATCAAAAGCCTGGCTGATGCTTTCCGTGCAGTTCCCTCGCCGGTCATGTGATAGGCTCCGGGGTTTAATACCCCCAATTTGACCTTCCAGAACTACCTCAGAAACGTGAAATTACTGACTGACAGCCGTGTTGTTTGAGTTTTTCATCATCCAGGGAGTGACAACAACTCTCCGCTCTTTAGTCCCCCCGACTAAAAATCAAGGATACCACATCAAAGCTTTCCTCTGCTGGGTAATGCAGAAATCAAGAAAAGGGAAATGACATTCTTTCCTCCTGCAGACGGCTTGTTCTGTGCCCTGTGGTTGTCATCATTCTGTCTTTGGATTATATTGTACACAGAGAACCGTGAGCTCCGGTCACTTTATCTTCACAGTGAGTGGTTGAATGAGCATGAGAGCAAAACACCAGAACCTGCTGCATAAACAACAGTCATGATGTCAGACTTTTTTTCCCCGTTAAACTCAACTGCACCTACCTAGAGGATCCTGGATCTTTCTGATCAGTTCAGAGTAGCAGAAGGCTGGACACATTACTTTAACTGTCACATACTTATCAGCTTTTTAAAGATACACTCCAGTGGAAATTGTGTTTCTGGTGTTTTGATGGAGAGCATTTATTATGAAATTAAGCTTAAAATAGCATTTATAAGTATTTTTTTATTCAAATCATGGGGAATCTGGAGCCGGCCGAAAAATGCAGTTTAAAAAAGACCATATTTGTTATGTTGAAAATAAAAGATAAAATATTCTGATGCATAATATTATGGACAAATAGATCCACAATTTTTTTTTATCCAAGCTGGTGCCTGGTTTTGAAACTGTACATCTGGATAGCTCCAATATTGCTCACCATTTTTGTTGCACCAGAAATGTTAAGATGGGGATTCGGAGGCGGCTATAAGCTAGCTGGAGTGATAGGTCAGTTATGGGTGACGGGAAGGGGAGGTGTGATTGCTCTGATCTAATAGCCCCGCCCACAACTCAAAGGTGAATTTTTAAATGAACTACTGCCGATCTGCGAAACTATGCCTTAGAAAACAGCAATAGTCTTTCGATTTTGGTTAAAAATCTGAATTGAGAGTTGCTTTTAAAATATAGTTGAAAGAGAAAGTATGTGAACTCTTCAGGAGTACCACAATTTCTGTACGAAACGGAGACATGATCTTTTTTTTAGTCTCAGTCTAAATGACAACGATGGAAGAATAAATAATGCTTGCTTATATCGCACCAATTTATGTTTTCATGTTTTTATTGAACACAATCATGTGTCCACTTTATGCATAAAACCAAGTAATTCCAAAGGATTCACATATTTTGTAGATCAAAAAAGGATTGAAGTGGATTTTTTAAACATTGCTGAAGACATGTGAGCGTTTATATGGGTTTACCTTTCAAAACTTTTACTTTAACTGGCTATACTGCCGATTTTATTAAATATTTAATCGTAATTGCATTTATTTCTTTTAGGTTTTGTGTCCTTTATTGTTTTTTACATGGTTCCGTGGATAAAATTGATAGAATTTATTTTGTTCTTATATGCAATTGTGGAAGTACATGATGGCTTTTTATTGTTTTGCCTTACAGCCCCACTCCGTAACAACATATTATCATTTAATTGATTTTTCAGCCATTTGGACACAAGATCATCAAGACTTTAATGGAGATTTTACATTGTAGTCAAAATGATTCAATATTAGGTTGATATACATAAACATAATGAAAATACAAGTTTCATATTTGGATCCTGCGATTCTCCAGTTTCTTGATCCATTTTATATTTTATGCTTTGCAGGAAGATTCTGAGGAAGAAGGAGGACTCCTTGAGTACTCAGCACACCAACAGCCTACCAAAGTACCAGAAGGTCATAGAAACCTGCCAGCTGGCTGAACTGCAAACACCATGTGAACAGCCGGGACAGGTAAAGCTAAGAGTAAAAAAACATAAGTCCACATGCAAGTTGCAAATATTTGTCGTACCACAAAAACTGGTGAACAATAGTTCCTCTCTGTTGACATGACCTTCTGTGGAGAGTCCTGCAGAACCACAAGTGAAGCAACCATGTACAAGTGCATCGTTTGGTTTATAATGGCTCTCTTTTGCACTGTTTTTTTTTTGCTCCATTAAATTGCGGGTACTTTCCTTTTCATCTGTGGCCATTAATTTTCTGGCAGACTAACAACCAGATGGTACAGTGTGCGGCCTTGGAGTAGACAGGCCGGAGAAATACAAATTGCTACAAATTTCAGGTAGTGTTAAATGACAGACGGGGTTTCTAAGGGTCTGGCTAATGCGGTCCAGATCCGTTTTATGACCGCATGAATGTGTGTATGCGGCAATCACTTGTTAGAGACAGAAATGGAGCCGTTTTGGTTGAGCTCAGAGGTGCTCTTGGAAGTGTGAGTCCAGTGTTTCCTTCTACTTTGCTGGATTTGATCTTTTGTTCTTCTCCAAACAGAATAAAACCAGGAATTGGCCAATTTGTTAAACCTTCATTGATGGTTGCAAAATCTGTTTACATTTTTAGAATCTGTGTTGCTTGTCCTGCTTTACGGGTTAAAGCTCAGAGTAGGACGGACAAGGGAAAGACGGCGATTGTTCTCACGCTTTAGTTCAGTGGTCACATGACTGCTCTGTAGGGCCTGAAAGCTCCTCTAGAAGAAACACAATCTGACCTACAAGTCTTTGTTTAAACCTAAGTTCCCAGGCTTAGTCCTGTTCATCTGCACCAGTCTATCTGTTCAGTTTATGCTGAAATAGAAGATGTGGACATGTGTATTTACACATGCAAGCTGGTGACCTGGTGCCGCATCCGTTGATTAATTAATCATCATCATTCCCCACGTTTATTATTCTGCAGAAATGGCACTGTGTTGAGGAAATCGCAGGAAAATTGAGGATTCAGAAGTGTAAAGATGGCTCCAAAGAAGGTACCGGCAAAAGGACCCGCAGCCTGAAGCCCAGCGGCGGCAGCTATGACAGAGAGAAGGTCTGCGACTGCGAGGACACTTTGTACAAACCATCCAGGATGGACCGGCGCTCCCACAGACAGTTATCTTCCTCAGGAGGCCAGCGTGAGTATCCCCGCCCCTGTTTCTCCTTTAAACAGCATTGAGAGGGCTTTGTTTCATCATTTCATGATCATTCTTTCTTTGGCTTTGATTTATTTGGAAAGTAGACATCTTTGTTTTATGTGTCAACACCATCTGAAAAACAGAAGTCTGTTAAAGCTCTGTTTAAATACAGGCTAAAGCCGATTCTTGTAAACAACTCAACTAAATAAAAGAAAAGCAAACATCCTGCAACATGTGGTGGACAAGGTTGTTTCTCTGAATGTTTTTGATGCCCTCTAGTGTAGCTTGGACAAAATGCGGCTGTGGCAGCTTTTAAGCAGAATCAAAAAAATATATTTTTGAGAAATTCATTATAATCAGCGTGATGTCACTTTTTTTACTTTATAACAGGTTACCGTCCTCGGTTTGTCCACACGCGGCATGCTAGATCCCTCTCCGTGGAGTTTGAGGGTCAGATTTATGACATCGACCTGCAAGCGGATGACCCGTCGTCCGTCCGCCGCCGCGTCATCTCCAAACGCCACTTCAACCCAGAGGACCCGGACTACGACGTGGAGTCAGACGACGGCTCCGAGGAAATGCTGGCAGACGATACAAATGCAGTGGGATACCCCAACTCTGTTAAAGTTACCCACAAGTAAGAAATGCCATGATGTATTGTTTTTTTTTTAAGGTTTTTGGAGCAGGGTTTCACTTTCTGGAGGATATTTTTCAGATGCTACATCTTGATGAATGACAGCGTTCACTGTGAGAGAGAAATCTACCAATCTTCTAAAGCCTGGAAAGATCATAAGAGCTACGTGGATCAGGAGGTAAACATCAGAATCTGTTCAAATTCTTCCATGAAAGTGGCGTTTTTAACATGTTCTTTTTTTTCAGATCGAGGCACTTCAAGACAAAATCAAGAACCTCAGAGAGGTCAAAGGTCACTTGAAGAGGACACGACCAGACAAATGTGATTGTGGAAAAGGGTGAGCTTGCACCTCTACCTCCATCATTGTCCTAAATAAATCTTTTACACTTTAATTTTCTACTTTGTTTTAGGGTTTTAATTGAGTTGACATCCGTTTGGTTTTCTTGACTTTTCTACTTTTTGTCCCCCTTGAAATCAGTTACTACAGTAAAGGACTCAGAAAGAACACGGACAGACTGAAGAGCAGGCCGGATCAGCTCCACCCGTTCAAGTGAGTTCTTCCTTAATGACTCCATCTGTAGCTGATTACTGGTAACTGTTCAGCCATAACTGTATAAGAGTGGAACTGCGACTTCAGACGTGATGGAGAGCGTAAAGTGTTGGGTAGCCTGTGATCCAGAACATTTGATTGAACGTTTGGGTTCCCTGAGTGAAAGTTAAAAGTCAAAGTAGAAATTTGGTTTTATTTTTGTGTGGAAGCGACCCGTTTGTAGTTAATTAAGTCGGAGTGGCTGCTCCCAGAGGTGGGAGTCATCCAGAAAAAGCTGGGTGTAGTAATCGCTTAAACATAAAAGTAAACATTCCGTCATAATCTGACGTGGATGAGGCTTTCTGGAAGTTCCCTCCGTCGTCATCCATCTTTGTGGTCGCTGGCGCTGAAGAGGCTTGGGGCTGAGGTCATATTTGCTTCCTACTTCATCTTGGCAGGGAGGCCGTTCAGGAGAGCGACGGGAAAGCCCAGTTGTACAACGAAATCCGCAGGAGGAAGAAGGAGAGGAAGGAGAAGAAACGACAGAGGAAAGGAGACGACTGCAGCCTGCCGGGCCTCACTTGCTTCACACATAACAACGACCACTGGCAGACCCCTCCCTTCTGGACATGTGTGTACATTTCATTTAAGCTCTCAATTCACTATTATGGCAGATACGCCTGTGTGCTTTAATGTGCTTACAGCATTTCTGCAAGAAAAGATCCAGATTGACAATAATGACTGTTTATTGTTTCCTAGTGGGTGGATTCTGTGCATGCACCAGCTCCAACAACAACACCTACTGGTGCCTGAGAACGATCAACGAGACCCACAACACACTCTTCTGCGAGTTCTCTACTGGATTCTTGGAGTACTTTGACCTCAACAGTGACCCCTATCAGGTGAATGCAGAGCTGTCACGCATATTCTTGTTTTCTTTTTTTTTAAAAAGTTTATTAGGAGTCTGGTGATACAATATGTATCGCGATATATTCCAAGACTGCACCAGAACAACTTTTTCTCACACGCGGAAGTAAACACAATTCATGACGTTGGCCCTTTTATCAGAGCATTGTACACATCACTCTGATGACTGAGTGAGGCTCACTGTGCTGTCAACTCGCCATCGGGGGTCTGGGTGGATCTCGTGATATATATTGTTGTGATATAAAATTGTTTATATTTCCATGTTGGCCAGCACTACAGTACATCTAAAATAAAGCTATTTTTAAACATACTTTTAATCTATTTTCAAAGTGTTCCCAGTGGTTTTCAATTATGATGATTCCGTTTTGTTGTTTTTTTACAAAATAAAAAAATCTGTCGTTTTCTAGGACATTGTCTCAGCAGTAATTTATTATAAAGTCACATCTGAATGCAAGGCAGGACCATTGGTGAGGACCAACCCCACCCCCCTTCCCCTCACCTTTCCCGAGAGCTCAGCATGGAACTTGTGGCCCGTTCAGTGTCACAAAACAATCTGCTCCTGATTCGCGGCAATTTAAGCAAAAAAGTTAGATTTTTGGCGTAATTTTCTTGATGGTTGTCTGATTTTCACCTTTAGAAACTCGTGCTTTGGATGGTCATGTAAATGATTTGTGATTTAAACGTGCAATTAAAGTTCTTTGGTTGTGATTGTGTCATCCCCACAGTTGGCCAACACCGTATACGCGGTGGATCGGGACGTCCTGAACACGCTGCACGCTCAGCTCATGGAGATGAGGAGCTGTCAGGGGTACAAGCAGTGCAACCCCCGTCCTAAAGGCGCAGATGCAGGTAAAAAGCTCTGTCCTTCATCGCGTGTTCTTAGGTGAACAGTGAGAACCTTTTCTGTTCTATCATCTTTTACAATTACTGTCGTATAATTATTAAATACGATGTTTTTTGTGCTAACTTTGTGTTGAAATGTTTAGCTTGACTCTTGTGCTGTGAGTCCGTTTCAGATCGGGTGTTGGTGGCTGCATGCTGCATGTGTTTGGGGGGACGATCCTCGTGGTTTCAGGTGGAGGGCATCACATTTCCTCTGTTTCAGCGACTGACCTCGCTTTCAGATGGAGCGTTTTCCCTCCCTTCACTTTAAAAACAGCTGTCGTTGTGCGTCCTGACCCTCTTTCCCCCTCTGTGAGTCACTGGGTGGTTGGCGTGTTGCAATGACGTGAGCCTGCAGCGCTAGTTTGCGACCTGAGGAGTAATGCTTCACGTCTGCAATTAGCAGCTGGATGGAGGGGAGCAGTCAAGCTGCGCTAGAAAAAAGGAAAAAAAAATGTTTCAGAACTGGCACGCTGAACCTGTCAAACGCTCGCCAGAACACGTCACTAACGGCCTGAAATCTGTTATTTAGCCTGGCTGACCTCCTGCGGGTGTAATAGCATCCAGAGAAAGTGCTGTTGCGGTTTCATCAAGCCATGTTTTTTTTTTTTTTAATAGAAATAGTTTATTAAATCTACAGAAACTGATCTAGCTGCATCTATTTATGAAGTGTGACACAATCCTTAACCTCATATTTTGCCTTAAAGGGGAAAACCTGCCGAACTTTCCGCCGTTTCAATCCTCCTAATCTCCCCTCTCTCCTTTAATCCCATAATTGCATTTCTCCAATAGCAGCAGTGCATCATTTATTTCCTCTCACATTCCCTGGAATCAAAGCATTAACAATCGATTGCTTTTATTTTTCCCAATCAGGAGGTAAAGATGGAGGAAGCTATGAGCCACACAGGTATCCACCGAGTTTTGTTCCTCTTCAGTGGCTTTTTCTTTAACACCTGCATGGGCCAAATTGCCTCATTCCCACTAATCCATCCATCCATGGAATGCTGACGCTTAATCTGTGGCTGCATGATGGGAAAACGCTAGGAATTCATAACTTTTTTTGGGCTTTTTTTTTCCTCCCTTCCATTCCACCTCTGGGCAAACACAGTCTTTATCTGAGGAATGTTAGCGGCTACTTGAACAGCTGATAGAGGACGCTCCCTCCCACACTAGTTGACACCTTTGTCTCAGAGTGCAGCAGCAGAAGACAGATGTGCTGCATGTTTGAGGCCAGCATAAACATCGATGATAGTGCATGATGCTGCATCATACAGTCATACATCACCGCATTGAAATATTAAGGAATAGCTTGACATTTTGGAAAAAAATACAATAAAATTGGTTATAAAAGGGTGCAAGAAATGACTTGTCTGGCATCCAAGAATCACACTTGAAGCACGCTTAAAAAAATTAGTCTTCATTAAATCCATACAGAATCCAAGAACACAAGATGACTTAATCTCAACATTTAATTCTTTGATTTAGGTTAGCAGATTAAAAAAAAAGCATGTTAGCGACAGACTCAGACTAATTTTTCTGAACTATTATTTCGCTTTCTCTGAATATTTGTATGAATTTTAAGACAAAAAGTATCACCCAAAAGGTGAAACTATTCCTTAACATGCAATTCCAGTCACGATCATCCTCAAACTTCATCATGCATCCAGTCTAGCTCCCATAATCCCTCATGGTTGGAGACATTTCAAATGCTCCTGTTTTTTTCTTTATTTTTTTAATATTTACGCTTGAACTTCTGGCACCTGCTTACCAGGCGACAGCAGCATCGAAAGTGGTCAAAGAGGAGATCGGGCCTCTCCTTCCTGTGAGTTCCTCCACCATAATAAACTCTCTTTAGCTGCAGATCATAGTTTCCATGGGGGATTCAAAGCTGCTGAGTCACCATTTGAACTTACAGACATTTGAGTTCAATTTATTCTTTTGGTTTTCATTTGATCTCTTTTTCTGACAATCAGTTTGATTCCTTCATTTTTTTGGGGGTGCAAAAATCTATTTAAAATCTTTTTTCTGGTTCTTTTTTTTGTTCCAAACTTTTTGATTCTTCTTCTGTTCTTTTTTTTTTTCCAGGTTACCCGACCTCACATTTCCTTTCAGAACAGGCCTGCCATTAACCAAGCAAACATAAATGCAGCTTAGCACTCTAGTCTCTTATGATAATCCTGAAATGTGTTTTCTTTCTAATGTAAATTGGCACAAAAGGCAGCATGTTTGCATTACTTACGGCTTTAGCTCAGTGTGAGAGCCGTGTTTATCTACGGCTGCTTTGATGTGTGTGTGTGCGGTAGAGTCGGAAGCTGGGCCGGACTGCATGCTGCTTGAACAAACTTGAAAAAAAGCTCCTCGCTCTTTCAAATCCGGATCCCTTAAGTCGTGTGTTTCTTTCCTTCGGCAGCACACAGCCGGCATGGGCAGGACGACAGGGTTAAGCTGCCCAACTTGACAGACGAGGAGGTGAACTGGCAGGAACTGGAGGATTTGTACAGCATCAACGAAAGCCTGTATGAGCACAGGCCTGACTACAACCCCAGCCCAGACAACTGGGCCAACTTCCAGAAGGACGCAGATAAAATGTTTGCCCTGCGACACGTTTTGAACAAACTCAACCAAACCTGGAAGCTTGACGACTCCCCCCTGCCAGAGCTGGGCTCTGGGGCCGGGGGTGGGAGCCTTGAGGAGGGAAGCGGAGAGGAGTCCAGCAGCGACGCCTGGCCAGGAATGCTGACGGAAACCGGTCTCGCCACCCCCGCCCCCAGCAGAAACCTGTCAGAACCCCCACCGCCGGAGCGGAGGCTGGAACCGGCTGGAAATGACCTTCCTGAGAAACCTGGACACAGACTGGAGGGGGCTTTCGTTCCTCTGGTGACGGCGCCTTCATCGGGTCCGAGCAGAGACGGAGTCCTCCTCCGCGGTGACGTGTGGGTGCAGCAGCTGGAGGACTTGGACGGAGGGATGTTCAGCGGAAACGGACTGACGGAGCTGGAGACCCGACACGACAGCCTGCTGCGTACCCACAACAGCCTGCAGTTAGAACCCGGCTCGGTCCAGAGAGGTCCCGCCAGTCCCCACCTGGACCCCGAAGAAGAGGAAGAGGAGGACATTTTCAAGGCCCAAGGCTTTCTTCCATTCTCCTCGCAGACACTGAGGCCAAAGGTGGAGGCCAACGCCCCCACTCCCACACAGACCAGCCCCACCAGAGGTGTAGGGGTGGAGCTTGAAGCCCCGCCCCACTCAGCTCTGTCACTCGACTTGAACTATGAGGGCAGTGGCTCTCCGCCCTCCAATCAGACTCTCTGAGGCAGCCACCGCGGTGACAATAGACACTAACAGTCAGATTTGCATACTGAATATCAAATTTATTTTTGTAATTGATGCCTACATTCATTAGTAAGCAGTGTTCTTGATGTTTTCTGTTTTTGTTAAAATATATATATATATATATTTAGAAAAGGAAACGCCTTAATGCAGCCAAACTTAAGACTTGGCAATAAAACAAACTATTTCTATGACAAAAAATGAGCTCAACGGGGATATTGTCTTTGCTGCAAACTGCCTGATGACTAAAAACTGGTGAAAAATCCTCAACGCACTTTGGAGCTTTCCAACTGGTCTGCAGAGTCTGTGAGAGTGAGGAATTATAATTTTAAAAGAAATAAAAATGTTTCTAAAAAAAAAAATCATGCAGAAAAACCAAAATAGTTTTTTCCTCTAAGTCCCAACAACTCTGACCTTAGTCTGTTACAATCCCCTTGCTTTAATCTTGAAGTTTCTATTAATGAATAATCACAAGAAAGAACTTAAAAGGTCATCAGAGAGATGGAAAATGTCCAATCTGTGAGATCTTTTTGTCAACTATTATTTAGATCATAAGTGAAACTTGTTGCAGAGATTGATTAAAACTCCAACATTTTTCTGCAATTTTCTGTCACGATCTCCTGGTTTTAAGTGTGTGGTCTCTTTTTATGTTTCCAGAAAGCCATTATGAAATAAACCCCGTCGGCCTTGTCCAATCAATCAAGTCTCCACGATTTCTCTTTTTTTTTTTTTTTAATCACATTTTCTTTTTAATGACAAATATCAAGTATTCAAGGCATTTGTAAACCAGGTGTTCATAAACATCAGTTGCTCCTCAGGAGCACAAGGAGACCTTTAAGAATACAACACTGGTTCAAACGCTGAAAAGAGGAGGATGTTCGAGCTAAACTTATCCCGCCAGGAATATAGAGTCCATTGAAGAACAGGTGTGTGTCTCTTCTGTACACACAAATTTCAGGAGCTTCTGGAGCAGCTAAAGAGGGGGAATCCAACAAAAAGCTGATTTTGGCTTCTTTTTCCAGAATAATAGATATAACCCATTTGAATTTCAGTAGATGTGTGTCTTTAAGAGCTAAAACATGATGAAACCCCAGTTTTCCAACTACTAAACAAAAGATTTAAACCCAAATTTACAATACTGTCTGTGTGGTTTCACTACCTACAATAGGTTAGTTCATAAATACATTTCTATGTTAAAGCTCGATAATATGCTTCATTTATATATGTACAAAATGATCCCTCGTTATTGATGTTTAAGTACTAAATCCCAATAACATAATGATCTCTGCTCGTTAGTATTTCTTTGTCATCTTTTAAATCTTAACATGCTCTGTAAGCTCTTATCTTTCAAACTTCATAACACAAAAAGGCCTCTCTAATGCCTCGTCTACACAGACGCTTCCTGTTTGAAGGAAGATCAGATGTGTGAATACAACATGGTTCCAGTGTTAACATTAATATAAAAAAAAAAAAAACAAACAAAAAAAACCTTATCTTTTTGTACAATCTTTGGGAAACTGGAGTGCTTTTTTTCTTCGTTGACAAACTGACATTCACTGACCAGTCCACCAGGGGGCACCAAAAACAACTTCTCCTCAGGGATAAATAGGGTCATGCTTGTTGCACTTCATCTTTAAAAGTCTACACAGCTAAATAACTACTATATATACAGCTGATGACCGAATAGAGAAGCTGCTTTGATGCTAAAAGTGATGAAAACTACAATTGTGCCACTTTTTCAAACCTTCACATATTTTAGGACTTACAGTAGCTTCAGCACGTTGATCGGAGGGCTTGCTAGATCTTTTCTCCTGTTTGACACTTCACTTGAACTCCGACCATCACAATGTACCACTGGTGCTTTTTCTGCTTTAGGCTACATGGCTACCTTTCGCAGGCAAGAAAATTCAGAGCTCCAAAAAAGCTGAGCGAAGCAGGAGAGCAGACTGTTGTCGTGGCGACTGGCTTTTCAGAAACCCTGACAGCTGCTTTGTACTGTTGACTGGCCGAAACAGCCTGAAAGAGGCACTGTTAAAGAGGAGGGGGGAGAAAAAAAAATCTACTTTTCTGAGCACATTTAGGATAGCTCAAATAGAAAAAAAGGCTGCTCTAAGGGGGAAAAGTAGATCGTGAGGGGTGTCAATCAGAACTGCACAGAGGAGGAGTACAGGAGCAGAGGAAGTTTGCATAGTTTATCTGTTGTGCTTTGATCTGTCTGTGCAGAGATCATAATGCCCCGCCTGCAACAGTAGCACCGTGTGATGTCGTCACATCGCTCGTACGTGGGTGGGGGAGAGGTTGCAGCTGATGATGTTCTCTGTCCGAGCGCCCCCCCACCCCTCAGCTCCGACAGGCGCTCGGGTCCCCACCCGCCTGTCCGCTCCGCTGCTGGATCCGTGTGAAGCAGACAACTGCGTGTGCAGAAACAAATGGGAAGGCACGATGGATCAGACGTGGGCGGAGCCTCTGTGGTGATGCGGCAGCAGCAGAGGGGGAGATATTGCCTTGAGGACATTGCCCGGGCAGCTGAGGCTGCTGCGCCCGCGGTTCAGCAGCAGGCTGGCGGGGGGCTCGGGCCGGGGCAGGATGAAGACGGGGCAGGAGCGGGTACGGGCATGGCTTTTGTGGCCCCCGGCGTGGCAGATGAGCTCGCTGACTGTGCCTAGCGGTGGCAGGTGCTGGCGCCAGCGCTCCGCCCGCGTCTCCTTGTGCTTGATAGAGTACCAGGTGAGGAAGATGAAGATAAAACCAACGAATTTCAGGCTGGCGGCCAGGCCAAAGTAGACGAAGCGGAACGAGGTAACGTCGTACTCCCAGCAGGAGCCGTGCACGCCGCAGTCCTGCTGCCAGAGCATGCAGGTGGTGTCAATCACAGCACCAAAGTAGATAGGGGTGGGGATGTAGGCTGAAAGAGGAGACAGAGAAAGGTTAATTAATAAAAAAAAAACCACTCTCCTCATTGCAAAGTCACGGGTGTTGTGTCACAGGAACCTGCAACATTTTTCTTCTTAAATCATTTTCCCACTACACACTAAATGTTTGAAAATGATTTACTGTGGGTGTGGTTCAGGTCCCACTCCTCCACAGAGCCTGTTAAACTGTTTATTGATTTAGTTTAGGATCCTCTCCTTCAAAATAAAATGAAATACTTCTAAAACCATGACCTAAAGTAATAGACTTAAAAGAACTTAGTGAGTCTTCATGCTGCAGAATCACAATACAGCCAATGTGTATTTTGTTGAGTTATCAAAATGTTTTTAGAATACAAATAAGTTGAAAATACAAAACTAAGCAGAATAAAATGTGTTTTTCTTTCTTTAAAAAGGTGCATCAAATAGGTCTAAACAGAATCTTCACCTGCTATATCCCTGAGGGGTCACAGGTTAGCCTTGGATTTAACGCATTAATTATTCATTTGCACACATATTAGCATTTTATTGACATTTCTAGACACAAATTTGCCTTTTGCATGAAAAATATCTGTTTTTTTGCACACAAATTTGCACATTTTGGACACGCATAAATATTTTGATGACACATGTTAGCAATGATTGTTCACTAGTTAGAAGTTTTGTGGACACAACTTAGTAGTAGGAACTGCTGATACTAAAATACTAACTTTTGCACATAAATAGGCTTATTTGTGTCCACAAGTTAGAATTTTGTGGGCACAAATTAGCAATTAGTGCACAACGTTTTTTTTAAGCCACAAAAAGTAGTGGAAACTGAACAGATAGAGGCGTCAGGTGACCACTGCAGCTGATGCCAGTGTTGTATGGGGAAAATACTCCTTTGTGCACAAAAAATTCAAAATTGTGGCAACAAAATATTAATTTGCGCACATGAAACACAAATTCGTGGTCGTAAATGATTCATCTGAAGGATTTTTTGCTATACCCTGGGCTTCATAGACCCGTGAGGTTACTAAGAAAATCCAATTATTTTGCAGTGCCTTTTTCAACCACTAGGTGGTAGTGTTTAGCTTGATGTGGATCAGAGGATGTGAGACATTCATTTTCATTTAAGAATGAAAAAGTGCTGCCATATTTTGCAAAATGCAGTAAAAATGCTCTACTGATTTTAGAAAACAGAGCATAAACAAAGATTAAATTCATTTTCAGGTAACTTTATGACCTCACAGTGTGCCAGCTTTATGCTGTTATGCTTTATGATATTCTGCTTGTTGTAGCAGAGCAGAGCTAACTCACCCTGAAAGCTTTTCTGCATCTATCAATACGTGCAGCCACAAAGGTTCTCTGACTGCTGCACTCCTGCTCTCTGTCCAAGAGTAAATATGGATTATGCTAAGGAGGCTGCTTACGACCTGCTAGATAAAATAACAAATCTCCTATATAGTTCAGTAAGTGGAGATAATGCAAAGCCTTTAAACATAAAGCTCAGCAACTTACCAAGAGTTCGGAGCAAAACAAACTGCATCCCCAGAGCAAAAGGCCTCTCCTGCTCATCAACAGACCTGCAGAAGAGAAACATCATGAAATTGTACTCGTGCTCACATCCCTGACCGTGACCTTCGGGGGTCTTACCTGAGTGTGACAATGATGGCGGAGGGCTGGGCACACGCGGTGATGAGCGTGACGATAAACAGGAAGATGAGGAAAGGGATGAGGGTGTTGCAGGTGCGGTCGCACTTTCCTGACACGGCGTAACCATTTTCGTTCAGGTAGGTTTTGACGATGACGAGTTGGAGCTGGTTGACCTGGCTGCCGGAGGACGGCGTGATGACCTGTCTGCTCTGCACGCAGCCGCAGTCTGTGTAGTTCCGGACCTAAGCAAATAAAAAAAAAAATCCCAAGCAAGCCCGTGAATCCATCAGGATTCGTCTTATGTTCTTGCACCTCTAGAGTTGCAGGAGGAAACCGTAGGAGCGACGCTCCTGTGTGTAAGCACATCGTGTCTCTTTACCCCAGAGCTGTCGTTGGCTACGGTGCTGCACCCGGCCAGGCAGGGGTTGAAGTAGGTGATGCCATCAGAGCCGCAGACCGGAGCGTACTCGTGGATCTTGCAGCCGCAGTTCACGTTGCAACTGCCAGTCAGGTTTCTGTGGGTCAGGGTGAGGGTTGGACTGCAGAGACAAACGCCAGGGGAAGGTTATTCACTGAGAGGCGGGGCGCCCCTCCCTGGACACATTTGGTACACAACAATAGCAACTTCTGATCTGTTTTGTAATATTTTCTACATTAATATCAGGCCTAACTTTGGACTTTTTCAACAGTCAGTAAGATCTACTGAAGCTAGACTTTTAATATCTCTATTTCTTAAATGCTATACTGTGCCTAACATATTTTTTTGTACTGTAAGTCGCAACAGAGTAAATGTTGCACAGCCACAAAAATACATGAAGAAAAAAATCATATAAAAGTCACATTTGTGTTTATTTAACAAAATATGGAACTAAAAATGTAATCTTGAAAGGCAAACCATAATAACAAAAAAGATGACATTAATAGATTCAGTATATGCACCCTTCACTACTATAACTGCATTTCAAGTAATTTAGTAAATTAGCGCAACATGTGAACAATAGATAACCATAACCAAAAGAAAACATGCTAACATCACTTTAAATTACTAAATCCATTGAATTCTTCTTTGTCTTTGTCACATTTGAGCAATCCCGACAAGGCCAGCACTTCTTCTTCTGCATTGCTGTCAGAAGCAAATACTGTTATCCACACCTACAGTGCCCTCTAGCAGTTGTTTCTGGGATTACAACAAACACGTGACCGTATTTATTTTGACGTGATGGCTGTTCCATTGAATCACAGGTTCCCAACCCTCGGTATGGGGTCCTGGACCTGGTAACGGGTTAAGGTACCGGTTGATAGGCGTATGAATTTTTTCCCCGCCTGTGGCCCGGCACAAAGAGGCCCTCGGATCTGTACTGGTTCGCAGCCCGGAGGTTGGGGACCCCAGATTTAATGGGAACAGCCAGCACAGCAAAAAACGAGTTGGGGACACCAAAAACATCGAAAGTGACGCGGAGGGGGCTTGAACCATACATTTGTATATGACGAGCACAACAGTGGCTCCAACTTATAACCACCACAAGCAATGCAAGTGTCTTGCCTATGGACACTTCAACATACGGGCAGACAAAGCAGGGACTGAACCTGCAATTTTCCAATCAGATGTTGACCGCTCTACCACGGCTGCCTAAAACACTAAAATGAGCGGTCTTCTCTCAAGAGCTCAGTCACTAAAGAACATTATTGGCAGTTTTTTTTCACATAGCTGTTAAAAGAGTGTTGCTAATAATCAGAACAGCTTGCAGTGAGGGGGGCAGAGGACGTGACTCCTCGGCTCAGTGTGGGAACCAGACAGGACTTAGGTTTTGTCTGAACGCGGCGCACTGAAGCGAGGGCTGGTTTTCTCTATGAAGCTGCAGCCCGAGCCCCGCAGGAAAAACAAAGAGCGCCTCTAACAACAGCCGGAGGAAACCAAATGCTTTCATTTTAAAAGTAACCAGATTCTCTTTTATTATGTTTCATTATCTCAACTTGTGTTTTTGAAGAACTGCTGCTTTGCTGAATCACTCGTCCTGACATGACACGGCACATTCCCGACACTAAGCCTGCATGCGTGTGTGTAGGGAACGTGCGTGTATTTAAAGCGTAACATGGCATCAGCTCTGTTGAGCTGGCTGCTAGAAAAGCACGTGGCCTTTTCCTGGCCGACTCCCAGCCTTGGCTGAGCCCTCCAGATGTCCTGTCACTGTGTGCAGGCTGCACTGCATTAAAAACAGAAAATGAATCCAATCTAACAGCAGAGACGGAGCCAGGAGAGCAAGTGGCTTCATCTGCCCGAGCAGCGTGGACGCTGATGAGTGAAAATGACCGGGGTTGATCGGGGGGGGAAGGGTCGTCTAACAGAGACAGCTGAGGTGTAGTTTGTCGTTTAAGCAGATCATCCCAGCAGATGCAATAATCCAGGACATTACGTAATCCAACAAGCATCTTGGCAGAATCACGTCTGCCCCCCCCACAGACACACAAATGAAGACGTGTAGCTTTAACTGTCCACATAAAGACAGAGCCGATCAGAACAAGATTCCCCTCCAAATTACAGGCAAATCTAATCACCTGGATTAAATTAGCAATCTGGGGGTTAAAGATGAAGCTATTTCATGTCATGCTACAAAAGCATCAAGTGTTTGCTTTTTATTTAACACTGTCTCTGAAGTATTGGAGTGACTCGTCAACTAAGTTGTTTGAATCCGCTTAAATCAATTTTTTGTGTTTTTAACATCTTCTTGTATCATTTATCTCAGAACAGAGGACCATTATAAAAGAATTTACAACTAAAATTGTGTTTCTGAGAATTTCTTGATTCAAATCAGGAGCAGATGAAAACTGGATGCTTGAAAATGGTCATATTAATGATGCAGCTATTGAAATGGGCGTGCCAAAGTCTCCTGGCCCGCTCACGCTTAGGTGTGCGAGACATGTTAAATGTTAAACACTTGTGGCTCAAAACTGTACGACTGAATTGATCCAATTTTGCTTGTCATTATTTTTGCTTTGCAAATGTTAACCAGAGTCTATAGGCTCACATGTGAGAACAAAGAGATGGTTTGCGCCAAGCAGACAGTCACAACCTGGAATTGTAATTCTAATGAGCTACAGCCGCTTTGCATAAAATAAGTCTTTAAAAACAACAAAAAACGTTTTGATTTTGGTTAAAAACTTCATGATCGTAATTAAAAGATCACTGGGAAAAATTTATGATAGAAAAAAATATGGTTGGAGTGGAAATTTAAGAACCCTGATATTAAATTTTTTAATTACATAATTTTTTGACAGGTCTGATGGGGTATTTTGCAGCTATTTCTCACTTCTAAACAATACAAGTACAGTGTTCCCCTGCTTATATCCGTTTTTTTATTTGCGGTTTCACATTTTAGCAGATTTTTTTTCAGTCACGCGACTCCTCCGGTTTGACACAAAAACTCCTACATCTCAACGTGCTTGGATTATTTTGCTTCCAACTGTGCTGCGGAAGCTGCAAGAATTTCCCTGGAGGGTAGAGCTCAGCTGAAGAACACGCCGGCCCATCCCCTATGCACACGCGTACACACTAACAGGAAGCCCGCATGGAGAAATGACATCAGCTGACTCAGAAGTGGCTCAAAAATATCCTGATGATCACAGAGGATAAGCAGGTGTTTATCATAGACGAAACCGACAAACTCTGGATAGAGATGCTGTCTCACTTATTTGATGAAGGAGGAAACACATACTTTTTCATGGCACAGAGCGACAGTCCTCATGTAAAGTACGCAGTCTAATGCTCCAGATTTTAAAAAAAAAACTCCAATGTTCTTTAATGCATGCTTAAAAAGCATGATTAGAAGTGTTTTGATGAGTGTGGGGGGTGAGACGGAGATTGGGGGTTCTCTGTATTTGCAGATTCAGCATATTTGCTGAGGTATTTGAATAAAAGGAAATACTGTAACCAGAAAACTGCTACTCCTAATCCTGCAGAGCTAATGGCTGCACCACGTTTAATTAGTAATGTTAGGAAGACAGAGGAAAGGTCTTAATATATGTGGATTACAGATTTTTAGAACTGATTGAGAATTAGGCTATTCTAACCAAAAAAAAAGACAAATTGTAAAATAAATGTGCATGTCAGGTGGCCCTACAGAAGGGTGTGGTGGTGTTTCTAAACAAACACTGCAAAACATCTATCGAACTACTGCAGAGGGTTTCATATAACTGTCCTCCCAAACTGCTAAGTCCGCCACTGATTTGCAGCGTGCGGTTATTGCAGCATGTGTGACCGTGCAGCCGGTTTCTTGGGTCATCCAAGGTCAGCGGCGGATGCAGTCTTCGCATGTGAGCGTGCGCTTCGCGTTCCCGCCTGCAGGGCTGACACATCAGATGTCTGTGAGCTCTGCAGCCGGGTGGGTGTTGCTTTCAGAAATAGAGGCGTCAGGGTGATTCAGCGGGACCACGGGAGCAGATGCCCGTGTTGTTAATTAATCATTTGCACTCTGTCACGTCACATGACGGAAACGCCAACAGCATCCACCTCCAAGAATGATTCATGAAGCGTTTGCCACTTAAGGTTGACGAGAAAGGGTTTGGGTCTTTAAAATGTAAAAAAATCTGTTTGCTCCATGCTCACCCAGTGGTGTAGGGGATGTTGATGCCACCTAGATTGATGCTCTCGCAGCCGACGATGAAGAGCGTAGAAAAGCAGAGGAGGGACACTCCGCTGCAGATCATGGCCAGCTTGGCTGACTCCCGTGCACCGAGTTTCAGCTTCTTGATGATGTAACCCCCCAGCACAATCCCCACGCCAGCACTGGGCACAATGATCAAACCTGTGGGAAGAAGAAGAAGAAGCAAAGACGCTATAAAGGTGTTGTGAAGCGTCAGCACTGAATTTATTAAGAATCTTTAGTCATTTTAATCAGAACAGTGCCGTGCTTTCACACCTACCATTATGTGGGGAAAAAACACGGCTTCCTCCATTAAACTGAAGATAAATGAGTCTCTGGAGACTAAAATAGACTGCGCTCCAAGTTCCCAGTGAGTCATTTCAGGCTGTGACACGTGCTCTCCGTCCACTCAGGCCAGTCAAAGTGACAGCTTGAGAAAAGGCCACGCTAATAGCGGCGTTGGCCGAGCGCTGAGTGTCGTGGTGAAGGGCTTATGGCCTGTGGCGGCTGCACATGGCAGCCCTCGAGTTCAGGAGTTTAATGGACGAGTAATAAGTGAGACGCATCAGTCGAGCCAAAAGCAAAAGTAACTATTAAAACAAATGAAACGAAGGGAAAATTTGAAGCCTCATGTAAGAGCATGTTTGTCTGCGGAACCATGTGCTTTCTTTTTCTGCAAGATTAAACACAGACACCAGAAAACCAGATATCCCACTTTTGGTGAATGCACCAAATTAAACATTTATTCTTTAAAAATAGTAAGGATTTAGGCATTTCAACTGCACGAGAATCTTTTGCTGAATTCCGGATGATCGGTGCATAAATATATGAACCTTTTTTGCCTCACGTGATAGCATGGAAACATTGTTCCCCTTTTAAAATTCCTCAAGGTTTTACTGAGAAGATCAGCGAAAGGGGAAGAGTGAACATCACTGCACGTGCAGAAAACGGCTCTTTACAGGAGGCTTGGCAGGAATTCAGAAGCATCACCTTAATTTTTCATATTTACATGTATAACATGCAGTATGGTAAGAAAAATGGCAAAATGGTTAAGATGCAGTTACAGTACTTTTAAGCATCTTTTTCTGACTTTTTTGTTGCAAAGAAAAAAACAAAAGGAACTTTTTTTTTCAATGAGTAAACACATATTGGCACAGAGGAAAAAAAGGTAAAGGAGGCTGAGCCATAGAACTATACTTCTATTTTTATAGTTTAAAAATGTGCAGCAATGGCAGCTTTAAAAAAAGATCATATACATTATCATAAGTGCTGTCAATCGATTAAAAAAAATCTGATTAATCACACTTTTGGGTTGTGATTAGTGATAATGTCTTATTAGGTGAATTTTATATGACAATATGCAGCTTTTGTGCCAAAATAGACCAGAGAGAAATTGTTCCCTTCATTGTTATTGTCTGAAATTTTTACATTTATAAAGTTTTAACCCTGAAGTGTAAAAAAACACATTAACAATGAAAAACTCTAGAGACGTTTATGTCTGCAGCATTACTCAGAGAAAACAAAGATGCTAACATACACCCAAAAGAAACATACATTGTGTTTCTGCACTAAATGATACGGGTGAATACTCTATTCTGATTGGCTGATGGGTGTCGATGCACGCCAAAAAATAAGTTCCAGTCACAATGTTCTATATGTGCAGCTGGTCTTAGTGTTCTTTTTTATGAATATGCCATTTTAAGCCAATTTTTTAAAAAACCTGTGTCGACATTGTTTCTGCAGAGCGGCAGTAGTTCATTAGAAATTCACCTCCGAGTTGTGAGCAGGACTGTTGGTGCATAGCAACCCCGCCCCTCTTTTCCTTCCCTGTTTTGCACAGGAGCTCAAACCCACCCAGCATAATTATTACAAACTATTTCAAACAGTATTTTTTCATCTGTGCCCCATTCACAACAATTTGAATAAATAAATATTTAAAAAACACAATTTTAAGTTTAAGTTTCTTCACATATGTCCTCCATCATGAGAAAACTGCTACAAGAACTTTATAAAAAACACAATGTTCATAGGAGTCTTTAAGCAAAAGAACATCATTTTTGCACCTTCTTGTAAACTTAAAATCCCCTTTTCTTTCATTATTTTTAATCTAAAATTAGAAACATTTTGTATTGTTTGTATTAGATATAGACATCTGCAGATTATGTCTAATCCATATATGCTGTAAAAACAAATTTATGTTGCTTACCTTTTCATTTTTGGAAAAAAATCAACTCTACAGTAGAGTAATCATTTCACATGACCTTGAGTTGATGTAGTCAGTTCTCATGTTTTGACAGAAGCGATGACATTAATGAAGTGAGTTTCATGAATCCACCTTTTACAAGCGGGGAACATTGCTGACATGATGACTCGATGTGTTTGTCAGTCAGCAAACTTTCATTCGCACTGAAAAACTAAGAGCTCGATCCTTTCCAGTTGTTAAGGCAGTTTATATTTTTGATTTATCTCATGATGCAACTCATTAATCTCAACAGAAAATTTGTAAACTGAATTAAAACATAAAAATGAACGTGTATCACCTTCACCTAATCCATTTAGAAAACCAATCAATCAGAAGCTCAACCACTGACAGGTAAAGCTATAACAAAATAATTAATTCCTTATGACCAGATTCTTTACACATTAAAGATAATTATTATTAATATTGTGGTAGATATGTTTGTTTTTTCATTTTTAGAAAAGTTGTTTATTTCAAGCAATGAACACAACAGCAGCAACAAAAAAAAAAAAACTAAAAAATACAAACAAAAGAAAAATATATATTTTATATGTACATATTGGTGTCTGTTATAACTGTCATAAGGATGGCTGACAATCAGGCAGCAGAAGAAAGAATCACTTGCATCTATTTATATACATGGTTTTAAAGCTGAATTTGTTATTTTGTGCTGGAACAGTTTAAAAAACAGTCTTCATTTTTTTTAATTAGACAACATGAAAAATGATTAAAGTCTTGGTTTGATTATTTTATAAAATGTGGCTCTATATCAGTTTAACTACATCAGATAAAACAATAAAATCAAGATCATATTAGGTGATAAAATCATCTATATAAATGAGTTATTGCTGAGAGAAGAAATATCTAATAAAGTTGTCACTGAGCGATGAACAACAGAGTTTGTTGTGGATTTTATCAGATTCTAAGGGTTCAGTTCGAGTCAATGTTTTTCTGCTAATAGTTGTTATGACAGAGGAAGTGAATAATGTCTTTGTAGGATCCTGGTTCAGACGTGTGCGATCTTTTTCTTAAAACTTTAAGCCAGTAAAGAGAAACTGTGTTGTGAACAATCTGTCAACAGGGCTTTTCTGAATACCGCTGTCACTCTTAAAGGGCTTTAAGCCAGCGCTGCAGGTGGAAGGTGTGAATGGAAGTATCAGCTGCGACCAGAACATTCTTATGGTTTGTGAACACCATTATGGATGAAGAGGAAGATCGAGAGAAAGCGCAGTGGTGTCCATCTGGTTTCAAGGTAATTGCTTCTTCTTATGTTCTTCTTATCTTTGCAACATGAAGGGAACAGGACACAGAACGTTGGAGACAAACAGATTTTTGATTTTTTTTTTTTAAGCTATCTAACCCAACAATGCCTTCGCTCTTAGGTCGAGCGAAAATAATTATAATGGGTTTGGTAGAATGAGGAAATATTTAAACTGTGAAACATTGCTGTGTTAATGTAACCTGCCTGATCGTGCACGTTTGAGCGACGTGAGAAGTCTTTGCATGTTTCGGGTTTTCACGTTCAAAACTTTCAACTCGAGCTCACACTGCATCTGGTCCGGCTCTGTTGCAGACGCCAACAGATGACTGCAATCCCTGCTGCAGCCACAGGCTCTGCTGCGGACCTCGTGAAACTCCGAACTCCGCAGTAATTTTGAATTATATTCACAGCACGTCTTTTTCAGCTTGAATCGTCTTCATACAATGAGTAAGCATTAATACTTTTGTCTTATATAGGTTTAAATGTACATACTTGACTGTGTTATACAAACTGTCCAACAAGTAAGGGAGACCAGGGTTGGTTCTTTACCACATTGATGTAATGTTTACAACACGGTGAAATCAGCCAGTAAAGCGGAAAAGAGGTTTTATTTTTACGAATATAATAGCCCCAACTTCACAAAAAAATGCTTCGGCTCGCTCAAGTGTGTGGCAAAAAATTTGAAGCCAACGAAATAGATACGAAGCGCCCAACCGCAGAGGCTGGACCAGACTGGATGCAGTGTGAGCGCCTCTCGAACTTTTTAAATTACTGAAAGATGGAGCCGATTGAATGCAAGGTGATCCCGGCGTCAACTCAAGCATTGCTACTCAAGTCTATTTCTTCAAGAGAATCTGGCCACAGATAAAAAAATATGGCGCATAAAAATTGATAGCTAGAAGTCCCTCCACCTGCCGGAGCTGGCCGCAAGAAAAAAATTGACTGGAGGTCCTGGCACAGAAACCTTGTTTTAAGATTTTTACCTTTTTTCCAGTTTTTTCTCTATATATTTTTTTACATTTTTGCTGTTTCAACTGCTTTTTCTCTGGAGGGAAACGGGTGTAGTTATACAAATTTGAACACTTATTAATAAATAAATGAATAAAATGATAAACGTTGTCTGTCTAATTTGAAGCTCATGTCACACACTAAACTGTAGGACAGTTTATTCACATTTAAAAGCTGATAGTTCTGAAACGTTCTTAAAATATCATTTTTGAAAGGGTTTCCTAAAGTTAAGGAAATTTCCGCTTACGCAACTGGCTACAATTGCGAAATTTCCACTTCCAGCTAGATTGTTTCTGGCACCATCTTGCGAGTGACCAGAGGTCCCACCGTTTTCTGTACTCTAGGTACAAAACATGCAGCAATTAATGAACTTTGACCAATCGGGTACTCAGATTTGGTAGTGCAACTTTTAAAACACAGGAGTGCCACCTGGTTGAAAATTTATCATGGAGGAGACGTTAGTAGTTTGGACATTCCTGGTAAAACCAGCATTTCCTTCATCTCAGTGTCATGTTGTGTTCATGCAGAGGTTCCCATGTTGTTTTGAATGAACATTTGTGACAACAAGGTGCTAATTTTGACACTCAAGACTTGGACTTGTAACTAAATGGACATAGACTTGAGATTTAAGGCATGACTTTGAATAAGCACCTGAGACCTACAAGACTGACTTTAATTGTTGGCTTATGGATGCAAAAAGATTCATTTTGGGTTTGCTTCCTTTTTTAATGAGAACATGCGTCTCCCTGCAGAAATGGAGTGAAATAAAACTGGTTTCTGATTTAATAAAGTTCATCCACCTCCTACTGCCAAGAAGCACAAGTTCCATCAAGAGTAGAGCCTCTTTTTCCAAATCATCATATTCCAGAAACATGGCAGCGTTTGAGTAGTCATGGCAACTGCACACACATGCACATGGATACACACACTGGCCTTTGTATCCTGGCAACAGGCAGATAAATTGAGCAATGCCCTAGTGAGCACTTTCTTATTTTTTTGCTTTGTAGCTTGAAAAAGACACATCGATATATTAAAAACTTTAAAGACAAATTAACTTTAAACAACACAACTCGAGCTTTAATTTGTCTATATGCTATAAAATCCCGCTGACAGATTATCTGCATTAGCAATTCTGGCTCAGACACAGACGAAGGATTAGGGAGTCTGTCTGCGCCCCACATGAGGCACAAATGTCAGGCAGGACATAAAGTGTTACTGGATTTTGTTACTTCATTCAAACCTCTCATTTCTACGCACATTTTTAATTGTACCCTAAATGTAACAGAATGTCTCCTCTATAAGGCCAGGTTCACTAAAGTGTTTGTCTGATGAAAGCTCGGCAGTACATGACTCATTTCACTATTCTGCTTGTGTGATTCATTCAACACACAAAGAAGGATGCTAAAAAATGTGGGTTTCAGACTGATCACACACACAAGTTCACAATGAGTGTCTCTGGGTTTAAACTGACATAGAAATTAACAGCTTGTTTACCATTTTATAATTTTGAGATACTAAAATATTTAGGAGCAATTTAGAGCCTATATAAGCATGTAACCATTGAGCTCAGCTCTTTTTACAGACAGCTGCTATTATTCTAACCACACTGCAGAATCCCCTTCATCACAGGCTCCCACTCATCCTTGATGACGGCCCACAGGGGACTGGGACTGCACTCCCTCACAGGCAGCTCCAGCACCACTCGCATTGCTTCAGTGCAATAACCCAAACTTTACTGAGGATTTTCAAGTATTGCAACATTTTCTTTCATCTACATTATTGCATGCCCTTTACTTTAGCAGAAAAACTATTTAAAAAAAAATAGAAATGTCTATTTTGCAAATGCCAGTTTGAATTGCACAAACTTGCCTGTGTATATGCTGGCCTTGGATGCAGGGATGCCAAACTGGGATTCAATAAACTTGGGAATGAAGGTGATGAACGCCGTGACGATGGCACACTCAGCTGTGTAGGACAGGCTGACGAAAAGGAAGGTCATGTTGCTGAGGATCCTCAGAGCAGCCTTAGGAAGATCTAAAAAGAAGACAGAGAACCAAATTGCAGAAAATTCACTTTAATGTGAGATATAACATTTATTTTAAAAAATAGCGGAACAAAAAAAACGTAATTCATGTCTCATAATTTTGAATATAATTTGTGCAGTATATCTAATTAATCAAATTCCCTTTTTAAATTGCTTTCCTGTGTTAATAGAAATAACAAAACAAATTTGTGATTAAAACTGAGCATCATATAATTCGTATTTTATATTAAAAAGGGTAAAGATGCTTCAAGGCAGAGTCTATAGGATGCGGTCACCATGATGCCCTCATGCTCCGTCATTTAAAAGTCACATGATCTGACTGCGTTTGCTTTACCGCTGCCGGGTAGATTTAACCTTCTCTGACTTTTGCAGCAGCATCTTGTTTTGTACCGGCTGAAGGAAAAGCAAATGCTTTAAATGATCCCTGAAGTATAATGTCAAAAAACAACCAAATTCCTGCTTCTAAGGTTCTGCTTCCTACAGCTGCTTTTAGAGAGGCAAGCATTAGCAGTCAACTCATTTCCCATAATGCACCACCTCTGCAAGATATAAACAACATCTTAAAGCCTTTTTCTGTATTTTGATAACCTCTTTTTTTAAAGCACAGAACCATTTCTAGAAATTGAACTTTTTTCACAAACAATCCTAAAAACAAGTCTGGAACAAAATTATCTTTAAAAAAATCTGTTGCTGATTGAAATGGAGCATTCCAAGAATTTGCGTTTTGTCTTGATGCTCTGCTGTCCTTGAGATTCTTTCCCACACACATCCTTCAAAACTGTTCTGCTTTATTTTCAGACAGTTTCTTTAGAGAATTTAGAAACCGTTTTTAAAGGTCTGAATTTACTCAGTTACATAAAATATGCAGATCTAAATGAAAAGTATGCATTTTTACCTAATTTAAAAAGATCAAATCAAAAACCTCAAGATCCAGTAAATGTTCAACCGTAATCAAGTACAATGCAAGAGTGTTTTTTTTTCTTCTTTTTTTTTAATAATGTACCATCCAAGTTGTTTTAATATTGAACCAAAGCAAACAAGAAAAGATTGCGTGATGGGGGATTTTATGAAACGAAAATAGCAGGATCCTGCTTGTGACCGAAAAAGTAGAGATTTCTTTTCTGTTCAATTGAAATATTCAGGATGAAATAATTAATAATAAACGAAATATTTTAAATTTGATTGCTTTTTTAATAGTCCACTTGGATGACAAAAAGTGTTTTTTAACATGTTTTTGTTGCATTTTTCTCATAATGGAGGACATATACTGTAGATAATTAAGCTCCAAAATATTTTTCTGAGTATTCCTTTACTCAAATTGAGGTAAATCAGGAACAAGAGAAGGTTATAGTTATAACAAACTAGAGCCTTCTTCTCTGCTCCATTCTGATGCATCAACTTGAACATATATAAAGAAAATTAAGATAAAAAAACTGCATTTTTTTTCTTATTTTCTTATTCAATTTGTGGTGAATCAGGAGCAGACACTGTCTGTCTTTGTTTTCCTTGTCCACATAGGCATCTGGCTCAAATCTGATAGCTCCAATTTTGCTCGCCATTTTTGTTGCAACAGTATGTCAGGTTGGGGTTTTGGGGGCTGTAAGCTTGCAGTAGAGATTGTAATCAACTGGGTGATGAGAATCAACGCAAAAAGCTCCACCCACAACACAGAGAAACTTTGTCCTAGAAAACAACCCGTTTTTTTGATTTTGGCAAAAAAGGGATAATCATAGTTAAAATAAAACACTGGGAATCCTTTTAAAATGTATTTTTTTTATTATTAAAGTCGGCCTTAAATGTATAGGGATTGTTCACAAATCAAGATATTTTTGCTGCAGTTATAATATATGTATTAGTACGGAACATGTTTTTATTTTTTTTTTAATTATTTCTATATCAAAGAGATGCATTAAAAAGGCATGGGATTTTTTTTACTCACTCCTAAACCTCTGGAGTTGTTCTTTGCACCATCAGCACAGTGACATTCATAAAGTGCTTCATTATAGGAATGTTTGACACTGCAGAAAACACAGATGTGAGCTGTTCAGGAAACTAGTCTTAAAATAAATAAAATAAAATACAACTTTCACTTATTTTAAAGTGTTTCAATTAGATGAAGATTTCTCTCTTTTATTTGTTAATATAATCATTGTGAATCTATAAAGACGTTTCAAAAAATGTAATTTAACAAGCAAAATAGGAAATAATATAAGAGTACATTTAACGAGGCAGAGAAAAAAAATGTTGGCCTTGTAGTCATGGGACCATCATGTGCTAACGAGCAAAAGCAACAAAGAAAAGCTTGGATAAAAGAAAAAGCCAGAGGAATGAAAAGTCGTTTTATTGCCTTTTATTGTGGCTGTGTGTGTGTGTGTGTGTGTATTAGGCTGGCCAATCTAGCAGCATGACACTGTGAGCAGCCGCGCCAGCACCGGTTCAGCTTATGTTGTTGTAGGTGGAGAAATGTTTAAAGCGCGTTTCAGGGTGATCCCAGATCAAAGGCAGGAATTAAACTGGTGACGCTAATTATTTCATCTCAGAGCTGCTCTGTAATCTTATCTGAAGGCGATGGAGCAGATGGCCGAGTCCTTCTGGTGTCTGAAAGCAGCTGCTTTCCCACTTACCAAGAATGCTGCCTTACTACGCTTATCAAACTTGTCTTCTTGTTGATGACCGCAATATGACTCACAACTGTTCTGTCCAGAAGGTTAGCTCCTCCTGCTGACGGAGATCACCGTTTTGTTAGTACAGACTTCTTAAAGTCTATTGTGGTTTCAAATTTAAATGTTTTTCAACCCAATTGTCCTGTTTAACATCATTTTGATCTATTGTTAAAGTGTCTCCAATTATCTTTTAATTAGGATTGTCGTTTTTTGCCAAAATAAAAAAACCTGTGTAGTTTTCCCAGTAGTTCATTAGAACGTCACCTCTGAGTTGTGGGCGGGACCATTGATGCTGAGCAACCCCGCCCCTTTTTCTCTTCCTTGTTGCTGAGAGCTCAAACTTGTGGCGTATTTTCTACATCAGAAATAAACTCTTTTTCAAACAGCATTTTGAATCTACTCTAGATTCCCAACTATTTGAATTAAGAAATACTCATAAATGCCATTAGGATCTAAATTTTCTTTATAAATACCCTCGTCATCAGAGAAATCGAGGGAGACTTGATGGTTTAAGCTAATCCTGAACACTAAACCGTGAATTCACATTAAAAAGTTTAAATAAAATCTTGTGGAATTTCCGCTTCTGGCTAATGATGTTTGACAATTTCTGTTGCCGGCTAAGGATTTTCAGCCGCCATCTCGTCTGCCACCAGATCCTCTTGGGAGAAATACCACAAGGACATGATGAGAATATCAAAAACAATGTTTGTCAAGTGGATCAACTCAACGGCGATGTTTACATTAAGAGGTAAGGGTTAGGAATTGATGCTATGACCGCTATTCCCCAGTAGTTTTAGAGAAAGAGTAGAATCTGCAGATATGGCATATCATTATGTCATTAACAGTTTGTATCTGGATCATTTCCTCTGCCCTATTAAATGTCTCCAAATTCCACTTTTCCAATTTATGAGAAAAGAGGAAGGAAGCACAAGCCTAAAAACTGATAGAACAGTCTTGAAACCAGTCTGTAAGTATGTGATTTCATTCATACAGAAGAGCTGTTTTACATTGCCATGCATAGGAATTGATCTGCTTGTGTAACTATCAAGTCAATTGATCAGTTCACTAAGCAAGTGACACAAACGAGCAGACGGCTGGATCCAAGTGCAGCAGGTTCTATTGGCACAGACAGGAGAAGCACAGCTAAGAGTCCACAAAGCTAAATCGGGTTCAGGGAGGCAGGGGTCAAACACGACCATGAGGGCATCAGAGAACAACCAGAGTGGTCAGGGTCAAAGCGAGGGTCGGGGCAGGTGGGAAACAAGGGAAAAAGAGTGGGAGACAAAGCAGGTTCAGATGAAACTGTCAAAATGAGAACGCACAAACAAGACTTTGTTTTTACTGCTGGAAGTGATTGCAGATGGAAAACGGCTGTGGGCCATCTGAGAGAGACAGCAGGGGCTGATGGGAAGTGTAGTGTGGAGACCCAGGAAGTGCTAGTACTCAGGTGATGGGTCCCACTGATGGCAATTTAGGGGACTGATTTATGACAGCAAGTCAGTCTGCTCAGTGAACCGATTAATCCCTAAAAATATGCATTTTTATTTATTTATAAACCTGCTTCAAACAGGAAGTCACAGGGCTTTCCCTTTATATTTCCTCTGCATTTACTCCTCTCAGCCAAATGCAAAAATAAAGTTCTTGCTACCTTCTTTAGAACCCTAAAATGTGATATTTACCAAACAGAAGTGTATTAAAGTGTTGGGCAACCGGTAAAAGGATGACAATGACAACAGAAGCTGCAAGATAAACTCAAATGTGTATTAAATGCCTGCGAACAAAAAAACTTCAGATTCAACATCAGCGTTTAGTTTGTCTGGAATGGAGCTGAGTAAATGCTGACTGGAAGGAAATACCAGCTGAAAACACTGTATCTGCATTCCTAATCCTGTCAGGTAATTAATCACTTATTGAAACCTGGTTATTACACAGCGTCAGCAGTCATTTTTCCCTGATTTAAAATCTTTCAAGGCTTTCACACAACAGCACACCAAGGTCCACAATCAAAAGCGGGTCCCCTGAAGTGAAAGTGTTTGGCGTTTGCAATTTTCAGCGTTTGTTGTGATCTGAAGGGCATAAAAAAAAAAAAAAGCTCCCAGTCACTTCAGCGCAGCACATCTTTTGCAGAAGATGCTGAATTTGGACAAAGGACAAACACAAATGGCAATGGAAAGACGTGTACTGTGCTAAAATTCATTCCACTTCCAAACACTGCAGTGGCCAAGTCTCCCAAACTGACCGTAGATTGCACAAAAGCCCAAAAAACATCCGGCTGGAACAAATAAAACATGGCTGGGTGAGCACTGATCTGAGGGAGCGACGCATGCGTCTCCGAGACAAAACAGGACTTTCTGCACAGCGCGGTTGTGCTCAGAATAATTTATGATCCTGCATCCAAGCTGAACACTGTTTTGGGTTTGCACGTATTAAAGGGTGTTATGACAAACATGAGAGCTCTGCTGCAGTCTGTCATCTGTTGTGTGGAGAAATGTGACTGAAGTCCCTTGTGAGCTCATTTAGAAGAGAAATGGAATCAAGAACAAATGTGACAAAGGTAAAACTGGAAAAGGAGAGTGCTTCACTGGGAGATTAATATATTGTTCAGAAGATACATTTTTAAAAAAGCACTTTTTCCTATTAAATTATCTCTTAACTTTTTCTAATGAACAAGCCATGAATATGAATAATAAAAAAACAGCCAACTTTAATAAGAATCTCATAAGGAAACCCAAAACTTTCAGTAAAAACCATGCTTCACAGATTAATTGGTGTCTATGTGTGCATGTGAATTTGGTGTGTGAAGATGAATGGATGTAGTAAGTAAGCATGCATATTTATTAGTAAATATGGATAGTAACCAGAAAAAATAATATTCTTTTAACTTCAATTTTTTATTTATTTATATATATATTTTTTTACTTCAATGTATCTTTAGGGGCTCCGTACAAATTCACTTAAAAATGTATTCTTAAAATTATTTTTTGTTTATCCTACAATCATAGATCTAAAATTTGCTAAAAAAAAAAAAAAAAAAAAAAGAAAGAAAATGCTGCGAGAAGACGCTTTTTTCCAGTAAACACACCAAATGCCCTGTTTTTGTTCAGGAGTGTTTCAACTGCTCTGTCTTACAATTAAACACTATACATGTCTAGGCCTGCAGCTTCTGAGACAACTAAAAACAAGGCTTTTGTTTTTTCTCTTTTGTACGGCTCTTTTTCATTAAATTGAAGCATAAATTGCTTCAATTTGTCAAAAGGGGTGACTAACATCTGCAGAATCTCATCTTTCTAAATCCTCACAAGCAAACAAAAGGATATTTTACATGTAAACAAACATATATTGATAAAAAACAAGAAAATGTGTAAACTTTGCTGTTTATGCCCATAACTTGAAATGCCTCTTTATCATATATTTATGTCATTTGAACTCAAATATTGATCAAATTATTCTTAAAATAAATCCTAAAAACGTCACGGGGTTGTATTTCAATAAATAACTGTCACAACCCCTCAGAAAGCTGTTTGCATCTCACCTTTGATATCCTTCCCAAATCCCATGGAGGAGGACACGTTTTTGCCATTGCTACCAGATTTTTCCTTCATCACTTCGTCATCGCTGGACACATCGCCTGGAGAGCCCATTTTTTTCTTCTTTCTCTTCTTGTGGCGTGGAGGCAGCTTTTTGGGGAAGGCGAACATGGGGAAGATGACCAGAAGCATGGCGACGGAACACAGAAGGAATCCACTCCACCTGAGAGGCAGAATAAAACACGTGTGAAGCCAATATCAACACGGGAGCAGGTGTGAAGGTGTATGTCCGTATTTACCAGTTGCCGACAAAGCGGGGGTCGTTTTGGTCGATGTTCACCATAGTTTTGGGGTCGACGTAGAAGCCGATGAGGACACCTCCTAACAGGTAACCAGCTGCAGGTCCTAAGGCTCCCATTACGTACATTATAGCTAAAAGACACAGAGAGAAAATGATGAAATGTTTGTAAATTGCTCAAACTTTTCTCTTATAAAAAAAGCTCTAAATGTGCATCCAGCCTTAACAAATATTTTCTAATTTCTACATTGCTGCTCCTATGACCCACTGCTGGAACTGCAGGTCAACCAACTGTGAAAAGCCTTTCATTCATTACCTCTAATGACCCCAATCACCTGCCGTAAGAGCAGGGGGAGCTCTCCAACCCTCCTTAAAGCTCATTTTCCATTAACAGTGAAGGCTTCAGAGGTCACAGCCTGACCCGGAAGAGGGGGGGGGGGGGGGGGGGGGGGGTCTGCCAGCTAGCATCAGTCCAGGTGGGTTCTTTGACCATCACTTGAGTGAGCCTAATTTTCCATCATGTTGCCGCAAGGGGAGGGGAAAACTCATTAAAGTTAGACAAGTGGAAAAATCCCACGTTAACATCCAACTGAGACGCGAATCAAAACCATTTACCAGTCAGAACCGGCGGGGTCAAGCGTTCTATAATTACACCTGGAACATTGCTGCAAGCTGGGAATGAGTGTGTGTGAACTTGTGTGAGACGGATTAGGGCTTTCTGCTTATTTCATGTTTGCTTTCTGCTTATTTCATGATTCCGAATGTTTGTGTGACTCCCGGCCCACTCAGACTTTTCTGCACTTTTATTTTTACTTGCAAAATGGCAGCAAACCACATGTTTCTGCCACTCACCTCCCACATTCACACAAACCCTTGACTGAGACTGTTCCAAAACTCCTGTTTTTTTAAAAATCTTTTTTAAGAGTAGCGCGGAAGACAGAGAGCAGAGTGTGAGCAGACGTTTGTGGCATAGGCACTGTTGGGCAGCAGGTGTCTGAACCAGAACTCAATTGTCTAATTTCTTCCTGGACCGAACTAACATCCAATAGGAGAGATTACAGAAGAAGGGTGTGAGCACACACACACATCTCTTATAACAAAATGCATGCTATATTTTTTTTAAAAGAGGCCGTTATCGTAAAATGACTTTAAAAAGTCCCACTCTAATAGTCTTTTGATTTATTTTAAAAGTGGTTCCTTTAATTATGATTATGGCATATTTTAGCCGTTGTGGGTGGGACTGTTGGCATGGAGCAATCCCACCCCACTTCCCGTCACCTATCGCTTTCTATTGGAAAATGAAGACACACATGGATCTATTTGTCTGCAAGTATCAGAATAGAGTGGAACTGGGAGCTTTCCATTGCAGCTTCTATGTCCCAGCTACAACCTTTTTTTATCTGCTCCTAAAAAAAAGATACTCAGAATTAAAAATTATTTTCCCAATTTTCTTTAAATATGCCCTCCGTCTTTAGAAAAATTTCACAAAAACATCATAAAAAACACAAAAAAATTTTCATCAGAGTGGATCTGGAAAAATTACTTTCCAAACATAAAAGCAAACATACTCATTGGTGCATGAAGGGCATAATCACACATTTTAAACAGACTAAATTAGCATGTAATAAATAATAAAATACATAAAGAAAAGACAGTACAAATTGTCATGTATGAGCCTGAAAGCAGAGGAAACCCCATATCTCTGGGGTTCCTAAATCTCAGGGGAGCATCTGGATTTCCACTCTACCTGCAAATCTACTGCAGCATCATTCCCATATACCTCCACACCCAGACAGGAACTTTTTTTCTTTTTTTTTTTAAAGGATCGAAGCTGTTTTTCTTTCCTCCTTTACATCTCTTTCTTCCCCTCCCTCATATATCATATTTCATCTTTTCAACTCCTTTCACCATTTCTCATTTCCTGCTTCCCGGAGAGTCAATTCCCTCCATCAGTCACACGGTTCACACAATATAGCTGGATATTACCACCCAGGGAGAATAAACAATAAATTACAGCCGGCAAGGACAGCAGGAGGTCTTTCCCTATTTTTCTCAGAACTGAAATTAAAAATTGCTCACAAAAGATCAACCAGAAGCAACAAACGCTGGGAACATGAATCGCATAAATACAAATGAAATAGGAGGAATGTTTAACCAGAAGAAATAAATGCTGCCTCTGAGTCGGAGGGATGCTGCAGAAAATGATGGATGTCGAAAGAGAAAAGTCTATGAATAAAAAAAGCACTTGGAAAAACTGCTCTTTTATTAGCCGGTTTTAATTGCAGTTTAATCAGAATCAAAGGTCAGACTGATTTTAAGCATCAGATGATTTAAAAACAGTCAAGTGTTGATTCAAATGATTTAATGAAAGTGGGAGACACAAGTTAAAATGTGATTTCCCAGAAGTTATAACACCATTCTGATAGCTTCAAATCCAAAGATGGATATTATTATAAGCTTATAATTATGAAAATTCTGCAACTTTAACCATTAAGTTTCCAGTAATAGATGAATGCTTTAGCTCACTAGAACCATGCTTACAATGCATCATAAATGAAGGAATTTGGTCCTTTCAATTGTCCTGAAAACTCCATGGATATATTTCCCTCCTGTGGGTGATTGCGTAACTCATTCCTGCTGGTCCATCCTTCAGGTTAACACTGTGCTGCTCCACTGGAGGACAAAGAGGGTTATAAACTGTGCCCTATCCAACGCTTTATCCTTCCCACTTGGCACAGAGCAGGCATAGTTTAGGATCTGCAGGTAGAGATGAAGGGTGGTCGGGGCAGAACCGCCAAATTAAGTAACACGTTGGCACAGCAGCGCCACAATTCCGCAAACATGCTGTGGACAGCAGACGTCACGAGGCAGCGGGGGTGCATGCCAATGAGGAAAGCATGGCGCCCATGGGCTTACTTGAATTACACCGTAGACCTTCACCAGCAGCATGTGAAGGACAGCACATTATAAGCTTTTTATGGCTTTCTACAGGCCTGTAAGTGATGGATTCGAGGCACTCCATTGCAGTTATTGGCTTGCTGTTCTTGTTTTTTTTTACTGAGGAAGATTCTAAATCATATTTATGGCTGATCGTCCAACTTTTAATATGTGGAAGTGATTTCACCCTGAGCATGTTCTCTGTGGTAATCATGCATGGAAAGTTCCTAACTCAGTATAGGGGTTTAAAAGAAAAGCTATTGATGCCAATTACAATTATTAAGTGATGCATGTGAGTGTGTGTGAGGTTATGGAGCTTTCTTGAATGTTGGGTTTTGAATTAAAAATGAAATAATATATGTTGGCAGGGACAGAAGGCAAAGAAATCCAGATGTGACGAAACCAAAGCAGTCCCATAGAAGCAAACAAGATGACAGGACCTACAGCCTGTGGCGACTGATCCGGGAATGTAACAGAGAAATTGCGCTTGCTCAGCAACATCCAGCTTATATCTAACCTTCAGGGACCAGCACTGCTCTGTTGTCTTTGCCTTCCCTCCTACACACTCCAGAGCTGCACCAGTGAGCTCGTTGAAATGACAAGGAGGAAGAAAAATGAAGGCAGAACTGACGGACATGTGCGGTTTTGCTCGTGCCGTCTTTACAGCAGAGAAAACCACTGTGTCTGTTGCCGTGCGTTTCTTTTTTGGATGGTTTTTGCAGTCGGCAGGCTGCTTCCATGACTCTCCTCTTGCTTGGCAATGGAATTTCAGGCCGCATAACAACAAAGTTGTGCGAGTGCCCCCCCTCAATTTAAGCTGACCTTTTGTTCTCTTCACCTCTGACCCGTGAGACTCGACGAGACAATCAGAGCAGACGCCAAAGACGAGGCGCATTGCATTTTATGAAGAAGTCAGATTATTTATCACAGATACATGACTTGATTTAAAAACTTTGACAAGAAAAAGAGAAAAAAAAGTAATAACCCTGACTTGACGGAAAACAAGTTAAAGGGTTGAAGGTAAAATTCAAATAAGCAGATTCCTGGAAAGATGCCCAAACGAATGGAAAAGTCTCTCGATCCAACAGCACGCACTTATCTTTCTCTTTTAGCAACAATCCCATTCTAATGCTTTCCTACTTTATGGCTGGACTTAAAAAATATATATATATTTTTTTACTCAGACCAAGCCTCAATGAAATCTATTGATACATTTTTTATGTTTGTATTCAAATCAAATCAAATTTTATTTATAAAAGAGTGCTTCTTATGCTAGTGCAGCTCAAAGCGCTATTCAATGCAAGTAACTCAAAAATCCAATGAGATCAATCCATGTGAGAGACAAAAACAAAAATAGAGCAGAATATGAATATAATGAGTTTTGGGTTTAAATTGTAAAACAATTGATAGGAATGAAAAAACCTTTAGAGGATGTGAAAACTTCCACACCAAACACGCCACCAAGAGATTAAAGTTCCACTCCATTCATCTTTCGATCTATTGCAAAATCATTCCCAGTGGTCTTTTAATTATGCAGTTTTTAGGAGATAGGAGATAGTTTCTGCAGAGCAGCAGGAGTTCTTCAGAAACTCGCCACTAAGTTGTGTACGAGACTATTGGCACAGAAGTAAGCCTCCCCTGATATCCCATTAACCCTTTGTGCAAACTCTCTCCTGCTATCGTACAGCCCCTCACAACCTCAACCCATTTGCGGTGCAAACAAAAATGGCAAACAATATCAAATAGCTATTCAGACGTACAGCTCTGAGCCAGATACCAGCTTGAATGAGAACACCAATGGATGTATTTGTGTATGCATCAGAATGGACTCTGCAGCATTGCGTGGCAGACAGGAACCGTACCACTGGACTGGCAGACTGGGGTGGTGGTTCCCCTTTTCAAGAAGGGGGACCGGAGGGTGTGTTCCAACTACCGGGGAATCACACTCCTCAGCCTTCCCGGGAAAATCTATGCCAGGGTACTGGAGAGGAGAGTCCGTCCGATAGTCGAACCTCAGATTCAAGAACAACAGTGCGGTTTCCGTCCTGGCCGTGGAACAGTGGACCAGCTCTATACCCTCTTCAGGGTGCTGGAGGGTTCGTGGGAGTTTTCATATCCCAGTCCATATGGTGTTTTGTGGATTTGGAGAAGGCGTTCGAGCCGCGTTCCCCGTGGTGTCCTGTGGAGGGTGCTCTGGGAGTATGGGGTCCGGGGAGCCTTACTCAGGGCTGTCCGGTCTCTGTACGACCGGAGCAGGAGCTTGGTTCGCATGGCCGGCAGTAAGTCAGACCTGTTCCCGGTGCATGTTGGACTCCGGCAGGGCTGCCCTTTTCACCGTTCTGTTCATAGTTTTTATGGACAGAATTTCTAGGTGCAGCCAGGGGCCGGAGGGGTCTGGTTTGGGGACCACAGGATTTCCTCTCTGCTCTTTGCAGATGATGTTGTTCTGTTGGCTCCATCAGGCCAGGATCTCCAGCATGCATTGGAGCGGTTTGCAGCCGAGCGTGAAGCGGCTGGGATGAGGGTCAGCACCGCTAAATCTGAGGCCATGGTTCTCGAGACCGGAGAAGGTAGTTTGCCCTCTCTCGGTGGGTGGAGTGCTCCTGCCTCAGGTGGAGGAGTTTAAAATATCTTGGGTCTTGTTCACGAGTGAGGGAAGATCGGAGCGTGAGATTGACAGGCGGATTGGAGCGGCGTCCGCATTTTGCGGTCGCTGTACGGTCCGTTGTGGTGAAAAGAGAGCTGAGCCAGAAAGAAAGCTCTCGATTTACCGGTCGATCTTCGTTCCAGTACTCACCTATGGTCATGAGCTTTGGGTTGTGACCGAAAGAACGAGAACCCGACTACAAGCGGCTGAAATGAGTTTTCTCCGGAGGGTGGCTGGGCGCTCCCTTAGAGATAGGGTGAGGAGTTCAGTCACCCGGAGAGAGCTTGGAGTAGAGCCGCTTCTCCTCCGCATCGAGAGGAGCCAGTTGAGGTGGCTTGGGCATCTGGTTCGGATGCCTCCTGGACGCCTCCCTGGAGAGGTGTTCCGGGCATGTCCCACTGGGCGGAGGCCCCGGGGAAGACCCAGGACACGTTGGAGAGACTATGTTTCTCGGCTGGCCTGGGAACGCCTCGGGGTCCCCCAGAGGAGCTGGAGGAAGTGGCCGGGGAGTTGGAAGAACTAAGTTTATTTTTAGTTAGCATGCCCCTTCAGACCCTTAGAATTGTAACGTAAGAGGATGAAGATGGATGCTTTACATCAGTTTGCGGCTGACGCTGATTAATCAAATTTCGGGCTAAATAAATGAGCGCTTTATCAATATTAAAACAATCGTTTCCTGATCATCCTAATACATATATACGAATACTCTAAACACATTTTTAACCTTAAATCCATTTATATGTGTTGTTAATCATGAGAATTTTTCATTGGAGTGGGTCTTTAAAGGATCAACAAAGATATTTAAACATTTACCACCAATGATGTCAATGAAAAAACATCCAGAGCCAGCAGTTCCTAAATAATCTGTAAATTGATTGTAAATTTGCATTCTTAAGTGTTTTAATGGACCTGTAATAATGATCATTTTTTTATTTTAACTGCCATTATCAGGTCATTTCATCTTTATTAAAGACGAATCACTGCTTTTACGAATAAATGTTTTTCTTTAAGTGAAATACTCCCAAAATCCTAAGGGTGGAACTTGTGAATCCAAATCAATTTGATTTAGAAAAGAAAAGTAAATCCTGTCATAGCAAAAAAAAGTCCTAAATTCTCATTAGGCACAATTTCATTAGAAAAATAGCTTCTCCTTCAGCACATAACCTTAGATTAATACTGCTCAAAACAGTCCTCACATTGATGACTAAAAATATCTCTAACATTTATGTCTAAGGTATGTCTTATGAAGAACAATATCATTTGTTTTTCTTCGTCGCTTCACGTTTGTCCGCGGCTCATCGGTTGCAACCTTTCTACTTTGATACATCCCATAATTCCCAGTTACTGTAGCCGTTTTGGCCTGGTTGTTCTGCTCTGAGCAAAGAGCCTATTCAGATTGAGGAAACTCAGAGCGAACTGGAGCTCCGTCTGATATTGGACCACCTCAAAAGATAATCGAACCTGCAATCTTCCGATCAGAAGTCGACCACCCTACCGCTGCACCACAGCCGCCACAATTTAGTGTAGACTTACGATATAAAGAAAGCAACCACTGAGAGACCCTGCTTTTGTCTGGAGTTCTTTACAAAGGAGCTATAGAACTACTAAAAAGAAGGCGGGTTGTGTAATCACATTTTCTCCACAGCATTACCCAAAATTGAAGGCATTGTGATTTATGCTGCATTATTCATCACACTGCCCGTTCACTTTGCTGCGCAGTAATCCATTTTCACACCAACACTATAGCAAAGTGAATGAGCCTTTCTGATCCATTCAATAAAACCTTCTTTAAGTAAAATGTCAGCACGTGTTCACTGTAGGATTCAGTTGGATGCCCGGAGCCCTTTGGAAAGTGTAACCGCAGGTGACGGCCGCAGATGATAAATGATCTGTGCCGCTGGGGCCGTTAGAAAAAGCACAGCAGCCCTCTATACATCCCTGTGTTATGGGGATCAGTGCAGTCATGTGACCTTCTGCACTCGACAGACAAGAGGAGGAATAAAAGACAATGAAATAGTGGAATGACGGCATTGTTGTGACAACTTGCTGACAAGGCAGTGTCTTCTTACAAGTCCTAACCTTAACAGTTTTGCCCAAAGGGCATGCAGAGCGGCTGCGGCCTCACTCGCAAGCACACGCAGCAAAGGTCGCTTTCAACCCAATCAGAAGTTTTCTATTCTCTAAGATCATTTTTCAGGTGTCATCTTCATGGTCAAGTCTTGAGACTCGAGTGCTGTTTTCTTTTTACTGCAGCACCGCTCATACTCTTCGATTGAGATAAGGACGAACTGCCTCCAAAAGAAGCAGATCAGAGATGGAGATCAGGAGGCAGGAAGTGAGGAGACATTTGATGGGCCGTGGGGAGGGATGGATTTTTAAAAGCTCTTTTAAAAGGTATTTTAATAATCAACAAGAGTGTGACTTTGAAACCCCACAAAACAAGTTTTTCTCAGCAACCAAGAAGGGGCTGCTATCCAGAAATTTTGTCCTAGGAAAATAACAGTTTTTTTTTTTATTTAGTCAAAAAACTGCATACTCATAATCTAAAGACCAGTGGGAACACTTTTACTTTTACAGTAGATGATTGGAGTGGGTATTCAATGACTCAATCATCCACTTAGAAGAGGCATCTAACAGATCTTTATCAGAAAGAGAAGTTTCACGTCCCTCTTTGTAGTGAAAGATTTTAGGGGATTAAGAACTGTAAAGAGACGCCATCCTTGTAGAGTTGGAACAAACGGCTACATTTTCAGAGAAAAGTCTTGATTAGATTTTCTCTGAACATCAAAGCTGCTCTCAAGTTCAAATTGCCATTCGGGCCACCCATTGGGTCTTTGTGCTGCTTACCCCCACATAGAACAAGGTAAACCCCTTAATCAAAGACGTGACAAGTCACAAGGCGTGTAAAGGGTATGATCAGCATCTCAGACCTCAACTCCCACTTGTATTCATGTACAGCAAATTCTGACCTTCTCCCTGTTAGAGGTGATGAGATGATGTAGTGCACTGCTGCTGGAGACAAGGTGATGCAAGGTAAAAACCCGTAAATACATCATGGGAGGATTCCTAATTTTTTTTGTTACGTCTTAAAACTAAAACACAGCACAAATCTTTATTTTTGTACAGGAAAAATTCTAACAGCACATTCATGAATTTTTCATGCAGGCTGCAATGCTTTTCCATGCAGGGGTTGCCCACATTCACTTTGCTAAATCAAATATTTAGGAAAAGGGGGAACCTAGAACGCGAGGGTTTTCTTCTATATTTAGCTGCTCTTCGCTGCAAGTACAGCCCGAAGTACTGTAGTCAGTTAGCGAGGCGCCGCCCCGAAAAGACTTCAAATGTACAAGGACAAATTTAACTCCTGAACTAACAGCTCAGCTATCAAACATTAAAAAAATTTTGGAGCACGCAATTACATTCCATGGGGAACTGAACCAGCGCCTGGCTTTTCTTGTACTGTGCATTAACGGGGCGTCACATCTCTAAGACTAAAAAGAACACATTCTGCTGATTTCTTTTGCTTGAGTAAGGCCTCTAAATTTGCACTGACAGCAGAAGATGGAAAATGTGCTGTTGCTGATCTACCCAGAATCCATCTACAGATCTGAAGGCTGCGAGAGCAATGGAAAAAAAAGCAAAGAATAGCCTCCAAAGGTCTGCAAATCCAGAGGGAACTGATGGAGAAAGAGCCCTGACACGATGCATGTCCGGCCAGCCGTCAGCTGCCTACTGATCCGAGCAGCAAACATCTGACCGCGCATCCAAATGCATCACAATCATGTGGACAAACCGCTAGATCAAAACAAAGTTTATGTGCATGCAGGGAAATCATTTTGAATTCTTTTGTTGCGTTTGCTTCCTGATGGAGATATTTAGTTAATACCCTTAACAAACGTCTCCTCTAATGACTCCTTGATGGAGAGCCATCCAAACCCACAGCCTCTTAAACTACTGTCTGATGGCTCTTTCACACGCTGCCACATTTAGCAAATCCTTTTATTCAGTTGTCTAATCCGTCATCTTTAGTAGATTTTCCAGATAATCTGTCTTCCTAATAAAAATTATACAGTTGTTTATGTTTGTTTGAACAAACCTATGTGTGCACGATAGTCTTGAAAATAGTTTAAAACCCTTCAAAAGTGAAAGCGACCAGTCAGTCGGTACTTTGGAGAGTGATTTATTGGCAGGATTTCCTTAAACCCCCTTTGTGGCTGAGCCGTTCAGTCAACAACTGCTATTCTAGGTTGGGATTAGCCAGATTTACAAGATCAACCAAACAAATACAATTTGTAAAGGTCCTTTGAGGTGAGGACGGATCTGTTAGCAGTTTGATGATTGATACAAAGTCCAGTATTTTGAGGGGGCTTTACTGTACCCTGTCTTCCTGCTGGACAGAAACCGTCTTGCAAGTGCTCACACAAAGCGGCTGGTTTAAGAGGGTGGCGAGTGATCTGCTGACGAGTGACCATGAATGAAGCATCTGGGCCATCGGTAGAGACAAATTATCTTTGATGAGCGGCGTGCGTGACTCCGTTCCAACAACGTGCTGGAGGATTCAGTTTCACTTCTTCAAAGCACCTGCAGCTTTTCAGCTGCTCTCCATGACAGCGTGCTACAGCGATCTGGCACAGGGCGCTAAAGCGACGCCCCCTTGATTCCATGTGAGAATATTACATTCTGGGGCCAAACTACTCTATTAAAACTGCTGTTCTTCAGTTCTACAACAAGAAAACTCATTCTACACAGTTCTGAATGCTCATCATTAACACTTGTGTTCAAGATAATTAGCAACAGAGTCAAAGTAATGTTGTAATCAGGCTCTCTTTATGAATATTTAAAAATAGCTCTGCAAACTACTTTTGGTAGCCAGTTCTCAGTAGAGAAGAGAGAACATTTGGTTTATTAATAATATTTGAAAGATTTGTCAAATTTTTGATAGAAAAACATTTAAAATATGTTGCTTAAACAAAAAAAACATTTCCTGTAAAACCTTTAAGGTACAGTACGCTGGATACAGTGGGGCAAAAAGTATTTAGTCAGTCACTAATTGTGCAAGTTCCCAGACTTTAACAGATGAGAGCAAATGCTTATTTTCCACCATAATTAACAAATAAATTCTTTAAAAAACAGAAAGTGATTTTATGGATTTTTTTATTTTCCCTCTGATAGTTGAAGTTTACATATGATGGACATTACAGGCCTCTCTCATCTTGTTAAGTGGAAGAACTTGCACAATTGGTGGCCAACTAAAGCAGAGATGTGAAATAAACTTTATGAGATAGTTATTTGCAGTTTAGTAATAGAAAATGAGAAATGCTAATAAAGTTTATTTGCTGCATACTCACACAGATATGGTAAGTTTTTTCACCCTTATGTATTTGCAAGTATATTTTCTTGATGTTTAATCTTTATTTGGCTTCAATTTAAATAGTACTTTTGCAATATCATTAAAGTTAATATAGCAACAAATGTGGAATGTCTGAGTGTATACCAAGCATAATTCAATTATCTTAAATTCTATCTCTTATCTTTATTTAATTATTTCTTCTTGTTTATTCTTGGCGAGCGCAATTTTTTTTCCCCTCAGTCAGGAATACCAGCTCACCGGTCCGGAGAGAGAAGTCTGTCACCATTTGCTGATACTTGTTCTAGTTCAACAAGTGAGTTATTCAACTTTCTTTGACAACCTCATTAGAAAACTGCTCATTTACAAAAAAGTTTCATCCTTTAAGGAAATGTGATAACGAAAGAGGAACTCTGAAGTATGCAAAGTCTGTGCAGTCAGCTGCGCAGTTGAGTTCACAGCAAATAAAACGACAATTTATTGGTATATTAAACAACGTTCAGCCATTTTCTTGACTGCACAAACTAATATCTGCGGATGTGCTGGAAAACATTTGTGCCAGCAACTTAGAGCTCCTACCATGTGCAGGCGCACGTGTTCAAGTAGTTCTGCAAGCTTTCAGTAAAACTAAGATGTGAAACACAATGCGCTTATTCTCACCACGCCAATATCTGTGCACAGACCACAAGCACAGGTGCATGCGCCGTCACAAAGACCAACCCAGATTCTCCACGCCAGAGCTGCGCCAGCTCCCAACAGCTGCTCCTTTCCAATCCGTCTCTGCACTAACAAAAACCACCAACACAAAAGTGTAGAAACACAGAAACAAAGGCCTGAAAAACAAGCATTAGTGTAGCAGAGTTAAGGAAAATAATTGGACTCAGAATATTTAAATAAAGGCAAAAAGGATCCTTCTTTTCACGCCTCCTCTCCCGGTAATGAGCAAACTCAGTTGCAGGCAACTCTTGTCAAAACACGCTCTTCAGCGAGCTGTATCACAGTCACTATTTAGCTTATTATCTTGCATTACATAACTCACAACCAGCTTAATTCTGCATCTAATGGCACAGAAAAAGCCCGGCAAAGCGCCGTGGGAGTCGAGACGAGCGTACAGACCGAACCTCATCCCTCCGCCTGTCAGGCAACATTTTTAGTCACATCGCATTACTTTCCACAACTTCTGTGTGCACTCGACTTTGTGCGCAACACTGATTCCACGGCGGTGAGGTCAAAAATGTCTGGAGTCATCCATCTCGCTCAGAGTGGGCTCCCGCGCCTCCAGAAAGCTCAACACAGATGGGACTGAAATGTGCAGCAAAGCACAGTGGAACAGCTGAAGGACAGAGGGGGAACAAACATCTCTCTGAGGGGAGGATAAAGTTATCTGAAGAGGTCACCTAGTGCACACAAATGCCCTTAAATAACACAAACCTTTCACTTTCTGAGGAACGATAGGTTTCTGCAGGGAAGAGGGTTGTCTCCCTCCGTTCTGTATTTCGAGGTTATGTAAATGCCATTAACACATCTTCCTCAAGCAAATCTCTCTGGCTTGCTAGTTATCTGAGCAACACAGGGTCAAGACGAAATATACTAACGTCCAGAAGGCACTGCAATAGAGAGGGAGATCTCTTTTTTTTTTTTATGTTTTCAGAATCGCTCAGTCTAAAGGCACAAAAAGGGAACGAATAAATAATGTAACTTAATACGAATGTCCAGGATGTCTCACTTCAGCACATCTAAATAGAGGGTTGGTGTGAGTCCGATTTGCTGAAATCCATCACTCAGAGAACAGAATCTGCTGTGCCGATGCTCTCCAGCGCTCCAGGATACATGCGGCTCCGCTGAAACAAAAACAACTGGTGATTTGAGACAGGCAGAGGGAGGCCACATCTCTCACGGAGCCAACCGCTGTAATCAGAGGAAAAGGATTAACCTGCAAGAAGGAGAACCCAGGAACACTCAACCAATGAATACGATGAGTTTTCATTGTTTTCATTAAAAATTAAGTTAACAGATAAAATCCCTGTGTTCCACTATTGAAGACCCACTCAAATGAAAGTTGTGTTTTTAACATGTTCTCGTGGCATTTTTCTGATATATAAAGAAAAAATTAAGATTAAAATTGCGTGTCTTTATTCAAATCTTTGTGATTTAGAAGCAAATGCAAAAAATACTGTTGGAAAAAGCTTGTAGTAGTAACACTGGTGCAATCGGCGGGCCAGAAGCTCCATGCTCCACTCCATTCTGATCATTGACTGTATAATCACTGGAGATATCAGCCTCTCCACCCTCAAATATGAAGAACCACTGGTTCCACGAGGGTTAAATTCCCATAGATTTTTATTGAGAAATAGACAGTCATCTTTTTTTTTCAGAATAACCATTCTTGCTCTGATACATTCTTCTTAGCCTCTTTTTGCTAATCCAATTTTTTAAAATATTTCTTTATTGCAAGTTATTCAAATTATAAACTGACCAATCAGATGTCTCAGTAAAAGCATTTGGTGCTCGCTGGCCCCCACATCAAACATTTGATTGACAGATTATCCTCTAAAAACGGACCAATCACTGTCAACTGGTTTCAAAATGGCAGCAGATAATCAGGAAGCTACTGTGGAGGTAAGGCATTTTCTACGGGTGGCGTCAACACTTTTTCTTGTCCAGTAATTTAATGCATGTCTATGATTTTGATGCTTCTTTGTCTGGGCTGTTAACTGGCTCAGAAGTGTACTCTGATGTTGCTTGAGATCTTTGTTGCACCAGAAATATTAGCTTGGAGTTGAGAGGGGCTGTAAGCTATCGTGTAAACAAATAGATTATTTATTCCACCCACAACTCAAAGATGAATTTCTGGTGAATTCCTGCACCTCTGCGGAAACTAAGTCTTAGAAAACCACACAGGCTTTTTTTTATTTTCACAAAAAAATACATAATCGTGGTTTAAAGATCACTGGATACGCTTTTACAATAGATCCAAACATGATCGGAGTGGGACTTTAAAGATTTTAGGCTGCAAACTAAGATGATTTTTTTGGCTGCATATTATGTCAACTTTTCCCTGATCAAAGCTTGCTGTTCTTTCTTATGTAAAAACGTCCAATTTGTGTTTTACTGGTTGGAACAAAATGTCTTGAATTTTTTTAGCAGGGTCACATATTGCTCTGATGAATAACAGTCCTGGTCTGCAGGTCAGCCCAGGACCCCGACTGTAAATCCGTGCTATTGCAACATGAGCATAAAAGGGATTTAGAATCATGTTGCGGACGCAAGCAAGGCCCTTCCCAGAAGAATACAGCCATTCCAGATGGCAGCATATGGCGCCCCGAAACCTCAGCATAAATGCCACTCTCACCAATGTGCATTCACACCTAAGCTTTATATCCTGGCTACGAAAAAGGCTTTTTTGTCCTCCTATCTTCAAGCTGTATTGTTGGATGAAGGATTCTCCAGGACGAATTTCTCAAACTCAAACACATTGGTGACCTTCTGCCACCTAATTGAATTAGAGCTGAAATATTTAGTCAACATATTTAGCATAGCTTTGTCTATGCTGACCTTAATACTTTGGATGCATCCAAAGAATTTTGCAACAATGCAATCAGTCCGAACATCATATCGTGTTTTGATAAATACTAGAATTTCAGCTCAAGCCAGAAGACCCAGGAGGTAATAAGGATTTGTTGGACAAACATGAACCTTAGAGCCTCAAGAAAAATATGTTCTGTTTCTTTCCTGCATAGCTGGAAACAATAGCACTCCTGCCATCAGAAAAAAAAACCTCCCCTGGCATTTCCTCAGGAACCTTCCCACACTGTCAAAACACGGACCTGAAAAATAGCCACCAGTTATTAGCCAGTGAGCAACACCTACACTCTAGTTGTTGTTGTTTAGAGCCGCGTCTCTGGAACCAAACACACTCCCACACCTATCTGCACGGTCTCCCACTTTTCCCTCAGTAACACACGATGGGTCAGAGCGCTCATCCTTGGTATTAGAACTGCATTGCCAGTGCAGAGAGGGAGGGCGCCGTTACCCAAACCCTGAAACAACTAAGAAATGAAAATGTTAGACAGGGCAGAAGACCTCCATCAGTTTGTGGACATCAAAAAGTAACACAGATCATAAATAACAAATCAAGGATTGAATGTAAAGCAGCTGTTTGGCTGTTGTCTTCCTCCTCGATGAGCACATTAAACGCACTTCAGAAGAGGGACTGAGAGCAACTGTTCCTGTCAAATTTGTCCAGAGAAAACACACCCCAGGAGCCCGTGGCAGCCCAACAAGATGGCTGTTCAGGCAATCGCTGGATTTAAGAGCTTCACCTTTCTTTTCTCCGATCACTTTTTCAAGTGTCCTATAGGAGTAGTAATTTCAAAACATAAATAGGACACAGGAATGTCAGAGGGGTTCTGCAATGCAGGCTTGTTAATGCAGAGGCTGTGGGTCTGTCACCAGCCAGGAGTGGTCCAATTACCTGATCCTGCATACAGAGAGCAGCAGCATCTGCCGGTGCATGCAAAGACTGCAAAGTCTAGACACCCAATGGTTCAGGAAGAAATGTGCATAAACAACCGGCTTGAAGCTCCTAATGTGCCAGAAAGCGCTAAGATGAAGAGGGTGTATCTGGTGGGGGAGGGGTCATAGGTAGGCAATTAAGAACCAGGTCTGCGATGGCTGACGGCTGCGGTGGAGAAGAAGGAATCCCGCGGGATAGGATCCCGTCTAGGCTGCCAAGTGAGACTACTCATCAGAAGAAACGAACCCAGGCTGGATCAGCTGGAGGTCAATTTTCCCTTGGCGGGGGCTCCCTAGTTACAAATGGCCAAAAACACCCCATAAAACTGTGGTGCATCATCAATGACAGCAACATGCATCACCTAATGGTTTGTATGGAGCTAATAAGAGGCCAGTTTTGATTCTGGCCATCATAGTCATCTTGACTAAATATAACATTATTGTAAACTGATATTTAGAAAAAAACAATGACAAGACAAAGTAATATCACAAATAATTCACCTAACGTTAGTTTGGATAGGTTCCAACAACTCTTTCACCCAACAGGAATGGTGTGTTGGATGGATGGATGGATGGATGGATGGATGGATGGATGGATGGATGGATGGATGGATGGATGGATGGATGGATGGATGGATGGATTTTTTTTCTTTCATTTTCATAGAACACAAGACTTAAAAAAAACATACATAAATAAAACAAACAAAAAAAACTCTTGTCCTTAGTGAAAATGAAAAGGGACAGAAAGAAGAAGACTTATTATCTCAGCCCCCTTGATCCAAATCAATCAATCAATCAGTTCAATCGAATCTATTGCTTTGTCTTTTACAATATTATGTCAACTGGCTGGCAAAAAACAACAAAAATAGACAAGTAAATAAAATAAATAAATAAATAAACAAACAAAGACAAACAGCAAAACAACAACAATAATAATACCTAAATAAGTAACATCCAATAAACTACTTAAGCAAGAACTTCAGGTTTTTATTTTCGATTTTCGATTTTCTATTCTCGTCGATTCCATTCTACTTACAGTGATGTAGGCAGATGCCTTGTAAGACTGAAAGTCTTAATTGGACTATTTCCCCAGGTTAAAAAATAAATAAATAAAAATCAACAAAAAGACTACGGTATCCTTTTTCAATCTCAAATATAAATGTAAATTATAAAGACTCTAAAATTATTTTTATTTCTCAAAACAAAGCAAAACATTCTACTTCAAATTAGCCTAAATATAAACCAAAATGTCAAGTGACCATGAAAAAAATGTTAATTTTAATTTGTTAAATGAGCACCAGACAAGAACGTAATTTTAATAGTTACGCTGGCATTTTATTTTGTCACGAAATAAAAAATAAATAAATAAATTATTTCCAAACATTTGACACGATTTGTTTTCAAGCCAAATCTCAAAGTTTCTATTAAATACTATAATTATCTCTCCTGATCAGATTTTCACTATTTTTAACATTTATATGTTTCATGACTTTGTTTTTTTAACAAATGTTAATGTTTTATTGTTGTTATGTTTAACGCGTTTCTAAACTGATGGTGGCTGCCTCTTGGCCAGGACTCCCTTGCAAAAGAAGTTTTTGATCTGATTGGGAATATCCTGGTAAAATAAAAATTCATAAATAATAAAAATAGATTTTTTAAATATCCACATTGGTATGATGACAATCTCATTTCAAAGCATCTATATTTTGTATTTTACATTTTTCCAAATCCATATTTGTTGAAATTTATGGGAAGGTTAAACTATTCAGCTTTTAAAGGGAAAGAAAAAACAAGGAAATGATGTGGAAATGTGAACCAGAGGCTTATCTTTATGCTATTTAGGTACAGAATGAGCAGTAAAGAACAAATCCAGCATCCTTTTAGGTCAGTGCTGACGAATAGAAGAATCCCAGATTGTGTTAACAGTTCCTGAACCACAATCTCACTTGTACTCATTTATTTGTCTCCTAGTATCTCAATGTAAATCACATTTAGTTGCAGAAAGGAACTGTTTGTCCCTTCTGAGCTACTGTAAACGTATATGAATGAAGTCGTTTGAGGGAAAATCATCCGTCTTGTATCCCACTTCATCCTGTGCAGGGTCATGGGGTCGCTTTAAATGCTACTTTAGGGTAAATTTCCATCCCAGGACCTCACAGATTGAGGGAAGCTGGCACCATGAGATAAGCATCAAGAAAAACACAAATCTGTGTTTAGTGAAAACTAACTCAACACAAATGTGAGACTGATAAGCTGCTGTACAGACTCTGAGAGAAAGCAAAGTCTCACAACACAACCAGAACAGCTGATGCCATGTTACCATGGTTATCTGAGTATTTGCAAAACAAATCAAGGACATTTTTCAAAGTCTTATCCGTTTCCTCGGACAGAAAAATCTCTGTTTCCCAAATACCGCTTTTTTACTGGAAGAATACACGATCGTACAGCGATTCCTCTCAAAATAGCCGTCAAGGTCATTCGCTCTTGGCACGCCTGGATAGGAATCGGTACATGAGGGTGCCTCTGTTACGGTTCAATGAGCTTTTTAGGGGCTTGATGTACACGGAGCAGCTCGCTAAAGGTGAGACAGCTTGTTAGATATGCTGCCTCAACTCCCCCTGACGCAGCGATCTGATCGATACTGGGTGTTGAAGGTGAGCCGGCAGCAAATGTTTTGCACAGTATGTGCAACGTAGGGGCCGGCATCAACCAGATGCATCAAACTGCTTTAAAAAGTGACATTTTTTAGAGAAATAATCCCAAAATCCATCTGATAAAAAGATTAGGAGGTTAATAGCAGCCATATGTGTGATATACAGATTGGAGAGTGGAATTCTCCCAAATAATCCAACAATCTAGACATGGAGATTACTCATCCAATCCATAAACTATGAGGAGTGTGCGGCATGCAACCAATGTATCTAAGCACAAAAATAGAGGAAACAACCTGCTAACACACCCAAACACAACAGAGCTCTGTTAGTTCTGGTTGAACACGAGGGCATGTTTCATTACTGCTGTCAGAGTGCTAAACACACAGCAGAATTTTGCACACAAGCAGAAAGTAATAGGCATTAATCATCTTTATATATATATATATATGCATGTCCACGTCGTGGTTCAACGTTGGCGTTTGCGAGCGTTTGGATTTCCCCCAGTGCAGAGCAAAGGTTGCATGCATGGAGATTAAAACAAAAGGACAGTGGATGAGCTCTTCAGAGACGCACACGTGCATGGACGCCCTCGCTGGTGTCAGCTGCCTTCTGAACTCACCCAAAAATAATTGTCAGGCTCATTTTAATTGGAAATAAATTAGAGATTTGTTGTGGTTTGTTCTTTGCTTACCCAGATAGAGAGAAGCGTTTTCTTTCTTCACGTTGTCATCTAGGTAGGTGGGTCCCAAGGTGTAGATTGGCGTGGATCCCATCCCCACGAGTATCTGTGCACAGATGAAGAGCGCCACGTAGACGTTGTGCTCGTTGCCCTCCTGGTCTCGAGGGCAGGACTCCACGTTGACCAGATCCCGGCCGCTGCTGTTGCTGTTTTGACAGAGGCCTTCGTGGCCGGCCGAGGAGTTCATCTCCTGGATTTGGTAGGGCGGCGAGATGAAATGCGGCAGGGAGAACAGGGCCGCTCCCACGGCGATCACGACGCCGCCCACCGCCAGCCAGCGCGGCCTCTGACCTCTGCCGCCAAAGTAGGAGATGAAGACGACCACCAGGAGGCTGCCGATGTCAAAGCAGCTGACCAGAAGGCCCGACTCGGAGCTGCGGAGGCTGTAGCGCTTCTCGATGGTGGTGATGACACTGCTCAAGTAGCCCGAAACCATCAGCGACTGGATGAAAGTTAGGTAGCACATGCAGAACAAGAAGCAGCGCGAGTCGCTCAGGATGACCTGTGCGCATTTCCTCGCAGGGATGCGGATGAAACGGGACAGGGAAAAGCCGAGTTTTCTGCCTCTGGAGGCCCCGGCTCGGTGGCCCTCCACCGGCAGAGAGCTGCTGAGCCCCACCATGCTGGAAACAGAGGGCGAGAAGTCCGTCCTAGAGGAGGGAGACTCCGCCTGGCTGGAGTCTGGGGTCTTCAGCCCCCTGCTCTCCTCCGCCGCCATGCAGGTGTGACTGGTATTTACCAGCCGGGCTTTCCCGCCCTCCTGGCACGGTCCACTCAGAATGGGCAAACTTTTGGACTTCCCCGTATCCGAAAACCGATCCTGCAGCTCACAGATGTCCAGATACTCACACAGATCGCTGCCTGTCTCTTCATTGTCTGATGAGGTCATGGCTCTGCTTCCACTTGCAACAAATCCGTCAGAAACGCATGAGGATGCTGTGGAGCCAAATCCGCCCTGCCGGTAGGAGCGAGGTAGAGCGGAGCCTTCTGATCATGTGCATGTCTTCTCCCACATGTCTCTCCCCTACAGAGCTGCCCAATCCCTTGAAGCCTCTCACAAAGCAAACCACAGGGTCTCTGATCTGCTCAGATACACCACTGATGGAACTGTACTAAAAGAAGACAGCAAGACATCACCTTCCTAAGTCTGGAAAAACCATCTGTGACTCGTCTTTCTCATATTTAAGCTCAGAAGAGTCTACTAGTCTTTAATTTCTGGCTCTTTGTGAGACTCAAAGTGCTTCCTTTGTTCCAAAGCTGCAGCATCCTGGAGAGGAAAACACACAAAAGAACAAATATATATATTTTTTAAAAACTACATGTGAAAATGTTATTTTGTGTAGAAATAAACACAATTTTCTGTGTTGTTATCATTGTGATAGAACATTATGCCTACTTATAATTGGAGGTGGTTTCACTAAAATATTTGATCAAATAAACCACAATAACAAAAGAGCTCCGAGTTAAGGTAGTAGCATAAACCTCAGCTGTCATTCAAAATAAAATAAAATAAAATATAATATAGTATTCAAAGAACAAAAGAAAACGCAACGCGGACGTCCAAAACATGACTTTAAAAACAATAAAACGTCAATTCACGTCGATTTCCTCACTGGGAAGAAGCAGCAATAAACCCGCCTGAATAAAAATGAAAAGACTAAATAATAATTTGCGAAGAAATGATGGAAACAAACGCCTGAGATACTCACGCTTAGGACTGAGGGAGGTAGTTGTTGTTCTCTGCGCAGCGGCCACACTGAATGAACGCCGCTTGTTGGCGAACGACTGGTGCCTGTGTTGCCAGATACAGTCACGGTTTCAAGCACAAGAGTCAACTAAAAACCGCAAGACCCCACAAACATACAAACCCACAAGTTAAATCCACGATTAATTTGCGTCATTAATCACCCATTATTTATCGATTGAAAGTCAAATTTTTTCAATTTTAATGAAATTACACCCGCCAATTTGAGGTTGGTCAGAGTAAAACATGAATGAATAGACTGCGACTGAACTTTATTAGTTTAAAACCTAACAGAAAGAAAAATGAAAACAAATTAAAACAATGGGATGGAAAAAAATCAAATTCCAGGGTGGTGGTGGATCGTAGAAGTTATTAACAGGGAAAAACATTTTCCCTATCTTTATATATATATATATATATATATATATATATATATATATATATATATATATATATATATATATATATATATATATATATATATAGTTCTTGTCAAACCTATATGTGACAAAAATGAATTATAAATATATATTTATATGTAAATCAAGAAAATCTAAATCAAACAATTTATCACCTGAGATTAAGAGATTAATCCAAAAAGAATGAGATGATTTCCTCATTTTACTAGTTTTGTGAAACACCAACTTTGAAAATCCTTCCAATAAAGTATTTGTATTAATAAAACAAACTATCTTTTGTTTCTTTATCATTATCTAAAAAAGCGAAATTGCTTCCTGTGTGCTTCACCTATCTTTTCAGAAAGGTTTTATGTCAGATCCAAAAACTAAAAAAATGACTGAAAAGCTTGAAAGACATTAACAATGGAAAGTTATATCTAATGATGAGAATGTTTAAAAATAAATAAACAATAATAATAATAATAATAATAATAATAATAATAATAATAATAATAATATAATAATAAATTATTATTATTATTATTATTATTATTATTATTATTATTATTATTATTATTATTATTATTATTATTCAAAACCGATCTTAAAATCCTAAACCCACTGCAAATCAAAACCCCACTTGGGAGGGAAACAGCCTAATCTGGCAACACTGGCTGTAGCAAGGAGGATGCGTTTACGGGCCATCGGACATTTGGAAACAGGGGGGTGTCCTTTTGAACTCACACAACAATTTTAAACAAAGACAGCTTTGAATTATTCAGATATTTTCAGGGATGATGCCCAGATTAGCAGTGTAAATAATGAAAGTAAAAAAAAAAAGATCCCAATTATTTATATTCCTGATTGGTTCGTGTTTAATTAATTGTGTTGGGGAAACAGGCGTTCTCATCATCAATCATCACATCATCAATACAAACCCAGATTATCTGTTCACCCAGTTTATATAGAACAAACATGACATGACATGCGGAACCACACAGACTGGTCCTACTGCGATAACAACATGTTTTCCTGGCCAAATCTTACTGGGGAGGTCTGACAGAATGTCTTCCTTCATATCATTTCTAGGAAAGATATGAAGAGTGGTCCTAGCAGTGATTAAGCACAGAAGAGGCATCCTCAGTGTTGTCTGCTGCTCTTTTCTCAACAATTGTAGTCATGTTCACTATGTGGATTGCTGTAAATCAAATAAAAAGTTAAGACAGCATGAAGAATTTGGGAGACTTTGCCAAGTCAAATATAGAGTTTTGTTTTTTTATTCCAAATATCCATAAATCATTCATCTATTTCAAATGTATTTTTTAGGTATTTTATTTTGAAGGAACAAAAATCTCTATTGTGTCAAAATATGTCCTGTCAGTACAACAAGAACTTACTTTAAAATGCATAACATAATTTCAGATGAAATTTCAACACAGTGGGAAAAATGTTAAAGATGAGAAAAGTCCGATTGCAGTTTGTGAATTGTGTAAACTCGACACTGCCCTCTGCTGCTCAGTCACACGCAGCAAAGCCAAAGTCTGCAGAGAATTTGCGTTTATAAAGAAAGACCAGAAGATGGCGCTGCATCCTCGTCTGTGGTGATCTGCAGATGTTTGGGGAGTGTGAGAAAATCCAACAGATGGGGGAAAAAAATTAAAAAATCCTGAAAAAAACAGATGTAACTCCTTATGTTTTGTATTTTCCTTTACAATTTTGTTTGACACACTGCTGCAAATTTGCTGCACATGCACACCTGTGATAATACAAGACAAAAGTTATGAGTTTTATAGTTAATAAATGTATTCTTCATATTTGAATTATTATCACTTATTTAAAAGTTAAATCAGATGTTTAAATACACATAAGATTCATTTTAGTGTTTGACTCGTGTCAAGGACTGCAAAAAACAAAAACCCAGTTCACCATACTGCCCCCTCTGTGCTTGACATTAGGAAAAGGGTAGTTTATGCTGAAACTTAAATATTATTATAATTATTGTTCCTAATTTTATTTTATTTTGTCCTAATTTTAGTTTTAGATTTAAGGACTTGAGCTTTTTTTTCCTGTCTGTGTACAAGTGAGTTTATCTCCTTGTGTACTTTTGGATGTGCATGCTATTTCTGTTTCCCACGTGACAGATACACTTGACTAGTCTAACCCAACAGTTAGCAACAAAAAACTGCAACAAAGAATAAAAGCCTCTCTGTCTGTTTGAGAATGCAGTACAGGCTGATGTCATCTGATCAGTATAAAAAGGGATGATAATTGGTAGCTGTAATGGAATTGATTGTCAACTTTATTGATTTATTCTTATTTATTCATTTTCATTTCCATAAAATGACAACAACAAGAGATCTTAAAGATGTAATGTTGGGAAATAAAAGAGAACAGAAAGAAGGAAACTTGTTTTTCTGCCCTTTACATACTTGCAAGAAAGAAAAAAGTTAACAAAAATCTACAGTAACTATATAGAGATATACACATCTTCAATGTAGTATTTATCTTACAATTTAAAAACAAAACATTCAAATTGGAATAGAATAAAACTGATACTGGCATGAATATATTTTATTGATTACATTTGGGAATCCAGAATTAAGCAACAAAGTTTATTGATTGTTTTTTGGTTGAAATTCTTTTTTCAACAGTATTTTGTGGATGATTTATTTGCATTTTCATCCATTTACAGCTGGAACAGATGGACGGTCTGATGGATGTTTTAAGAAATTTTCAAGCTCATATAGCCAGCATCGACTCTAAGTCAAATCAGTTTGAGGTTCTTTAGTCGTCCAATAAACAATCTTCTAATTATCATCATCCACCTGTCTGCTCCAACTCTTCCGACGGCCTTGGGTTTGCCAGCCGTTCCTGCCTCATCCTCCTCTCTTCCTGTCAATCGTCTCAACTTTATCGACGTGACAGGAATCGGTAATGAAGCTCCGTCTGTTTTCTGAGCAGAAACTGGTGCAGATCTGTGTTTGGAAGAAGATCCCCTTCCCCCATGGTCTACACAGCCAGGTTTCCCCGCATGCAGCCTTGACTGTTATTTCTATCATGTGGGAAAATGTAAGAATAGCAGGTTAAGGAGGCGTTTGGGTCTGTAACTGGAAATGTGGGCCGATGCTGAGGATTCCTGGACCTAACCCGCTTACTATCATTTTTTTAAAAACACAGTTTTGTTCGACTTTTGAATGACTTCATCAGCTAATGGCTTTACAACAGCACTCAAAGATATAAGAGACATCTATGTCTGAGCTGCAAGCCTCTGTGGTCCCGTTTTATCACTTTGTGCTTACAGGAAAAGCATCCCTTTAAATTAGTCATCCACTCTGCACTTCTTTTCAAAGTCAACATTCTTGTGTTAAGTCCCCGGTCTGTAGCAGGGACAACAACCCACATTACATGCAGCATTCAGATGGGGCGGGGGGGTCTTGTAACTTTGCAACCCGGAGCAATACTAATGCATGTGAATAAGCGTGGAGACCAGGACAGAAGGGATTTTGTAGTGATTGTGGGGGGAAAGTGCAAAAAACCCCAAATAAAGACCCCTGGTTAAATCCTCAGAGGCCCCCTTACTGTGGCGAGCAATCGCGGCAGATTGGTTCCTATGCTTATGCTAAAGATCTCACCCATCAGCTGCCGATGAGAGGACCCATCCTCCAAAAAGCCTGGTTGGTATTTCAGATCTCTCCATGACAAAAGCTTTGGAGTGATCTTTTCCTAACAAATCAAAGATGGTATAAAGAAATCACACAAAAACATTTTCCAGTGTATAAGTCGCACTGGAGTATAAGTTGCAAGAGCAAAAAATGTCCAATCAAGAAGAAGAAAACCATATATAAGTCACTCTGGAGTAGAACTTCTGGGAAAAAAGTTTGACGTTTCAGAACAAATTCGTCAAGCCCACAAAAAATAAAAAAAATAAAAACAAGAATACTAATCTCTTGATATGTATAAGAAAATGATCAAAATTAATAGGAAAACAATCAGATTCTCTTCCACGTCTTCTGTCACTGTCAGTAGCAAATAATTTGGATACAGCGTCCTTTAGCGATTGATACCCGATGTTTACTGAGAAAAAAACCAAACATAAGAGCCTATTCATGTCTAAAAAAAAAAAAAAGAGCAAAAACAAAAAACACTAACAAGTCGCTATGAAAAAAAAAGAAAACTCGAATTATACTTTGGAAAATACGGAAATTGGAGAACATTAATTGGAAAACAATGAAACTTGGCTCACCTGATGTAAGATGTCTGAAACTAAAACAAATTAACTCAAAATATGTAAAACTGGGTTACAGTTAAAATGATCTTAATACACTCATTTCTAACAGTCACCAGATGGAAGAAGCTGAACCATTTTTTATCCTCCAGATATTCTAAAAACATGTTTAGAGAGAACAGGTTCCTCTGGTTCTAAGTTCCTATGGAACACATGAAGATGCTTCTCATCTTCAGGGTTTTTCCTCTTCCAAAAGAAACCACTCAGCCATCCATACAGTAAAGAGGGATTGTTTTCAAATATTTTGCATGTATGGGAGGCAATGACCTCCAGCTAAATAGAATGATTACCACAGAAATGACCGCCGTTCTGCTCAGTTGAAGTTCTCAGTAAGAACTCCAGCAGTCACATGTTTGTCCATTATAGACTTATATGAGTCAGAGCAAAACAAAAAATCAATGATAAAACATGTTTTGCATTTATACTTAAACTGAGGCATTTTATGGCTTAAAGCTGGGGTGTCAAAAAGGACCAGATTTGGTAATAATTTTTCTATTTGCCCAGACATTCTTTTTTAAGCTATTCTAAATACTTTAAAAGTTATTTTATTGACAATTTATTGCAGTGACATTCTTGTTTCTTCCCATAGAGCAGAAATTTTCGGAAAGTAACATGAATTTACCCAGATTTTGGACATGACTGTCTGATATGGTATATACATATAGTACGCTGATTATAATTTAGGTTAAAGAATACATGATGAGTGCCTGGTGTCTTCATCTGAACCTGGTTGGTCCTGTTTCTTTCAGTTATCAAATCCCCACCCCAGGTCATGAGAGGCCTAAAAGGTGTGTGAGTCTTCTAAACCCCTGAAGAGGATCCTTCTGCCCAGCTCATCCCACTAATTACCCCCAAGCCGTACGGTAAAAAGACCACTTCTTTTAATCAGCCAGAGCGGAGAGGATAGAAGGGTGGAAGGAGAAAGAATATAGAATGAAAGCAATGATGGGATTTCAATGAAAGCACTTAGTTTGCTTCAAATTATTTTTCAAGGGTTTTACAACAATTAAAAACTGAGTTTTTTGGTGCATTCCATTGTCTGTTTTAGTCACTTTTATAGTTATTCAACACATTCATATTTACTAGAGAGAAATAGACAAAGAAGAAGATGGTCCTGATTTCTAATTCTTTGCCTCAACGAGAAGGATATCAATGCTTGACATATTCTGTTCAAATCAGGCCTTGCTGAATACAACAAGACACATTCAAACTAAATCACTTGCATTTGAGAACAGCTGTTGAAAGTAAATAATGTTGGACTTCACAGAAGTCACACAAAATTTAATTTACAAGACAGAAACCACCAATTAAATTAGCTAATTTCTGTCCACAGAAAGTAATACAACATACATATATTATTTGAAATGATTATAAAATACATCTATAGTCATTTAGACTTTGGATTTTTGCTTTTTCACATTTTCTGTGTTTTTTGTTGTATTTTGTGTAATTTACTCTCTTATTTTGTGTTTGTGTTGTTTTTTTTTTTTCCTATTAGTTTTATTTAATTGTTTTTTTTCCTAACTTGGTCTTTTTCATATCTACTTATCCTTTGCTTTTTTCATTGTAATGTTTTGGGTTTGGTTTGTATTTTCCAACAACTGTGAAAATGTGTGTTCAAGAGCGTTCCAAACTCACATGGACAAGCAGGGAGGGGTTTTCTCTTCTTTACCTTTTTCTACTGTTTACTAGCGCTTGTCCACCACCCACAGTTACTGGAGGCTCATTGGGAAATCTAACAAATCCTGATCCTTTTCTTTCAAAGTTTAATTCTTATATATAAAAGACTTGATGTCATAACATTCAAAACAAGGCACAAACCATAATTATTAATTTCTGCTGCATGAATTTTCAACTTCTACGACTTCTGTGAATTAAAAAGGACATTTCTGATGTCAAAGGATTGACTTTGTTTTTGTAGTTTTCTGCATTATTTTACATGTGGTGTTGCAGTTTTATGGAGAGTGTAGGAAACATCTCCTGCAGGTTCTTAAAAGCAAATCGACAAAACAAAATTCGCACACCTTCGTTTTCAGTTGTTCTCTTTTCTTCTTTATTGCTCTAAAGACCACACAGACACTTTGTCCTGAAAGACACAGCTGCTAACTGGGCATTACCCTCTGCTCCTTCACCACACAGCTACACACACACACCCACACACACGCCAGTGTTTGGTCTGTAATTGCAGCGACACTCTTTGTCTTTACCATAATCTGAGGGGTCTCATTGTTGGTCACACATGGCTTCACCTTCATTATTGCCATCTCTCATCCTCTTCCCCGTCTTTTAAACCAGCCCTAAATCTCTCCAAGAGGCTGTCCCTTTCTCCCACACAAACAAGAGAAGTGTGCTGCAGCACAAAAGGTAACAGAAGAAGACACCATTGTGGGCCAGGCGGCAGGCCCGGACAAAGAGACAAAGTTTTACAGGACACTCCGAATACAAACATCGGCGTGTGCTGCCTCGTGACTGGATCCACTCCAATCGGAAGCCTTTGTGAGTGAGAAACAAGTGCTCATTCACTTCATTTATTAGTTACCGATTAATTGGGAAAAGTGTGTTAGCATTGAGGCACCGATGGTGTAATACAAGATGGTTGAAAAAAAGAAATCATCAGTGAGAATCCCTTGCTAGTCCTTCAGAGACTGTCCTGTCAATGATTATACAGGGATCAATACACAGAAGGCACGTGGTATTGAAAACAAGAGGAGATTATACTGTAAGAGTGAGGGGGCTCCCCCACCTCTTTGAAAATGAACCCCACATTTCAGCCTGCTGTCTTTCAGGGCTCCACAACAGCTTTTCAACACTAATGATCAGCGGGCTTAAACAAACTCTCTATGGTTGTTTGGGATCGATCAGGTGATCTGGCTATCAGATAAGCTAACAGATCCATGCAGGGGTCTCTGTGTAACTGTCATAGGGAGTTTGAACTTACAGTGTCCACACATGCTTCTTTTTATTTGTGTGTGTGTGTTTCATTGTGTCAACCCAAATGGGAGATGCGCTCCCTGTGCTAATTATGAGTTGCAAAGCAGGTCGTGATTGTGGTTGTTGGTTTGGGTCCCAAAGGGGGATCAGCATTCAGTCTGTCCACTGCACTGTGTGATTAGAGAGACCAGGGAGGCCAGGGAAGTTTACACTGAGGTGTTGAACTAATTAATACAAAGACAACAGCTAGAATCCTTCTGTGTCTGCCTTTGTAGCTTCTTTGAGAAAGAACTGAGAATACGCAAATCTATTGCTTCTTGAGTTAAAATCACCATTCCTTGTTTTGTGCATGAAGAAAATCAGAAAAGCGCAATCACAATAAAAAAAAACTGAATTATGACAGCAGAGAAGGAAGTAGTCCTATCGACTAGCTAGATTAGCCAGTTAGCTAGACATTTCAGACAAATTGTACATTTTGTGGTATAACCACCAAATTTATCATGGATGTACCCAAGGATCCCTTCTTTCAGAAAAGCATGTAAGCCAAGAGAAAAATTTCAGAAAAGTACGTTAGCCAAAAGAAAAATTCAAAATGGCAGCCAATTTTAAAGATGGCAGCCATACACTCAATTGTTATGAAAATATTTGACCCAGTCTCAAAAATATGGGCCATTCATGCATAAAATCCAGTGTAAACTTAGAAAGGTGTCTCCATTCCAAATCTGATGTTTATTCTACAAAACTGAGAAGCAAAAATGGTTCTTAAATTTGAACTGACCACAAAAAAGGGAAAAATGGAAGCTACTGAACTATTATTGTGTTCTTTCTATTGTTTTCAGACTCACACCATACAAATTTCACGGAAAACTATTTGAAAAGCAATAAAATTATTACAGTAAAACACAATTAGCAATATTGAAATATATATATATATATATATATATATATATATAATATATATATATAATATATATATATATATTGGGGTTTTAAAATATGCAGAAAAAAGATAGGGACCTGCAGCACTTAACGTTAAAAGAGTATGAAGTATAGCTTTTAAATATTCATAATTATTGAATTTGATTGAGCAGTTTTTAAAGTTTTTCTTTATCAAGCAATTGCATGAGTAGTTTTTTTTATTTTGACAGCAGCACATACAAGCTCCTTTCAAAATAAAATACACCTGCTGACAAATAACATTTTCATGATTCGACAAATTTTACTTGAATCAAAACTGCAAAAAAGAAAATTCGAACACGACATTTTTCTCAATATGACTTCATTGTGCTGTCGTCCTATTTTCTCCTTTTACTGTCAAATATAAACATGACAAAATTGTTGTAGGATCTAAATTGTTTCAATCTTTGCATCTAAATCCAATTTCACAATTTAAAACTTCTGTGCAGCAGAAGAAAAAAAGGTTTACCATCATTTTCTTCAAGTTAAAATTGTTAAAAATGGTTCATGTGTTAAGTTAGGCTAAAGAGAACAACTGGTTGTTGTTTTATAATCAATAAATGTTTTACTTATTTAGTTAATGTACAGTTTATAGAAAACCCAATACACCAACTTTGCATTCTGTGAATGTACATTTTTGCTCAGGCTTCTTAAATTTTTTGCAAATGTTCTCATTTTCTTTAGTAGACAGATGCAGGGCCATTTTGACAAAATGTTGAATATTTGTTGCTTTAAATTGATCTTTTTTCTGTCGTGCGCATGAGCTTTTGTTTCCAGATTTTTCCTCTATGGCCTTTGAAAACCTCCATGGCCACACGTGATACTCATGTGACCTTTATTCTTCTTTACCTCACCAACCACTCAGATCATGCAGATGATCTCACACTCTTTCCATGGACGAGCTACACCATGATAACAGTCTCAATTAACTGACATTCAGTCTGGCAGCTGCCTTCATTAGACGTGTGCAGCGTGAGCTAGAGAGGCAGTCTAATGGTCAGGTTTAAAGCTAACAGGGCACAGGGGGATAAGAGCGCCTGACCACGGTCCACTGTGCGGGAGAGACTCTCACTGGTGTATGCAGACAAACACAAACAACAAAAAAAGAGTCTTTTACAGGAAAAGTAAAAACAACTGAAAAGCAAGAAGACATAACTTTTTTTATGGCATAAAGAATGCTGTGTATGTTGAAACATTTTCATATAAAATAGAAAAAAAAAACGAAATCTGCAGTTATTTAGAATAGAATAGAATAGAATAGAATAGAATAGAATAGAATAGAATATAGAATAGAATAGAATAGAATAGAATAGAATAGAATAGAATAGAATAAACCTAATTGATCCAGAAAAGGGACAATCACCGTGTCACTATAACTCTATTAAAAAAAGCAGACAGGTGACAAATAACACAAGAAATACACTAAAAATAAAAAATAAAAATTATTTTCTGCACTATTCTGATCAATTTTTATGGCTTTAAAAAAGTCTTCAATATGACTTGCAAATGAACAAGAAAAAAGTAAATGTTTTTAAAAGACGGTTGGTGGATTTTTTTTTCTTTCTATATTCGCATGCTCACATCAACATGTTATGAAATCCTTTAGTCCCATCTTCACATAAAGGCATCAAACTGCCATTTGATATGTGATTTGTCTGACAAACATTTTTGATCAATTTAGACAAAAGCTATTATGTAAAGTAAAACAAAGCTGTTATTTTTAAGTATTTTCAATCATCTTTAAGTTAGATTTAGATTTTGATGTGGTCAAAATTAATATGTTGCTTTGTTTTAAATATAAAAGGGTTATTTATTTTTTGCAATTCCTAAACAAAGAGTGATTTTGTTAACCACTCAGCTGTTCAATTGGGACAATAAACTCCACCTTTGCAGGTAGATGTGCATATCTGTAGGAAATACAGCAGCTAATTACATGTTTTACAGATTTGTAATGCCTAAGCTTCACAATTTGAGGTTTTTGACGAAAATTCAAACAAGGATGAAAGTTTTCCTTCTTATAACTACATAAGGAAAACATATATCAGCCCCACAATAAGGTAGTGCTGGGTTAAAAATACTGCCATTTCTTTTCTATCCTTTCTATTGTTTTAATTTGTTAATTTTTATTGCTAAACTTTCGTACAAAATGTATCTTCCCATTAATAAACTTGAAACTGTTGTTCACTTGAACAAATGTTTCTCATTCGTTACAGGGTACTTGATAAAATGATGTCAGAAAAAAGTCATTAATTATATTTTTATCAATTTTTTTCAGATAATAACTGAAAATATACTTTATTATAGGAATACTGTGATAAATATCGCTATTGTGATATAAAATAATTTCTATTGCTATATATAATTTTTCCATATCGCCCAGCACCAGTAACAGGCATATTCACAGTGACTGTCTATCATTTGTATATGGAGGATGACTTTGTGGCAAACAGCTAATGAGACGCTGCTTTTTACATTTGTCTCCAAGAGCTGACCTTTGAGAGCGGCTCCAGTCTGTTTACCTCACAAAGTCCTGTGGAAAAACTGATGATCCATTAGAGTTTTTTCCATTCTTCATCCTCAACTTCTGCTGCAGACAAGGCTGATGGCTTTTGTCAGCAGACAACCTTCACGGACACCGCTGTAAATCTGACCGACGGATCTCAGCTGTCCACCAAGAAATCATCTTTTGGCCTCAAAAGGCAACTGTTGTCCCAAATAGATTAAAAAACAGGGTATTGTTCCCCGTGTTTATGTGCTGGGGTTCGTTCAGAGCCCGCTCAACACCAGGATGAATCACCTTTTCTTACTGTTTGGATTGTGTTGCTGATTGTATTTCAGCTGTTGATTAACCAAGGCCAGATTAATGTGAAGACAGAGTGATTACTGTAACGGCGACATCCCTCAGAGACTGTCCTCATAAATCTGGCCTTTATAAATGGAGCACTGAGGTTCTCTATCTCTTTCCCAAGCAGACCCTCACTCGCCTCCTCTCCTCGCCTTCACGTTCCCTCTTCCTTTAATTACTGTGTTCATGCTTGGCGGGCACAGATGACTTGATTAAGCCTGCCGTGTGCAGTTCCAGTCTCTACCCTGCTGATAAATGAGTCTAAAGCTTATTAACTTACTCGCTCTGATCAATAAGGCGCTGGGCCCGAACGCAGCTCTGACAGAGGGGAAGGATCTGCTGTGGCACCGGCCTGCAAGCTGCCAACAGGGAAGAAATCAACAAAGATGATTAACCAGTAATGCTCCGGATTGATTAACAGAACTAATCACAACTACAAAGGATGGGATTTTTTTTCTAGCTACATAAACTTTTTAAGTTTACACTTTTTTTAGTACATAGAAGTTTAAATATAGACAAGACAAGAACTTGTTGCAACAGTAAACCATCATTTTACACATGCACTGCAAACAATTTGATGCTTGCAAAGATTTAAAACCTCGTTTTTAGACATCTGTGGTTTATTTGTTTTTACCAAGTTTTAAGTCGTTTTAACTTCTCTACAACTTTTAAAGCTTTTCTAAAAATCAGCCAAGAATTTTTGTTCGTCTTATTCATAACTAGAAACTATAAAGAAGGCAGTGATTTTGAAAAATAGTCACTTTTGATAATAGAAAAAGTAGATTTTTTATTTTCTATTTTTATTACATTGTAGTTTTGGTTTAATTTTAAAGATGTTATCGAAGTACAATAAATGTTTACAAGTTAGATTGGATAGATTGTCAGGATTTTGGAAACAAACATTTAGATTTATGTTCTAGTTTTAGATTTAATGAATTAATGAAGTAATGATTTAATTTCTTAAGATGGGTCAATTTTTACTTTGATTGTATTCTTATTTTGTTCCCATTTTATACTATAATTACTCTTGTTTCTTTTTAACAAAATGAACTCCAATTAGGTTAAAAAAACTTAAAAAATACAAACAATTTGAACAGAAAAAATACTTATTGGAAGGTATTGCACTCAATTTCAAGAAATTAGATCTAAAAGTGTTTATTTTAGCTTACTTTTTCCTTTTTAAATGCTTGTGTGGAACTCATTGTTTCTAGATTTTAATATCATATCATAAGACTTATTTTTAAGCAAAAATGACTTGCTGCATGGTCAGATCATTTTTTCACAGATGTTCTTCTTAAAATCAATGCTATTTTACTATTTTCGGGCTATCCATTTTTGCAGTGTATAACGATGCTCATTTGAAAGGAAAATTTTCTCACTGTAAAAACAGGTCACATAGAAATAAGTCAAAAATGATTACCTCATTGGCTGATTTTCTTTAAGTAAGAAAATTCTCATTATTAAAAAAGTTCTGGCCACTACGACATGCTTTGAGAAACTAAGATTGTTTTACTTTTGAAAAACTTTCTTGATAAGATTATTTTCTTGAAAGATAGAAAATAACACATATTTTTTTGAAACAAGGGTCTTTTTACTCTCTTAAGATACAGTATTCACTGCACCTCATCAGTAACACTGACATATAGACACAAGTTGCTTAAATTGCAAGAATACATCTCTCAAAGCTGTATAGGTGAAACACACAAAAACACACAGGAAACAGCTGTCTAAAAACAGAATATATCAGTGGCAGATGTTGCTAATGAGACTGTGCTGATTAAATGTTTCAACTTTTGAGATGCTGCAGTTTTTCCGACTTGCCTGAGTTGCTATGTGGGGGCGGGATAGGGTTGAAATCCACCAACTCCACCCAAAAAACATACATTTTCCTGAACTGATGCTGTGTAGCCTTTAAACTGCCCATTCACAATTCTCCCGAACAATAACAAAAAAAAGCATATGAATCCTTTTGAATATTTACTTTGTCTGTTTATTTGATGAGCACCAGATTAAAGAAGCATAATATTTTTTATAGTAAAATATAAAAAAATTAAAACTCCACGCTGAGGAATCTCATGAGCAAAAAGTAGAACTATTTCCCAAATGAGTCTTCTCAGCTTAAGCATGTCCTAAAATGTGTGACAATTATCCATCCTTCCATTTTTCTAACCCACCATTTCCTTCTCGGGGTCACGGAGCCACTGGAGCCTCTCCCGAATGATCTTCATAGAGCTGTCAGTTTGCAGGAAGCTCATTAGGTGGTGAGATAAAATAGTTTGGAGGTGGTGCCTCAACTCCATCATTGACTTTGCTGCCTCATTTTGGCTGCTCTGGGGTAAAACAAAAATAAACAATAATACGCTGTTATTACATTTCATTATTGATTATTTTTTGTGCTGAAGAGTTGGTCTTTAATGGTGAAAGGCGCCAGTATTGATGTGTTGCGGTTAATGGTACAGAAAGAAAGCCCACAAACAAAAAAAACAGGACCAAACGGTATCATTTTTGTCTTCCAGGTCTTAAAAAACACAAACTTCCTGTTGATGCTGATCATATGACACCTCACTGCCAAACCAAATAACCCTCACTGGTTTTGTCAGGGTCTTTATTAACAGCGTTTTGTAATGTTAGCTGTTAGCTGTTAGCAGCCCGGACGTGGGGCAGGGTTGACCCTCCTCTCCTCTGTGCTGGGGTTGGAGCGTTGGAGTGTGAGCGGGACGGTCTTCTGGGAAGAGCTGTTTAAGATGATGGGAGCACCATTAATGTGAGTGTGGGTCGGATCCATTACAGAAACATTGATCTGCTGGAGGCTGCAGAGCAATGTGGGAGGAGAGCTGAGTCAAAGCCAGAGAGAGGCTGGAGGGCCCGATCCAAGACGGTGTAATGAGGGCGCCTGATGTCATGCACTAATCTACTGTTTGCTCTGGGAGGGGCTGCTTCTATGAGGATGCAGTAAATCAACCAAAAAGAAGAAAGACTTATTAGACGGATCCATACCAAAAAGCCATATTGAAGGTTTATATTTAAGAGATTTTACATTCTAAAATTCGCAAGTAAAATCATGATTTATTACTTAAAATGTTTTATTTTTTCCTTTTTAGCTTAGTTGTGAAATGTGTATATGGTGGTGAGATTGTATAAGATAACTTTCTCCCTCTCTCATTTAAGCAATTTATCAAACTATTTTAAAACATATAGTTAATTGATTCTTTGCATCATGTTAATGTATATAAACTGTATTTTTCAGAAATGTTTTTTTTTTTTTTTGCAAAGTTTATCCAGGGCTGCGACTTATGCTCAGGTGCAACCATAGACATAAATTAAATTGTTGACGTCCCCCACAGAAAACACCTCGGGGCACAAAACCAGGCCAGAACCTTCTCCCTGGCTTCCTGATACAACCGCCGCCATTTTGAAACCCATCAACAGTGATTGGTCCGAGTCAGTTTGAGTCACGTTTTTAGAGGAACTACAGTCGCCTGTCATGAATGAGCTTGTTCGAAGTCCACACCTCTTCCACTGAAAGTGGCTCAGGAGAATCTGTCAATCAAACGTTCAAGGCGGGCCAACAGGCACCACATGCTTTTATTGAGGCATCTGATTGTTCAGTTTATAATTTAAATAACTTGCGATTAAGAAAAAATATCTTAAAAAAAAGCAAGATTAGAAAGAAGATTTTAAGAAGAATGTAGAAAATAAGATGATAGAAGTCTATGGGACCAATACGAGAAGGGAGGGGTTGATATGTCCAGTGATTTAAACAATCAATGAGTACAACTTATATATGATTCAATTTCTTCTTTATTAAGCATTTTTTAGCATCTGGGATTTCTACTCTGGGGAAACTTGAAAAATATTTGAAAAATACAATAACTAAGCAACTATATGTCTACTTATAATTAAGAGTAATTAATCACAACTTACTTTTGGATTGTGGATGTATATGTTAAGACAAGTAAGAATCCTTACAACTAGAAAGTTAGATATAGAGTATCTGTGAATAAATATATATTTCTTTTATTTATGTTTTTTTATTATAAAATTTAGTTTAGATTTTTAATACATGAATTTAAGTCAAATTAATGTCTTTTATTTTAAATTATCCATCATAAAAGGAATAGTTCTTAAAAAGTCAATATCAATTCTTGCAAAAAGTTATTATGAGACAGAAATCAAAGTATATTGTAAAATTCTCAGTTATTATTTGGGGTTTGCATCATAGAACTTCTTAGATAAAAAGAATATAAGACTCATTGACTGCAGATAGCTGGATAGCTCCAGTGTTGTTTGCTGCTTTTGTTGTAGGTTGGAGTTGTGAGGGGCTGTAAGTTAGCAGGAGAGAGTGTAAACAAATGGAATTTCTAATGAACTCTGCAGAAACTATGTTCTAAAAATAAGCCTTTTTTTACATTTTGGCTAAAAACTACATAATCATAATTAAAAGACCACTCGGAATGGTTTTACAGAAGATCAGAAGATGATCAGAAAGGGAGCAATCACATTTTTCAAACATGTTAAACCTTTTCGGAATCGTGGTTCTACCATCAGAATAATAGATGTTCAGTTTGAGAGACTCATTTTTGCAAAAACCTGCAACTCAGCAGACATTTCCTGGGGTGAAATAGTTGCAGTGCTTTGCATTTTTTACTGTGATGAAAGCACATTATCAGACATGTAGACCGACTCTTACCGTATCTGCTGCTTTTTTTTTTCTGTTAAGTGGGTCAATAAAAGCGTGATCAATAGTCTGGGATATACTTTGCATCTCTCTGGATGTATAGTTAAAACAAACAGGTCTATTTTACCAAACTGAATTACTGCAGCTCCACATGCTGTGAAGTCTTGTACCATGCTTCATTCGGGTTATCTGCCGCCTAATTAATTGATCTGGTGTTACCAGTTGAATCGATGACCATCAGAAGATTGTCAGCAGCTAATATGAATCTCATGTGTAGCAGATTGTTAGAAAAGCATAAACAGATCAATGGAGACCCACTTTATAAGATAAGATAAGAATTTGTCCTGACTGATGTGGAAGTGTGTGTGGGCCTCCGGTCCGCCTGGAGCTGTAACACAAGCCCGTTCGGCATATGGCTTTTTTACCACGGAGAGGTGAACACAGTGGGGAGGCCAGGAAATGTAGTAAAACACACTGCTCAGGACACATCTCCCTGTGGACTCACACAAAGAAGACATGGTCCAACAACACTGAGGTCATTCAGCTCCAATCAAAACTTTTTTTTTTTATAGCAAAGTTTGTCAAAACATAAACATTTTTCATGCGTTTATTTGTCCTGCTTTGTGATTCTCCACCCTTCTAGGTGGGTGAAGTGATGCATTTAAGTCTGTCACAACTCTGGAGGATGTTGATATCAGCTGTCAAACCTTAAACCCTAATGGGGATTTTTTTTTTTCAAAGTGACAATCTTCACAGATCAATGTCCCCTCAGGCATCAGCTTACAAAGACTGGATCGGAAGGATGAGAGAGGATAGGAGCAAAACCAAAGAGCGACCCAGCATCCAATGGTGGCTGGTAGTTTAAAAGAAGGCGGGGCCAAACAGTACACCCGGTAGCCACTGGGTCTTATATAATAACTGATTAGTCTGATTAGTTTCCAATATAACATTAAAAAAAAAACAAAATATCAAAGTATTTTGAATTAAATATAAACATGAGTTTAATGTAAACGATTTTACATAAAAATATTGTATAATTTTAAACATTTAAATCAGGTGCCCTTTTTTATATATATATTTTGACTGACTTACTAAATTCTAACTCTAGAATGACCTCACTGAGCATGTTTGTCCCTCTAAAAACTGCAGAGATTAAAATAACCCAAGTTGGGTTGTTTTTGTTTAAAGGGGACCGACCTTAACTAAAAAAACAAATTATTAAATTTGTTAAAATGGAACAAGTATTACTCAAAAATGTAATAACCTAAGAATGCATCCATAAACCTGTTTTCAACGCATTGGCCGCAAGACAATCATAAAAGAATGACCCCAATCGCTTGTAACTATGACATAAACTGATGACATCATCTGTAAATAGAATTTGACGACTGTTGTGCAGATCGCTTTTAAATTGCACTATTCAACATGAATTTATTTAAAACGATTGGAGTACGCGATGATGGAGCAAACTCTATCCAGATAAATTTATTTTTAACACAGCAGATGATGAAAACATAATGGAAATACTTCAATTAACACAGAGACACAGAAAGAGCAATCAGGGTGTCCCATAAGCCTCCATACATGGGAGACATGATGCATTCCATACATGCATTTGAATAAAAAACAACGAATTGAAATCACCGTCAGCAAGCAGTGGTAAGTGTATTTAAAACATGCAATGAGTATCACACAAGACACTGGACAGGAAGTGTTTTGGATACGAATGATACGATGGCCAATCGCAATGAAGTATCGCTGTCGAATTGGGTTGAAGAAATAACCAGACTGTTTATGCATTTGACCCTTGTGGCTCCAATTCTAATGAAACCTGGCTTCCAAACAGCAAAGAACTTCCTTTGATAATTTTTTAAGCAGTTACTGTAACCCTAACCCTGTAGACACGTTAATCCGGGTCCATTTTTCCCTCACTTGTCTGGATTTACCGAGGCAAGGAATCTGCTGAAAGCACATAAAGGACAGTGGTGGCGGGGTGTTAGGAACTTAGATGCTGGGAAGGAGCTAAGCTAGAAAGCCATAAAGGCCTGTTAGGATACATTAGGTGGAGAAGAGGGTCATAAGACCTCATGAATGTTTCAGCAGGACGGGGGCATTCGTCTTCTAGCTCAACTGTCAAAAAGCTTTGGGATGGGGGTGGGATGACATGGTGTTTTTCTGAGACAGAGTTGCCAGATTGGATGAGTTTGCATCAAAATTAGTTTCCTTTGAACAAGTTTGGGGGGAAAAAAAAAGTTCACATGGCTGGAATGTTTTCTTGAAATGATATTCAGAAAAGGTGTTCACAAAATGGTTACCATTGCATTGCAAAAACACGAAAACCGTTGAATCTAAATGAAGTTTTGTGTCTTAATTTTCTGTCATTTTAATCTAAAAGATCACTCAGCTTTATCCTCACATATTCATCAAAAGAAGTTTGTTATTTGTATGCACCTGGTAATAGCTGGTTTAGCAAAGCTGCAGAAAAGCTCTTTATGCATCATAAAATGATATTTTATCTTTGGATATTCTTCTCATATTTGTGCCTAATTTGTGAAACAATTTGTCAACATAGAATATTTTATTTTGAAATGTCTTTTTCAAACTTCCTGCCTCTGACCTCATTCAGAAATGTGATAAAGTTATACTTTTTAAGTGCATTTTGTTTTCTTTACTTTTTTGTAACATTTACTATTCTTGGCGTTCAAATTAGGTTAGTTAGGTTAATTTTTTTAGTGTTTGGGCTGTAAGAGAAGCACATGCACTTCCATCTGTGGCCGAGCACTCATCGCCCACATGACCGTGCCTTTTAGCCTCGCTAACGTCCGGCCGCCATCTCGGAGCAGCAAGTGCTTAAACAGGCTTTCCACTCTGAAGGCATTTTTGCTGAACACCCTGAGGCCTTTCAAGCCTCTTCTCCCCTTTGACCTCATAGACCTTTGGGAGCTGCCTGGGGTCAGGTTCAATTGTCACATCAACAATAGACTTGAATTTCTGATTGCACCACAAATTGCTCACATATTTTTTTTTTTAAGAAATAGGCCACAAAATATAAAAACTAAATGCAAAAAAAATCTCACTTTAGTGATTAATATCTAGCAGCAAGCAATATGTGTCGGACGTAATTGAAAGTTTAATGCATTGAGCAGGAAAAATATATCAAACAGCAAACAAAGTAAGGAAAAACTGAGATGGAAATAAAAAAATCCCCAAAAGAATCGTAACTGCCTTTAGGGATGCCTCAGGCTCTCCAAATCACATCGTGAGTGAATTGATGGATGGATGTAGGAAAGGAGGCTGAGGAAGACTAACCAGAGAGGTGATCAGTCCTTTCCTTTCTTTGTGAGGGAGGTTAATTATAGTTTGTAGTTGTTGTTTTTTTTTTTCATTTATTTTTTTTTTATTTTAGCGGACTCACTCCCCACTTTACAAGTTTTTATTTCTAACTCATACATGACAATGGATTTACATTTCTTCCTGCTTCTTATGTTTACATTAATTCCTGCTTGTGTTTAGGACCTTATCTATCACAACAGAGAAGCTGCTAAAAATTTTATGGACCAAAATAGACCCAAGCACTTTTTTTTGTACTTCACGCATCTAAAGAGTAAATAAATATCTGTCTTTTTGGGTCACAAGTATGTTTAATCTGCTTTTATTTATAAGCATTATTTAGGTATTTCTGAGGCACATAAGCCTTGAATTTTCCATTAGGTTTCTGGTACATCTTTTTTTTCTTTTTTTTTTTTTTACTTTTTCACAGTAAATAGGCTATATATTTTTTTTATTATGGAAAAATAATACAAAAATCGTGCAACACATTACAGTTATGAAATACTTTAAGTAATCTGCCAAACTCACAAATTTGGCTTACAAAAAATGTCATGGCAATTTCTTATCCTCTGAAAGGAAAAAGCCCAGCATTTGCACTTTAACCAAAGAAAGAAGTTTATGCAATTGTTTCTATTTAGCAATAAAAAATAAGCTCCACTGAATTTTTTCACATCAAATAAATAGGATTTTTTTAGACTAAATATGTTTTTAAATATGAAAAAGAGTAAAATAAGAGTAAAATTAAATAGGGAGAGTGAAAATTACTTCTTCTGATGACATTTTGCTCTTAGCACCATAGAAGTGCAGAAGTTTAGCAAAGGAGAAACTATTTCAAATTGAATTTGGAGATTTTTAGTCATAAGCTGTGATGTAACAAGAAAAATGATGGGACAGCAGTGCTGCCCTCAGTGTTTGTCTAAATGGACAGCTTAGTCAGGATTAGCTGGACTAACAGCAAACATCATTAGAGGCTGAGAGGTCAGCTCGTCTTTGAATGGATGCAAGTGGAGCAGGAGTACAGTCACCGTCCATATGGTAGAAACCTTTCCTTAAAGAGGAAAAGTCAGAGTTTTACAAGAAAGAAATCATTTTTCCCTGCTTTTGTAGGGATTTTTGTTCCCAAGGAGAAGCAACTGTGGCCAAATACATTTCCAGAATGCTGCTTTTTGATTTAATTCTGTTGAAAACTGCTCACTATTTTCAAAGGAAACATTTAAAAGTGTCTCTCAAATTAAAATACATGAAAAAGCAGGAGTTTTTCAAACAAGCATAAAGAGGTGGTGGTACTGTAACAACACCTCTTCTCCTTACAATCCTACTACTCCTACAGGAATAACAGTTGGGCAAAAAAAACAAAAGACTTGCGCATAAAGACAGGCAAATAGCACACAGGGAACCTTTGTGAGGCGTAATGCACGAGGGGAAAAAGCCCTATAACACTTTCTAACATCCCGAATGACAATGAAAGGATGTCAGCCTACAAGCAGATTTACTGCTGCAGCCCAGATGCATGAGGAGTAAAGTTCTGAATCGGAGCTCGAACAGGAGCAGCAGATGAAGTCAGATCAGCAGCAGGAATGTAAAGGAATAAGGTCATTAAATTGGTTGTATAATTTTTTTTTTTTAGGACATTTCAAGTAAGACTTCAAAATGAAAAAGATAACAGTGACAAACAGTTTATTTTAATGTATTGCCATGATTGTGTATGAAAATTTTTTTTTGCTTTTAAAAAATGCAAAAAACAGGTCCACTGATAATGTTCTTATATATTAGACAGTAAAACGAAACTGACCAGAAAGGGTTAAAATCATAAACATGGTTGAATGTATTTTGAGAAGCATTTAAATTGATTTAGAGATCAATTTAAAACATTGAAAGTATTTTGAGTACTATATAGCATTCAAAAATTCTGCATTCTTGATTGACATAAAACATTGTTAAGGTAAAAAGAAACATATATTAGTAATAGAAAAAAGAGGATTTAAAATGTTAGAAAGAAAAAAAAAGTGTTAAAAAATTTCATGCTACAAGATGTAAATAAATTTCAGGAAAACTTCTGATTTATCCTGAACAGAATCAAACGGTGATGCTAACCCTAGAGAAGCTATCATATGGTAAATTGGCCTTCCAAAGATTCAGTCATCAAAAACCTGAAACATGAGGGAGAAAAGAAGGAAGCCGCGATTCCTGTTAAAATCTCCTCCATGCATGAAGAGAACTGGGATTTGAACCGTTTTGATCATAAATGACAACTTACCACTGCACCACAGCTCAATCTGCCTCAAACATACATAAAAATACCTAAATCCATTCATTCATATCTTTTGGATAGTCATCTATTATAGCATTATAGATAGAAATAGAGGTCAATAGTACATAGGTCAAAAATTAAAAAAATTAGGCGAGTCACATATACCAAAAAAAACAAAAAACCAAAACAAAGTTACAGTGCAGGAACCAAAAAAAAGGAAGAAATTACACGTTATACACGTTAAGAAGTTATAAGTAATGTAACTGAGAAATTGCACAAAGTAGTTTAAGTGACTTAAAGTAAAAGCATAAAGCTTTTGTGCTGCAATTATTTTGCATTTTTAAAAATGACTGAACTCAACCAGAAAGAAAAGCAGTTGAAAAGAAAAATGAAGAAGCATTTTTTTTTTATTAGTTTGATTTCTTTGAGTTTTTGTCTTTCCTAAAGATGCAAATGTTATAATTAAATTAAACGTTCATAAGATTCCAAAAACTGTGAGCCTTTCTCTTTCTAGTGAGCCACATTTAGTCTAATTTAGTTATTTAATTTGGAATGAAAATGCTTGCGCTGAAAGAAGATTTCACATTAATTTACAATATTTCATTTTTTAAATTTGCTCAGTTGAAACATATGTATAAGAGTCTTAATTTTAAAATTTAGTGTTTTTTTTCTCTTTTTTAGTGAGAAGTTGATGAATTAGAAAAATAAAAACATTACAGACCAAACCTCATAACAGGAAGCAGGCATACAGTAGAACTTTTTTATTTTTGGAGGGGGGTGCATGTGACTGCAAATATGTTACCCTATGGGACCTCTGTGCAACCTCACACCAGCCCCCACAGAGAAGGATAAGGCCATCTGCCCACTTCACACATCAATCCCACCTAGAAGATCCGCACACTCAGGAGCAATATGGAGCGGCTTTGTGGACAGTGTTTGATCTGACTCTCTGAGTCTCCTGCTCTCTCTGGAGAGACCGCCAGCCGCCAACTGCAGCTCCGAGCTGAATGGCAGGATGAGCCACCTCTTTGGGTTTGAGCTGGAGGGGGAACGGCACATCAGTGGATCCATTCAAACTTAAATGAGTCAACTCACGACTTTCATTCAAGGTGGACGATTCAGAGAACACCTCATTGATTTACCTTCACAATGAAGTAAGGATTAAGAAAACAAGGCTTGGTGCTAATCCACCGGAAGGTTTCACTCAACCTGAGCATCACACTTGTGCTTTTCAGGAGTCAAATCAGCGGAATTGAATCAAGTCAGAATAAAGGGAGATCTTCCTAATTTTAACTAAAATAAAAAAGCTGCATTTGGAAAAAATATTTCCTTCTGGGACATGATGGACAGGGAAATTTTTGAAGAAATTTTTGAAGACCCACTTTTTGATCTACTTTTACAGTGTTCGTAGTGGCCTTTTAATTATAATTATGTTTTTTGGCATAAAAAAACCTGTCATTTTAGGACATGTTTTCAGCAGAGTGAAAGTAGTTCATTAGAAATTTGCCTCTGCATTGTAAGTGGAGCCGTTAACACAGAGCAACCCCACCCCCCTTCCCTTCCCCTTTGCTAGGAGTTCTGTGTTTACTCCCGCTTACAGCTCCTCACAACCCCAAGATAATATTACTGATGTATCAAACACACTGAGCAATACTGGAGCTATGTAACTATATAGTCTCAAGTTCGATATCAGCTCAGACAAGGAAAAGCAGCATTCAAATCTATTGGTCAATAGGAATGGAGCGGAGCACGGAGCTCGTTCTGAAGAAAAAATACTATCTTAAAACATAATTTTTTATCAGTTTCTGAATTACAATAATTTGTATGTATGAAGAAATTCTCAAAAATAAATTTTTTGCCTAACTAAGCATTATATAGTATATGTCCTCAATAACAAGGAAAATGTCACAAAAAAGCAATTTAATACACCGAAAACAAAATTTTTATCTGAGTGACTAAGATCTTTTAATTAAAAAAAAAAATTCAAGTTAATATTGACACCACCTTAATGTGTTTGTAAGAGTCAGTAACACCTAATTTTATTATATCGTGAAAAATTAAAATTATACAAATTTATAATAATAAATGTGTTTTATATATATGTATATTTTAATTACAATAACCCGATCCTGTTAGGTAAAACAGGGATAAAAAACATCAATTTATGATATGAAGGGGAAATAGAAGGTTTTAGATAAAAGTTCAAACTTTTATTGGGGGAAAGGATTTTTATCCATATTTTAAGCAACTTTGACACAGACAGATGGAATTTGAAACACTCTTGCACAAAAGTGAAATTTTTTTGTTACTCAAGGAAAATGATTTTGACCAAAATTCTTTTTTTTTTTTTTTTTTGTTAAAAACAAAGCCCTGTGTGAACAATTACCCATAATGCTGCTCTCTAAACACATTCCCCCTACGTGACGCCAACTTAAACTCAAACACGTAAACTGACAGCTACTGGCCAATCAATGGAAACAAATGCATCCGAACTGTTGAGCACTGAGAGGAAGAAACTGTAAAAATATTTCACCAACAGCTCTCCTCCTTATATCAATAAGCATTATTAATTAATCACAACGGTGCATTTAGTGGCGACCACATTTGTGGAGTGCACGTGAGTGCTTTAAAGTAGCACGGCGGTGTTATTGTTTGGTAAGGAGTTACGTTTCCTTACTTGAATCTCGGAGGGAATTAAACCCTAAAGCTCTGCTGCTCTTATCATTAATATCACATTAATCTGGGAGTGAATGTGATGGATGGTCCTTTAGAGACCCTGTTAACCTGCCAGGAGGTTAAGTGTGGAATCAATCCCCATAAACGACCCAGATAAAAATTCTTTCATCCTGGAGCATCCAGCCCTAAATCAGCCAATCAGAGGAGGCGCTAGTAAAACCGCTCTTTTGGCGCTAACAATCTCAGTATTTCAGGGCTGGCAGCTCATTCCCCTTTTGTTTCCTCGGGCTTCTCCTCCGCCTCTTTGGCTCCTGTAGAGCCACAAAGGGGAGTGTCCTCACAAGCACCGACGCTGTTTGAAAGGACAGGTCCATCGGAGGTTGATCTACACTTGTTCAAGCATCCATATTTTGGCTATTTGACGGGGGAGGAGGGCTGTTAAACATTCAGGGAGGAGGTGACCTCTGACCCCGGAGACTATCATCAGATAGGGCTCTTCCCCTTATCTATCCATCCATCTTCGGGGGGGACACATGGTGACAGTGTGAGGGCAGATGTCAGTCACACAGAGCTCCTTTGTTTCGGAGGCACTAGGCCACTTTACAGCTTTGCTTTATTGTCATTCGTCCACCAGGAGGGTTCACTCATTTTCAGTTACCTCCATCATCACGGGGCAGAGAGGAGAGAAGAGGTGGATGCTGAGAAGGAAAAAGCACACATGGGTCGTTCTCTGAATTATTTAAATGCAATGGAACAAACGTTTTTCTATTAAAAAATAATCTCTATTTTCTGCTCAAATCAAAGCTACGAGAACATCATCACGCCATGCACTTCATCTTTATTTGCAGTGATGGAGCAGTGAAGGGATCAACACACAATAAGACACATTTGAAACATAATATTCCGCTTTTTGAAGCTAACAATAAAAATAAAGGTTGACAGCTTTCAGCCACAGAACAACATCCAACATTGATACATAAATAAAAGCCCAATAATTTAAATGAATTCATTGTCTTTTCAAAGGAAGCAGAAAAGTTTCACAAAGCAGCGGCGAATGGAAGATTTAAACAAGCCATCTCCGTTTTCTAATTATTATTTTTTACAACGAATTACAGAAATTAAAACTTTTACTAAAATGTCTATTTCCAGGGTCGATATTCAGAATTTAACGGTGTGTAAGGAAAGTTGTTTAGTTCCTTGTTCTTCTGAATTTCTGCGTGGTCGTCCCGTGAGCCTGAGTCCTCCGGCAGCCCGCCCACTGAGGAGGATGAGACAGAGAGGCTGTCTGGTATTTGTCTCTCTGCATTCAAGAAAAAATACTATAAATCACTAAATGATAACAGAAAAATTAACAAAACAGTAAATTAAATGAAAAAATAAAAACATTAAAACTATTGTTGCATGATAAGGATTTGTAAAATATATATGAAGCAATTTTAAAAAGCTTGGATTTAATTCTTTTGTAAATACATTACATTAAAGAATAAAATACATCTTTTGACTAAAATTACAGTTTTAATTTATAGGAAAATTTTAATTTCTATTCCTGCATCATTAATTCATTCAAACAGCTTCTTACTCTTGTGGATCTTCATGTGGTGCCTGAGCTCCTGCTCCTTTTGAAAGGAGGTGCCACACAGCTCACACAGGTGCGGCTGGTCTCTGGCGTGGGTCCGGCGGACGTGGCTGTCGTGAGCCGCGTGGGAGGCGAAGGCCTTCCCGCAGTGCTTGCACTTGAAGGGCCTCTCTCCGGAGTGCTGGCGGATGTGAGTCCTCAGAATACTGGAGGCGGTGAAGGCCTAAACATTGAATTTAACACAAAGTTTATTTTTTGGTTATTATTTACTTTATTACAATTGAAAAAAACACACATTTATTTTTTCATTATTTATTTATTTATTTTGTAAATATATTTTACATATTTAAGTGAACAATCATCCCTGTTTTTCTTATTTTTGAAACTTTAGTTATTTTAAGGGGTAATATTTTCTATTAATATTCAACAACAAAAAATAAATAAACTCAAAGGGGCATTTTCTTTTTTTTCATTTTTAGTTCGATGTATTTAAATAGATGTCCCCTATTTTTTCTGCTTTTTATTTTGAAACGTTAATTATTTATTCAGGGAGAATATTTTTAGACGCACTTATTTAGTCCAGTTTTTTCTATTTTCTGTTAAATATTTTTTGCAACTATCATCCCATTTGGCAGTGAAAGTATTTCTTCTAGATAATTCCTGAAAGATGTTCCACAAATAAAATCGAAAAGGTTAGTTTAAAAAGGAAAAAAGACACCTAAAAAGAGGAAGAGAATAAAAGAAAATCCACCTTAAGAATGTCTCAAACAAAGAACAAAGACTCTCCGTGGTGCCGTAAACAAACGTCTAGTGTCGAAAAACAAAAGGGAAGGGCGCACATCTGGCGATAATGAGCGTGTAAGTGTGTCTGCCACGAGGAGCAACAATGAGAGGCTCACGGTCAATCCACCATGGAAAAAAGCGCGTTTTTTTATGTATTTATTTGTTTATTTGCTTAAAAAAATTAACTCAGCAACAAAAGACAAATAATTTTGATAAAACTTGACTAAACATTATTACTTCATGAAAATAAGGGAACATGCAAATATATATTTTTATTTTAAATATTGACATTTGTACTTGATTAAAATTGATTATTTCAATGGTGTGAAGCTTTGAGCAATTTCTCTAAATAATAATAATAAAAGGATAATAGGATGGAAGGCGCGTGATCTCACCTTGTTGCAGTACACGCACTTGTAAGGCCGCTCCCCGGAGTGCACGCGCATATGCTTGTTCAGGCTGGAGGACTGAGAGAAGCTCTTCCCGCACACGGAACACTGCAGGGTTAACACACGTGGGGGGAGATTTTATTGCATTTTCTCTCAGATTTTTGAGAAAAAAAAAATCATCTGCGTAACTGAAATTATTTTTTATATATTAAAAACAAAATTATTTATCCTTTTTTAATGTATTTTTTATAATTACGCATAGAAAGCAAACCCAAAGAGAGTTTGGGGAGCTGTCCTTTCAGCACCTTCTCTTTTACCTTGTGAGGTCTGTGCTTCTCGTGGACGTGCAGGACGTGGATCCGGAGCCTGTCCCGCTTCTCAAAGGATCTGTTGCACAGATGACATGGGAACTTCCTGTCCCCCTGGTCCACGCAGCGCGTGTACTTCAGGTGCTTGTCTCTATAGTATCTATAGGCGAACACCTTCCCGCACCTGTCACATTTGTAGCCCTCGCCTGCATCTGCAAATATCAATGACTGATTTTAATATTTTGGTAAATAAATAAAAATAATATTTTAGACTATGTTGGGACCTTCTGTGAAGGGGATCTCGTTTGTGTCATCTCTGGGGTTTTTCAGCGTCAGTGGGATCCCGAGGAACTGCGCGTAACAGTCTCCGTACCACACCAGGAGCTCCTGGCCCGGTCCGATCTCCTTGCAGACTTCGTAGAAGATCTGGCCCTGCACCTGCACCGCCACCAGGTTCTGCTCCTCTGGGAAACGAGCGCACTTCACCAGAGACATCCAGTTTCCCGACGCGCCTCTGCCGTCCACGAAGTGGCTCAGGCGGCCGTTCTCAAACACCTGAAAGAAGGCATGCGTAAAAACAGGGCAGCAAAGATGGATGCAGCAAAGCAGCGTTTAAAAGGATTACCTCCCACATTAACGTGTTGTCATCGTATGTTTTGATCTCGCTGGTGTTCACCAGTTTTCCCTGGAAAGGCCCGAAGCGCGTTCCCTTTGGCACGCAGCTTTTATCCGCAAAAACCCCGCAGTGGGACACGTTTCCCCACACTGCGTGGAGGATGACTAAACCTGCAGCACAACGTCAAATTTAATTCAATTCAATAAAAATATATATATTTTTTTGTTATTTTTTATTCTTCTTACCTTCTGGAAGTTCAAGCGTTTCTTTGTCTAGTGAGGGTATGTGGGAGTCTAAAGTCAAACAAAAAATAAGTTATATTTTTTGGTAAAATTTCAGATAAGTTCATAAAGTCCCACCTGAGTTTTCCAGGACCACCCCTGAGATGGCGTGTCCCCCACTGCGCTCCTGACCGCCGGAGTACCCATAAAGCACCATGAACAAGTCCTCCTCGCTGAAATCATAAGTTGCATTCTTCTTCTGTGGCGTCTGATCTGCGCAAATGACGCGGAACAGAGTCTCTTTGGGTGGAGTGGAGGCGGAGGAGGTGGTGGACCTTTCACCGGACCTGCTGCTGAACTCCGAGGACAGAGGGTCGGCCGCGTGCTCCGTCACCACAGCGGCCAGCTCCTCCGCTTTTGCCCACATGGGCATCATGTGGTTCAGGTAGGGCGCGCCGGGGGCGCACAGCGCGTGCTCGTGCAGGAGGAACGGACTGTTGACGTTGAGAGGAAGGGATGCGCGGGTGTCCGACACCAGCCGCCCCAGAGACTTGAGCGGGTCCAGGAGGCTGTGCGTGCGCGGGAGGAAGTCCATGTAGGGGTGAGGAGCCGGGAAGAAGCCCCGGACGGGGCTGCTCTTGAGCATGTCCTCTTTGTCGTTCAGCACTGCAGGGAAGCAGGAGATGGACACCGACATGTCGGTTCAAAAGGGGATCTTTCTCTGCAAAAGATGGTTAAAAGTTAGATAAATCGATTCTAAAAAACTTAAATTATTTTTCTTTCTTTTAAATAAAAAAAAATATCCGGGAAATTTGATTTTATAAATGAAGTTTTGCGCACAAGGATGCAGAGATTGCACCAAAATGTTGACTTTCTTTGGTCTAATAGAGTGAACAAAGCCACATTTGAGGCTGTAAAAGTGCGCAGCCGACTTTGCGCAATTTCCAGCTGAGCGCTCCCAGCAGCATCACACCCGGCGCGCGCTCCGAGGAAGAGACAAACCAGGGTCATGACACCAATTACAGAACAGCCGGTCAGAGCAGAGGTCAGCATTAATGAAGCATTTTATAGACTTTTACCATTCTAATGCGAGAATTAGAGGAACTGGTTCACAGAATTCAAAATTTCTTTGTTTTTTTAAATACATTTCTCAACCTAGAAACTTTTACGCATCTGCGTAACGCAAACGTACCTTTTAAACCATCAGATTTCAGACTGAAGTTTTGTTTTCTTTCATCCCCAAAAGAAAAGAAAACGTTTGATCAGAATGTATCTCCATGCAGGAGCGGCCTCTTCAGTCTGCTGGTCAGCATGAGGACACCAGTGTGCTGATGATCCTTCTCAAGACTTGTCCGTCCTCCTATTGGTCTGGAAGCACATAATCCTCATGCATCTCAATGCCGCCACCCCTTCACCCCCCTGCAGGATACATGTTGTTTTTTAAGGACAACCCACGCGTTCACTGCTCCACACCAGGATGCGCTCTCTGCTGACTCCCTAAACCATGAAGGAGGGGCCAGATTCTGTTGCCCCTTAAACTGAGGATCAGAACATCAGTTTGATCTGTCATTCATTCTCAGTTTCATGTGAATCAGAATCAACCTTTCCTGGATGCTTTTATGACCCACACATCCTTCCAAATGTCTTAAAAAAGAGATTTACCCAAAATCGAAAAGGAAGAGAAAAATGAAGTTAAAATAAAATTTCCTAAAAATAATAAACTCATGTATCGATTTATGAAATTCAGGTTGTGTTTAAAGACTTTCCAATTCACCTGCATATGTGGAAAAGAAGAACATCTAAAATCAGATTTTTCAAAAAGAATTTCATTGATGACTTCTCTTACTCTTCAAAAGCTTTAAATGAAAACAGAAATTGGGATGAATACGTGTTTTCTAAGACTTAACTTTTGCTAGAAAGCTGCAAAAGAAAGGAGAAAAATATAAACATAAGGCGTCACTTCACATTAATGATGATTTTTTTTCAAAGTTTCAAGATCTTGTGAATAACTCAAATAAAAAAGAAAGTCAATCTGAAAGTAAAATTTGCACAAAAAATAATATCTAGCACTTATTGGCTGTGTTAATATCAATGCTCTAAAAATATTTTATTTATTTATTTATTTTTTTGCTGTTCCCCCCCAGCTACGTCCTTCTATGTGCTTCAACGGACCACATGACAAGAAATTATTCCATTTATTCTGCTTAAACAGCAAAACTCTTATATTCACAGGCACTTAGCTTGTCTTCTCAAGAAAACCAAGATCCTGAAGATCAAATTTACCAGCACAGACCCAGTGAAGATGGAAGTGGTGAGACCTGCATGTACCTTGGTAGTGTGGTGAACCAAGAGGGAGGAACAGACATGGATGTAAAAACCTGCATTAGAAAGGCGACGGCACTCTTCATTAAAACATCTGGAAATCCCACCTCAACACAACCATTGTAAACTCAAACATCAAGTCTGTCCTGAGATGAAACACAGAGAACAACAAAACGCCATCAAGAGATTATAAATCCATGTCCAAGAATAATAATCAAGATTTACCCACTGGAAACCATCAGCAACAAAGAACAAACCAGACTGCAGGGATAAGAAGGAGAAATCAGGGTTTGCTCGGCCTCACTTCTGACATCATCCATCAGGATCTGACATGGAATATGTTTATACATATATGTGGAAGATCAACGAACACATAGAGAAGGGACTTGATGTTGATGTCAAACTGACCGGTCGCAACTGGAGGAAGCTAGAAAGGATCTCTCAGAATAGAAGACGAAGGTGGAGACTTGTTGATTCCCAACCAGGAATATGGGGCTAACTAAACATGATATTTACTATATTTAGGAATAAGACGTTTTCCTAATTTGGATGCATCAGAAAAATATGTGGAAATTACTTCTGCTGAGACAGAAACACAAGTTGGTGTGAGAAATGAATATTTGCAGTTTGTGCCCAGCTGGAAAGTCTTTGAATTATCAGAATAGAGCTGTGGATGACAAAGCCTGGAGCAGGATTCATGAGATTTGCATTGCTTTGACATTTTTGCACCAAGTGTAGGTGCCAGAAATGGACACGAATGAGTTAGCAACAGTCCAGTATGAAAACCATATACTAAATGTGTGTCACACACCTGATGTGAACGCAGCATTAAGTGATAGAAGATCCTAAAATGTCTGATGTAATTGTGGCTCAATTGTCAAAATTTTCTCAAAGTTGTAGTTTTAGGTTTTTATCAATGCTTGCATAGAGTACTCTGAACAACCAGCATCTTTATCAGTTAGAATCTAAAAAAAGAAACAAAACTTGTGCTGTGCTTTTAATTATTTTGCTATTTATAACATGACAAGTCTGCCACATTTAATTTTCAAACTTATCAAGTAGACTCTCCAGTTTTTATCAGCAATATTGTTTTAATCCTATAAATTAAAATAAACACATAAAAATTATATATTCTTTGTGAAAAGAAAATTATTTCATTCCTATTAAAAAAAAAAAAAATAAAAAAACATTACATTTTATTCCTTGGCGATCCGGAACTTCAACAGGAAAGATTGAGAGTGTTCACCAAATCAACTCTTGGACAATCAAAGCCTTCAATCCCTAATGCATGCACTGGGAGTCTACTAGTAAATAACAGCAATAAGCACCAATATTTGCCTATGAAACAAGTGAGGTCATGCAGGTGACAGATCTGGTGGTGTCTTACAGCTGTCTGGAGTGCCGTTGATCACACAGCAGCACCATGGTTAAATATTCATGGCCATTTACGGGCTTAAAAGCATTACGGTGCACAATAACATATTCCAGAGGCTAATGATGCCACTGAGACAAGAGAGCACCCTCACTCAGTTCAATCACAAAAATCATGAAGCAATATTTAGGATTTTCTCAGTATTGATGGACTATCGTCATTATCATTCTGATTGATGAAGAGAGAAATTATTTTGAAGGAAAATCATGCTTTTGATGGTTTGTTTTAGTCAGTCAAGTGTAGCAAACTACAATAAATTGTTGCTAAAATGACAAAGTATTGGCACACAATTGATCAGAAGAAGAAAATGTCTTGAAATTTGCCACTGTTGGGTTTATATTGTGTCGCTTAGCTAAACTTTGCTGCTCACCTGACTTCATTCTTGAATATCTGTGTGTCGTCATTCAGAGAACTGAAAATCCTGATTTGGAAATTGTTTTCCTAGCCAATAACAGTAAAAAGATGAGTAGTGTGGACACAATCCTGATTTTAACCTGATTTCAGCTCCATGTTTAGCATAATTTTGGCCAACTGTAATGCAAACAAACAAACTCGTTTGTTGTGCAATTGAACAACCAAACCATCAGTAGTATTAGTTGATAATTCTTTAAAAGGGGAACTTTAGAGCAGATTATCCTCTAAAGATCTGGTCCCCACATGTGTGGATATAACATTGTACATTATTTTAACAGAGCAGTTAATTATGCTTAATTGGAACCCTGTGATTATGCGTGTAGTGGTTTAGCTCAAATATTAACTTGGGTCTTAAGAGGTTAACGTAAAAACTAAAAACAGAAAAAAAACATACTTACTGAATCCTTTTTTTTAAACCACAAATATAAAATAAGACACATAAAAACCATTATAATATTGCTGATTATATCCTTACATTTGAAGAAACTGAACCATAAATACACTTGTTCAGTTTTAAATTGTGGTTAGTTTGTATTTTTTTACATCATATTAAGCCACCTAGTGGTTACTTATGGAATTGCCTTAAATTCAGTTTTGTTTTTAACTGGCTTCAAACAGGAAGTCATGAGGTTTCTCCTGGGTTGTTAATGAGCAAAAATACAATCATCCACAAACAATTTTCTGTCTAAAGAAATTTGTGTTTTCTAAGAACATATTTGAGAAAAACAGTTTAAAACAGTTTAGCAGAGGAGAAATGGACAAAAACTGACAGTATGAGGCTGCATATTGTGGTTACAGTGAAGTAATGCACATGTACGAGGCATGGACATCATGCTTTTGTTGTTCAAAAACAGCAAATTAATTTGAAAAATTCTGAAGCTTCAATAGATTTGCTGTATTTTTAACAGGCTGCTATAATACAGAGAATGTGGTTTATTTAGGTGAGTGTAACAAGTTAACCAATGTTTTAGGCTGAAAATATGTATATATTTGATAACACAGAAATCAAACATTGATGGATTGAACATTAAAAACGGACCTTGTGCATTCGTGTCTAATCCAACACACAAACCCTAACCTGCAGAATACTAACTGAGAGGGATGCAGAGTCTCAGGAGAGAACTCAGACAAACTTTAGGGTATTTGCTTATCAAAAAGTAAACATTTTGAAGACTAGTCTTTTCTGCTGCGATTAAAAGAAAACAGATCACACTAAAAGAATCAAGAAGATGTGACATCATTCAAATGAATCCATGGAACATATTTGCTGATGAGCAAAACTAAAAGTTATTAGAGCCTTCAAGTTCCATGAGGAGAGAAATAGTTTTTATTTTTCAAAGGGTTAACTCAAGCCATAAGGAATAATAAAGATTTTATGGATCTTTTCTTTTTTTATTTTGTTTTTCAATCAACAGCTTTTACATGTTCTCTAGTTAATTTAGCGTGGTAGTTGAGCTTTGTTCTTACTCTCCCATAGCTGTTTAAATGAATGGCTGAAGCATTTATGAAAGCTCTTTGACCTCAGAAGCTAAGCTCTTCCTTTGTTTACGGCTACATTTTCTTCAGCTATCTTAGCATTTCACTCAGTAATTGTAATAAATTATTCACAGAAGTACCTTTGAGTTAAGTGTTTGTATTCCTTAATGTTGCAGACCAATTTGGGGAAAAAATGTTTGTGAAAAAAATGTAATAATAAATAAACCTTGTTTTTTACATTTAAGTGTGTTGCTGGTGCCCTCTAGTGGCATAGAGGCGCCAAGAATGACAAAATAAAACAAAAAATCAACATACATTGAAAAATCAAACGTTTTTTATTATTAAGACTACTTGTAAATTAGGTGTTTTTTCTTCTTTCTAAAGTTTTTAATTTTAAAATTTTAAATCCACTAAAACCAAAAGCTAAAATATTACTTGAAAACAAATAAAATGTTTTTGTGCAAGTCATAATTTCTTAAGGGTTTTGATTGAAAAAGTATAACTTTTTCAATCAAAACTGAAAATTGTATCTTTAAAAATTTGAATTTTTTTTCCAATAATTTAAAGTACTAGCTTTTCATTAAATTAATCTTAAAATATTTTATCTATTTTAATATTTTTAAATTATTACTTTAAAACAATATCTTGAAATATTTTATGCATTTTTTTTTATTTATTTTACTAAGAGAATAATCTATTTATTTATAAACATTTTTGAAAATATTTTTAAATATTTTATTTCTTTCAAAAGTATTACTTTTTAAGAATAATCTTTAAACATTTTATTTCATATTAAATTAATATTTTATATTTAATCATTCAACAGTTTCAATATTTTGAAAATAATTATATTTTTTAATTAATCTTTAAGAATTTTATTTCTTAGAATTATTACCTTTTAAAATTATCTTTAAACATTCAGTTTGTTTTTAATCTCTCTTGAAGTATGATTTATTTTAGGTTTTTTATGTAATACTTATTTTAAATTAATAATTTTTAAAAATTTCTTGAAAAATTTAAAATTTTATCTTTAAATATTTTATTTATTTTAAAAGTATAACTTTTAAAATACACTTTAAATATTTGTATATTTTTTATATATTTTAAAAAGTATTACATTTTTAAATAATCTTTAAATATATATTTTTTCCAATAATTTAAAGTATCATTTAATGATTGTAAAATATTGCTGGAGTATTATTTTTGACATTTATTTTTTAAAAATATGTAAAAAATAAATCCAATGTTTTGTTTATTATAAAAAATCAGAAATGCTTTTTTTTCTTTTATTTTCAGCTTTATAGGCTGTGCATCTTTTTAAAAGTTAAAAGGTAAAAACTGATGGAAAACTGTTTTTGTTATAGAAAATACAGTATTTGTTCATTGCAATATTTCATCTGTACATGTAGAAATATCTTACATTATGAATTCTATGTATAAAAGTTGCTTTTTTTTTCTTGCTGGAGAGTGAAATCAACCCAGAAAAAAGGAATCTTACAAAATCCAGAAATATAGAAAAAAAAAAAATTCTAACTGGACTACATTTGTAAAACTGCTTTAAATTGTGAAAGCTGCAAATATTTTGCCTTAAAACATGAAATACTACAATAATGCAATAACAGAATTCTTTATTTACAAGGCAAAAAGCATCAGCAAAGCCATATTAGGTCACAACTTGCATAACTGGGGTTTTAAATTCTCACAAATATCTAATTTTGCATAAAACAGTCACACATGCACGCACACACATCCACAAAGACCCATGAGAGAGTATGCACTGCCACTCCTGTGAAGAAAGCTTAAAAAGAAAAAAAAAAAAAAAAAAGAGGGTGAAAACTGTGAGCGTTCTGCACAAAGTCCCTACAATATATTACATATTGCTTCAGCTTCCCTACATATGGTTTCCATACATCAGTGAGGGTGGGAGAGGGGGTCACCCGGAGCTGCGACTGCAGCTGAGAAGAGAGTAAACGAATGTTGCATCCATTCAATATAATACAGGACTCACAGACAGCAGTGTAATGTACAAGAACAATAGCAGATGAAATCTAAGGCATTATGCTCTGGTTTTTTAGCATTTTAAGTTGCATCATAGCTCTAAAAAAACTGGCAGACATTACAAAAGGGCATTTAAGGAAGTCTAAACACATAAATTAAGGAGGAAAATAAACAATACTTTTTGTTTACTGGGTCCAAAAGTCTAGATTTTTTTTTGTAAAAGGACAAAAAGATATATTTGCATCTTTTGCCATTATAAATAAAATAAAAGGATGCTACCACATGGCTTTTAGTCATTTTAAACACTGAACATCTTTGGAAATTTGCAATGGGCTGAGAATCCCTTAGTTTTTTTTTTTATTATTTTGAGCTAGAAAGGTTTATTCTGCACGACTGTTTCTTACAATCAAAACTATTGGGAAAAAAATGAAAGTAACATGAGTAGAATTTTAAAAAGTGTCTTGATGATGAAGACTTCCAATTTCATCTGGAATCAGATGAAGATCGCTGAGGAGCGTGGGGCTACGGCGGAAGCCGGCTGCCACGTCGGGAGAATTTTGATGGTCGTACATTCAGATCGTAACTTTGATGGATTTCTGCGGGCCTGCTAACCAAGAGGTGAGTAAAAGTAAAATCCAATTGAAAGGTGATAATTATTTGGCTTGTTCAAAGTTGTTCCTGGGTTAAAATAGTGTATATAAAAAGTTTTTTTTTTTTTTTTTGCCTCTGAGGTTAGGGAGAATGACTCGCTTTGGATCTTGTGGCGGTTGAACCACAACTCACCATCACTGATTACAATACGCCTGAGGTCATAAAACATGGCTGTAAGAGCAGGTCCTGTGAAGCGTGCAATCCCAAACTCTGTGACCTCTCCAATAGAAACATGGCTAGAACAAACGGGGGAGAGGGAGGGATGGACTCCCCCCTCCAGATCTGCATAATCTATTAGGAACGCTGCATGTGGATTTCCTTGGTACAAACTGCCATAGAAAACTGTGTTTTAATACTGCATCCAAAAGCAGAACAAATGCGTGTCCTTTTTTTTTTCCTTTTTTTTTTTTTTTTTTTAAGTCAGAACACTGTACAAAAAATTAGAAAAACAAAAAGAGATTCTTAAGTTGTTATTGCTCGTTTACATAACACCAGAACAGTTTGCACCTAGCAGCTTGTATGAAGCGCTTTCACTTCAGAAAACAAAGCTCGCTTTTGAAACTTTTTACCATATGGCTGTGTTGACTTTTTCTTTTTGTGTGTGTGTGTGTGTGCTATACTAAAGGCAGAGAAGCAAGCGATAATATGTACACTGTATACACAGCACACCCCGCCCCCACCCTCGTACCAGAACGTTCCGGAAAACGAACGACTGCTTCAAGAGGCAGCTGTGACCAGGCTAGGAGAACCGAAACCCCTAAAGAAGTCAAATAAATAAGGAGAAAAAAAGGTTTTTACGTATCGGTATGTACAATCTCTGCAATTCATTTGATATTGACATCTTCTGAAATTTCGCGACCAAAGTTGTATCTGTCATTCAGGTTAATAGAAGAATCTTAGAATAGAACCGTTATTTTCAAAAGTGCCTCTTTCACACTTTGAGAAATACTCTTCTGGCTACTAGAATAAAGAATCATCTACAATAGTTAAAATTAATCTATACAGAAAATAAAACTTAATTTAATAAACTATATAAACCTCTTAACTAAATTATTCTAACCATAGAATTTCACTCAGACCGTTCTGCAGTGTTTGTTGGGATCAGTTTTTCCCATCAGGCCTTTTGCTCCACGTCTGAAGTTTCACAACAAAACTAAGTAAAAGGAAACAACAATAAGATAAAGAAACCAAAAAGGCAAAACCGGCAACAAGTGTCCGACTGAGGAGTCTCTGCTGCCGCTCTGGGCCGGCTGACGCGGTGGCGAGTAAAGGAGGAGGATCAGTGTACGTCATTCTTGAGATGAGATTGTTAATGTCCGCTGTCTATTTGAAAGGAATACATTCATCAGAATACGATTCCACGCCCACCGCCGCCTCCTCCAAAGTCAGTGAGCCACCAGGAGGCCGACATAAGTCACACTGTGGTGAATGCAGCTTTCAGGCAGACGGGTCTCCTCCAGGAGAGGTTTTTAGGCGTGTTGGACAAAGATCCTTCTTTGGCCGTCTGCACGCTCCTGTGTCTGTCTGAGGCCCAGCTGGACAGGCTACAACCTGGGCCGGGACGAAGGGGGTGCAAGAGTTCAGGGCGCGGCCCGGCTGGTCCAAGGGGCAGCCGGTTGGTTACAGGTTCGAGTGTCTTGATTCTTAAAGGGCCGACACGCCCCTTGCACCAGCGGATCACTGAGGTTCAGGTTAGGAGGCTTCACGAGGGTCAACAGTATTTCTGCAGAGAAGAAGAAAACATGCAGCTGAACAACAACAGGCAGAAACTGCAGCAGTGTGTAAATCAGGTGACACTGGAGGAGTCGTGCTTATATATTCATGGTCTTTACAGGCTTAAAGGCTTTAAAATCCACAATAAAACATTCTAGAAGTTAATGATTCCAGTGAGACAGAGATTAAGAGGAGTGAGAGCAAGATTTTAAACTGTCAAAATGACCAGAAAAGAACCAAAATAATAGAAATATCGTCACAATTTGTTACCTTGTGTCAATTAAATTTACCAAATGCTAAAAGACTAACATCTTTAAAAATCTTTGAAATTTTTCTCAAGATGGAGGACATATATTTGAAAAAAAATGGGCTCAAAATTGCATTATTGAGTGTTTCTTTATTTTCTTTATTCAAAGTCAGGAGTCAGAAAATCCACTCGTAAACAAATTGATCCATGAACGTCTCTGTTTTTCTTGTCTGAGCTCGGGATGTAACGGACAACAAAATCCGTATCATGGTTTGGATTATTTTTTGGATAAACAAAAAAAACCAAGAAGATAATAGCCTAAAATTGCTTTTTTGAAAAGCTTTTAAACATATATTTGAGAATATATGTTTAAAAGCATATATATATATATATATATATATATATATATATGAAGTAGTTCAAAGCATAAATATAAACTCACATATTTAAAAAAAAAGTAGTGTCTGATTACATTTACATGCTCACTATGCAATTTTCCCTTGCCCCCTCCCCAATGTCTATAATTAAATCTTACATGAAAAAGTTTAAATTAAACTTTTTTATCTTTTTACATTAAATGTAGTATTGAAACTAGTTGTGGGAACATTTAAATATTTAAAATAATTATTTTTATCCGTAGAAAATGTGCAGGTGAGGCACTACCTTGCCTGCTTTTCCTGGCAATTTTTGATCCTTTTGGGTTGCCATACTGCCTTCCCCTGACAGCACATCCCTGTTGCAGGAGCAACGGCTGTGGAACAGCTAATGCCCCACACAGGGAGATCTGACACGGAGACTTGCACCAAGGCTTCTAATCAGTTCTTCAAAATAAATAAAGTAAATCATCCATGACAAGTTCGAAAAAAAGTTTTTGATGGAAGCTCCTCCCACATGCGGCGGCAGCTTCAGGTTAGCAGACTTTTGGAAAACATCAATAAGCACCTTTGACACGTTAAAAAAAAGTCTCCATTCAAAAACCTGGAGTCATCTATCAGATAATAGCTTTCTCAGGATCAGCGTGAATGTCAAACATCCTCATCAAAGATCTTCCAACTTGTTCCATGAACAGAGTGTGAGAAATCACCTGCTCCTGCCCGATGGAAGGCAGGCCGGGCGATGGCCCCGACCCCATGGATGAAGAACTCATTTGTCCGGCGATCTGGCCCATGCTGCTCATACTGCTGGTTGCCATGTTGGTCGTCATGGGGACACTGTTGAGGCTCATCCCATTGCCATTGTAGATGTTGTTCTGCTGACTGAACTGCGGTGACGCCTGCTGCTGTGAGAACATGCTGGAAGAGGAAGGCCAGAAGTGAAAAGAAAATATTAGATTTCTCAATTTCTTAATAGAAAAGTCTGAGGAATGTTTAATTTGTAGTTTTTGTAGACTCTGTCATCAGCCATCTTTACCTGTTGGTTCCCATGTTGCCCTGTGGCCAGCCGTTCATGTCAGGGGAGCCCTGGAAAGCAGCGTTTTGCTGGGTTTGCTGCATCATCGGGGACTGCGTGTGGGCCATGCGAGGGGAAAGCAGGGGGCTCTGCGGGGTTCCGGGACCTCCAAAACCTCCATCTGCCTGTTGGCTCATACCTGTGATGGAAAGATGAAAGCAGGTGAGGAAGAGTCGCCTGCAAAGCTCAACTAAAAAAATGAAGTCACAGGGAAGCGCTGGAGCTGGAACTGTGATGTTTAGATTCTTTCTAATAAAACAACCAGAATATGAAGGAAAGAAAAAATGAAAACATTCTTGTCTGCAGTTCATACTCTATACATGCTTGTTAGTAATGAGCTAGGAAGACAGATGATGAAGAGGAGTGAAACAAATCAATAAGAACAGATAAATCAAACAAATCCAGTAACTAAAGTCTAGATGACACAGATACTCTTGTTAGGATGTACGGACATTTTTGGGGGGCAGAAGCTGGAATGATTGGTGCCCTCTAGTGGAGAAAGTACATAAGCCAATAAAACACTGAAGAATCGAATCACTGAGAAAGACTTTTGCTACGTTCACACCGGGCTCAAAAACACGCATTCAATTAAAAAGTCTTTGTAAATGTGTGTAAGTGTACGTTTTGGGCATAGACTGTATATGTGAACTGGACTAAGTAACCCCGCTGGCCCTAGAAAGCTGAAATCCCACAAATTTTATTGAGAGTTAAACAGTGATTACGTGGAGATTACATCTGCTAGAATAACCATTCTTGCTTTGGTGTCTTTTTTTATTTCAATAAATCTGTATTGCACATAATTCAAGTTTTAAACTGGCCAATTAGAGGTCTCAATCAAAGCATGTGGTGCCTTTTGGCCCCACCTCGAACGTTCGAAACGTTTGAGCCCGCTTTCAGTGGAAAGGGGCGTGGCTTCCCAACAAGCTCACTCCCGATTAGCCAGAGTGGTTGCCATAGAAACGAGGATTTGGACTCAGACAAATCACCGCTTAGTAACATCATCTGGTTCCAGCATGGTGAAAAGTGTATCGCGGAAAAATAGCGACTGAATTGACTTTATTTCCATGGGTGACATAAATCTCACTACATCCAGTTCTCTTGTACAGTCAATGGTTTTTGGCTTCTGGCTTTAAAATTCTTGTATTTACGCATCGGTTCGCAAGTTTTTAAGTCAGTTCTAGGGCTCTACGTACAAAATTCACAACTGTTGAACACTTACTAAAGGTTAAATCAGGTCAAAAATTGGCCAATCAGGGATTCAGATTTGATAGTAAAAAACAGAAGTGCCAATCGTTTGAAAACTGATCGTGGAGGAGAATAAATATTTGCAGTTTGTTTCTAGCTGGAATTATATAAATGAAGTCTTTCATGTGTCAGAATGGAGCTGTGAAAGAAAATTCGACATGTGATTCATGTCAAATATGATACATGTTCTAGTTTCCGGAAGTGACAGTCCACTGGGAACGCTGTATGCACGTTCTTGAAGACCCTTCACATTCCCGGTGTGTACGTAGCATTCAGATAACAACAAGTCTGCTGATAATCACTAAATATGACGGATGTTTGCTAAAGCGCAGCTGGAGCCACATTACACACACACAGCATGGCGTTTGGTTGGGGGAGTGGAGGGGCTGTACCTGAGTTGGAAAACTGAAAGGCACTGTGCTGCATTTGGGGGCTGAGTACGGCCCCGTACTGTCCGCCCATCATGTTTGTGTTTCCCATCATCATCTGTGAGGAGGAGGAGGTGGAGGAGGAGGAAGTGCCATGCATGTGGAGCTGAGAGCTGGGAGGGAGAGAGGGCAAGCTGGGGGACAGAGGGGAGGAGAAGGGGCTGGTGGGGGGAGGTGACGAGGCCAGGCCTGTACCGGTACCGTAGTTGGGCGGGTAGGGGAACTGCTGCGGGCCTGCCTGAGGGTTCCTGGCGGTCATGTTGGGGGCCATGCTGAGGCCCTGGGCCCTCAGGGCCATGCTCCGCTGCTGCTGGGCCTGCTGCACCTGCTGCTGCTGCTTCTGCCGCAGGTGATTACTGAGCATCTCCCGCTGACGTTGTGCCACCATTTGAGCATTGATGGTTCCCTGAAGTGAAAGAATAAAGGACACATTTAGAAACCAATGGTGAGTCACCGTGATAGAGGATTTTTGAGTTACTCTTCCTTTGAGAGCCATTTAACCCTTTACACGATGTCTACTGATAGGAGAATTTAAGGACCTTTTTAAGAACACTTGAAATCTAATGCAGGACTGTTGATGTTGCAAATCAGCTTTCCCTGCTTCGCACAGGTGAGAGTTTCTATGCCGGATGCACCTTCCTGACACAACCCTGTATGTTATCTGGGATGGGGACCGACACAGGGAGACCCAGACTCATAGTTAGGCAGTAGCATTTCTCCATTTTACCAAAAACCACGAACTAATTAGCTAATTGAAATTGAATGACTGTCAACCAGTTCATAACCTTTTCACAGGGAGCATCCTGCAAATGTTTCTTTCTATTTTTTTTAAATGACAGAAAGTCAGATCTTGTGGATTAGAAAAAATAATTGGTGAATAATTCACCAAAAATTTAAGACCATTTTATATTTTTTATGGCCTTATTTTTGCTTTTTTAAATGTAAAACCTTTGACATTTTTAAAGGATTTGGAGATTTTCTGAAAATCTAGTTTCAAAACAGAAGGTTTCTACAAGAACAAAAAAAAGTCTAAAATACCAGTAGATTTTTAAGCAGATGATGAAGATTTTGAAAATTTTTTGTGGTAAAGTTTCTAAATGGATGTCTACCTAATTCAGCCTCTCCGTAGCAGAATTCTCAAATGTTCCTTTTACACGTTTCCACAAGTCAGCACCTATATTAGATTGAATTTTCATTCTTTGTTAGATGTTTGCAGCTGGTTTGAACTTTGTGATGAAGATTTTCCCTTTAACGTTTAGGTGGAGGCTAACAACCGACTAAGTCCGACTTTTAAAGTGTGATGACTAAATAAAGAAAAAAAAAAAAAAAAGATGCAACCGTTGTAAAACTGGTATTTTTTAAAATATAATATAAACATGAATCCACTGTGTCTCTAACTTTATTATCTGTGTGTGTGAAACAGTTGAGATCTGTTAATGCACGCTTTATGACCTAGCGTGAATTGTCGACCGTTAATGCAATCAATGTGAATCTGCTGATTTAGATATGGAAAAAAAAAACTTTTCTTCGATTTGAAAAAACTTTTGTGTTGCACATTGGCGAATATCCTATTTTTCTATGACAGAATCAGCTGATTTACAAGGATTGTGCGAGCATTTCACTACTGTAAAGCGTTGCATATCAGTGCAAAGGTGCTTTTCTCTGCTTTAGAATCCACTGGAATTACATTGAATTCATCCGGGTAACAAATGTTCAAAGGATGTAAAAAGGGTTGATCACATTTAAACCTATAAATAGATTTTTCAAACTAGTTTTTTCTGTAAACTCCAAATGTGAAGGAGCTGGAGGTCATCATCTGCTGAACACTCGGACCACATAAATCTGATGTACCTGGTTTGGAGCGTTGGCTCTAGGAGGTAGGTTCACGTTTGACACGCTGCTCATCTGAGTCATCATTGGCTGCCGGTTCTGCTGGGACAAAAGTCAAACATTGGGGTTAGTTGTGCATGCATCGATTTATCTGGTTTGCTTTTAGCAAATAAATGATGAAACCTGCAAGGCTGGATAACACGTTTCAGAATTTCAGTAAAAAAGTAATAAAATCCTAATTAAGTTCAAGTTATTGCATATTTTTCAAGAACAAAGGTAAACATTATTCTACACTCTAAGTTATGGATAAAATTTAGTGTCAAGAGTCAATGAGTGGTGGGCGTAGGTTCACCTGCTGTGACTGGAGCCGGTGCTGCAGCTGCAGCCGTAGTGTGTTGGGTTGGTTGGGGACGAGCCCGGGGGCCCTGATTCCAGGCCGGGGCTGCATTCTCATTATTGGGTAACCAGGCCGAGGACCCATCTGGCCAGGCATGGGGTGAAAGCCGGGCTCTTGCATGGGCGTACCGGCGTAGCCCCTCTGAGCCATGTGAGCCGAAGGCGGGCCGATGTGAGCGTACATCGGAGGCTTCTGGTCCATCATCAGGGACGGGTCCTGCTGGAAATGGTCCGGCTCCAGGGACTGGCTCTAAAACAAAAAAACATGAAGTGAGATCATCTCAAATGAAACAGGCAGTTAAATGAATTCCCGATTGACATTGATAGAACTCACCTGTTCTACCAAAGCGGGGATCCCGAGAGCGCGATCGATCTCCTCCAGACCGTCAAAGTCTTTCAGCGCAGTGTAAAGCTGTGACATCAACGCCCCCTCGTCCACCGCACTGCCATCACCTGCAGTCGGCAGCAAGTCCTCCTGAGGTGCAGGCCTGGACACAAACATGGGGGGTTACAGTTAGGTTAAAAAATAACTGTTGGAGTGGAACCAGGTGGATTTTAGTGTTTGTTTCTAGAGACTACAATAGACTTCTCCCCACCATTTCTCTGACCTTCTTGATTAATTATAAATATACATTTAATTAATTCAGTTGATTTTACTATTAAAACTAAATCTGGGTTGATACAACAGATTATTACAATACTATTAATATGAACTTTTTTCATTTAAAAAAAAAAATATGATTTAAGAAGAAAATGGACAATTGAGAAGCATTGAAGATTTAAAATTTAGTTGGGCAATTTCTACAGTTGAGTTTTGTTATTTATGTCCGGATTTAATTAAAATACAACTTTGTTGTTTCTTTTTTTAACATAAACTTTAAAGCTTTCAATAAAGCTCAGGACAAAGAGTTTCAAATTACAATTCTAACTTTGTGAAACCACAATTTTTATTAATGTATTTATTTTTACCTGTTCTGGTTTATGAACGATGTCTGGTCGATAGGTATCATGCTTTCTGGCCAGGGGGCGGTCTGGTTGGGCGGAGCTTGTTGTTGTGAGAAATGGGGGCCAACCATACTGATGTCCAGATCCGGTTGAGCTAAAAAGTCAGAAAAAATGAACAAGAACTCACGTTTAGAATCTAGTATGCAGTCGTTTTTCAAACAGGTGTTGTACTGCACCTCAACCACAAGGTGGCGTCCTTTTCAAAAAGAAATGGGACATTCAGCACACAAAAAGCTCAGTTTTTAACTTCAAAAGATCAAATGTTTGTCGTTCTGACATTTTGATTTATAAATTAACATTTCTAAAACATTTATTTAGTAATTATCATTCTTTGCGTTCTGGGGTTTCTCAGCCCACTCACCCCCGGCCATCATTGCAGACTGCATTATCGGTCGAGGCCCAGGTTGACTGCTCGGCCTCATGGGAGCACTGCCGGGACCCATCCTACCCTGCATGGCGCTCTGCTGTCCGGGCGCTCCCAGCGGAGGCGCGGAGGCTGAGCCTCCCCAGCTCTCCTGCTGCTGCATGCCGGTCTGTGGACCGCTCACACCCATCATTCCTAGCAGAGCGAGCAGACAGAAGAGGAGAAGAATCTGTGAGGAATGACGCTCTGAATCCCTGCGAACGATGCTGCAACAGAGGGGGAGCAGCCATCTATGCCGTGCAGGAGGATGCTTGAGGAGAACTGATATGTGGGAGAGACAGTGAGAGACAGTTTGTGCCTGTGTGGGTGACTGTTTCCTGTCACAGGAAGTGAGTCATTCTGTCATGATGTGATATCACGGGTGAGAAACAGAAGGAAAGATGGCTTTCCTTTAAATGCTGGAAGCACCTACATGATATTTGGAGCTCAAATCCCAAATCAAAGTACTCTTCACTTCTTTTTAAATATTTAAAAAGAAATCCTAAATAAAATAGTTACCTCCACTGACCATACCAGCTTGGTTAGCCATCATCCCTTGTCCTCCCATCATGCCTTGCTGCTGCTGCTGCATGAGGGCGTATGGACTTGTGGTCCTTATGGGATACTGTAATGAAGGCTGCTGAGGAGACACATTCAGTTCCACAGAGACACTCCTGACAGGAAGCCCCCTGCCTGGCTGGCCTGGTCGGAAGTCTAAGGACACGAACAAAAAGGTTTGAGTTGTTTCCAGTCAGAGTGGACCTTCCCCCGATTTAAAGGAGGACTCACTAGAAGGGCCCATGCCAGGTCCGAGGCATCGGTGTTGCTGCTGTGGCGCCATGGACGGATTGTTCTCAGACATCTGCAGGATGTCGTTGATAATGTTCTGCTTGTCCATTGGGCTGGGCAGCGAGACGGGACGCGACTCGGCAAAAAGCTGCGGCTGAGTGTTCTGGAGAGCGTTGAGGATGTCATCGAGCTCTGAAGGCTGGAGGACAGAAATAAGAGAAGAGAAGCAGATTAGCTGTTTAAGCTTTTAGCAGTATAGTAGCCAGCAAAACTAATGAAAATATAACTATATTTCATTTTCAAAAAAAATGTAAGTTCTTTGTGTTACCTGGTTTAATTTGCTCAAAACACATTACATTTTAAAATGACATTAAAACTTTAAACAAAAACAGTTGTTTATGTCAATCTGAAATATATATATATATATATATATATATATATATATATATATATATATATATATATATATATTTATATATTTTTTTTTTAATCAAAAATAAAGCAACAAATTTGAAAACTTTATCAAAATGAATACATAATTTTAAATACCTAAACATTCCTTTAGGAAACCTGTGGGAGTGCAGATAAATGTGCTGCATTACCCACAACTTTCCACTAGAGGGCAGTGTTTCTAAAATGACTGACGTCGCTGTGACCTCCTGAACAGCAACATTGTTCAATACGACACTTCAGCCTCAACACAGTGGCATTTATTAGTCTAGAAAGCTATAAATAAGACAAATAATAAATATCTAATGACACATTTATTCAAAGAATTCATTAAAATCAGTAATTTATCCGACTTTTGAATCATCCTAAATAAATAGCTGGATTAGTTTCAGTATTTGTGGTACTAAATAATAAGAATATCAGGAGAAGATGAGTGATGGAAGTAAAGAAACAGAATGAGGAGCGGAGAGGAGGAGGAGGAGGTGGGAGAGTAAAACCCTAATGAGGTCAGGAATGATGTAATGCTTCGGCTCCCTCCACCTTCCAATATTCTCTCTCCTCCCACTTTTAATTTTTGTTGTTTATAACCAACTACTGCAATTTATTGTTGTTTGTTTTTTTTAGAAGCAGTACAGATTCTGCCATTTCTATATGCAAAAAAAAAGGAAAATGGAAAAAAATTCACAATAAAATATATTCGATATCACTTTTACGCTAAGATATGTACGACTCATAGTGCCAAAGTGTTGCTAAACTTTGAAGATAAATAAGGGAAAATTAGGTTAAGCAAGCATAAAGCCTGGTTTGTGAGCGGATTAATGTAATCTACTGACGTGCCCCATTTGCTTTAGATTTTTACAGCTTTCAATGAGAATATCACACTTGATACATAAAATCTCAATGACACCTGTTGAAATTACTTATTTGCATTATAATAACAACTTACTGAAACTGAAACCACTTTTTTTAACCATTTCACAAGAAGAGGAACCGAGTAAAAGGGGTGAGTGAAGCCAACTTGCTGCTGCAGTTAAACAAAAATGTGACCGTAGTGTTTTACAAACCTCAAAGCTGACGTACTTTATAATAATAATTAAAAAAAAAACTCCAATGAAATTCCAGACAGAAGAAGAAAAGCCTGCTCTTTCAGCTAAAGTTTGTTTTGCAGAAAATACTGACAAGATTATTCTGTGCTAAAAGTAAAAAATATGTGTATTTGACAAAAACTTTTTAGAACTAAACACCAAAGTATACTTATACTTTGGCTGATTTTTTATTTCAATCTTGAAGAAAAAAATAAATATTTAGCAACAACAATTACATAAAAAAGAAAAAAAAGTATGAGAACTAACAGGAAAGAACATGGATTTGACCAAATTTAATAACGGATATGGATTTTACAAATAATTAAAAAAAAAGATAATTCAGATAATTTCTGAAATATATGTGGTCATTTTGACAAAAAACATTTTGCAATCAAGATTGACAACAGCAGTATGGTTTATATTTTCCTGTTTATGTTGTTTATTTTCCTCCCATATTATACCTTTTATCTGTCATTAAAAACACGTTTCACCTGATTTAACCCTTGGCTGGCTTTATTTTCTGTTCTTTAGGGTCTAATTCTCTGGCTTGAGAGACTACTTCCATGGAGACGCAACAGCTCAAAGTTTGTAAACATGAACTTTTACCTGCAGAATGACTCACATGCTCATTCTGTCCTTTTTTTGAGCAGCAAATGTTTAATGTGCTTTAAAATTTACAAGAAGTTTTAAAGCACAACAGTTTATCACATAAGTATGCTTTACTGAGTTATTATTTTTATTTTTGTAAAGACTAAAACTGCTTTTACTCTTTCAAATAAAAACGTAAAAATGAAGGCTCATAGATACAGGAGGTTAAACCTTTTTGAAGGGGGTTATACATCAGAGCTTCTGGAAATCTCCCAAAAATCCGCTGCACAGATGCAGAAAAGCAGAACTGGAGTTGAGAGTTGGTAGCGGCCTGAACGTGCATAATTCAGTCCCTCCGGAGTCACAGTGACCCCAGCTAAGCTGGCAGCACGGCTGCTCTGGCAGGTGGGACGGAGCTGGAATGTGAAGCAGTCGGATGCTGCGGCCGTCACGGCTTTGGTGAGCCGCCATGAGCAGAATGAAGATACTCGCTTTTGGCAAATTGGCCGGTTAACTCGTCAGGACTGGCAGATGGCAAAAGGATAGAAAGTGTGGGGCTTCAAACAAGCAGCAGAGTCATTTATGCTGATAAGAGCCATCATCATCCATGTTCTTCAATATTGACCAAAAAAAAAGAAAAGCAGCGACTGTTGAGTCAAATCACTTGGAGATGCTCATCTTTCCGTGAGTCTGGCACAAGCCCGTGCCATCGCTGCACTCAGATATACTGCTCTGATTTCTGGTTTAGCTCTGCCCAGCCATCAATAATTCAGCCTTCCAACAATCACGAGGAGCAGCAAATGGGAGGGAAGGAGGGAGGCAGCAGGAAAAGCAGTGGGTAAAGCTTGCGGAGAGGAGGATGAGTGGACTCTCTTTAACTAATACAGTCGAGCTTTCACACATGGCCAAGCAGTAATCACCAGAAAGTAACAGAAACCCACTCGCACACATGAAATAGCTGTAATGAAGTCACGGCTTAGTGTGCATCTGCCAAATGTCTTTTTTACTCATTAGTGAAATCTGTTAGACTAGAATGAGCCATGAGTGATTTCATTTGACGTGAAACTTTGCAGATAGCATCAGCTCAAACCACATGTGCGTCGTTCAAAGCTCGCTTATTGCGTTCTACTCAATTAAAGAAACCACCTAAACTAAAAGAGAACCTTCTGTTTGAAAGATGCCCGTGTTAAACCTCCATTTTAATTTCTCTGTGTTTTGAGGGTGCTCTATAAACACACCACTCCCTCTCGCTGCTATCTCCATGGCAGCAGAGAGGACATGCAGGAGCATATGGCTCATCATTTTCACTCTGCGTGCCGAGGCTGGGCTCTCCTGGGGGGTATCTACACCTCTCATCTCCCCTTCTTTGTTCACTTTAACAGTCTCTTATTATCCATCCAATCACATTATTGTCTTCCTCATTTATTCTTAGACAATGAGGCTCTTGGAGAAGACACACAAGTGCACCACTCGTCTATAAGCTCATCTTTTATAAGGACAGTCTTTGTTCAAATCAAGGTTTGAGCGGTAATGTCTTATTTTTTTTTAAGTATTTTTCTGGGTGTACGTGACGGTTTTTACATAGTTTGGCCAGTCAGACTGCTTGTATCTGTGATCTTCAAAAATATATATCTATATATCTATATATATTGACTTGTATATTTGTTATTTTCCCTCTAACTGGCTGCCTTTTAGCTTCTGTTTTCTGGTGAGGTTCACGGATAGTGAGGCACTGACGTCATCAGTCAGATTTACAAACATCTGAACCCCACAGAGTAGCTTATTCACTATTTGATTGACAACAGTGAAATTGTGTTTTATGAAATTTCATTCAACATTTTTCCTCTGTATACAAACTGGTAGCATAGTGGGAAGAAAAAAAACACCAGAATTGTTATTATTTCCCTATTTTTACTTATAAATTAAGTCACTGAACCTTCTGAGGAAACACACGAAAAACCTGTTTGTAAAAGTCTTCCATTTCTTTCTTCAGTTTTAAAATTCTATCTGTCTCAATGAAGATCACTGCCATTGACGAGTCTCCACAAAATCTCGAGTTTAGGAGTTAGAACACGTAATCCTCCACTTAGAAAATGATGCAAAACAATATTAAAGCATAACAGGACAGTTGCACTTGAATTGCTGCCACTAATTTTATTATTCTTTAGATGTGGTGCCACATTCTGCGGGTTCACCAGCACCTCCTGCCATTGAAAACCCATAAAGAAAAAATAAATCATAGAACACACATGTCTAAAAGTTACAAATTGGTTTTGATTAAAAAAAAAAAAGTATTTTCATTTCATTTTATTTGTGCATGTTTTAAGGCTGTGCCTTACCTGCCCCCCCCAAAAAAACTACCAATAGAAACCAAATAAACAAAGCCTACAAACTAAGACCACCAAGGTCCAGCCCCAAACTAAAATAACAAAACCCAGCAGTGTAACACTGCTGAGGACAAAGAGGGGAAAGAGAACAAAGAAAATAAACGAAAGAAAAAAAACAGCATTTTTTTTAAAGTAAGGATTACTTACTTAGCATTTATTTAATTCAGATTAGCTACATTTATAAATTGATGGCTAAGGTGTTCAAATATGATAAACTTTGTAGGTATTCACACTGCTGTTGACCAGAAGACATCTTGTTTGTTTAAAGCTACCTCCAGGATGCACAGATTTTATGTGCAAAGCAAAACTTTGGTAAAAAGTTTGATATTTTATGACTTAAAAGCACATATCTTGTGCTTCACAACATTGGTTACTAGCTCTCAAGAGCTGATTTTGATATTTTTTTGACCTGTTGCCACATGTAAAATAAAAAAAAAAACCAACATTTTGAGAGATGCTAAGCTCTTTTTATATTTTTGCTCTTGTCTGTGCCAAGAACGACATAATTCATGTTTATTATTAAAAAACAGAAAGCCAAAAGGTAAGACTATACAGTTCCTTCTAGGTTTCGATCAGTAGAAAACAAGCCCAAATGGCTCTTTTACTTATAAAGGTTGCCGACCCCTGGTCGAGCCTAAAGAGCCACAATGGACTAAGCTCATTACGCCTCCTGGTAAATGAACCCTGGTTTCTCATGCGCCACTCATGCATGCAGCCAACTCAGCCATCCAGTCGCCTCCCAAAACAACTTCTATATGTTTTTTCTTCTGTATGCATTTTTAAGTTTTTGCGATTTGTACTCCTGAAACTACAGCATTTTGTCTGCAGCAGTTCTCAATGATAACTAGCATCATTTATGCATTCAAATGATTATTCTGTGTGGTTTGTAGCAGGACAGTGACCTGTAAGATCTGCATTCAAGGGAATTATACTTTGGCTTCTTGCATGAGTTTTTTGTCCTTCACCAGGCCACGAGCAGCGTGCTCTGAAAACTGCCCTGCTGAAAACATCTGCTAAAAAGAAGGCGAGTTTCATCAGCAACCCTCTTCTGACTCCGTTCTCTCTTTCCGAGCCAAGCCTGCTGGAGCTCAGCGCCAAACCTGAGGGTTCTAGCCAAATGCAACTGGGATAAAATGGCTGAAGAGCCACAGGGACGCCCTCCAAATGTCACAGCTGTTTGAAGCTGGCCGACAGATTCCCTTGGTTTGTGTTGCCAACACAAAAGCAGTGAAGAGAACAGATGTGTTTATACACCTGAGTACAGGTTCAAATGACAAGACCGTAAATCTGAAGGTACAGATGCAATAAAAGCTTTCTTCTCTGTTTAGCACGTGTGTGCATTTGAGCAACAAGAAGCCAAACCCAAAAAACACAAGTGGAGCAGCAAAAAAAAAAAGTCCTTCTAGCTTAATAAAATTAACAGCAAATATTTTGATTAAAAAATAAATAAATTACTTAAAGTTTCACTGAGCACACAGATAAAATGCTCAAACACTGACCTGCTCAGGGCGGTCGTATCCTGCGTCTTGTTTCTCCGTCTTGACCTGTGGCTGTTTGCCACCTTCAATTTTCACCTCCCCTGGCTCCAGCTTGGGAACTTTATCCTTCATTACAGTGTCGTCTTTGTCCAGTAGATAGCGCAACAAAGCATTGTCTTTCTTCTTGGGGCTCAATGGTTCCTGCTTAGGAGTGATTTCCGCCCCTGAAGCTGTGCTGCCAGCAGTCTGAGTTTGGTCTTGGCCCAGTTTTTTCCCTGTAGCATCAGCTGTGATTTTGGCGAGATCAACAGGAGATGTACTATTCTGAAGCAGTTGGTGGAGGATTTTGTGTTTTTCTTTCAGGGACGTGGCATGAGTACTTCCTCCTGTGTGGCCAGCCCGAACCCCTGAACCAGCCTGGTCCTTGCACTCCCCGTCTGCACCGGGGGACAAGGGTGTCTCCAGAGGTTCTGGCTTGGTGGTAAGAAGTTGCAGTAACTTTGTGTGACACTTGTTTTCTTGGATGCGACTTTCATCCTTGGGATCGACTTGACTGCCGTCCGTCTGAGCCTGGGGACCCTGACTTCCGTCTGGAAAAGGTCCAAAGTCTCCTGAAGAGCCAGTAGAACCTCCAAGTTTTGACATCATATGAGTGTTGACCCCCGACGCGGGTGTAACCCCACCGGGTGAGCCAATTTTCCTGTCGGGAGAGCCTAATGTGTGAGCGTGGGAGGGCACGTGTCCATGGCCCACCCCATGACACTCGCTGAGGGCCTGCAAAGCTGACAAAGAGCTGCTGGTGTAGCTGTTTGGATGGGTGCTACTCGTGCCGTTACCTGCACCTCCACACATTCCCACCGGTGAGGGCGAGTGCAGGCCACCTGCTACGCGTGGGCTGCTGGCTCCCCCAGGACTCCCCCGGTGCCGGGGGGACAGCATAGAGTTCTGCTGAGGCGGGTGCGGTCCCCCAGCCGGGCTGGGGCTGGCCCGAGAGGGGCTGTTCATCCTCCAGTTGGGGCCCTGCTGCGGTGGCTGCATGCCTCCAGTGTGGTTGTGCGGAAGCGGACAGCCAAAGCGGTAGCTCTGCATATGACCCCCCATGGCGGCCGGTTCTCTGGGACCAGCTGGCCCCGGAGGGGAGAAAGGCGTGCTGTTGCTGCTGATAGTAGTGTCTTGGCCCTGAGGCCCCAAACCTGGCAAACTGCCCGGGGTTGGTGGAGTCATGGAGGGAGTGGAGGAGTTCATTGGCTTTGGAGCCATCCCAGTGGCCTGCGTGCCAGGGCCCATGTCCTGACCCATTCCACACACTGCTGGCTCCCTAGATGGACAGATTTGTGTGTAGCCATTAGCATGCAGTATGATTAGTCATTTTATGGTGAAAAAAAAACAAGGAAACCAAAAATAAACTATCTTTTTCATAATGGAAGAGATAGGAAATAACGTGAACTGGTTTTGACTGTGAAAGTCATCCACCATTTTCCAATTTTTAACAGTTACAAAATACAGTTACAGGCACAAAATAGTGTTTTTTCAGCCTCCATATTAGGCTTTAATTTCTTCAATTATTATGTTAAATTTGTTTATTAGATTTCTTTTAGAAAAGGTAAGGATAAAATAACATAATAAGCCCTCATATTTATTGAAACTTGATTGTTTGTCAGAATTTTCATGTAATAATTAGAACTTTAACAGACATTTGCATAATAAGATGCCACCTTTAAATGAAGCAAACATCTCTCAGTCACAAATAAGGGGTTGGTTTGTCCTTGAATTACATCTTTATGAAATGCAGAGTTCCCTCAATCACAGGGGATGCATTCCATAGAGATCCAGCGATAGGAGAAATACGCAAAACATTATTACTGATGTTTTAAGGATATTAAACCCCCAACTACACACTTTTCTCGGTTTTTCAGCATAAAATTAATCTAAAAATAAAATGAAAGCCCCAAAAAGTTAATCTAATTTAAAACCAGGAAACGGAGTCCAAATCTGCCCAAATTATTTCAAGCCGCAAATTAAAAATCAAAACTGCCCAATCTGGCAACATTGCAATAATAGTGTCAGAGAGGACTATGATTGACAAAGTTAACAGCCAATTAGGGCACAGAAAACAGTGCGCACTGGGGACTGAAAAAAATCTGTGAAACGGCAAAAATGGAAGTAAGACTGATAATATTGTAGAATCTATGAAACAAACTGTTTCTACAATAAAAAACACTTTTTTTTCCCAACTACACATCTTGCCAATAAAAGGAACCCACAAAAAAAACCTTCTGCTATTTGAACACGTCCTTTTTTGACTATAGATGGTGGAACGTACCTCTGCAGAATGTGCAGGGACATGTAGAGCTGAGGCTCGTTGGTGCCGGGGGAGCGCATCAGTTTGCTCTTGGTGTGGGCCGAGACCATGGTTCCATCAGAGAGCGAGAACCGATAAATGGGACTGAATGCTTGACCATGGCGAAGAACTGCAGACACAAACCTTTCGTTAGTCCTATTTGCATTTAATTTGTATTTAAGGCAGCTAAACTTCAGCAAACTTTTATCACTTTGTTTTAATTATTAAAAGGAGATCAAATGAAAGCAAAAAAAGAAGTCAAGATTTAAACAGCCTGACCTTCCTGTTGATGTCTCTTTGCAAACGACATTTCTCCGTCACTCTGGAGATGAAACTTCTGGATACAGCGCCGAACAAGATCTTCCCAGCCTGGCTTCATTGATGCTCTCAGCAGACTAGTATCCAAAGAAGTTATCTTACCTAAACCACAAAGGAAACAAAATAAGTTACTTCAGTTGTCTAGTGAGAAAATAGTGTTGTTTTCTAAAGTCTGTCTGTAATACAAATGTGAAGGCTTGTCAATCCCTCGGACCCAATCTGATCATATTTTAATTTATTTTAACAGTGTTCTCAGTGGGTTTTTTTAAATATTATTATGCAATTTTCTACATCACAAATGCAGTCTTTTTCAAATGGCATCTTTCCTCTGTCTGTGATTCACCAACATTTAAATAAAAAAATACTTTGAGATGGAATTTTGAGCTTAATTCTCTTCGTATGTGTCCTCCATCATCAAACAAAAGCTAGAAAAACACCAAATAGTCTTAAAAACTATTATCATTTGTTAACAATTCAGTAATATAAAAAGGAGTAATCACTCTATTTTAACGTTAACAGGGCACAGCGAGTGCAACTCCATCTGGGATGGATGTGTGAGCAAACGTGTGCTGGAGCACATAGAAGAGCTGCTCGTCTGCATTTTTAAAGAGCGGCAGTGGTCCTTTTGAAGTGCTGACAGCCACACTTCTGTGTGAGTGACAGCTGCAGGGATGGACTTGTCACACCAACGTCAAACAGAAGTCATTCACAGCATTACACCACATCTTCACACTCAAGGAGTTAAAAAACAAAACAAAAGGAGCAACAATTCCAACACATTTTCTCAAACAATGGATAATAATCACACAATGGATCTTCAGAGATCTATTAAGATGTATTTTTGAAGAAAGGGATGCACAGATTTTTCTCTCGAGAAATTATAAACTTACTCATTTTTAAATAGATTTTTAAATGCAATGGCTTTTGATGCATCCAAGTATCACATACTTGTCTGACACTAATAATTATCCCAACCTGTGTAGCATTATCAGCCGGCTAAATAAGCACCAACACACAAAGCTCCAGGGTGGAAGCTAAGTGTAAATTATTATAAGGCGGAGTATGCGTTTAAATAATGGGGGTGAAGGCCACACAAGCAGAAAACGAGCATCAAAGAGAAGCTGAAATGGAGATTTGTACACCAGGTGATCAGAATTTACCTCCCAGAGTGAAGACTAACAGGAAATTTGTCAGAGAACTTAATTTGCTTCACCGAAGATGATGAATCAGTTTCTACTTGTGGTGTGAGAAGAATATTTTCACACAAATTTCATTTAGGCAGACGAAACCTGGTCTTAAAAAGCTGCTGGGTTGGTTGGATCTGCATTGTTGCTCGCATTAGCCGGTGCGACTGGTTCTTGTACCTTGCAGGTCCTGGCGTGTCGTGAAGCTCTCGTGCGTAGGCGGCAACGGCCTCTCTTTTGTGGGCACCCTTCGAGCTACGCAGATCAGGCACGACTGGAAGTCTGGAGAGACGAGAACAGGATGGAGGGAAAAAAATGGCAAAAAAGTTCATAAAAACAGATGAACAAGGAGGAAGTTGGGGTGAAGAAAGCGAAATGCATGTTGTTCCCAGGCAGCTTAATTAATACAGTTATTAATGAGCGTGGGGATCAGGGCTGAGCTCTTTTCAAGAGGAGCAGCTATAGCTGGCAAGGGAAATGATGTAGTGTGACCTTTGAAGGTGTGTGAGTGCATGCATGGGTGTGTGTGTGTTGGTGTGCATATGAGCAAGCTGGTTTCACCTCAATTGCCATCTCACACTGATGACACCTCCCCTGGCTCTACATCGCTCAATCATGACAGTTGCCTCCAACATACCCAAAAATGACATCCAGAACTGGGGTGACCCCAAAAACTCTGCCATCCAACTTTCCTGCGCTAATAATACCCACAATCCCACACCGAATAGGGAAAAGTGAGGCGGGGGCCGCAGCAAATTAGGCTTTTCTGTTTTTTGTCTTCCAAAGACTTTAGCTCTAATTCTGCCCAACATTAAAGTGCACAACAAGGGGAGAGGATCTTTTATGCGGCTGAACTTCCGTTTGTCACAAATACAACCTTTCTTCACCTTACCTTTTATGTTAAACCCAAAACCTACTCTTTTATACGGAAGTTCATCATGTTTAAGCATCTGGAGCTACAGCCTAGAATTAAACGTCTAGTAGACTTAATATGAAGATTCAATTATCTGTTATGTTCTTTCCTTTGAAAAAAAAAAAAAAGATTTTTTTTCTCCTCCAGGAACTCTGCAGCTGTTTAAAAGAACATTATAAACTGCTGGAAATGAGCCAAAATACCATGGATAAAAACATTTAAAACACTAGATCAAACTAAGAAATACAAAAAAAAAAATCAGAAGATATCATATTTTATTATAATATAACCTCATGAAAGTTCAGAATATTTTGGTTAAAAAATGTTGGATAAATGACAGAAAATAAACATTTTCTTTTTCACTTTATTTTGTAACATTATCAAGTTACAGCTGCTTCCTTCACCTCAAATCGTCGTCCTCCATTAAGCCCTAATCTCTGAAAACTGTTCTTTGTGTCTTCTTTAAATACATCCATAAATCTCCTCTTTGATCTCCCTCGAGGCCTCTCGCCTGGCGGTTCTCCTATCAGCATCCTTTTACTGATATTTATTATCCCTCTTCTGAATGTAACCTAACCATAGTAATCTGACTTAACCTTCGAAACGTCTAACATGAGCTGTCCCTCAGATGTACTCAATCCTGCTCTGATCCATTTTTTTGCTCCTCTGAAAGAAGACTTGTCTGTCTCCAGTCTTCTTCTTAGTGCAACTGTCTCTGAAACATACAACACTGGAGCCCTTAGCATCATTTTGAACACCACAACCTTTATTCCTGTTTATTCACACATATTTGTCTCTTTTTTAAACTCTCCAGTGCAGTAAACGGTAAGCCTCAAGTTCCTTAAATCCTTCATGTTTTCCACTGACTCCCTGTAACCTCACTAGCTGTAGTTACATGTGCAAAATGTCCTTGATAGGATCGAAGATCGGATTAGAATAAAACTGTATACATGGACCCTGAAAAACTATCCAATTGAAACAGATGTTTACATGCACCACACGTTCGATCGGAATACATTGTTATGACACTTTCCAAAATACCAGAAACAGACGTAGAAGAAGAAGTAGAAAATCTGTTCCATTAAGATGGTCTTCTGGGTGTGCTTTATTTATTAATAATAATACTTTAAAGTGACTGTTTGCTTGTAAGTTTCTCAACCAGTATGGTCAATATCCCTTTCTTGGACGCACAGAGGAAGGGGATAGAGTTTAGACATATAGCTTTGGATCCATTTAAAATCTGTGCAGGCAATGCAGAAATGGAAATCTTGGCCACATGTAGATATGTGGCAATAACATTAGCTTAGCTTAAAACCGATAAAAACAAAAACATTTAAACAGAAAGAGAAAAGGTGTTTGTCATTTTAAACAAGATTTAAATAACATAAGCAACATTAAAAGCTTTTTAAAAATCGTTGTTTTTGGTCATTTATCTACAAAACCTGAAAATGTTCTCCATACTTTTTCTCATCCTTAAACTTCTTCTACATTTTAACGTTCTAAGCATTATTTCTGGTGTGGAGCCTGTAAGAAAAAAGTTGTTTTTTTTCTGCTGCAGAATCATCTGATTCATGTTGATTACATCTGCCCTTTGAGCTGCATATCAGCGCGAGGCTGCGTTTAAAGCTAATTCATTTTTTTCAGAAGTTACGTTAGTGAGCGAAACTTCGTCTCAGTTTTTGAACAGAAAAAAGCTCTCACTAGTTTGACTTTGAAAATCAGAAGCGTCATCGACATAAATGTTTGTTTACTTCCGGCGACAGTAGCGCTGCTCTTTCAGTTTTATTTTAGCTCATAAACTTAAAATCCAACATTATTCTGCATTTCAGAGCAAAAATACAATGGCCCAAGATAAAAATTTTACTACACTCCACTATATTTGTATAGATCACGAATCAGCAATCATGAACGTCCAAAATATTCGTACTCAAATTTTTGGGAGTAGATCACGAGTATCCGAGCACCCGGATACTCGTCACAGCCTTACTTGCAAACACAAAGCAACGATATAAACCCACCAATCTCGATCGCAAGGAAGTTTTGATCCGAGTGAGTCTGATCTGGTCAGTGTATCCGAATGGCTTGTTTACATGACGCATTTTTTCTGATCAGGCGTTTATGCCGATTACTTTTTCCATGTAAATGCTCTTCTCATTCACAAAATAATTAATCAGCAATGCTAATCTATAAAATATACTTTTTACTAATAGTATATAATAAGCATAACACTAATCATTACTATTGTTTTGCATTTATTGATATACTTTTTAATTTCTCTAAAATGTGTATGTGGGTAGCTTGTCTAAACAATAATAACAATAACTAACAATAATAAGCCATGTTTTTTTTTGGTTCAGATAGTGACAAAGGTTATTTTGGGGGGAGAAACTCCTAATTAAACACATTCAAAAAATGCTTATGTTTTAACTTTCAAGTAGATGCTAAATCAAGGTAATTTTGGAGTTGAATGAGTTTGACACATATTTGCAGGCACCAAGTGGTTAAAGTTCTAACCTTTTTACAATTAAACATTAGACTCTCATTAAACATGAACTAAAATATGATTTAAAATGAATAATGAGGATTCTAAAATGTTTGATTGAAGCTGATAGAATTTGACAATCTGAGAACTATCACTGGGTGTCTCACATCCACTGTTCCTTACCGTCTCCCTCCTCCTTGATGGACTTGGGTTCTGAAACTGCAAAACACTGCATGGTTTCATATTTCTGCTGTTGGGGTTCATGCTCCTGCGCCTCGTCCTGGCTCTCACTGCGCGGGTTGACCAGCATCCTGCAGTTGAATGTGTGGCTGTTCCTCCTCGGACCCTCACTCGACCACGGGACGCCATTCACTGCAGAAGAAGCAGTCAGAACATAAATTGGGGGCCTTCCTGTAGATTTTGTTTGACAAATTTCCACGGCATAACAACTTAAATTCGACAGTGGGAGAAAATCGGAGGCAGCCGAGGGAGGCTAGTAGCGATGCTGCTTGTGAAAGACATAATGAGAGCAAGAGAGGAAGGAGGAAGACCAAAGTGTAAAAAGAAGAGCTGTTGCCGGGTAGAGAAAATTCACAATAAGCAGTTGGAACCCTGAGCCATCTATCCACAGACATGCATCACAGCCAGGCTTCCATATGCATGTCCTCAACAGCATCATCACTGCCAATCTCTTCTCTTCCCTCCAACACAAGCGTGAGAGAAAAAAAAAAAAAAAAAAACAACACAGACACATGAACAGTGGAGCTAACTTTCATCACACTCCATCTGGTTAGTGATCTCATTGAATGCATTGATAATCTCCCAGTATCTGGGACACAGTCCACCGATGGTTTCCAGGGTGCCCAGCTCTGTACTGCGCTCCCACCCAGATGGTTGGGTGATCAGACCTCAATCCGGAGCACCAGCAGAGAAGGAGAGGAGGACTTAAAGCTACTGATGGGCTGCAGTGATATGTGGATCGCAACTCTCTTGGAATGGATGAGAGTATGAAACAAAAAAAAAAAAAAAAAAATGAAACAGGTGCTTGAATGTTGGCAGAAAGAATCATTTTCATAAGAACATAAAAGAAGGAACTCTCAGAGTGTCCGATGAGAGAAAGAGGATAACAAATAGATAGGGAAGGAAAGGCATAACAAATGAGGATATATGATGAGCATGATGCTGCTGACAGGCTAGAGATGCCAAAAAGGAAGTTAATTAGCTGAAAGGGAGGAGCAGGAGCATGTTGCAAATAACAAAAATGCATAGCTTTATCGCTATATTTTACATATTCTTTGATTTCTGGCACATCCTGCCCTTCTTTAGCAACTTAAAAGTTATTTTACCATTTAAAAATACACAAAGAACATTGTGTGCTGGAGATGAAACACAAAAGGTGTGTGTGGAATCAGGAAAAAGAACACGGATTTAGAGTTACACAGCAACTGACAGGTAAGAAAAAAAAAAAAGCAGAAATGAGCTCGTGGCTAACCGAGGGATTTCGGCAGAAGGTTCTTGATGAACTCGGCATGATCCCCGACATGCAGCACGCTGTAGACACTGGTGTTCATCAGCTCCTCCTGGTTGTAGCGCAGATACTGGGTCACATTCTCAGACACAAACACGATGTTGCCCTCCATGTTCACCACAAAGAAGAAGCCATCCAGAGCCTGGGGGGGAGACAGGAGGGTGTCGTTTGTTTTCTGCATTCATTAACATACATGAAAAACAAATCTTTGGCAAAGATAAATGTTCCAACTAGAAGTTTTGAAGCACATTTCAGAATATTTGACATTAGATCAGTTTTAAGCCAACAAAACACGTGATATTTATGCTACAGTCAATAAAAATTCTGCACTTTATTAAGTTTGACATCTTTTGGGATCTGAATAATGTCTGACAGAATGCATGAGCATTTCTGAAATTGTGTCGAAGGAAACTGTGTAATATGCAGTATATTACATTGGACCCACAGAGACAATGTTCTGAATGCTAAAAATACAAAGCCCTTCTACAGAGGCCAAACATCAGTGACAGAAATCTGCCTGAAGAGACAGAAGGGCGTGAAGGAAGAGCAACGATTAATTATATAAAAAAAGAAAGAAAGAAAGAAAGAAATCCTGCTCCAGGTCAGTTATTATACTAAATATGGTGTAAATTATGCTGTCAAGTCATCTGCATTCCATTAAATGGGAATAATGAGCCTTTACAAACCGCAAATCCTAAAAAGTTGGAGATCAAACGTTTGAGCTTAAGTCCTGTACTGATTTTTGTGGGTTCAGCTACATGTTCATATTTTTTTTTTTAATGGCTGATCCAACCTGGTTGCACAAGCTCATCCTGTATGAGGAAACACAGCGGACTGGACAGAACAAATACGCTTTAGTGCCAACTCTTCATACAGACACAGTTGCATAACCCTGTTAGCACTGGGGGTGGGGGGCTGGAGCTTATGCTACGTGCTTTCTGCCCATGGAGATATTTTTACTATTTATATTACATTTCAAGCAGGAGAATATCTTAATTTACCACAGATTCTTATCCTTGTAAGCTGTTAAGCTGCTCTTTGTTGTGCTATTGAATAAAAAAAATAAAAAACTGAGGCTGCGCACTGAGCTGCAACATTTACTTGGTAATTACAGTTGTGCACAAGTGGGAGGTCTAACTCTGTGTGCCTGAAGCGAAGAGAGGAACAGACCAACTGACTGTCTCAAGAAGAAAGCTTGCACAGTTTGGTTTAAGTAGCTGCTGAATTTTTCACTTGGTTAGCTGGTTAAATAATTACAGCATCAGAAAAAGATGTTTAGCAGTTGGGTGTTCCGGTTTTAGATTTAAAAACGTCTCCAGACCTCTGATTTGTGTTGACGATGGTTTATGCTCCATATAAAGAGCAATGCATTCTTGCAAACTGATTTAATGTTTCTGTTGTAAACACTGACTGTAAACGAGAACTGAAGTGAGGGATTTTTCACCTCTCATGCTCTTGTACCCACTGGCTCCTAGAAGCAAAAATCCCATTGACTTTTACTTAGAAATAATCTACTTTTTCTGTAGTTAAAGTTATTGTATGAATGCTAAGTATGCGATTAAAAAAAAAAAATGTGTGTGCACTTTCTGCAGTTTTGGTATCAAAATGTTCAGCACATTCATGCTTGTATTTTTGGTAATCATACACTTTTCGGTTTTTGAAATTTTACACAATTTTCGTGATTTTTAAAAAGAAAATTGTTGCACTTTTGGCAACTTTTTTAGATATTTTTTATTCATTTTCATTTTGTAACAAAAAGTAGACATGGGGCATGTAAACTTGATTTAGATACTCACATTTCATTAAAAAAAACAATCATGCTTCTCTTAGTTTGAAAGCAGTCCATTTTATCCAGCATCTTGAAAATAAATGTTTTCGAAGTTATAAAAAGGAGGTAAACTTTTCTATCCGGTGAATTTTGTCCATGATTTGAAGCCACTGGACATATCTTATTTACAAGCAATTGTTTATTAGTATTTTGAAAAGATGTCGGTCCTCTTTCTTGATCACATCTTTGGGTAGCAGTCCCAGTAGAAAGATTTGGGGGTCTTCGGGTACTATGTAGCCCCCAGTACCTTCTATTGTTTTAATTACAGTGTCCCAGAATATCCCAAACCCAAAAAAATGTGGGAGTGGTTAGCATTTACATTTAAATATTTTGGTTTTCCCCGCGATTTCTGCAACTTTAATCCTTTGTGCAAAGGTTTTATTCATTTAATTTGATTCATAACTCCACTTGAATCAGAAAAACAGCGTTCTCTTGCCTTGTTGTTTTAAAACCACAGTTAACTGGTCTTTAATGACAGAAAAAAAACAACCATATGGAAATTTTTGGTACTAATGAAAACAGTATGTCACAACAATTATGCATGAGAACAAAGCTGCTTCCAACGCGCTAAAGCGGCGGCACATTAATGCTTCCTCTCAGACTTTACAGTTTCTTTGAATGTGCATGAGGGTGGACAGAAGACGGCCTTGGTGAGGGTTCATGAGGCGCGTGGGTGCATTTCCTGCCGGCAGTCGCTCTCCCTTGACCAGGCTGTACACAGACCAGGCTCTCAGGAGTGGACACGGCTGGAGCGGAGCGGGTGTGAATGGCTTATTGCTGGGTTTTGGGGCTGCTGCTGACAGATGGGAAAGCTTGCAGACTGCACTGAGCTATATTTAGCCTCGAGTTAACATGTCGATTCAGTGACGCTGGACCAGAGTGCTATAAATATTCCATGACAGGACAGATCTAGAGGCAAATGAAGAGAAGATGGGGAGGAAAAAAAAATATCTGGAAAAACAAGGGAGAGCGAAAGAGAGGGAGGAATGGGTGAGGGAACAGCCTCAATGGACTAATTCATCCGTCAGGCTGTTGCTTTCCTTCCCATTATATGCAAGCACTTCAGCAGTCCTCTGCAGCACAACGAGGCCATTGCCCTGCTTGGTAATTTACAGCCAATCAGGGGCAAATACAAGATGCTGGCAGCTTGTTGAACAAACTACTACACTCACACAAAACTGCTGTTGCCTCATCTGTGATCGCTCTCTGTGGATGACACTCCATTATATAAAAACTAGCATTTAAGGAGGAGAGGCCATACCATGTGAAAACTGAAGGGCTGCCATTGTCCTTATGTCACTGTGACAACAAACAACAATTTCCACTCACCTCCAGCATCATTGGTCCCAGGGCATCTTTGTCGATTACACTTTGGCCTGTTGATGAGACGTCTGCCTTTTGCACTTCCTCTTCATTTGCTGCAGCAGCTTTTTCTGTTAGCATAAAATGTAGGAATAAATTACAAATCTAAACAAGAAATATAATGCAAAATATTCATAAAAGTCATGATGAGTAAAATGAGAACCAACACGGTTTAAGCCCCACATGCTTTGAAGAGGTCACTTGTCGACACAGATTTGAGCAAGAATCCAGCTGGTAACGAGGCAAACGCATTTGGTCCCTTTGTGAAAACATGTGGCTCGACTCCAGCATGGAGTGAAAGGTTGTTGTAAATGAGTGTGTCAAGGCACACGGCCGCTAGGCTGATGACAGCCACGGGATGGATTACACCGTCATGTGCAAAAAAAAAAGAAAAAAAAACTAAGGACATTATGGAATCTAAGTGTAAACAGATCTCGCACTAAACAGAACCAGCTGTTTTAAATAAGTTAAGAAAAACGAGAACTTAAGACTTAAGTGAGGACGTTCACACCACTCTCAACAATGTGCATTAAAGCGGCCACTTTCAATGTAAACATGCGAAGACACTGAAGTTGTTAGATTTTAACAAATGTTTGTGTGTTTAGCCATGTACCCTAACGCACAGATATTTACACTTCTTTTGAAATAAAAAAACACTTTATTAGCTTGTTTGTATTGACACTAGGAAGAGACTCGCTGTGGTCCTTGATCTTCATCTACCTTTAGAGTCACGTTCTCTTCCAAAGCATTATTAATCTTGATGGATCCTAATGGAACTTAAGCTTTACAATATTAATGCAAAAATATTTGGTGAATGATCAAAGATCCTCCTCTAAAAGTTTGCAACACAAGTGTATAGTGAATAGAATGGTTGTGTATTGGCAAGAACCTGGCGATACGATGCGTTTTGTGACCCAGGTATTGCGATATGTATCATGATATGTATCACGATATATCCAAAGACTGTACAGAAAGTATTCTTCACTATTTTTTTAAAGAGTATAACTTAAAAAAAAAACTCTACCTGAATATTAATTTACTGTAATAAAACGGTAAAATAAATTTTAGCAAATGATAACAGCACAAAACACTGCAACTGTATCTTGTATACAAGTTGCTTTTACCCAAGGAAATGTATGGTGCTTTTCTTTAAATAAATAAAGAAATATTTGTTCTAAATGGGAACGATCCGCATTGTATGATTTCCACAATAAAATATTTTTCAGTAGAATAAAATAAAGTGGAAAACAAAAGTAAGACGTTAAAGGGCGCAAATAAATAACTAATTAAATATTGCCATGTCGACATTTTAAATCGATACAATTATCAGAAAACGAAGTATCATGATCAAATCAAGCCAAATTGATTTTCCCCTCACACCTCTTGCAAATAGACCAAAAAGTCAATCAGGTTTGCTCTTACAAGCAAATTTCTACAGTTCTTGATTATTTACATAAAAAACATTTAAATTTTAAAAAATATACAATTATTTCTCAGTTGTCTCAGCTGGACACGTAGGAAATTATTGCAGATAAAAGCTATAGATTTGCAGCAAATCTAAAAATATTCTGAATGCGTGAATTTTGACTTTTCATTTAAATGTGACCCAGAAGGTCCTGGACATACATTACTCAGCTATGCATTTGTCCGTGTGATTGAGTTAATAACACAGCAGAGAGGCCGTATGTTCGGAGCTTCGGGTGTCCTACTTTTAGAGCCAATAATGAGAAAAAGAGTGGGCTCTGAAGGGGGTGGCGATGGTGGGGGGGACACATTTAAAGGGAACACCAGGCCAAGAGCAGGGCTGACCATATGGAGGGAAAAAAAATGTTGCATGTGAACACCATCCTTTCATCATTAGGGGTATACGGATGCACGAGCGCTGACACAAATTGCAGGTTTCCACTGGACTTGTGCAACACCCCACAGAAGGAAATGAATCTTTTGGAGCATTAATGTTGCATGCATCAGTGGGAAGTCTCATAGCCCAGCGGGGGCCCTGACGACCACCGCAGCTGCCACAAGTCTGTGACCCATCAGTTTGTGTCATGATAGCCTTCACCTGCTTTCTGTGTGCCAGGAAATCTGTGGCACCGTGCCATAGATGAAGCAAGGAATTGATCAATTAAAACAGTTGTAAAATATTAAGCAACTGGTAGGTATTTACATAATCTATCATGTTTATATTGCTGCTAACACTACTTAAAATCACATATTTAAAGCATATTTTTATTCCATATTCTGATGCTTAACGAGTGCAATGTAATCTAGTTTTAAAATGTCACCATTGCTTCAAAAAAAGACTAGAAAGAAAGCACTAAAAAGCTCTGATCATTCCTCTTATTTAGCTTTTTATCATCTGTGTGACATCCGTTGGCCATAAAATGCGTAGACGCTCTACACGGTGTTCTGCTTATAATCTGCCGCTTGTGGCAGCAGGAGATCATGCAAAGTCCTGGTGTTTAAAGGTGAAACATTTGGCCTTCTCCACGGCAAATGCAGAGCAACCGCAACCTTCATAACTAAGACGTTGTGGGAAGACATCTGTGTTACAACTATAGCTGTAGTGAAACCATGGATGAATAGAGGAGGAGAGAACGTGATTTTTCTCGTCTCATCTCTTCTTCTCTCACTGTTCTGCACAAACGTTGTCTTTAGAGCTGTCCGGAAACGCAGAGGGGGAAGGGTCAGGCATAAGGGAACATGGAATATGATAGTAATGGCAGAGGATGGGTATACAGTACAGCTCGAGATGGAGTGCGATTTTGCATCACACAGCTCGCTATTACATAACACTTGGCTCTATGAGTCACTACAAACCAGATGACGTCACGTGTCTGATTCACGCACCTCTAGAGGGCCACCTTCTTTTATTTTATTTTGTCAGGCTGCCTCTTTAGATAAATGACCTGAGAAACCGTGGCAACCAACAAAAACGGCTCTGATTCATGACTGAGAGAACAACGCATTGTGTTTTAAATGACTTATCCTAAACTTTGATGTAAAAGCCAACATTCATGCAGAGATAAACAAAGATAAGATGCCAAACTTAAAAATCAGACACAAACAATTATCTAAACGCATAATCTAGAGCATACAACTAACATCTATGAATATTACAAATAAAAGACTGACAAAAATACCACAAATCAGAACATTTGACTTCAGAAAGAATAGCCTGCAACATTTAATAACTTTTTTCCCCACAGAGACAGTGTTTCTCAAGCTTCCTAATAGGATATGCAGCCACTTTTACCTTGCTCTTTTATTTGTCGGATTTGCTTCACAGTTTCCTTCAGGATTGCACATTTGTCTGGCTTGACATTGAAATTGTCGATATCGTTGAAGTTGGCAAAGATCAGCTCTGCTAGCTCCTCGATGTACTTGTTCTCGTGCTCGCGATTGCGCTTCTCGTTGCTCCGCTTGGGACTACAAAGACAGTGGAGACAGAATGCAATTAATAGAGCCGCAACAGCAAGGAAGGTAAACAGACAGAGGTTCGAGTGAATCAAGCTGTATTTCTACTAAAATGAGAGCATAAATGGGCAGTCAGACAGACAGAACTTTAGAGAGCCAAGAAATCAGTTAATTTATTTTTACTGAAGGAACTTCCTTGTCATTTAGGAGTCAATTGAGAAATGAATCAATGATTTATAGACCTACTTTTTTAAGCCAACAAAAGACAAGTATATAATTTAGGAATTCATCAGTTCGTCTGCATACTAGTTATTTTTATTATGTTTTATTCAACATCACTGCACTTAAGATGATAGCAGAGGATTTACAAATACAACATGATTTATAAATATTACATTATTTCACCAACAAGGAAGTAATGGTGGGTACTGTACTCACTTTCTTACTAAAACAACAGGCTAAGTTAACTTAAATTGGGAACTTAAATCTAGATGTAACTCCTGGTACAATTTACAGTGCTTAGCGAGATCCCTTACCTGGGCCCTATGAGGTCAACAGAACATTCTTTGCGTTTTCTTGACTCTGCCCTGGCAGGGTCAGATGAGTTTTCACCAACTCCACTCATCATCAATGCATATCAGCGTCTGAAAACAAACAGAAGAAGACAAAGTTCCTTCACACACGTCACAATGCTTCAAACTAGGAAAGTTGCGATGTAAAAAGCAATTATGCAAAACTGTTCACATGCCCATATAGGTATCTGCATAGAGCAGACGTAAGCCTGCGCTGTAGGGCACAGGTTGATCCACTCCAAGAGAAATGAGTGAAAATGGAGCAGAGATAGAGATTCAATCATTTTTCTCAGATGGTGCAGTTCTCCCCTGAGAGATCGAAATGAGAGCACAGCGCTTTGCCTACAGCGTCACACACCAAGAAGGAACTGTTTTTTGCATGAAGGCGCCTCAGAATAAAGGCAAAGTGGGTTCACAATGACAAGACATATCTGTGTTACTGTTTCTAACGAGTTGTGAATTGCTTCAGTTACCAACAGTAACCACACACTTAAGCTGACAATAAATTATTTATTAGCACAAGTTTTCTTTAAAACATTTTTTTAATGCTCTTTTGAGGTTCAATGACAGAAACTACTCACAAAAAGTTCAGGATATTCAGCTTTGAGAGGAAACTATGTAAAACTGTAGAAATATAATGCAAAAGTGATGCACCATCATAAAATTAGAGCTTTTAGATAGAAGAAATCAATGAGTTTCTCTACTTCAGCCACTCTATTTTAAAACCAAAGCACAACAGTAGTAAACATACCAAAACAAATAGTTCTAATCTCAGTAACTTCACATTTTGGCTGAGCATCAGTTACAACTTGATGACAACATTTAATTTAGTTCACAAAAGCACTTTTTGTCTACTGAGGCATAGAATTCCTCCAGAACAAGAACCTTTTATAAGTCGATAAGCGGTTCAGACACTTGCAATGTTTGCGGTTAATTATCTTGTTTAAAAACAGAATGTTGTATAAAAGCATCAAAAACATTCAACTGTTGCAGTTAAACTGGAAAAAAATACACTCAGGAGTGGCGTATGCATTTGTAAATGTATCCAAAGCAGAGAAGAAAAAAAAAAAGCTTTGAAAAGGTTAGCAAGTGTATGACAGACCTGCAAATATGATACTAAGATGTAAGGGTTGAACATGTTAAAAGAAGAAAGCAGTATGAAGATCGTCTTATATACGCTTTGCAGACAAACAAAACTCACAGGATTTAATTGTGAATTTGCCCTTTCATCACAGAGATTCCAACTTAAAATGGTTGCACCCCACTGATTATAGGAATTCTTCCCCCACTGTAATGGTTAGGTGGAAACAACAAGCCACTAGGCCTACTTGTTGATGCCGATTCAGAATCTTGCTTTGCTTAGATCTAACAGGCTGCAATCATGTATTAGTAAGCTACAGCAAATGTTTTGATGAGTTTCTTTTGTTTTAGACATTTTACAATACTTCCTAGAAAAAAAATGTTTTCAAATAAAGCCAACTTTTTTCCACAATGTAGCATCAAAATTTTCAAAAGTGCAAACAAAAAATACTAATGTACTAGGAGTGCAACAGTAGATTAATCGATTTCTATTCTTACGATCCAACTAGATTGATCTGTCTGAGGTAAGTTGATATTCGAATCAACCTGTACCATTAAAAATGTTTTTAACATTAAATAAATAAAATTGAATTGAAATTGGAAAATACAATTTGAATTGAGACAATAAACACACATGATGGCAGCAAAAAATGATCAAACCATCGTTACAGTCCAATGTCTACACATAGGACACCTGGAATTTAGCAAAGACACGAGACCATGCCGTGTGGTAGAATGTTCTAATAGTATTGCATTATTTTGATGTGGAAAACCAACAGTAGGCTGAACTTAACACTTCCGCTCTCCTAGGCTTGTCTACATAAAAGTGGGGTATTCTGGACCCCACAAGACAGTGCGCTGAACTTTTTTTATTTCCAATGATTGTCAATCTTTACTGGTGTCCAATGACAGACATGAAGTCTTGTCCACCTTTGTCATGGAAGGGCTAACGCCTCATCTGGATCCCATTAGAGAGCACGAGGGTTAAAGAAACTAAACTGTGAATGGATTTGCCATTAATTCTTGCTTACTTGTTTGTTTGTACACATTTAATTTACACTTTGTTAACCCTCAAGAAATACAAGTAATATGGGAACTTCACCTGTACTGTTCAGTACACAAATATTTATCTCTGAGTCTGAGTTTAGTTTGACTAAAGATATCCTGGATAGATTTCAGGACATTGATTCAGATTGAATAGTTAAAAATGAAACAATATCAACTTTGAATTGTATCACCAACCACAATTTAGTATAGAAATCAAATTGTTGTTCTCAAGGTAAAGTTTCTGTACAAAGGTTAAGCTATGATCTCTGATGTCTGTTTTTGCTGAGTATTCATCTCATTCATTCATCCATTTTCCATATCGCTTTATCCCTTTTGGGGTCGCGGGGATGCCGGAGCCTATCCCGGCGGCTAATGGGCGAAGGCAGGGTTTACCCTGGACAGTTCGCCAGTCTGTCGCAGGGCCACATTCGTGCACACAGTCACTCACACATTCATACCTAGGGGCAATTTAGAGTAACCAATTAACCTATGAAGCATGTTTTTGGACGGTGGGAGGAAGCCGGAGTCCCCGGTGAGAACCCACGCATGCAAGGGGAGAACATGCAAACTCCACACAGAAAGGTCCCAGTTGGTGTTTCTGATCCCCCAGCCGGGATTTGAACCGGGGCCTTCTTGCTGTGAGGCAAGAGCGCTAACCACTGCGCCACCGTGCAGCCCTTTTGCTGAGTAAATGATGGTAAACTTTTTTTTTCAGAAACAGTCCCAAAATTGGATATGCCTATTACCATTCAAACTAAGATTTCTGATTCTGATTTCTATTTGATACATTTGTCAAATTTTAAGAGGTTAAAACATCAAAAAAGATGGAGACCGAGTACAGGTATGATTCGGTTTAATGTAGATCTGAGCTTGTCAAACTTGTACTTTATCAAATAAGAGGTTTCTCTGCTCTTGCCCTGAAAGTGACTGCAGGCTGCATTTCATGTCACATTATGAAATACAATGAATTATTGATCAAAGTGCTGTAATGTCTTATTATCAACCACCATCCTCCGAAAATCTGATAGTGCCTAATGGACTTGAGTTTAAATATATAAGATCTAATACATAATAAATTAACACTTGTCTTTCAAAACAAACGGCGACTATGATCAAAATCTATTTCATCCAAGAAAACTGCAGAACAGTTTTTAACATTTCGAGCATAATTTGTTGTGATGCATTCTTGGATACTCTAACCTAAAGGAAAAAAAAGAGGTTTACTGCTTGTTGCTCCCCCATTGCATAAGGAAAGAGCAGAGAACAGCTCAGAGAGGAACTGCATAGCCTGGCAGAAGCAGGCTAATGTAAAAAGAGAGGTAGTGACCATGCAAACTTGAATCTGGCTCCCTCCTACTCTGGAGTGACCTACTTTAGGCTAATGGCAGTGGCTATGCTCAAATGGATGAACTCAAAGCAAATGCGATTGGTCATAGAGGCAAAGGAGACTTTGAAGGGTAAAACATGTTGACAAGTGGCTTTAATACTATTGTTGACCTGTACAATGAATAGATGGACAACGATACACAAACATCAGTGTGCATGTGTCCTTGTGTTTTGCCCTTTAAAAGGCATCGGGATGTCATTATGCTGTGGCACTATGCTGTCCACTGAAAATGACAAGCAACTATATAGCAGAGGCTATCGGCTTTTATTAATAACAGAAACAGGCCATTAAACTCTAATAGCCCAGTGTCACTCTGTGCTCCTATTGGCTCTGCTGGGGCTTTCAAGCATGAGTTACCATGGAGATTTAAGACCTGATTGGTTTGTGGCTTTCCTGCTGGGCCTTTTGTAATTGGTTGCCTCCATCTCCTTGACTTAGCAGTAATAATGGGTCAGCGTACATTGAGACAAATAAGATACTGGACGTACCCGGCACGTCTCAATGACTCCAACACAGACTGCTTGGCTGTTGTGCCATTTCTGTTACCCGAGTGTGGGACAGGGCGGTGATTTAATCCTGAAAGAGTTTCCTTTCCGTTTTAGAAAGCGCTGTTATGTGACAACCAGGAGCAGCAGGTGTCTTGTGTAATCAGTTCTCTCAATCAATATTTCTAATAGACACAACAAATTTATGGTGACTCTTGACTGCAAATCTCAAATCATCACATCAAATTAAAAACCAGAGAAAATGTTCGTACATGGCATCCATTAACAGGAAGTTGTATAGACTTCAACTTCCTGTCAATGCAGCATGACACTTGAGGTAATGCTTTAACATAAACCTCATGTCACCATAAAATAAGAGGCTAAAAACTGGTAAAAATAACAGGTAATATTCAAAATTTTCAAAGTGTACTTCTTCAGCCCACACAAAATTTTTTGAATGTGTATTCAAGATGTGTCAAAGTTCAAATCTGATGTTGCATTGAAATAAGTAAATATTTTTTTAATCTTAAGTTTTGATACCATCTTTTACCCATATTGGCAAGTCTTTTGGCCAATCCTTTGCCAAGTAGCAAGGCATGTTTAGTATTTTTACTACTAGTATTGTAATGTGTTTGTTCCTAGGTGAGAAATGACATAAAGCTAATATGAGCAACTGGTTTCGTCACACCTCCACTTTCCATTCTGCCCTAACATTAGTGATGATGTATTAAACAAGTCTTGGTGACATCTTTCTGTGCAGTTTGTCAATGTGATAAACCTCCAATGATATCATCCTTATTACAATAATACTGAAAATATAATGCTTTTAAGCATTTCCATAAAAGGGGACGTATCCTATGAGCAGTTACTAAAAATCCTAAACTACTTCATTGGTTTAAACTATAACTAATAATTGTAAGTGAGAACACTAGCAACTGGTGTCGGGTTCCTAAAAGTATTATTCTTTGTAGACATCATAGGACTAGAAGTGAATGATAAGATTTGCTCTTAAAGGCTTTGTATCTCTGATGTAATCAACTCACTGCAGCTTAAGGGCAAACGTGTCATAAAAGATTTTGGCAGTTAAGATGATGTGATACACCAGTATTGACAAATACTCGACTACACACAGTGGCATCAAGGAGTTCATGTCCACAGAAAAGATTAATGGAAAGATAAAGATTAGACAGATAAACAATCACATGAACAACATGAAAGTTTGTTAAAAATGTATTTAGGACCCATACAGTCTCAAAGGAGATATTCGTTAAACCTGTAATTGAACCAAAAATTATAAAAAGGTGAAAGTGACTGCACTGAAAGTGCGATCTTTAGTATACCTGTGTGGCATCTCTCAGAGTATTGCAATGTGAGACGAAGATGGGGAAGATACCTCATTATGTACATGAATGATTGGCATATTCTAGACAAGGTCTATTAAATTTACAGCTCGTCAAGCTGCCAGCTCATCTAACTCATTAGTGCAGTAAGAAGAGACATATGGTCCATCAGTCATGACCAGGGGCCTTACTTTAATCATAGGCAGTGGGAAATCAGTGCAGGGCTGATGATAGGGAGATTGTTAAGATTCAAATGAGGAGAAGGGATGCCAAAACCTAAACTTTTCTAAGACATCAGAGAATACAAATGTTTTTCAGATCTCTAGTTTTTTTTTTTATTTATTTTATTTTTTCAAGGTCCAGTGATTATTTGAAGACACATGAGCATGTACAATATCAAGATTGTAAGAGAACTGGACTAAGCCAAAGTCCCATAGACTTCTATTGAGAAATAAACAACTATTGCTCAGTCATTATAGTTGTCAGAATAATAATTTTTTCTCTGATACCTTTTTATGAGCAAGTTCCTGGTAATCCTATTTTTTCATGACATTTTGTTCTTTATTGCAAGTTATTCAAACTATAAATTGATAAATCAGATGCCTCAGTAAAAGCATATATTGCCTGCTAGTCTCCCACCCTGATCATTTGATCGACAGATTCTCCCTAGTCTGCTTTCAGTGGAAGGGGTGTGGACTTCGAACAAGCTTACTTCTGATTGGTGACAGACTCTGTCCAATCAGTCATCTGGCTTTAACATGGCGACGTCCATATCGCAAAAAAAAGGACAACTACATTGGTTTCATTTCACTGAAGTCGGTAGTAAGGCATTTTCTATGGGTGATGTCACACTCCCTCAGTCCAGTTCTCTTATACAGCCAAAAGTTATGACCTTAGAGGCTACTTTCCATTTACTTTTTACGTAAACCCCTTTAAATCTGAGCTATACTGATTTATAAGATTAAATGCCCAGTTGGTCTGATACTAATAGTTAAACCACAAACAGGGTCTCACAATACTGATTTTCAAAAATGCCAGTGCAATGATCAGATCACACGATCTGAAGACAAGCAAAATAAAGAAACTAACTCACTAAAAATTGAGACAATTCCACTTTGACAGTGCAAAGTGGACTTCAGCTAAGGTGACAATAGGTGTGTGTGTTTGTGTACGTGTCATTGCTTATATATTAGGTGTCACAAAAGCAGACTCTCCAGGACTTAACTGGAGCCAACCAGTCTAGCAAGAGAAAAAAATGCAGAGACAACAAAAGGCTGTCGCCGCCTGAGGAGCTGCAGGAAAACATGCTTCCTTCTGTTAAACACAGCTGGTGGAACCTGCAACTGATGTGCAGTATCCGAGTACTCTGAACACATAACTGCAATTAATGCAAACATATTTACATGCTGCAGAAGGACAAAAGAAATTTGCTTTTAATGTATTCCTCATCTAAACTGTATTCCACTGTTTATGTCTAATCTGCAAATTGTACAGATCTTTAAAAAACAAATTTTTAACAAAATACAAGCTTCCCTTTATAAAGTGCAAAATCATTAGACCTAACTTGTAGAGGATACAAAGGATCTTAACAAGTTGCTAAAATAAAGAATTTCTGACATATAGACATACATAGAGGCACCAATTACTGCAGAACAAAGGCAATCAGAGGACAAAACCCCAGGTGCAGGCTGTCCAAAGACATCCCAGAGTGCCACACATGAGATGGATGCAAGGTGCAGACTGGGAAGGAAGAACACCATAACTAACTGGCTGCCTCATCTGATTTTAGAAAAAGTATGAAGGTCTGGACCAGACATATTTTAGTTAGCCTTTTCTGGGAATTTAGATCAGCTGCATAAATGTTTCTCTACACTGCACTGATGGTAGTAATCCATGTACTCTTATCAAATACTTACAAAAAGATTTACTTTACAACAGTCTCTGTCAAAAGACTGAGCACAAAAGAGGGAAGGTTTACAGAAAGAGAATCACAGACTCATCTATTCAAGTCACACTACAATGAGGAGAAAATATACAATGAGATAGGTGGGGGGGTCAGATTTCCAAAAGCTGAGGGCATGTGCCAGTGTGCCAATCCTGTTATCATGTGGGTTAGTTGGGCTCTGATTATAGAGACACACCCTGTGTTTCAGGAGCTTAGGCTATGCTTCCCATGACTACTATTAAAGTACATCCAAACTTACAGGACAAGCGTTTGAAGCATCCTGCACTATAATAATGAAGCTCTAGAAGCTAAAAATGGGTAGAAAACAATGACTCAGAAGTGTATTCTGTCCTCGCATGGCATCTCAGTACAAATGGGCCCAAGAGACCAATAAACAAGCTTCTGAAAAGATGTGACACAGGCCGCTTATTTCCCACAATCTAAAAAGGAAAAACATGACAGAAGGGCCCAAAGGAGGTATTGCAAATTCAAATATTTGTCAGATTGACAGGAGCCCAAAAATTGGCATGCTTGAGCCAAATATTATGCTATTGCATATAAAGGTAACAAGTTTCATCCACATATTATGTAGGTGGGTTCAGCGGTGAAATCTGGCCTTGCTGACAGCTGCTGTCATCTTGAACCAGAAGTGATATCAGGTTTGAGGGTCAAAAGGGGCGGTAGAAGGAGACGGGAGAACGTGATGATGGACGCCAACAGTTTATGGCACTGAGAACCTGAATCTTGAGAGCGTTTAACAACACTTCATCAGCTGTGAACAGTGATCTTTGCCGAAAATGAGGTTTCAGAGACAGAAAGACAGAGACAGCAAGAAGTAGAAGGTTTTGCAATTCATATTTACAGTTTAACTTTCTGACTGTCAATTTAACTACCTAGACATTGTTGATACATAAAATAAACGCTATTCATAAATTCACATTATAAGTTTGAGCACAACACAAAGTCTAGAATTGACTAGCTGTCATCTGAACAAGTTTTATTTGGATTAACCCAAATACTATTTATGAAAATCAAATTCAAAACTGAATTTCTGTTGATTGGGTAAACTGATAAGTGTGTAAACAAGTTCCACTCAAGTTTGTCCACTTTAGAATCACTACAAGGTTATGGTTCTAAAGTGTCAGAGTGCAACCCGGTAACAGGCTCCCCATTTACTGAAAGCTGATCACACTCATCAATCTTTAACACAGGCTGTTATTTCTGAATGTTGCAAGCTGAAAGGCAGAGGAGGCCTTTGGCAGAAAAACACAGACTGCAGATTGTCATATGTTAATAAATTTTAATTACACCTTTTAGTACATTCATCCCTATTTCAATACACCCTCATACACAACTATGCACAAGGTGACAATGAATCTCTACACCCTACCCATCTCTTACGGGAAACCAGCGGTTGGCTAAGAGTGGTTGTCGTGTTCCTTGGGTGTTGGCTCCCTGGGCCTGGTGGCCCTTTCTACAAATGGAGAGGGGGATCCCTAGGATCTCTGACTATGCCATGAACCAGATGATCGCATTACATCTGAGCTCGGGGGTGTTTGATCCGACAGGGCTGACTTCTGTCCTAATCTTTATGGTCCACTCCATGTTATCTACGATATGGTTGAGGACTAGACCTTGGTCAGAACTGGCTTAAGATTTTTTTGTTTCCCGTCTTCGACTTCCCACTCTTAATAGTGGCCTTCTTCAGGGTGGAGGTGTCATTGCCACTACTCTGCACTGGATTTCCTGAGGAGGGCACTGCTGATCTGCCTGGAGTATCATGTGGGCATCTACTGGATGGCCTTGGTATATCCAATGTTATGGAGGAATGCTGAAGACTCCTCAGCAGTGGGTCTCTCATCTTGAGCTGGTGGGGCCTTATACTAGGCCTTGTAGTTGGGTCAGAGTCTTGGCTAGGGCTTGCATTCTACATACTTCTAGGTCCTCCCACTCTCTGGGCTCATTTGGGGAACCCTCCAGTACAATTTCTGGGTGGTTTGTGTGGGGTTGTCTGGGGGTGGATGTCCTTTAGTTGCTGACTGACATCGTTACTGCTCTGTCTGCTAGGGTGCTGTGTGTGGGGATTCTGTGTTCCCAAGTTCCTATCTTAATTGTGCAGTATCATTAGGCATTTTGGCTAAAGGGCACGTGTACACACACCTGATTCTTAAAACCCAAAAACCCAGAAGTCACAGTCCATTGTTTCAGGGACAAAGTTCTCCAAAAAAATGTATTTAGGCTTTTTAGCTTCAACTCAGTGAAACAGAGAACTACTCTTTAAGCTGGGTGCAGCTTGTTTTTTAACAAATGTTGTTGAACATTTGTCTTCAACTAAGGTCTGCCTTTTGTCTCAATAGGCAAAATATAACTTTAGCATTTTTTTTCTTTCCACAGAAAAAGATATACCACTTAATCTTAAGAGATTTGCCTTCATAGATGTTTTTTTGAAAGAAACATATGCCAGGGAACTACAACAACTGGAGGTATTGTGACATAGTTGCTAAAGGTCATTTTTGTAAAAGGTTTTTCTTGAAAATTACTCTACTATAAACATCAAAAAGAAGCAGAGATGTTTAAAGGGGCCCTACCATGATTTTCTTCAGCCTTTCAGAGCAAACTATATCCATATATATGATCATATATTACATTCTGAAAAATAAAACAAATGATTTATAAAATATGAGTCCTTTTTGTGGCCCGTTTTAATATCCGGAAGTAAAACGATTCAATTTCTGAGCCTACGCCTTTCGCTCCTGGTCGGTCCCGCCTATTTCACAACGTCATCCTTTAGCCTACCTCCTCGGCATGAGCAAACTTTGTGAACAAAACCACGTGCGTCCGGTGTCTGCAAAATCTTGTCAGAACGTTTCCCTTTATCAAACTTTTTATTTTACTAATGGATTTTGATGATGTATGAAGGCCAGATTCAACACGGTTTGGTGCCACGGAGAAATCCTGCATGACTGTTACTGGAGACGCTACAGCTACACACGCTAAAAGGCACGTCGGGACAATCACTGTGGATCACGTTAAAAGTTGTTTTATTGAGCATGAATTCCTCCGACCACATTTAATGAGTTTCCGTGTCTCATCGTTGCGGTGTTATGGTTTGTTTTTAAGAGAATTTTGTTGAAACTACAATAGAGTTTTCACAGCAGCAGCACGTGCGCCAGGTAGGAGACACAGAAAAGGCAGTTACACATTTTTCAATGGTGTTCTAATAAACATTCTAACAAGTAAACAGTTGGACCAATTATTTCCTTTTGGATAACATGACAATTAATGCTCTACATTTGTCCGCGGCTCACCGATCACCTCATTTCTACCGTGTTGATATCACGTGACTGTCGGGTACGGTGGCTGTTTTGGTTCAGTTGTTCCGCTCTCAGTTCGTTTCATATTCAGATTGAGGAATCTCAGAGTGAACCAAAGCTTTGGTTCGATTGGAAACAAAGCGAGACCACCTTGAAAAATGGGTCTGAGAGCGGTTCCTGGTACAGGAAGGCAATTCTCCCCTGCCACAGCTCCGCGGAGAGGATGGGGGTGTGTTTGATGTAGTCTGGCGGCGCAGCTTGCAGCACAGACTCTTCCTGGAGAGAGCTGTTGGCATCGATCTTACGTCAGCACGTTTCCACCCGCTCGTTTTCATGGGTATGGGAGGGGCTGCTGCAGACTATGCAGGTTTTTAGAGGATTACTCTTAAATGCATGAACGGATCAAAATGCTGTTTTGGGGTTCTTTATAGTGAGGAATGAACAGCAAAATTGATTTAAAACCTCAAAAAGTAGAATTTTCATGGTAGGGCCCCTTTAAAGTTAGCATACAAACACAAGTCAACATAGAAGCACAGCAGTTCCAGACTGGTATTGAACAGCGAGACAAATCGCTTTTTTTTTAGGTCTTGAATTAAATATGCCCTGATGGACTGGCAAACTGTACAGGGTGTACCTCGCTTTTGTCCTTCAGTAGCTTGGTTACTTACTTACTGCACTGGGCTTAGGAATATATTGTTATAATGTACAGGGGTGAGAATTTATAAGATTTTTTTTTCTTCTTCTCACTCCCTTTGAGACTTTTGTTGTTTCAATGATTTTCTTATTTGTTGCCATACATACTTTTCTTCAATGTTTGAAATAAATGCTTTGAACTAAACTGCCCTGTATGCCTTGAGACACTTTGGGCAATTCAATAGCTGGGTAGACTTGAGCAACCCAGTGGCCAAAAAGGACAGTTTATGAAAGTGAATGGATGGATGAAAAAATAATGAGAACTTAAACTCCTGCAAAGATTGTACCACAGTTGCTACTTTACAACTATGTAAATAATAGAGACATTTCTGGTAACTGTAGTCACTTGTCCACACTTCCAGGAGTGATACTACCTTAAATCACATTTTTTAAAAAAACATTCACTATGTGGCAAAATAATCCACTATTACCAGAAGTACAGGTATTCCTAAAGCAAAGGTCAGTGATGCTCTTTTGTGAATGATGTATGGGTACATGAACCAGTAGAAATGTCCATTTTGATGGGAACATATGATTGGCAAGTATAATTTATTTAATAAAATATATGATTAAAACATTGATCTACAAAATTGTGGAAGTTCTGATTAAACCACAAAAAAAAAAACATTTTTGAAGCAGTTGCTCTATAAAGTTGCAAACATTTAAACACAAGCCAATGGTGTAAATAAAGTAAAAGATGTTTCGGTCTGTCATGAACATTTTTTGGAGAAAAGTTAATAAAAAGTAGTAGTACAGATATGTTTTGTGAGATCCATAAAAGATCTAAACTTTTTATAATTTCAAGGTCTGTTGGTAAAGTTGCATGATGGAATTGTGCGAATAGAGTTTACCGTGGTTATGAGTCTCACCTTGGTTTTAGTCCAGAGAGGCCCTCAGGCCATTGTTGCAAGATGACAATGATAGGAAACTTTCAGACATCCTCCACTTCTCTCTGCTGAAAAAAAATAAAATCAGCATTTGAGATTTGCAGACTATTGTGTAAAACAGCAAAAAATCGACACTTGTAGACAATTATTTTGTCCATAAGTATTTGAGATAACTACCTTGTTAACAGGGACACGGACAAAAACGTCCTCAACCTAAACAAAAAAAGTTTGGAATGAACTAAATTATACAATATTTAAATATTTAATATTTAAACTTGGATGTCTTGTTTGTAAGAAAAGAACACCTACACATAAATGTGAATAAATAAAATCAAGAACACAAAAGGGTTGCCATAAGTACAAGTACTTCTAAAATACAAGATAGAAAATAATCTATAGTGTCATTTTGCTTGAAAATGAAGGCATTTGATCCTTCTCATCAGCTCAAAGGTTAAAAAACATTTCTAACAGAAGAAACTTTTTCAATTAGCAAACATGTCATTTCTTTGTGATAGATGTTGGACTGAGTTTAAAGGGAAAATAAACTGAGATGAGCTGATGCAGTAAATGGCAAATTATTTCTTTCTGGCATGGTAGGACTGCCTGAATTTTGTGACATTTATAGTTTTTTCTGCAAGCTCAAAGCAAGACATTCAGCCTCATCTAAATACAGGAACTATTAGAGATTTTGACCTATACATTTAAACAATTTATTTTTTTTAGAAAACGCAAAAACAAAAAAAAACTGTTCCAAGTGTATGCAATAGACATAAAACTATCGTTCCAACCATTTTAACAATAATGACCTGTTGTATTTCTTACTTAATTTTCTTTCTGCCATAAGCTCAAAATGTTATTTCTCTACAGGATTTTCTTTTCAGAGCTTTAACCATCACATGCTCAGTCTTAGTCCAAACCCTGATCTTTGGACTAGATGAAACAAAAAAGAAAAATCAGAATGAATTTAAATGAGTCTTACTAAAAACCCCATGTGTAAAAGTATACTTGAAATCATTAAAATAAAGATTTCACAGCATAAATTTTCTTTTAAATATTTGCCTCTAAATAAATATGTTTTTAAAACATTAATTAATACATTATATACAAACGGTGCAGAGCACATATTCATCAAGTCATTTCACCTGAGTGTAGGACTCAGATTTTCCCAGAACACATTGTTTAAACATCTGTTGATATTTAGCAGGGGTTGGTAAGTCTAGCTTCAGATTTCAGATTAAGTGCAAATTAAAAACAAGATTTATTTTTTAACTGAATAAAATAATTCATTGAAAAAGTAAAAACACGTGAATGCTTAATGACATGCAACATTACTTTCAGGTTAACACTTAAGATGGTACATGAGGTTGAGAGTGGAACATTCAGGTAATTTGTAGTTCTATAGATTGAAGCAGCGTAATCATGAGATATGGGCTCACATTGTTGAGCCTGAAGCTCAACTTTGGGAGTAGTTAGAATTAAAACAATTACCACCGGTATGGGCTCCATCTGGGAGCAAGAACTTTGACACCAAGGTTGAAATAACAATACTAATGAGCTAGCTAATCAGGTTCACATGAAAAAGGACAAGGGGTACATGGTTCATGTGCTAAAAATTGACCATATTGATGAGGTCACAAAGGGGCTAAGCACCAATGGACCCCTCACTGTGTGCCTTTAAAATGGCCCACTAATGGTTGTCAATTGAATAAGAAACTAGACGGATGTCGACACTAATGAAAACACCCTGTCTTTTTGGGTCCACTTGCACTGAGATTTACTCAAGATCCTCTGCCATAGTTGGGATCCATAAACCTTAAGTAATGAGGAGGTTAAAAAAAAAGGGTGCAACTGGTAAATTCAAGCATTTGGAGAATGCCATAAACCAGCAAAAACTGCTTAACATCTTAGTATATCCTAAATTATAAAGATTCAATTTTAAGATATATTAAACTGGTATTGGTTAAGAGTCAAATGTTAAAAAGTTAGTAGTTTTGTTTAAAAGATTTAAGTCTTTAAGCGATAGACAGAAGAAGTTAACACATGGCAACATTTTGGAGCAAAGAGCAAAGATGTTTACATGTTTCTATGCCTGTAATGACTTTTGGTAAAAGCTGCCTGTCCAAAGAATAAAGTCTCAAAAGTTCAAACTAAGGTAAGACATTTTTTATATATATTGTATACCGGTATACATTTTTTTCTTGCTTCAAACCACTCGTCACCTCATTTAACTGGCCTTTAAATTCTTAGTAGTTCACAGTAACGTTAATTTGTAAAAATACCCAAACAGCAAAGATTTATATTAAAGCAGATCAAATGTGGCTATTCTGAAATTCTATGTAAAAACAGAAAACAATGACAACATTTGAATGTTTTTACTTAAAATGATCATTTTTGTAAATGCCATTTATTCTCTTCTTGTGCTTAAAGTTTTAGGAAAACCAAAAAGCAAATTGGCTTCCAATATTTTTCTCTCTGCTTATAGTAGTCTTTGACCTGAATTAGCATGTCAGCCTTCCTGGAAATGGCTCTTTTCAGTCTACGAAACAGCAAGGGCTAATTTATTACAACAGGACAATATTTAGCTTAAAAGGCTTACAACATCTAAAATAAGATATTCATGAAATACTCATATTGCATGATCGCTCAAAGAGTTGATTTAAACGCCAATCAATGTGTTTACATTTCTGTACGTGGAAATTTCCCAAGGCAAGATAGTAAGCATCACTGTGCCAATGAGTACCCAGTGTGTTCAGTGTATTACCCTGTGTGACCAGACATGCTTTTATTACTACTTTCGGCTTTATTTACTCAACTACTGCGTTTTTTATTATGCAGATGTTATGCTTTTTTATCCTTAACATCCAATAGTTGTATCTAAATTTACCAACTGTGCATTATAAATGGAATTATTAATTACTCAGTTTTATCTGTCACACTGACCATCAATTCTCTTCTGTTCTTTATCTTTACTTCATTTGGGATTTGTATTTTTCTTAAAAGATGAAATCATCCAATCAGTTGTTAAATTTAATCTTAAGGTGATCATGATTAAATCATGATAGACATCAATTTATCTGTTCACTTTATATATGTGCATAAAGACAGCTAGCTATTTCATAGCAATACATATTCTTATAATAAAATAATTGTTTCCAACTCCTGGTTATTTCTAGATAAAACCTCACTATGCCACAAATATGATGTAAAAACAACTCTTTTCTTAAAACACAAATTTGTTTGAGCTCATGCCTGATTTTCAATTTGCTTACAATGGTCATAAAGTTCTGTAACAAGTACTATTTGCTGTCTTACAGTCTTTAACTCACATCAAAAGCTTGGCCTGTCACTGCAAACAATGAGGAGCATTTTTCTTTTTCTCAATTGTGATACCCACAACACACATGCCAGGGGCTATTGGCAGGAATTTGTAAACTTATGCAAAGAGTTTGGATGTGCTCTCAAGAAAGATCAAATTCTGTTTTAATAGAGTGTTAAAATGCAGTTCACATTCATTAATACTATAAAATATTGTAGTTTAAATGCCTGACATCTATGGCTTTAACATTTGAAAGTCTGTCATATGACACAAAATTGTGTGCAGCATGTAAAATGCAGCAAAAAATTTCTGATGCACATTCAGTGCATTCCAAATTATCATGCAAGTTGTATTTAAGTCTCGAAAAGATAAAATTATTTGTATAATATAGGATGATATTGAGTCTCTGGGCTTTTAGGATCAATGAAATCAATCTCAGACACCTGTGATAATTATTTTTGCCAGGTGAGTTCAATTAAAGAAAAAACTACTCAGGACGGAAGTTCCACATTATTAAGCAGACACACATTTTCAATCAATATGGGAAAGAAAAAAGTTATCTGTTGCTGAAAAGTGTAAAATTGTTGAATGCCTAGGACAAGGTATGACAACTTTGGCTTTTTCACGAAAAATTAACCGTGACAGTGGTATTAAGAGATTTGTGGCTGATTCAGAACACCCAAGCAGATAAAGGTGGAATGAGGAAGGTTTCTTTCAGACAAATATATCAGATTAAGAGAGCAGCTGCTGAAATACCAAAACCAATGTCTCTGGAGTCCCACCAACATCAAGGTGTTGGATACTCCAGAGCAGGGGTACCCACACTTTTTCGTCATGCTAGCTACTTTTGAGATGACAAGCTCAGACGCACAGAAAGACAGTGAAATTCTCCTATTTATGGGCTTAAATACACAGACTTGTTATAAAAAGCAATTTTTTTCATGAATTACAAAATTATTTTGAATGAAATAGATAAATTTAAGAGAATCTTTCTGATTACAACATGTTAAAAGTTTCACTGTCGTTTTTAACAGTTTGTTAACAGTTTGTTGTGTTTTCCTAGTTGTCATACAGCACTGACAACCAAAGTCGTTGCATGTATATTGTGTTTTGACTCTTTTTTTACTGACTGACCTCGGCCGGTCATGGTTAGGAGACTTAATGTTAACGTTCTGAAGGTGAGGAGCAAGGAAATTTTCTTGCCTTATTCTTTTTGAGACAAGTATTTAATATTCACGGCAGAATTGAGCAGTTATTCCAAGGAGCTAAAGCTCTGGAAAGAAGGTGGGGATCCCCAGCGCCCGCACAGGCTTTGTAATGGGCCTTGCGTGAACAGCAGCGACACAGCGCACACTCCGCAGACCCCCGTTCTGCAGGCAGGGCTCAAGAAATGCATGCTTCTGGACAACACTGCTGCCTCAGAAGGCTCTGATCCCTCGTTCAGGACTGCAGACCTGGCAGCAGATGCTGTAGTGGGACGGCTGGGTCAGTGTTTTCATCAATAAAAGCTGAAGCAGGCCGGAGTAGCCCTCCGCGGGGACCTGGCGCGCAAAGGCTCTTCGATGTAAGGCACTGCTGACCTGCAGACCGTACTCAGTGTAGTTAAACCTGCATGTGTGCAGTGACGTATGGATCAGATGATGTATGGTTGACCATTGACCACGTCAATCAAGTGACGTATTCATGGCGAGGACGGTGATTAGCTAAGAGTATTTTTCAAAAATATATTTTTATTTTTTGTTTACTCATTTTTGATGGGCCGCAATCTAACAACACACCCGCCGATCGCAACCAACGTAATGGACATCCCTTCCCCAGAGGCTTGCAGTTATACTCAAACCTTCTACTCAGCCCCCACTAAACAACACTCATCAGCAGAAACGGCTGCAGTGGGCCCAGACATTCAAGAAGACTCATTTTCAAACCGTCTTGTTTACTGATGAGTGCCATGCAACCCTGGATGGTCCAGATGGATAGAGTAGTGGGTGGCTGGTGGATGTCCAGCATGTACTAATAAGGCTGCAATGTCAGCAAGGAGGTGGCGGAGTTGCAGGCCGGAATCATGAGGAGAGAGCTGGTTGGCCCCTTTATGGTCTCTGAAGGTGTGAAAATGACCTCTGAAAAGTAAGTGGAGTTTCTGGCTGACCACTTCCATTGAACAAAAACAAGACCTGTGCTTTCAGTAACTAAATCATCTTCATGCATAACAATGGACCATCTTCTGCAAGGAATACTTGTGCATCATTGGCTGCTAGGAACCTAAAAGGAGATAAACTGATGGTGTGGCCGCCATCCTCCCTTGACCTCAACCCTATTGAGAACCTTTTGAGCATTCTCAAGCAAAATATCTCTAAGGGAGGGGAGGCAGTTCACATCCAAACAGTAGCTCCTGAAGGCTATCCTGACATCTTGTAAAGAAATTCACGCAGAAACTTTACAAAAACTCAGTTCAAGTGCAATGGATGAAAGAATTGTAAAGCTGCTACAAAATAAGACATCCCATGTTCAGATGTAACTTGATCTTTTGAATGGAATAGCTTTTCATTCCAGTGAATCTGACCTCCCAATACAGCAAATTCAACAAATGACCATTTCAGGTCTTTAAAATATTTAATATATACTATAATGGTTAGTGACTTGAAAATTATCCTGTTATCCTGTCATCCTATTAGAAAAATATTTGCAAAATAATTTGGAACGCACTGTAAATGCATTAATTTACCCCCATAAAAAAGGCTCTGGTGCCCCATAAAAGCACTGTGGATACGGTAGTTGCTGTGGAGAGTGCAATTTGAAGCGCTCAGCTGAGACTGTTGTCCCACTTTTACCTGGGTTTAAATAAAGATGTAAAATGCTGGATGGACTTTTGAGTGTCATAAAGCTGAAACACAAAACAACAACAGCCGTTCAGTCCAAGTCTTCTGTCAGCTGTCTTTTTTTTTTTTATCTGTCTTTTTTTTATGTTAATGCCTTTAAGGTGTGCCCTCCTTTGACAGACGCCCTTTGATTTATGCCACTTTGGTGCAATATACACTTGTGTGTGGAAAAGGTAATCGCTAGGCTTGCCAAGTGACTTAAAACGTCTTGCTCAAGTAACAACAGACAGCTCCTTAATCTGATCTCAACAGTACGCAAATATGCAAGTGCAATCGCAAGACTGGTAAGTTGTGTTGTAAAAGATGAGTCATAAAGGCAAGTAAAAGCATATATACATATTCAGAAAGAACCACAGAGAGGAAAAATTTGTACAGCTGAACATATAATGTTTGAAGAAGCTTTGCAACACATTTAACAAGTGTACATGTTCGCCGTTTGATAAAGTTCTTTTTTTTAATTCATTATCTTTATTGGGTGCAATATTTCACAATAAAGTAACTTCCTTTTGACACCAGTCAGTGCAGTAAATGAACGTACATAAAATAAAGAAGTGAAGGGAAAACAACTGCATCATCAAACAAAAGCTGAGAAGATGATAGTCTTATGGTAAATACACAAGTAGGACAAATCTGTGAAATGCCACTTGATGCATGTAGAATAAGAGAAATGAAACTAAATGGGAGGGGCTGTGAAGGTTTTTTTGCTAAACTGAAACTAAAGTGCATGCATGGTAATGTTTGGAGCTCATTTATGGTGTTAGCTTAAACCTCAGCATTACCTGATTAAGACTGTTACTGCTCTGACAGGAGGACAGATAATTGGTCAAGACATAGCAAAGGGCCAACTGAAGAACCATCTTCTCTTTACTTTACACTTAATAACTATATTTTAGTGAACAATTACAGCTAAACTGATTGATTGTTGTTTGTTGGGCTAAAGCTATCGTCTGTCCATCTAGACATGTGTTAAAGGTTCTTTTGATGAAGTAAATGATAAAACATTTAAATAAAAACACACCTGTGGTCTGTCTTTACAACACATATGACGTGATACCACTGCAGGGTTTCGTAGCTTTTCCAGAACTGGTTAGCATCCTTCTGTTCTCTGCAGTCATCTCTCAGTCTGGATGCAAGACACAGAGACAGAAAGCCTGCATGCAGCCAAGACTGTTTTCATTTAATTTGTTTGCTCGTATATATGCAATTATTAATAATGCAGATGGTGTTCTGACCTGGAAAAGTGATCCTGGACATTGTAAGATTTGACTTAAACAGAAATATCCACTCCTGCAAAATTGTTAAGACCCATTTCTGTGGAAATTGTGTTTTTAACATGTTCCTGTGGCATTTTTCTCATGATATAGGATATATATAAAGAAAATTAAGCAGAAAAATGTAATCCTGAGTATTTCCTTCAGTCAAATTGTTGTATCGCAGAAATGCAGCTGGGAAAAGCTTGTAAGTATGTCAGACGGCACTATGGCCAATCACAAGCTCTCTGTTCCCTCCATTCCGATGCATCCACTTGTAGACAAATAGATCCATGTACGTCTTTGTTTTCCTCATTTGCGCTTGAATCTGACTCTAAACTGTATGGCTGTAACATAAATAATTAAAAGACAACTGGATACACTTTAAAAAAGGATAAAAGGAGATTGGAGCAGGACTTAAACAAATTTAGGCTTTGTCAAAAAGGCCAAGTTGGATAAATAATGAAAACATATTTTTTTCAAAGTTACAAGTAAGCCACTGTCATAATGCAAATATAATAGAGTTATATTAACTCTCATATTCAGCATGTTGTAATGGATTAAAACTGTATGATGACACCTGAAATTAATCCTTTCTCTCCTGCTATGACTTCTATTAAAAGCCCCAATTTAAAAAGCCTGTTCTCAGCATCACTGCAACTCTTTTTTTCCTCTGCTGTGCTGTGTGAAGTGCGTTATCACACAAGTGTATTTATTCCCACCTCTGTTAGCCTTCTGTACCATCTTGCTGGGTAGTAACAGAAACAAAATAAGTACCATGGGAATGCACGAGCAGAAAGGGAGAAACCCCGTTCATCACAATGGGGCTGCTGTCAGTCAACTGAGTCAGCTTCAAGTGTGAAACTACAGTGATTTTGTGTTATAATATTTCTCTTTGATATCTGTGAATCACTTAAAAGAAGCAGGGGCGGTTTAGCAATAATTTTCCCTTCCCTGATACAGTACAGCCTGCGTGTGGTAACAGCTAATGTCAGTAAAAGTAGTCACTCTGTAGTAAAAGGATCAGCCCAACATTATGATCATGTGGAGGTATTTGGAAAACAGTGCTTGTAAAGCAGCAGAGATTCAATTTTCAGATTAAAAGCCAACCCGGAAGTAGTGCTGACCCAATACAATCACGAGATCGGATATCGGGGCCAATTACATGGTGGATAACTCGATCGCTGTTGGAGTTTTTCCCCCGATCAGTATCGGATAGTTGATGTATTCTTATTATAATCAGTGCTTTATATTTCAATCTAATTATTCTGGATAATTACTCCACTAAATGTCAGCATGTCAAGAACAGATTACAAAATGTTGTTGCCGTAAATAAAACCCAGCAGAATTCCGCAGCAGTTTAAACCGGAGGCCAACATAAACAAACATAAACAAGCTAGCGATGTGGTCACAGATTCAGACTTCCAGGATCAATAACGATTAAAAAAAAATAAAATAAATAAAAAGTGCAACATGGGACTTTAAAAGCACTTTACTTGTTTATTAAAGCTACTTAACTGAAGTGTTCTATTAAAGATTTTAATGATAAAAGAAGGTTAATGAAATATAAATAAAGGTCAAATCTGTATATTCAATTTGCTCATGTTTTAAATGTGTTACAAAAGTATCGGATCGGAACTCATAATCGGCAGATCCACAAAATCCAATGACTCGAAATCGGATCGGGGCCAAAAAAACCTGATTGGGACATCTTTCAGGTGACATCAGAGATTATCAGCCCATTGAGTAAAAACACCATTTATTCAACCCTTCACATAAAAAAAAAACTGGTCCTTCACTATTATACGGTTCACATCTTGCAGATTTTTCTTTAGTGCAATTTTAAAAAAGATTTCAATGAAACATTGTGTTATCTGCCCTGATTGGCAGTAGATCTCTGTCTATCAGTGTCTTCCATGTCGTGTTTTCTTCACAGTGCAGAATGTATTCAGCTTGCAAATTTCACATAAACGTTACATTGCTAGTACATATTTGGTTTCATTACATAATAGTGGACTTATTTATTCCAAAGGTTTGAACTCTGACAGTGTTTAAGCAGGAGAGAAGAGTGGGAAAATGTTCATTTTTGACTTGGAAAACTATATAAAGTGTGTTGTGAGTGGTTTAAAGCCTGTAAAGATCTATATTAGTTGTAATAAAATAAGATAAATACTTTGCAGATGTTGTCTATTGTGGATTATTTTAAGAACACAACACCCGAGATACGAGGAAACACTATACAGCAATCAATCAGCCAGGAAGGAGATTTTCCAAGTATTTGGCCATAAACAGCAACTGGCTAAGTAGTATCACTTGCTTCTGTTTTTAAAAATCTTTTAGCTTAATGTGTACACATATATATGTTAATTATCAGTGTCATTTATGGAAGCTAACATCAAGTCTTGCACATTTTTAGGTGTTGTTGGAAACTTTGCTAACTTGACATGAAGCTCATGTGGCTCTTGCTGTTTTCTCGTAAAGAAGTCATTGCTACCGCCAGCCACCTCACGTCTCCTGCACACTTGAAATAGAGACTGTGAAGTTCAGAATGTGAACCAATCTTCACTATCTTCACACAGCAGAACAACCCGGCTGAAGTCAGGTCAGATCCATTTCCAGTCGGGGCTGAAACAGACACGCTGTCGGCACGTGCAATGCACGTCTCTGGCCGATTCCACTCTGAGCTGATACATGAACAGTTATGTTTAAAGTTAACTGAAAAACACAGAGAGTCTAAATGCACCACAGAAATTGCACTGAGTCTAAACTCACATAGGAAGAAATACCATGATACAAATTTAACTTTTTCATAACAAAAGCAATAAAAATACATTCTCATATATAAAGTAGCAGTGCAATATAAAGAAAGGAGTAGTATCAACACTATCCAGTGGTATCTGCCTTTAAGCTCCTTGCAATAGTATTAGTGTGGAAAGAAGCCACAGTCTCACTCTGGACAATTCATAGTGACCAGTCAGGCGTAAATGTCCCGCCCATGTGGCCCATTCTTAGTGCACTACCCAATGGGAGGGGGTTCTCTGATGCCAAAATAGCTGAAATGACAGAGATTGTAGTATATTTATGACTGATATTTCATCAATACTATAGAAAATATAGACACTATTCATCTGTTCTGCAATGAACAGTTTGCAAAGCCTGAGATCTGCTAGGATTATCTAAGAAAAGAGTGAAGAGGAGCAAAGCTACAGGTGAGCCAGAGTGAGAGTGGAGACTCCAAAACTTGAACAGACTGACTGTGTTGGTGGAAAAATTCTCATTATTTTTCTTTCAATTCACCTGTGCCTTTGATGTACTCAAACAACCAGACGCATGAATGAAATCACTTTTTCCATTTATTAAAAACATTTTAATAAACATTTTAATGTAATCAAGTGGACAGTAGGAGTTGAATGGCATCAAAATGCCCTTATATATATATAATATATATATATATATATATATATATATATATATATATATATATATATATATAGCATGTATTTATTCTAAAAGTGTCAGACGTCCAATAATTATTCCACAAAAAATTTCTAGTTAAAACTATCAAAATGACTGAAATAAAAGATTTTCAAAAAATGTTTAGAATTTAACATATTTAAAGAAATTGCAGACATGTTCTTCAGAGGCACAGCTTGTCTCTGAAACATGGCTTCTTACTTTTGTCTAGAACAGCATATTTCAAGCTAAAGCCTCCCTACAGTTATGGTGAATTTCAAGAATTTAAAATTGAGTGCCTAAATAACACTTAAAAAAGAAAACTACTAGAGCCTTGGAATAGAAGGCAACTTGCTTTCAAAAAGAATTGATGTTAATTGAAAACTTTGAAATAAATGTTTCTTCCATATAAATGTTAATGATCCAGTATGCCAAAAGTCTGAGTCACTCACTTTTTTAAAAGTTTGTAACTTAACACTCTACTCAACTTTCTCAAGTTACTACCAGAGCTCCAAAACTACTTTATGTATTGTAAGGGAACATTTACAGTAACAGCATCATTTTATTTCCAAATAATAATTGTATCTAGTTTATTATTTAATCAGTTTATTTTTAAATTTGCTGACTTTTAACTAAAAAGTACCATTTATAACATTTAACATGTAGCATATATAGAAAAAAGGAAACGAGAATCCCTTTCAAATTTCAGCGAGGGTGACGTATGGAAAACTACACTTGAGGCCACGAAGGGAAACTGCTCATTCAGCAGAAAGGCAGAAACAAATAGGAAGAGTCCAAAGTAAAACTTGAAATGTGATACGAGGGTGAAAAACGATGCTTCTCTGTGTACGTAATGCCATGCAATCATGGTCCAGCCTGCTTAGGAATGTGTACATAAACCCCTTTAAACAAGATGGCACTTCTGTTTTTTTTCTCAGGGAAGATTCCTGCACTGCCCGTCCCACTGAGGCAGACAGCTTGCTCAATCAAAGTTTGTGCTCCCTCCTTCTCAGCCAAGGATTCCACCCTGAGCAGTTGGGAGAGGGCCAGATACACGCTGGCAACCCTGTGCCATAAACTAAGGCAGAGGGAAAGGCATTTCATCCACACGCAAATTAAGATCCCATTCCCCCAATGTTTAACTAGAACCATATTCTCATACAGCTTTGTTGCTTTATTGAGAGTTTCTATTAGGGATGTCCCGATCCGATCACATGATCGAAGACTCGATCGAAATCGGGCTCCAGATATTTCATTTATTCTTATTATGATCAACGCTTTATATTTCAAGCTTATTATTCCGGATAAATACTCCACTAGAAGCCTGCATGTCATGACCAGATCACAAAATGTTATTCCCGGAAAACGTAGCAGAAAACGGCAACAGTTCAAGCAGAAGACTAATGTAAACAGTTCAATAAAGCTAGCTAGCCGATCATGGATTCAGACTTCCGGGACCAATAACTCTTTTGAAAACGCTTTAAACTGACCGTTAGTGTCTCTAAACAACAACTTCTAAAGGAATTTCAACAGAAAAAGACAGTTTTGTTTCTTTTTAATGTTAAGCTCTTCGTGCTGCAGACAGATGGCTAAACAGCAGCTGCTAACTGCTACATGCTAGCGCCATGATTTAAATCTTTGGGACCCAAGCTGTCCCTTGATATGCCCGTTTTATTTATCTGAATGAGAAATAAAAGTGAAGAAAATTAACTACTCTGATAATAAAACCGAAAATGTGAGGTCTTAAGAACTTATAAAGAAGCACATAATCTTAAAAAACAAACAAACAATAAACTAATAAATGAATGAATAGAGATGAACAGATAATCAACATAATTCAAAAAAACAGTCATTTAGTTTTAAGAGATTTAAAGAGGACAGGAATCCCATTTGGTCAAAATGTTCAATAGCTCTAAAGATAAAGATAAAGTCACGAAACTTAATCACATGACTAATCACCACTTACATAACAAGAAAATATTTTTTTTTCTAGTTTATATTTGCTTTATTTTTTACTTAAAGGCTACTAAGAAGCTATCTCTTTAGAATGTTATCTATAAAGTTTTATAATTAAGGAAAAACAAACTAATAAATTAATTAATTAAGTTTAATAATGTTATAAATAGTTTAATGAATTTGTTCTATCAAATTTATTATACAATTAATATCAAGAATAATCGGGACTGGGTATCAGCAAATCCACAAAATCCAATCACTCTGAATCGGATCGGGGCCAAAAAAAAACCTGATCGGGACATCCCTAGTATCTATTTCACTTTAGGATTCAGGACCATATTTGTTACAATATACAAACTTTTAATGACTATGTTTTTACTTGGTTAAGAGGGAAAAATCCCCATTTTTCTAACTAAGATGTCCCTCAATTATAAAAGTAATAATTAGTCATTAATATCAAGTTCAAAATAAGAGCAGAAGCACCCTTCAATTGCCCAAAGACCTCTACAACCTCTTCTGTTCAGAACAACCTGGTTTTACTAATACTAATAGATACATCATGCATTATATTCTTGCACTCATTGATCTGTATGATTGTTTCTGTGGCTGACATATAATATATGGCTGTGTTGACAACATATAATATTGTGTTGAATGTTTAAGATTCTTGAAGAGCCGTTCTGAGGCTCTATCCGAGGTCTGGGATGTGTGTGAACTGACTGTGTATGCTTTTTTTAAAAAGACATAAATAAATAATAAATAATGAATAAATCATCAGATCATTCAGGAGACATCAAATCTATCAAGTGAGATTCCTTTCTCAGGAAAAATGTTTTCAGCAGATTTCTTGTGTAAGAATTTGGGTATAATGATTGAATTTTCCTTTGTCTAGCAAACCCATGCTGTACATTACAGTTAAACTTCAATGGTCACTCTGCAAACTAATGTGTGAGAGGCATAGCAAGTTAAATGACAGCTGATTAAAAAAAAAAAGTTAATTATTTATTTATAATATGTATTCTATTCACACGAATATAAAACATTTTCCTCAGCAAATGTTCCTTTAACGTTGGTGGATATTGGGGTATAATGGATCACAAAACTGACGGTTCAGATCATTTTTTTGGATCATTTTTTGGATCAGTAAAAAGTAAAAAAAAAAAAAAGAAGAAAAACAGCAAAAAACAACAAGATAAAAGCTGCATTTTTGCAATAACATAATTTAAAAATAAAATAAATTATCAACATTAAAAAAATATTTCAAAAACTTCTAAAAGACCTAATGAAAAATATATTTTTGGCGTTTTTACATGTTCTTGTAGCATTTTTTTTTTCACAATGGAGTATATCTTATAATTTTTTAAAAGATTAAAACTGTGTCTCTGAGTATTTTTTGATTCAAATCATGATGGATCAGGAGCATATGAAAACAGAGGTTTGAAAAAGCTCAAGTTTGTTACGCAGAAACTGCCATGGGTGGGCAAAAGTCTCCTTCTCTGCTACAATTCTAAAGCTCCTGAAGTTCTGCAGAAAATGTCTTCAAGTTTTGGCTAAAAATTGCATAACCATAATTAAAAGACTACTGGGAACCATTTTACAATAGCCAAAAACATAGCTGGAGTGGACTTTAGGAGAACCTTTCCAATCACCAATTAAACACAAATCGTATTTTTCAGAAGCACTTGCATATATCAACTCAATTTATTTTATTAGACATAATAAACTAAATATGTTTAACTAACAGATTAACATATCATATCAGCCTGGACAGGTTAAAGGTGAACATTGTTTATAGCACGTTTGGGCTTGGTATTACCGGTAAAATAAAAGAGTAGTAATAACACAGCAGTCAAGTTCAGCTATTTACCTATTAGACAGCAAACTTGAACCATTTTGAAAATCAAACAGCATCACTTTCAGTTCAAGGGAGAAGCCCTTTTCGGGCACAGACAGATGGGGCTGGCTGATTTGAGGTCAGCTAATAACACAGAAAGATAACAAGTCTTGGAGCAGAGACCGAGTTAATCATAGCCACTTCTCCTTTTCCATGTCAAAGCTCTCTCGGCTCTCCATCAACCATCTCTTCCTCGCTTAAGACATTTCTCTTCTGCTGATTCACCCTCCTCTCCCTCTCTCTGAGCAGTAAAAGCCTGGCCATTACCCCACAGCTCATCCCTCACGCCCACCCAAGACCTGTCACACTGCTGTTTCCATGACGACACAAACGCAAAGAAGCTGGGTGAGATGCCCAGCGAAACAAGCCAAACAGAAAAAAAGGGGGGAAGGGTGCATCATGTCAACAATACACTGTAGATCTTATATCACCTTTGATGGACAGATAAGACAGACAGTGTGTTCTAGCACAGAAGGCAAATGCTGTGTGTGCTTGCTCTTCCATGGATTACACTGCAGACTTTGATGAGGTTGTTTTAAGTGAGATCATAGAATGTTTATGTTCTACACTCACGATTGTCGTAACTATAAAAATGTGCTTGTTAAAGACAGCGGCAAAAGCTTCGATTCACAGGCTGACTATTAAAAAATAAAACAGTACAACATTTTTTCCAATGTATAAAATTAAGCCAACTTGATACTAAGTGAATATATCTTAAAAAGTGTTAGACATGCAATATCAAAGTAGTTTGAAAGTTAATTTTGGACTTAAACTGTAAGCCATGATTTAAAAAACTATGAGTATGTTTCATTATTAATTTTCAACCATTTAAATCATGTATATTTTAGATTTATTGCATTTATGTCTCACAGTGGGTAAATTTAAAGCCACAAAACAAAAGCTTTTTTATTTGCATAGATACTTCTAACATTATTAGTGCTTAGAGCAAACAAACATTTGACACAGCCACAAGATGACGTAAGATAATTGGGTTTAGATGCTGTCGAAGTCATTTCATTTGTAAAGAGCAATCTATGATTTTTTTTGTTTGGATTGATTTTAAATATCTTTTTTAATATCTTTTTAATTTCTATCTTAAAGACCCACTCTGATGAAAATAGTGTTTTTAACATGTTCCTGTAGCATTTTCTGATGATCCAGTAAGGAAAATTAGGCTTAAAATAACACTTCTGAATATTTGCTTATTCAAATCACTGTAAATCAGGATGAGAAGCACAAGTGCAGTATCTAAAGTTTTAGGTGTGACGTAGAGGCTACTACGGCAAGCCACAAGCTCCCTGTTCCACACTTTTCTGATGTATCCACTTGTAGACAAATCTATGTACATCTTTGTTTTCCTAATCCGAGCTGGCCCAATATTGTTCGCCATTAGTTGGAGTCATAGGTTGGGGTTGTGAAGCGCTATAAGCTATGAGGAAAGAATGTAAACAAATGGATGTCGGGAAGTAGGGGCAGGTTTCGTCCACCCCAGCGATCTCGCCCACAACTCAGAGGTGAATTTCTGAAGAACTATTGCCGCTCTGCAGAAACTATGTCCTTGAAAATTACAGATTTTTTTTTTATTTTGGCTAAAAATGGGATAATTATAATTAAAGGGCCACTGGGAACGCTTTCAAAATAGATCAAAAGATAAATGGAGTGGGTCTTTAACTGAGAATTGTTTACAGTTGACTGAGAAAGTAAATGATCCACCAATTCATTATACAAGTGTAGAGACATTTGCATGGCAAATAACCAATTGAGTCTATGCATTATCGAGAATAAGGTTTCAAAATGTGGTAGGAGGAGCGTATTAGCTTAAATTTTATAAGACGTGAAGAGATAGATTGGCTTATTTATACTCATATTACAATCTTTAGAAATTACTAGCTAAAATGCCTTTTAAGTAAAGAGAATTATGTTATAAAGTAACAAAAACTTGATAGCATAATATTGCTTTCATGCTTTGTCTAACACTAAATAATAAAAATTAAATATTTAGTCTAGTCAGAGTGCCTTGCTTGGGTTTGCATTGAAAAAATACATCTTTAAACAACAATTATGCTTAGAAAATTACAGATTGATTTCATATTTATGCTGTGGTAATACACAAGCTTGAAAATCTCCAACAGAACACGGGTCAAACGATTATTGTGACACTCCTCTGACGCAAACAAAGCAGCATATCACAGGACAAAAGTCAGCGCACGCAGGATGACCACTTTGCTGTCAAGTGTGCATGAAATGATATTTCTTTGGTTAACAAGGAAGTAATCATCCCTTGTTGTATCAGGAAGTTATTAAACAGCTAAAGAAAATGATACGGGTGACAGAGGCAGTTCCGAGAAGTTGCTTTCAGCTACAACTAGAAAGCAAAAGTGTGACAGTGCGCAAAAAGTGACAAAATAATTTCTTACACATCTGGTCTAAAACTGAATTTGCTGAGCCACAAGATTACTTGGTGGAAACACCCATTCCGCAAACTGTCCCACCTCTGTGTGAGAAAAACTTCCAGCTACCTTTCTGTGCGTATAAATCCACAAAATAAAAAATAAACCAAGTCAGTACAAGAACCATTTTTCCCAGATTTAAACAATTTATACTGCTGTCAGTTACACTTGTAAACATGTTTTGCTTCTTTGTAAACTTCTGAGTCAATAACTTTGAGGAGATCGAATAAATTGCTCATGTAAATTGGAAAGCTTTATTAAAGACTTAAAACTACACAAATACATACACACAGAATTGCTTTCTTTGCTTAACGGAGAAAGAGGGGAGTAATTTCATAAAATCATTAATGTCTTAATGTTCTAAAAAAAGGAAATTTACATTGTGTGGATCTACAGATTTTGTCAACATCACAATTCATTAGTTACAACGACATCACCAGTTCCCCTCTGCTTGATATGTACCACAGCATGTAAATCACTCCATCTTTTTCTTACAGGCAAAACGTTTTTACATCCTGTGGCCTTCTCTGCAATAACTTAGGTCACTAAAATGTGTTGCATCAAATTTCCTCCCGAGCAATGAAATTCAAAAAGAAACATCATGTTGGATCCTGTATCAGTGATGAAATGAGTACTGCGCACCATCAGGTGGGCAGGTTGATGCAACAGGGGCTGCTCAACTGGTTCCACAAGATAGGTTCCTCTGGCATTGCTCACTCATTGAAATGACACAAACTGTCTGCCTGCATTGTACTGAACCAGCGAAGCAGAAGAATGCTTTAGAAAGGGAGAACTGCACTTGAGACTAGGGGAGATGTAACACACGGGTGAAACCTCAAAAGGAGGATCATCACTGGAGCTACAATTTTTAGACGTCTTTGCTTTTGCCATAGACGATAGGGACTCCTATTCCACAGATGACACTAGTGCAACAGTTCTAAATGAACGTGTCCCATGGGAGCTTTTCTTTCTTTATTTATTTATTTATGTTGCTTTAACTTAAAAAAAAATGGAATGTGAGATAAAGTCTATTACTTATCAGGAATGCTTGCAATAAGTTATTTTAGAGATTATCCTATTATCCTATGGTAGTTCATTCTTGAACTACAACAATATGAAGGTATGTCAGTAAAGTAAAAAAAAAAAATCAACAACCATAAAATTGCTTAATGTTTTTAATAGTCACCGTATAATTTGTGATCTAAATAGGATTTATTGATAAAACAGTTCAGATTAAAGCAAATTAATCTGGAAAATGTTAAATTTAAACCCTCCAGTGTGTCTGTTTTGGGGTTTTCTTAAGGTTTGACTTATACAAAAGCGTTAAACAATTTAGCAAAAATGTTCTTCTGTGTCTTAAATTCTAAAACCATTAGTTAAAATCAACTATTGAAACGTATATGTTTACGTTTTAGTCCCTGCGCTGGAATTAAAGAGTCCGTGCAAGTTGCCATGTTTGGTTAGGCACGTCGTCAGCGCATCGTGACGCCGAGCATACACATCTTTAGTTCAGCAGCAGAGGAGAGAGGGGAAAAATACTAATAACATGTGCAAAAATATCCTCATCATACACAATGTGGCAAATAGTTAAATCGATACCACGACGAACAACATTAGCTGCCCGCTCAAACACATGATGATGAGCAGTCTCCTATTCTGTCAGAGTGACACTAGCATTTCAGCTTAGCACTTAGCTTGCTAACTACGTTGCTGCTAAACTGTCGAACTTCGTCCGGTGTTGTGGGTACGGTCACTCGCTAACTCAGCACAAATAATAATAATAATGACACGTTTAAGTGTTATGCACGCCACGTTTGACTTATTATCTAAAATACACGTGTCTGTGCCGTCACCACACAGAAGCGGCGCGTGAGCTATGCATTAAGTCATTTGCAATTCTGCTGTCTTAAATGAGTTTGCTGCAGAAAACACTATTGACACAAGCAGTAAACTCAGCCAACAAGCTAGCACTTGCTAAATAAGCTAACGCCTCTGCCAGACACACACACACACACACACACTCAGCCGAGATTGAGCACCTCTTCTTGCACTGAATACTAGATATTTATTTTTTCAGCCAGAACACTTCTCTAAAATTAACTCAAACACTCCAAAATACTTACTGTTTAGTAGTTTTGGCTAAGTCTTGCTGATTAAATTCCGTTTATCCCGAGGAGCTCTGACCTTCGCAGTAGTAAAACAACATTTCTGCTGGCTAACTGTGCCGCCATGTTAACTCCTGCTCTGCAAACCAATGCTGTGTGTTTATCTGGCTGGTAGCCGCTATCCTCCCCCACACCAACCACATCACGGGGCTCCGGCAGCAGCAACTCACTTACAGCCGGAGGGGGGGTTGAATGCAATCCTGCCGCGGTTTACCTGTTAGGAAAATGCACTTTAGATTCGATTCATTTGTTCCAATGTTAACAGACAGTCTGACATCCGGACAAATTAATCAAAAAAACATTTTAAGTAAACTAATTAATATAGAATAAGGTTAAATACACAACCTATTTCTTGTCACTTTTTGGCTCGACAAAAAAAAAAAAAGTGCTATACATTAGCTATTAAATGTATCATAAGCAAAGGGGTCCAAGCTGACTTAAATTAATTTAAGTTTAAAATTAGAGACAATTATTCATAATATAAGATGTACATGTTTATTAAACCCAGAAAGGGCTCATGTCAATTCACAAAAATTAGAAAGTAAGTTGCTGACAGTAATACACTTTTGCTTCTTTTTCTTTTCTGATAGTTTTAACCACTTTATGACTTATTTATTTGCTTATTTGTTTATTTATTTTACTATCATTAAGGGCAAAAACTAACAGTGAAATATTTTTAAAGTCCTATAAATTATGCATTTTACAAAAAAGTCCTATTTAATGTAGTTATTTAGCATTTATTTACAATCTGGTCAACTGTAAGCGAATCAGGCGGACGAGCTGCAAAATAAGATGACCAACAATGACATCTAGCGGCTAAAATGAAACTTGCAAGGTTGTCATTTTGAATTTTCCTTTTTTTTTTCTTTCTAAATTTAAGGGGAAAAAAGCCAACGCTCAATTATAATTGCAATCCTATAAAACGTATTTTTTAAAGTCACATTTAATGTAGTTATTTTTGTTTTAATTTACAGTCTGGTCGTGGGTGTGAATCAAGCGGGCTTCCTCCAGCGAAATAAGATGAGAAACAGTGACACCTAGCGGCTAACATGAAACCAGAAGGAATGTTTTTCTTTAGAATGACAAGACATACAATTTCCTTCACACTAAAATAAATAGAACCGTGTGAACATAATCTATTAAAGGTGAAATTACTTAATAGAATAGTATATTTACATCACAGCAATCCAACCAGATCAATCTGTCTGAGGCTATATCAAATTGAATCCACCTATCCCAGGGGTCTGCAATCTGTGGCTCCAGAGTCACATGTGGCTCTTTTACCACTCCATTAGGTCTCTCTGGTGAAAGAAAAGAAAAGTTTATATTAAAAAATAACTGTAAAGTTAAAAAAGAATAATAATTGAAGTAGCTCAAATTATTTTCAGCTCATTCACAAAGAGTTAAAGAACAGTTTGTATTACAAGTCAAACTAAAACCTTTTAACAGATGTCTGTACGCTGTGTACCACAGAGAATCAATTGGAGGTCAGAAAGCACAAAAAGAAATAAGGTGCACCAGATTACATGGTAGAATTTCTATTTTTAAATAATTTTAAGGATTTTAAATTCACCCATATAGTTAAAAAATGGCACAAGGGTCATTTAATTCTGGTTTGATTTTGGTTAGATTTGAAAATTTCTGGTTGAGTTGGACCACAAATGGTAAAAATAAATGTATGTTTTCTCCCCCATGTCCATTCACCTTACACTACATTTGCTCCAGAGACACAATCCTATTTGACACATTTTGAAAAGAAGTCCATGAACCTTTCTCAAGGAATTTGTTAGAAAGGTCCAGCAAATTGCAGTTTAAGTTTCCACAGAAAAATGTATGCTAATGCTGCAGTTTAGTCTAAAATGAGAAAAAGACAAGACATGAGTTAAGTTGAGTTTATTTCTTTAGAATCATTTGGAGGTACAGTCAAAAGTGAGAGATTCTTAAAATTATTACTGTATTCCATAGCCTTATCAGATGAAAGTCAAAAGGGTCGACAAGTCAACCCACATCGGTTGGCACAGTCTATGGTTGGACGGGGGACATTCAGTAAAACCAAATTTGGATCCATGCTTTTCTCATTAAACCTCGGTGGAGAAGTCAAACATCACATTAAAAGAAAAAAAAGACAAGACAGCCGGTCCCTAAAGTGACTGCTTTGTAGAACTGTATGTTATATAAAGTTTTGAGGGAAAAAAAATTAAGCACAGGATGTGGTTATAACTACAATAAATGCCATAAAACACATTCAGTTGACTTTAAAATCTAAACGCTACATCAGGTTGGCACGTCTTTGCAGGCAGTTCTGCACACACCTGAATTGGGGGTGACCTTACAGCTTTAAAAGGATGCCTTCTACTTTTGTCGTCTTTAAATGTACTCATGAGCTAAGGCTGAAACATATTCAGTACCATACGTTTTCTCAGTGGATGTCTGAACCTGTAAGTGTTTGGGGCTACATCACAAACAAAGGCGAAAAATGCAATTAGGAGAACAAATTCTGGAAAATTTGACGAAAGTTTGCTACAGAGAAGACAATTATAAATACAAGGAACAAAGAGAGAGAAGAGGAATGTGCAGTTTTAAAATAAAACTGAAACAATGAAGAGATTTTTTTCCTGAACATTTACAATTAAACACTGTACAAAACAACCTGTATGAATAGGCACTTTTTAAATAAGGTTTCTGTTTATTTCTGAGGGGTTTGCTTTCATTGAAAATGGCACAAAACGGGCAAATATCTGAAACTGAAGCTGTGCTGGACGACCGGTGACATGCTAATCTGAAGGATCCTCTGTCCGGTATGGAGATCAGGAAAAACGTCAGGGGCTGAGGAGCTGGAAAATCTGCCTCCAGTTGCTACAGGAGACGACGCTCGAGGTTTTTTCATTTATGAAGACTTTTCTTTTCTTGCTTTTGGTGAATCGGCTCCATGAGAGTTCACTCCATTTACTCCGTTGGCTAAAAAAAACAAAACAAAAGAACGCATCCGTTAGCTACTTTTTGCTGATGGAGAAACTCTAAAAAAAAAGTGACTTTTTACCTTTGTCTTTCTTTGATTTGCTCTTAGCAGGGACTTGTTTCTTTTTCAAGGTCTGAGCTTGGCTGTGCTCTCTCCACCGGCGCAGCTGGAAATTGATAAACTTCCACATCATGAAGGCCTGTGTGAGGCAGATGGCTGCGAGGACGGTTATCCTAGCAGATAGAAGGAGACAGAATTTGGAATGCGCCACGAGTGAAGCACAGGTTTTACGTGGGGTTATGTCAAGCAGCTCACGAGGAAGTCGAGTGCACACAGCGACTTTGGTCAGTGGTTAGAAAAAAAAACATGCTCCGTTGGTTCCATTTTGTACCAACTGACCAAAACCAGAGTTCACTTCCTCCTCAATTCGTGCAAAACAAAGCTTTTTATTCTTAAAAGATTCCAAGAGAAGACATTTTGACCTCTGAACCAAATTTGTGATTAACATACCGAACAAAGAGGATGTTAAAGTTCCCAGCAGCCCAGTTAAAGCCTTGACTCTCGGACGTGGCAAGGCCGAAGCCCACGGTGAGGACAGACAGGGACAGGGTGAGAAGTCGTCCAACAACGAACAAGACGGCCCATACGGTGAAGCTGGAAGACACGCAAAAACACATTTTCTGTAGAATTAGAGTGCTGTTCTTTTCATAATCTGATTTTATAACGCAAAGAGACTCACCCCATTTGTCTGTTTTCATTGCTGAAGTAAACCAGACGGGACACGTGGAAGAGGAATTCAACAAAGTAGTGCAGGACGAGCAGGACCAGACCCAGACGGTTCAGGCTAAAATATGCAAAATAAACAGAATATCATCAATATAAAAAAAATAATAATTTACAAAAAAAATCCCAATGTAAAGCCGGTTAAGCTTACTTTAGAACATAGGCACCAGCAATGTGGACCAGGTACAGAAAGATGTACACAAGCTGCCGTGGAATGTCTTCCTACAAAATAAAATCAAAAGATAATAGTTGAAATATTTATTATTAATGAGTCCAAGTCTTCAAACTACAAAAGAAAGAGCGTGCTTCTGGCCCAATAACCCACACAAAAACACCCTTACTTTCTTGGTCTTTTGGAAATACAGCTCTGGGAGGGCGTGCAACCAGTATCCCAGCTGACAAATGTAGTAGAATTTCATCTGGAATCTGTAAGAAACAGCACATTCGGAGTGCGTTACTGTCTGAAAATAAAATAAATGCTTAAAATATTTATTTTTATCTTAGGGAAAAAGTCGACTTACGGCATCAGGGTATGAGGGTAGCCCTCCCACAGAGCGACAGGATTGGACAGGAAGTTTTCCTGAGAACATATAGATTTTTAAAGACATCGTCCGACATAAACTGAAAAACTTTTCTTATCGTTTGCTTACAGAAAGCAGGATGCTTGTCCCCCAACAAAAAGAGAACAGATAGAAGGCGCTCAGTTGGCCTGACTCATTAAATTTACTGTGCTTGGTTTTGGAGAAGTGCTTTTTCCTGTTTAGCTTCTGCAAAAAACAATAACGAAAGTGTTAAACTTGAAATATTCTGACACTTAAAAAAAAATCTCCAGATGAGAGTGTCAGACTTACATCCAGCACGTACTCCTGGATGATGGCGTGCATGATGATGGCCACCAGCATGTAGAAGAAGATGGTGGCTAGGTCCTTGATGCCATGGTGGAAGTGGTTCACTGCTGTCTCTTCTGACCCTTCTGGGACACACACAAGACATGCACACTTTAATTCCCTCATGATGTAGACATAAAAATAACAAAACTGATTTTTTTTCATGCTGTTCTTTTCGTGTAATTTCACAAACTGGACAAAAAACTTAGTTGATTATTTTTGAAGTCCCACTCCAATAATTTTTGATTCATTTTAAAAATGTTCCCAGTGGTTTTTTGTGGTTATGCCATTTTTTTTCTTAGCCAAAAATCAGTGTAGCTTCCAAGGATATAGTTTTTCAGGAGTTCAATGGAGTGAAGCAACCCCGCCTCCCTTCCCCAATCCGTCAAGGGTATTTTCTACGCCACAAATAAGCTTTTTCCAAAAGCATTTTTGTCAGCTCCAAGGAATTTAAATGATCAGAAAGGCTTAATTTTCTTAATATATATTCTTCACTTTTAGAAAAAGGCCACACGAACATGTTAAAAACACACACACAATAAAAAAACCAGAGTGGATCTTTAAATTATTACAGAAGATAATCAGTGTTTAATTCCACTAACCAAAATCAAATCTTCACAGAAGTGAGCAAACAAAAGTGTTATGAAATAACTACAGGCCACGGCAATTTGTTTTACTTGGTGGGAAATATGTGGCACGGTTAGATTTTACAGATGACTAAATCACAGCTTACACAACGCAGGCTTATTACTGCGCTTGAGCCTGGCAAAAAGACAAATTAACTTAAAATGAGCAGGATTGTGAATGGTGTGGCCTATATTTCACTTGTGCTCAAATATCCCTGGTGCAACCTTGCTAAAGGAGAATTTTATAAATCAGACTGATGGTCTATATTTAGTTTCAAAGGAGGGAATAAGAAGAGCACTCAAATGAGTTTGAGTAAGGTCATAAGAATGCTGTTCCAGAATGTAAATGAGAAACTTTTAGAAGAGAAATAGGAAAAGGAAAATGCTGTTTTATAGGTTTATCGGAAAAAGCATCTCTTTCTCAAATCACTTACCATTTGTTGATATGGTAACGTTGTACTGGACAGTTATGAATATCACTGCAAACTTTGAAGTGATCTGTGAAATTAAAGGTTTAAAGAAAATCATTGGTTAATATTTTAGTGGTGCATGACTCAAAATGCTAACCCTACAACATTATCTTTTCAAAATTTGTAAATATATTAATAGAATCAGAGGCAAAAAATAAAGACTTGTGGGATCAAAGAATCAGTGTAATTTAAAAACATTTTAGTCACATGTTTAACTTGAGAAAATGTGTTTAAGCAAATTTTTTGGTTTTGTATGCCTTTATTTTCACTAAACAAATATTTTAATGTACATTTAAAAATAATTTTAGGTTAGATTTTCCCATTTGGTTGGCAATGTATTCAAAAACCGACCTTACAGAATACATTTAATCTCTTCTAAAAATGCTATTGTTTGAAATAAAATAAAAAAAAGAAACATGTATGGTCTTTAGTGAACAATTACAGTCTAAAGTCTACTTTAGTATTACGCAAAAGACCATTACCGCAATACATTCAAGTGTTTGTCAATCATTTAGTTAAGTATGGGGACACACTTAAGAATATACGCTTGCAAAATAGCAAATATCTCTTCAGGATTAAATTTAACACGCATTTTAAAAGAGGGAGGCGCAACATTATGAGAAAATTTGGGGGAAGTTTCGGGGAAGTAAGAAAAAAAAAGTACTAGATTATTCGCATTTAAACAGGAAATACTGACTAAGACTTTCACAACAAAACAACTTTGCAGGCAACGTATACATTTCGGATCAAATTACGACACGTGTGTCAGTTACTATTACATTTTTATACTTTTTGTATAAATATAAATGTATTTTACAACAATAGTGGTAAAAGAAGAACATTTAAGACCAATTTTAATTCACAAATATTTTATTTTGAAAAACACAAACAGGAAGTAGTTCAAAAAGTAGCAAAGAGGACTGCGTTTCTTTCCGCTGTAGATCAACAATGCGTTAGATTAAACAAGTCTTTAAATATAAATATATATATGGGAAACCGCTAGAAAATCACGCTTTGGATCCGTAATAAATCCATGGCACTTTGAGCGCCATTTAGATACTAATACAACTTTAGGGATTGGTGATAGCGGATTTCTCTATTGACAGCCCTACTAACCGTTGTGTGATTGCCACGTAAGACATCTACGCACAAACTAAGCAAGAAGAGTATTGCAGAATACTCCAAGCTTTTGAGATTAGAAAAGTATTTTAAACATGCAGTTCAAATATTTTGTGACTTAATTTGCACACAATAGTAAGTATTTTTTTTTTTTTTTTTAATCACAAACGGCGGGACATAAATTCCAACTTGAAGCAGCCAGATGGAAATCGAGCGCTGCTTTATTGCCAAAGGCTAAGGTAATAATTTCGGGGAACAAATAAAAGATGAGTATTAAGCACTAACGCAAACAACAAGAGGCCAACCCGAACTGAAAAGTTTCGCTAACGGGAGGAAGTAGTGGAAGAATAGATCAGGCAGACAGCCATGTCAGATTTCAGACAGATAGGGACGTAAATCGGCATTCTCCGTGTGCGGATTCAAAGACGATTACCGCGAAGAAGACTCACCTCAAACATCAGCCCGAGGAGGAACACCATAGCAACGCAAGAAACAATATCTGCATGGTTCTGGATGACAAACTCATGGCTTAGCACTGGAGGGTTTTTGTTTGTCGTCTTTTTGCGGATTCCCATGTCGACGCAGTTCACGAAACTGTCGGTGTACGCAGTGCACGCGAGTTTTCTCTTCTAGAAGACAGGATGGTAAAACCTTCACTGGAAGAAATCGCAAAGCTTCGTCTGCTTCCTTTAGTCGCAGAGGGACAGGCGGCGATTGAATGGCGTGTCACTCTTCTGTTAGTGGGATGCTCTACGAGTTGCTCCCAGACAAAACAGTTGGAGCTCTCTGCTGCCCCCTAGAGGCCCGGAGGGTCAGGACAAGCGCTTGTTTCCTGCAAAATAAATCAAACTTTCTGTTTCACTCTGTTTGGGAGGCCTCCCATTTCTGAAAGGGCAGCAGGCCAGTTCGTGTGAATTTGTATATTTGTTTTTAAAGTTTTTGCATAAATATATATTTGTGAAGCAAAGCATGTGTGGTTTTTTTTGAAAGTCTTCGTTTGCATTTGTGAAATGGATGACATACATGTTTGAATTTATATCACGTGTTTGCATGAATATAAATGTGTTAAAGAGGAATGTGTGCATTTGTGAAACAGCTTGTGTGCACTTCCCAATTATGATACTGAAATGGCCTGATAAAAGGCAGGCTACAACATAAAAATAAGTATGTCACTAAAGTAAGGTCATACTTTTAAATAACTTGATAACAAAATGATCATATTCCTATGTGTAGCTGTCCACTTGATTTTGGTGATCTCATCTCATCCAATAAGATAACAAGTTTTATTACTTAGTGAGAATTACGCATCTTGAAAGAAACATGAATTTGAAGATACAGGAAATGCAACACTTCTTCTTTTTGAAAAAAGAGGAACTACACTCTAAGTTACTATAAGTTAACACTTAAATAACTTGTACTGTGTTGCCAAATGCATTATGGTACATTATCATGCCAAAGTCTTACTAAAGTAATAATAAGTTAACTTTTAACACATTCTTTAAAGTTTTAATTTAGAATTTGTTTTTTTTAAGTTTTATTCAATTTTTTGCACCTTTTTTGACATACATTTCAGATTAGATTGCATTAGAAATTGTTTGTTTCAAGCAATCAAAACAAAAATAAGCAATTAACAAAGGTTTACATCCATACAAAGTCATGTCAAACACAGAATGATCAGGCATCTTATGAGATTTCTTGTAATCACTTAAATTAAAGTAAATCCACTCTAGGAAGTGTGACCAACAAAGATAAGAGATTCCTGTTTCACTCCTAGAACCCGTCAGCATAAACCCCAGCATTGCATCAACTGCTGGCATCTGAGGTAATCACATGTTTGAAGTACTCAGGAGCGACACGGTTGTGTGACCCAGGCTCACACACCTACATGGAGGGAGTCACAAGACGGGTTGCACAATTTGTGTGGACTTCAGAGCTTGACAGGGGTGGGACTTATCACATCCTTTCAGAGAAATAGAAGTGTTGAAGCAGAATGGTTCTGTTGGCGTTTCACACAGCTCTTCAGGATTGGACAAAGCACACCTGTAAGTTTAAAAATGATTTTTTTTTGTATAGAAAAAAATGTGACTTTATGATGGTAGTTGGCAACTTTGCATTTTTAAAATTTAGAAATGATGATATTAAATTGGCTTTAAAATATTTCATGAAATGTATTCATTTATTTTTTTAAATTATTATTTTATTGAGCTCACTATTTTATTTTTGGATTATTTAGATTTTGATAATAGTTGAAATAAAAATAAATTAAACTTGTTTATTTAGGGCAATAAATTAAATCATTTTATTTCATCCTTATAGCAAGATTAAACATAATGTATTTTATAAAATAGCAAGAGTTTCATGTGGTCCATATTAACAATGTCTTTAACTATTTCTAATTAGGTAAGTTAAGTTTTATCATTTATCAGAGACTGATTAACTTATCATAACAACTCTTGAAGAACAAATACAACTTTATCTGTTCTTTTTTCAGACACAGGCAAAGGTTGGTTTCTCTCTGCCTAATCTGTGTCTAAAGCTGTTGCAAGTTCACAAAAAACAATTTCTATTTTTGAAAAATGTTTTTTCTCCTCTGTTTTCAGATGAACCATAATGGAAAGAATCAGCAAACAGGACATTTAAAAAAAAAAAAAAAAAAAAGTCTGATTGAAAAATTCCACCCCGGATTGAAAAAAATGTGTGTCTCTGCGAGAGAGAACGTCCTGCAGGAGATGGACAATATTCGATGGTCTAAATTGCGCACGATATTTCTATTTATCGGATTTGTTCTTTATCTCATGGACATAGGGACAGACATCTGTCTGGTCTTGAACTGTATCAAAGACGGCCAGTATTTATGGGGTGGAATGACAATGATGTTTGTCCTCACTGGGACGCTGTCGACACAACCCTTCAGCTATGCCTGGTACAGGGACGATGCCGGGAAGGCAGAGACGCTTAAAGCCGGGGTCACCGCTCTGCACATGTTCGGCTTGGGAACCATTTACAGGTAATGTACTCTGTAAAATGATAAAGTAGAATCTTATGTAATGTACTTGCAGATTATTAAGGAGGAGTGCCTCGTAAGCTGTGACTCAAGAATGTAAACAAGACTGGTTTCATGTTGTGTGCAAACTGGAATGAAGTTGATTCTAGGAAAATGCCTGCAAATCCATCATTGTGTCTCATATGTGGAATGATCTGTTTCTGCTGCTAGGTACTATCACCTGCTAAAGGAAAGCTGGAGAGTACTTAGGAAAACAGCAAATTCACCCCCAGCAGAAGGAACAGAGAAGGACCACGATCACCTCTTCTGCATGGCTGCAGACCTGTGCATGCTCAAGGTGTTTGAAGCTTTCCTGGAGAGTGTTCCTCAGCTTCTCTTGCAGGTTTGCATAATCCAAAGCCAGACTGAGACCTCATTCTTTCGATGTAAGGAGACTTTTTATTTTTTGGATGAATGCATTTTCCGCAGATATTATTTAGACCGCTCCTCCTTCTCTTTCAGGGTTGTCTGTTGCCTTCTCTCTCATCAACGTGGCTCACACTTTGATGGATTACAGCAGCTACCTGCGCAGGTCTCTCCCCCACGTCAGAGGAATGCCCTCACTCCCCTCCAGAGGGGTCTATCTACTCTATAAGTTCTTCACCCTCACCAGCTGCATCCTCAGCTACAGCCTCCTCATCACAGTCAGCGTCTACAGCACGGCGGTCCTAACCGTCCTCTGGCTGCTGCTGACCGTTTGGGTCCACTTTCTTAAAACCAACTTCTGCACTTCCAGAGCCCTTGAGTTCTTTTACCGCGCAATCGTGGGAGCCATCCTCGTTTTCACCTTCTTCAACGTGAAAGGGCAGGATACCAAACCAGCCATGACTGTCTACTACATTTTGCATGCCATCATAAACATAACAGCTCCAATATTATCTGTCTTTTTGGTGCCAGATCTGCAGGGATGTAGGTTTGTGTGGACAGCAGGTTTGATTGGTGGAACTACAATCCTTGGATTCATGTGCCTCATTTTGTATTATTCCTGCCTGCATCCAAAAGGGATACAACAGGAGGCAGATGAGGTCGATGGCTTAGAAACAGAAGCAATGGCAACAAGGAAAATGAGGAGCTTTCTTCAACCTTGATTAAAGTAATTTCGGAACATGTTTATGGAGTTTTGGGAGAAGAGTTGAGTGTAGAATGATGTCTAATTTTATAAATCTGTGGACTCTAAATTAAGTTTTTGTTGTTTTAGTGTTTGAAAGTAATGTATTATTTATATTTATTTGATACTATTGTGAATATGTTAACAGACAGAATACACTTTAATATATAAATACATTTTTTAATTCTTTGAAAAACATGTTTGTTTGTTTTTATTACTTTTTAGTTTATGGTGGTTAATCAGGGGCTTGTGGTTTACACTGTCCTGTCACAACAAGAAAGCTCTGATTCAAATCCAGGCTGGGTTTTTCTTTGTGGAGCATGTTCTCTTCCCACTGTCCAAAAACACATTTCATAGGTCCCAGCGATTTACCTGCTTTTGCTCCAAAGCATAGCTGGGATAGGCTCCAGTGTCCAGTAAAGAGAGTAATTGGGAATGGAAAAATGGGAATCTAAGCATAATAAAAAGATAAATAGATATCAGAATAAAAGCTTTTTTCATCCCTTGATTTTTCTTGAAGATGGCAAAAAAGTTAAATGCAGATGGATGGAAAAGTCTTTGCTGCAATTAAAGAAAAATGACCATCCATCTGTCAATTTCTCCGTCCACCCACCCATCCATCCATCCATGCAGGGGAGCAGTCTAAGCAAAGATACCCAGACTTCCCTTTCCCAGGTCACTTCCTCCAGCTCCTCTAGGGGCACCCCCAGGCATTCCCAGGACAACCAAGAGTCAAAAGCTATGTCCGTATCCCCCACTCACGATATAGTGCACTAGACAGTGCATACGGCAGTTTCTAGTGCTGTCCGAATCTACTAATTCCAAAATCGAGTGCCCTAGAAATTTCACAGAAGTCTAGCATGCATCGATACTCACTAGATTAGTGAATATAGACCCCAACTCATTGCGGTCAAACAATTTCAGGCAGAAAAACATGTTTAAATGTAATTTTTGAATGAACCATTCATATTTTCACCATCAGAACGCAGTAGAGTCATGAAAAAATGTTCGTATTAATTCGATTTTCACTTTGTGAAATCGGTGACGTCATATCCTGTTTTTAGAAAAAACAAAAGAAAAGTAGTGAGCCTTTAAAATCCAGGGCACTGTAACGTATTTTAGTATTTAAGTAGGGAATTTGGACGCAATCATAGTCCCTCCAGGGTGTTCTGGGTCTTCCTCTGGGACACCCTCCCCAGGGAAGCGTCCAGGAGGCATCTGACTCAGGATGCCCGAGCCACCTCAACTGGCTCCTCTCATTGTGGAGGAGGAGTTCTCTCCAGGTGACCGAGCTTCTAACCCAATTTCTAAGGGAGCGCCCAGCCACCTCCTGGAGGAAGCTCATGACCATAGGTGAGTACTGGAACGAAGATCATTGAGAGCTTTTCTGTCTGGTTCAACTTTCTCTTCACCACAACAGACCACTGACTATTTAAAGGTGGATGCCGCCACATTCCGCCTGTTAATTTCCCACTCCGATCTTCCCTCCTTTGTAAACAAAACCACAATAAACTCCTCCACCTGGGGCGGGAGTACTCCACCCACCGAGAGAACGCACACTACCTTTTTTTGGTTATCTTATCTTTTTTTTAGAGTTTGATAAAAACAACATTACATATCTTTATTGCAAGACTGTTTGTGGTCTTCTGTGTTTTTTTTTTGTTTTTTTTTTATTTTAAAAACATTTTCTTCAAAAGTCGAGGGATTTTGGTGCTTTTTCTGCACTGCAAACTCTCAACACAGGATGGCACTGTTATCAAAGCTGACTTTTTGGCCATCTTAAAAAAATATGCAAGCAAAGATCTTCCTTATCAGAAACAAAAATGTACAGTTTTATATTTTAAAACCCCTTTTCAATAAATGTATTACTCATATGCTGTCTTTTTTTAACCTGTTATTGTAAGAATGGGTGGTGTATTTTGATAAATGACAGAATCTGTAAAGCCTAAAGCTTACTGGCTTACAGTCATGTTTTTTACTTTAATTCTAAGAGGGGATGGAACTAGCTGACATATTTACTCCTGAAGGTCACTTCTTCAGCTTTCACTTGTCAGTAGTGCTCCGTCAGAAACACTCCATAAAATGACTAATTCAACAAAGGACCCCTAAATCACCATCAGGCAGTAACCACATAAAATCCGGTTTTAATGTGAAGCTAATACAGACCGACTGACTCAGTTCCTCCTATTGAAAGCAACAAACACAAAATCAAATCTCCTTTTTGCATTAAAAGAAGATCCCTTCTCCTCCCTCATCCACATATTTGCTCACACTGACAGAACTAATGCAACGTAAATCTGCCAAATAGTCTTTTACTGCAAGACGGTCCGTTTCTTTCCTTTTTTGGTGTCCTTGGCGTTTGTCGAGCCACACATCATTTTTGGCTGCAACTCGTAGCTTGTTGCTCTGCCAGGGAGCAGTCACAAGCCATTGGGATGAAATGTGTTGAGTAAAACATTACCTTCCTCTCTCTTTGGGAGAAAACAAGCAGAAAGAACTCTGGCGTTGACAACCTTGCTGTAATTTCCACTTTTGGCACTGAGAGCATAATACCCAGTAATCTCTCAGTCAGATCTCACAAAAAAGGAAAAAAAAATGATCCGAAAAGTTCGGAGAACCCAGTGAGAATTTGAGAAACGAGATGCCAATCGAAGATCCTGATATGTAAAAGTGGAACCTGAACAAATACACAAAGAACGCAAACTTCTATACTTTTAATCCGACTAGACTGCAGTCAGATAAAAAAAATCAAACTATTTTAGCGTTTGCACCAAACTCTTATCTCTTTGTTTTGCATCTCCACATCCTGAAGCCGGGGTGGGGGACATTCCTGGCGCACGCCGTCCCCACAATTTGTATAGACACAATGAACCCACACAGGCAGGCTGTTTTCCATTAAAGCTTCAAAGTCCATATAAACCATGATTAATGAAGCCCCGAGATGCTGTATGTCTTTAATTATTATAGCTGGACTGCTGCGCCGCCGCCTCACATGCATTAGCAGTGCTGGTGATCTGATCGCTGCTCTCTTGGCTCCCTCTGACATGGCAGCTTTGCTCCATACGTGAAAAAAAAAAAAAAAAACTCCCCCAAGTGTGGAAGAAAGTAAATGAGGAATGATACACAACCACAGCCCCAACCTCTGTTCATTCTTTTTTTTGGGTTTCTTTTGAGCAGTGGCACCAGCATTTCTTTAATCACCGTACATGCACATTTACAAATGAGTTTGGGCAGTGACAGATTGGAGAGTGGGCTCGGGGTAATTGCATGCAGTAGGCTGCTGTGTGATCAGAGCGTGGCATTGCGTTACCCACAGGGTTTTGTAAATAAAGTCCTTATGGAGTGAACGAGGATATTATTGAGTAGCTTTTGCCCCTGCTATTGTTATTATTTGGATTTTGGCTCCGGTGTGGCTGCACAACAAAAGCTGCATTAAGGAAGCCAGTCTGAGCTTCAACACAAGTACAGCCAATGAGATCATTGACGGAGCACATCAAACAATTCAATTGAGTTTTAGATACAATGAGTGTTATTTGGTTTTGATCTAAACTATGATTTTGATCCTTTTCATCCTTGTCGGATTACCAGAGTTTCTTTGTATTAAGTGCAATTAAGGAGTCAATTGTATTACTTATTTCAACCAGAGAAAGACCACATAATAATATCACCATCACCGTGTTTATTAGAAATGGTGAATGTACCTCAATTTGAAACTAAAGGGACCTTTTTGGAGATAAGAACCATATATATTAATTCTTATACTTTTTTATTGAAGTCCCACTCCAATCATCTTTTTGCTCAATTTAAAAGCATTCCAATAGGTCTTTTAATAATGATTATGCTGTTTTTTTTAGTCAAAATAACAAAAAAGAGTATTAGAAATCCGCCATTGAGTTGGTGCTGTGCAACTCCGCCTACTCGTCTTTGCTGAGAGCTCTCTGATTACACCCTCTCCCACTATCTTACAGCCCTTCACAATGCAAAGTTTATCCTTGAACAGCAGAGCACCAGCGTTCATGAATGAATGAAAGAATTCATGAAATGGTTTATTTCAAGCTATCAGGTAATAAATAATACATAAAATAGCATCTTACATATTCAATCACAAGTTGATCGCTTGATAGGGTGTGGGAGGAAGTGAACTTTCATAATTTCCTTTACATGAATAATCCACATTCGGTTCTGGACTTAATATCAAATATTTATTCCCTACAATCATAGATTCAGGTCACTAAGAATCCTTAAAATCAAAGCTCGCACTATTTTGTCCTTCAGAATCTGATGGAATCACATTGATCATGTTATTAATTGAAAAGTTACAGTATGTTTAAGATTTTGTTTAAAGGGTAACTAAACCCCGAATCAACTTTTTTTGGCTGTTGACCTCTTTAAATTGGGCTTTAAAAGTGCTGTCTGTTGATCATTGGGAATTTTTTGACAAATTAAAATAAAAATAAAACATAGTCAAAAAACATATTGTGCTGCCCCCTACAGGTTGAAACGGAAATATCACATTTGAGATTGGTCAAACCATTTAAGTCTCACATCATTTCAGAAGTCTGACGTCATGATCTGCAGCTCCATTAACGATAACAGTCCTTTTCCCAAACCTTCCTCCTGGATTTTCAAATTTCGGCTGTGGGTGGAGTCAGCCCCCAACTTCCCTGTTTGGTTATTCTTTAAGCAACACTGGTGATGCCTCAGGTGTTAAAGGATTAACATTACTGGTGCAACAAAAACGGTGAGCACACCGGATCTATCCAGCCGTACAGTGTTAAAAAAGAAGATGCACACGGATCAAGTCGTCTATGAGCAGCTTGCGCTTGGTCCGGTCTATTTTCTAGTCACAAATACAATCTTTTTTAAACAGCATCTTTTCATCTGTTTCTGATTCACTACAATTTGTATAAAAAAATACTAAAATAATGCTATTTTTAGCTTATTTTCACATTAAATGTCCTCTTTCATGAGAAAATGCAACATTCAAGGAAAAAAAAACTTTAAGCTGAGTTAAAATCTTCTTAGTCTACCTTAAACTTAAGTTGTCCACCATTAATAATTCAATGCTGCATAAAAACATGATTTTTCCAAACTTTTGGCTTCCATTTTTCACGTTCTTTTCAGCTAAGAAACAAACAGACATGAGTAATCTTTACAGAACTTCATGGAGCGGAGCAGTTTTGAACTGAAGGAGAAAAAAAAACTCCATACTCTGCATCTTTTCCAGTCGAGCAGAACCCACAATGAGAAAAGCGGAAGCTCATTTGTATAATCCTCATTTAGTGCAGGAGGTTTACGTCTCACAGTCATGGACAATCAGGAGGCATTAACATAAAGGTGCTACCCATCTTGGTTCTCACACAGAGCCTCTCACACATACACACGGATGGAAAACAGAAGCCATGTTAGCGTTGGGCACACTCCCACAGCCCACAGGATGATGGATTATCAAGTGTTCCTGTTTATTTATGCTGCACAGGGTGAAGGAACTGGGGCAAAGACCTCATGCATACAACCCAAATACTGCAAATACAATCAGCTATGAAAAAAGATTGAGCAAAAGAGCGTGCACATGCATACGAGTGCACATATGTGTAAGCCTGATGACCAACGTTCTTCCTTCTGCAGCTTTTTTCCTCGGATATCTCAGTGGAAGTCATTAATTTTGGTTTGTCTGCAGTCTGTCTCTTTGAAACCTTCCCTAATCAGGATCATATATTGATAACTTTGAACAGGAAACGCCGTCTGATGACTGCTGTGGTATTTTTAACTCATCATTGGTCAAAAATGTCAAACTTTCAACACCTTGCTTCAAAATAAAGTAATTTTAGATGCAAAAATGTACATTTTTTTTAAATTCACCACTCACTGTAAGTTTATCCATTTAAAGAACGCTAAAGATTTTTGCGCTCCAAGCTACGAGGAACCATCCCTGACCTGTGCAGCTTATCAGCTCATGACAAATTCTGTTCCACGGAGAATCAGAAAACCCATTGATCTCAACAGCAGGGAAGGATGCTACGCCTGATTATGACAAGAGGTAGGGTCTTTGATGCTGGTACGGTGAAATTTGTTATACGTTGAGCCAGTGCTAATGTGATTATGGACATTGATCCATTAAATCTACTGTAAAAAGGGAGTCTGCATTAGTTTTGAACTCGATACGGAGCAGAAATGTGAGAGGTGAAACATTAAAGACGCTTTGATGTAATATTTAACCCATCTGCAGCGAACAGAAGAGGAGAAATGACCATATAACACATTTTGGGTCTGGAGCAAAAAATGAACTGCTATGTGTGATCTGGTTTCTTTTAGTGGCATTGTGGTGTGAGCATGAAAAAGGGAGCCTGTCGTTACCCTGGAGGACATTTATCTGAGCAATAAAATAATAAAAGCAGGAGGGAAGAGACTGGGGAAGTTCCCCCATCTACATGGACTTTTTTATCACAGCAAATGTGTGAAAAAATGTTTTTTTCACAATCAATCATCAATTATTTCTTTTTTAGTTGCAAAATTTACTTTTCAAATGCATTTGACCTTTTTTCTGTTATTTTAATAAACCGTTTTTGTTATAACTGAGCCAATGAATGTTAAAAAAAAAAAAGAAAAGAAAAGAAAAAAGTGTTGAATGTTTTCATTTATGTGTTTAAAGCTATCAGTACGGCATCTCACTGTGGTGTCAAGAGCGCAGGGTCTCCCAGTCTGACCCATAATGCAACAAAGGTGTGGCGACTGAGTCATCCGCTCAAAGAGACTCCCTGGCAAAAGTTTTGGAGCCCCTGAGGAACCCCCCCTCGCCCTCGCCTCCCACCAGATCTTAACTCAGATAAAGCTCACTGATGACTTCACCGTCTCTTCAAAAAAACATCCCAGCGGTCTTCTCTTATTAGCATGTGTAATGTAGCGGGCAGTGAAATGATAATGTGCCGTCTCCTTCACACTGACTGGGTTCCGACCACAATGCCCCAGGCAGTGGTCCAGTTAAATGGCAGTGAGGGTGAGACAGTCAAAGTATTGTAATTATATGTGGTTTATTCTGCATTCTGCCTGTGCAAAAGGGATCGCAAGCACCACTAAAGTTCGAGTTTCTAAGGATCAGTGTGTGAATTGGAGAAAACTGTGAACGGCTAGTGTAAAAAAGAAGCTTTGTCCTTCACAATGGAGCAGCATCTCGGCACTGGGGCTCTAATTTTTTGACATAATTATTTTTGATCATTTTATGGAGGGAAAGTATGGTTTATGCCACCCAAGGGTCCAATAGGCCAGGCTGAATTCCTGCTCAGATAGCGCTCTGAGCTTCTCATGTGGGACTTCCACCCTGCAAACATACAACTGCACACAGTTTCTGCATATTTATAAAGGCCTCCCTTGGATTTTTGGCTTATGTATATGTTTGGCCTCCAAGTCCCTCTGCTGCTGTCATGACCCCGAGGGTGAAGGAGGCCTGCCAGTGCAGATCACACGTGTAAAAGTTTATGCAAAAGCTGCAGGAGGAGTATAAATCTATGAAACAATGAACTTTTCAAGAAAAAAATCTGTTGGATAAACTAACTATTTATTATAATATGTGTTTATAATCTCAACTGGAATAGTTTACAGGCTTAAATTCACAGCACAGGCTCTTTTCTGTCTATTTTACTAGTGAAAATATATCTTTTGGCCACTAGATGGCAGTACACGCGCACCAAAATGTGTTCAGTTTGAGGCCCGAAGTGTCGCGCGGCTCTCAGCCTCAGTGTCCAGCCTGTGCGGAGGCGGGAAGGCTGTGAGACACCTGACGGGCTTCGGAGTCCTCATCTCCGCTGAGAAACCAACGCTCCAGCGGGTCTCAAACCGAAAGACCCCCTTAAAAAAAAAGTTATGTAGAGTACGGAAAACTTTTTTTCCCTCCCAAAAACACTCTCCGTGAGCATATTTTTCCTTCAAGAAGTAGAAAAAAAATAAGGTAAACTAAGCTAAAACCACGGGTTGATATGTGAGTTTAATGCTTTTAATGTTCATGGCAAATATCCTATTAAACTCCAAATCAAAAATTAAAAAAAATAAATTGTGGAGGTAATTTTCATAATTCGAAAACCTCATATTTTTTTTAAAAACCCACGTTTTTCAGTTAAATGTATTTTTACAAGTAGAATTTCAATAATTATTTGTCAAGCATTTATTTTGGAAATAATATAATTCCACTTCCGCTAAAAACAAGTCAATTCAAATAAAACCAAAATTTGCAAACTGAATTTGTAGTTTTTTGGCTATTCATTTATTGTTTTTAATAATAATTAATTCAATCTGGCTGAACTAAAATAAGTGTAATACATATGGAGATTAAATGTTTTAAGAAGAACAAGTTGCTATTACTATAATTATTATTATTGAGCATTATGTTTTGAATTATTTAACACAGTCTGATCGATTGGCTGCGGCCTACAAAAAAAGATCTGATATCCCCGCGCGGCCCGCGCGCGTGCGGGCGAATGTCCCAGGCGTGATCAATAATCTCGGCGGTTCAGGTCGCATGATGGCGGATTCCATGAGAGAGAAACACGAAAGAACCAACCTCGACACTAAAAGGAATATAGAGTTTCAGGACTCTGGAACAGGTCAGGTTTCAAACCTAACAATTAATAAAAAAAAAAAAAAAAAAAAAAAAGCTGGAAAATTCCCATTCCTTTTACATTTTGGTTTGCTTCCGTTGTTCCATTTTCTTTATTTATTTTTTTTTATGAGAAAAAATGTTTTTGTTACAATTGCTGTAAATTATAACAAGAAGTTAAACAAAAGTTGCTGGAAAAACAGTTGGAAACTTTCAAATTAAGAGCCTCATTTTTAATTATAACCTGACACTAATGCTGCTCTGCCATCAATAAAGTTCCCACCTGTCCTGGAAAGTGATAAAGCTCATCTGGCTTGCATGCTTTGCCAGGAAGTGACGGCCTAATGCTCCTACTTAATGATTTCCCCAGGACAGGCAGTGCATGACAGACGCCAGAGAATCAGACACACACACACAAAACACCATCAGCAGCAGCATCTATCGGGGCGACACTGCTCTTGGTCCAGTGCATCTCAGTCTGTTTATATAAGCTTGATTTTCACAACTGGAAAGTTAATAGCCATCTGCCGGAGCGGACTGCTGAAGGATCATGTGTGAGCAGGTAACGGATGGCTATTAAAAAAAAATCACACTCACACTCTGCTGAAAACTTTGAAAAAAAGAGGAGCAGAAAGGATGTGTCTGTCATAAAAAGAGACAGGCATGCCAGGTGAAAGGACAAAGTTTATAAATCTATTTGTAAAACCCCTGATGGGTCGAGAAAGACGTAATGAATGATACAGAGTCAGGGGTAGGAGGTTTCCCAGGCCTTTATCCTGCCAGGTAAAGTGCGGGGAGGCTCCCCGCCCTCTGCATCCTAAAAGGGCATGTGCGACCCTGTGATGACACATGACCTCCTCAATGGCCCTCCCGAGCCGCATCTGTCATTTCCCAGAATCCCACTCCCATTTTCATCTCAGGCTAAGCTGGAAATTACAGGAAGGAACAGCCGAAGTGTCTTCCTGTTGGTTAACACTTTGGATTTAGGAAAAAAAAAAAAGTTTTTCTTAAACACAAAACCTTACAAGACAGTGATATTCCCAAATGCGCAAATTAAATAAAATAGCTGCACATTTTAACAAGTCATTTACTCAGAGGATGTGAGTGCTGGTGTATTCCCCCTGGCTATCTGTAATGGTCTAATTACCCTCTAAAAGCTTCTCCATTGGCGTCTGCTTAATGAGGCCCCTGCAGACAACAGGTTGATGTGAGGCTGCCTCCAGCTCAGCCGAACGGCACTCTAACCCCCCCCTCCTGCACCCGTCCAGCATCAAGGCCCCACGACCAGCAGGGGTGCATCTGCACAGACGGAAGCCATCGAGGTGGAACATACAGGAGAGTTCCTGACAAGATAAAGATATCAGGAGCAGGCAAGGGCAAAGGAACATATTGATGGAGAGAGGGCCTCTCTCAGGACAGGCTGACACCAGATACCTACTATTTAAAACATTGGTTTCGCTTGCTCATGAATTTGTCCACGCTGCAGTGCCATACCCTAACCCTAACCATGGGCGGACCCCTTCGCGTTCCCCTTATTGTCTTCATCTTCTAGGCCTTTTTGCACAATTTTTGAGCAAAAAAAAAAAAAAAAAACACCCATAGTGCCTTTTAAACCACCAGCATTTATGCCAAATAACAACAGGATAAACTAAATTTTCAAACTGAACTTTTAAAAAGAAATATAAATAATAAAAGCAGACAGGAATATTATTCCAGAGTAAATCAATCTGAACCTTAAATAACTTTCAACATTTTACTCTCCATAAGAATATATTTTCTCAAAATTATATAAGTTAGAAATAAGCGCAAGACATCGGGCCAATTATGGCCAATTATGACAATGAAATAAAATTATATGGAGGGCCGGATATCAATACCCGCAATACCCGGAGGGCCGAATCTGGGCCCTGGGCCTTGATTTTGATACGTGGTATACACACTCTGCCACTAGCTTACAGCTATACATATGTGTGTGTATATACATGCAAATATACAAATACATACAAATACACCAATTTTCATTAGAGTTTGTCTTTAAAACTCTAAATCAGAGTTAACCATTAGTGTTTCTTTGGTCTGTCATTGCTGCAAGCCTCCCCCCTCGCCCCCTGGATTCAGGCTTGGCGCTAAAACTCTTTGAGGATGGACGCAGGATCCCGTCTATCCTCCAGGCTGTGCATTTTTCTTTTTTTGTGTAGCTGATTGACAGTGAGTACTGGGCAACAGCTGAAAGGGTGCAAACGGTGGTGGTGGAGGGGTTCAGTCTGGCTATGAGCTCAGCTAAAAAATCAGAAAATAGGCGCAGGAAAAGTGTAGCCGAGCTGTAGTTGTTAGCAGCGTTTGACTGCTGTGCAAATGCAAAAAATAATTTAAAAAAATGCCCCTTTCCTTTTCCAGTGACCAGACCATGCTCAAGTCTTCATTCATGCCCCCTCCTGTCACATGCCCCTACCCCTGCCTTGTCACACCCCAGCACTGATGGATGGTTGGGGTCAGTGGTTCAGCTGTGGAGTTCAAGCCCGCGGGCTCCACAGACACCCTCCCTCCCCCGAGCCCCCACCCTCCTACCTTTTACTGCTCCTGCTCTCCCCACCCTCCCGCTCCAAAACAATGTCAGAAACCCAGAGCGGGCCGCTCAGCTGAGAAAACTCATAACTCTTTCCTCCACACGCACCTTCCTCAACACCCACTGTTAGCACTTTCATTCTTCGCAGGGCCCTCAAATAGACCCGGCTTACTGGGGCCACATAAATCACAGAGAGGGTCAGGCTGTGCCGGGAGTCAGACCTCACCGCGCTTTGACTGAGCTGGGGCGGGTCACTCACTGTCACTGCGCTGTGAGTTATCTCTTCATAATGACGCCTCCTGGACGTCTGTGAATGTGGTCTTCATTTGTGACGCTTTTTTTTTTTTCTTCTTCTTAGATTTGGCTCATAGTTTGTGCTGCTGTATTAGCTGCTTACTGTCAGGTTGCATGACTTCACACGTGCGCGGTGGGAGCCTTGTTGTTCCCGTTCACCCCTGTCCTAATGACTCCATGGCTGCTGTGTCTGCAGAGTCTCACATCCCAGACCCAAATCTGTACTGACACACACTCTGCTTTTATGCTAATCATAATGTTTGGGAGTATTGAACGGACAAGCCTGTGTGTGTGGGGTGGGGATCAGGACGGGGCTGGACGGAGTTAAGCAGGAGGCCCGCCGAATTCCAGTAGTTTTGAAATGTGGCAATTATCAGCATTAGCCTGCACCCCCGACCCAAACCTCCAAAGTGAGCGGAAATGGCAGCAATCAGGCCCGATTTCCCTCGGAGATGCTCGACGGGCTGGACACGTATCCAAGAGACACGGGCCCTCAGTCACGGAGCGAGAGCAGCACCAGGGGCCTGCGGACCCCCTGACAGATGGGAGCTGAGCAGGACAAGTCCCGAGGCTGACAGCAATGTTGCCAAAATTGCTCTTGGATTGACTAACAATTAAGATATCAAAAGAGATCACGGTAGCTCACTGACAGCTGCTGCAATTGTTTGCACCTGCTCCTCTGGTGTTCCGCACATGTCTGGCATGGATTAGGCTGACTTGTGCTGGCCACATTTCACCTTTCCACAAGTGATTTACTCCAGAATCATCCTCCCGTTTGTTGAACACGCCCCCGAGCTGCTCGCCCATTGTGGTAAGTAGGCGGGACTAATGTTGGCACCGTGATTGCTCCGCTAATTAGCATTTACTTCTATCTGCGTCAGTATTATAGCTGTGAAACTGCAGAACTTCATAAATTTGATCTTTTTCAGATCTTGACTTGGTTATCTCATGGCGTACCACTCCAAAGGGTAAAGTTTACAGTCCCGACGCTTTGAGTTTGAACTTGGCACCCACATTCTTATTTGAATCCAGATGTGACGTGTAACTGGGTCGGGCCCACAGCACACTTCTGACACTCACTTTCCTACCCCGGCTTTTTGCTCCCAACCCTATAACACAACTTTAGAGGCTTGTATAAAACTGAGCCTCCATCCAGTTGTCATGGTGGCTGCACAGAGCATATGCACTCTTTGTTCCTGCCCTATTTTTTTTACTGTAAAGATCAACATCATAACACGCTCTTGTGACTGACCTGCTTTTGGCTGCAGCAGTTCTTGAATTATTTTCCATTATTTCTAAAGTTACCTTGTAGCTGAGATTTTCCATTTAACATAAAACATTTGGAAAAAGTAGAGCTAATTTTTTAAAATCTTGGTATTTTTAAGTAAACTTTGTCGCAGCAATACCTGTTGGTACATCTACTCTGAGGCATAGAAAGAGTTGGAAATTTCAGCCATAAAGGCAAAATAAAAGCTCTTCAGGACTGTGAAAAAATATAGCTTGTCATGTCTTCATGTGTGTTCTAGAGAGGTGTTGAAGATTTTAAGCTATGTTCACACTCCCTTTGGTAATGCACGTTTGAGTGACCACTTTCAATGCAAAGCACATGTAAACGCACGAACAATAGACTTGCATTGTCAAGACGTGTTCATGTGTAGCTACTTAAGTTTCTATGACTGTTTTCAGGCTCTATATATAAAACGTATATGACACAGTCTGGAGCAAGATGCACAAAATTTACATCACTTGGACATTTTTTCCAGTTATAGGTGGTGGATATACGCTTGTAAACAGTAGAAAGAGAAAAAAAAAGAGAAGCCCTTCCTTGCTTGTCCAGTGTGAACACCAAATGCTTTCAAGAACATGCATCACACACCCATTGTGGCCATAGCTTCAGAGGTTTCATTTGGAGGTATTCACTATTATGTTTTTTGTCACTGTTATAGCTGCTTTATAAGAATTGACTCCAGTTTGTGTCATTCAAACCTCTAAAAAGGTACAGAAAACAAAAAGAAGGAAGGCCCATCCAGAGTATGCAGCAGTCCTCCACTCCTCCCCTTGTTCTGGCTGAGAGAGAAGACCAGTTGTTCCCTTTGCCAACACCTTTGGAGCGATGCCAGCCCCTACTGGACCCTCTGGATCCTTTCCTGGTGTGGGCTGTTGTGGCTGGTTGGTCACAGTGTGTAACTCTAGCTCAGCCTCTGACACAGTACAGGTATGTCCCCTGTGGCACAGATTACCAAGGGACTTTGTAAACAGCCCTGCTAATCTGAGGAAGTATCCTGTTGGCAGCAACAGCTTAGTTATTTCATTTAGAAAGCCAGAGTGGGCATTTCAAGACTTATTGCTGGATGGAAAGAAAAAAAATCCTCTGCAGTAATTTTCGACACAGATGTGTCCGTCTGGAAATGGGAAATTGAAAATATTATTTTCATAAGCAGCACATGTTACAGAAGAAACTGTGAAATTGGGGCAAAATTGTTCATGTTAAAGCACTAAAATGTTAGATATCAATACTTTACAATAAAAAATGGAAGTTAATCTAATTTTTTGTCAATAAAAAGTTGTGTTTTAATTAAACAAATGTCACTTGTTTATTTTTTAGTAGTAAAACATTTAGTTTTAGATTTCAAAGATGCTAGATCAAATTTACATAATCTAGTAGAATTTTCGCCCAAATTTCTGGTGTTGCTGGAAATCTAAAAAGCTATTGAAATGCAAAACATTAGAACTAAAAGAGGTCGTTCTTTGTTTTTTGCAAGATTTTTTTATTATTTCATTTAAAAGCACAACACTTAATCAATTTCTACAAGGAAATAAAATATATAATAGACCTCAATGTAAAAATAGCACAGGTGGAAAAAAAATCTCAGGTATACCTGCTGTGGGGAAAAGTTTGGCTTCCGTGTCCTTAAAGTCACCTTAATCTGCTAACAGCTTGGGCCGTGGCCACTTAGTCATTTCTGAGGCCCTCTTTCCATTGTCCTGCATGTCATCTCCAGGCAGACACTGTTTAGATATTAATGGCTGCGTGATGAGATGGCCTCCTTACAAGGCTGCCCTTACTGGATAATTGATTGTGTAGCGAATGACGGGAGGTTCAGGTTTTTTCCCTCCTTTATTAATTTATTTATTGATTTAGGAAAAAAAAAAAACTAACAAAAAAAAAAAAAAAAGGACCAATCCTTTTTTTTGTTCTTTTAGAGTCCCAGTCCAATGCAATTATGTTTTTTAAAAAATGTTTTAAACATGTTCTTAAAGCATTTTTTGCATGATGGATGAAAAAAAATTAAGATTAAACTAACATTTCTGAGTATTTCTTTTTTTTTAAATGGTGATGGATCAGAATGAGATGAAAAAATGATATTTGTGACATTGTAAGTGCAATGGGCTCCATTTTCATACATCCACTTGCAGACAAGAATAGATCCATGAACGTCTTCGTTGGCATCTGGCTCAAAATTCTACGGCTGGATGGCTCCGATATTCCTCGCCATGTAAGCAGTATGATGGGATGTCAGTGAAGGCTTACTTCCACGCCAATGTGTATTTTTTAATTAATGACTGCACAAAATATATTTTGATTTTGGATAAAAACAGCACAAGCATAATTAAAAACCACTGGGAATGCTTTGTCAATAAATCAAAATATGATTGGAGAGGGACTTTAAGAAATTAAAGAAAAGTTTAGAAAAGCCTGTCATAAATATGGGGAAAAAACGATCACAGTCTGACCGTGAATAGAGGGGAAAAAAGCAAAACACTGGAAAACCCTGTAAGACATAAATCACACATTTCAATAATAATTCTTTGTGTGGAATACAAACATCTTCGAGTGGTTTCTTTGATGACTTTTTCTGTTGCAGTAACTAATCCTGGGGCCAAATGAGAGAAATAATGACCATTCTTTACTGACATGAGAGTGTTTATAGGAGCACAACTCTAGCATGTAAAAAGAGACGCATGGAAGCACTTCTCTTCCTCGGAATAAAGTAATTAAGGCCCTCTCCCTTGTTTTTTTCTTGGCCTGCGCCGAGCCAAAGAACGTAACTCGCCGTATGCAAGTCGATCATCGCTGCAACTTGACATCCTGACCCTGACATTTAATTTATTGATCTTCATTTTATTCGGATGTAAGGACCCTCTGCTCTTTTAAATTAATCCAGGTTAATTTGGCCGGCCCCCCTATCCCACCCAGGATGAATGGGCCCTCTGTTGGGCAGGGCTGGCCCCGGCCACCCAGTTTTATGGGAATCTGCAGTGAATTAGAAAATCTGTCAATGCGAGAGGAGTTGCGCGGCGCGGATATGCCGTGTCACTCCACCTGTAAAAGAACTACTCTTTGTCCATTATCTCCCGAGCTTACCTGAGGAGAGTTAACCTTGAGGTCAATAACATCTCCACGGTGTTTCATGACTGGCTGGGCCTGGGCAGGGGGTCTGAGGAGAGCCATTGTTAAGGTGCGGGCTGCAGTCCCACACTTCCTCCTGCTTTGGCTCTCCTCATCAAATACCTCTGGGAAATAGATCTGTAAAGAGCAGCGACGGGAGCTGTAAAGATGCGATCACTTTCACAGGAAAGAGCAGCCACTGTACTAGTCTGCTTTTGTCTTATTGAAAATTAGCATCTACTTTTTTCAATAAGAAAAAACAATTACTCCTTTAAGCCTGATGCAAATGTACTTCAAACCACTTTGGCTTGGAATTACCCTAACTAGAATCTTCATCACGTTTGTCAAATTCATGGCCAGATTCAGCCTGCGAGATCATGTTATGTTTTTGTTATTAAGGACCCGATGTTATCTTGCACTGGTAACATATTGCAACTTGTAATTCCCAACTTTTTGGGGCTGGGTATCAATTATAATTTCCAGAAACAATTCAATTCACAAGAGCCCGAATCGCTTCGATTTAATTTTTTTAGATTCTTCTGACTCTTCAATTCAATTCAATCTTGAGTTTACACATTTATACACAATTGTTTAAAAATATTCATCTACTATATGTTTTGAATATATTTATTTTAATCTGATACAGTTCACATACTGTAAAATGTATTGGTGAAATAATTAGATTGTTAATAGCACACAGTGCTACATGGATTCTCAAAAGGAGATGTTCTAACAAAAATGTTCAGATCATTAACATGATAAACAGTGTTCTACTTCTCCTGGAGGGCGTTTCAGTTTGGCCACTAGGTGGCGATTGAGCTCTAGCATTTCACCTTATTCCAAAAGAAGAAGACAGTATGAGGAAAAAAGGATGTTTTAGACCAAAAATGGTTACTCTAAAAATATTTCCTTTAAAGAGTTTGGAAAGTTTATACCTGTAAGTAGATAAACTTGTTAATTTAGTCGGCAATGTATGTTTAGGTCAACTGAGTGTTAGCATTAGCTGTCCTATGGGAAATGTCATTTAATGTTAGCATCAAGCTAACATTAAATGACAGGATTATGTGAAAAATCGATTTATATTTTTATGAATTGATTATTGATCTGTTAAGCTTAAATTGATTTAAATTGAATCATTGATTTTATTAACGCAGCCCTGAAACTCCTCACATATTGACATAGGGTTAAGGACACCTCCGCGTCAAAAAATTACGTTTTGGGTGTCTCCAACTCATCATATTTTTGACGGGCTGGCTGTTCCAAGTAAATAAGGGGTCACCAACTTCCGGGCCACAAATTAATACTGGTCTGGTACCAGGACGTGGCTGCGACCTAAGGTGTGCAATTCAAACTTGAAAAAATGTTTAACCTTTTATCATCGGAGCTCCTGTGTTTATGTACTTTGATTTACTGTAACTTTATAAACGTTAACACGATCAACGTGATTCCAGTAGATTCTGAAGGAGAAAAGCTGCGCTATAAAACCGGTGATGTGAAGCTTTTGGTTTACTTTTCCCTCCCCGTCCTCTTTAAGGATAGTTCAAACATGCTGCTATTTCAAAGAATTATGTTCCCAGTTCTCCGAACCCCCTTTTACCAAGTTCACATCTGATAATCAAAAACCAGTTTTGACATTTTAAACCATAAAAGATTTTTGTCTGCAGCATAAAATTTGATTACTCAACTTTTTGCATCTGCCGAGACCTTATACAAACTGACGCATAATCACAGATCAGCCGCGTGTCTGTTTAGAAATGGCCCTCTGTGCAGACGGAGGTATTTGAATAGGATTTGAGCTGCATGTAAATGGTGGGTTGGGAGAAGTTTACACTGAAAGCAAGGCTGACAGGTGCAGAGCAGAGGACGGTCCAGGTGTGCCGACAATGACACAAATCCACTCTGTGTTGGTGTTTGTGTTTCATCCATACACCACACGGATGTATAATTTACTGTGAAAAATGACTTGGGTTAATTATTCATGTACTTTGGCTAAGTTTTGATCCCGAACACACAAGGAGTGAAGCCTGTTTTGAATGGATTTCTTTTTCTTTAGTCAGTCAAGCATTAGTCAACAAAAGCCAATAAAGCGAAACAGACAACTCTTCGCTACGCAAGCTGACAGCAAATTAAACACAGTTGGATTGATTACCGTTCGCCGTCCAACACGGATTTATTTCACCAAACACAATCAGAGATGGATGTTTTTTCAAAGCTGATTTGAAGCAAACACAGGCCGTAGTCTTGCCACATTTAGGCTGCGTTAAAAAGATATCAGCCATTTTTGTGGGAATAAACACAACTTCTCTATTTCCTGGAAAGCTACATTGTTGGTACAAACAGGGCTGAGAGGGTGGTGCGGCGGCGAGCACGTCACCTCACTTCTGATTCAGTTTTTTAGCAACCAGCGGAACAGCAATGACAGGTGACGAGTGATGATCGCAGGCTTTCACTCCAAACCAGCAGATGATTCATTTCACTATGTCCACCACTAACTGTAGCCTGCCGTCAACCATGCATGCTAATAATAACCCCTGGATTTGGTTTTCAGTTCATGGTTCAGGTAAAATCTTACAGTGCATTTATTTAGAAGTAGCAGCTTCATCAACAACTATCATTACTTTACCTGCCAGAAAAGAAAACATATCCATGAGATGGATTATCTCTCCTGTTTCAGTTCATGTCTCATCTCACTGTCATATTGAAACCCCGAAAAAAACCACAAAACAAACGTTTGTTTTTGTGACTTTTCGGATTCACAGGGGCTTGGAAATCCAAACTTTCAGCTTGTTGCTCAAACTGGCGCTGCCAAAGTGACAAAGTATTTTCTCCTTTCTTCCTTCCAAGAACATGGCCAGATTTTTCCTTTTTTTTCATCATTTGGAAAACATAAACTCTTTTCCTCTGCTGTAAACGTAATCGTTTGTGAACATTTGTGGTTATTTGCAGTTGTAATTAGGTTCTTTCCATTAAGAAATATTACCACTAAAAGGATTCAATACTCTAGACTCAAGTTTGCAGTAGAGAATTGTTTGACCACCACCATGATTAGAAGGAGGCCCGATCTGGAAGAAAACACGGAAAAAGAAAATCCCACCTGAGAGGGAAAGCAGCAAAACTACAACTCGATAATTTAATCCTAATCTTATTTCTTCTTGTTCTTCTTATCAAGGTCAGGACATCATCATCATCAGTCAGACTCAGACTTTTAACCCTAACCACAATGTTTTCCTAAACCTAAACCAAATAGTTATGCTGTTGAAACCTATCAAAATATTGACTTAAATGAAAATATGTAAAACAAAAGCATAACCCACACTAGGGTTTAGTTTCTTTTTTGTGCCTCTGAGTTTTGGCGCCTTGGTGTTTAAAATGTAAGAAAATTGAATGTGAGGACTGAAAACATCCTCTTCTTGTCTTGTTGAATCAACTCTTAAAGGGTGAAGCGAGAATCATTTATCGTCCTCTAAAATAACCCAGATAAAGAAAATTTTAGTCACTGTTTGAATTAAACAGATATAGATCTTTGCTGCAGGATGTTCAACCTGCCAAAAGTCACAACCACTGGATTGGATTTTTAATGTTCTCTTAAAACTTTTATGTTACTTTAATTGGAACATGCCTTTTTTAATGTCCAAAATTTCCAAAATAAAGCCAATTCTTATTTTGTTAAGCTGTGCTGTAATTTCAACTCACTTGCGGATGAGCTGGGTTCTCAAGTCACTCTACACACCACTCTTCAATTAACGCTTCACTTTAAACCAATAGCTAAATTCCCTGCCTTCTTTTCTCAGCCAATAAAAATCTCATTTCTTCTTTTAAATTAATCTTTCTCTCTACATTCCAGACGGTTTTTTAACTCTCCACCTGAACCGTACGGTGTTGTGGACTGGCCTTTACCAAAGTGTCTAGGCTCTGGGGTTTATATATGGTTCAAGCTACTTCTACCAGGATAAATACATCATCTGCACAAAAGTCTATGGACCAATCCATGTACATTTTGCATCATTTACTGTCATTCCTAAGATCTGTCCTTATTGAAATATATGTATTTGTTTGCACCGATGGTTGGTGCGGACCTGAGTCCACTTAGTTTGAATCCTGAACGTTTCGTTTGGTCTGTGTTCAGGCTGCCTTCAGTCATTGGCCAGAAATTACAAGGGCGGGGCAACGTCAGGTACAACATTTTATATTTGCTACTTTGGTATGGTTGAGGCATGCTGCAAAACGGTTGCTAAGGAGAGGTTGGCTATGAAGGTTCGCTGATAACTGTCCATGACAACTGTGAGAAGCAGTGTATATCCAGTTAAAAATTATTTTAATGAGCCTGCACTGATCTGAACACATTTGCACAGTGTTGATAGTTCATTTGAAATTTGCCTCGGATAGGCGGGACTACTGGAGCAACCACGTCAGTCCCCCTTCCCCTTGCTGAGAGCTCTGTGTTTACAACAGAGGTATCAAACTCAATCAAACGGGGGGGGGGGAAATACCAAAACACACCTTACGTTGTGAGCTGAACAGGATAAACATTTATTGAACACACCAAGACTACATTTTTAAAACTTTAAAAATGTAGCGTTTTAACATAAACATGAACAATAAAAATGCAGGAATATTTTTCCAGAATAAATTCACTTAATTCTTAAATAACTTTCCATATTTCTCTCTCCACAAAAATATATTATATAATATGTAATATGGGGAAATTAATTAGAAATAAGTACAAGATAATATTGAGCTATTAATAACAATAAAATAAAATTATCTGGGGGGTGAAATATAATTACCCAGGGGCCGAATCCGGCCCCTGTGCCTTGAATTTGACACATGTGCTTTAAGCAAACCAAATGGGTCCAGTCTCAAAACACCCTTGGATTTTAAATCTCACAGGACTGCTTTCTTGCTGAAGAAAAGCTCATTTTAAAAGCTTTTTCTTTTGATGTTGTGATTTAAAGCACAATGATGTCCTTTCTGCTCACTGTATCATTATAAAGTGTTGTTTTTTGGAGAGTAAGAGTCAAATCTTGTCCAAAAAGAGTCAAATTGTGTTAGTTAATGATACTTAAATGTTTCATGAATAAAAATAAAATTGCATCTCTTGACCAAAAAAAGCTTTTTTTCCGTTTAACTCTGAATACTAGAACTGTTTTGTTTAAATATATATATATAATCAGCGATTAAGAATCTCCTTTTTGTAACACTCGGAACATAATTAAGAGGCTAGTTCCTTTTACACAATCACGCACAGCACAGTGAGACTCAACAATCACCAAGTGACAGTCCAGAGTTTAACATTTACCAACAATGAGAAGGGCTTATGGAAAATACACATTGTTTTCTTGGGGTTGGAGTCAAAAACTTAGAGTTTTCTTCATTCTGTGGAGATCATGCCAGCATTGACTGAGCCCACAAGCCTGCAGCGGTTTTTGTCATCGATAGGGTTGCGTTGTGCCCTGAATGGGTGACACTGACACTAAAATGTCACCTGGACTTTGTTTCTTAATGTGCCTCCACCCTTCCACTCATATCCCTCAGGGTGATTCCCAAGCCTCAGCCCTCCTCACTCCTCCCTTCGGTATTGTGACCAAAACAATGGAAGCAGAGACCTCGAGGCTGTTTTTTACGCCTTATAGCTTCTCCTCCCGGTTTTTGCAAAATGACAGGGCCGATAAACTGCAAAGAAATATTTTGAAAGTCTTCAATAACCGCAGGAGGCCTGCAGGTTGGTTCTACAAAAGGCTGCATTGTTGTTGTTTGCCATTATAGTGGGATTCGTGGCGTGACAGCATTGTGACACGCAGCTCTTTAGATTCACAGCTGATAATCATTAATAAACCAAAGGTTTTTTTTTGGCGTGCCAGTGTCACTTTAAAAAAACTTTAAAAAAGGATGTTATGTCTGTTTCTTTGTGGTGTTTGGTTTTGCTGATGAGAAGTATTCTAAAAATGAATCCATCTTGTCCATTTGAATTGGATGAGTTTGTTTTAATAACTTTAGTAGAGGCTTGTCTGGAATCTTTTGCCTTTTTTTTCCATGTCCATTCTGCCAAAAAAAAAAAAATTACAATGTTACTATGAACTAAGGATTCTGCAGCTGAAACACTTTGCTTGAGTCAAGACATGAAAAAATACTAAAACTTCTCAAGAAAAAGCTGCCAATCCACTAATTACTAGTACTTTGGGTTTCATTCATGTTAACATTCTGCTCTTTCCATGAAGCGTGTCTGTGTATCTCTTTCCTTGTTAACATCATTTTTTTAAATTTTGATGACAGGTCTTTCTAAAATCTATTTTTTCAAAGTCAGTAAAGAGATCTAATCTTAGCAAAACCAACATAGTAAATGCTATTTAATAGGGAATATTAAATGCTATTCGGATGACAAGATGAACACAAAGTCGGGGGAAAAGTTATTCCTGTGTCTATAACAGTTCAAATAAATAGTACTTTATAAGAGATTTTGTCCAGATGAACCGAGGGAGTAATAGCTGTAATCATGAAGGACTTTTTTGTATCCAATGGAGTTTATAACCAGTGTTTTAAGCACTCAAAGGCTTCTTGGCCCAATCGTGTCTGCACTGAGCATTTTACAAAGAGAGATCAATAAAAAAACCCACAAGAGTTTTTTGTATTTCCATTCAAAGAATGAAGTTATATCAATTAAATTACAAACACCAATAAAACGGCACAATGAAGTAATACGTTCTCCTGCGACTAAAGCAAGATGAGTATTTTAGTGACACAGAACTACTAATGAATTACAAGCCTCCATTTTTCCATTGCTGCATATAAAGTGGCCCAGATGTGGTAAGTGTTGCAGTTCCTGAAATGACCACTGGAGGCTGGTTTCAGAGGGAAGCCATGTTCTATCTATTTGTAATCTATGGAAAATGAAGGTCAAAAATATCTAAAGCTGTACACGTCTATTTTCTACAAAACTCCTGCAAATAAAGCATTTCAAACACCACTACAGCTTCAAATGCCCCCACATTTGGAAGGATAGTGAGACGCTGTGAGGGTAGGGGAAGAATTCAGACTTGGCCTTAATATCTTGGCGGAGAGCTTCAAACTTGGAAGAAGAATATAGGGTTTGGTCCTGCTCAAGTTCTCATTTCAGAAAGCCAGATATGGGTGGAGGAATCCACTTTAAACACAATTTTTGCCCTTCAGAATTCTATGGATGATGTCAGGAATTATGAGTCTAGTTAATACAGAGATAGATTAGTTATGGGTGTGGCAAAAATAAAAATGACAGACATCATCAGACTTTAGTATCAGATAATTGACCTGTGAATGTGTCTTGGTGATTATCAATCACCTCTTTTCTTAAAAACATGGAAAATAGCTGAAATCTATTTGAATCGAAATTAAATGTTTTCAAAAAAACTTCCAAATAAAACCAAATTTCATTTTAAATAACAGACCCAACAATGTGCTGTTCAATGGACCACATGGGATGTTTTGGAGCTTGCCCTCGTGGCTGTCAGCGGCATATTGTGCTCACGCGTTTCCACACTGGTCTGTCATGTCTGACAGTAACCAATAACTGTTTAAACTCCTTCATGAAAGACAGTGATGGATAGTTTGGCCATCTAATTGCCCGTTAAGTCTTTTTTTTTTAAGTGTCTGCCCTTTTTCAATCACTCTCCAGTGACAACTTCCCAGATGGTTCTGTGTAACAAACCATCTGGCACATTAAGTTAAGTGGAGCCCTGCCATTTGCACTTGTGACAGCCATGTTGAGTTAGATGTTTGTTTGTAATTATCTGTAAAAATGAAATGCTCTTCCTCTTTGTTGCTCCATCAAAAATAAAACAAAGGGCTTCTTTTTTTTTTTTTTCTTTTTGGTGAACAGGCTCCTCAAGTCCACAATAGTCAGGGCATCCCATGAATGATAGGCTTGCAGACCCTGGCAATCTTCCCATCAGAGCAACGCCCGCCTCCGCTGTTGGCCTCATTTGTGTGTGTAAATAAGCCCAAACCCGACCACAATGGCCTCTGGCTCAGACATCAGCGATGGAAATGAGCTAGAGCGTGTCAACAGTCCCAGAGCTGCATCCATCAACTTGCTCATCTCATCTGATTGTGTAACATTTGTTTGTCTGGGTGATCATATTTTTGTTTCACGTACAATGTGTATTTTAACCGTAAAACTCACAGATATTTTCTTAAACTAGCATCAGAAAGAAACAGAGAGGCTTTTGGGTGTTTTCTTTTAAAAGCCAGAGAGACTGCTCGGTCTGAGCGTCTGCATGCAGCAGCGGCACATGGAAATGGTTGCTGAGGAGCTGACCTCTCCCAGTGCTGCCTGTGAGAGATGGAGCCTGTCTTTTATCAGTCCCCATTAGAGGGGACAGGAGTCGGGCTGAGTTGCGTTGGTGTGTGCGCCCCTGCGTGTCTCTCCTGAGCAGCCACATTAATCTCCATGAGTGAGCGCCAGCAGGTGTTAACCTATGTCACTCCTAATCGTCATGGCAACCGAGTTGCGACACCTGGAAGTGTCTGTGAGGCTTTGTCACATTTTTTGTTGTCGTTCATCTCATTCACAACCCACACAGCTGTGTTTACGGCTTTAAACTTTATATATGGATCTGCTGCCATAAAAGTCCAAATAAATGAAATATTTCAAAAAGAGCTGTGATGATTTATGTTCTTCAACAAATCATCCAGCATTTAGAATCATAAGTCATATATAAGAAACACTTTTATTGTGAAAAAACGCCCAATGGTGATGTACAGAGCTGTGTACAAATAATAGTTGGATTTAGTTAGTTGGATTTCTGACCTGTCAATACTTTTGTAGAAGTGTTTCATTTCAGAATTTTTAACCCTTGTTTTCATAATTTTCCGTAAAAAATAAAATTAACTTGCTTATTCCAATCCATAAGAATAATTCCTAAAGTCAGTTATCACGAGAACGCCAAAGATACTTTAAAGATAAAGTAAGATTTAATAAAAGACAAACAATTTCTAAAGCTAAAAAAAGAAATTCTTAGTAAAAACTGATTCAGGAAAGTGGATGAGACTATTTACGTAGAAAAAAATGTGTAAAAACAACACAAAAAAGTGTGTAGATTTTTCTCTGTGAGGTGAAGTTGTTTAATGATATGAAGGAAAAATCGAAATGTGTATGAATTTGACACAATTGCATCAATAAGGAAAGTTACAGACAATCTTGACTGGGGAGGATGTGTTACTACCAGATGCTTTTTGTTGTAGTTTTGTCATTTTTTGTTACTTTGATTCTTTTGTGTTTAGTGAATAATTATCTAGGTGTAAAAATGTGTGTTGAATGGGGCAGGAGTGGGAATTTATGCGTTTTCCTCTATCCACACTTTTTAAGCATGTTTTATTTATTTTTTTATTATGTCTACGTTTTTTTGTGTTTGAACATAAACTGATACCAAATCAACTTTGATTCAGCTTCTCTGTAAATTTTGTGTCTAAATTTTGTAACAAAATTATTTTTTGATGTTTTCTTGCAAAGGAATTGACTTTTTAAAAAAATGTACATTTTCATTACTACACAAGTTCTCAACACCATTTTAGCAAAGAATTGTGTTGTTTTGAGATAGAATCATGTCATTGCTTTATTTAGTTGATTGCTACTTTCTTGAATCATTTTGGCATCAGTGGGAAATGGTTAAATGAGTTTAATTTTACTCAAAATTTTATGGGGAAAAAGCCTTAAAATGAGTTTCACATAGGATCTGAACCAGTTTAAGGAGAGAAGAGCCTCTTTAAGCTCTGGATTGACAATTTGCAAGTTGTTTCTACAACACAAACATTAATAGTGTGAGCAAAATATTTTACTTTAACCCTAGAGCACGTTCGCTATAAAAAGTTATCACTTTTGTCGGGTATTTTGTGCCCAACATAATATACCCAATAAAAATGATTTGTCATAAAAAACAGATCAAAATGTGACACCACATGATACATTAAAGTAGTTTTCTTTTATTTTCAACTGTGGTTTATGTAACAAAGTGGAAAATAAAAACACGGGAAGATCCTAAAAATATGCTAAAAAATTATTTGAAACAAAAAATGTCTAAAAAAAAAAAGTAATATTAAAATAAAAATTATACTGGAGACTTGGCCTTTGGCACACTCATTCCTGGGACATGTGAGATGTAATCCAGGGACCCATGACACAAAATGCAACATATTGAACATCATATAAATACTTTTGCTCGGGTGAAAATGACCCAGCAATGGTGCAGTAGGGTTAAAGACCACTCAGATGAAAATTGTGCTTTTGGCATATTTAACACGGAACTTACAAAAATAAATGATTAAAAATAATTAAGCCTAAAATGGTGTTTTTTTTTTTCTCATTCAAATCATTGTAAATCTGGAAAAAGGTAGTTGGAAAAAGCTTGTAGGTGTGACATAGAAGCTGCTTCTGCGCGCCACAAGCTTGATTCTTCCACTTGCAGAAAACAGATCCACGTACGTCTTTATTTTCCTCGTTGGCTCAAAACTGTACCGCTGGATCTGTCCGATACTGCTCGCCACTTTTGTTGCACCGCTAATGTTAGGTTGGGGTTGTGAGGTGCTGTAAGCTAGCAGAAAAGGTGTTCAACCAGGAAGACAAGCAAGTGGGGACAGGTTTATTCTTTACCAACTGTCCCATCCACAACTCCCAGGCAAAATTGTGACGCACAATGAGTGTAAAAGGATGTTTTAGTCAACTATCAGGCCTTGTTTTAGGTTATCCAGAAAGCTTTTTTATGAGATCCTTTCCAACTCTCCCCAGCGTTGTAATCATGTTAGTTCTTGTAAAGCACTGCTGATTTTTATTGAGGCTTTTTTAATGTGACCTTAGATTCTTTGGCTCGTTTGCAATGTTTGTCTGGCAGGCGGGAGCTAGCGAGAGGTTTGTAGAGGAAATGCATCGGGAGGACTTGAGGGTGGAATGTGGCACGCTGCTCTCCCAGAAGGCCAAGCAGCGGAGGCCCCAGTGTGGCTGCCACACGCCATGATTGCTAGGGGTCAGAGCCTGAGCCTGGAGCCTTCAGCTCCATCACGCATGATTTGGGGTTAACGTGTCAGAATATTTCCCCGCCTGCTGGCCAAAGCCCCGGCATTTCAACTGGAGCCCTCCGGGATTGGAGGAAGTTGAGGGATGTGTGTGAACGTGTCAAATCCTACAGATCAGAGATTAAAATGCAGAAGAATTAGGAAGAAGATACAGTCAGCGTGATGGTCCATAGTCTGGGTAACGCCATTGTTTCCTCTCTAAAGGTGATGACGGTGGAGCCGAACGTGGCTAGCTAATGCTGGGTGGCAGCTCTCTGAGGCTGAGCCCCGTGGGCTTTCTGCTGGCTGGCCCAGCTGTCATCTTTCTAATGATTTCTTTATTTTGCAGGAAGAGCTTGTCGCCAGGGGAAACGCGCCACTTCCGGCAGGGGGGAAACCCGACGCTAGGCCGGGCTGACGCTGAGACCCGCTACGTCTGCAGCCACATCACAGGGGACCAGCGCGCTCTTTCATCCTGCCTCTGTTTCTTTGCTTTCTTTCTCCCTCTATCCACACAGTCATCAGTATCAACCCTTCTTCTAGAGCTCCTGCTCGTCTCTGGGGGATTTAGCTTTGCTTCTCAGTAGTAATAGTTTTCCTTTGACTTCTAAATGATTATTTAGCATTACATTTGTCGCCGTTTGTGGTGTTAAGATCTAAATGAACTCTCGGATCATTTTAGGACTTGGATTGTTCAAAAGGAGTTATTTTAAGCTTTATTCTTTGATTGGTTGCTATATTTTTTGTTCTTCTAAATGCACATTTTTTAGGGACTTGGCTGCAGACGCAAAAGACCAGAACTGGAAGTTTGCTTGAAGAAAACCATATTAGCCAAACAGCATTTTTCCCATTTTAAGCTTTAATAAGAGTTTTTAACATAATTCTTTTGTTTCGGTCAAATTTGAAAGAAACTAAATAATTGACGTTTTTGCCCCCATTTTAAGCTTGTAAAAAAAAAAAAGAAATTTCTCTGCAGGGAGCCTATCTGTATTGAATGAAACACTCAGTTTCAAACCATCAAAATAAAGCACTTTTAATTAAAAAAGGAGACCTATGTGCCTATGTCCAAATTTCTAAACTAATCCCTAACTACTGAAAAAAATATATACTATTTAGTGCCCAGGATCTAAAAGGAATTCAGACATGTTCACTTTTAAACTGCAAATATGACAAACACCAATTTCATAAATGAAAATCTAATCAATATGAGCATTTACAACATCTATTTTTGACTTCAATGTGTTCTGACGACGAAAACTGATGGTTCATTCAAAAATTACATCAAAACACATATTTTGTGCAAAAAATGTTCCAAACCAATGCATTGTGGTTGATTTTTACCAATGTACTGAGCATCGATTTTTTTTTATAGCACACTTCTGGGAAATTTCTAGGCCACTCGATTCTGGAATTGTTGATTCAGACAGAACTACAAATTGGTGAAGGCAATATTGACAATTTAAACTGCAATGACAATAAATGATTTTGATTCTGATCACAAACACAAATGACACTTGGGAACAAGTGTTTCCTTCTTTCATTGCAGGGGTTACGCTCAAAAAATAATTTTTTTTTATGTCTTAAGGCTGTAAAACCCCTAACTACACACTTTAAAGTCTTTTTTTTTCGGCTAGACATGAACATTATCAACACTTGTTGTTCTTGTTTAGGCTCATAATATTTAAACTTTTGTAGAAAATTGAGTATTATAGAATGGAAACATAGATCTGTTCGCAACCGGAGGAAATCTGCTCACATCATGTGCAGGAGACATGACAAGGAAGGAAAAAAAATGTACAAAATTCCCCTAAAAATGCTCTCAAACAGTGATGCTGTTAATATATATATGGACCACTAGTTGTGTAATTCCCACTTTCGGCCAATGTGTCAGGTTCTATCGTGTTGTCTGCAATCTTTCATTTTTTTCTGTCATCACATCTACAAACAAATGTTTTCTTTTACAAATGTATAAGATGAAAATGGATGTCACTAAATTTTGACTTGTTTCTGTTGCTTCACTTTTGACAAACATGCTAGTTTCTCTTGAATCATTGTTTTGGACCGAATCTCTCATGATGATTGATTTTGTAATGTATCTTAAATCCATTATTGACTTTCTTCCAGGCCGCTTGGATTGCGAGCCGAGTTTCAGACTGATCTCACCCTCGGCGAGGCTTCTCTCTGAGGGCGAGCTCCCCAGAGTCCCCAGCTTTCCATCAGAAACCTTGAGAGAGCCTTGAAGAAAAAGGAAAAGGAACACCCTCCTTTTCCTTAACTGTACCCGAGCATAATCAGGCCCAGCCTCCAAACCATGAAACCCAAGTTGAGTGGGGCTTAAAGCTGTTCCCTCGTGCTTCTCTCCAGGCCCCCGCCGCTGATTGTTCCAGATACAACACATGGAAATTGTGAGCGTAAACATGTAAATATTGCAAAAGTCATGGCTGAGAGGCGAACGGAGCAGAGGTCCTCTTCGCTCCATCACAGAAAAGCTATTACAACACCCAACAGCCCAAAGCCTTTGGAAAACAACTGCTTCTTGTCAGTGATGATGGCTGTCAAGGTCCAACAAACGGAAGCATAAACACGCACTCGCACAAACATAAGCACAACCAAACCTACCTTAAAGAAAACCTGAAATGAGGCGTGTTTGAGTGATTGCCGTTTTTCTTTTTTTGGTTGGTTTGTTCCTCTGAAGTGTGGCCACTTTTGAAAAATAATAGTAAGATTCAATTCTTCAAGTCAAAATCAACCCAACACTATATTTACCAAAGAAACAACCCGAGTCCAAAGAACAGGAAACCAAAAAGAAAAAGGTTTCACCTTCAAAATAAATGTCAGCCAGTTCGTGAGAGTGGTTTCATCTTGAAACAAGTTCGGTTGACCATAATTATGGCAGAGGGGCACCTGAGAGTCAAAGTAGAGGCGCAGTTGAAAAATGTAAACATTTTGAGAGACTGATTAGTATCCAAACCACAGGACCGTTACCTGTCAAGACCGAGCAGCGCATACCAACCTGATGAATCTGTGTGTGTGAAATTAGTGTGCATGTACGTGATTATATATGATTTAAAGTGAGGCCTGCACGGAACAATAAAAAAGCTCTGGCTAGAATCAGAGAGTCTGCTCCGCTTTAGACTGACAACATCATTATATAATCTAAATTATCTGTAATTTCACTTCAGACAACACAGATGTACATTTGCAAAGAAAACGAGCCTTGATCAACCTGGGCAATACAAGCCTAAATGTATATTTTGTTTCTCGGGAAAATTAGGGGATACCTGAAACAAGAGCTATAAAGAAATTTCAGGTGAAACATCAAAATTTTTATTGCAGATTTAAGAAAAAAATGCTTTTTTTTTGGCCTGATGGAACACATCTTTTCGATTTATGTTCAGGAATGCTATTTTAATATAATATTCTTCTCTTTTGCTCGGTCATAAAATGTAATAAGTGTTTAACAAATGTAGATTTTCTTGGAAACCTTTAAATCAGGGGTCCATAGAAAAAATGTACCAGCTGCAGGGTGTGTTTAAGCACAAACTATTATGGTTTTCCAGAAAGCCGCACATAACCAAATATATTAATAACCCTTTCTGGAGTCTTCACAGTAAAAAGGCACAGAGTAAAATCAATTTAATTACAGAAACAACACCATTGATTAAATAAAAACTTAACCAATATTAGTCACTGTAATCGCCATGGAAAAAAAAATCTATATATTAGTAAGGAATTTCAAGAATATAGCTAATAAATAGGCTGCCCTCTCCTGTCATTGACTCTTTCAGACTTTGGAGGCATCTTTGAAAGAAATCGGATGTTTATTTTTGTTGGAGAAACGAAGACAAGCAGCTGACTCTAGGATGAAATCATGAAATGGGCGGCAGCGACACACGGCGGCAGGTGGAGCCTCAGGAATTGAGTCGTATTACTTCCGGATAGGAAAAAACTCAGAAAAATTACTGTTTCATAAATATTTAGTTTTTCAGTGTTCCAAAGATAATATATGATCATATATATGGATATAGTTTATTCTGAAAGGCTTCAGAACATCATGGTATGGCCTCTTTGCAATAGGGGGCCGGGCCAAATGTGAAGGTGGGCCGGATCCAGTCTGCTTGCAGTTAGGGGATCCCTGCTTTAAATATATATAGTTTTTAATTGTTAAGATTGTTGTTAGGCAGTCATCAAATCATTTGTTTAAGAATCAATTTATTTATTAATTTTGTTTGTTTATTTGGTTAATCATATTTTTTTCCCCTCTTGAGCTATCATGACAAGTAAATGTTTTATTTTTATTACTTCAACTGCTGGAAATAAACCAAATTCAAATGAGTTTATTTTATGAACATAACATTTTTTAACAGACATTTAAGATACAAAATATAAAAAAGTAAAATATAAAAGTAGATGTTGCATCACTTATTTGTTTCACCACTTTGTTCTGGGTGAGGTTGAGTGTATCTTAAACATGCTGCTAATGTACTTTTTTATTTAAAATATCTTCCTAAAAAAGTAAAAAGTCTAATTAAAATAAAAAACTGTTAGCAGGAGCTGTAGTTCTTGCCATTAGGACTTACCATTAAGGCCCAGTGGCTGACAGCTGGGACCAGCCTGGAAATGAGGCTGGGGGCTCAATGCCATGGGGAGGGCTGCCATTGATATCCGTTGTGTAATTTTCTATTGGCAGGTGGGTGATGGCTGTGATTAAATCTAGGCTTTAGTCTCTGCCATCCGCATTATTGTGCCGGGATTCCTCGAGTCCCTGTACTGCGGATCCTCTGTCACATTCTGTCATGCCAGCTTTGGGCCCTGCCAGCTGGCCCCCCGGTGAACAGCAGGCCCCGCCTCCTTCACTATCCCTCCACTCTGAAAGGGCTTCCTTCAAACTCTCAATCAGGACTGTTTTTACTTTCCCTTCCTTTCACCCTCCACCAATTAAACCCCTCACTGTCATTTTTTTTTTTTTTAGTCCTCTGCTGTAATTTGTCTGTCCATCATCTTTAGCGGAGGGGTCACGGCAGGTTTATGATGCTCCTCGGGTTGGTAACAGTGATTACCGGTACATGCCTGAGACGAGCAGGTCTGGCCTAGGTGGGCACAGACTGGGACGGTGGCTAAAGGTCAGGCGTGCTAAAACAGAGACGCTTCCTATTGATGTCTGACCGGGGTGTTTGTTTAAGAGTGAGGAGGCGAGGAGAGCCACAGGGGCTCTTAACTCTGGCTGAGGCCCCTTTTACCCCACACGCATAATTGGGGGAGGCTTCAGCAGGGGCTGGAATCATCTCTGGGCCCTCAACATAATAATGATCTCATTTGCCATCCAAACATTGGCAAATTATGCTGAGGTAATCCGACCTTCTCTGAAATGTCCGAAGAGGGTTGATTTGGAAGAGTCACAGAGATGTCAAAAAAAAAAAAAAAAAAAAAAAGGAATGGAAACACAATCAAAATTGTGTGAACATTTTAACCCTTTAACACCTGAGGTGTCCCCGGTGACGCTAAAAACAAAATCTTTTGAACCGTTAACATGATCAATGTAATTTTAGCAGATTCTGCTGCAGAATCTGCTAGAATTATGTTGATCGTGTTAAGGGTTGAAAAGTTAGAACATAAACACTGGAGCAAACAGAATTTTTCAAAGGTTTTTTTGTGATAATATCCTTAAAAGATAAGTAGAAGAAGAAAAAGAACACAACTGTTTTAATCCCTTAACTCTTATGTTAAATTTTGCTAAAATTGACCCACTTTCACACTTGAAATGGGTCAGTTTTGACCCAATATAAGGGTTAATACATATTTTCCTTCGGTATAAAAAAAGTACTGTACAATTTTAATGGTCTTTTTTGTTTGTTTTGTTTTTTTTTTAATATTCTTTAGTAATCCATTTAAAATAATAATATAATAAAAATGTAATTATTTTCAAAATAAAAGATTTCTTGAAATATTTTACAATATTTTGTTACTGAGTAATTTTTGTCTTTAACTGTTTTCTTTTTATATTATTAGCAATATTTTTTTCTATCTTTTTTGATGTATTTTTTTTAACCTTTAAAACAGGTACAGAATTAATACAAAGTTCAAGATTCAAGACTCCAGATTTTATCCTGAAACAGTGTCTAAAAGGAAACAAAAACAAAATAAAAAAAGCAGCAGTGAAGACAACCGCAACTGTTATCAATCTATTTTTGTGTATATAATTGTTATAAAATAAGATATAAGGCAGGAGAAACCAAAGTGAATAAAAATAATAAAAATACATAATTGTAAAGTTTTCTTCACTAAACTTTCTTCTCCTTTAAATGTTCCTGTTTTGTTAATTTTAACACTGAGCTAAAAAAACTTAAGTGACTACGAGAGAATGTTTTACCTCTTAGTGGCTCGGTAGAGGTGTCAACGATGCCATCCTTGCCGAAACAAAAACGTACCTGTTTCTAAGCAGAAGTCAATGACTTCAAAATAAAAGCATAAATTGTTATTCAAATTTAAATTATAACATCGATGACAATAAACTAAAAATGTCTGACATAAAAGGAGCTTACAATAATAATAAAACTACATTTATAAAAAGGATATCACACAATTCTAACAACATGTATTCATGTGAAAGAGAGCAACCCACTTCCTGTTTACTTCAATTTGTTTTAATTTTTTCAATAATTTAATTAAAATTATAGAGACTATATTTTTTTTTATTTTGCAAAACCGTTTTCATTTGATTTAAGTAGACATTTGAAATGTTTTATTTTTGGACAAATTGTATGTGTATGCACGTGAGAGACATATATCTCAGCTCCGTCTGTATACGGCGCCTCTCATTCGCTCTGGTGACCGAGGCAGTTAGCCGATTCAAATTTAGGCCGTGACACGTCAGGTGCGTACAGTATATCATCAGCGTAGTGAACTCTTGAATAGCACACCTCATGCTGTGAATGTGTCAATGTTATGAAGTGCTGTCATCCGATCTAATGGGGTCCATGTCAGTGGACAAGCTGTGACCCATGCTCGCACACACACGTGCACGCACGCACACACACGGATGCACAAACACTCCCCCTCAGGGAAAGGGAGCCGCTCTATCCACGGCTTATTGTTTTCACAAAACTGTTTACTCATGTGCAATTTGTTCATTGCTGCATTCCTGATTGTACGTATATCTGATTACGTTTTTCCTGCCATAAGACTGGAGCTTGCTTGAAAATGCTCTGCTGACGGAGCCACTTTCACTCGCAGAGTCGCTGTTCATGAGGGCGTTCTTCATAAAAATCAAGGCCAGAAAGTGAAATGTATCGCTGGCTTGTCTCATGATTAATGTGTAACGCAGCGAGCCACCCTGGAACGGAGTGTATCTTAACGAATTTGGAAATACGGGGTTGAGAATTAAAATCCCAGTGTTTGTGCTTGGTGAAGGGCAGGGTGGATGCCAAAACACACAAGGCGGCGTGGATGTGAGCTCGGGGAGGCCCTCGTTTCAACACTGCAGATGTTTTCAAATCATCATTATTAGCTACCATTTCTATTTCATCTGCTGCATTACAGCATCTGCCATTGATGCTGCCTACTTAAGCTCTCTTTATTGTTTACTTTTAGGATCCATATCTGTTGCTTTTGGCTGAAATTATTTAGTGAGTGACCTCATCGTGTAAACTACTTAAATAAGTGCGGAGCACGTTTCGGTCGAGAGTGGATGTAAATGATATATTTTCTGGTCTGGGCTGTCACAGAGGGAGCCAGAGTGAGTTTAGCTGGTAGACATGCAAACTCACTCATCACTCGGGGTAATAATGTCAAAAACTTGATCAGGGTTCGTGCACGTGTTATTCACATACAAACACTTGCACGCCGGCTGCGTCTGGGACATTCCCGGCGGTGGAAGCCACATTAAAGGTGAGATTTGTTATTCTGCTTTGGGTCCTGCTAGACTCATCACTTATCCTCTATGGCCTCCAGAATATCTGCCATCCCCTTTTCCCGTCCCCTCTGTTTGTTTTAAGAAAAATCCCACTGTCAAAGTGGGAGTGGGTGTGTCTGACACAAAAGTAAAAACACATCTTTCATGTCTAAATAAATCTGACAAAGAAATGCTTTATGGGCCGCCACCTGAAGGCAGTCCTAAAACCCGCAGCGAGCAAAGTGGCCGTAACGTTTAATCCAATTGGCTTCCTCCATCCGAAACCGACTTAGCAGATGGTAAGCTGTAATATGAAAGTTATTCACCCACTCACTACTGCAGAGCGTCTGTTCTATCCCCATTTCCTGTTATTCTTTATGGGTTCCATAGGCACTAAAGAGGAGAGAAGTTATTTTCCTTTCATTACTTCTCTCTCTTGGGGGACTGGGAGACTTTGTCCAGCTCTTCCCTTTCAGTCCAGAAATTCTTTTCAATTAAAGGCCTATCCTAGCAGATGGTAGAGGAATCAGACCAGCGCTCCGTCGACGGACAACCATTTCATTTACCAGATAGTAAATCTCCAGGCACCAAATGACCCGACAACACACATCGTCTGTCTACCGAAACTTTTACAGAGCAATCGTGCGCTCCCTCAATCACATATGGATTGTCTTCACCGCAGATCAATTAAAAGGATGAGGTCTAAAAAAAGGGCCATTTGTGAAATGGACGTCCTCTAAGAACTGAAAGAGCAACAGAGAGCATTGGAAGCGTGAATAATTTATCCCGAAACCCTATCACGGTGTTTGTATCAGTTTCCATCATAAAGCTTGGCGAGGGAAAGGGGACGGAGGAGAATTCATCAGCCTGCGTGACAGGCTCTGCAGGGAGGGTACAGTAGAGGGGCTTCTGGGCAACTACCTTCACATAAATCCATTTGCTGTCACCACAGGAAGGAGATGAGAGGAAATGGCACGGGGAAAGAGTGGACTAAAGCGCTTACATTCAGTGTATCGCCTTTTAACAATAGCTTTGTTTTAGTAAGCTAAAAATAGATGGTTTTACATCGTACAAGTCAGGGGGAAAGTCACAGCAGATTTGAGCCCATCTTTAACACTAAAATTAGCCTGATTTTAATTTTGTAACTAAATGGAAATAATAAAAAAACAGTTTAATTATATTCTTTATTCTGTACTTTTTTTTAAAAGAAACAGTTTAACTCAAACTTTACTTAAATTTTCACTTTTAGATTGTGATGTGTCAACAAAAATTGTTCTTTAAAAAGACAACTATTGTACAGTATAAAAATCTGTAACAGTTTGATTAAGTTATTCTTATTTGTTTGGTTTAATTTGATAAATTGGCATTTATTTAATTTAGTTTTTAATCCAATGAGGCACTTAACACAAAAGACAGATGTATAAACAGGAATTAAAACAATAAAAAGTCATGAAATACATTAGAATAAAGACAACAACAATAAAAAGGAAAAAAAAAAAGCTGACTGAGTTTATGCTGTAAAGAGTGAGATATTGAATCAATTAATAAAAGCTTTGTAATTTGCTACATTTAAATGTAATAGTTTGCATCATATTTCATTTTTGAGTTGAGTAAACCATGAACCCAAGAAGTTTGATTTCATGAAAACTAAAAAATGTACCAAATTAAGGAACTTGATCGTTAATTGATCCAATGTTTCACTTTTTTCAGCATAAAATTTGAGACAGAAAAAAAAATCCATACAAATAATTAACCAAACTAACCATAACATATTTTAAAAACCAGAACACGAATAAACAAATAAAAACAGATAAAATCTAAATGAATAAATAAAACGAGTTATTTAAAATCTAAGTTGAAACGATGCGACTTTTATTGAGTCTTTAAGGTTTGACCACAGCACTGCACCATAACCAAATTTGATGCCAATTTATTGAGAAATCCTCAATAAAAACAATTTCACTGCAAGTTTTTTTTTGTTAATATAAGTCTTGGTTTAGATTATACAAAGATGAATCAATTGTTTAAATCTGGTGGAAAATGGGAGCTTTGAGCTTCACTAAGTTATTTTGAAGGGATCAGCAAATATAACTGATGCAAAAATACATATTTAATTTAACTAAAACATAAATGTTGTGGAAGACAGTGTTGGTGAGCTCCAGAAATCTAAAGTAAAGCAGGATGAGAGAGGGTCTTCCTGACACAGCAAAGAGTAAAAACATGAGCCAAGGCCCAACTGCTTCACACTCAGTCCTGTCCAGCGAGGCCTGGACAGGTGGGGGGCATGGCTGCTCGCCACTCCCTTTAGGGTGAGACAACTGTTACTTACTGTAACATGCACTTACTTAATTTTTGTCCTTTTTTTTCTCCAACTACCTGTACATTTATCTTATTAATTACCTTTTGATGTCAACAGACTTTAAGCCATTTTAGTTTTGCTGCTGGTTTCAAGCTTCACAGCTCTGGGGAGGAAAAATATGTACAGAAATGACAAAATGAAAAAAGCAGATGTTCTGTTTTTAGAATGGCATCACATTGAGCTCAATAAATTAGTGAAAAAGTCTTTAAAAAATTCATAAATGTAGATTTTTGTAGATTATGTTAAAAATGATTTAATAGGAAAAGGAGGATTTTTGTATCCATGGTGACAAAGAAATTGATGTGATCATCAGGACAAAAGCTGATTAATTTAAAAATAGATTTTCATTGACAATGTGTTTATAATGAATTATGGTTTAATTATATATTTTTTATCTAATATTGTACTAAGATTGACTCAAACAAGTTCTTTTCTATGTGCATCAAGTGAAGCACAAAGTCACAAATCTACAGGGAATATCTCTTCTTTACGCTCAACCTCTTGATATACTTCTAAACTTTAGAAGTATACTTTAGAATCTAAAGGTTATTTAAGACATTTTTGTTATAAAAAAATATGTGGTTGCAAGAAATGTAAAACTCTTACTTTGTCAGCTAAGTTTGTCAGCTAAGTTTGATAAAGGCAAAAAAGGAGGGAAATGCAGAAATTAAGTTGGTAACAACATTTTTTGGAGTATAATTTGTGATTTTTTTTTTACATTTTTTGGCCAGGGGTGCAACTTATTGGGCAAAAAATATAGTAATTAGAAAAGGAGACAAGTGTCAGGCATGTAAAAGAGAAAAAAAATTGTAGATGCTTTCTCCATGAAAGATTGACATGTATTTATCCCTGATTTCCTTACAAGGAAAAAAAAACGTGTCAGATATTCTTTCTCTGCTTTTATTGTATCACCCTGATTTTGATGAGAAAATTGACCTAAAAGTCAATCCTGAGGAATGACTTCAGAGTATAATTGTTCACTAATTTCCACAACTTTAAACACGGAGGTTTTAAAAACACATCTCCTGAGGAGTGAGTGAAAGGAGCCATTCTGAACTCCCATCATCTCTGTCCTGGCAGGTAATCGCAGACTGTGGTTCCCAGTGTTCCAGGCACTGGAGGTGGAGGAGAGGGGCGGGGGAATGATTGCCAGCTACTGCCAGCAGACTCACCACGGTCTGCGTCTGAAGCCCGGGCCAAACCTCCTGCGTCCCAGCGGAGAGTGACATTTTCTGTAAGTGTGAGTTAAGGATTGGTTTCACTAGAGAAGGCGGCTTGTTAGGTTTCTCTGTTTTAGCCCGCTCCATGTTCAACAGGAGCAATGGGATGATCAAAAAAGTTCTTTTAGAGCTGAACGGAGGCTCCGTCAAACCAGACATCAAGCAGCTTGTACACTTCTGATCTGGTAAAGGACTCTAGGGTCAGTGTGGGGGATTTATGTGTGAATGAACATGAAGAAAGTTCCATCAGACTTGATTTTATTGAGAATTTCACCATCTCTTATGTTACGTTCAATTGTGACACAATCTTGATCATGCATTTAACTCATGGTGGTCACTCAGGGCATTATTTTTTTAAATTGTTCTGCTGTTGACAAGTGCTTGTTTGTCACATATAGTTGGAAGATGCTTGTTGTTAAATGTCGTAGCAGTGCAAATCTCGCACATCTTCCTCCAGGCTTTTTCTTTCACGGCTCTATTTTGATAAAAGAGAAATACTGGATGACATATAATTTTGTTTGGTCACAATTTAGCAAAAGTTTAGAGAATTTTTGATTTATTGATTGATTGATTTATGTCAAGCATAGATTGTGAACTATAGAAGACAAAACAAATTGATTTTTCTAACTCATTGGAGAAATAATGAAATGCATTGATAAGAAAATGGAAAACAAACAAACAAAAACAAACACATTTATATCACATTTGATTCATTAAATAAAAAAATATTGGCTTAAGTCAAGTAGAGTTTGATTGATTGCTTGAAAAGGAGTAGGAAGAAGCAAACGTATCTAATCCAACCTCTACTAAACTACTTCATTTTATAGTTTTGCATAATTAAAAGTGTAATTCGTCATTACCAAATCAGAGATCAATAAACGTGCATTTTGTACTTAGAGCCCGAAAACCATCATAGAAACTTATGTAAACATAAGAGTTTTGAACATGAAAGCACTAAAAAGTGATTGCTTGATCGGGTGTTGAGCGGTGTGAAAGTAACTTTACCATCTCAGGAGCCAAGCTTTAATTTGATAAGCCTTTTTAAAATTCTCTTAGTTATTTGGGCTTATTGAAATCTGTTTAGTATAAGAACTAAGCATATTTTTTGGAAATTATTCATTATTTGATTGAAAACAGTTAAAATGTGTTGTTTCAAATTTCATTTCAGTGTTTTTCTTCTGTTTACAAACCGTGGCATAGAAAAAATCACCAAGATTGATATTATTGACTTCCTTTTACTTATGAATGATGTCTGTCATACTCCTTCTGAAGAAACACATGAATAACTTACTTTGTAGAAGTCTTCCTTTTCTTTCTTCAGCATTAAGTCTCTCTGTCTCAGTGGATATCACTACCAGTGACGTGTCTAAATACATTCTTAAGGGTTTAAAAAGGAAATCTTCCAGTTAGAAATTGAAGCTAAAGAACATTAAAGAGTAAACTCACAGCTTCACTTGACCTGCAGCCACTAATTCTCTTCTTTAGTCGCGGCACCGCATACATTCTCCCGGCTCATCAGCGCCCTCTGCGTCGTGGCATGCGTACTGCATTGCAGCAGGCGGACTGCCTTCTGCTCTTAGTGTGTTTTGAAAAAATTGTGAAATCTAACAAACACCATCTCAAGCTTTCATAGTTTGTGGGAGCTGAGCTCCAGGAAATGTTTGCTGCATTCATCAGCTTTTTTTTAGAAGAAACCTATCACTGTACAAACCAAGTTAAAAGTTTGTTTTAAACCATAAAGTTTTTGTGAAATCTAATTTCTGAAGGTCTCGGCTGCTCGTCTGTCCTCAGGCCTAATGCAGAAGGACGCAGAAGGGAAACTTTTTTGAACTTTTTTGAATTTCTGAATTTCCTGAATCCAACGATTATTTCCCCCTCAGAAGTGAGGTCAGAACATCCTCAGGTGTAGTCCAATGAAAATTAGAAAGAGTTTCCGCACTGCCCTCAGTCATGACCTTTAAACATGGAGGGCCCCAGTTAAGTTGAAGGTATTACTGTGGAATTATAACCCAAAATGTGTTGAGAACATATGTGGACACCGGGTCTTAAGAGGTGAGAATTAATTAAATAATCTCCCCATATAAAAAAAGTTGGTAAAAAAAAATGCAAGTTCCTCCATCTAGATTTCTAATTGTTGGTTTTCTTAAAGAAAGCCTCAATAATTTGAGTGATGTATCCCTGCAGATAAACTTATTGGTTGTTAATTTTTTCATATTCTCTAAAATATTACTAAACCTAATTGTAAGTGAAAACACATTTATTTTTCTTGATTCTAAAATAAACCAGTTTTTCCATTTAGTTTAGGAGAATTATTAGTATTTCCACATTTGTCTTGCATCCATGAAAACTATTACTTATTTTCTCTTGTTTGCAAATGAAAACCTTTTTTACAACCTATAAAAGATATTAATCAAAGTCATAACATTTTACTTTGTTGGAGGGTCAATAAAGAAATCAAACTTTACATTTTATGTTAATTTGTTTCATTTGTTCGTCATGATGGAATGTAGTCAGATGCTTCTATTGATAGATGGAGTTCATTCCAGCAGCTGGAGATCTATTTTCTGTTTGGTGACGGTGATAATCGCCACACTGCAGTGCGACTCATGTTGTGACCCCCACCTAATTCTGAATTTAATTTAGCTTAATAAGTATAGACTTCACGGTCGATTAAGGAAACAGCAGTGCTGTTACCCTGTGAGTATTATCACTGCAAATTACTCACAGGACAACATCCACTCAGGTTTCATCAAATACAGTAAACGAACCAGAGATATTTATCAAAGTCAGGATTTCATGCACTTGAACAGAACTGTTTTATTTTATATTTTATATTATATATTTAACTTACATACATTTCAGCATTTCACATTTCTTAAGGAGCATAAGATATTAAACGGTGGATAAGCTGCTGAAATATAGGAATGTTTTCATCTCTAAATCCTATGTTGCATCCATACCAATTCACATCAATAGCCTTGTTGTTATTTGAAAATATCTAATTTAACAAGAAAATTATATCAGTTAGAAATATTAATTTCTCTGAAGTTTTATTTGATCTGGTTTGTAGAAAAAAATAAAGCAGCTGCTATTTTTTTTCCTCTTTTTTTATTAATTTCCAATTAGCACTAGATCTATCTAATATCCCGTTTGTGCTGATTTTGACTATCTGACTTCTCCAGATGAATAAATGAGGCGTGTACGTGTGGGAACACTTCTGATTCCTTCTCCGTGTCTTGTCCCAGTGTTTTGCATTTCACATGTAAAACAGGTCATAATATGTATTTTTTTTCTCCCTTCAGACAGTGGGGGTAAAGTGTCATTTTACTCACCATCCATAAATAGAATTTGCAGAGCATATCCCAATAGAGGTGAATGCATATCGTGTTAGCGGGGCTGAGTAGGTGCTAACCTGCTGCTGGCAACCTCCACACTAAACAATACTTGTTACGGAGAAAAACAGAAATTGGATCACTGTTGTGTGAAAAGTCAACTAATGTTATGTGGAGTAAAACACAAGAAAGTGTAACGCAATCTAATGCCTATTGTTGTCTAATGCTGGTTCCCTTGACAGAGTTACGTTACAAGAGCGTTGGAAAAACAGGATGTGTTTAGGGTTAAAGTTTGAGAGGAAAAAAAATTAAGAAAACAATGAAGTTTTAGCAGAAATAAAAATGTTTTATATAACAGCAGGCTATATATGGAGGGGTTGCAATGACATCATCACCTGCCATACGGCAGGGCGACGTTGTAACTAAGAGCAAATGATTGTGAGCGATCAGCAAAAATGACAGGATAGATATGGAGTCTGCGACCGGAGGCTCCTTTAATTGTGGCTCCTTCACTTTGAAAAAAAAAATGCCAGCCATTTTAATAAACGATGGGTTTGTTGTTTTAAATTATTTGTTTTATTAAATTGAGCTATGTTATTTATTTTTTTTATTTTCATCATGTCAGAGAACTGAGCAAAATCCAAGTAATTGTGTTTATTTTCAAGAGTAAACTCATTGTACCTTTAGATCTATCCATCCATTTTCTTAACCCTCTGTCAGAGCCTAACCTGGCAATTGTTGAGTGAATGTGGATACAAATATAAAATAAAATGGATTCTACACAATAGTCCTCTTTATATTCATAGTAAAATGAGAAAAAGAATGAAGGTAAACAAAAGTCAAAATGATGAAAAATGCCATTTTTCATTGGGCCTTCTTGGATTTTTAAGCAGAAGGATCCTATTTTAACACAAGGTGCATTTTATTTTGAAAGGAACTTGTATATGCAACTATCAAATATAAATCAATTTAAAATGGATACATATGATAAATGGCGTATACTTGTATAGCGCTTTCTACCCTCCTTCGAGGGCCCAAAGTCACAGTCACAGACCCATTCACACACACATTCACACACCGGTGGTGGCTCCGCTGCCGAACACTGGTGCCAACCTCCCACCAGAGGCAATTTAGGGTTCAGTGTCTTGCCCAAGGACACTTCGACACATGGGCGGGCAAAGAATCGAACCCACTATCTTCCGATCGTGAGACGACTGCCCTACCACTGCACCACAAATTGCAAGAATTCAATTATTGTAAATATTTAAAAGCTACATTAATTACTCCAAATAAGATTTTGTGGTAATCACAGTCAGGGTGAGTTATCTTTGTATATTCAGAGAGAAATTTAAAAAATGTCAAAATTTAGCCTTAAAGTCAAACTCCATTCATCTTTTGACTTATTGTAAAAGTATTCCCAGTGCTCTTTTAAATATGATTACAGTATGCTGTTTTTAGTCAAAATTTTAAAAATAATTATCGTTTGACAAAGTTACTGGAGAGAGGCAGAAGTTCATCAAAAAATTTGCCTCTGACTTGTGTGTGGGACAGAGTAAGCCTGTCCTTATTTCCCATCATCCCTTTGTTTTTTTGCTAGCTCAAAGTCCCTCACAACCCCACCCTAACATTATAAAAATGGATCAGCAATATTGGAGGTATCCAGCAGTTTTAAGCCAGTTTGGACTAGGAAAACAAATACATTCTGTTAAGTTTAATTATAATTTAAAAAATATTTTCCAAAGGTAATATCTTATTTGGAGAAATAAATAAAGGCATTTGCAGCTTTTTTAAACTCTCAAACTACCTGAACTTTCTTGTGATTTGTCTTCGTCAGTCGTTAACCCAAATAGCTTTGTGGTTAGCTGAGAAACGTGAAAATACTGGGTGATGATGAAGCATCAATTATAGAAACCACAACTTTTATTAATACAGCATATACAAACTTTTTTTCTTCATTTTTTTAGGCTGTACATGTTTGATGTTTACCTGAACTTGTACAGAGAAGTCAATGTTAACCAAAAATGTATCCGCGGGTATCAAACAAGCCGTCTGACATACCACCAACACGCCTCCTTTCATAATAATCTCTTCCACTCAGTAAAAGTCTCTCCACCATGCCAGCAACATGCAGATATGAGAAGTAATATAGTCTTGGCTACCTGCATGCCCCGCAGTCACAAGCCTATTGTTGCTGAGCTCTTTTGAAGCCTGGAAAAAATATCAAAGTCTAGGAAGCTGACAGACCTTTAAACTATTAGACTTTGGCCCGGTGACAAAAAAACCTTAGACAGCAGGAGAAAAAGATGGAGTGAGACGGAGAAAAAACTGTCAGTATGAAAGAAAGACTGAAAGAAGTGTGTATGTGCAGCAACTTTGGATTTTCCAGTGTCTGAGAGGTGTAAGCTTAGGTATCACTGTCCTAGAGGATGACAGCTTGGCAAGACGGTCTCAATTTGATGCTGCACTGGAAGAAGCAGAGTGCTCACAGGCCATGGCACATTAGCGAAGGTCTACAGCCACAAAAAAATTCTATCTGGTTGCACATATAAACTTGTTCAGGAATGCGTCTCGGTCTGAAATTTTGCTGAGATTTTTTTTTTTTACTGAAAAGCAGAGAAGGCAGGACAGTGTGGATGTCAAAGGTATAAGTTCACCTCAACGGGACCGTCGAAAAGACGTCTTGTATCGGATGGAGCAAAACAGGAACAGAAAGAATGACAGCAAAAGACAAATTGGTGTTGCTCAAGCTTGTGCTGCTTTCCCATTCCCAGCCAGATCAGGAAATGAGGAAATAGGATCAGACTATATCATGGAAGCCCTATCATCCGGAGAACACCTTTACAAAGACACACACAACGCCAATGAAGGTTTGAGCAGTTTGATCCTAAAACGGATTAACCCCTGCATGCTGTATGTCACTAATTCACAGCAAAACTTGGAACAGAGAAAACATCAATACATGTGGAAATGAAACCAGGGATGAAGGGGTTAAAGTAGGAAGTGCTTTAAAACAATAAAAAACAAACTAATAAACATAGATGAATAAATGGAAAAGAAAACATTTGAGAAACATTCAAAAATACATGTTAATTATAACAAAATTTTTGCACTGGCATTTTAAACTAAAGAACAATAATCAAACAAATTCATGGATCATATTTGGGTATGAATGTCTTGTGTACTAAATCCAGTAGCAGTTCTGCTTTAGTGTAAGAATTAGATCCAAAATATCGATAGTATCAATCTCAAGTTGGTATCGAATCAATACTGAGACACAGAAATCAAAATTTCCACTTTTTTCTATCAGCAAAAAGGACCCAAAGAAAGAGAAGGCGAGCTGCATGCATTCTTCACTCTATTTCCACTCTGTTTTAAATGCTGAGTTGTTTTTGACAAGTTACTATTCCACTGTTTTCATTGTTCTATTTAAAGGCTAATAAGTTACATATGATTAATAGTTTTATGAGTTGTTTTTTTAATTGTTAAATTATTTGATTTATTTTTGTATATTACTTACTTGTTTCTTTTGTAGACTGTTTTACATTCATGTCTTTACTTTTTATGTAATGTCAATACATGTTTTAACACAAAAAACACACTTAATTGAAAATATTGTCCCAAGTCTTTTTAGGTTTTTTTCGAGTAATTTTTCAAAGGGAAAATTACAAAAAAAAAAGCAATTCCTGGCAATTAAAACCAATTGAGATTTTGAAGTAAATGTCACATCCACCGCATTTACAAAAAATTGGTATTTATATTGGCGATATTGACTGGTATCAGAGCGGATCGATAACCCAAATGCTCAGTATTGCCCACCCCTAGTAAAAACAGATCTTTGATGTCAAAGTCCTCCATGACCTTCCATGAGTCAAAGCCTCGGGCTGTCCCCCAAAGTGTCTTTAAATCTGAGGAGGGGGCATCAGACTCTCCTGTTGCTTTCATTCAAAACTGTACAGAGGTGGTTTCACGGGCCAGTCGTCGGGCATGCGGGCAACAGGATCCATCCAGCTCAGTCTACTTCTGAAGAGGATGGTTTGAAAGAGTATTTGTGTAAAATAATGATCTAATTCTGTCCTGTTTTTCTGTTTGAATCTTTGAAAGTTAATCACAAGTATTTGAAATGGTAAAAATTTACAGCGTTGAGAGTTTCACATGCTAGCTAGAATGGTTTTTATGGTTTTCCTTTTTGAAGAGTTAGCACTGACGTTCTCACATTCAATTCAATTGTATTTTTATAGCCCAATATCACAAAACCATTGCCTTGTTGAGCTTCATGCCGGTAATTGTACAGAAGCAGAAGGTCAGTCATAAAATGTAAACAATAGCTAATTGCTAAACTAAACTAAACAGACTAAATTAAACTGGCTATCCCTGCCCTTAGACCCTCCCTACTGGTAAGGAAAACTCCTAAAAAAATTCAGAAAAAATAAGAAACCTGAGGGATGTCCACATGAAGCAGAGATCCGCTCTCAGAACAGACAGGCGATTTACCAGGACTCTTAAAGAGGAATTAGCTTATCTACAACTACGTATTTGAATAAAGTTCAGCCAGATAGGACTGGGGGACGGGTGGGGGCGAGGTCCACAGCCAAGACGAGCCAGAGGCGTGGTCCACGACCAAGAACAGGAGCACAGGCAACATGTGACCTGCACTGCATCAAACAGAAGCACAGAGAACTAAATAAAATAATTAATAAGGAATCCATCCAAACCAAGCTTTTTTCATTTTTAGTGCCAGAACCGCTTGTCATGTGATTGATTAAAAAGTTGATGTAGGTAGAATAATTAATTGATTTAACCAGATTTAGCAGAAATCGACATTTACTTTTGTCAAATTGTTACAGCAACGTACAATAAAATCTCTGGGTTTATTGAGACTGGACACGTTCGATTGGACGTTCAAACAATAGAGACTTAAGCATTCTGCCTCCAGTGGTTTTTGGAGGAAATGCAACATTTTTCCACGTTTGCATCAAATTCAAATGGAGTAGTACAAAATAAAGCAACTTGAGTTCTATAAATTCACATATTATTTTTATGCTCTTCAATGATATAAAAAACAATGTTTGCAGAGAATTTGGCATCAAAACAAATTAAAAGTGTTAAGAAAAGGATTTGCATGTGATGCTCCTGTAGCAGGTGGGGCTGTCTCACTCTCACTGAGCAGCGATTAGTGCTGGCAGTGTTCCTGCCAGCCTGCAGCTAGCAAAACATTATCCATGGCTCAGCAGATTCCCTTTGATGCAATCTGATCTTAAGTTTTTTTCTTGTTGACAGTTGCTGCGCTTCAGTGACAGAAACCTAAAGCAGTGGTGGCCGAAAAGTCTAAAACATGTCTTCGCGAATCCCTTCATAAATGGATACTCAAAGTTATAGGTGTTAAAGGTTTATTATTGGAGGAAAACTCTAATAGATTTACTGCACATATGCTATTTCAGCCAAATCTTTTATCATGATTTATATTGTTTTCTTCACTTCATCGTATCTGCTCACTTTTCATGAGTGGGGCTCTAAATTTCTGCGAAGATGGAAATCATTCTTTTTTTTTTATTGCGGATGCTGCGAAATTGAAGCAGTTTCTGGAGCCTGCTCTGAAAGGAGTAAATCTGACTCATGGATATCAGCCGGGTCTTCTTTTTTTTTTTTTTTTTCCAGACTGGCTTCAGGAGCTCATAAAGCCGAGAGGATGCAGGTGATGTAATTTGCTCGAGGAAAAGGCCGAAGATTTAGCGGGAGTGTGCTGAAGACATGACAGAGACTAATTGCTTTCATTAATCATGTTTGGCCGGGCCCATTCCGAGGTAAACTAATTGAAATCCTCTTACCTGTCAGGACGCCAACCATTGTGCGCCCGGCAAGAGTCACCGGGGGAGGAGGGGCAGCAGGGGAGGGGGCAAAGAGGTGCAGGGGAAAGAGTGCGGGAAAAGGAAATGAAGCTCTAACTACAAATAAACCATGTCTTTGTCTAGACAAATCTCTTTTCAAGCCATAATGCTCTCTGAAATGTGTTAATGTCATGTAAAGTCTTTCAGGGGGCCGTGCTGCGGAGGAGAGGCCAAGTGCAAATGTGGCTTGGGAAGAAAGCCTTTTTTCCAGCATAAAATACCAAATTAAATTATTCTCCTGGTCCAGCTGCCAATGGCATCAGAGACAGAGGCTTTAGGCCTTAATACCTTTGTGTGCGACACAACAGAGGCCTCGGTACAGGCCAAAATCTGCAGACAGATGGAGGAAAAGACAGAAATACAGTAGATTCCCTGGGAAACCTGAAAATAGCCTCAAGGACAAACTACTTAACGCCCCCACTTTGTACTTCACTTTGACTGGGAATGACTGACTGGTTTGATTGTCGAAAAAAATTTGGAGAAATTGGTTTTTTAGTCAGCACTCACAACTTTTACGAGTCGGAACTTGATTCAGAAAATGAAAATCCTTTAAGGTTCAAGAACAACAACCTGCGGTTTACCAAGCTTATATGGTTGGTGCAAAGTGTTGTCATTGTCACTCCATCAGTCATGAGGTTTCTTTCAAGTTCGCTGGCTGAGAAGAAATGTATTTGTTGTTGTTGCACTGTTGTAGCCTTTCATGTCCCGACTGGCTGCCATTTAAGTCTCGAGAAGGAACTTCATGAATAAACTTCAAACAAAAAGCTGGAAATGAACGGGGAAAATCAAAACCTCGAACTAAAACAAAATAGGAAGAGCAGAGAGAAAGTGAAAACTTAAATAGACTGAGGGTGAATTAATAACAGCTGAAATGATTGATAACTGAAACCTGGTGTGAACAGAATGAAGGCAGTAAACGGGATTTATCAAAGAACAGATACATCTTCAGATTTTATGAAAACAATTAATTTATCTGGGGACAATTTTTTTTCTGTCACTTTTATTCCTTCTTAATATTTATTGTGGGTGCAATTTCAACTCATGAGATGTCTGGAGGGTTTAGTGGGAAATTTTGTTATACGGTACTTTCACCCATTTTTCTAAAGTTTTCACCCTAAACATTCAAAATCCACCTGCTTGGATTCAAAATGATCTTACAAACATTGTAAAAACTTGTTCCACTACCTCAGGCTATAAGTGACTCCTAGTTTGAGACATTTTCGATTCTTTTTTTTTTTTTGACATTACGTTACATTACGTTCTCTTCTCATGTTTTGACAACTCAGAACACTAAGACATTGCATTTGTAGAGAAAGCCAAATAAAAATGTCACAAAATCTAATTATTGTCCAACTATAAGAAAAATTAAAGTAAAATCAGACTAAAAGCCTCTGTCACTGTTATGGACACAGTTTCTGCGGAGCAGCAGTAGTTCGTTACAAATTTGCATCTGAGTTTCCGATTATTCATCTATTCACTCTTCACACACTTACAGTCCTCACAACCCCAACTAACATTAGCGGTGCAACGAAATCTTCAAGCAATATTGAATCCATCCAGTCATACGGAGTTGTATGTCAGCTCAGACGAGGAAAACAAAGACGTTCATGGATCCATTTGTCTGCAAGTGGATGCATCAGAATGGAGCTGAGCAGGGAGCTTTAAGCCCGCCTGTTGTAGTGCGTGTGTAACAACCACACACCTTTTTCAATGGCTGCTCCTGATTCACAACAATTTGAATCATGAAATAGATAGAAATGCAATTTGAAGCTTAATTTTCATCCTCCATAGTGAGAAAAATGCCACAGGAGCATGTTAAAAACACCAAAAATGCTATTTTGCTGGAGTTAGTCTTTAAGCATGAACTTTTCACTATTCTAGCTCCATGGCTGCTAAATTATCTTTTAGTTATGTACTGTAAGAGTAATTCATAATAAAGTAGAAAATTTTGTTACATCAACTTTTAGTTAATAAATCAACACTCGTTACTCTTATTTTTTTTAACTAAAGTGCTGCTTTAAATGTTGTATGTTAACATATTTTGTTCAATTTAGTTCAAACAACTTAAGTTATCCCTGAGAGGCAATTCTCTTTTTCTATTTAGATAGAAAATTCACATAACAGACGCGTATTAAAAAAACAGCAACTGTACAACAATTCCTTGATACGAGGACGGGCCCAACAGAAACAAGTCACAATTTCTGTAACCTACTGGAAAAATAGTAAGGTTGGATGTGCACGCACGTATATAAGCAAACATTTATAAGAATTAGTGCTATACAATTCTACACAAGATACACTTTTTCTTATTTTAAATTAAAAAAAAAATTAAATTTTTTTTTTTTTTTAAAGTTTCAGATTTCCCTCCTTATTCTTTTGTTTCTACTAAAATGTTAAGACATTTTGAAATTTTTATAACATTTTACATAAAAAAATGCACATTTTGCCAATGCTAATGATAATTTTTAGTATTTTTTACATGAAAAAAAATCAATCATTAGATTTCCGGTAAATGTTTGCGTTTGGATGGATAGAATTTTTCCCCAAACATGCACTGTGGTGCACACACAGAGACACACAAACATGCTCCTTTAGGTTTGGAGCATTCAGAAGTTGCACAGAAGAGAAAACCAAAAGTGATTGCCGTGTGAAAGGCCCTCCTCCTGCCTGGAGAGTGCGTCTCCAGTTACGAGGTCACAGACAATTAGACAGGGAGGATCAGACAGCTTGGACGTTGTCATGGTGCTGCGTTGTGACCGTGCTGCAATACACATGGGCATCAACAAGTTTCGGAAGCGCACTTGCATTTGTGCGGCTGAAACATCACGGACGGTCATGTGGAAAAACACAGCCGTACATGTAAAGGCACACGTATGTCTCCGTGTCTGCGCAGACTGTCAGCTGACACCTCACGCTTTCCTCTATTGTGAGTCCCAGACCGACACAGCCTCAAGCTTCAAAAAGTTTGAAAGGTTACTGTAATTTGAGGTTCAGGAATGAATTTATTCTCCAAAAAAAAAGCTTATCTGTCAATCTCTGGGATGTTCACTGCTTCCTGAACACCTCTTGTCTGCGATGTGCTGCCTTCCTTGTGCTGCAGTGAAGAAGAGAAGGGCCTGCAGGGACACGGGCTGACTCCAGATCTTATCGCCGCTGCCATCCAGGATTAAGTTACATCCATTTTTTAATTTAGCATACTGGGAGACAAGTCATCTGCTACAATGAAGCCTTTATGATCTGTGTCAATGCAGTGCCAGGAACAAGCATTTTTATTCATCATCTGGATTTACACACACAACAACAAAGCCTCAAGAATAGACTGTGATTTTAAGGAATATGCATTTAAACAGGTTAAACATGAGTATCATAGTTTTTCAATCCTTGGCATAGTTGTTGGGTAAACTTTTGACACAATAAAAGTTAATTTTTGTCAAAAATTATTTGAATTTCAGAATAATTTTGATTCATCTTTTTTAAATTGCACGTTAACATCTTTAACTGTCTTTATGACTTTTAAATGCCTTCATTTTTAATTATAGAATGTACTTAATTGTTCTACCAAAATACCTTGAACACTTACATTTTGTGAACCAAATGTATATTAACACTACAATCTCTAGTTTGGCCAAGAAAAAAAAATTGAGAAATTAGTGTTTGGTGGAGGATTTCTTTGTTGGGAAAACATTCTTAGGAAGAAATCTTGTTTAGGATTTAATATGCATTTTTAAATATTGTAACATTTATCAATAAAAATGCATTTCTGAGATGACCAATGAAGTAAAAAATGTGATCAATTTGGCAAATCTCAACGACAACGCCAAACTACGGTGGCCCTGAACTGCAAATCACATCGACAGATTACTTGAAGCAAAAATATTTTAAATTAAAAATGAAGAGCAAATATATATAATAAATGGCATTTAAATGTAAAAATCCAAACACAATTCCAGAAACAATATATTTAAAAAAAGGAAAAAAAAAACAACAAACATTTCGGTAAAAAAAAAAAAAAAATTCAACAAAACAAAAGAAAGTGGAAAAAGTAGGTACTGTGGGACATTACTGACAGGAGGATGAAGTTTGGCCATCATTTCAACTAAAAATCTTTTGACTTGAAGCTATACTGGATGTCATCAGGTATAACATTTTTGAAAAATTTCATTTTGCTTACTGAAAATCACATTTGTTTTCTGAAATGTTTTTTTTCCATTTTGGTTTTGGTAATTATGTTTAGTTTTCTGAAATTTAATTACATTTTATAAATATATATATATTTATATATATATTTATATATATATATTTGTTTTGCCTTTTTAGTGATTTTTAAAATGTTTTTGCAACAAGTAATTTGTTGATGTGATTTGCCCTTCAGGGCCACCGTACCAGACAGCTTTCATTGCAAAAAGTAGACTCTCTGCTTTATTTTTCTGACAATGTAACATTAGTTTTGCTCTCTTATGGAACAAGAAAAGATAATTTCTCAAGTTTAAGTTGCATCGGTTCATAATTACCAACAAGAAAATATTGTACCTTTTTTGGTAGCTCTAGACAATTTTAAAATGCAGATTATTTTAAATCTAAACGTATTAAATAAATTTAATAACCAAACGTTAATTAGGTTAATAACTTTGAAAATTAAAAAGCTTTTTATCAGCATAACTTGTTACTGTAACAGAGTTCTAGCCTATTGTGAGTGTAAATTATTACTGCAACATAAGAAAAAAACTAAAAAAAAGTAATTTTTAGTTCACACAAAAACAACTGATAGTTTTAACTTATATTTTTGAGCATAAACTTGGACTAATTTTTATCTAATATTGCTTTGTTTATGTAATTTAAGACCTTTCTACCTTCCTGTAGGCCAGACCTTAATCCTATTTACCCACGATGCACTTCACTTTGGTTTAAAGTCTACTTGAAACATTTGTTTTTTCTATGGTTGTGCTTTTTTACATCACTTTAAAATACATCTATAGTAAGCAAATAAATTATTTTGTTCCAATTGTTTCCTTCATTAATCGATGAGACCAGAGACTCAAATGTTTTTAGCTTTTTGTCTCTCGCTTGATAAAGGACGTCTATTAAAGGGTCAAACCTGATCATCTGGGTAAAAAGGCATTTTTCCTCTCTGAACTCTGGCTTACCTCTCAGAATAACTGTGCGACTGCCGTTTTTGTCCGCCTTTCATACACTAAGTGTTGATTGGAGCTGGCACTCAGGGGGTGGCTGAACAGCACAAAGCAGCACAGCGACTACCTGAAACAATTAACATAGTGAACCCTGTCAGTGCTTTACCTCTTTCTCTGAGGTGGTTCACAGGGAGGATCATGAATTATGGATTGAGGCCTCCGTTTTATTCTGCAGTAGGAGGTCGGCCTGCAGATTATGCAGAGCTAACAGCTCTCAGACAAAACTGCGCTGGATTTGAAACCAACACATCGTATTTTATCCATAAAGAAGCAGATGTTCGCATCACCTGTTAGTGTGTGCAACAGAAACGCTGAGAAAGATGGTTCGAAATGGGAAGTGTGAGTTGCAGGACAGCCGAGAGCTTTGAGATAGGGAAAGGTTGAGGTGTGGGGCAGGAGAGGAGGAAGAGAGAGTGCACGAATGAAGGAGGGGTAAAGGGCTTGGTTTCCTGTTCCCCAAATTCCCAGCTCCTGTCTGCAGAGCAGGTACACAAAGCCTCCCTTGAAAGTTTTTGGAGACGGGCGGCGGGATGAAACGCAGCCACTGATGGTTAACAGATCTGTCCCCCCGGACGCCCCTCTCCCTTCCCTCCTATCCGCTCCTGCGCTGCAAGCCAGCGCTGCGTTTGTTTACCCTCTCCCAAGCCTTTTTAGCATTTTCTGGCTGGGGCCATCACACCTGGCAGCGTTCCATGCTGCTGACTGCCATATTCCTAGACCAGAAATGTCACTTACCACTTTTCTCTCCTGCATCCGCCAGTTAAACCCTTTGTAATCCCCCCCCCCACTCAGAAGAGCAGAGTCACCCATATAGAATATTTTCCCCAGTGGGTCCTTCCTTCCATCTCCCAGATTGAGCAGAGCGAGCATTTCAGCCAAACGCAACAGGACATTAACATTCTTGCAGGGTCAGTCAAGTTCAAAAGAGAATGGACCAAAGGAAGAAAAAAAAAAAATGGGTTCTCTAACTACTGTTTGTCTTTAGTGAAGTCATTTTGGCCTAAAATTATAACAAATGGCTGCAAAGGGCAAAATGGAGCACCAAAAAAATGAAACTCCATGTACTATAATACAATGTTTTATATGTGTTTTGAAGTTGGGCTAAACTGACAGGATCTGTTTTGAGTGATTCTATAAAATGATGATCAACCCTTGGAGCTTCATAAAGCAAATTTGTTTTCTTTATTCTCTGTTTTTTAAAGACACTATTAGATAGTTTTAAAATTCATCTTAATTCTGGTTTAGACGAAAGTGCAAAACTTTGGTCAGTTAAAAAAAAAAATAATGGCCATGTCTTACTTGCAGAGAAACCCTGATGTGGTTTGACACAGTAGCTGCATCTCTATGACACATTTGCGCAAAACTTTATCGAAATTTTAGGAATTTTAGGAAAACACAACAAGATCCATTCAAGTTTCTGCCACGGCACTCGGGCAAGTGTGACTTACAGATGAAGCGATGAGGAAATTTTGGTGACGGACGATTCCGTTTGACCTGCAATTTATAATGAGCTGTAATGCTGTGGGACCTCTCGATGTGCCCGCTGTGTTGCGCTCAGAACAGACACTTCATACCAAAACGCACATTTAATTAAAAAAAAGTGTTTCCATTACAGTTTTGCAAAAATGTCTATTTCGATATGCCTCAAAAACCACCTCCTCTAAACGCAAAAACTTTTTTTTTTTCGAAATTGTGGTGTTTTGAGAATTTATTATTGAAATTCCAACTTGCGAAATTTCAGAGTTAATGGAAACGCGACCAGTGAGGATGTGCAATTAAAGTAGAGCATTGAAACATAGCCAAGAAATAAGTAGAATCAGTGTTTCTAAAAGTTTCACTCCAATCCTTTTCTGATCTATTGCAAAAGCCTCCACAGGCGGGATCAACAGAGCAACCCCTCCCCCTCCTTCCTGTCACCGATTACATGTTCTCCTGCTATCTTACAGCCCCTCACACCCCCGACCTGACATTACTGGTGCAACAAAAATGATGTGCAATATTGGAGTTGTCTGCCTGCTCAGCATATTTTCTATGTAAGTTCTTTTTCAAACTGTATTTTGTTTTCTGCTCCTGATTCACATACATTAGAATAAAGAAATACTTCAAAAAAAGCCATATTGAGGTTAATTTTATCATTATTTTATCATATCCATCATCAGAAAAATGCAACAAGAATATGTTAAAACATGAAAAAACAAGCATTTTAGATCAATATCAGCCAATAAAAATCCTTGTGTGGAGGATTGTTCTCATAATGGAGGGCATATGTAAAATAATTTACAATCAAAACTGAAATTCTGAGTATTTCTTAATTTAAATTAGGAGAAGATTAAAATTGGATGCTTGAAAATATGTAGACGAATGTTGCAGCTACTTAAATGGACATGACAAAGTCACCCTGCGGACTATGCATTAAAAAAATTAAGGATTTTTGCTAGAAAACTTCATGATCATAATTCAAAAGATCACTGGAAATGATTTTACAATTGAAATAAATGTGGTTGGACTGGGACTTTAAAGACAAATCAGAACTTTTAGAAACAGCATTCTGAACGATCAAGCAGTAAAGTATTTTTTTTTATGCTGAATCCAACAAGTATCTATAAATTAGCATGACATAGTTCAACAGAAGAAAAAAAGTCTCAAAATGAAAATACAGGAAGAAACCCTCTTGACATGTTCTGAACACAGGAATAATGAGACTCTCAGCAGGCACCTTCAGAAACTGGTCTCACCTTTACTTCATCTCTACATAAACAGAGTTATTACAATCACCCTTGACTTGTCTAGCTTAAAGAAATAATTCTGGGACTGCAGGCCCTTTTTATTAATGGATGACATTTAGTTTATTAAAGTGACTCATAGGCTCTCGCTAAATCCAGACAAGAGGCTGCGTTTCAAGAACCAACGGCTGAGAGCCGAGCCAATTAGCACCCAAGAGGGAAGTCCTCGCAAACATACACAAATATGTGAACACACTTTATATGCTCGCACAGGGAGGTCTAAAGGGGCTGCAAAGTAGACCCTGAGGGACCTGGTACCTCTCAGCTCACGAGTTGGTGAAGAAGTCAAGCGCGTGCACCTTTGCACACTCGCATTTGTGTGGTAGCTGTGAAACAGTCGTCTTTAGATGGAGTGTGGAGGTGCATGAGGGGGTTTGACCGCACATGCAGGTGGAGCTGCTGAGCAGTCTGCATTGGGCCAGCGATGCCACTCACACTCATTACCACCCGAAGACGACGGCCTCACTGTGGGTACGAGCCGCTGCGGTGAGAGGTTACGTCCAAGTGTCGGACTCAGCTTTAATGATCCCGGGGGAAACTGTTTGGTCACGGTAGCTCCAATAACATCAACCAGTCTGAGCAGAAAGTAAGACAGACACTCAGTAAAGTATAATCTAAGAAGTAGACCAAAAGAAAACATGAAACTGTACAAAAAATATAAAAAAACACATAACTGTGGAGTTAGTCTCATTTGTTTTGAGAAATGATTCTTGACACATATAAGGTTGTTACAGTTATAGAGCAAGCAATTAAAAATGCTGCATCTGAAAGAAAAACATGAAGTCATTTCAAAGAGCAACTCCCATGTCAACTTCTTTCCCCAAAATGTCATGGTTGTCATGGTTACAGGGGGGTTCATGCTGAAATAAGTGAAGAAAAAAATGCTCAAAAGTCAGTTTTTACAGTCATCGACATAGTTGCCGCTAGAATATGGAATACTAACTTTCACATGGTTGAAATCCAACGAATCCCATGATTAAGAGATTTATGGCTCAGTAGCTGATAAGAACACCTCGTTTGGAAAGCAGAAGTACCAGTAGGTTGGGACAACAAGTCCGATTAGAGCTGACATCCCTGACCTCGGATCTCTGGCGTTCACAGTTTTCTTATGGCGAGCTGTTCGTACCCTCCTCCATCTGTCAAGTTCTAATAACTGTGAAATAAACAAAACTCAGCGATCGCAACAGCATCTCTGCCAGTCGTTTCCCTCTGGGATATTTTTGGAAAAGATGGTCACTTCTGATCCTTAAGCCACCAGGCAGCAGAGATGCTCACTACTCCGGTGTTTAACCTTAAAGTCTCAAAGAAAATTTTATCACCAAAAGTTGTCTTTAAGCTACTTTTAAAGAGACAGTTGGGTTTGTTGTTTTTTTTTTTTTTTTTTTTACTTAGGATACAAAAATACTGCAAAAAGGTCTTATTTTTGGACCAGACAGTGATGTCCTGGACCTAAGAAATAAGAATAAACACATTCATATTTTTAAGTAATAAAATTTAAGTCTTACCAACTAAGATTTGTAGTTTTAAGTCCCTGTAGGATAGGCTCCGGCAACCTTTGGACGCTGAAAAGGATTAAGCGGGTTTAGAAGATGACACTTTTCCAACACTTTGAGGTGGAGTGTAACTTTATGCACACAATACCAAGAGACAATACTGAACACCATGAATGTAAAGAAGATCAGGACATTATAAAGTTGTAATATGGAACAGGTGCATCAGTCACCGACCTGACAAAAAGAGAGCACAAATACACATGAGAGGGGCCAGGATTTTTGAAAAGTATTAAAACAAAGAGTTTCCCCTTTGTGGCTAGACTTTTATTTTCATGACTGTAAAACTGAAGATGAGTTTTTATGGAAGGTATCTTATTTTATTATTGACCTTGAAATGATGCAAATGGGAGCATGGCCTATTTATTGACTAGTGTTTGTCAAGCCCCCAGTCCTAAAGCTGCTTTAATGGGCTGGCAACGACATCATACTTTATTTCCTCTCTGCTCTTGTTTTGAAAGGTTGGCGGTGATGTCATATTTCTGCTTTTTGGAACTTAAACACGTTTCAAGATAGAAGTCGGATTAAAAACCAGAAAAAATTATTACATTAAAACATAATAAATGTGTTGCAATGTGACTTCATATTTAATGTCACTTAAACAAAGCGTTGATGCAAAAATAACAATTTTATCCGCAAATTTTCGACTATTTTAGGTTTTTGAAGTTCAATGCCAGACTTTTAGACTTAAAGCTGCAATAAAATAAAAAAGATTCTAGGTATTTTAATTAAAATGCAGCGAAAAACTGTCATATATTTATTAATATGTAATTGTTGTAACATTAAGATAACTAAAAAAAGCTAAAAAAAATACATTTAAGGCACAAATCTAAGAGTTTTAATGGCTTTATTAAGTTAGTTCTGTAAGATAAATCAACTATGGCAAAAATAAGCAAATAGCAATTAAAACTTAGCAGTTTGAGTTTAGCAGACGCTCTGGAGAGAACAGAGTGTGCCCAATTCTTCCCCAGCGCTTCTCTTCATCAGTCTGCAGACATTTTCTTCCCCAACTCCTCTAACTTGAGACACATTAGCCCCAAAAGGAGCGGGGAACAAAGGCCCATTAACCAGCTTCCTGCTCGTAAAAGTGATGTGGCTCATGTAGATGTGGACTTTTTGTAGGGGGGAGTTTGATATACATGTAATACAATATTAGTTCAATTGCAATGCATCGTCAGAGGCCCCCCTCTCTGAAAATCTGCATGAAATCACTGTCTGGGCAAGGTCATAAATCACCATAGACTTTGTTTATTGTTGCGATACAGTTTTATGGAGGGGCGTGCACTTTGCAGGGGACATCCCAACAAAAAAAAAAAAAAAAAAAATACCAAGCGCCGCTCCCCAAGAGGTGATGAGGTTTGGTGAGAGTTCGGTAAAGATTGGGCCACCTGGAAATTCTGTGGTCGCTGATAAGCCTCATTCAAGTCAGGAACTAAAGCAGACGTGTCTGCTAAGCAGGCAGTAGATCATAAATATTGCTAAAGATGATAAATCACGGCATCTATCAAAGTTCTGACAAAGTCCTGTAAATAACACCGACGAACAAATACAATCTCGCTGCGCTTTGTTCTGCTGGAGCAGAGAGCAGCTGGCTAGCCTGCTTTAACTCCCACTCTTTCTTTCACCACATGTCTGGTTTGATTTTGTCTAACTGTTCTTGCCAGGTTTCTGAGCATCAGGAAAAGCGATCAATGAAACTCCAGTTCTGTGACAGAGCAGCAGCGTTCCTCTACTGCAGACATTCCAGTAGGAGCTGCTCGGTGAAGAACATCAGATGTTCGGTCAAGGTTCCCTGGTCATTTTTGACCCTGACTTTGCTTTGTCCTTTAAGGAAAAATAAAATCATTCTGAAATAAAATGAACCACTTGGTTTTAAATAAAATTCCATGCATGTTTATTTCTCCAGCGTGGATTTAGGGGCCAGACATCGTCTTCCCTGACCAGGCTAGAGTTACAGACTAGACCGTCTGAGCTCTGACCACCTCATAAAATCACCTCAAGAGTCTTTTTTTTTTGACTCTGTAGACTGGAGCAGTTTGATAAGTGGGAAGCCAGACTGACAAAACTATCATTCAAGGTTGTTCGGGCTCATGGAGAGTAGTAGACGATGTCGTGAAAATGGAACGCTCCATTGTCCGTGTATCATGAAGTATTTTTAAGGATAATGTAAGCTACAAACTTATGACGTACGGGTGACGCTGTCGCACGATGTCCTTATGTCACACTATAGTCGCTAGTAAGCTGCGAGTATTGGTCCCTTCCAGAAACAAACTTTATTGGTAGAAAGCACTTCTACCACTTTCTCATACTTGAAACGCTTATAATTAAAAATAAAATCAGAAAAAAATGAAAGTAAAAATTCAGCCAAGCCTTTAAGCTTTCCTCCATCAACTCTATGACAGGGGTCTGCAACCTGCGGCTCCAGAGCCACATCTGGCTCATCTATCCCTCCATTGTGGCTCTCTGGTTAAAGAAAAAACATAAAGCTTTTGCTTTAAAAAAGTAACTGTAAAGTACAGTTTAAAAAAAATAAAAGTAAAATAACTTAAAGCTTTGTTAGTTCAGTAGCCAATGCCATAGTGGTTCCATTATTGAGAACTAAACATTTTGATAAATTTCAGTGTTTCAAGTGTGCCTCATGGTCAAAAAAATACAGTTACTGAGCTCTGTTTTAATTTTAGAAAGTTAGATTTATGAATTTCTGGTTAAGAAGCACCACGAATGTTTAAAGAAAAATTTATTTTTCGATGGAGATTTCCTCCATCGAGAAGATCCTATGTGACACAGGAAGTCTTTTATTTTGAAAGGGAATCTTGTCAACCTCTGTTAGAAGTTATAAACTGTTTCAGATTTGGGAGAAATAAATCTGTTTTCTCTTAAAGTTTTTTTTTATTTATGACAAAAAATAATAGTTTATTTATATTTCTCATTCAAATAACAATAACGTAAATACAAAATCTTATTTTTGTAAAGGTGTGGCTCCTATTGGGTGATGGCCAGTGAGAAATCGGTCCAAATGGCTCTTTAGTTGTAAAAGGTTGCCGAGTACTTCTTATAAAAGTTACTTTTTAACAAAAACTTCAGGGTCGGCTCTGCTGTGAGGAAATTGTATTATGGGAATCTGTATGTATCTCTATGGAGGATGCCCAAACAAACTACACGCTGATTGTCTAATTTTCTCATTTCTAACCGTCAGGCTACTCTAGTGGAACCCATACACAGTCCTCAGGATTGGAAGCAATAAAAAATCTGCACAACATGTTATCTATTTTACCATTTTAGTCTTCGCTGTTGTTCATACGGTCGTAGACAAAAAAAAATACTTTTACTCTACAAGCTCATTGAGCGGTCTCCCACGCATAAATAATGAAAGTTTTGGTCGAAATTATTTTCACAAATGTGTTTATCCTTCTCAGAAATATAAAAAGAGAGAAACTTTATAGTAGCTATCCACTGTAGTGACCACCATGCACCAGAGGGTTCAAGTTTAATTTCATTTTTGCAGATATAAGACACTATAGATATTTTTTTTTTAATTGAGCCCTAAGATTTAGTTGAAATGTGAAAAAAAGGCAGGAAGCAATTTGTAAGAGTTCATAAATCAGTTTTATTAATTTAAACGCAATCAAATAATAATGTCAAAAACATCTGTACACATATTTTTGCAGACACAACAATCTTTTGAGTTTTCACAATGAGGCCCACATAGTGTAAAGTATTTCCAGTTTGCATTTATGATTGCAACTCAACATAAAAGCGTGCTGTTTGACTCTATAAAACATTTCCTCTATTTACCTACCATTACCTTGACCTAGCAGCAATATGTAGATACCCCAGAGTGCAGGGTTTTTTTTTTTGTTTTTTTTTGTTATTTAAAGGTTTGGTGGAGGGGGCATTTTGGGATAAAGGGGGTCTGTTCTGAGAGGGGGGGAAAGGGGTTGAAAAAAGGAAAAGCCGACAGTGACCATGTGCAAAAGTGGGAGGTGGAGGTTAGAAACACAACAAGATGGTTTCTGTTTAAGAAATTCACAGTTGATAGCACATGTCCTGTACGTTCACAAACCCCGTAAAGTTAGTGGCTTTTCTCTTACTGCTAATTTGACCTCCCCTCATACCCAACAGATGAAGTTAAAGAGAGGCGGAGAGGGAGGGGAGACAGAATGCCTTGTCAATGTTGAAAAAAAAACACTACATCATACAAAATTATGCCTGCTGTACAAGAGTTTTTTTATTTTTATAGTGCTTGTATAAAAGATAATAAAACCTATTCAAGCCTGCTTGTTTAAATATTCAAATTTGTCTTTCAGTCGGCTCTCGGGAGGCAGAGACCATCACCAGAGGGAAGTCTGTTGTGGGGTCAGTGGGGTCAGGGCTGCAAGCTGGTGAAATGCAATAAGGACACAGGTGGAGCTACCTTTTCCGGTAAAAAACACGTGAAATGTGTGTTTGAGAAGCGTAAATATGACAGAATAAAAGGAAAGGTCCTTGACACTTGACACCCATGCTTTTGGTCTTGACAAAATCACATAATTCCATTATCTACATATTTTGTTTATCAAACGTAACTTGAACACATCAACACTTTTAGGTGTCGCACAAGTTTGCGAGGGGATGTTTTTTTTTTTTGTATTGTTGCTGTACCTAAATGAATATAGGGAAGAACAGTCCAGTGATTACAAACTTACACACACAAAAAATTTTCTTCTGTACACGATTGTCTCAGCGTTGTAAATAAAGTTTTTTGTTAATTTTCTTAAATTATTAGAAAACCCCCATTTTTTTTTGTTTCTTCCATTCAATGTGGTGGAAATCAATAGTACTTTGTGAAAGGCACAAGTCTTTGTCATTGAGGTACCTTCCCCGTGGCGCCGTGCCACAAGTCTCTGTTCATAAATTAAAAGACTCCCGGGCCGATTCTTGACGGCGGAGCTTCGTCGACCGCCTCACTGGAGGTGGCTTTAAAAGTGGGTTGATCAAATGAAGAAAACGGGAAGAGCAGACGGTGATGAAGCTAGAAGGATGTGGAGAGGTCACCAGCAGTAGTCGAGTTCTGTGGCGAGGTGAGGCGCGGCGAGGCGAGGCGGCAGCCCTGCTTTCATCACAGGTGTGAACCCTGAATAAAGTCTCGGTACAAACCGGGGGGAGGCCGTAAAACACTCTGACAGCTTCAGAAAGTGGCTGATTCACAGAAACCAAGGGCAAACAGCTGCTGCGTCGTAAATTCACCGCTAGCTTTCCTTCGGCTAGAAGAGGAAAAAAAAAAAAACTGTTCGGGGTTAAAACGACGTGCGACTGTGTGTCAGCACGCCAACCGTGTGCTCCTTTTTCCACTCTCCTCGTCTTTTCTTCATTTGGGGTCAAAGACAGATGCCGGGCGGCATATAAGGGGGGGGGGGGTCTTTCTGTCTAGCCCCGGCGGCTGCAGCTAGCGTAGGTCAGGACCGGAGGATGATGCAGAAAGGTTGCTCGGTGTGCTGAGGTGCTGGGAGGTGTGATGGTGGTGCAGTGCTACAAATACTCCAGGTCTAGAGCGTGATGGAGGGCCATGAGGTCTGAGTGGCTGGAGATCCTCCAGAAGGGCATGTTGTGCTGTGAACAGGTAAATGATAAAAAACATTAAAAAAACAAAGACAAGTGAATGAAAACTGCTTTGTTAACACAACAATTTATAGTTGTGTATCATTTATATTTTCTTGCATTTCCTTCCGGAAACTATTCTTCTCCCTTTCTTGTTTTTAAACCACAAGTTGGCAAATTTTCTTTGTAAATATATTTACACTCTTTCCAGCCCCCCTTAAAAAAAGTTTATACTTTTGCCAATGACAAAGATAATAGTCATTGGTAAGAATGACAAAAAATAATGATTATGTATAAAAAAAAGGAGTAGTGGATGCATTTTTTCCTCCTTCTTAAAAGTGGTAAGGGGGAAAAAAAAGTGATTTTCAGATGCAACGATTATGATCCATAATTGATTCTGAATCATATTAAGAATTTTAACTACTCAATAATACAAAAATAGGATTTGAAATAAAGCAGAACTAAATGTGAAGAGTTTTTCACTCTGGCGTTTTTGAAGGGCACACAAACATTGCGTACTTTCCAGATCTTTTCATCTGACCCGCCCTGACTTCACTTAAAGGACCGTTTGGAAGCATTTTGGTCAATTGGATAAAAGCCATGCGGTGTTTAAATTATGTCACACCAACATGAAATATGTGGAGAACACAACAGATTTTCTAAATCACAATGTGCAACTTGCAAGACACAATTTATTTAGTTTGACGTGAGTTAAAATGCATTTCATTAAAAGCTGGACTACGGATAAAACATAACCTTATCTTACTTGAGGTTGTTGAGCTCAGGGAAAATTTCAACTTTTGATGCTGTGAAAGATTTTAGATTGATCAAATGAAACATTTTTTTATGTCAGGATTTATGTGTTCTCAATAAAAGTTAAACTGATCATGTCTTTACTTAAAAATGCACTCTAGTGGAGAAAAGTAATTCATACTGGTCTAGTGTCTTGTAATAAAGAAAAACATAAAAAAAGCAGATCTGGGATGTGTTAATAATGGATTCATAATGGAATTGCTTCATAACTGAACCGTTATCTGCGAGTGGTATTTTCAAGAAGTTCAGTCAGGGATTCCATCGTTTATAAAACAGTTCTTTTTAACCTTTTATGTTGAAATTTATTTTTTCCTATTTTGTCCTGATAATCAAGACATTTGGTCAGTTTAATATCTGTCGTCGTGCAATGATTGAAGTGAACAAATTTTTTTTTTTTGGGTTGAGTGACATCTTTACCTTGGAGTTGGGAATATTGATATGAGGGTATAGGGCTCAATTCGGTATCAGAGTATCTTTGAAATTGCCCCCAAAAATGACTTTACTGGATTTACTACAGTGTGAATATGGGACCACTTCAAATTGTATTTGTTGGAATTTTGCACGTCCAAAATACTTTGAGAGTACAGTGGTCCCTCATCACGATAAGAGAAATCTGTGAAGTAGTCAAGATAATCTAAAAAAATAATTTTAAGGCAGTAAAACTCCTCACCTATATAGACAGATATGAGGATTTTCTCTCAAAGTTCAAACCTTTAACAATAATAAGTCTAGTATTATAGAATAAAAACAACAGTCTGATATTAATGGAAGCTTTTTTATAAATAAATCTGAATGCATTCTGTACTGGAGACGTGACACAGAAGAGGTTGATTGACAACTGTTTACAGCCAGTCAGGAAGCAGAACAGTACGATGTACAAAAAACAAAAAAAAAAAAAATGCACCAAAGAAATTCTGCAAGACAGTGAAACTATGAAAGGTAAACCGTGACATAGAGAGGGACTACTCTGTTTTTTTTTTTTTCAGATGGGACTCTCCAAATGTCTTTTTATTCTGATGCGTGCATTGTTTTTTTCCAAAACACCAGCGCTGCTCCTGCACTTCTATCCTTAACACCAACTCTCCAGAGCTTCATCGTGTGGTTTTACAGCGCTAAAAATGACCCGGTAGCTGTTTTTATCTTGAACATATGAACTTCCCACAGTGTCTCCTATTTTGAGCCAGCAGTGTGTTTTTAGGATTGTGCAAATGAGCTGTTGTTCCCAAGCAGAGGATGGAGGGAGAAACCTGAGTCGCAGAGAATGAAAGAAGCTTGTCAGGTAGAGCCCTCCTCAGTGTGTGGAGCCCATTACCCTCCCCTTATCAAAGGTATGGCCTCTCCCAGGCATATGTTCCGCTTAGAAGAGCCTGCACTGACCCTTAAAAAGCTCTTTGCTTTTTGTTTTGTAAATTGTCTTTGCTTTTAAGTTTAAAAGCTGGAGATGTTATCTCAGCCTCCTCTCCCGGGCGACAGTAATAACTGAAGACAGAATTGTTTCAGGATTGGGGATTTTTTTTTTTTGGAGGGGGGTGAAGGAATGAACGTTTGCTTTTGCAGTTCCACGCAGTGTCACGTCGGATATTCGCCTCCTGACGGGTGAAATTGTTTTGTTATTTCACAAGCTCTCTGATGTTGACACAGAAACCTTTTACTTCATAGTGCGTCATGGGATTTTCACCACTTGGATGAAAAGAAAAGGGGAGAAAAAAAAACACCTTATCCTTCAATCAATGTCACACTCCAACAACTCATGACGGAGTGAAAATATTTGCATGTATTTCCAGAAATATCCTTCAAGACCGCATTCCCAGGACTTGTTAGCTTTTCAAAACACAAAGCTGGAGGCTTACATTTGATCCTGGGCATGATTCTTCCTCCTACCTCATCAGTCTGAGCTGCTGACACTTGCTAAGTGTCTGACAAACAGCAAAAAAAGACAGGGGAAGTCTTCATTCTGACAGTGAGGCTCAAGATGTCAGAAAAATGACCACAAAAAACTCATTCATTTTTGTAATTCATCTGGTTTACGTTCAAACTGGATAGAGAGGCTGGAACCTTTAGATCTGTACGGTGGCCCTGAGGGACAAATCACTTGACGCAAATAACATTTTAAAAAAGCAAAAATAATAGTAAAAAACAATACATTTTATGAATCAAATTAAACAAAAATGAAATATTTCAGAAAACAAAAATAATTTCCAGAAGTCAAAATTTTAAAAATGTAAACACAATAAGAAACCAGGAAAGGAAGGTTCTGTGGAACATGGCTGATTGGACAATGACATAAGATTTTTTATGTTCAAGTTTTCCAGATTCTTCTTCTATTACATCTCATTTCGATTTCAGAAAATTACTTTTCCAAAATGTCTTTTTTACAGAAACCAGAAAATGTAGGTGTCATGGGACATCACGGATGATGTTTGTCCATCATTTCAACTGAAATCTATTTGGCATAAAGTGATACTAGATATGCTCCCTACCAATCATAAAACTTTTATTAGTGTGCAGACATCGAAAACGCACTTAAAAACCTCAAACTTTTTCAGATTCTTATTAGGTTTTGTCTTTTAACATTTTGATTTCTGAAAATTATTTTTGTTTTTTAAAATGTTTAATTTTATTATTTCTCAAATTTAGCTCTGATTTCTAAATTATACAATTTTAAAATTTGTTTTGATTTTTTTAATTGTTGTGATTTGTTGGTGTGATTTGCACTTCAGGGCCACCGTAGATCCGACACTTTTCTGTCCTCAATCAATCACGCGTTAACAAGCTTCGTCACTGCAGCAAATATTCTAATCTCTTCCGCCACGATTTGCCTTTATGTGCGGCGTATTTACGGCGTGCCTCAAAGGGCTTGTCTTACATTACACATGCAGCATTCACGCTGCCTGGAGAACAAAGCAGGAATATATAATTATGCCACCCCCCCTTCCCCCATTCGGTAAACCTGAGATGGCGGAGGAAGAGCCCTGATTACACACTACAGACTCTCACTCTTGTACTTTGGCGAAGGATAAACGAATAAAAGGCTGTTGAGCGCCGATTTATTGTTACGGCAAATGATGGGTATTGTGGTGATATGAAGTTTGGAACATCTTACCTTTTTCGAGCCTTGCTCTTCTTCTACTCCATCTCCAACAACAATGTAAACAACTTTCCTCCCGAACCTTTGAATAACTCTTTCGAAGCAGCTCTCCTTTCCTGCAGAGAGGTTGAGGTCAGCCGTGTTTCTGGGGCAAACATGCATGTAAAAACTAGCACTAAACAGTGAGTCGGCTCAGAGCCGCACGGTGACAAAAGCCCTTTCGGAACAACATACTTGCTAAACAGGGCAGAGTGTAAACACTGAATTCGGGAAAGAGACGTGATAAGATCATCTTTTAAATAAAAGAGTCCCTCTCCTCCTGAAACTTAGGGCAAATCTTTCTTGCACTCTTCAGAGGAGGGCTATCCTTTTCCCCGGTCTGAGCCTGAAAACGTTTGCGAGAGGGAGGCTCTGTGTTTATTTTGCATTTAAAACAGTGAAAAAGGGGGAAGGTGGGAGGAAAAGTGGGGCGATGTGAGAAGGGAGAGGGGGGCCTTGTGGCTCTGAAATGACATAAATGTGCAGAAGTGGTTTCACATGCAGAGATGGAGAAGCAGAGGCCCCGCTCCACGAAAATAATCCCAGACTGATTAGGACTGTTCCCTCACAGAGGGACATCAACCTTCTCCGGTGTACAAATCTCCCACCCAATCCACGCCTCAGTCCTGTCACTTAGGTAGCATGCGTGTCCTAAGTGTTTACACTCACTAGACTAGCATAATTCATGCTGAGCAAAAAGGGGAAAAACAGAAAGCACATGTTCAGTTTACCTATTTTGGTTGCACTATAAATATTTTCGATAGGAAAGACGACTCCCAAGCCGTAAAGAAGGACTTTTGCCAGGGCAGGGATGAGCTGCGTGGTGGTCACCAGGATATTCACACAGTTTGACCTGTGGACGAGAGTCAAACCCGTCAAAAATCCCTCTGAAGGAGGACAAAGTAAACAGAATGTAAAGGATCGAGTACTGCAAACTTGTCATACGGTGACTGATTGGTTCCTTTTTCAACCCGGATCTTCTAGCAGACTAATTTGTCAAATTTAGAAAAGACAGGCTGTGCAAATGTCAAATCCATCGTTTCTTTTTTTTTATTGCTCTGGAACAGAGTTGGCTTATCTACACCACACAAGTTTATACATGTGCGGTGTGGGACTGGGTGTAATTTTCTTCACTAGAGTCCTACCTTGAGTGGATTAATGTTAGTGCTTTCAGTGCCAGTGTTAACCAGGAGTCCGTCAAGGCTTCAATTTCTGCTCGCAATTGCAACCAGGCTTCCCTTTTGGCCGGGCCCAGCAGACCTGAGAGCAGAGGAACGTTGTTTGGGTTGGAGCAAATACCAGTAAAACTTTTCGTCAGAACACACATGGACGTTTTGAACACGGGGCAGGCGCTCACGTAAAACAGTCTGAACAAACCCGCCGAGTTTGTTCTGAGCGGCGCTGCTTGTTGGGGATTACCTCCGACGTTATTTTTGTAGGTGGTGTAGATTTCTTTTACTCGTCTGTAGCGGAAGGCCAGTTTTCTCATCCAGTCCACGCCTCCGCGCACGCCTGTGGCCAGGCACAGGTTGGCACTAGTGGCAGCTGCATGGAAACCATCGGCGCTGAAGTTATACGTACTGAAACACAGCGAGAGAGAGAGAGAGAGAGGGGTCCATAAGCATCAGCAGATCTGAAGGGGAGACCTCCTTCACTAAATCAAAGTTAAACAGTATTCCACCTTAGATCCTGGCCGTTGTCATCAGATGACACGTCGTCGATGTGTACCTGGTCACATTCCTGGAACACACGAAATATAGATCTTTATTTTTAAATGTTTTCATAAAAACTGTTTTAAAACAATTCAGAGGGATGCACGGTGTATCAGATGTCAGGAAAATGCACAGAAGTTGTCACTAATTTTCAAAAAAGATCCCCAATAAGAAGATGTGGTGATTACAGTTCCATAGAATGAGTTTTGACTTCCAGATTGAAGCACATTGGAAAACAAAAGCAAGTGAAGCTTCAGGTCAGTTCACTTAGTAACCCATAAGTCAGCTTTCTTAGAATTGTTTTAATTTCCCAACAACAGATGTTCTCAAAGTTTAAAAAAAAAAATGGACCTTTCTGGCTACATTTAGAATAGACAACAATCCAGTTCTACATTTACATTGCAGCATATGGTCCAACAAGTGTCCGGATTATTCTTGCTACCCGTTAGATGCTTTTCAGGGAAAATATAATTATTTTTCCAACAAGCTACAGAAGGCATTGACTCAGATTTGTAAAACTCTAAAAGATGATGCATCTTTCATAGTCACTGGTTTTATTTTTTACCTGCTGTTCACCAGCACACAACAACATGTATTGAAGGATAAAGTTAGTGAATCCTCCTTTACGGCATTACAATTTTTTGTGCCATCTTTATTTGACAAAAAGAAGAAAAAAAACAAGAAGTGGTTTCAAATAAATGATTTACACTCTGTTAATAGCTTGTAAAATACTATTACTAAAAATAACTTGAGCTGAACATTTCCGATATTATTTTCAGTTTTTTAGCTCATCAAGTAATTTGTTTATGCAAAGCATCTTAAGGTCTTCAATCAGAGTTTTTATTTATTTATTTATTTTTATTGGGCTGAAGTTTGGATTTGATTGGAACATTTCAAACTGCAATTTGTTTTTCATTTTTTTTGTCATCCTATCATAAATTTGCTACTATTGTTTATTGTTGACCATGTACAATTACTTTTCTTTTTTAAGAGGGAGGGTCTTTTAAACAATATATATTCGATCCCCCCTGTTTTATACATGACTTTATTCAGAAAACAACAGAAATCTACAGTAGACTTTTTATTAAGGACTGCAGTCTGACCTTGGGGCAAACTTCAGTCCTTTAAAGATTGATAAATGACTTAACCTACAACAGTCGTTCTCACTGTCAAATAATAGACTTTTGGAAATCGTCTTGTAAACCTTCCTAGATTTGAGTGGCTAAGGTAGTTTTTTGGCATCAGTGATCCAGAGTGGCAAATTATCAAAATGTTCAATTTTGGCCACTTTGCTGCTAAGAATTTACAGCTTATCAACCAAGCGCACTGGTGGTTCTCTCTTACTTACATTTATATAATATTTTATGCATTTTTTTCTGACTTCAGAACTTTGATTCACTCTTTTTGCCACGGTACGTGCAAAGTGCTTGAAGACTTACTCCAATTAAAATCGTGTTTTGATGTTTTAAGCATTTTTCACATAATGGAGGATATATATGAAGAAAATTACTCTGATGAATATGTTTTATACAAATTTTTGTGAAGGAGCAGACAAAAAAAAACTGTCTCTCTCTACTCCGCTCCATTCTGATGCATCCACTAGTAGACGACTAGATCCATGTACGTCTTTGTTTTCCCCGTCTGAGCTGGCATCTGGCTAAAATTGTCTTATTGTCATTTTTGTTGCACCACTGATGTTTGGTTGGGGGTGTGAAGAGCTGTAAGCTAGCAAGAGAGTGTAAAAACAGATAGGTGAAAGGGAGAGGGGCGGGGTTGCTCTACTGTAACAGTCCCATCCATAACTCAGAAGCACAATTCTAATTAAGTACGTGTTAAAACTATGTTCTAAAATACGACTCAAGTTTTTATTAAAATGTTGACTAAAATGGCATAATAATGAATGAAAACCACCTTTAAAATAGATCAAAAGATGATTGTTATTTTTTGACAGAGTTGTAAATTTGTTTAACAGATAAATGCGGTAGGATAATATCTAACTTTAAAAAAAACTTTTTTTTGTTTGTAACTCTTCACAAATACTCATTATATGTGCCCCCCACCCCCCATCTCCACCTCCTGTGAATGCCTGACTCCTCCTGGGAAGGTAGAAGGATCCCGCAGCTCTCGCTGGGTCCACCGTTACACAGTAACACAAACCAGACTTTCTGGTAAATGTAACATACTAGAAAAATTGAACCTGATGCTAACCGCCAATGAAATTATGACCTTTGATTGCTGCTGCGCCACACACCAACAAAGCCCCGGGGCCACGCAGCCAGCCGGCCGGTGAAGGGAGCACAGGCGAAAGCCGAGAAAAAAAGTCTGTTATTAGTTTTCCATTTATAGGAGCACTCTAGAGCCCCCCCCCTTCCTTTTTGCTCTCTACGTCCCATCAGCCAGCCTGAAATGTGAGGGAGTGCTGCCTTGGCATTTAGATCAACATATTTTAGACACAGCAGAAGAAAAGATGGGGAAGCTGTGCGGCTTTTTTGCTAAAACTTTAGTGAATCAGCGGCTTCCAGACTCATGCAACGCTAACGTTTACATCTGTTTCAGTTAGCTGTAATGTGGTGTGAATAACAGAAAGAGCATTTGATATGACTAAACCAGACTGTTTCTTTTGTAAGACGGAGATTATACTTGGTGCAACACAACTGCCAAAAAGTTTGTCTCACCTGTTTAAAGTTATCTGAGAAAATATAATTTCTCGAGGAAATTGAAACATGAGGAAGAGAATGTGGAGTATGAAAAATCCCTTCCAATATTTTGAGCTTTTAATTAAGTTTCATCCGGTTGTTAAGACACCTTAACATGGAGAGAGCTTCCTAGCTGTAAGTCAATCTAACTGAGGCCAAATGCTGACGTTATTACATTCCTGTCTAATGCTGGAGCAGGGTAAGGGTAAGGGCTTTGGACCGTAAACCTTTTTTATTTTACTGGTTCCCCTCTGAACAAATTTTTCATCTCCCTGGATTTGTGGAGCGAGGGAGGGAAGAAGGACGCGAGGAGAAACTCAAACCAGCTGTTCTTTAACAGAATTAAAATCTTGACCCCCAACCCCAGCTCTAATGCAGCCATTCTCTTGCCAAGCCTCTCCCAGCAAGCCCCAAGATCCAAAGAGGAAAAGACTTTGACCCCGTGACCCCGCTCCCCTCCTCTCCGGGGCTCCAGCACCCCAATAAGGGGGCGGAAGGGTATGGAGGTGGGGATGAGGGGAAAGCAATGGGGAAAAGCTGGGAGTCCAACGTGACCTCACATGGAGAGAGCTCCGAGCGTTCCAGAAGATGGACTACCGACTGACGTGGGGCGCAGGCTGGGGCTTGTTGCTCTGTTGGCCTAATATGTTCCCAGACGCTCACTAACTGATCTTTAATAGCACAAGAAAGCAGCAATTTGTCTCAATGTGAAGACAAGATGCCAAGACGTCGATGCCAATTTATATTCATCAACAAAATCCAGAAAGGGTTTGAATCAGCACGCAGGTTTAGTTTGTAGTTTGTTTGTTTGGAAAGAAGACTCCTTTCACCAAACAAGGTCCCCTTTTCTCATAGAAGATACTGGAAAGCTTCTATTATTTAGTAATTGCCCGTTAATAAATCAAACACAATCAGCTCCTGTTGTTTCTTTCAGTGCACTGGTGCAGGACCATTCACGTCCACCCAATTGGCACAATGTCCTAAATTGTATGCTGTCTACTTGTACCTTGTTAACAATGGCTGCCATGTTTGTTCTGCCCACATAATCTCTTTCTTTTTGAGCGTGACAGGCGGCATGGACAAAACAGGTGTTTGACAGCAATATTGTTCACAGTGTTAATTATAGACCACCTTAATAACCTTCAGACTGAAAACACCTTCACAGGCCTCGTAATTAGGCCTAAACGCAGCACTTAAAGGATGCAACCTGCTTTTTTATGGACTCTAAGTGAATCCAAAAGATAGTTCTGTTATGGAATGTTGGGATATTCAACATTTATTTTAAACAAATGTATGAAAGTTTGGTAAATATTTAATTCCTTAGATTTGTTAATTTATTAGAAAAAATAATTGTGAAAATCAGTAGTTTTATGTAAAAAGCAAAAATATCTAATAACTAAAGACAGTGGTGTAACTAATACACGTTTTGAATTTTTGTAGTTATATTTTGTGTCACTTTTGTATGTTTTTGTGTTTTTTTTGTGCTTTTCACATGTTGTGGCTTTTTTCTGATGACGGAGGACATGAAAAAGCTCAAAATTGCATTTCTGAGTATGTCTTAATTCAAATCTTTGTAAATCTGGGACAAAAAAAATGTTGAAAAAGAGATTATTTGTGACTTAAAAAATGGGCCACAAGCTTTCTCCGAGCTCTCAGGAATGGGAAAGGGGAAAGGGGACGGGGATGCTCTGAACAAACTCATTTCTAAAAAAAACTGTACAGAAAGATTTGATTTTGGCTAAAAACCTCATAATCACAATGAAAAGACCACTGGGAACAGTTTGAAAATGAATCACAAGAATATTGGAGTGAGTTTTCAAATTTAGCCCCTTTAGAAAGATTTCTTTTCAATTTAAGGTCATGCTACAATATCTCAATTAGATTTGAGTTCAGATATTTAATATCAAATCTTCACTTGAGTTTCCCTTGAACTATAAGCCAAAACAACATTTTCCTTCAATTCACCACAGTTGAGTTTTTTAAGCTAAATAAACTACAAATCAGTCACAAACCATTACACCACCCCCACCTTGCTTGATATATATATATATATATATATATATATATATATATATATATATATATTGTTTTTGTTATAAAATGTTGTTAGCTTATGCTAGATAAAAATCTTCAAAGATGTATTTTTTCTACATCACTAATTCCAATATTAAAGATGTTGCCAATGATCCTGTGTCTGTTTGTGAACTGAGAAGTTTTTCTTTGGTTTCTTGTAAGATGGACCTCGTATTGTTGACTCATTGCCTTAACTGGCTTAAGTGAGTCCTGCTGTTCTTCCAATGCTGTTCTGGATTCTCTTATGGCCTCCTGGGTGAGTCCATGTTTTGCTCTTGGACTCGTTTTTGGTTAAAAAATAAATAAATAAAAAAAGAAACGTGGCTCTTTGGAATTTCAATGCCTTGAAAATTATGTTGTTTTCCCTCTCTGATAAAAACATCTGTTACTTTCTAAGTCACACTGTAAAAACAGGGACCTTAGAAATAAGTCTGATTTTCTTTTAATAAGCAAAAAAGGGCAATAGTGTAAGACTAAAGATCTTACCAAGACTTCTTATTTTATAGAAAATATTCTAGTCATTGTCTGCCTTCACCCATCAGTAGCCGGGTAAGGCTGCGGCACCCCCGTGACCCCGAAAGGGATAAAGCGGCCAAGAAGATAAATAAATGAATTATAGTCATTATGTAATTTTTTCTCAAACAAAGAGGATTTTGCTTTCTTGGTAAGATCTTTTTTTTTTTTTTTTAAATAGATTTTTTTTTTTTAAACAACCATATTTTTATTTTCTTAACATTCAGTTTTTGCAGTGCAGGAGTTTTTTTTAGATTGTGTTTTGGTCTGTTGATGATGCATTGGTTTACTAAGGTCATTTTGGGAGCATGCTCTTCCTTCATTAAAATGAATTATTTAAAATAACATAATTTTATGGTATCAAAATGAATCGTTTATATAATTCAAGTTCAAACTTGCATTCTTTTCTTCTAGAAAATAACGATTTGAACTGTAAACCCCATTTTCCTCCAAGATGTAAAGAATAAATCTCCCCGTGAAAGTCTGCGTTAACTGGGAATAAAATACAAAAAAAAGTAGAGCTGCAAGAGGGAGCAGACTCCAACAGTTACTATTCCCAGCTGGGGCTGGTATAAACCTCTGCACCGGCTCCCTGGGAGGATTTGGAGAGCTAATAGAGGAGGTAGCTGCGGGTAATGCTGTACAGTAACTCTCACACATAGTCATTAAGAGCCACTTCTAAGGGCCTCATAAACACCACAGAGCCATGAGAGCAGGTCAAAGCAGATAGAATGGAAAGAAACTCTATAAGGTGGTGGATTTTACTGTTCAGAATAACATTTGGAATTTGACAAATAAACACCTGGTAGATGAATCGCAGGTAAAAAAAAAAAAAAATGAAAGAGGGAGAAAAGTTAGAGCCACCTCTTGATGACGTAGTTAGAGGGAAAAAGAAGGAAAATAACTGAGAAAAGCGACTGAAGAAGCTTCATTTTTGGGTCATCCAGAGAGCGTCTGAGAATGTCTCGTTTGAATATCTTTGTTTTTAGTTCATCTTCCTGTCTTCTCCTCACTGAGAAAACAATGGTTTCTTTAAAACGTACAATCACCTCTAACTCACACCAGATGTTTCTACCATACCACAAAAGAAAGACTCCACAAAAACCTCTCCTGTCATTTTGTTAAGTTCATCACCAGAATGATTCTTTTATCAGAATTTCCTTAGCTTTTGTTAAAGCCTGTTCTGTTCAGGACCGAAAAAAAATGTGCAAGAATTTAGAGCAGGATGCTTCTGCCTCAAGATGCTTCCATCTCTACATCATCCCCTCTTCTGTCTTTCCACTAACGTGCTGAAAACCTGTCACTGGGGAGGAAGTTATCAGAGCCCTCTTTGTTCCCTCGGCATCTGTCGTTAAGCAATCAGCGGTGACGGCCCGAGTCTTCCTGTAGCGCTGGAGAGGGCTCAGAGTGGTGACTGCAGCAGTCAGTGGTGGGGAGAAGAAAGACGGGCTCCTTTTGCAGAGCATGCCACCAAAACAGAGAGGACCATGTTAACTCCCCGCCGGAGCTGTTTCACCCGGTGAAGATCTAGGTCATAGTTGTACTACCGAGTGTATCCCCCCCCCCCTTCCAGGTGGGAGAGAGGTAGTGTGAGTGACAGCTATCATCACGTGACCCTGCAGGCTAATGCCATGTGAAAACGTCTCATCCGTGGTTCGCAGGTTCTCAATCCTGCCACTCTACCGGCATAGGCTGTCATCCAGCCCCCCCTCGCCTGTGACCCCCAGCAACTTCCTTCTCCGTTCCCACCACAGGCACCCCTGTGCAAGGGGGGGAGGGAGGGTGCAGGAGATGGGGGGGCTGTGATTATCTGGGGGTCAAACACAGGATGTGGGCAACAAAGGGAGAGTTCTTCAAGCCCACTTCATTCCAATCCACAATCTGTGCTTGAACAGCCACGGAATTCAAACAGCGCTGCCAAACAAAGCACAGGTACGCAGCAGTCCGTGCTGATTTTACTAAATAAATAAATGGAGAGAAAAAAAAAAAAACACTATCAGGAGAAAGGAAAACGTTTTTTAAAGAAACAAACTGTGTTTCAACAAATATGGTCCTAAAACTCTGTGTCTGCAAGCTGGGAAAATGAAGGTAGAACCCCCACAGGTAGACGGGGAAGCGAATGCATTTGTTATGTGAGACAGATGAACTGCTGCTCATTATTTCCTAATTTTGGTGTTTCACATCCAAACCGCTCCTCAAGGCGAGCAAAAGTGCAATATCGAATCTCAGTCACTTCAGCATTTTTCCTCGGGAAGTATCCACAAAGAAACTGTTTGTTTCTGCCAAGTGGACTGTTGTTCAGACAAATCCAGGCAGGTTTTGGTTCCTTTTCTCCAAAAACAAACAAGCAAACAAAAAAAATAAAAATGTGGTGAGCAGGTGCTGCACCACCCTCTTTAATGTCGGTGAAAAAAAAATCTTAAGATATCATCATTTGTCACCAAACAGCAATGCTATATTTTCCAGGCACCCTCAGCCTCTATGAGTGTGATGGAATGTGGGTAGTGGGTGAGGGTGATGTGGAGCTCTACAGGCTGTCGGAGCGGTTTTAAAACATTTCTGTAACCCTTCCAAAGAGCCCCCTCCTTTAGACTCTGCAGAGAAAAGTCAGAAAACCTAACAGAGCTGCCAAGCACGTCAAAAAATCCACCAAAAAAAAGCGTATTTCCCCAACCTTTTTCAGAAGGTGAATCGGTTTAATGCCAGACTAGATTTTCACTGACTGGTCTGTATGAAGCTGAAGTGAGAATCTAATTTTTCTTTCTAAGCTTACGGTTCATTTTTGAGGGAAAAGTTTATCTAAATTCTTAATAAAAATTATCTGCAGTTTTTACTGTGCTCTAGAATTTGTGCAGAAACCTTTAAAATGTGATTTTCCTAAACCTAAAATTGTCAAGCAGGAAAAATGTCAGTCTTTTAAGGTGTGACAAATAAATACAAAAAGAAAAACAGTTACTGCAATGGACATTTTCTAAATAAAATAATAAGCATGAATCCACCACATAAGCAACTTTCTTAGCAGCATCTTCGTAACATTAGATCGCAGCTTACTGAATGTCATGCATTATTTTTATGGTGTTGCAGAAAATTCATTTTTTAAGTAAAGACTCCTGGTTTTTGTCGGTTAAATGCAGCTTTCTTTTATTTTGAAATCTTCTTCTGTTTCTTTATTGGCCTTTTTTGCAAAAAAAAAAAAAAAAGAAAGAAAACAAACAACAAAACAAAAAAAGTACAACAATTACGTTTGTTTTTTGTTAACTGTGCTAACTTTGGGGTTTCAATTTAGCGGGCCACTTTAAGAAAGAATTGTTTTAAACATGCGTCAAGAATAACTCATATATACTGGGGAGAATCCAATAGTTTTCCAAAATAAAACTTGTGTTTTTTTTTTTTGTTTTGTCTGTGGTCTGGTACCAACTAGGGTGTGTATTGGCAATAGTTTGGCAGTACGATACATATCCAGATATATTCCAAGACTGTACCGTGCATGACCCACTGCACATTTTTATATGATACTGGCAGCACAGAGTTTCAGCTCTGTACCCATCCAAAGTAAAAACTAAGTGTTACATGTCTCAAAACAACAAAAATCGTGAGGCTGATTGAACATTTAACACAAGCCGGTTCTTGTGAGCTCTTGTTGTCTTTTTGGTGTGGTGTAGATCTGCTCAAAGAGGCTCAATTTATATTGCAGCAAACTAGCGCTTGGGAGTTCAGGTGGAAAACAAAAGTAAGACATGGAGGGACTCTCATAAACAACTAATTAAATATTGCCATGTCAACATTTTAAATCGATCCAAATATCGTCAAACAAATATCGCAATATATCAGCAAATCGATTTTTCCCTACACCCCTTGCACCAACTGTTCCATAGACCAATAACGGTCCGTTGTTCCAAACAACTCTTTTAGACAAAAATTGTGATAAAAAAAAAATGCAATCAATCAAAGTTTTGGTCATTTGCACAGACTAAAAAACTGAGTGCTAAATCACTTTAATGAAAAGTAAATCTGTATACTTGGGTTCCCTCTGACAGGAAATAAAATGATGGAAAGGTAAATAGCAGGAAAACTTCATAAAGCTACCAGTTTTTTTAAATGACAAGTACATATTCTGACTTTCTGCTGTGAGGCATAAAACCAAAAGTTCCAACCTGGAAGCCTCTGGAGAACCATTCCAGTCAAAGGCAAAGGTAACCGTGCATTTCACAGCATCTCTCATTAACAGGCAGTCCCCGGGTGAGAGTGACAGGGGAGGTTTCAACCCCGTGACCACAAGCTGGGAGCTATAAAAGGTAGCCGGCCTGCAGTGTTACAGCCAAACTACACAGGTAAGTGTGTGCAGACGTTTGTGGACACCTCCATGGGCATTTGTCAAGCATGCCCGTGCCTGCGTGTTAGACTTTGCAGCGCCACATGTTTTGAGTGCATGTGTACATGTGTCTCACACAGCACGGATGCAACAGAGGACTCATTTAAAATGTTCCCACCTTTAGAGACCTCTCACCCTGTGAGCAGTGTGCCCCCGTGGCCTTTATTCTCAAGACAGAGAGGGTTGTTTTCTCATCCGAGCAGGCAGGAGACGGCAGTCCCTGTACCCCACTGAGAGGGGATCACAGGGGGCTCGGCCAGCCAGAGAGAGGCCCCCGGTTCCCACATACTGCTCGGCATCAAAGTTTGTAGCAACACACCTATAGTAAACTCACACCCCGACTCACAGAGCTGTCAGTCTTGGGGGTGAAGTCAGAACTCTGTGGCCTTCATTATACACATCGCTTTAAACCATCAGTTAACTCGGCGGGGGGGCCTGTATCGCAGGAAAATCACCAGCTTTGCTGTTCGTCCTTTCTGCTATTGAAATACCACTTCTTTAATGTGGAAAAATTAATACCCTGATCACTTCAATAAGGATCACATTGCTTCAAATTGCTTGCCGAATACCGGCTTCACTGAAAGCGTTTTTGACAATAAAAACCGATTGAGCTGTAAATACAATCCTACACTCGTCCTTTCAAGGGGCAAGCAACAAATGGTTTGTTCCAGGTCGATCGATAGAGATCGGTGTGTGTTTGTTGGAGACCCACCTGAACAACAGAGAACAAAAAAAAAATCCAATACAAAGGAAAAAAAAAGTCGGAGTAAAAAGATGGAGAGAAAAGGAGAGACACATAAGGGTGAAACTGATCCCTGTTGACCCCTTCGGCATGCCCTCTTTCTTTTTATGACTTTCCCCCGAATCATCACTCACCAGCTCTATCAACACAGTCCAGCCTCCACTCACACACATTTGCACTTAAACGCGCACCGCAAGCTAGGACTAGCGCTTCTACTGCGGCCACTTTAGACAATATTAGATTTAAAAATTGTATTTCAGAGCTAGCTTTCGGATGGTTTGGGGAAAAAAAGCTGGAAAAACTTGATATATTATTTAGAAGAAACAATCTCAGTTTGGATGAAAAAAAAACAAAAGCTGCACACAAACTATAGCAGTTCGTATTTGATGCTTTATGTGGACGTTGGCAGGACGACAGTGTTAGGACGCTGATGGACTGCTTGCACACCGTCACGCTAGTAAGTCTGCACCTGTGTTTCTGCACAGCCTCTGGGGTCTCCCTTTATGGCTTCGACTAAATTAGATGGGCCATATGCATTTCTGCACATGCTTAAATACATAACTGCTGCTGGCTGTGGTATTTATAGTGGAACTCTATTTAGCTCTATCATGGATGGAAGACTGTAAATCAGCAAAGAGGAAACACAACTGGTTAGGCATTGCTGAGAACTGGCACTTAACACTCAGACCAGCCTGGCTTAGTTTAAGAGGGGAGATCAATATGCCTTTGAGAGAATGTCACTCCTCCTCTGTTATTATCATTAATGACAATCATGGCAGAGACGTTTTTAGACTTCAAGTAACAAAACAAAACATTAAAAAAATGAAAGTCTTAAAAGAAAATCTTAGAATTTTAACATTCAATCAGAAAAGGCATATGCAGAAGTGTTTCCACTTGAGTAGTCTGAGCTTGCCAAGTCTTCAGTAGGAGTGTCAAATTATCACATTAATCGGGATTAATTATTTAAACAATTTAGCACTTATTCTTATTGCTTTTTGCAAAATACTTTAATTTCTGATAATGCAAACCTCATTGGGGCCTTATTGCAAGTGTATCACGATAACATATGAAAAAAAATCAATTATTAGTACTAATCTTGTTATATTTTTCAAGTTTAAATCTGCTAATTAAAATGTGATGCAGCCGTTATTATGGTAACGGCCACGCCACCTGGACTGACTGTGGTTTGCTAATCATTATATGTTAAAAAAAAGCATCATGTCAGAGGGAAAGTTCATCTATTACCACTTGCCTTTGTCCAGACAATGAAGCAAGAAAATGTTTGTTGAAAAACTAAGTCTAAATTGTTCAATTCCTCCAGTTTTACCTCTTTGTATCTCATCTCCTCCTTTGTATATTCTCTACTGCCTCATCTAAATATTCAAAATGATCAAATTCACCCAACTGCCTTTCTATGTTATTTGCCTTTTCTTGCTGTTGTGATAAACTGTGGAATAAGATATGTCAACCTATGAGATATTCGTGGTCAACATTAGCTTCAGCTTCTGCACATCTCTCTTTCAAACATCTTTTATTACATAGACACTCCAGTCAATAGTTATCAGCGAGTGTATACATTTATCAATTGCTGTTTCTATAATGTTTAAAATACATTTACTAAACCAAACTAATATTTTTTGATTGCTCAGAAAAGAAGTTTTTTGGATGTGTTAAACTAGAGCATCCTGGTCATTATGTTTTCTTTTTCTGTTTCCTAATTGTTTGAGAGGTGTAAAAATAAAAGTTTTATGTCTGTTATAAAAAGAAAAAAAAAACTTTATAAAGCCACATTTTTGGCTTTTTTTTTTAATGTTTTACCATGTCCCAAATTTAAATGAAAAAATCTAAAATGAGGTTTTCCACAGCAATTATTAGGTTGGATTAAAGGATTCATTAATTGGAGGTCTCAATTAATTAATTCCATAAAAAAAATTGCATGACAAAACTACTTGGTAACACTTTAGATGAGGTGCTGCAAAACAGTTAATATAATGTTTACAAAATTAGTTAATACATTTTTACAGTAGTTTATTATTATGGCCTCTGTAGACAATTGCCTCACTTTAGATGTTAATGAATCTTGCTAAGTATGTTTATAAAGATTATGCGGTTTATTGTGCTAATAAATCACTTACTAATACCTAATGAACACATTAATAATGTTTGTTGATGTGTTGATAAAGCTTGTTAAGGAATTTTATTATTAAGTGTTACCAACTACTTTTTAGTCTAGTCATAAACTTTTCCTAATGTTTGTTGGGCATCTATAAAACTAGGTGCAGCTGCACAGTTAGAGCATAAGGGAATATTTAACCATCCAATTGCATCCCATTAACTTTTTGACTGTTTTTGGAATCCCAGTCACTCGTCTGTCTGGAGGACCACGGCCAGGTTTTTTTTTCTTTCTTCTTCTTCTTCTTCTTCTTCTTGTGTTTGCTTCATGTAACACGGCCGAACACGGCGGTGAGTAATGAGACTTGGCAGATCGGCCGCAGATCTCTTCACACTTAAGTATCAAACAAAACATTTCCTCTCTTGTGAGGTCAGCATAAAGCAAAAGACAGCAGAGAATTGGCGAGGTGGTAGGATCAGATTCAGCGAGATTAAAGAGGGTGAGAGGAAAAAGTGCGGTCCAGACTTCAGGAAAGAAAAACTCAGAAAAGCAAAAGTCCAAGATGTGGACGGCGAACTGTGAATTCAACACAGCCTCCCTTTCCCACTGCAGATTGCCTCACCTTTCTGAGTGAAGCAGAAACAGAAACGCCTCCCCACCCCGATCAGTCTACCCCGTTGCCTCAGGGGAAGATTTTACACTGGCTGTACATGAATCAGGGGGGCAAAGAAGCATGAGAGGAGGGGAGACGGCGAGGGATTTCAAGCTGTGACGAAAGGATCCGTGGTGTAGGTGGACAGCGACACCAAGCACACAGCATGACACAAAGTCAGACAGAGCCGCCACAGAAACACTAGAGCCTGACAAATTGCACCCGCTGCCATGGGAGTGGGAAGGAGGTGGAGGTGGGGGCAGGGCTGGTGACCCAGAAGACTGACAGCGCATGTAAAATTCATGGCATCCCATGGGCTCTGCTGCAATACATTACCACATTTGGATGGGTGGACTATGAGGCTTCTGCTTTTTCGCTAACAGACAGTTTTGCCGCAAAGTTCACACATTCCTGCTGACTCGAAAAACACCAGAGCAGGATACAGAAATAAACTCACCTCTAAGTCATTAAAGAATAAATGTGTGTCAGCCAAGTTGAAGATCATCTCTTCCATCCTCAGGCCTAAAGACACAGATGTTGGCGGATCCTGCAAAATAAGCAAAAGGAATTACTAAGTTTCCTCTGACATTTAAGCAACTAACTTTTGTTTGTTTGCATCAGCAATCAAGCAAATAATAGAAGACAGTAGGTAATAATATTTACAGCGAGTCACTTAATTAACGCAGAATCTCCTTAAATTCCACAGCGGGCTATTCCCATAAAAGCGGACTTGAGAGGTTCGGCGTCGGTTTACGAGCCTCTGAAAGGAACCAGAATAGTCATCAGAAATGCCACAGACTAGAATGAATGTTGTAAAAGCATGTCTGCAGTCAGGAGGGGTGGTCGATTAGAAGAATTGAGGTCATAGCCACATCGTAAATAGACCATTCCCTGAATACTCGTGCTGATGCATCACTAGTTTGCTCCTTAGGTGATATAAATCCTTCTTCCTTTGGTTTTTTTTCTCCAATTTTAGGAACATCCAATGTATTAAAAGTGTAATCAAGCATTCGGGTAAAAGCAATTTTTCTTCCCCTAAATCCTGATCTCTGTCAGTAATGCGACACGTGCTGTAATGGAGATATGGTTGCACTGTTTGTAAGATAATACCTCAAAAGGAGTGAACTAGACTGTAAATAGTTAATGAGACGGTGACAACTGGTACGATTCTTCCTTTAAAGGGACAATGATGAGGCGAAAAGTCTCAAGGAAGACAACTGTAAATGATTTAATGTGTGGAGGCAGCATTACAAAATAAGTATTGCTTCTCACTCACAAATCTTCTCACAAATTGTTTAAATTAGTTGGTGTTGGGGCCACCCAAATTTATCTTATTTTCTAAATCTCTAATTAGTAAATTGCGTTCAACAAGTAAAGGATGAAAAAGACAATAGAGAGGCTCCCTGCAGCTGCGTTTAAGAAGAGCCGGGCAGTACCAGAAGCAGGGATTACAGAGTTAAACCACCTAAAGACACACCTGAGCTTTCCGCTGATTAGCTGTCACATCCCACAATGCTTATGTTTTCACCAAAATGACAGAGAACAAACCACACAAGAAGAGCTCAATCCTTCCTTTTTTAACCTCCCAGATTGAATCAATCTTTCAGTAAGTATTCTTTAAAAACAATTAACCTCCTGCACCGCTGGGTTTGCATCTAAATCTTCCCAGCCTCTTCCGCTGTCGGCTGTTGTGCCAACGCCGACCAGTTTGGTGGGAAAATGGCTGTTCTCTGTGGCGCAAGTGAATCCTTCCAATTAAATCTAAACAATCAGTCAGTGAGGGAGTTAAGAATACAAGCAGGCCAGAAGGCCAAAGTGCTGCTGCTGTCAAAGCTCCAGCACCACCTGTCCGGGGATGTCAGTGCCTCAGGGGCGGAGGGGAGGGGGGGCCCTCTGAGCCCCTTAGCAATAACACCCCCACCACATACCCCCCCACCCACTTTAAGCTCTAGCCAGTCCAATGGTGGCACAGCTGGCCTCAGCCATCAGCTTTATGGGAGTGAGCTGCCTTGATGCCAATTAAAACGGCTGATAAGAACAGCGGTGTGTTTATGTGGGTAAGAGTCAGGGAGAGTGGGTGGGAGGTCACGGCGGCTGAGAGAAAGTTAGGATGTGCACTCACTCAGATACACATCTATTTATAGTAAACTAAAGCTGGTGAGGAGGCAAAACTGTTTTGCAACTTCTTTTTTTTTTTTTTTTTTGATGTCACTAAGATAGAGGAGATATGGAGGGCGGGATGGATACGGTGGACGAGCAGTTCCAGGGGGATGCTGGTCTGCTTGACTTTCTTTTTTGAGGGTAGTTTACAGATGGCTGTTTCTGATAAGATTTGATGCCATGTGCTCTGCGGTTGTTGTGAGCAAGTCTATCTCCTTCTCTTGCTTTAATTTGATCATGTCAGCAGGCTGAAGCTGGGCAAACACTGGAGAAAAATAAGCAAAGGAAATGAAAAAAATGGAGTTAGTAGTTTTTATATCCTATATGACGGCGGGTTTTAACTGGTCCGACTGCGGTGCTTCTTCTCCCTTACATTGTGTCGGGAGTCCGTTACATGAACGTCGTTAGTTAGTTTGCATCATCCATGGCTCCTCCCACCCCCATGTAGACTAGTTTGTCCAAAACTTCGGTAAGTATCCTTCCTCTCAGAGTTCATGAAAAATTGCATCATAAATGTTAAAGTTTGGTTGTCAATGGCAAAAATGGAGATTTCGCCAAAATTTGATAAACTTTCATTTTGAAAGTACACGGGAAGTTTAATATTTTGAAACCCAGACCGGTTTCCCATTTTTTCGTCAGATTGAAGCGTCTTAGAACTGCTTTGTTTAAAGTAGGGCTGCCACAAAAAAATCACAACTTTGTCGACTATTAAAATAATCTACGACTAATTTAATAGTCTATTAGTCGTTTTTGCTTTTTTTAATCTCAAAACTACGGTGCAACTTTCTAATACCACGTCTGCCATTGTCACATGTGCAGAAGAGCTAATCTGAGTCAATAGTGATGTCACAGGAAATATAGGACGACTCGGGTACTATAACTACACAAAAGCAAAGCTCGAAAGTGGGAAACATAAAAAATAAATTAAAATGTCAAATTCAATCTCAGCAAGACAGAAGTTGTGTTTCATGGTAGCACTACGGCGATTCATGAGTATCTAAAGAAGAAGCACGTTGAGATTGTGGATGATAACGCTGAAGAGGGATCATTGTCAAGGTAAGCTAAACTAAGCTAACATTAGCGCAAACAGAGAGCAAACTTATTAGCTAAATGTTTTCTGTTCCTACAACTTTTAAACCCATCGGAGAAAAATTTATCTGCTGAAGGGAACATCTGCTCTCAAAATAGATCAAGGCTATGTCCGAATTTGCATCCTAATCCCAAACTACTAAAACACTATTTAGTGCCCTGGATTTTAAAAGTAATTCGGACACGATGCTCACTGCTTTACTTTTGTTTTTCTAAACACCGGATATGAGGTCAGGGATTTTTTCACGGAGGGAAAATCAAATCAATACAAACCTTTCAGGATGTCTATTTGTGACTCCACTCTCATCTTCTAATAAAAATGTAGAATGTTTGTTAAAACAATCACTTGTGAACATATTATTTTCACAAAAATTGTTAGACTGCAATACATTTTGCTCTTTATTTGCTAATTTAGCAAGCATTGATGCATGCTAGTTGTTTGCAAAGACTACTGGGAAATTTCTAGTTTCTTGGAATTGCAGATTCAGAGAGCACTAGAAAATGGAAAACGCACTATATAGTGAAAACTGAAGTGATTCAGACATACCCCTAGTCTTTCTGGAAGACATATAGAAATGCAAACTTTCCTGGCTGAGAGCAAGAGCATCATATAGTTTGAAATTGTATAGTCAGAGTGTAGTGAATACAGTTGGGAATGCTCAACCCCACAAAATGTGAGACTAAAACTTTATCTATTGTGAAAAATGGTTCCTTTGTTTCAGTTGCCGACCTCATTTGATTTAAGTTTTGTTTTAATGCCAGAAATAAATGAAGGAAATAAGCTGCATGGTTCATTAAAGGTTTAATAAACTGTCGCCTTAATTGTCCTAATTGGTTAGCATATAGCTTAAACCGTTCAAGTTTAAAGCTAATGATGGTTAAGATGAGTGCTTTACATCCAATTTAATCATAATCTTATTAGTCGACTAATTGGAAAATGAATTGGTTGACAATTAAAATAAAAAAGAATAAAATATTTGTTTGTGGCAACCCTAGGACGGACATGACAGAGGCGATGTAAACATTCCCATTGATTAAGAAACGTTTGACGGAGACGCACTGCAGACGGACAAGTGGAAATCAGCCTTAAAGTGTAATGGAATGGCCCTTATAGAGTCAGGAGTGTTTCCTGTTTGAGAGGAGCACACCGGAGAACCCTATGGGTGTGTGTTTATGTGTGTGCAGTGAGAGCCCTTCATCGCTGAGCTGCAGCTCCCTAAGCCTCAGCTCTCCCTATAACCAGCATGAGAATAAAGTAAATAAACAGTGGAGGGTCGCGGGGCAGCCCTCCTTCACCCCAGAAACAAAACAGTGCCCCCATCAAACACCCCCCTTATAGCAGAACAAAGGCACAGACCACGGGCCGCAGACGCTAAGCTCTGTGACACATGAGGAGCAATATGTCATTTTAAGAGTTCAAAAACCAGACAGATTCAGAGCCAAAACAACGGCTGCTTCGAACGAAATGCAGATAAAAGACAAAAAAATAATAATTTCTTTGAAAGTGTTTTCCAACTCTATGACTTTAAAGGCTATATGGAGCTTATGACCTCCAGAAAACCATGAGAATAAGATTCTGCCTTATTTCCCAAATTGTTTGTTTTGAAAGTTTAAATTTAGAGATGCAATTTACATGAAACAACAAACAGCTAAGCCTGGAAAAGTAAACTCTTTTCCAGAGACATGGGATAGAAAACGACCTTTTAATACATGAACAAAAAAGATTTACATCCACACATACTTTTAAAAATAAAATTCAGAATAGGGAAATTTGTGTTTTATTTGAACTGACTGACATTCGGTGGGACTCATACTTTCCCCCAAGGAGATCCCCGCCAGAAAAGGATGGATTGAGAAGCACTTAATTAAACTAACAATGTGGCATTTCTGAAGAGAAAGGAACACTCAAGATGTGTCAATAGACAGACAGAGTGCAACTGTTGTGAGGCCCTACAGCTGAGCCCCGAGCAGCCATGCATAGCTCCAACAGCTGCAAAGAGCAGTCAAATGCTTGCCAGGCCTCATTGGACCTATTAAAAAAAGAAACAATTATCTGTACATTGAGTTCTGCCCTGGCCACTCGCTACGGACTTAAAGCTATGTGAAATCTATCTCTGCTCAATGTCCATTAGCCTGGAGCTCCCCTCGCCTCTTAATATTCACACATTTCACTGATAAAGTGCGGCGCTGCAGTCTGATGTCACTCACCCGTCCATATCTGTTGGCATAAGAACCCGTGAGTAAGGAGTGGAAAACGATGATTGTTTCATCCAGGTCCCAGATGAAAACCCGCTGGGGGAGATGGGCCACAAATGGAGGGGGTGGGCGGAGCGCAGAAAAACAGGGAGAAAAGAAGCAAAATCAATGGTGCACTCTGTCGGCCTGCAAGGTGATCCTCCTGGTCAATAGGCCAGGAGCGCGTATTTGTGCGCCACAGGGACCAACATCCATTTGCTTGGCCTGGTCATTGCAACACTTCTCCCATCACCCCGCTACACATTCGAGCCATTGTCCTTTACATTAATCAATACTGACAAACTAATTAACCAGTTAACATGCCATGATGTCAGCACGGAATTAGCTCCTCTTTCTGTTAATATAAAGAGAAAATGTATTCCAACACAAAAAGTATTAGTGGTAGTTTCAGAGAATATAATCAACCAGTGACTCATTTCATTACCGACCTTATTGCTTATTTACAAGCTGTACAGGAGAACTTGAAATGTGTTGGGTTGTGAGTCACATATTCCACACTGCATCAATAATTCATCAATAGTTAAAGGATAAATGTCCATCAAGTCTTTAAGTTGACGTGGCAGCTATATAGTAAGTGGATTAGTGTCTACGTGCCTCAGACAGGGCGCGGCTGTCTGTCGCCAAGGTAGCAGGCTCAACCTACCTCAAGGTCGGAGTCGGGCGGCGGTGATGGGTTGTTGTTCCTTCTTCCACGGCCACGTGACTTTCCATCCGAGGCCCGGCGCAATCGATCTGAATCTGAATCTTTAATGGGGGTTGATGGACTGTGGATGGTACTGTACTCTCCTGAAAGGAAGGAAGGAAGGAAGCAAAGGAGGAGGAAGATGAACTATCGTGTGCTTTCAGAAAAGATGTCTGACCGACTTTTAGTCCTGATGCAAGATGGGTACAACCCTGTGCATTATTCAGAACCAGATTATTCAGGATTAAAATAAAATGTGTATTACTCTGAGCTGATAAATAAACAAGAAGTAACTAAGCGCAGAAAATAAAAAAAAAACGTACATTTATCTGGTTTGAGATTACAGGAAAATCTGTCTGTATTTAGTGTTGTTTGATGTTTCAAATACTGTTGTATCATTTTTAGTGGCTTATAAAAAAAACAATCTCAATTGCCAGATAATTGCATTCATGCCACATGGAATTATGCAAAATCAGACATCTGTCTTCAATTTTTTTTCTCCTAAACTTGACTGTCATAGACATGAAACTGGCTTATACGTGTGCCGTTTTATTTTTTCCATGTTTTGGTCACATGTCCTGCTTGTGGTCCACGCTTACCTGCAGGGTTCTCTGTGAGGGCTTGACTGGTGATACCAGTGGGGGGCTCCTGGAGGGTGTAGGTGGTGGTGGTGGAGGGTGTGCTGGGGCTGGTGTTGTTACTCGTCATGTAGGGTGAAGTGTAGGGTGAGCTGTTGTAATACTGAGCATACTGGCCCTGCCCAAAGCCTGGATAACTGGGGTACTCCTGCGGATTAAAAATAGATTAGTAAAAACAACATTAAGGCACAAAATTAAAAAAAAAAAATCACAAAATGAGAAGCATAGTCAGTGGTAATCTGAGATTTACCCTGCACCGGTGTTGCTACTTTACAGCACAGATTCCAAAAAAATATATATAAATGCAAACACATGTCTGTTCTGTCCTCCATCTGGACAACAATCTGTCTTTTTTTTTTCTCTGCAGCGTCCTACATATGTGCGCCTGAAGAACAACCCCTAATCCTGCTACAAAGCCTTTGACATTGAAAGTGATTTATGTCATGGAGCAATCGCAACATCTCGAGTGGGTATGTTTTCTGAAGATTTCCATGATCACATCTGACAGGCCTTAACTATTTATCTAATCGGAGAAACTGAAAGAAGCAGTGGAGGCGTGCAGCTACCTGTTGCGTGCTGTTGAAGCCCGCCGAGTTTGTCAGGGAGTTGTTTCCTGCATACAGTCCTGACGTCGTCGTGAAAGTACCACCTTAGAAGACAAAAAATGGCCAGTTTTAGTCAAAGACACAAATGTGCATTAGTATAAAGGAAGAGTAATGAAATGACACAATGTTAGGCATAAAAAAACAAAGATTTGTCCAGGAGGTGAACAGAGGGAGGCCTGAGGGAGCGCTTCTGAGAGTGGCCTTATCTTTCCCCTCTTCCTTCCTTATCAGTGATTGGATCAGGCCTGATGAATGACAGGGTGAAGGAGGGGGGAACCCACATCCAAGCCCGCACAATGTGAGGAACACAAGAGACTGTTGTGTGTGAGCCACTGAAGGGTGGCGTGGGGTGAAGGGGCAGAAAAGGATGGAAACAGTGGATGATCTGGGACTGAGCATCAGGATGCTCAGGGGGATTTTTGTGTGTGTGTGCAGGGGGAGCTTAGTAATAATAAAGAAATGTAAACAAAAGAAAAGTTGAAGTTGGAGCAAAAGGCACTGAGAGGGTTTGCTGCTTCTAATGAATATGTATGGTCCTCTTTTCAGTCGCTCAAAGGACGGTCCTTCAGGGTAATTAAATCATTCAAAAGGGTTGATAGCATCTAATGGCTTAATAATATACAAGCTATGAGTTATAGAGGAGGAGGGCTAAATCATCCCTCTGGGGCGCAGCTTCTCTCTTCAGTGGCCATCCACCTGCGCTGTCATGTCGAGCCAGGAAACAGCAGGAAGCACTGCTTGTTATCGACCAGCGGCTAAACTTTATTTCATTGGGCACAAATTGTTTTCTGATGCCAAAAAAAATATTGACAAAGTGCAACAAATTCCTCCTTTGGCGAAAAAGTCAGTCAGTTGCTTCACTTTTATATAGAACATAAGTTTTAATCACAAAGTGCTACTTAAAAAAACATTAAATTTAACTCTTTAAAGTTGGACTCCAATCATTTTTTTGAGTTATTTTAAAATCGTTCCAAGTGGTCTTTTTAAATGTGTCGTTTTCAGTCAAAATCAGAAAACTTGTATTATTTTCTAGAAAATAATTGTGCAGAGCGGCTTGAGCTTATCAGAACTTCACCTCGGAGTTGTGGGCGGGACTGTAAGTGTCAAGCAAACTGTTTACACGCTTCCCTGCTAGCTTACATCCCCTCACAACCCCAACGTAACATTACTGGTGAAACAAAAATGGCTATTAATATCAAAGTTATCCAGTTGTACAATTTTAAGATAGATGACAACTTGGGTGAGGAAAATGAAGACGTATATGGATCTATTTGTCTGCAAGTGGATGCATCATGATGGAGCAGAGCAGGGAGCTTGTCGCTTGCCATAGCAGCTTCTACGTTAAACCAACAAGCTTTTCAAACTGTGTTTCTTTTTACTGCTCCTAATTCCTTATTTCAATACAGAAATACTCTCCTTTAATCAGAGTTTTCTTTATCTATGTCCTCCACATCAGAAAAAGGCTACAAGAACATGTTAAAAAACACAAATTTTCATTGGAGTGGGTTTTTATGTTGATGGAAAGCATCATAATAAAAGCTGTGGCCCAAATGTTTATATTAGTATTTTATCCAAAAAATATGATTTTTTTACTCTTGTCGCAACTTTTAACTATTTTATAACTTATTAAAGAGTAGGGAGGTCTCCCTTCATTTCATGTGACTTCTGTAATTTGAATCAAACCTCAATTTTCTTTTTAAAATTTGCTTTAAACACAGAATACGTGAATAACAAACACTCTTTGACATACTGTAAATCTTTGTACTTTTACACGATCAATGTGAATCAGCTGATTTTTGTAGTGAAGAATAGCAGCTTTTCATATCAGTTTAACTTTAAGAACGTAAAGTGTTGCATATTAGTGCAAAGCCATTTTTTTCTGCATCAGAATCTACAGGAATTACGTTATTTACATCAACATTTGAAGAGTTAGTCGAAAGAATGTCAACATTGGAGTTAAAGGGTTAAAGAAAAATTTAAATATTGTAGCCAAATTTAACATCTATCAAAATAACAGACAAGCAGTTCAAAATAAAAGCTTTGATCAGGTAAAGAAAATCTTCTTTTTAACTTATTTTGTCACAAAATAAAAAAAGGTGTATAATAGTATTCTCTGTAATACAAATGTTTTTTTGTTTTCTCTATAACTAAAATATATCCCACTAATTGAGAAGGAGGAAAGGTGGAAAATAAATGTACTGCTCTTAAATGAGGCCATAATTACACCTTTGTTGCCAGAGAAAAGCACAGGGAGTCTCTTTCATCCTCTGGCTGGTCAGTGGCCCCATCAGAAGGGCCCTCCCACACCGTGACAAACGTAAAGCAGCTTTCAGACAGGCCGGAATGATTGGGGATGTTTGTGTGTATGGATGGAGCGGCAGTGGGGCTGCGGGCATGAACGGTATGAAAGAAAAAATCACAAAAGACGTAATGGTATACATGCTTCTGTCAAACAGTCATGTTTCCGGGACGGTGGTTACGGCAGAAAAACGCTGGGATTTGCTGAATCACTTTCTACTTCCCGCTATTACGCACGCACTGCAGATTTTCATGGTTTGATCCAGTCGTTTCCATCAGAAATGTTCCAACCAACAATTTCTTTTTTATAATTTTTGTTTAATGTTCCAAGGCCAACTAGGGGATTTACACAACTTTTGTGCTCTGCAGAAAGTTCACCATCAAGTGAAAGTACAGCGGAACAATGAGACACAGAGGAGGCGGGGTAAGGCTGTGAAGGACAACAAATTAGCCTAATGCACAGTTCAAACAGTCATAAAAGCTCTCACTGGCAGCGTTTGAGGGTTGCTCTGCGGAGAACAAGGAGCCACATAAAAGCTGGAGGGACCCCTGCTAGCCCAGTGAGAATGAGCCCGTGCTGAAGAAGGGGAGGGAGAAAAGCGGGTCTTGTGGTTCCCCGGGGGGCATGTTTTTTTCTCCCTCCCCCTTGTCCTGTTCCAGTTAGTTCACTCACTCAAGACCAGACAACATCCCTCCCACCTCTGCTCTTTCCCTCTTGCCTTCTGGCTCCACAATTGGAAGTCCATTTGCTTTGCTTGATCAGTCCCCTTGCCATGGGCTATGTCTATCATCAGTGCACAATATTTGTAGCAGAAGTTCGTATGCCTCACTTGGGAATAGACTATTAAGTCCAGATGGAGCTCTACTTAAGAAAGAAAAGGGCTACCAAGGCTTCAGCATCTTCAGATCATGGGGACAGAATGCTGGAATTCAATTATTAACCTAATCAACATCTGCTCCATCTCCAGACCACAGGCATTTCTTAAATTCTTACTATCATTTGTGGTTTTAACATTAAACAAATTTAATTCACCCTTTATTTTCTACAAAATATCCCAACTGGTTGCATTTTTTGTTTCTATTTTTAGTTATTTACACAAGACAAAAGAAAAATGAAAACAAAAATGTGAATGTCATAGTCTGCTGGCGTGACAGCTGGCCACAGGCTGCTTGAAGGTACACTGACGGGGAGAAGGAGTATCAGATGTGGAAAAACAGGCTTTGGTCGGGACACCCAGGCCTGAGGCACATCGCCCAGGCAGATCAATAGGCCAGTAGGAGTAATGATGATGGTATGGCGGAAGGCCAGAACCACAGTTAGAAAAACCCAGCGCCAGAAAAGTGGTCAATCTGTCATCTAACATGGCTGTCAATTACTAACACACTTAACGCCAACGCTAGGCATGCAATAGCCAGAGATGCACGCTGAGGGACAGGCTGCGATGGAAGGAAAAAGAAGAGCAAGACTATAATACTTGGAAGACGAATGGACACATAACACTGTCACTGTGAGTTAGAGCTCTAAGGGCAGGAGAGCAGCTCCATCCTTCTGCAGCAGATGCTCTGCTTCCAGGTATTTTTCTGAAGTGTGGCTAAAGTGCTGGAAGATTTGATTGTTCTCAACTGTAGAGACACAGAAAGAGGCTTCACCTGTGGACTGAGCTGGTACTACAGGAGGGCATAAAGGTGGAGATTGCTGCTAAGTGCCTGAACACTACAGGTGAGAGGCCATTTAAAAAAAAAAAAAAAACTGTGTTAATGCAAAAGAAAAAAAAAGTGAGGATAGAGGTCTGAGCTAGATCTAAAGACTGGATACAAAAGCATGAAAGGGTGACAGCAAATTTTAATCACTGTAAGAACACAGTTTCTAGTTTAAAGGTCTTATAAAAATTGACATAAGACAAAACTTTACATTATATTTGTAGGAAAATATAAATTTTCTACGATATTGAAACTCCTAACACAGTGCAAATAAATTTTAAAACAGCAAGACAGACATTTAAAAATAAACATTTAGACAAAATTTGAAAGAAAACTGTTTCTGTAAACATGTATTCTAATTTTAATTTAAGATGATGTCTAGAATAAGGATAATTGGATTGTTGTAGTCCAAAAATAAGATATTTATGGGAAATGTTCTTAACATACAGTACCTACTTAAAATTTTTTATTTTTGAACAAAAAAGACTGCTAACCAGAGTAATATACCTATTTATGAGTGTTTATTGCTAATTTCAAGATTTAATGTTGACCTTAAAATTTCACTCATTTTTTGATCAATTTTAAATGTTTCTATTGGACTTTTAGTTGGACTTTTGGTGCAGAGTCAGCCTGCCCCCTTCCCATCATCCATCTGTTTACATGCTCTCCCGCGAGCATACAGCCCCTCACAACCCCATCTTAACATTAGCGGTGCAGCAAAGATGCTTCGCAATATTGAAGCTATGCTGCTGTGCAGTTTTGAGCTAGCATAAAAGAGGAAACAAAGATGTACATGGATCTATTAGTCTACAAGTAGACAACATCAAAATGGTGCAGAACATGAAATTTGAGGTTGCTTTAGTCGCTTCTGCTTCACAATTAAAAAAATTTTCCAAAGGCCTTTTAGCATTTGAAAAAAATAAACACAGAATTGGAATTTTAAGCTTCATTTTCTTTACAAATGTTTGCCATCATTAGAAAAATGCCACAAAAACATGTAAAAAAAAAAAGTAAAAAACGTCATTTTGATTGAAGTGGATCTTTAAAAAGGCAGGACATCAAAACTTATTTTAAAATTTCAACAGCAGATAAACATTTTGGGATTTCTTGAACTGATGAGAATATTGCATTATGTTCTGATTATGGTTGTGAATGTTTCTTTTTTTCTTTGAAAAATCCTCAATCTCCATATCAGAAATCCTCTTGGCTTTCATGTGAATCATTTTCCTTGAGATTTCCAAACCTTTCCGTCTTTGCTCAATAATCCATGTTCAAACCAATTCTTCTAGTTCATTGCTTTCTTTGTACCTCCAAAAGGAAATCTTTTGCCTTTTTCTGCAGTGCCTTCTTCATATCACTAATCTTCTTGCGCCCTTCTCGGATACGTTTAGGATCTAAATGTCATACAGATTCCTCGCCAGAATAGTCTTTGGGGTGCGCCACCATATGAAGTTTAAATGCTAAATCGAACAGGCTTTTTCCTATCCATCGCTACACAACACAGATACCAGAGACACCCTAGGGCTGCTAGACCCGGTGGATGCTGGAGACGGGAAACAATTGGAAGATATAAAGTATTGTGCATTTAAAATAAAAGTGCTTTGATAAATACTGTTAGTTTCATGGAGAAAGTGTGTGTATTTGTGTGTCAGCCTGGCGGCAGTGCTGGCAGTGCAGACTCTCCCTGGAAGAGGCTGTTCTCACTTGTGACATCAGCTGCTCGTTTTAGAGAGTTGCGACAGCTTAATGCTCATAGAGTACGTTTTAGAGGAATGCTCAGAAATGCTTCAATGGATCAAAATACCACTTTGGGGTTGTTTACAGTGAGGAATGAACATTTTAATACACTTAAAAGCTCAAAAAGTTGATTTTTCATGGTATAGGCCTTTTAAAACAAAAGGAAACACATCTTATATTCTGCATTTTCAATTTGTTTTGGGAAGGACATTTGTACAGTATATATGTTTTAAGACCATAAATCGTGTTTTTAGAGTTTAATTACTTACAAATATTGTCACAGGGGGAAAAAACAAGTTTAGGACATCCCTGTTGTTGTTAAAGTACTGGCCATTTTCCCATCTAGTTTGATTCTTTTAAGTGCAGAAAGGAGGAAAGCAGTCAGTGAGTCTGCTCACCACATCAATGGGATGCCATCATTGTCTGTCTCTGTACACTTAAATCAAGAACAAAGGTTTATTTTTTAAATTCTTTTAAAAAGTATTGTTAACCTTAATCTGTTCATTAAAAAATAAACTGGTCAAACGAAAACTCTGGAACAAAGAGAGACTATTCAAGCCAGTGACAAAAAAAAAGTGTGACACAATACAGAAACCCACACAGACTCCTCAATCCTCAAGAGGAAAACATGGACAGTTCAGGTCCTCACCCTGCATTTGGTAACTGTAGGGGGCCTGTCCGGTCTGCGGTGTGGTAAAGCCGGAGCTGTAGCTCAGGAAGCCCGTCTGTCCTGGGGATTGGGACTGGCTCAGGCCCCCCTCCGTCTTTATGCCTGCCCACAATGGACCTAAATCAGTTAGTGACACCAGATCGGTTTGATGCACAGACAACAGTCAACACAGGTTTAAATTACACAGGACACAGCAAAGGGACACCGCTCCTGTCTGTTAACATAACACGCTAATCGCAATGGATGAGCAGTGATTATCTGGTAAGTGATTTTCACCGTCCTCCGCTGTTTAGAAATATTATCTTTTGCTAAGTTTCATCAAGCAAGGAGTTGGCTGCTTCATTGAGAAAACCAAACGCACGTTTTGACTATGGTTGTTTGTTTTAGTGATAACAGTAATACTGACTCATCTTATTATCATGTGGGTCAGAAGTGAAAAGCTGCACCAAAAGTCAAACATTAGAGCATATTTCTGTCTCAGAGTAGCAGCAGTAGGTTGCAGGACTCCACTCATGTAAACACTTCAAACTCCTCCACTTTCTGGAAGGTTTTCTTGGATCCTGGACCAAAAAATAAAGCCTTGTTCCAGTGTCTGTTTTTACATTTTTATCTCAAATCTTTCTGAACAGCCTAACAAGCAAAATCTTTATTGCTTGAAGTGACAGTATGGAGGCACTAAACAACCACTCAGCATCTCTGCTGTTTCTCTGAGGGCACGTCTGTACCATCAGCAAGGAAAATATTTCCTTCTCACTTTTGCAAGAATTAAAAAAAAAAAAAAAAAGACTTTTTGCAATGTTGCTAATTGACAATAGATGAATGTGTAATCTTACCATAAGCTGGGATGCCGTAGGGCTGGCCCGGCTGAGGGTAGCTAGCATAAGCTGCGGCTTGCTGCATTCCTGTGGTGTACTGCGTCTGTCCATACGCCGCCATGTTTTGGGACGAAGGGGTAGGAAGAATATGTGGATATGTTCTGCTATTTAACACAAAAGGAAACAAAAAAAAGTGAGAAATGAAGACAGGGGAAAGTGTTTTAAGCCCCCCAAAACATAACAGCTACTTTGCTAACTGACAAATTCTTTGCGATGGTCCTATTAAATTCTTAGCAGCCAGCCAAGCCATAAGACAGATACCATCAAATAGCTCATACACACAAGGAATGAACAAATAATGGCAAAGGAAATTTGTGCAAGACAATAAATACGGCCGATTTTCAGAGTGCACAAGCTTTAGACGTCCAGGCAAACAAAGAGGGGAAAAGAGAGCCGGTCCAGCAGAAGGATCTAATTAAAGATCCAAATGAAGCTGGATGTTGCTTATTTTTTATAGAAAAATAAAAGAAACCTTACTTGGAAGGGTAAATCTGCGGAGAGAACTGGTGCGTTTGTCTTGGGCTGAAGCCACTGGTTCCAATAGCTGAGGAGAGTTAAAAGAAAAAGAAGCAAGCACATATTTAAACATTAAGGAATAAGGTAAATATTGTTTTTTGTCAAAAGAACTTCTGGAGTCCAAGGGACCCTCGAGTACACTGCACTTCTCTATTTATTGTGGTAAACCTATTTAAGGTCAAAGACGAAGAGCAATAATGAAGCAAAATAATCAGGTAAGAACATGAGGTTCTTCTGCAGAGCCACAGCTGCCATGACGACCGCTGGTGTGAGCACACATGCACATGCACAAAACAGCGTTGGCTTTAGTTAGTTTAGTTTTAAAAAGCCACAAGTTTGATCTCTTAATGTGAGGATTCTGATTAATACAATTTAACATGTGTGCATTAATCTTAAAAATTTACTAAAAACAAAATTGATTTATATTTTAAAACAATTTTGCACAAAATAAGAAGAAATACATAAATAAAATCTGGTTTAAGAAAGTGCAAAAAGTAACTAGACAGCAAACTGTCATTATTTTTGAAAATACAGCTGCAAGGAAAAATATGTGAACCATTTAGAATTACTTGGTTTTATGCATGTGATTTTGTTCAATAAAAACACATTATAGTGTGATTTAAGCAGCCAATATTTTTCTCCATCGTTGTGATTTAGATATAGATAAAAAAATCGTACAAAAAATAAATTATCTTTTGGTGTAAAAAGTACACATAATAATCCAAACAAAACTGAAAAAAATGTACAAGTCTGGAAATAAGTGTGTTTAATATAAAAAAACAACATTAGAAAGATCCTGTTCTGATGAAAAATAAACACCAATCTCCATATTTAGCTGTGGTGGAGTGGCACGGTTTTCAAACATCTGTCTAATTGGTTGTGACGTGTGAAATGAGAGCTTTGGTTGTGGGGGAATGCTAACTGTATGAAACTGTAACCCTTCACACACATTAATAATACTGAAGACTTTCCATATCAGCAGCACCTGCCACAAAACAAAAGTTTCCCTTCTGCACGGCGTTTTGGGTTTTCCCCTCGGAGGATAGGGGCTATACAATTACTAAATTTCAGAAAAAGGACACATAATGGTTTATGTGGAGCTGACGTTAAATATCAGGAAAGTTAAACAGTTATTGTGTTGCTATTAATAGAGAAAACATAACTACTTACAGTAGGATTTTTTTTTTTAAGTCCAGAAACATTTTAATAACTATTCCCACAATGCATGTAATACTCCGTAGCCTTGGCTTTATTTAGCAGTGAGTTTAAGTATGCATGTGTGTTTGTCTCAGTGATGTTTCCTCGCTGAAAGGCAGGTGTGAAAACCCTGCCTCTGACAGGGCGATAGGGTAACAGTCCGTGGAGACTGAAGGCCACTGAGACACCGTGTCACTCCCCTGGAAAGACAGGTTCTGACTATAACAGGTGATCATTCAGTCTTCACGGGAACCAACAGACTGAGAACACATGCAAGCAAACGCAGCACATTTAAATGCTGACTAAAGCAAGCCTTTAGCAACCAGCGCAAAATGCTGTTTTGACAGCATCACAAGGCCGGGGCTAATCAGTGACCCATCTTTAGGTTTTAGCTCTGCACATACGCTGAAGCGCATTCACAAAGCCTTTTTCTCTCACCTGATCCTGAGAAGCTGTCTAGGGTGTCTGCAACTGAGGAGGCAATTTCACTGCTGCTCATTGGCTCTGTTTTAACTGAAAAGAAGAAGACATCAACAAATCAAAATAAATATAAAAAATGTAAAATAGAGAAGAGTGAGTGGTTAAAACATTTGCCAAAACCATCAAAACATACAAAATGCAGCTTTTGTAAAAGTTAATTTAGTTTCTCTAACTTTTTAAAAAGAAAAAAAAAATACATGTTTTGCAAAAAAATTTTAATTAAAAAAATGTGCACAAAAAAGTCCACTGGAATTAAACTCTTTGCAGTCAAAGAGTTTTTGCAAAGAGTTGTGGCAGAAAAATTGAGATGTCAGGGAAATATATGGTGTATAAAATCATTTTAAGAGTGTAGCGAACGCCGTTTGACCTTGACTCTATTATACACCAGTAGCTTTGCAGAGACAATTTCACAGATATCTGACAGCTTATGAATCTTTGAAATCAATCCATCTCACTTCAGGCAGGCGGTGGGATTTCTTTTTTTTCTCCCTCGTTTCATTTTTGGCAAAACAAATTGACAATGTGAGTAAAAAGGGAGTCATGCTCAGTGGAATCCCTCATGGCTGAAGAAGTCATTTGTTGTCATGTTTTACATGTTTCTGCCTGGCTTACTCAATGCAGAAACACACACTGTTATGAGGAGTAATACTTAAAAGCAAGATGCCGGTAAAACGAAACAAAACAGAGGTAAAGTGCATGCACGAGCTAGCACACACTCAGACCACATAGCACACAATAGCTATTATTTTCAGGAAACTGCCAGGAACATCCAAAACAAAAGTTCACAGTCTGAACAGTCAATATAAAAAACTCAAGGCCGGTGGTGTCAAACCATGCTTGAAACAAAATACCACAAAAGTACAATAAATACTACACTTTTTAAATGAAAGGCACAATAGTTGAGGCAATTTTTATGAAAAACAATTCATTTCTTGAGGACTAATGCACACTAATTCTTTTAGAAGTGTTCCAAAAGACACAACCTCCCAGAGCTTTAGAGCTGGGCAAAACACCAAGTATTGTCCTTTCAACGTGTCACCAAAAGAAGACAAACCTGCAGTGGACTCTGAGTTAGAACCTAACAACCAGTCTGCAGTGGTAAGCATTGTGATGTTATCACCTATGGGAAAGAAAGAATGGTGAAGCAACACAGGATAATCTGCATTATGACTACGGGTCCTGCGTCATGAAGAAAAAAAAAAAAAACCCAGAGCTTCAGGCAAATGTGAAGCCAAAGAGTTTGATGAACGATTTTAATAACTTGTTGGTTTGTGAAATGAGCATGGCTGCTTCACTAAACAAAGGCTCAGATTTAAAGCACGGCCGAATCACCTGAGTAAATAACTATGTACAGTAGAGACCACATGCAAAGTTTGATCATTTCCATGCTGTGGGCTTTGAATAATTACATGGTTACTTAAAAAAACAGCTAGTAGTCACTGGAGAAAAAAAATTACTTTAAACATAAAGATATGTATTGCAAGCATTTGATTTAAAGTATGATTGACCATAATAAAATAGTCCACTTTGTTAGAAAATGATTTGTTTTATTCATCAGATTTCCAGTTTTTAAGTTTAAACATTTTATTTATTGTATTTTTAATCAGACAAACACTGTCCGGTGATCGTACCTTCAGTGCCATTAGGTGTCATGGAATTGTTAGTGATGTGCGAGTTGTCGAGGTTGGGACCATTAGGAGATTCACTGCTTCCACTTACTCGGCTGTGAGGACTGGCTAGATCCTGCATTTCCATAGACCTGGCAGAGATACACACACACATGCACACACCAAATCAAATTACACACATCACTCTGGTTTCAGGGAAGGCTCAGAGCTCTGATACACAATGGCCTGTACACAGCATGCATAGCTGTAAAAAATGCGCAAAGCAGGCAGAGGCTGTGTGAGCGCCGAACATATAGATCTGAGCACGACAATAATGCTAACTTCGACAATCTTCTTTTAATTAACATAAATATTTGAGCGAATTTAAAAACAAACAGGAAGATATTTGAAGTCACTCGTGAAAACTGTTTGAATCCCAACGCTTATCACGCTGCGAACACACAATGTTTACTGTCAAATTAGTCCGCCGTTTCACGAATCAAAAATGGCCTTAAGTGTATATTGTTGTGTGCGGTAATGATGACTGTTAGCAGATGTTTGCTGGTTTGAGGCCATGCTTACTATGCCTGCTAAAAGTGCAGCCTGATTACAGGAGCTTGCTCCTCAGTGATGGGCAGATGAGGAGCTCATGAGCCATGTGTTTGCTCTGGCAAGCGTCTCAATTGTTTCTGTGTTTGAACTAAAGACCACGCCACTGAAAACATTATTCCCTCTTCCCGTTCGTGTGTTCAAAGGATTTGATCGCACAAAGACAAACGAGCGGAGAGAATGCACGAGTGATTTCTAAAGTACATGCTCGGCGTTTATCTGTTGTCGACAGCGAATGGATGAAATAGGGATAAAAAAACGGAATTGTTAAAGTTGAAAAAGCTTTGCTTCAACTATATAATCTTATCAATAAAATTTTTAAAAGCAAAATGATCTTTTTAGTGATTTAATTGTTTTTCTACGACTAGAAATACTTGGAAAAGCTTTTTCTTGTTTATTTAAAAATAATCTGACAATAAGGATAAGAATTGTTGACTTTTTTTTTTACAATGTATGGAGTCAGATCATTTTTGGTATGTTTACTACAGATGAACAATTATTAAGATAAGCAGTTAAATGACTCAAACGCAAATCAATTATATGCTTTAATTATAATATGTACACAAATTAATAAAGATGTAAAAGTTTTATTTTCTGTGGTTATATAAAAACTAATACATTTTTGCAGTTTTACATCAAAACAACGTCATGGGCTCCAAAAAAAAAGAACTAAACAAGAAATAATTTAAAGGCTTCTCCACAAATATCACTCCCTTTCCTGATACGACCCTTCAAGATGATCCAGAATAAACTTTGCCCGTTTCCTTGCGACCACATCACTTAGTTCTGCGCTATCTGAGCTCTGCTGGTTAAAATCCCGCACAACCACTACTCCACAGCAATATTACCCAGGAAATACTAGCAATGTCTGAACACTAATCTGCAATGCCACACAGAGGGCTTCATGTCTCTGGAGCTGCTGCAAATGCAACAATGGTTGCTCTTACCTGGACTTAGATGGCTAGGAGTCCTCTCAAACCACACTCCCCTTTCTTTTTTCTACCTCCACCTGCCCCGCTGGAAACAATGTCACTCCTTGTTATCGCAGCTCAATGTCACAGTCCGGAGCCATCCGAGACACAAAAAGGCTTGTCTGAGAAAACATTAATGTTATTCTGAAGCAGAATGGGAAGAGAAGGCTGGCTGGGGAACAGAGGTTCACATTGTCTCTCTGTGAGCCGCAGCCCTGCTCCACTGTTGTTTCCTCCTTCAGGTCCTCCCTCCTCCCTGAGCAAGGGGAGCACAGCCAAATGACGGAAAGGTGATTCATCATTGGTCTACGACAGCTGCAAACTGGATTAGCCCTCCCCCAATCAACATGTAAAAGCGGCTTAGCCAAGGTAAGCAGGAAGGGGTGAGGTGTGTGTGTGTGGGGGGGTGAAGGTAGGCAGAGGGGTGAGGGGTTGGGGTTGGAAAGCGACCGAGGGGCAGCAGAGTGTGGGAGAGACCTTCCTACTTTTCCTGCTTGAGGTAGCCTGCTGCTGGAAGGGAGATGGGACTTGTTGAGCAGCGGTAAGTCAAGCGTGACACCCCTAGCATCTTCAGCAGATCTTTCATCCGCAATTGACACTATCTGAAATTTATCAGCACTCCTCCTCCAGGCGTACTGACAGCTCCTAATGACCATCAGGGCTGCTCCCTACAGGCCTGAGGCTACACTATTCACCAGCTTCACAGCTTACTCTCTACTTCACATCACACTTTTCTTATAATTTAAACTTTTTTTTTTCTCTAACTTGCGCCGCATACTCTCATGCATGGGGCATTTCAGAGGCCCCGCTCACCCTCATACACACACATCTCTGACACAGGGGCACTCTGGAGGCCCCCTGATCAGTGGTGCATCCTAGACAATGAAGGAGACTGGAAACAAGAACATGGAGAGCATATGGAGCCACATATGTTTCCTATGACACTGCAAATGCCTCTATTACTCTCCTTTAGCTGACAGTTACATTTTGCTGTCCACTCCCGCTCGGCTTGTCTCTCTGCAAACATCAAGCGGAGCCATATACTTGCATGGCTTGCAGTGCTATATTGGATTTGACTCCGGCCCACCATGGGAATAAAGGGTCCAAAAAAAGGTCAAAGGTATTCATCTGGTTGTGAAAAAAAAGCAAAAAAAAAGACATATAAGGTCTTTTTTTCCAAAGATCCTGGTATGATTTTTTTTAATGGCTGACTGTTTACATGAGCCAGGGTAACCTGAGCCCGGCGGTCTTAAGTTTTTTTTTTTTTTCTCTTTTTTTTCAGCCGGCTTTGCTCTTCACACCAAAGCAAAGCCTTCATGAATACCATCCCAGCTTTACGATTTGCTTTCTCCCCTTCTGCTTGCCATCTTTAAAAACTTTATTTAATTTTCCACAAAAATCTACAAATCGATAAAGAAGAATAGCAACGGTGGTAAAGATGTGAGGGAAGGAGGAACACATTTTGTCACAGCACATTAACGGCGATCACAGGGCTGGAGGTGGTGCATAGTGGCTGGTTTCTGAGTTCCAGGCATGACCACGCTGATGTTTCCATCAGTGCCAGCAGGTGAAACCAACCAGGTGAAGAGGGAAAGGGAGCAAGGAAGATGGGAAAGGGAGATTTAAAAGCATCAAACCTTTCTTCTTCACCACTAAATATTTATTGTTTAAAAAAAGGGTCAGAAAGTCAGATTGTTTGATGTGCGTCTCACTTCAACCTGAACTGCCAAGTCTTTGAAGCCAGCAGGAACAAAGCCTGTCTGCATGGACCGCTGGAAGTGTCATCAAGGAGAAAAAGGTGCTGCAACTTCATTCATGGAGGTTAGATGACCTTTTTTTTAAAACTAAACTCAAAAGATGCACTTAAGAAAAAGTTTTTAGCTTCTATTTTTGCAGCAAGCAAAATGTCTGGAACACAATATTTTTTTAAATTAATATAAAAACAAGTGTTTTCCAACAATCCAAATTATTTGGTAAAATAAGAATTTATTAGCTTGACTTTTTTTTCCACATTTTCAAAAATAAAAACTGATCTGCAAAACAATCTAGCAGCAAAAACTGAACAAAACTTTTAGATTTGCTAATGATGCAGAGCGCGGTAATTTTTTTTAAAAATTCACACCCAACAATCCCCAAAACCAAGTGGTGCACACTGCAGGTTTTACAAAAAAATACTTTAATCAAATTCTAACTTTAAAACAACTAATCCCCACTTAAGCTGGTCAGCTGAATCCACATGGTGGCCCAGGAAAAATAAATCCACTCGCAAAGAATGTAGATGCAGACAAATATTGGACACAGATGTGAGTGGAACTAGGCGCAGTTTATAAAATGGTGCACTTCACTTGCATGGTCAAAAAAATAAAAAAGATGGATGGAAAACAAAAAAATATGTAACTAAATTAAAATTAAAAATAAAAGTTTTTTTTAGTTATTAGGGATATATAATTTAAATAGAAACTTTTTTCAAATTTAAAACAAATTCTGGACATCTTTTGACATTCCCCAGAAAATCTATATTTTCCCTCTTGTCTGTACTCAGAAGCTCAGTTTTCAAGGAACGTGCTGCTCGCTGATGTGGAATTCTTCTCTATCTGACACTGTGCTCCAGTAATTCACTCAATAGCTACATTAAATCTGTTAATACTGTGCTCTTCAACCCCTTAAAATTATTTCCAGAAGGTCCACTTTGCCTTTTAGAGCCAATCAAACAAGATTTAAGGTGGACATTTTATCACAGGCTGCTGATCAACAATCCAATTTTTGTACTTAAACGTACGTAAACCAAAATATATGAAATTTGTAAAGAAAAAAAGGTTCTTAGAAATAAAAGCCTTATTTGAATTAATATTTTGTCTAAATAATGATCAGGTTGTTCATTGAATTTAAGCAAAAGATACATTTTTTTGTTTCCTTTTATGAAATTTTCCTGATTAGAGGGCGCACAATAAACAAAAAAGCAGTTTCAATGACTGAAAAATCTGTCATAACAAAAAATCTAATTTCCTGCGCCGTCAACCGCATTTTGCATCCAAACAAAGGCGGGTCAGTAAAACAACAATTCCCTGTATTAAGTAAACACCCTCTATTTGCTAATTGCCAAACTTAACAGTGGTTTTGTCCTCTTTTCCCCCCCTCCAGCTTTTCGTCCAACAGCTGAGCATCAATTAGCGTCATCTCTTTCACCATTTTCTATCTTGAGGCCGATGTACCCGAACGGCTAGACACATCCATTCGGAAGGCATCGGTCCTTGGGCAAACAATGGCAGCGTCAGCAGCGCGCACTGCTGCTACGCGTGCGCCGAAACGCTGATCTCTCCATATGTAAAGCAAATACACAGAGTAAACGGCACCAAATCAAGCTGCTCATTATCTCTTCATTGGATAAATAGGGTTATTGTGAGTGTGTGAATAGCTGCAGCAGGCAGCACACACAAAAACACACTGTCATGTTTGTCGACATGGAGAAAAAGCCTCTCTCCGAGGGAGCTGGATCACTTGCCTATCCTAAAGTCTTAATTTCCTCTCTGTCATTTACACGCACCTCTCTAAACACTAAAAAAAATAAAGAGGCATACGCTGGAAAATGACGGGAATTTAGGGTTAAAAAGGGAAACGGGAATAAAAGGGCTCTGCACAAACAAACACGCGCCACGCAATAATTCCCTGACTTGTGATGCAAGGCTGTCATCGTCCACAGAACATTAAACCAGAACATCCTTCAATTAGAGAGGCTGCTGATTACAGCCGGGCGAGTCAGTTTCGCTGCACGTGGAAGAGCGGCGAGCGGAGACGCGGCACGGCCGGGAGTCGAGGCCTGTTGTCTTGGTCAAACGCTGAGAGGCTTGCAGGTCTGCCTGCAGCATTCCTAGGCTCAGCAGATGGCCTCAAATGTCAGCTGCTTTAACTGTCTCGGTTTTTCTGTTCTGCCAGTAGAAAAAGACTCTAACGCAGCTCGAAACAAGGTGAGGACAAAGAAAATAAATTATATTGTCAAATGATTATAGAATAAATATTAAAAGCAACTATTTTTTTTTTCAATATCTTAACCAGGCTAAAGTTTAAAATTTGAACACAAACTGATACTAGAAATTTTTATTTACATGTTTCAACTAAAAATTACATTTTCGACTTTCAACTTCGACTTCATATTTTCAACATTATTTAAATACACCTTTAATTTAATTAGAACACAAAGAAATTTTTATCATATTTACAAGAAATACAACCAACGAGCATCAAATTTAAATATCATTACTTTTAACAGATTAATTAAAAGAGACAAACTCAAATCACCATTTAAAGGAAATTGTTTAAAATGTTTTTATTTATTACAAAAGTCTGGTTTTAAACTGATAAGAAATTATACATTTTTATTTAAAATTTCAGAAAATATTTTTTTACTTTTTGCTTCAATTGTGGAATATATCTAATAAACTGATAATAGAGACGATTCACAGTGTAAAAAAAAAAAAAGAAGTCAAAGATGAATCGACAATACCGCTGTAAACATCACAAGGAAAAGTCAACAAAACTATACTCACTAAAATTATAGATGAATCCCTGTGTGTTTATCCCCTCCTTTGCCGTTGTGTTTAAGCAGAAATCTCGTGGAAAAAGGTCAGTCAGTCCAGTAGACGGGACGACACACTTTGCACAACAGTTCTTGAGTGCTGGTAGAATCTGGAGCTCGTCAACTGTTAATGCAGGACTGCTTTTTTCTTTTTCATTTTAGGTGTTAGAAGCCATGGAGCCCTGCGAGCTCTCTCTGGAGACTCTGCCTGTTGAGAAAGAGTTGTTGGATTACCGCTTCAGCCAGTGACTGGTGGCTGTCTGAGGAAGAGAGAAAAAAAGAGGGGGAGTGAGAGCAACAGAAAAAAAGAGGGCGGGAGGGAGGAGAAGAGCAGTGAATGAGTGAGAGGGAGGCTGCTGCTGCTGTTTGAAAAAAGCAGAAAAGTTGCACGGAGCTCTCTCTCACAGGAAGACTTTGGGTCCTGGAAGCAGCACGGGGGTGTTTCGCCTCACACAAGCTCCCCATATGTCATTCACTCACAGCTTTCAGAAACAGAGTCCTCTCTAGATCGTATCAGCGGAGACCAAGACAATGAAATGGCAGCTCTCTGCACTGGAACAGCAGGCCGTGCTCACATGCCCCAGGGGCTCAAACATTTCCTCTCCCCCTCTTTAGTCTCCTGTTTTTGTTATGCTCCCTTTTTTTTTTCACCGAAAACCAAATTTTCTTACTTTTTTTTTCTAAATGGATTTTCTGTCATAGCAGGATTTCAGAGGGCAAACAAGATGGGGGTCATTAGCCAAGGTGATGCAGATCCGCGAGGCTCAGCTCTACCCATCTCCACAGCACTCTAGTGGAAGTCCTCCGTCAACACATACATGTAGAGTCTGTGTGCAAGGTAATGACTGCCTTCTGTCTGCTCCAGGTTATTATTTCAACTGTGTAAAGCTACAGCACAAGGCCGCGGCGCTACCGACGAGTTGAAACTGCAGGTTTATCCGAGCTGCAGACGAACCCTGAACAGATTTTGACGCAACCCGTCAGGACTTTATTCCTAAAAATATCAGTTGGTAGACACATCAGTGACCCATTGAATATTTATTTTATTTCAGCAAAAATAAAAACGGCAACCGAAATACTGATAAATGGGTCTGAAGAGAGAGGAAATCAAGCATTTACTATGGTAAGGAGGTGTTGAGAGAGAAAGAACATTCAGGTCTGCAATAATAGTCTGCTGTGTTTGTAGCGGGGCTACAAATGTGCTACTTTTAAACTTTTATTATATATAAATTAATCACATCATCTATGTAGAAGACATTTTTTAAACTTGACTTATAATGCAAACATTATTTGTTTTGTTTTTTGAAGCATCAGCTCTTGTTTATCTGTGGATTTCACAGAAAAAGCAGGTCAACGCCGTCCAGCCTCCGTGTAGTCAACAAGCAGCCGACAGAAATAGATCCAAGCTACACTCCGCCTGATTTAAACACACTGCAGTGATAACGTGGACACGCATGTGCTGCCTCCTTTCACCAAACCAACAGCCCACAGGTAAACCCACAGGATCCGGTTACAAGGCTGGAGCATAAAATATATTGCACAAAAGAACACATTCTTGGTAACTCAATTGCCTAATAATAGATGCTAGGGGACTCTCAGGTAACTATTTCTGATAGCAGAGAGGTGCAGATGCCAGTTCTGTTCCTTGCGTCTCAGCACTTGACGGACAGCTACATAAAATTAGATGGAGATGTGATTTTGCAAGTGAGTTATTTTCAAATTGCACATTATAATTATCCAGAGTTGTTTATGTCTCACTGACTTTCTTCGTCCAAACCTGTATAAAGTGCTGAGGCGATGTTTTGAATAAATACTTCAGCCAAACTAGCAGTTTCCTTGCATATGACTGGTGATTACTTTACCATTTCCTTGTTCCATAGAGTTAAATTTAAGGCTGTTAAAAGCAAACAATAAAAACAAAAAATTCACTGTTAGTTATTAACTTATAAAACTGCCTAAAAAAAGTATTTAAATTAAAAAATGTCCACAACGTCTTGGTTAAAAACAATGACAAAATTATTTGTGGAATAATAAACTTGGAAGGCTCTCCCTGTCTACCAAATGGACGCTTTAACAAAAGATGCTCAGATACGGTTCGATTGACGTCGCCACTAAAAAGCCACTTGCCAAAAACTATATCAAGTTAGAAATTTGAGAAGTGAGCTAAGATTAAATGTGAAGCCGTTCTTTATTAAGGATTATCTTGATGGGACTCAATGGTCTTCATGTGGGGCTGCAGGGATGCCTGCCTGCAATTTAGAGTGAGGAGAGATCTGAACTGTCCTCCGCTGCCAGCAGGTTATCCCCTCAGCCTCTCACACACATGGAAATAGACTTAACCCCGAACGGCTGACTGAGTTTTAAAGATAAGGCTTTGAGGGCCAACGGCGATTTAAATGGAACATTTGTACACGTTTAATCTCCATCGTTACAATAAAGTATTTTTAAATTAAGTTTGCTAAAAGGATTTAAAACGAGAAAAAAAGCAGACATTGGATCAAGCAACATAGATGAAAGAAAACGCTTACACCTTTGGTGACAAATATTTCCAACATGCATATGCTGCAAATGTATTTGGTTAGAGCTACTACAGTGTTTGTTCAGTGTCACCCATTGGAGGGGATCAAGTTCCTTTTTTTGACATTTGTCTCGAAAGAGCATTACACATTCAAAACCTTCCCCCAAGAAAAGAAATTTGAACTTAGGATAACTCGCGATACAATAACAGTTTTATGTATTTTTACAAGCATTTACGGGTGAAGTGTTCACCTACGAACTTAAGAGAAAATACAAAAAAAGAAGAAAAAGTAAATAGATTAATTTCCCACTCCAGCCTTGCCCCAGGTCATGTGGAACGTTGAGTTTCCTGAATTGTGACTTCACGTAATGTCTTGCATAGTTACTACGAGGATTTTGTTTTTATTTTAAAAAAGTTAAAAGTAATAAAACAAGACATTTTAAAGTAGCTAAATCTTTTTCCTTGTTTTTAAAAAAGCTTTTAAGTGTCGTAATCACATAAACTCTAACCTGACATGTATACATCTAAGAGGCTTTCATTAAACTCTTTGATGTTGACATGCTGTCATCCTGAAAAATAGGGTTTGAAGGTGCAGACAGATGGTTCTGAAGGCTCAAAAATTAGTAGCAAGTGAAGAGCTTTCAAGTGGTGAATGAAAGCCTGAGACGCTCGTGCACAAACATCAGGTTTATCTCTGAGGAGCAGTGCTAAAAGTAAACACGGCAAACCTCAATATGGAAGTCCACCAACCGTTTCTCACACAAACAGCAAGAGACAAAGGAAATTCTGAATCTCAGTCAATGTCACTGACTCAAAAGAACAGAAAGAGCCCACTGTTGCAGGCATCTTGGTTCCAAATCAAACAAGATGAAAGATAAAAAGTAAAAATTATTTTGCATTTACTCCTGCTCAGACAGTCTGCCACAGAGATCGAATGTAATTTACAAAAGCAGCTACCGCTGTATGTTTTGTAGATGTCACGATCTAGACTAACCAGTACGCAGTTAAGACCTCTCTGTGGACACATTTGTTCATGAGAGTGCCGTTAGAGGAGAGCATGCTTTATGAGCGGCACGGCACACCTGGGGAAGGTCTACAAGGACACAGAAAATCCTCAGACAGATACTTTATAGGTCTCTGGTGGCACAAAAAGAGCTGAACAAGCACACATCCGAGACCTATTATTCAGAATGAGACCTCACTAAAGCTGTAAGCATTACAGCGGGCTTTATGCAGAGAATATATACTCTACTGAAAGACAGAAATGTTACAGGAAGTACATTTTATTAAACGAAGCAACAAAAAGATTTAGAATTAGGAAATCAACTAAAGTTTTTAGTACAATATTGCTTAGATCATTTTTGAAGTAATTTCAGGAATTTGGATGACTGTTTTGGAGTACTACTCACATATTAGTCAAAGTTTATTGAAACTCGTCCAGAACTTGATGCAAGCACTAAGAAATCCTGTCTTACAGAGTGTTTAAATTGTATCTCACAGCTACGAAGCATTGATTCTAGAAAGTGGAAATCTAGACTTTAGATTTTGTTGAAGACTGGTTCTGGTACTGATGTGGAATTCTGATTTAAAGATAGAAGCTGAACAGCAACATTACTAAATCAAAATCAGCTGCACCCTAAAATACCAATATGTTTGGTAATAAATTTTCAGCACCTCAAATAGAGGCATTTGTCAGTGTTGCCCCAACTGTCTGGCACTGGCCTGTCACTTGTGCCATCCAGGCAGCCAGACATGCGCCACTCCCTGTTCCCTCACAGCTGCCCAGGTCAGCAGAGCGCACGGAGCTGAGCTTCTGGTTCGGTAGTGAGTCTGGTACACACTCATTCCTAGAGTTTATCTTCACCTCACCAGCAACTTGTACACTGTGGAAGTTGTACATAAAATCGCAGTCTTGCAATGCCGCCCTCCTTTAGGCTGCTGACTCCCCGTTTCCCCTTCGTGGCTTGCTTTCCAAACCCCCTCTAGTCCAGCCACTGTGACATTTGTGAAGGCAGGAGTCCACATAACAAAAACACATTAGGCAAATGTCTGGGGTCAAACGTCTGTTTGAATTGGCCAGATGAAAGACACTGAAACTGGGTCTGAGCTTAATGACTGAACACAGTCGCACAAGAGGCAGTGCTGTGCAAGCCAGAGGTTTGTCTGTATGTGAACATGCTTTCACACTCAAGGTACGGTGCACTGCCTGCCAAGGAAGCCAAGTAATCGGTTGTATGTTTAAACCATTTAAACTACAGTATTCCCCCAAATATTTGTGTTTATTCGCGGTTTCATTTATTTGCAGATTTTGTTTTCCGTCTCGTGATTTTTTCAGTTTGTCACAAAACCTCAATTCAAGACGCTTGTGTGATGGGGTGCTGAGGTGTATAAAGAGCACACCAGGTTGTCAGCTACCCCCTCCTCTATCCATGCCCCTGCATGGAGAAATAGCATCAGCTCACTCAGATGTAGCCAAAAAAAATCCCAATATGCTGAAGTAGAATATCACGGAGGATAATTATCGTCTAGAGCAGGTATTTATTATTTGATGGAGGAAGCACACAATCTTGGTTTTAAGGCACAGAGAGACAGTGCTCCTCATATACGTCATGAAGTGCAGCTGCTGTAGAGTTTATTGTTCTGAGTTAAAAAATTAAAAAAAAAAAAAAAACACCTTAAGGTAAACAACACATCAATGTTCTTTAAAAAATGTTTTGCAAAGAACGTTCAGAAGTGTTTTTGATGAGTATGGATCGGTAATCTACATACTTCAGGTGCAGGGATGCGGGGGTAAGAAGGCACGGATTCAGCATGTTCGCGGACGTCTCCAGTGACCAGCCCTATATTGTATACCATTTACAAGGAAAATGGAAACTGGAAAAGAAGCTAATTTTGAAGTTGTGCACTAATGATACATTTACAACAGGCTCAGGAACCTGCGTTACCTGCTTCAAAGAAAAGTCTATGTAAACACACGTATAAGCGTGTTTAGGTCTTCCGTGTTTAAGACTAGCGTTGCTGCACAATGTTTTTGAGTCCATTTTCAGACACATGTCCAAAATGTAACCAGTTGTACTTTAACTAATCAAGGACTTGGATTTAGCAGTGCCATTAAGGTACCGTAATTTTCAAAACATGGAAGTAGCAGCGACTGAAAGCTGATCATGAATGAGAAATTAATAAACATATGAAACCAAGTCTTTTACGTATCGGAATAGTAAAGGCCTGGAGCAAGTGATGCGCCAGAGTTGGGTAACGACAGTCCAGTGTGAACACCGTATGCTAGTAGCGCCTTCAAAAACCAATGTTCAGTCTGTTCCTGAACACATGCCTGGTGTGTACGTAGCATATCAGTGATGACCAAACACTACTGCTGGCCACCGGCAGCAATCAGTCATTTTCAACTCCAGTACAGATTTAACAGCAAGTTCTTCTGTTGACCATGCCTCCTTAAATTAGCTGATGCTTTTATTAACTGCACACCGGTCATTTATTTTATACAACAGCAGCAAACATGCTGAGCCGCACAATTCTTACATCCTTGAGGTTGGTGCGAACTATTAACAGCTTGCAGAACTACAGGGACTTCCAGCTATGCCAGTGACGAGCATGAAATAAAATAAAGCTCCAAAATAACCAACGGTATAAATGCTGTTTGAGTCTATATGTGAGAGTGCTGACACACATGCTAACAACAGAACATCTTCCAGAGTATTTCTTGGTGACGTTGCGCATCTGTTAGCTGTTTTGCTAATCTTTGTGCACAAGGGAGACAGCCTTTAGGTAACTGTTTTTCCTAAAACTCAACAGCTGCATTTATATACGTATTTAGTGAGCAGGAAGAGCTGTCCAGTTGTATTCTATATAAAAAAAAAACAACTTGTGTCTGAAATCCCCCACTACTTTGTGCACTCTATAGTGTTCACCATTTTTAAGAGGGTATCCATACCTAAAATCTAGTGCCCAGGAAGTATCCCAGGAGTCTTTGCAAAAAAATAGTTTCATCCACGATCCATTGATGAATATAAACTACAATGCATTGCACTGGAACCATTTTCTTTTTAATGTAATTGGTAAATAGCAAATATTCATACAGCAATTTCTTCATTCTTAGAAGGCCCAAAACAATTTATAGTCACAGTCTATTTAACCTACGCAAACATACATTCACACACTGCTGTACAGTGGCGTCTACCTATGACCACCAGGAGTAAATTTGGGGTTAGAGTTAGTCTTTTAGGGGTTATAGATTAGTGAGGGAACAGCATTATCTAGATGAAAATTGATCAGAAGTGTTTCGATCAGATTGAAATAAAGCAATTTAATGTCAATGAAAAACAGTGTTCTGCCTGTCCAAGAGATCTGAGAAGTCGAACTTCCTGAGGCAGTTCACTTTCCACAAACACATCTTTGTAAGGGACACACACTCAGCGCTTCATATGTCATGTTTGTTTCCTCTTGATGAGTTCGGAGCAGAAGTGGCCCCGCTAGAAGATGACTTCCCTTGTGAGGAAATGGAATTTAATGCACTCTGTATAAAAGACTATGCCTTTGTATTTATGTGAAAATAGGTTATTTGCAGTTTAAATGCTTTAGGGAAAACTATTATATGACAAAGTTATCTCTACAGATAAGGTGTCAGATGTTGGCGGGTTAGGAATTGGTTGATGGCGGTTTAACTTTTTCCCCAAAGCTGTTTCTTTGCAGAACTTACACAATGAGTGAATCATGTCACACACACAAACTGACCTAACACATTATCATCAGTGTGTGGAACGCTTTTTGTATACAGTGTACATATGCAAATTAACTATCCTGGGATGCAATGTCTTCATGGTTTACATGTGTTTACAAACTTTTTTGTTGCTTCACTACATGACTTGCTAACAGACCTCCACATGCTGTGATATAGTCTTATTTACTTTGCAATTTTTGTTTATATTTGCAAAGTAATTATTTGTTGTTTTGAAAACACTATGAAAACACACTTCTGGTTGGATGACAACTATTCCATTGCCTTGTTCCCACAAGTGCAGCGACAATAAACCTAATCTAATTTAAACTTATATTGCCACATTGTAAACAGACTGTTATTTAAAAAGAACACAAATGGAATAAGACAGAGAGGCAAAATAATGTCTACTGTAAACAGATAATTTTACAATGAAAACATCATTTAGTAGTAATTTTTTATCTGATGTTTATTAGACAATTTAAACAGTCCCACATTTCATTTTTTCCCCAAAGACACACATAAAAATTCATGATGTGTTTTAAATCAGCAGTTATTTCCTCCTTTGTTGTCAAGATTGATAAATGCAAAGTCTTTTCAAGCTAAATCATGAGCCTGTCGCTTTCTAACGCACATGGCCCAACGGCTAAATGCGTTAAAATATTTAATCTGGTCTGCCAAACTGGAATATATTCTACTTATTAATGCTTTATTTTCCCTGTAATTCTCGTGTGTTTTCACAGATGGTGCACAAATATTTTGACCTTTGTTTAGGTGCAGAAAATTATTACACATTCATGTGTTGCTGAAAGATTTGTCGTTTTCTATGTTCATGTGTGTTATCCAAGTCCAATGGGTGTTTTCAGATCATTCCAGCTCCACATGACTGCTGCATTTCTCTAAGTTTGCATTTTTCCCTGACGGACATCAACCCATTGGTGCAATTAGCACTAAAATTAGAAAACAAAAGGCACTGTTTTGTTGTTGTTCTTTTATGAAATATGTCCATATTTATATATACTTTTTAATCAAAATCAATGCATTTTTTCACCCTGGTTCTATGTTATTTCTTTGTTCTGTTAAAGTGGATGACCAAAACACGCCACGCATATGATCCTGGTCCAGCCATCCTGTCAAACTTTGGAACCCTTTGTGGTCCACTAGTCCAAAAAGTCTTGTCCGACCCTGGTCTAGGAGAATGGTTTGATAATAAGAGCATAGAACTATTGGACAATGTGCAAGAAGAAAGTGGAAGAATTCAATGTGAAAGTGGGATTGCAACATAGCAAAGACTAAAGACATGAATAAAACCTTCTCATCATGCACAACTAAGGCTACATTGGAGTTAGGGATCCATTAAATTGACAAATACGTATGTGTCTTTCAGAACACTGAACAGGACCTTTTAACCCCATTTTATATTAATTTGTTCAAACGCCACATGGAGCAGGTTTCTTAGCGGCCTCACATGGATGTTTTAAAGCTGTCCTAATTTGCATTCTATTCTGAAAAACCAAAAATGTAATTTCTCTATTTTTTTTCTGAAGTTTTTCTGATAAATGAACAAAATCGGCTAATCAAGAATTAAGCATCTTTTTCACTGCATACACTGTAATTTATCAAGGCTAATGAGTTTTAGCCAAAATCTAAAAATGTTAGTATCAGAAAGTACAGGAAAAAAAAAATTTATTAATTGATACAAAAACATTTCAAGAAGCATTATTTGTTCACTCACCATAGGAAGAACTTTCATACTGTTTGCCGAGTATGAAAGGAATGAGTTCAAGTAAAAGTTAGGGCAGTTTTTGAAACTGGAGATAAGCTTCCTGCTGCCAACTGCCTTTAGGGAGATCTCTGCTTGAACTTAGTATTTGACACCTTTGACTGTTCGTATACCTTTTCAACCCTGTGGATCAGAGTTAAATTATCACTTTAATATGGAGGGAACCCTGAGTAACCTCTTGATAGTCGTACAGCAGGAGAAAGGACTCAAAGAAGGGATGTCTCCTCATTGATAATGGTTTATCAACATCTACAGGTTTTTTAAAAAGCAACTAAAACCATATTTTTTTCTTTTTTTTGGCTTATTACTTCCAAATTCAAAGTAAACATGGAATATTTTTCAGAGAACTGATTCATGCATCGAGGTAGGAAAAAGCAGATAATGGGAAAATATAAGACTTTGTGGGATTTTTTTTCTCCTTGAACTCAACAATTGAAACCCTTGTTTGTGTATTATCTTACTTTATTATGAATTGTTCCCTGAAATGTTCAAAATGTTAACCTGTTACCTAAAGTCCATTAGACAACCTAGATTCATATGAGCGAGCTTCAGAGACGCCTGACCCATTCATTGCAAGATGACTATGCAATTTACAAAATTACAAGCTAGCTGAAACCCTGCCCTAAAGAAGCCCCAGACTCTGCCTGAATTATTAATCAGCTATTGATGAAGGCCTGATAAATGCACCCAGATCACCATCCCACTGGCATTCTTGTCTCCCGCGCTGCGCCACCTCTGCTGCATTGTCTGTGCTAAACGCACGAGGCGAGGGTTGAAATATGTAATAGAAAAAAAAATGTAAAAGTTCCAAAAGTGTATCATTTTACAGATCTCCACAGTGCTGCTATTTTTGCAAGCCAGAAAGTTAAAAAAGCACTTTGCCAAGTGAACTAATTGCAGTGTAACAGTCAACAATCTTCCTCTGTTCTGTTGGCCAGACACCAAAACTGTCTAATATGCTCACACAGGGGGAATCAACATGCTAATCTTATGGAGGCATATAAACATCCAGAAAGAATTACTGGCACAATTATGATTACTTATCTGCCTAAGGTACAGATATAAAACCCATCAAGCTTTGAGCGGCAGAAGAGTTAAGTATTAGAAAGAAAACAATTTTTTATACTGTGTAGATAATCTTCACAGCCATAAACCAATTATAATGGATGTTAAATTAGTAGTATTTAGGAGTGCATCAGCAAAAGCTCCGACTGGTCTGTATAACTGACAGCTACAGAGCACTCAATAAATTGCACATCTAACAAAAGGAAAAGGTGATGAATTGAAAAATGTTTAGCCCTTTCAATGTATTATTAATGCAGTCTTTCCCTCAAATCGGCCACAGATGAATAATTAAAATTAATCTCATTATGGGAGTTTTCATTATAGGATAATTTAATTACATGAAAGCCCTAGGACCTCTGAGGGCCCTGAGCTACTATAGGGCCCCGTGGTCTACTCCTCTAATGAGTCGAGGACAGGAGAGTGCACTGGCAATGCACTGGAGCCCATACATTATTTAATGCATTCCATTAGGAACGGACAGATCAATGATAAATTGTCGCTTCGTCAATGCGTTGAATGCATCTTAAAGTCCAGTGCAGAACAAAAAAAACCACATGCAGCCTGTGCATGTTTATCAGTCACTGCTGCAGAAAATAAAATGTAAAACCTAAAAAAAAATGTACAAATGGACTCCACAAAAATGAAAGTGTATAGAAACCAGAGGGCTCTGAGAGCAAGAGAAAACATCAGGCCATCAAGTCTGCCTACATTACAGTTCAGGTCCAATGTGCTACAGAGTGAATGGTACAAGGTGTACACCTGACACCAAATAATAAATGATATCAGAGGCAAATGGGAGCCATTAAAGACCTTCTTAGAGAAAGAGAGGAAGAGGTGAAGAGGAAGAGGGTTTCTAAGGTTTGTCTTGTCTCCAGGAGCACTTAGGCACTCTAATTATTACATCGCAGTAAAGAGCTGCTCATCTAGTTCACAAGTTAAACTTTTTCTGCCAGACACACATGGGCAGCTCTGCTGTCAATCAGGCAGTAGAAATAAAGACTTTTAGATAGGTAATGTGCTTAACTTTATTTTTTTGTTCTCGGTTATGTCTGTGATCAGAAATATACTTCTAGGATAAGATAATACTATATGAAAGAGTGAAATTTAACATTTATTTTAAAAATAAATAAGGGCTATAAAAAATTGCAAAATTATTCCCAGGAACATATCTGATAGGAATATACATTGTAAATCAGTTTTCATTGATTTATTGTGTTAACAAGACTATAATGAATGAATTTTATTGTTTTGAGAGGTACAAATTTAAAAATAGAAAACATTGCAAAAGTCAGGGAAAGAAAGTGGGGAAAAGAATGGACAAAAAATCAAGATCCTTTTTATTTCACACTATACAGAGAAATGATGGTATGTTGACATTGAAAACAGGCCAAATAAGAAAATCAATTAGTGATGAAAAAGAAAAGTGTTTAGCAATCAAGTTGAAGCTGCTTGTTTATTTCTGATTAGGTCATGTTTTTTGTTTTAAAATGTGTGGATCCTGAGCTTGATTTCCACTCCTTTTGACATTATAAATCCTTTGAATTCAGGGTTCTTCTGACTGCATTTTTTCAGTTTGCTCCTGACTCACGACAATTTGAATAAAGAAATACTCAGAAATACTATTTTAAGATAATTTTTTACTCATATATGTCCTTCATCGTGATAAAAATGCCACAAAAATGTCTTGTACGCAAAACCTAGTTTAAAATACAACATTAGATAACACTGGTCTACATATCAGGCATTGCAGCACAAATTGTCAGTGGGAAAGTGTCATAGCAAAGATAAAATGTATACAGTAAATATAGCGGAGTAAAGATTTTAAATACATTTTAATTCCTATTGAAGTGGCTCTAAGATGTTTCCATATTCCACATTCAAGAAACTATAGCTTGATAGTTTTTGTTTTGTCACACAGAGAACTACTATGGTCAAAGTGTGTCCAGAATCTATGATAAAACATCACCTTTTTTTTTTATAAAAAATAGCTCATATGGTCAAGTGAAGTTTATAAAATAATATATGATCCTTACTTTTGTCCCCTCAGATTGTCTGTCTAAAAAATAGCTTGGTCTGACATAATTAAACATGTTATTATTGTCCTATATCATTAGAAACAAATATTTTCATTTTTCTAAATCTGTGTTATTAGTCAGGCCTGACTGTCACTGTTATATTTATATAAATTAAATGACTGCAAATCCTATTCTTTTGTCGCAGAAGCAATTGTATGTATATGCACATCAGGCCTGCATTTCAAAGAGGAAATCTTTAACATAAACATTATCATTTTGTGAAAACATCTGAGTAATTAGTTTAGGGCATAATAAGCTGGAGTAGGCACACAATGAAAGAAAGCATTCTGGCTTTAAAATGAATAAAAATTGATTGTGTCCCAATAAAAAACGAATTGGCTGAGTGTTAACTGAATTCCACATAAACGTCTGTAGCAGTCCCTGGCCGCTTTATTGTGTGCTAATGCAATAGAGAACACTTAGCAATAAATGCTCCTCTCTGATGAGCTCACAGAGGCTTTCCAAGATGGCCTGATGAAATTGTAAAAATTAGATTCCAGCTAGCTGCTAATGACTCCTAAAACAAAGGAAAATCTCCAAATGGGATTAGCCTGCCCTCTTCTTCTCTAAATACATCATATGTAAATTACTGTCATTTGGAAAAATATGCTTGCCTGGAAGGTAAAGCTTTCATTAGGGATCTCAGTAGATTTGGGTCTCCAACAGGAACTCCTCCTGGACTTTTTAAAAGTTTGAAAGCTGAAAGAAGCAAAAGCAAAGAAGACACAAAACTACAGATTTTTTTTTTAAATAAATTGTATTAAGTTAAACTGGAAACACTGCAGCTTAGGGCTGTGTAAAATTACATTGCTGATCCATCTTTATATTTAATTTAAAATCCACAAAAAGCATATTCACTTAGCAACGTCTTTAATAAATTACTTCATTGATGAATAGGAGCTAATATAGTATCTGAGAGAAAGTTACTTTATACCACTGATTAAAAGGATGAACACTTGATACATTCTAGTGGCCATTTCCACTGTAGTGTCCATCTTTATTAGCAGCTTATGACGCTAAGTAACCACGTTTTTATTTATATTCCATGTCATATTTTTTTTCAAGTTAACACACAGGTTTTAAATGTCAGGATCGGTTCCTCATTAGGCTATCACATTTGGTAGGCATAAGCAAAGACAAAACTGACAGTACATTAAATTGCAGAAGTCACATAAAAGGAAATGGGACCTTTGATAAAGTATAGAAAAGTAAGAATTTGCGACAAGAGTAAGTAAAATTGTAGTTTTTGTGTGAAATTATAACATTTGGCCCACAGCTTTTGCTGTGATGCTTTCCATCCATTACTCTTATTTAAAGACCCACTCCAATGAAAATTGTGTTTTTAACATGGTCTAGTAACTTTTTCTGATGTTGGAGGGCATAGATGAAGAAAATTCAGATTAAAACTGAGTTTCTTTATTCAACTCAATAAATTAACAAAAAAAACCAAAGATCTCTTTTGCGACGCAGCTACTGAAATAGGCGGGTCAGAGTCCCTGCTCTGCTCCATTCTGATGCATACACCTGCAGATAATTTCATACATTTACATCTTAATTGAGCTGGCATCTGAATCAAAACTGTAAGGCTGCATAGCTCCGATTTTGCTCGCCATTTTTGTTGAGGCACCAACGTTGTCTTGGGATTGTGAGGAGTTCTAAGCAAGTGAGAAAATGTGTAATCAAAGGGATGATGGGATATCACTGGAGGCTTATTTCTGCGAAAAACAGTCCCGCTAACAACTTTGAGGCGAGTTTCTGATGCTGCTCTGCAAAAACTGTGTCTCAGATAATGACCGTTTTTTTTTTTTTTTTCTGTTTTAGCTAAAAACAAATCATGGTAAAATTTGAATTTGTTTTATTTGAAATAAAAAAAATAGATAAAAAATAAGAATAAAGTGAGACTTTAAAGAAAGTTTAAAAATGAAACTACCTTTTGGTAAGTCAGTCATTAAACTTTTCTACTAACACAAGTAAAACAATATTCAATTAACATCGTAAAAACTTTAACAGATTTGATAAAAAAAAAAAAAGCATTCTTATTAAATTCAAAATCAGCAAATTCTGTGTTTTATAGATAAATTCTGATATCAACACACATCTACTGTAAGTATTCCTCTGCAACAAATAAAAAACTGTCTTAAATACTCCGATCTGTCACTTAGGGAGTTTATAAGTAAACAACAAAAACCGAAAGAGTCAAAAAGTTTATAGAGTATTAGATGGTTATTTGTTCTTCCAGGGGAGTGCCTTGTTTACTTTTCTTTGGAGTGTGAAATAAAATGTAGCCGTTCCAGTTTCTTACCTGAAAATCTTCAAAGCGTTCGCAACCGCATGCTGCTGTTTACATTGGACCTTGACAAGTGACACATTTGATGAGGTTTTCGCAGCAGTTATGGGGCAAATAAACCGAATAGTTGTGCATTTTTTTATAGAAATATAGAAATAAAAGTTGCATTGCTTTATTTTATATTATTTTGTGTTTTCTTTTGGTTCCTTTCATTATGTTTGCTATTAGTAGATTCACACAGTTGAAGACATTCTTTTTTTTTTTTTAAATATACACTCAAATGGAAAATGATTAGTTGTGTGTGTGCACTAAAACTACAAATAAAGTTTCTTATTAAAAAACAAAACAAATAGCTACACCTTTAAATAGTAGTGGTGGCATATTTATACACAATAAATTCCAAACCAATCAAGTCAGTATAATCACCTCACAGAATGAACGGTCCTGCAAGCAGATAAAGTTCTACAACATTTCTATAAGATTACAGTGATCCACAAACACAGATCTAGCAAAATCCAGAGCTGAGAAAAGCAAGAAAGTAAAATGAAAATATTTTCCTTTTTTAGATTAAGGAGCTATGAATGTCTTTTTTGAGCATCCACTTGTTTCAACCAAAACTGTCCTTATAGGCTGTGAATCCCAGGTCAAAGCACCTTCTGTGCAAAAGAAAAAAACATTTACTCTTAAGATTTTATTTCTCAACAATCCCAATCAAATCAGAGGCATATAAAAAGTCATAAAAAACATAGGTGCAGCAGCACTTATGGTTGTGAAAAAATTATGTCTTTTTCCTTTAAAATAAAAGAGATCAATGGGAATTGTTCTTGTACGCTATTAACCTGTGAGCAACTAATTGTTATTGGGAATATGATTCCCGGCAGATATCTGTTAGACATATGTCTACTGGTAATGAGTGATATTCCAAGTCTGCATGGCAGGGAAGCTGTGGTGTTTTTTGACGGTCACACTTGTGGCAACAGCTTGGCTGCAGCTGTGGGGAATTTCCACCGTCTATAAGCACCTACGCATTAATGGATGTCCAAAAATCCACGTTTAATCAAATGTCAGCAGAAACCTTTTATTCTCTTTCTATCTGCAGTCCTAATTTAATACACATCAGACATAATTATGATAGAAACAACATTAAAAACAAAGCATTTTCTAAGTATTACAGTATTTTCACTTGATATTCACGTGTAATGTTCTTTTTAATGTGAGTTTTTAGAGTTTGTTTTAACGTCCACTTCTGGACTGTGGATATGAGACTCCATTCAAAAATATTAACGGATCTTGATGTTCCTGAAAGGGTTAAAAAGCAGATTATAGTAATTGAAAGTCCATACTGTGACAGAAATAACTGCTCTCATCCTGCTAGACCCACTGGTGCCTTCTGCTGTCTGTTGGCAAGAACTATATATATTTTATGCATTCTGAATGGCATTCCCCTCTAACCCATATGTGTCAGTAGTTAACAGTGCAAAAGAATAAATAACTTTCAATGCAAAGTCTTGGTACATTCAGAATGATAGTTTTCTGAAATGCTACATTTAAGTGGAATGTCTATTTGCATAAATAATAAGTCAAATAAGTTTAGAAATACATGCAGTGGGAAGAATAATCCTTCTGGCAGAGCAACAGGCCCTAATTTTTGAGAATCATAACAGCAAGCCAGAATTATGTCACTCTGGCCACCTGTTCCCTGAAAAACCTCGCCGGCTTTAAGGAGTTCCGGCATGCATCCAAGTTGTGAACTTCTGAACCACAGTGCCTACTTTCTCATCTGCGTAGAGGGCAGCCGTGTGTAGCAACAGGCACTCTAATTTTGTGGTGGCAGAAGAAAGCCTTACATAAGTGATGTGCTGTTCTGTGGCTGTCACTCAACTTGCCCCTGGTGGGAAAACAAATACGTCAGGTTGATGCTGCTTCGTGACAAAAAAAAGCGGATGTCAAAAAGGTATTAAAACTTCTTCTTCCTGTCTTTATGGGCCATGAAGATTCATTATTTTCTTGGAAGATCAGTCAATTAAAGACCCACTCCTGAAATGTGTGTTTTTAACATGTTTTTGTGGCATTTCTCTGATAATAGAGCACAAATATATATAAAAAAATCAAGATAATAACAGCATTTCTGAGTGTTTTCTTCATCTATTTGTTCTAAATTGTTGTGAGCAGAAGAAAACGGGAAGGGGGGCGGCATTGCCCCAACCGTCCCCCTCACAACTCATTCTCCAGAAACTATGTTCTAGAAAACACTTTTAAATTTAGCTAAAAAAGGCACCATAAAAGACCACTGGGAACACTTTTAAAATAGATCAAAAGGTGATCAGAGTGGGTCTTTACTCTGTCAGTGCAGTACAAGATGATCAATAATAGCAGCTAGGGTTATTTTTTCCATATTTACAGCAAAAAATGTCTTCCTGCTCCAAAACCGTGCAGCTTTAAAGCAGTTATTTTACACAGACCACACACATCGGGTAGAGCTGGTTTCTGCTCACATGACTGAAGTTTGAGCCAATTAGTGTCTTTCACATTAAAACTTTTTTTTTTTCTGAAGCTGTGTGTCGACATACTATTTTATCAATTTATATGTTATTCAAGAAGTGAACTTAGAATGCAAAGTGAAATAACATGAAATGATTTCACAGAACCGTGAGACACAACCATAAACTTTTAGGCAGAGGAGGGTCCAATAATAGAAGATATCCCAAACGAATAAAGATCAATGAATTTGTAGTACAAATCAGCAGACTTAAGACCTTACAAACAAACCGTTGATGTTCATGTCTGAACAGAGATGCAGAAGGAGGCACTGTTCATCACTATCACAGTGGTTCTTTAATGGTTTTTTAAAAAAAGATGCCCGTTTAAAAAGATGCTAATGCTAAAATGTGCATGCTCCAGTTGTTGATGATAGTTTACGACAAAGATTTATTGACTATTCAGCAATAACGGAGCGCGCTTGTTATTTCAGAAACTGTCCGTCCAGCAACAGCAATACTCCGCTCCATTTGCTCCGCGCATTAAGGTGTCTGTTACGTGTTGAACAAGCTATTTTTCTTCAGCTCTGCCTTTTTGACTCTGGTGACATAATGCTGGTGGAAGCCGCTGCCACACAGAGGAACTTTCTCCGCTTGTATTTTTATGCTCCTCTCTGAGAACAGCAGCTTTTCACACCAACTTCAGCAGGAAGAGGCAGTAAAATGAAATGGCCAAGACCTACAGTATTTCATAATTAATAGGCAGCGGCGAGAGTAGAGCAGTCCTGGCTGACGTAAAAAGATCAACAACACATAAAGGTGATCATTCATCTTCTCCAAAGTTACGGACAAAAAAGGCTGACTGCCTTATGTTCTGCATTTGGCAATAACATAATCAAAACCACTTTGAAACGTGTCTCGCTTTTTATAATCTTTAATTGCTCTGCTTTATTTGGAAGTCCCACAGAGCTGCCGCTCCCCTTCCCTATCCAGTTTAATTTGTTACTAAGGTGGTCCCAAGCTCATACAAGGTCAGCACCTGCGAGGAGTACTGTAAATAACTTGGTGGGCTTAATTGCCCATGTCCGCTGTGTTACTATAAACTACTAGCGCTGTGCTAACTCTATTGTCAGGTACTTAATCAAAGCCACTGGATTTATTTCTCACTGCTCACTCTGGGGACACCCTCAAGCAGGTCTGAGTAATTTGATCTTTTTTTGTATCTAAAATTAGCCAACTATTCTTAGTGAGAGTTTAAAAATAATAATAATAATGATTTCAATCATAACCATATGAGGTCTTGTTTTGTTTTATGCAGTCATATCAGGAACATCAGACCCCAATATTTCTCAGAATTATTTTACCTGGGGGGTTGAGGCACAGTTATGCTAATAGAGTGATGCTACATCGTGGTCAAGAAACTTCTTTGACGGTGGTAGCTTGACCACATGGTAGCTGGAAATGGTCAAGCTACCACGTGTCAGGACCCACTCAGCCATGTCCTCCTCTGACCACCAGAGGGACCCCTCCCCTAAGTACTAACCATCTTCAGCGCCTTCCTCTCTACAACTCCCATCTGCCACCGCTTCAGTCTACACAGCTGATCATAATCATCCTCATCAGAACCACCAGCATTTATACTCACTCCAGTCTCAACTTCAGGGTGAAGTCTTGATTGGGTTTACCCATCAGTCTGAGCAGGTTTTCCTTGTTTAATTATCTGTGTTTTTTTTCACACACTTCTCGCCCCTGTGATATGGACCTTTGCCTGTCTTTTTACGCTGTTTTTGTCTTGCCCTTGCTCTGTCCTATTAAACCGCTTGCACATGGATCCTAATGTCTCGGCCTCTTTGTCACACCACGTCCAAGGAAAAGTCTGTAAATGCACAGTTTGGGCTTTTACCGTTCAGAACTCTTGCATTTACATGCTGTTACTGTAGTTTTTACGTCAAAACATACGACCATTGAACACGCACTGAAAGTTGAACTTTGACCAATCAGGGATTGGGATTTGCTTGTAATGCACGGGTAACGCGTTTTCATCCACAGAAGTGACAACCATTTCAAAATTGATTATGGAGGAGAAATTAATATTTATGCTGGAATAATATGACACCAAGCTTCTTCCTTTCCCTACATTTATCCCTCCAAGCATATATATATATATATATATATATATAAAAATAGTGTCTTTCGGACATCACTACCACTTTAAATGCCCTTACAATTAGAGCAATAGGGAGTAGCCGGAGGGATAATGAAGCAATTGGAATTTAGACCAAGTATTTCATATGTTGGTATAGTTCTGTGACAGAAAAAACACTTTGACATTTCGTGCCAAGCCTCTTCCAACTGTGAGTACATGCACTTGTATTGAGTAGTGACAGTCCAGTTGGAACGTTAAAGGTGCGTTCAGCATATTCTTGATTGCACATTCGTAGCATTACACTTCAGGTCTTGAAGCACACTTAGTTTTGATGTTTCTTACCTCACAGATAAGCAGCTGTGGTAGTAGAAGGTGTTGGTGATACCTCAAAGAATCTGCATTCACCTAGAGCAGAATAACAGAAACAAATATAATTTCTAGAAGTATTGAGAAGAACTCTTGCAGCAAAAGTTTTTCCTGCAAACTTTCATTTTAGATAGAAATACAGAAAAAGAAGTAACTTGAGAAATGATACTGTCTGTCTGTATGATAAACTGAGTCATTTACCAGCAGATCCATTTACCCAATTTCTAAAAGTCAGATCAGGACACAACTGCAGCACAAAGAAATAAAACACTTACAAAACTTACACAAACTAAAACTATTTCAATATTTTTGTTTCTCTCTCTGAATTCCTTTCATAGTACAAAGTCCTTTCTTAGCAGATCTTGTTTTTGTGATTGCAATTTAAGCAACGCGGTGGAGGCGGAGTGGGCACTGTGCATGCAGAAGAGATGCGGTCCGTGTTGGGATGTCAGAGGTATAATGGGCAGCTGAGTCGTAGGTTATAAAAAGCTGTCATTAGGGATTTCTGTCCTCAGCAGCTCATCACGCAGGACCTGTGAATTATTTATTATGCTGGAAACTCAAGTGGGCCATTACTCATGGCCGCCCAGTTTCCTGCACTTCCTTGGGCTTGTTTAATAAAAGCATACCATTTAGTTGTTGTAATTAAAGTGTTTAAAAGGATCCAGTGTATAAATAGGAATCAATTTTGTTAATGTAACTACTGTGGTGATTTTTATAACCGAGCATATCCAGTGTAACAAATTATATACCAACATTGCACGCATCCTAATGAGAGCATTTATACACTGTATAATTTAAGTGTTTGGATTATTGTGATGTACCTATTATTTGTTTTGCCCTCAGTCCAAATGACCACATAATTAGCACTGAGAGAGTATTGATGGAGGGGATTTTTTTTTTTTTTTTCAATATAGGCGGCAGAGCAGTTTTACAGGAACAATTTGCAAAAAAACTCTTTGTAAGTCATTTTAAATTCTTCGACCAAATAAGCCTTATTTTCCACCATGTACAAATCAGCTAAAAAGGAAACATCTACTCCTCCAAATCGGTCTCACTTAACTTTCTTCCTCTTGGTTTTTGATAGCAAAGTCAATGCAAATCGGCTCAGGCATTTTTCCTCACTTTGTTTTGTTCTCAATACATGAAAATGGTTAAAAATCCCAAGGGTCAGTGAAAACGATCCCTCCACTCCAGTCGCCTGCTCTAAGTCAGCCAAAACATTCTAGACTTCAAAAGATGCCTGTGCCTACCAGGGCCATTTCAGTGTCCCAACCTCCGAGGCCCAGAAGGACTTGGTTATTTGGATAAATTAATTTCTGGAGTCTGCCTGAGTTGCAAAAACAACCTCCTGCCTGACAGCAAATTAGTCTAACTACAAAAAAAAGAAAAGAGAAAAAAAACAGATTTAAATATATCAAGGTAAAGTAAAAAAACATGGGCTTTGTTTTTAAGAAAAACTTACAGACGACAGAAAAACATTTTCGCTTTATAAGATTATGAAAATGTTAACAAATTTAAATCCATAAAGCTTTCTGTGGGCAGGTGAAGAGCTTCAACACCAGCACACAGGCTGTAAAACACACACCTGGGAGGCTCTATACCATAAAGCCAGCTTATGTAAAAATTTAACAACTGTCAGCGGAACCCAAAGAAAAGGACATAAAGCTGAGATTTCTTGAAGACTCAAATATTTTGAAGGGGAAAAACATAAACCTGAGAACACAGACGGAGAAAATGGGGGAGGCAAACGGTTACAGAGGGAAAATTATGCAAACAGATGAAGACAATCCAGAATTAATGGTCCGCAACATTTTCAGGCACTCAAAGAGCTGTCCAAGGACACCATAGGGGAGACTGCTTGGCCCCCAGTAATTGGAGGAGCATGTAACTTCAAAAGTAAGGAGAATAGTCTCGAGAACCCTCCTCTGAAGTCAGGTCTTAAAGAAAACATCAAGCACATGTAGAGCAGGCTGGAGAATGTGGTACATGTGTGAATGAAAATTGTTCTTTTCATTGCTGCAGACATGATACATCACAGTGTTCCTGCTGTGCAACCACACCTTTCAAACTTAAGGAACTCTCAACTTCTGTCTTTGGGTTTCCTTCTCTACTCGCTCACTTAGAAAACTGGACAAGGAAAAGATCTTGCTCCTAAAATGAAGTGTTTCACAGTCCTGTATTTTGACAGTCCTTCCCTAACATCGAGGCAATCTAAGTAAATTAAAAATTAAGGATCTATTTAAAGATGCGATTTAAATAAAGATTAAAAAAAACATCACATTCATTTCATCCAGAAATTCAGTTATTCCCATGGGGTTCACATGATTTCCCCTGCAACTGTATATGGTGAGGAAGGACATATATTAGGAAAATTAGGCTTAAGTTGCATTTTTGAGCACTTATTAATTCAAACCATAGTGAATTAGGAGCTGACAAAAACATTGTTTCATAAATATTGTAGTTGCGTCGTAAAAGCTACAATAAGTGGACAACAAGATCCCTGTTCTGCTCCATTCTAATGCCACCGCTTGTAGTCGACTATATTCATGTACGTCTTTTTGTTTTCCTAGTCTGTGCTGGCATCTGACTCAAAGCTGTATGGCTGGATAGCTCTGATATTGTTAGCCTTTTTTTTTTTGCTCTGGTAATGTTAGCTTGAGGGTGTGAGGGGCTGTAACCTGGTGAGAGAGCAAGTATACCAGGGGTCTAAAAAGGGCGGCCCGTGAGCCAATTGCAGCTGCCAAGTCTATATTTTGCATCTCGTTTCTTAATATGAAAGTTCAATGTCTACTAAGCAATATCTTCTGCATGTCCACACTTCTTTGAAGATATCTTTGTGTTTGCTTTGGGATGTTTCAGCTTGCTTATGCTTAAAACTTTGGATTATCATCATTGGATTTGGTCGTTAGAAAAGTCATAGCAACAGCTACTAGTGTCGCTAGCTCTTGTTGTTTTACAGGACACAGAGAAGATATTGCTTAGTAGTACATAGACTGGTACATAATACATAGACATGAACAAATGTTCAATGAACTTTACAGACGATGGGCCAAAGATATAAACAGTGGACACAAAAACACGTTTGCCACAAATGGAGCTCCATACAGCTCAGCTTCAGCCAGACGCTGCCTTCAGTGGCCCCAAGGTAAATAGAGTTTGAGAACCCTGACGAAAGCAAATGGTGATGGGAAGTGTGGGCGGGGCTGCTCTGCAACAATGATTACACCCACAACTCTGATGAAAAATGTCATGAACTCTTACCACTCTGCAATAAACTATGTTAGAGAAAACAAGAATTTTTTACTTGACTAAAAACGGCATAATGATAATTAAAAGATCTCTGAAAACATTTTTGTTGTATTTTTAACATATCTAGAAGTCTTTTTTTTTATGATGATGGAGGACAAAAATTAAGCTTGAAATGGTATTTTTCCTTTTTTTATTTCAATTGTTGTGAGTTAGAAACATACAAATGTATGAAGTTTTGAGAAGACCATATTATGATGTAGAAAGTACGCTGGGAGGGTCTCAAGCTTCTGTGCTCTGCTCTGCAACGGGGATGGGAAGTGGAGGCGGGGTTGCTCTATATATTTAGTCTCATCCACAACTTAGATGGAAATTTCTGATGAACTACTGCCGCTCTGCAGAAACTATATTAGGGGTGCAACCAACAAATAATTTTAATTGTTTTATTTATGATTTAATTTGGACATTTGACGGATGGGATGAGAACATTTGCATTTTAAGGGGTACTCCAGATAGATGTGGCATTTTCAATACTATTTTTAATCATTCTTTTCTCTCAGTTTTTGCAGATTTGGACTAAAGACATGCAAATGTAATCAGAAACTACACATTTTAACATTTTGTTCAAAGTTTAAATATGTTTTCTTTTAATAAATAGGCCTCAATGACCAAATGTTTCGATGTCGCATATATAAATATTGTGTGTGTGAAGTACTTTATATGCTTATTGAATATATAATTTGAACCATTTGTAAAAATTAATTTAGCTTTTATCTTGTTGTTTTTTGCCGTCTCTTTTAACTGATCCGAAAAATGATCCGAACCGTGACCCTAAAACCGTGACATGATCCAAACCGTGTGTTTTGTGATCTATTACACCCCTAAACTATATCCCAGAGAATGTCTCAATTTTTTTAGAATGTTGGCTAAAAACAGCATAATTAGATTTAAAAGATAGCAGAATCAAAATGTAATCTTTATCTTGTGGAACAGAGCAGAGTAGAAAGGAAATGTTAGGTTAAAAAAATAGTCTTTTTGAAACATCTTTCATGGAAATTTCAAACATGCAGATTACATGTCCTAAAATTAGGGTTTAGATCATTCTAGGAAATATTGAACCTTTGCACCATAATTTTTAGAATAATAATCAAAAATCAACGTGATTTAACCTCACCATTGCTGCAATTCTGTGTCGACTCACTTATGAGATCTCATTTTAAAGAGGGGGTGATGTAGACAGACACACAAAACATCACCTTTGTATTCTGTTTCACCGCCCCCCCTGTTATAATTGGAGCAACACAACGTTTGTGTAACCACAAAGCCCTGAACTTTTGGCATGGCCTCCAATCAGAGGTGAACCAAAACTCGTCCGTAAACCTCATTAACCAGGTGTACAAATTCAGCAGCTTCCTGACCTGACATTTGAACACTGACTGACTGACTGCTGATATTTGACCGCTTTTTCTACTGGAACGCGAAGAAAAACACTGAGCCACCATCTTTACGGCTCGCGAAGAGCTATTCAGTGCCCGGAGACTACAGAGGGTCTGCTGTTGCAGCGGCAATCATGATGGCATATCTTTGACATAACCTACACTTCTGTCTCTATGATGTGCCTCAGCTATACATCATAAAAGTGACTCGGGGCCAGGAGAAAATGAAGACAAACTGTATCATAGTGGAATGGGAAAAGCAGAGGGGAACACAATCTTTCCAAGGTCCTTTGGTCTGAGGTAGGAACACCATGCCTGCTGAAGTCAATCCAACATACACCAAGTGAGGAGAAAATGTCCATTTTTAACCTGTTATCCATCACTGTCAAGAAGGGTGAGCTGCAAAAAGGGAAATAATCAAACAAAAAATGGACTGCACTCCAGAGCAGAATGGATGGCAGAAAATCTACAATTTAAGGCGGCAAATTGTATTTTGAAAGTTTTCGTTTAAGTGAAACCATGTTTTTTTTACTTGTTTTTTTTCCCAATGTGTCACCAAAGTGACACAACAGATGCTACAATGCATAAAAGTACAAATTCTCAGTATGTTTTAAAGTTAAAACATTTCCAAAATGCTCTACAAAACATTGTATTTATTTTTAACAATAAATACAAAAAAAGAAAAATATATATTTAGTGTTAATGTAAAACAGTCCTTTATTTTTTAATTGTGGATTTGGGGAGATTTGGTCTGTTTCTATAAAAAAAAAAATTAAAAAATCCTTCCGCGGAAGATAATAGAGCCAAAATTAATAGGTGACCTGCAGTCCCCGCCCCACATGTTTTAAAAAAAAAAAAAAAAAAAAAAAAAAAAAAAAAAAAAACCTCTGTCCCGCCGACTAACTATAAACTTTAACCAAGACATGAGTAGTTATTAAAATAAGGTGAAAATACACCCCTTCGTTCAACACTCATTAAACGAACAAAACGATGCTGTCACGTTCCTACCTTCGTTGACGCGCAGCACCGCTGTCGCCGCCAAGTGCAACAAGTCCCCGTGTCCGAAAATCTCAACATCAAGGTCCGAATTAGACTGACTTCAAAAATGACCACCTATAAACGGTAATGAAAGAAGTAAACTTATGACTTATGTCCGCCGCACTAAAAAGTTTCGAGCGCAGTCGGATGGTAAATTAACAAGGAATCCGCATGCACGTGCGTATGCGCGCGCGCTGGTGTCAGGTATAGCAGGGACGTGCAGCGGCTGCAGCCGCTCTTCTGGTCAATAACAGGTTCCAAATGACGTAGTAAGTGTTTTAAATCTTTTTTCTTAAGGAAATCAAAGAAGTTTGGATGAAAATGTTTGTAGATATCATAAATTTTATAAAATAAAAATCTATTAATAATGAAACACATCTGTACTGTACAACAAGCTGCTGCATCACACATTTTCACCATGATGATCCAGAACGCCACCTATAGGTCTTTTACTGATTATTAATGCAGTTCAGACTTTTTTAAGGAATTTTATGCAAATCATAGATCAAATTTCTCTAAGTTTAATCATCATTTGTTACTGGGATTGTCACTCTTTAAATTTTAACAGCAACTGGCTAAAACAAAAACACTGATGCAAAATAGATACAAGTTTACCTTTTCTTTTTGGTCAAAAGCAAGTTTTCTTCTTTAAATCTTGAATTTTTTAATTAAAGTTTTGTGGCTGCCAAACATGTGTGCACTTTTAGTAATAGTAAAGTAAAATAGTAAAACTATGCAAAAATATCCAATCCTCCAGCTGTAAAGAGCTTATGATGGCAGAAATTTGATGATTTTTATTATGTTTTATTTTCAAAAGTAAAAATAAAAACATTTATAGTTTGGCAGTCAATGAAGTATTTGTGAGGAAGTAGAAAATATGATTTCTTAAATGGTCTTGTGTTGTAGATTTCTAACTAACTGGAGGAGCTGATTGGATGGACAGCCTTTATAGTTCTTCAGCAACACATCAAAAGACAATTCTGATGATTTGTAGCAGCAATTGACTGTTCCCGTAATCTCATTTTGGTTCTGAAAAAGCACTCATCAGAAGGTTCCAGCGTGATCCCTCATTTCAGCCAAACAGCTAACACACCTTTAGATAAAGGGATGCAAGTGGATGGAGAGTGCCACATATCCTTGAGAGCATTTTTTAATTTCTTGGTGCTCCATCTGTTGAAATGATAAAGTGCAGCCATAATGGAGAGCAACAAGATTAAATTAATCAGGTTTGTCCATTACACTGCCACAGGCTCTTCACAGATGATTGCAATTTTCTCTGTCAGGCCCATTATTGTGAGATCTGTTTAGTGGTCTGATGCAATTAAAATGGACTTAATGTAAATTTAACAATACAATTAAACACCCTCTGTAGCCATTTTTAACTTCAAACAAACCAGGGTGCTATTTGATTAGTGTGGATTCGGTGATCAATAACTATGTTTCATGTTTTCATGTTCTCAGCGATGTCAGGGGATCCGGTTGCACAGACCACCCTTGTCTGGACATCAGCTGTGAGGAACACAACACCTTCCACAGGCGTATCATGATGCCCATACATCATTCGAACCTGAAAGAGAGGGGTGTTTAATAGAGTCGCTCTGATGAAAGCGCACCAAATGCTCGTCTCGGAGTCTCACGGCTCGGTGAGACAGACTTGAGAGAATTTTATTAATTTTTCCTGGAGCTGATCTAATATCACCCTGATTGGTTGCTTCCTCCTGCAGGATCAGGTCACTGCCACGGGACCAGCCCCTGCAGGATGTGTGCTTTACAGGACGAGACCTCGGCCCAGCGCCACAAAGCTCCCGCCGCCACTTAAACACAGGAATGGCGGAACTGTCACGCTAAAAATGTCAGATGCTTTTTATTCTCAGCACCTCCATAATGTCTGATTTATGCCACCCAGTAAAAATCTAACAATCCACCAAAGCTTTGTCTTGGTGGGGATATTCTACTGCAGTTTTCGCTCTTTTGCGTTGATCTATCTGGAGTCGGCCACATCTGTTTCAAGTACTTTCTCTGGATTTGAGGCAGCTGAGTTTAAAGTTATTGTGGCTAAATCAGGAATTACCGTGACCAATCAGACAATGCTCTTTATTTCATTAAATGCAGCGTTACATTTTAAAGTCGGGTGTTCCTTATTAGTTTCCTATCAAATTACAAGCTAAATAAAATCAGCCACACCTGAAGAAAAGGACACATTTTCTTGATAAAGACAAAAAAAAGAGTTTCCTCTTTTTCTGTACACGCTGGGAAAATCATAATACCTGGAGTGCCAGCCAGGTAACCTGAGGAGCTGCGCACCAGTGTTTGTTGGAGGCACCTCTCACTAGAGTTGCATTCCAGCGGTCCTGGCAGGCCAACAACAAGTCAATCAATCATATTCCGTGCAACAGGAACTCAGTGGGTGTCACACTATCTCTTTTGTTTGCCGCAAAACAACAAGAAGACACAAAGGACAAGGACACACAACAAAATGCCTTTTCACAGTAGAAAAAATGTCTGTCTCAGATAAATTCATCCCCAAATGTTGACTCAAGTAATTTGTTATACATTAAACTTCACCAGCAAGACCTCATTTGTCACTATTGAAATGTCCAGGTCAAATAAGTCATATAGGATTTATTTATTTAGCTCGTTTTTTAATTTTTTTTTTTCTCCTCTGGAATCAGAGTTTGTACCCAGCCACTCCAAAAATAATAATTAATTTCCATCAGTGGACATTTATATGTTTAATTTGATAGACATCCAAATATTAAAGGGTGAGTAACAGCCAAATTAGTTTGATTCATTGCTCTGCTCTGTGATCCGGCCTCGAGGTGAAAGCTGTCCAGCTGCCAACTAAAATAGCACAGCAGGTATGTTAAATGTTGGAAAATGCACTTCATTGTGTCCTCTATCAGCAGTTGTGGTTGAGAAGAAGTGGAGTTCTAAATAATGAGCCATCCACTCCAGAAAATGTTTAATGCAAACATACAAGCGGCGGTATCAAATACCAAAGCCTGGGTCGAGCGGGACGACATAAGAAATTTGCAGCAAGAAGTTCTCCAAAACCACTCAATGCAATTATTCTGTAGATTATTTTTAATGTCAAAAAGAAAATTCAGCCACTGAATTTAAAACCCCATCTGACCTTGTTTTATTCAGTCATTTGCACAATATATGGAACGTCGTTTTTCCCGTTTTAAACTTTTGCCAAAGTTAGCAGTCGACTCCATTTTACCCTGCAGAGCTTTTTTTTCACTGGTGCAAAGAGATATGTTACCTTTTTAAATGATCACCTTACCAGAGTCCTATTTAACCTTCTACTACAAACAGCTTTTGGAGGGAATAATCTGTTTGAAGGTTAAAAAATGTCATAAGGAAAATCAGAGAGGGGTTACCTTACTGACTCTTCATGGATATAATATGATTCCACTGATGTGCCATTCGCAACCAACTTCTTAAACCAACACCATTACAGGTTTGCCTTACATATGTGTGGTTTTTAATACAATAACTGGTAGATTTTCAGGAATAGGGTTCTTGCTGATAAAAACATTATACATATCAAAAATTACAGCAGATGTTTGCGTTAAAAGCATTTACGTGCATATTGTCCCTTACCGAAACCATCATGGCATCTTCTGAGGAGGGTTGTATTTCATGATTATGCTCTAATTTTCTTTTAGCAGGGAAGATTTGCGCAGAAACCTTTTTTCGAAATATTTAAGACGGGGAGAAAAAATGTGCTTCAGATATAGGCCACACCCCCTTTGATGACTTAATCCTAACACGCTGAGTGCATCTCTATCCTAAGTTAGCTAATAACGTGTCTCTGAGCAACTGGTCGGCGATAGGTGTGGTTGAGTCCTGCAGACAGACGGTGATCATGTGGATTAGGCCATGTTTATCTGCACACATCTCTTGGGATTTTCTTTGGCTACAAGCGATAAGATGCTGAGCCAAAGTCCAGCTTTGTATTTTGACAGCAGAGCCAGAAAAACACAAGTATTTTGCTTTGCCGAAAAAAAAAAAAAGAGGCAAGGGCGAAAGAAAGAGAAGATGTATTGGAGAGAAACGGTAGTCCCTCAGCCGCTGCCTTACTCAATCCATATGTGAGGCTTACAGGCAGGAAATACCCACAATTCACTGTAATCAGGGTAGGGGCCGCCTACTCTATTGGAAAAGACGTGGTAGAACTGATTGGACACCATTAGGGCGAGCACGAACTAAATATGTATTGAAAAACTATTTTGAAAGTTGCTAAACTTAAAAAAAGTCAGAATTTTTGCAGCTTTTTGATGTGTGGTCGCCCAATTGCTCCAACTTGCTCTCAGTTTAGTTTGAGTCTACACACACATTCCTGAGTTGACCACTTGTGTGAGCACATTGGGTAAAAACCTCCATAAACCCTCCCTGCTGCTCCAGTTCACTGTGAATCCAAACGAGCTTTCTCAGTTGGTCCAGTCTCAGCGCTTCTTCACAAACTAACTCTTCTCTGTGGTACCACACTCAACCACAAGTAAGAGCAGATGATAATGTGCCTCCCTAGGAAGCCAACTGTTGTTTGACAGGCTGGTGGGTTTGCTTCACAATGAGGGAGAGCTTCTGGCATGCAAAACCATAATAATGCTTCCCTCAAACATGCGTGAAAGCTGCAGTTTTGCGTCTGGACCAAAGCGGGCTTCCCCATTTGAACAGAGACTGGAAGACTTATTGTCTTACGGCGCGCCATGTATGAAATGAAAAGTCTGCGTGTTTACTGATGGCTGGCTTTTGTTTGTCCCTTTCGAGATGCTTGATAGAAAACAAGGGGAACAACAGCCGAAGTGCTTTGGTCAAAGAGAATGAACATCTGCCTTTGATTTTATGTGTGGCCCAATAAAAAGCCATGGCAGTGGTGCAGAATCTGCCTCTTTCTGGATCTGTTTGATCTGCTTTAACACTTTACCTTTTTTTTTTTCTTTCTTGCACATGTGATCGAAAGGACAAATTCCCCACCCTGCGTTTTGTGATATCTCGCTTCGCTTCTGTCATTTGCATGTCAGGAACTCACGAGCAGCCAAAAAACATCCAAATGCTGCTTGTGAGTAGAGGAGAGCCCTGGAGTAGTTAAATCTTGATTTGTACCCCACAAAACTCTCACAAGTCCCTGGTGTCCTCCGCCCCAGCTCTCCACCTCCCACACAATTCCCAGGTCAACAAAGCTCTCAATATGAGGCGCGTCTGGTCTGCTGTGACAGCATATGGTTATCTACTCAGTGTCCACTGACTTTTGTGTTCTTACTTAAAGTGCTGAAATCGCTCAATCAAAGACGGAGCAACTCTAAAGTAGTCCAGAACCATCTTGACTCGGTAAAGCTTCGCTTGTAAGAGCGTGTGTCACACTGATACGGTAAATTAGATTGAACAATTTCACTCTCGTTTTCTTTCCCCTGTCTGTGCAATCAGAGGTGCCTGCATTTAGTAGCTGCTACAAGAGAAAGAGCCGCACTGTACGCAAGCGAAGAGTAAACACACTGGTTCAGGCGCTGATTACAGCAGAGTTTGAACTGCAGTGGTATCGCATGAAGTTTTATGAACGCTGTCAGTTGCCTTTAAAAGAAAATAAAAAAAATACGCTCACCATGGAGATGGTGTTTACGTTAAGAAAACAAGTGCACACTCCGCCGCAGTGCCCAGACGCTCGGCGCAGATGTTTGAGCTGTAAACACGCAGGGAATATTAGCATGATGTCAACTCTGAACTGAGGCAAAAGTCTGCAGCCAATTACCACCTCTGCTACTTTGCTTCTTTATTTATAATCCAAAAGATTAACACTTAAAGGTCATTTTACTCCCTCATCGTTAGGTTTGACTGAAATAATATACCGCTTGACGGACGGACGGACAGATGCTGCCCCTTTTGGGTTTCATGGCGACAACGGGGTAGAGACGTGTGCACGCAGTGATAGCATCTCGGAAGGCAGCTCCCATGGGTTAATGGGGCGGAGGGGGGCTATCCTATTAGAGCCCCTCCTGTGCTTTACTCCTCTTTCTCCAGGAGAGCAACCATCATTGTCCGAGCTCTCCTGCAAGAGGCTAATGGCCCCATGCTGCTCTTCTCTCTCCTCCTTCGTGTTTGTCTCTTTCCTCTGCTTCCTCATAATTCCCAGGATCAATAATACTCAGCAGGTGTCCTTGCACTTCCCTTTTCAACATGTTACTCCATAAATCACCCCCTCGCTTCTCCTGCAAAGCCAGAAAACCTCTCAAACAAGCTCCGGTCTGAGGGGGGAGAGGTGAGGACAGCTTAACAATCTGTCCCCTGGAATATCTTCTCATCAATTGCTGCTACAAATGATTTTTACTCTTCATTGTTTAAGGAAATAAATAACGTGGACACATGAAGCTGTCGTCCAACATGTCATGAGATTATGCCTCTCAGGAAAGACATTCCTTCATCCACAAACTTGATAAAAGCCCTTTTTTCTTTATTCCAGATGTTATTTTCTTTTTTACTTTTAGACCTAAAAGTTGCTCACATTGTGGCCACAACAGCAAAGAAACTGAATCATCCCAACAGTAAACTTTACAACCACCTCCTTTACCCGTCTTTATACTCCAAAAATGTAAAGGTTCACATATGTTAAAAAAAAAACTCAAAAGAAGGAATTATGGAAGTGTGCATCTTTGCTGCTCTGCAAACAGCATTATTTCTACTACCGGCAACACAAAGACTTTCAGTAGTGGCCCCTTGTTGGACATCCTTTCCTCCCGTATCCATCCTCAGGATATGTGAACATTGAAACCCTTGACACTTTTATGTCTTAACCTATACAACTCAATCATATCAGCAAGGGTGCACTTGTAAGGTGTTAGATCAAGGGAAGTGCGCAGAAACCCATAAAACGTGGGCTGATGGAGTACAGTCAGCTGCATGAGGCCGGACTGCCGTTTGCTCCAGAGGTGATCGCAAACTGTACCCTGGGATTTGGAGGACATCAAAGTAGGTATGGAGAAGGTGACTCACCCTCAGTGGGGGAAGGCTGATATATGGTGTGAGGAGAGACGGGGTATGAGGTTCATGGAGGGGCTCCTGTGGAAAAACCTTTTTTGCGCAAACTCATGTTGTACAGTGTTTGCCCTGGTGACCCAGAAGCTGAGACCATGGAAATAATTTCTTTTTGGTCAGGACAAGGTCAGGATACTGTAGCCACAAGGGGCATTTTTTCTGTGTTGCACAGTTTTGAGCACTTGTTCAGATAGTTTTGATTCAATGGGTGCAGGAGAGGGTTCAAATTCGGGGTGTGTATTGGCAAGAGTCTGACGATATTTATCATATCGCCATATATGTATCACGATATGATACATTTTCCAATATATCCCACACAAATTTTGTGTTTATTAATTTTTATCAAGATCACAACTAAAGAAAAACTACCTAAATATGTATCTAAAAATTACAACTTTCACATAAAAAGGTTAAATAAATCTTATGTAATGATCAAGACATTAAGCCAGGGGTGGGCAAACGTTTTCACTCTTGGGCCACAAAGGGTTCTAAAATTTGACAGAAGGGCCTTACCAGGAGCAAATCAGTGTCATATTTAGTAATTCCACTACTTAAGAGGAATAAATCAAATGGAATGTGGACAAAACATGTTTTTATTAAATATAGAAGTATGTATTTTAAAACAGAACATTTTTTATTTTTTATTTCAAAACTGTGGGTTTGTTCTCATTTTAAAGCCAATTGCACAGATGGGATGAAAAATGCAGAAAGTAACGCAAACCTAGAGAAATGCTGCATTCATGTGCTATTAGAATAATTGGAAAAATAACAGTCCGACTCGTAAATACACATGTACGTCATAAAAACAACAAATCTTCCAACAACACCTATAAACAAATGACAATTTATTTGTGGTGCACCATCTTTGGGGAGACACTAGATCACGGGTGGGCAAACTACGGCCCGGGGTCCACATGCGGCCCCCTAAGCTACTTAATCTGGCCCTCCAAATTAAAATACATTGAATCAAAAATCCTAATTATTGTTTTATTTTTATTGTATTTCTGGTTCCTTCTCATGAATGGTGTTGTTTCTCTGGCATTCGTGTGTGACTTCTGAGTCAGAAGGTGATTTTTCAGATTTCTTTGAGTTTGCATTTTCCTCTGAAGAACATCAACCCATTGGATCATCAAAAAGAGAACAAAAATCAAAATTTAGAAATTAAAATTCCCAAATTTTCTGTTTTTAAATGAATATATGTGAATTTTAATCCAAATTAAAGCATGTTTTTATCTAAATTCCATATTATCTTTTTAGTTTATGAGGTTCATTACCAAATCACTCCTTCCATCTGCTCCGTCCGGCCCTTATGCCAAATTTTAGAACCCTTTCTGGCCCACAAATCAAACCCCTGCACTAGATAATAAAACATTAAAAAGGATTATTAATATGATTTATTCCAGTTTGGCAGGCGGGATTAATTAGCTGGATGGGCCACATGTGACCCCCCTGGGCCATAGTTTGCCCACCCCTGCATTAAGCACTGCAACAAGTTGCTTTTAAGCAAAAAATGTATGATGTTTTCTTTTTGTCATTTTATGAATAATTTTCAGTATTTTATTTTTCTAGGTAACAAAAACATGAGGTCAAATCTATCATAAGATAGTTCTCGTGAGATCTTGTTGTTTTGGTATTGAGCTGCTTACATAGGCACAGAGTTCTGTCCAACCAACCAGTGGCAGGGGTTTCAACTAGAAAACAAAAGTGAAACGCCAAACTACATGTTTGCTTCTGAATAATTAATAAAATATCGTCTTGGCAGCATTTTAAATTGATATTGCCAAAGGAAGTATCACGGTATTTCACTGAATCTATATTTTTTATACTAATATACAAATAGTTGATGGTAATGTTTAGTATTTTTGCACCAAGAAAGCATTACTTTTGTGAAAACTTTGCAAAGTCAAAGAGAATTTTGTTTTCCTCACCAAACAAAGACAGTTTGCACCACAAGCATCTGAAACATCAATTTACCTTTTCCCCTTTGCATTAAACTTTGTCTTTTCCAACACAGGCAGACTATTATGCAGCATCTCCATTACGATGAAGAATAGAATAGGACAAATAGTTTCTAGCAAGTGTGGGTAATCGACTTGTGCAGGGAGGCACTGTGTTTTGGCAAATTGCACCAGATTCATCTGGCTGCAGGCATTCCCTTTCACGCTCTCTCCTCGGATTTCCTCCACCCTGCCGCAGAGCAGGGGCCTTATCGTGCTGCCCACTCTCAATAGGCAGGGTGGACGCTAAGATTTCAGATGCTGACCAGCCTCTCTGTGGGGAACAGGTGTCTCCTCTGTCTGCCTGCGGTCGAGGTCCTGTGGTGGAAGCATGGGAAAGGGCAGCCACCGCAGAGGTTCTACCCCAGCGGACAGGTAACAGTGCGCCTTTCAACTCAGCCTGAATTCAGCTAAATTGGCATCCTTTTAGGAAGTCGAGGAAGCAGTTGGGAGTAGAAAATAAAGAGCGGAAATTTGCCCAATGATTCCCAGTTGACTCTAGGAGTATGGTGTTCTCAAAATAAAGAAAGTGATGCATAAATAAGATAAGAAGGGAGAAAAAAATCTAAATAGGGAAGGATTGCCTTTCCTTTGAGGCATTTTGCACAGCAGACCTGCAGAATGTGTACCTGATGGGCTTCATATGTCTGCATTTGGACAGATGCCTGGTAGATATTTGAAAAATGGGTGTCCATTGTTAAATACTTCTTGTTTTAAGTCTGCTGATGGACAAGAGGGATTGTGGGTGTTGTGGTGAGCAGGTCATTGTGAAGCAGGATCAAAAGAGCAGCGGTGTCAGCCCTGAAGCATCCAGCCCATCAGGATGACCTGTGATCAATGGTGCAGGTGTGGAGGAGAGTGGCAGGGCAGGTAAATATCTTGGAGGCTAACCCCCTTGACAAGTCATTAGGCAGACATTTCTCTGGACTTTCGCAGATAAGAGCAGAATACATTTAAGTCTCACTGAGAGTGAAACTTAACATTAAATCCTAATTTTTGTTTTAGGTTGTGTTTAGGTTGAGAGAGTATTTATCACAAAGTTTTTGTAAATGTCTTTTCATAATTACCTTGAATGAATTCACACAAAAATTTAAAAATTTTAATTTTATGGGAAAATTCTTGAATTTTTATGTACAACATTACTGTAATGCTTGTTTTAACAATTACAATTTTAAATGTAAATTCTAAATAATGACAAATGCACATTTTCAGAGTTTAAAATTAGTTGAATACTTGCTTTTATGAACAAAGATTGTGCTTTTTATCTTGAAGTTTTGATGTTTTTTTTTTCAGTGACTGAAAAGTGCTCTGTTGATTAGTTGCAAAAATGCACTGACCTAAGGTCCATCCACCCATCCATCCATCCATCCATCCATCCATCCATCCATCCATCCATCCATCCATCCATCCATCCATCCATCCATCCATCCATCCATCCATCCATCCATCCATCCATGCATCCATCTCTATTAAGAAAAGTAGCCCTTTTGGATTTAATTCAGTTTACAGTAAGGATAAAAATAAAAGCTCCAGCAACATTTTTTTTCTGGCATTTATTTAATTCTTTCTTTCACTAGGCCACTTATATTCAACCAGGGCAAAAAAAAATTAAGCACCATATTTCTGCTGTAAAAGGCCACTTACAGTAAAAGTCTTTTCTTTTTTTTTCTTTTTGAATGGCAGTGTGCCTTACAATCTGGAGTGCCTTATATATGGATTGATTGTAGTTGCGCTTACGCTTGTCGAGGCAATTTTGAGAGGTACACACCACGGCGCTCTGTCAAAGTGTCAGTTTGATTTTTTTGGGGGTGTTTTTTCATGCATTGCAAACGAGGTTAGGTATTATTGTAAATATGCTAAATGTGGCTAAAGTGGCTAACATATAGCGGTGGTGGGCTGTGATTTTTTTTTTGGTTTTTTGGATGTTACAGGTATTGTGAATACGCTATCGCACCCAAGAATAAGCCTCTCACAAGAAAGTTTTAGGCTATGTCTGAAAATTCTTCTCTACTCACTACATGGAACATTAGATGGTGCATTTCCCATTTTGTGGTGCAGTCCAAAATCAAGGGCCATAGAAATCTCCCAGAAGTCTATGCTAACCACAATGCATTCCGTTTGGATAATTTTTAAGGAAAAGAAAAGTATTTACATTTATTTTTTTTAATAAACCATCAACATTTTACCCATCAGAACACAGTGGATTCATAAATAGTCGTAACATGCTGATATTTATTAGGTTTATTTTTATTAGGTTTTAGATTGTGGTAAAAAAAAGAAAAGAAAAAGAAGTGAGCATGGTGTATTGGTTTTAAAATCCAGTGCACTAGATAGTTCCGGACTACAAAGTAGTTTTTTCTTTTTAAGTGAGAATAGGACAGGAATTTGGACTTAGCCTTACAGTTACTTTAATGAAGTTTGACTGACCCATCTCTGACCCTTCTGTCTTTCTTAATGATCCTTATGGTTTGGTGCGCCGTATTTATGTCTAAAGTTAAAAATAGATAATTCAATGACGGTGTGCTTAATAATTCTGTGTGCCCTACAGTGCAGAAAATACAGTAACACAAATATTTTTCATTACACAACATTTTTTGTGCTTCCTTACTTCAAATCTCATTTGAGTTCATGTTTACTTTGTCTTTTTGATCCCTGCCTTGATTTTCTTGTTCTCTTTACTTTACACTAACCCTCTATAAACAGTGACATCATCAAGTTGTCTTTTGCTTAAGGAAAAATGGCCGAGGGAGCAAATACTTCTGTGACGTGTCATGTGATCTGCCCTCCAATTCTGCGGAGTGATAATATATCGATGGGAATGCCATTAAAAACAGTTTCAAGCTCCTCCTGGATTCATTTGCGCTGACCCAGAATGCAGTATTTTCTTAACACAAGCAGCAGGCCGCTTTGATGTTATCTCCCTATCCAAACAGCGCAGCGCCGGCTGCCCCCGCCCTGCCTGTGGCCGCGGAGGACGGCGGCAATTAATCACAGAGAAGCCTGCAAAGAGCGTGCCCATAAATCGCCTCGGCGCTCCTTAAAACAGGAGAGTCCCAGGGCGCAGCGCCATCATTTATCAACACTCTCCCCTCCGGATGAGGGGTAAATAAAACTCTGAATATGAAGCGGGAGGGGGGGGCTTGTGATGTAATGGTAAATAAACCACAGCATTTTTCTTCAAGCAGTCATCAATTTACTCAGCGTGATGAAACATTTTGCATGAACACTGCATTCAGATAAATAAATATTAGTTTGAATTCGAATGACTGACGCAAATATTGCTGCTAAAAAAAAATCAGATAAAGTACTGCACATTTCCCTGAAACTTTTTTAAAAGGAAAGGAAAAATACTTACAATAATAAATCTTGATTATGATTCATTTTTGTCATCTTGGTGGCCTAACTGTGGTGACCTTGAAGTACAAATCATGCCAACAAATTACTTAAAGGCTATTTCCGAATTGCCCCCATACTCAGTACATGGTGCACATGTGTCAAAGTCAGGGCCGGATCCGGCCCTCCGGGTAATTAAATCCGGCCCTCCAGATCATATTATTTTATTGTGATTAATGGCCTGGTGTTATCTTGCGTTAATTTCTAGCTTGTAGATTATAACAAGATATAGTCTTCTGGAGAGTATCCCTGCCTTCTTTTATTCATTGTAATGTTAAAAGTTACGTTTTTAAAGTTTAAAAATTTAGTTTTAGTGTGTTCAATAAATGTTTATCCTGTTCGGCCCATGACCTAAGTTGTGTTTTGGATTTCGGCCCCCTGTGCGATTGACTTTACATCCCTGACATAGTGCGTTCACCATTTTCTAGTGCTGTGGGAATCAACTAATTCCAAAATCTTAGAAATTTCCCAGAAGTTGTAGCCAAAAACTAACGTGCATCGATGCTCACTCTAGCAAATATAGACCACAATGCATTGGGGTCGAATAATTTTGATAAACCATCCACAAACCATCCACATTTTCACCATCAGAACACAGTGGAGCCATAAGTAAACATTGTGAAATTTTCGTATTGATTGAATCTGTGACGTCATATCCGGCGTGAAAGAAAAGCAGTGAACATCGTATGCGAATTGCCTTTAAAATTGAGGGCACCTTATAGTCTGCTATATAGTTTTTAAGTAGTTAGGGGTTAGGGAGGGAATTTGGACAAGGCCAAAGCAAAAATAAATTAAAGATTACAATTAAAAAGCAAAATAAACATTAAAAAACATACATTTTAAAAAGCAAAGCAATTCCAATAAAATTAAACCCAACAAAATGTTTCAGAAAATAAAAGTTGTTCACCTTTTGCCATATGGGGTCACCTCCTTTAACTGTGAAAAGAACTGGACAGAGCAGCTGTGACGTCACCCGTGTCTTAACTTTGGCTCCAGCTAAATGAAGCCAATTCAGTCGCCAGTTCATTTTTCCTCATTACGGACACCACCATTTGTAGCCAGTTGACTGTGATTGGTCTGAGTTGGTCTGAGTCAATATTTACTGTCTCAAATCATGAGTAAGCATGTTGGAAGTCCACACCCCTTTCACTGAAAGCGACTTTGGAGAATATGTTAATCAAATGTTCGTGGTGGGGGTTAGAGGGCACCACATTCTTTTACTGAGGCATTTGATTGGTTAATTTACAACTTAGGATAAAGAAAAAATACCAAGATAAAAAATTGGGTTTGCAAGAACATTTTAAGAAAAGAGCAAATTACTGCAAGAATGATTATTCTGACACATAGAATGACTGAGTAATAGTTGTTTATATCTCCATCAAGCAGGTACTTCCTATTTGGAACATGATGGGGGGGGGTTCTCATATACAGTTAATGATCACCATAGTAAAACCAGAAGCACTTCCTGACACAACTCTGTAATTTATCCGGGCTGGGGACCAACACAGGGAGACCCAGACATGAGCCCCCATGTGGCTACATATTTAGGCAGTAGCGTGAAGTCCCTAGTCTCGGAACCCAGACTGGATACAGCCGACTGAGCCATCCATCCACGTTTTGGGAAAGTAATTTTTCCAAAAATAAAAATTAAATGTAAAAAGAAAGCTAGATACTAAGGGACAAAGCTAAATAGATGATGACATTTGAATTTAGATATTAGAGCTTTTTCAAATGCGTCCTTAATGTCTACATATTACTAAAGTTTTATGATTTGTATGGACCATATTCATGCCAAATGACATTCCGAGGAACAGATGGACACGGGTGACTACCCAATCAGTGATGTCCTACAAAACCTAACTTTTTCAGTTTCTGTAAAAAAGAAAAATAAAGACATTTTGAACAGAGTAAAAGATGTCCATCATTCTAAACATAATTTCATCATATGTGATGATAAAACATGTTTGATAATATAATTTAATTACTTTATTCAGCTTTTATTCAGACTTCACATAATATTATGCCTTATGCAAAACAATGATCAGACACTGATACCCCAGAAAACTTCTTTCCCAGGATTTCTGTGGGATGGGGGGTTGCAAACATTGCCCCCTGTGTCCAGCAACACTGGAATCCTGTGAGAGCCGGGGAGAAGCTGCAGCAGAAAGCACCATCTCCATCATCAATGCTCACCAGGCCTGTCTTCACACTGGCAAGCCCACAAAGCCTGCCCGGAGACAGATGACAGCGCCACAAAGACAACACAGGTGGCTGGCTGCAGACCACCTGGAGCAGAAAAGGCCCAGCCCCACTAAGAACTCTGGGAGAAACCGAAGAGAGGAGAACTTGAAAATGGGAAGAGAAGCTGGGAACAATAAGTGGGAGAGGGGCGGTAAAGAAAGAATCAGGACAACAAAAAAGTTCTTAAGTTGCTCCAAGCCAAATGAACCAAAAAAATATTCAGTTCTTTGGAATGTTTGTATCGTTAGAAAACAACTGATAGCATAGTTGCATTCGTTTGCTTTATTTGACTCAGGGGTCTCAAACTGGCGGCCCATGGGCCATTTACAAATCCCAAGTACATAATTTGCGGCCTCCGCCTCAATATGAAAGTTCAATGAAACTAAGCAATATCTTCTGCATGTCCACACTTTTTGATGATAGCTTTGTATTTGAATTGTTATGTTTCAGCTTGCTTTATGCTTAAAGCTTTGCATTTTCTATTGCCGTTGGATCTGGTCATCAGAAAAGTCCTTAGCAACAGTTACAAGTCAACTTGATCAGTAGACATAGAAATTGGACCATACATAGACAGTAGACGCAAAAACATATTTTTGGCACAAATGGAACCCCATACAGCCCAGCCTCAGCCAGCCTCAGCCTTAAGTGGCCCCAAGGTAGATTAAGTTTGGGAGCCCTGTTTAAATGCTTCTTTTTTTTACTTTTTGGAGTTAGTGAAATGTAGCGTCCAGAAGGCCCGAATCTGGATCTCCATGTGTCGGTCCCTAGCCTCGATAAAATACAGGATTTTGTCAGGATGAGCATCTGGCATGAAACTCTGCCAAACCAGGTGTGTGGTCAGTGAAAGCTTTGAATTTATCTCTAGATATGAAACTAGTGTTAATTGATTCACTTTTTGACTAGTTGGTCACAATGGGTTCTAATATGGAACAAAGGGGCCAAACCAGGAGCAGATCTTTGGGGTGTTTTGATAATCTATCTCATTACATAAATACATAACATGACATCTGGACAAAATGAAGCTTTGACTTAGATTAAAAATGAATTTAGGTATATTAAAATTGATTTAAAAAATGTCAAAATTCTGACAGGGGAAAAAAGCAAGTTTAGAGTGTGCTGCATTCAGGTAGTACTGGAATGATTGAAAAAATGACTCTATCTTGGAAAACACACATAAACGTCAGAAAAGCAACAAATCTTCCAACATCACATGAGTGAAGAAAAACTTTTCTGTACCAAACAAAAGACAATGTATTTTGTAGAGCACTACCTACAAAGAGATGCCATTTCAGGGAAAATTAAACAATAATAAGGATTATCAATATAATTAATTCCACTTTGGCGGACCAGATCAAATCGTTTATGTCACGGTGCCTCTGTCAGCTTCCTCCCCCTCCCCTCTCTTCTCCACCTGACTGCGGATCTTCCCCAGCTGCGACCACTCACCTCATCATCCTCGTCTGCCTTTATAAGGAGCCTCCGGATCATCATTCCTCGCCAGTCCGTTGCCCCTGATGGTGCATAGTTGGTCTCCAAGTCTAGTACTTCCTTCTTCGAATTTCACCAAGACTTTGAATTAAGAATCTCTCTCTGCTCACCCACAGGAGTTCTTACCACGAGTGGTCGCCAGTTCCAGCCTTTGTCAGGATTCCCCGTTCTATCCTCGCCAGCGGTCACACCTCGAGCCTCTGCCTTTGCCTCGGCCCAGCCACTCCAGACGTCTACCCATTCCGGCGGAGAAGCCCACCTGCGTCGCCACCGCCCTCTGCCTCCTGTTCTCTGCAATAAATCCTTTACTTACCACACTAGTTTCCTGCTGTGTTTCTTCCGGGTTCCAGCGTCTGGGTCTGAAAAGTGTCTGTAGCCATGACAGTTTAACCTGCCACATATGGCCCTCAAGCTTTAGTTTACCCAGATTTTTTTTTTTTTTTTCAGAAGGAAGCTGCCTTTTCTCTACCAGAACAATCTACACGTTGACAACAAACAAAAAAAATCCCAAGAGACATACTAAAAAGACATCAGAAATCTCTTATGTGACTCTGTTTTGTTTTTGGCTAAAACAAAACCTAAATTCTGCAAAAAAAAAAAAACATAAATAAAGACATTTGTGAATGAGTAAACAATTTAGAATAAATAAAAGGGAAGTGATTCAATGTTTTATTCTTGATCAGAGAACATTTTTTTTTTCAAATTTTGGACCAAATTTTGTACTTGAAAGGCAGAAATATGTTCAAAATTTGAAAAAAAAACCCCTGTAAATTGTATTTTTAAAGGAGTTTTTAATTCTTGACTTTAAAAATCGTACTTCTGACCAAAGCCAGTATAAATGTATTATTCTTCCTCAGGTCTATTATTTACAATGACAGATAAGCTCATCAAAGCTAATGCTATCTATCATCGCTGTCAGTGACGGCTCACATCAAATTTGACCCCTTTCTCCTATTTCTTTTAACGATACCATTTAATAACGGTATGGTCCGTCATGGCCCAAAGTGCAATTACATGCTTTCCTTTCAAGAGGTTTTTCTCCTGACCAAGATGGATCTCTCTCCAGGACTCACATTCATTAGAACTGGAGGAGATGCTTCAGTGCCGTGACCTCGGTCCATTCCTTACAATCCCCGGGATCAAATTTTTCAGCACGACTGAGGACTCCAGGAGCCACCAAGTCTTTAAAGCAAAAATTGGAATGGCAGCAAGGTAGAGTGGACTTTATGGCCGGCAGTGTTGGGACTAACGCCGTTTAAGTATAACGGCGTTACTAACGGCGTTATAAATCAAGTAATTTAGTAATCTAACTAATTACTTTCATCCTCGCTGTAACGCCGTTATAGTTATGTGATGGGTGACACCTGTAGGGTGTGGCTCTTCCATTCAGGCCCCTTTAAATAGGAGTGGGCGGGGCTGCTCAGCAGTGCCAGATTCTTGTGGGTGGCCAGGTTGACTGCTGGGCCCACGCTGTTTGTGCGGCAGCTGTCAGGCATTGGGGTAAATTTGTTTTTTGTTAATGTTTGTTTTTTATTGTCTTTTAAATATTTTTAATGTATGTATTTTATGACAGGGCTGCAGTATCGGAAGGTAGACCGACAGGGTAAATGACTGTGTGTGGGTCCTCGATACCACAGGTATGCGGTATTTTATTGCTTTTGATGTTTTAAAGAACTGGGTATTTTAACAAGTGATTGTTTTTATTCCCCAGTCATCATACCGCTACCTGCTGTCCTTCTTCTATTGTGTTTTTTGTTTCTTTTACTCCAATTAGTCTGCAAGACGCCGACTAACTGTTTTTTACATTTTTTTTATTTCTTTATTTGTGGTCACTTCCGGTCTGTAATTTCTGTTTGCCAGCCGATTAGCTTTTAGCATGTGCATGTGTGTGGTGTTTATTATTTTGTAAGTTTTTTTACCGTTTTTATCTTTTAAACTGTTTTTAGTGCTCGCAGCAAGTTGCTGCCTTACATTTGTTTTATCTCGGCCCAGGACAACAGTGAAACCTTTTAAAGACCAGGAATGCTGTAATAAATAAATGTTGTCAATTTATTCGAACACGCCTGTCTTACATGTTTTTATGGTGGCACTTGCAACATTTGGCGTTGTTTGGCTAAAAAAACCCGAGAAGTGACCTGGTTTTATAGTTTTGTTTGGAGGACAGCAGGAGCGGCGGAGTGAGGCCTCTCGCCGGTGACAAAGCTGGTGTATAAACATGGATTCGTCTGGCAGCAGCGGCGCTCTGGAGGAGGACAGACAGCAGGCCATGTCGCAGCGGATACGAGAGCTGGAAAACGAACTGGCGGCTTTAAAAGCATCGGCAGCGGATTCGGAAAGGCCGTCCACCTCGTTTGGAGCAACAGGTGGAGCCGTGCCGAGGCACACAGACTCTGTGGTTTATGTGCAGCAGGATCGGAAGATGCCGCCGTTTTCTGGCAGACTGGACGCTGTGGACGCGCTGTCACTGGACGAATGGATCGAGCAGATGAGAGACTTCTCCCAGACCAGAGGCCGCACAGAAAAAGAACGGGCGCAGATTGTCTACGACCATCTAGAGGGCGCCGCTCGGACTGAGATCAAGTATTTGCCATCAACCCAAAGAGAGCGCGCTGAATGTATTTTTACTGTGCTGAGGGAGGTGTATGGTTGCATGCACACTCGATTATCATTACAGCGCCGGTTTTACAACCGTAAACAACTGGATGGTGAGTCAATGCTTGACTATTCTCATGCCTTAATGGAGTTGTCAGATCAAGTTGTGAAAACTGATGCACAGATTTCTGCAAGAGATTTACGTGACCAATTCTGTGATGGCGTGAGAGATCAGACTCTGAGAATAAGGCTGAGAGATTTGGTACATGCTAACCCACATTCTACAATTCGTGATGTTCGAGGTGAAGCCATAAAATGGATGGCCCAGTATGAGAACCAGCCCGTTAAATCAAAATGTAACCCAGTCTTAAACGAACTCTCTGCCTCCTGTGAAAGTGCTGTGTCTCGTTCTTCTGAATACAGTGAATTGGTTTCTTTGTTAAAGGCACAGCAAACGCAGTTAGAATTGGTCATGAAGACACTAACCCCAAATGACGAACCTCCTTCCAGAGCACGCAGCTTTCGGCCCAGGAGAACAATTGATGGGAAGCCAATTTGTTATAGGTGCAATCAAAGTGGGCATATTGCACGAAACTGTCGTTCGTCTATTACAGCTGAGAATATTGCCCCCCAGGCCCAATCCCAAAAACCATTGGAAATGTCTGCCAGCCTGGAGAGCCAGACATTGGGGGAAGGCTCTGGTAAAATTATTAATGCAGAGAATTGCAACTTAATTGGTGAGTGCTTGGAAGGGGAGGTCGATTTTTCTGGGATTAGGATCAATTGCCTTTTGGATAGTGGCTCGATGGTTACAACCATAACGGAGAGTTTTTTCAAAGGTAATTTTTCTAACCTGTCTGACAAACAACTTAAAGACTGTGGTTGGCTAGGGCTTAAAGCTGCAAATGGTTTAAAAATACCATACCTTGGTTACGTTGAGTTTGACATTACTGTGTTGGGGGTGTTGCTTCCTCGGCTGGGAGTATTGATTGTTGAAGACCCTTCAGACAGTTATATGAAACAGAAAAAAGCTCATGCTCCTGGGGTGCTGGGAATGAATGTCTTCAACCCCCTTTATGCGGAGCTGTGCCGAAAATATGGCTCTGATCTCTGGGAGTCGCCAGTGCTTCAATCTGCTTCACAGGAATGGAAGCGGACCCTCAGATACTGCCAAATGATGGACGCCATAACTAACTCCCCAGACCCATATCCCATCAGAGTCCAGGGTAAGAAGCCTTTTCATGTCCCTGCGGGCAGTTTATGTTATGTGCCGGTTACCTGTCCTCACATACCTACACAGAAACTAATTGATTTGTTGGTTGAACCCCTGGGTCCAGAGGAGGGCAGCCTCCCAGAGGGACTGTTGGTTTCCCCCTCTTTAGTTAAAGCTGAAGGCGGGAAGGCGTTCGCCCCCATCACTAATGTGGGTGCAACAGATGTGTGGCTGACACCCCGAAGAATCATTGCTAATGTTCAAACTGCTACTGTTGTGTCAGAAGATCACCATGTACAAATTTCTGTGGATTCTCAGAGTTGTGTTGCCCTTGTATCTACCCACAATACTTGTCACAACACCAGGGTGAACAACACAAAGTTAGATCTGCCACAATTTGAGAACTTGGAGGGGGAAGAAAAGGAACGAGCCACAGAGTTGCTTCTGAAGTACAACAAAGTGTTTTCCAGGGGTGACTTAGATGTTGGTAGTACTAACTTGATTAGGCACGAGATTCCATTAGTGGATGATACCCCAGTTCGACAACCATATAGACGCATCCCCCCTCCCAGTATGATTTAGTCAGAGCTCACATCCAGCAGCTCCTGCAAAGTCAGGTCATCAGGGAGAGTAGTAGCCCTTACGCATCACCAATCGTTCTAGTACAGAAAAAAGATGGTACTATGCGAATGTTGTGTGGACTACAGACAGCTCAATGCCAGAACCAGAAAGGATGCGTTTCCTTTACCAAGGATAGAGGAGAGCCTTGATGCTCTAGCAGGAGCCCAGTGGTTTACAACTTTAGATCTGGCCAGTGGGTACACGCAGGTAGAAATGGCAGAAAAGGACAAAGCAAAAACGGCATTCTGTACCCCATTTGGGCTTTTTGAATTTAATCGCATGCCCTTCGGACTTTGCAATGCGCCCAGTACGTTTCAGCGTCTTATGGAGCGTTTGTTTGGAGATTGCCGTTACCAGTCAGTCCTGCTGTATTTGGATGATGTTATAATTTTTTCCTCTTCTGTGGAACAACACCTGCAACGGTTGGACCTAGTTTTGTCACGTCTGGAGAGCCAGGGCTTAAAGGTGAAGCTTTCTAAGTGTCAGTTCTTCCAAAAATGTGTGAAATACTTGGGTCACCTTGTGTCAGCCGAGGGGGTCTCTACTGACCCAGAGAAAGTGGCCGCGGTGCGGGACTGGAGTCGTCCTGTTAATCTGGCAGAGCTCCGATCATTTTTAGGTTTTGCTAGTTACTATAGACGTTTTATTGGGGGTTTTCCAGCATGGCAGCTCCCTTAAATCGTCTGGTGGCTAGGCTTCTTCCTCCGGGAAAAAAAGGCAAAACTCCTAGAAAACCTTTGAGTGAGTTTTGGGACGTTGACTGTGATCAAAGCTTTCAAAAGCTTAAGACGGCCTTGATAACAGCCCCTGTTCTTGCTTATGCAGACTTCCAGAAGCCATTTGTGTTGGAAGTGGACGCTAGCCATGGAGGGTTAGGAGCTGTCCTTTCCCAAGAGCATGGTGGTAAGCTGCGGCCTGTTGCATTTGCAAGTCGAAGCTTAAAACCAGCTGAGCGAAACATGAACAACTACAGTTCTATGAAACTGGAACTAGTGGCTCTTAAGTGGGCAGTTACAGAAAAATTTCGAGAGTACTTATTGGGAAACAAGTGTACAGTGTTCACTGACAATAACCCATTAAGTCACCTGGCCACTGCAAAGCTTGGTGCTACAGAGCAAAGATGGGTGTCAGAACTTGCGGTATTTGACCTAACAGTAAAATATCGCCCTGGGTCACAGAACGCTAATGCAGATGCGCTGTCCCGCCAACATGCCCCGTTTAGAGAATCTGCCTTTGGCTCTGCTCTAGTGGAGGAGGTTAGTGGAATGCAGGAGGAAATTGCCACCTTACCTGGTTTACTGACCTCTGACCTCTGTACTCTTCAACATCAGGACCCCGTCATTGGCCCAATTTTGGGATATTGGGAGATGGGTGAGATGCCTGATGCAAAGGGGAGGAATGAGCTAACTAGAGGCAGTAGAGAGCTGCTTCGACAGTGGAGTCGCCTGAAAAAGCGAGAGTCTGTCCTCTATCGCTGTGTACACACTCCAAACGGACAGGCTGAAGCAGAGCAGTTGGTTTTACCCAATGTTTGCAGAATAAGATTCTCTGCTCTCTGCATGATGAGCAAGGTCATCAGGGGGTCGAGCGGACACTACAGCTGGTTCGAGCTCGTTATTACTGGCCCAATATGTACACAGATGTGGAAAAATGGTGTAAAACTTGTGAAAGATGTGTGTTGTCAAAGGCTGTTCAGCCCAAAGTTAAAGTTTTTATGGGCACAGTCAAGGCATCCCGGCCTAATGAGATTTTAGCCATTGATTTCACGGTGTTGGAGTCTTCTTCAGATGGGAGGGAGAATGTTCTCGTCATGACTGATGTTTTTTCAAAATATACACAGGCTGTCCCTACAAAAGACCAGCGAGCGAGTACCGTGGCAGAAGCATTAGTCAAGAATTGGTTTCAGTTATTTGGGGTGCCCAACCGAATTCACTCAGATCAGGGCAGGAATTTTGAGAGCAACTTGGTCCAACAGCTCTGTAAGCTGTATAAAGTTGTAAAGAGCCGCACCACCCCATATCACCCACAGGGGAATGGTCAGTGTGAGCGCTTTAATCGCACTTTACATGATTTACTGCGAAGTCTCCAACCTGAACAAAAAAGGAAGTGGCCACGTCATCTCGCTCAGGTCACTTTTGCCTATAACACCACCGTGCACCAGACAACAGGCAGAACTCCTTATTTTTTAATGTTTGGGAGGGAGCCACAGTTGCCTGTAGATCTGCTTATAGGCGGGGAAATGACGGAGGAAGATCTTCCTTGGAAGAGTGGGTTGAGGAGCACCAAAAGTCCTTGGCCTCAGCCTACGAGACAGTGCAACAAAGAGTGGACAGTAAAATAGCTCAGAGGGATCTTAGAAATCAGGATCAGTGCGTTTCTCCTGACCTTGAAGAGGGTGATCTTGTGCACCAGGAACCATTCTGTCAGAGGCCGAAACAAGATTCAGGATTGTTGGGATTCGACTTTGTATGAAGTTGTTCGGCCACCTCCTCCACGAGGAGTGGTGTATTCCATAGCCCCTGTAGGTCAGGAGGGGCCCCTCCGACAGGTGCATAGGGAAGAGCTAAGGGGAGTCCCTGAAAATAGGGAGGCTGAGGTACATAACAATCCAGGAGAGCCTGCTTGTGAAAGCATGACGGAAGACGCAGCAAATGCGGCTGAACCGGAGATCCTGTCCGAATCAGGGAATTACAATGAGGGTACCTCCGAAAACGATGTAATGTCTGCAGTTTCACTTCCCCCAGACCAACATCCCCCAAGTGAATCTGGTCCGTCCATGGTCTTTGAGCCACGCAGGTCAGAGAGGAAAACTGCAGGGTTGCACTCAAACCCACATAGGCTGCCTCTGCCAGCGAATATTAAATTGTAAACATTGAAATGTCATCGACGGGTCGCCGATGCACTTTCATGGGAGGATTGTGATGGGTGACACCTGTAGGGTGTGGCTCTTCCATTCAGGCCCCTTAAATAGGAGTGGGCGGGGCTGCTCAGCAGTGCCAGATTCTTGTGGGTGGCCAGGTTGACTGCTGGGCCCACGCTGTTTGTGCGGCAGCTGTCAGGCATTGGGGTAAATTTGTTTTTTGTTAATGTTTGTTTTTTATTGTCTTTTAAATATTTTTAATGTATGTATTTTATGACAGGGCTGCAGTATCGGAAGGTAGACCGACAGGGTAAATGACTGTGTGTGGGTCCTCGATACCACAGGTATGCGGTATTTTATTGCTTTTGATGTTTTAAAGAACTGGGTATTTTAACAAGTGATTGTTTTTATTCCCCAGTCATCATACCGCTACCTGCTGTCCTTCTTCTATTGTGTTTTTTGTTTCTTTTACTCCAATTAGTCTGCAAGACGCCGACTAACTGTTTTTACATTTTTTTTATTTCTTTATTTGTGGTCACTTCCGGGTCTGTAATTTCTGTTTGCCAGCCGATTAGCTTTTAGCATGTGCATGTGTGTGGTGTTTATTATTTTGTAAGTTTTTTTACCGTTTTTATCTTTTTAAACTGTTTTTAGTGCTCGCAGCAAGTTGCTGCCTTACATTTGTTTTATCTCGGCCCAGGACAACAGTGAAACCTTTTAAAGACCAGGAATGCTGTAATAAATAAATGTTGTCAATTTATTCGAACACGCCTGTCTTACATGTTTTTATGGTGGCACTTGCAACAGTTACTTCGTGTAAATCGCGGCGCGTTACTTCAAAGTTTGATGATCTTGCTGGAGCTGGGCGCTTCGCACCCGAAAGTTGCTTGCGTAATGCGGAGGGAGATCTCGAATGCGAGATCGTGATTGGTTAAAGTGTCAAGTGGGCGGATACTAGCTCGCGCGCATGAGCCAGTAACCACTGGACGCGGAAGCGCTCGAAGCGGAGAGCGGAGTCCGCGCCGCTTCTGCTCCGCTCTTTAGTTCACACCAGACGTGCATTTTTCCGCGGCGGTCCACAGGCGCTTCTGCTAGAGATTTTTTTGTTTTTTCCATCATGGTTGATAATTTCATAGCCTAAAGACATTAACCCATGTTTCTGCGACGAAAAACTGCTCCCTGCCTTCTCCGCAGTTGCTTTACACCCAAAACCCCGCCCACCCGCTCTGTCGGCCCACTGTATTGATCTGTGTGCGCTCGCGTGCGTCTCTGTTTTGTGTGTGTCTGTGCGCACACGCTCGCAGGTGTGTGTGTGTGTAGGTAAATTAATAAACTACAATTATTAACCCATATTTCTGCTAAGAGAAGCAGCTCTCTGCATCTCTTTTTCTCTCCCAAAAACCAGCAACCCCGCTCCAGAGTCTGCTCACTACGTTGATCTGTGCGCTCGTGTCTGTCTGTGTTGTGTGTGTTTTATAAATATGACCCCCTGTTTCTGCTAAGATGAGCTGCTCTCTGCCCCTGTTGTAGTTTTTTTAAAAAAAAACTCCTCACCCCGCACCGGAGTCTATCCACGTTGATCTGTGTGTGCATGTCTGTCCAAAAACTTGTTTTTTCACCAAAGAGGAACAGGCTCTCAGACCAAAGATTTGAGAAGTTGCTACTTTTGCGCTACAATCAGTGGTTCAAAAATTAAAGCATTGAAACCATTCAACTGGCTGCTTATGCTGGTGGCATTGTTAAAGTTCAGGTTAAGGTGCAATAAAAGAATGTTTAAATGATCAGACATAAAGTATTGTTACTGTGCTCCTAAATATTCTTGTTAGGATACTTGTGTTATGTTGATACTTGGAACCTTTACTTTTATTTTTATACAAAGTTTGGTTTTATCTAAGTTTATTATTGTTGATATTTATATTTTGCGTGTATTGTTGTTAAAATTTTATAAAGACAATGTTAAAGCTGTGGTGTGATATAAATAAAGACAGCAGAGATTTTGTTACTTGACAGTTATTTATAATTATTTATTGTTTTGCACTTTCAGTTTTTTAAGCCATTTTGTTTAATTATAGTTGTAGGTAAGATACTTGAAGTATGTTAATAGTTGAAACGTTTACCTTTTTTGTGTGAAGTTACATTTTTTATATACCTCTTGTTGCAGTGTTTTGTGGGATAATTCTGACAAATAAATATTGAAAATTCTTTCCCTAAACCCTCTCTCATGTGTATCCTAAACTTAGACAGTATGACTCCATTGGAGAACTATACCAGTATACTATTGTCGGTTATCATCTATTATTGAATGTAAATTATTTTTTTTATTTGTAACGCAGGAAAAAATACAAAATATTACCATATTTAAAGAGAAATTTAAAACGAGTTACTTTGCCAAGTAACTAATTACTTTGAAGATGCAGTAATTGAGTTACTAACTCAATTACTTTTTGGGAGAAGTAACTAGTAACTATAACTAATTACTTTTTTGAAGTGAGATGCCCAACACTGATGGCCGGAGACTTGAAAGTTTTCCCATGCTTGAAATGGTGGGATGGAGTTTTGAAGGTGAAATGAGGGAAAAAGAAGCACATGGATGACAAAGATACTCCCAGCTGGGGTTCTTTTCTATTCATGACCCTCTAATTTGTTGCTCTTTAACATGAAGGTAATGACGATGACCCCTCCTTGTAACTGAAACAGTCAGACTGACAAGGATCAGTTTCTCTGACCCTAAAACACACTCCGTTTTCTCCCTTGTCGTCATTCCTCTCGCTTCTTACAAACATTATTTCAGGTCTCCTAATGCCAGCATTTTCCTATTTTAGCTCTCTAGACGCACCTCATCAACGGAGTCTCCCTCCCCGCAGCCTCCCGGGTATTTCTGCCTACTTCCAGCCTGCTTGGTAGGAGTCCTGCGCCTCCTGCTCAAGGCCTGCCTGTCTGCATGACTCCTCAGCAGCTGTCACGAAAACCAAACAGACACTCTTAATTGGTCTTCCAGACTCAAGGAAACTGGACTAAAATATTTGCATAATTTCACAGAGAAAAGAGGAAATTGTTAAAACATGTGAGCCAAAACCCTGGAATACTTCAATCCCCCCCTTCCTGCTCACCTCCCTGAACCGAGCAGCTCTTGGGTGCCACCCTGTGCTGATGGTGCCAGGAGGGAATGGGGGGTTGGCCAAGGTGAGAGAAGGGCAGGAATGAGAGGAGAGGAGTGAAAAGGTCATTCGAGCTGATCCTATCAGAGAGTCTCACTTCTCACGGCTCAGAGTGGAGCACTGCCTTCTGGATCAAATGAACTCGGCACTAGATGCTTCCTGTTTGGTCAAAATATATTTAGTTTTTGCAACATTTTACACAATTGTATTCATCTGATGAACAAATATAATTAGCTTAAACTTAATATTCCAGTAATTGTGTTTGATATATTATCAACAATATAAACAAGATTACTAGATCAGAGTTGAGAACTGAATTTTAGGATGACTGCGGAAACAATTCAAGTCTTTTTAAGTCTTTTTAAGCAGTTAGTCAACCATAAAAATGTCAGAATGATCTTTATAGGCAAACAAAAACATTTGTTCATTACAATTTACATTGTAATGAGATTCAAGCTGCTCAGAGAAAAACAAACAGAAACATAATTGTACAATAATTGTGCAAATTGAGAGGTAGACAGAGAAAAATTAGATAGAACATAGTGTGCAAAATGTAGGTGTGCAGGGATGCAATGGTGCAAACTACAATTTATAAATAGACAGTGGTAAATGTCATATATAAGAACAAAAAGTGAAAGTCTGAGAGAAACCAGGTCTCAGAATCTGTGATTGTTTTTAAGCAACTAACACTGGTTTTAAACAGCTCTGTATTAAAAAAAACCCTACATTATTATCATAAAAAATCAGATTTTTGCTGTTAATCTAATGGTAGAGCTACAGATTTCTGGAAATAATTTGCAAAGCTTTTAATTATAGGCTGAATAAAAGCATTAAAATCTCCAAACACTTTGATTTTTCCACATTTATATAAAAAAAGAATGTAGTTTTGCATCTCGCTGCACATTAAAAATACAGAGTAGAAAAAATTAACATCAGAAAAAGAAAAATAATGGACTTAATCTTCAATATTAAATGTTCTTTCAAATTCAAACTTGTTAAAATTAGAATCCTGCATTTACCTAAACCAATGTTTCTTAATTATTTACTCTTACGCCCCCCCATAAAGAACTTAATCTTTCACGCCCCCTCTTCAACTGCTGCAAATATCATTGATATCTTTAGTTGATTTGCTCAAGTTAAACGTATATCTCTTGAAATTATTGTACCTTTATTATAATTAAAGAATAAATAATAAATAAACTTCTAAATAATCTGTTTTATTAATTTTTCTTCCCTTTGGTTTTTTTTAGAATACTTCCAAAACTTTCAGACAAAGTAAAAACAACAATTTTTCCTTGTTTCCCACCATAGTAGTGATGAGAATTTTGGCTTTTCTCAGAGATTCAGTTCTTTTGCATCGGCTTACTGAAAACAGCGGCTCTTTCTGCTACCAAATGGATTTTTAGGTTGTTTTTTGGTTTATTTAATTTGCTATCAACTACTATGTAAGATTATGCTCAATATCCATGAGGGATCCGCTTCGGTCCGGTCCGGTATTTTGAGCGTTTCTATTGTAAAATGGATCCATTAAACAGTACCAAACCGTCCATCTTGAGGGCCCCCATCTGTTGTAGGCCTATAGAAAAATGAAATGGGACGGTTAGGATGGAGCCACCCATTGATTGGCAGAAAGTTACATTAGAAAGCACCAAGATAGCACTAAGCTAGCGATTCTTTTTTCATTTTTACAGCGGTATTCTTCTTTCAAACAAAATTAAATTCCTGTTATACACCATGTACAAAAGCTAAAGCAACAAAAAGACGAGCTGCCGGATGACCTCCATTGTTGCTACTTTTCTAGTCGTCGCATTATAATCAAGAAATGACATCACAGCGATCAGTGGACGCCAGGATTAACTGGACTGTACCATTTCTTACCAGACTGGACCATACAGGACTGCTCAGTGGAAACAAGGCTATACAGGCTATACAGAAATCAGCTAGAATCAACCCTTTGCTGCATGTTCTATTATCAATCAACCAAAAATCAACACCTGTTTGCTGCAGCTCCTCACACCACACTCAAAGTCCTTTTTCTTTTTTATAGGGATTTTTCACCTTAACGCCATCTGTTTACCTGAACACCCTCTTCCAGAGCTCTCTAGTGACTCACAAACCAAATGATGTTCAGCTCTGTGGTCCAACTCTGCACCTCAGACCCAACACAAATGATAAAACGCTCTTTGAATAAAAATAAGTTGTTTTAGTTTTTTTGCACTTCTCAGTTTGCTTGACTAGATAAGAATTAAATGCTCACAAAATCCATGAAGCACTAATCATAAAGTGAAATATTAGTAATTTCTAGACCCTGTCCACCTCCGTCCTGGTTCCCACATGTAAAATATCAGTGGTGGGCGTTCAACAGCTACAGCTGAGACGGAGCAGGGTGTTGAGAAGACATGTGGAAAAAACATTGAGCTTTAATGCCCTCGCTGGAGATAACATGAGCGCCATGCAGACAGATCACAGGGGACCTCCATTTATTGGAGATGCCAGTTGGAGTGAGACACTGCGGCAAGCTTTGTCACCTTGTAAACAAAAGAGGACAGTCAGGCGAATGGAAGACGAGAGCCGAGGAGGAGTCAAGTGTGTCTTTTTGTTGCCCACCAGAGGCATGGCGAGCAGAGAGGGGCGCACAGTCTGAAGTCGTGGGGTGCTTCATAAAAACGCTGAGGAGGCTGGAGTGAGACGTGTGAAGTAACTCAAACAAGCATCAGGTGTCTGTAGGATTTTGAGGAGAATGTCATGCCGCAAAAAGTCACTTTTCACGGTCCTCAACCAAAAGAGGTTGTGAAACTCAATCCTGTTAGATATTACAGTAATCAGTTATCCTTTTTCATGATGTAAAGGCAGTTGATTTATCGGAATATCAATACTTGGACACGACTAATTGAACATTCACCAGGGCTACAAGTAATTATAAAAACAACTCTATATTCCTGAGGTGTGATTAAAGCTAATCAAGTAGAGATAAAGTGAGTAAACAGATCATTAGGCAGGAGCTCCTTATGATTACAACATAATTATTAAACGATTAGAGTGATTATACACCCACCACAGTTTGGTCTTTATTATGCAAATTAATCAGAGCCAGAGGCAAAAGCAGTAGTTGCAATAATGATGCACCGTGTGAACAAAAACATGATTTGATGAATTCATCGTCTTTGTTTTGCATCAAAGTAGGAGGAAAATGATGGACAATGCATTATGGGGGCCTGTTCGGAGATGGTGTTTGTGTCAGGAAGCATCTGGGCTATGAAGACGGGACAAAAAGTGTCTTTTTTTAAGTGTTTGTGTGTCTCTTCACGAGGACAGAGCAAACACCCTCCTCTGTCATGCGTGGCTTTAAGAAACTACGGTGGATTTTGGGCTCCCGGGTGGCTGGGGCGATGACGGGGGGGGGCCTCCGCGGCTGTCCTTGAAGCTGCCTATTTGCTTCTTTCCACACTGCCGACTAGCCAAACAGCATGATCCTCCACTTCTCCCATGGGTCAGGTCCCTCTCAACCCCCGGCCAGCTTTGATCTGACGGGCAGAAGAAGACGTCTGAGAGGGCTTTGGGAACTCTACTCCCTGCGCATGTGTGTGATGGGATCGCAGATTGAAAGCCAGGGGGATGGTTGGGGTCGTTTGAGGTCAAAGGCCGGTGTCCATCTCGCTTTCGCCGGCTGCAGAGCTCCCATCACACCATGCACGGGCAGCTTATGCAAAATAAATAAAACAACTCCGGCATAAACATTTATATAAAAAAGTAAAGGAAAATGTCATTGTGATGGTGAAAACCTATGGTTGAAATGTCATTTGCTTGATTTTCCAAACTGCGGTGTGCATCATGACCAGAAGATTCAACTATTTGCTATCTGCTTATCCCTTTAAGACAGACAGAGAGAGATACAGAGACCAAAAAACACAAACAAAAAACTATAAAATGTTTTGTTTTTAGTGTAAAAACTGTCTACAGAAAAAATTACCTGTGTTTTTACATGCAAAAAAGGCAAAAACATAGAGGAAGATAATAAAGGAAGGAAATCTATATTTTATTTATTTATACTTTCTAAACACTTCATAAAATAAAACAACTTAATTTGATGCTTAGGCATAAAATGATTGTTTCTAAAATTTAAATAAAATGGCTATGATCCACATAAGTTGTATTAAAAAAAAATAATAACTAATTTAGTCAATTTTCCGTAGGAGCATCAATTACTAAAAGAAATACATTTCTACATGATCAAAGTATGTCAACCAATTGTAAAATAAACTCTAAAGCATAGCTTTAGGTGCAGGCACATATAACATGTATTACATGTTTATGCAGAGGCTAATTGTTTTATTTCTTTGCAGAGAAAAATACAAGAAAATAAAAACCTCTTCTCCGAGGATAAATGCTGTCTCTTTTTATTTATTTCAAGTAGGAATTTTTTCTTAATCTAAAAATGATGAACGCCATTGGGCAGAATTGAGATTCTTAGAAAAATTTCACTTTTTATTGGATTTTGAGGCAGTCTTAAAGCCAGCATTCAGACTAAGAGTACAAAAAGACAGAGGATTAAGTCTAAATTGCTAAGAAAAAAATCAATTTGAGACACAACAAAATAGATTGAAATCCAAATTTTGCCAGAATGAAGTTTAAAGTAAAAGTTGTTTCAGAAAAAGCACATTTTCTAAAAATAATTTACATTAAAAAAAAAATCCAGAATACTCAAAGTTTTTGGCAATGGAGAAAATAAATTGCGATACCATTTGTAATCTCAATCATTTCCAGATGTTAATATTATGACAAATAATTTGTGACTTTTCTCCACTTAATAATTACGTATGAATGACGCAAACTCCCAACAATAAAGTTTGTGCATCTTCTATCCTTTTATCTCGGGTTGATGCCCTGACATCCACCTGTGCGAGTGGCAGCTTATCTGTGTGACGGGTGGGTCTGTGCGTGGGTCTCCACATGTGCCCCCTCATCTCCACTCTTTTTTTCCCCACGGGCAGCCTCTCTGACCACCACACAGCCATCAGTCCTCCACTCACTTCTGGCCAGGACAGCCCCCTTTTGAAGGCTGAGTAATTAACGTGCCATCTGATACACCATCCGGCCACAGACGCTCTCTCGGGGAAGGGGTGTGTATGCAGACTAGCGCATTCACATAGACACATCTCACACACACACACACAGGCCTGCACGCTCACTTCCAGGCTTACAGGCACAGGTAATCCATCACACAGCGTTAACTGGCCAAGTGTCGCTGTCAGCTGCGTCTTATGTACGACGGTGACCTCAAGGTTAGCCCAAAGCGACCATCATGTGCTGTAATGATAATCCCCACTCCAGCAATTTGGATGCAGATGCATCATAAAACTAATCCTTAAATGTGATGTCTGAGAGACTGTCTCTCACACTTACAAAAGCTTGATCAAAGGTTACAAAAATAAATCAGAAAACGAACATTTTTGTCAGAAAATGTGGTATAGAATAGAATTAGTTGTCACAAAAGTTTCACTTCTTTTCATTTAAATATATTTTGGATGGGTTGATTTTGCTTCTAAAAAATAAAAAAATCTGACCAGAATTTTTTAGCTTGAGAAGGAAGAAAAATAATCTCTTCTGTCACACATTTTCCTTTTTTCCCAAGTTGCACCTGTGCAAATCAAGCCGTCTTAAAAGGCAATAAACAAGAAAAAGTCTCCTATTTTCCCCTTCGACTGATTTTTTTTTTTTTTTTTTTTTTTTTTTTTTTTTTTAGGACCTCACGTTCTACATGATACGCATGAAATCCCTTTGATTTCGGCTGTGGTCGTGAAAAGTTCAAGCCTTTTAGAAAAAAGGTTGGATTTGGGATTTAGTTGCTGGGTTGTGGCAGCCGAAGACCTTTGACAGAATATTTTCTCTGCGAGGTCAAAGGTGATGCAAGGATGTCAAAATAAGACAGATGATGGGAAAAGAGAACCTTCCTGACATTTTTTAGGACTTGTAAAATCAGTCAGAGGAGGTGCGTGTCTTTATTAAATCCTTCAGGACGATGTAAAAACTTTAAATATATGACATTTTCAGCATATTTCCATTCTTTTACTGTTTTATTGTCTTTTATTGTGGGGAAAACACTGGAGGAATCTTGGAAAAAAAAGGAGGCGACACAAAAGAACTTGCGGAAGAACACGGAAAAAAAGGATCTAATCTGTCGTTGCAGGTGTGTCACACTTTTGTTACCCTAGCAGGACTTCACAACAGAGTTGATGACAAAGGGAACGGCCCCATGTAGCCCATTGTGGCCTGGAGAACAATATGGAAGCTGTGAATAGCTAATCCCCTTTGGACCGCTGACAGTTTGGGCCTTTAAGCAACGCTGAGACTCATTTCTGTACTGGGCTGGGTCGTTGTCTGCTCACGATGGGAAAACTTACTGAGCCCTTGCCCAGAGCAGGTACAGGGAGCCTTTGTGGAGAAAAATATCATCTCCATTGTCAGGGGGGGGCTCGTCTTTGAAACATCAGAAGACGAACTTGGGGAGAATGAGCCACTGGAGGGCACGTGGAGCGAACCAAATCAGAGTGTGTGACCAGTTTTCAGCCACTTGAAGAGGAGTTTACTTAGAAAACCCAAAGAAAAAACGTATCAGAAAATCATCTCTTGTTAAAAGAATAGATATAGTAATATGTGAGTGTTTTTGGAGCACACGGTACAAATTTAGACCCAAAACGAAACATTTGAATGCAAGAACGCAGGATGAAACGCTGGAGCCAGAGTGGTACCCAAGCAGCTTTGTACCCAACCACATCGTCAGGAAGCATCTCTGGCTTGACATCCCTGTCAAGCCCTCAAGATTTGCATTATATCTGCTTCTTCCTTGTAGTAGAGTGTCTGCCTTGAGACTGGAAAGTCGTGAGTTTAAATACAGGCTGAGTCATACCAAAGCTTTTAAAAACGGGACCCAGTGCCTCCCAGCTTGAAACTCAGTACCAAGGAGTTAGATTGGGGATTTAAACCACCAAATGGTTCCAGAGTGTGACTGTGTCTGCAGCTCACCCCTCCCTCAGGGGATGGGTTAAATCTGGAGAACAAATTTCACACACCTAGGTTTGTGACAACTGATGGGACTTTAACTTTGGTTCAAGACATCTTCCTTTAAAGTTCATTTATTGACCATCTTGTTTGACAGGAAGTTACCTATAGCTGATTCACACACCTCAAAATTTGAGTAATTTATTCAGCTTTGTGCCTGATTTATGGCGACTGATATAAAGTTTGGGTTTAAATTATTACTCTATGTGAAATGCAGCATATAAAACTAATAAAATATCCCACAATTTTCAAACATTACAGATGGAGAGTAATCCTGAAACGATGCAAAAACACTAGTGCTAAACATCAAAACCATAACATGGAAACAATTTAAAGATTCACTATTTATGGCTTTCACAGTGTTGACTTTTTTTCTACTCATTGATCAAGAATAGTTTCATTTAAATTAACTAAAAAGATGGATTTAATTAATTATCTAACTGTTATTTATCAATTTGAAAAAATAAAATACAACAGATTCACCTTTAAAAGAGTAAAAGCAGCTAAAATTATGCTTCAAATTATATTGTGGAAGACTCAAGATGACAGTTTTTAAATTAGATTTTGCAGGGGAAATAAATTGTTAAGGAAGAGAAACTAATCTAGACACAGAGAGCTGCATAGTAAAATATGTGTGAACTCGTGTGGGATTTGAAAATCCCTTTTCTCATAAGTAAAACTGCACGAGTGGAAATTAAACAGCAAACATGCACAAGACTCGGTTGGAAAGAAAGTGCAGAGTGTCCAGGGTGAATTCTAGCAGAACTAAAGATAGTGTTTTTGGGGCAACTACAAAGGCAGCCTTCTTGAACCCTCGGTGTTGGCTTTGGAGCTTCAGTTCCTTCCTGTTCATGGAAATTATTCTCCAAATGAAAAACGTTTCAGTTATGTAAAAGTAGTTGGCTTGAATAGGTTTGTGAGGAGGAAAAATAGTTAACCTTTATGAGGATTACAACTTGATTTGAATAAATAAAATAGAATAAACGATGCTGTGATGAAGATCTATGAGCATGAATTCAGTAATTCAAGCACAGAAACTGAAATAATATTGTGGTTGAACTCTAATTTAAATCTGATGGGCTAGTGTTTTTGTGTGAAATTTGGGAAAAATGAGACGGATAATTCAGTTAATTTTGAGGTTTTCTTTGTGGTGTAAAAGTTGAAGGAAAACATTTTCAGTCCCTTTTTTTTCAATCTGATGATTCAATTGAAGATTGTGGAGAAATACTGCCCCCTGCTGGTTTAGTACTGCACGTGCTCATCTGATAAACTTCTAATTAGATTTTTATTTGTTTAAAATATCTGTAAATTCTTAATATTTTTGTAAAACAATATTTAACTGTTTTACCATAAATTTAATTTGATTTTAATGCTTGTTTTTTCTTTTTTTTTTGCATGTATAACTTTTTTGAAAAACGTTATTTATGTACATTTTTGACATAATCTCATTAAAACAAACTGAATATAGGTTTTAGTAAAAGCTTAAATGACAGTTTTTGATGTTTTTCTACTTCATTAACAAAGAAAGTGTGACAAATCTTTTTTGAGTTAAGTGTGTAAATTATTTTAGTTTAGTAATTTCCATTTTCTTCAAAACTCGAACAATATTCTAAAAAATAATATTTGAGGGTTTTTTGCTCAGGTAAAAGAAAAATAGACATAATATTTTTAAACTTTTGAGTTTTTCGTCAGGAAATTGGCACAAAAATCCGATTTTTTACATCAATATTATAAGGTGTGGTAGGTGTTTTTGTAAAATGTAAAGTCCGAGACTTGATGAGTAAACTTATACACAACTGGTTGGTTTTTATTGTTATAAAATGGTTTATAGTTTTACAAATAGTCATGTATTTGTTTGGAAACCAGGCTTTCATGATTATAGGTACTTGGTCAAACTTTTTTTTTTTAAATTTAGGTTGTATTCGCATTCTGAACACTAGATGTCACCCCTGCAACGTCCCCACATTATGAGTTTATATTGCCACAACCACAGTAACACCATTCCAGCAGGGTCTTGGTGTCCTTCAGCTTCCTGAAATCAAGCTTTTCCATCTTCCAGTATCTTTGCTTTATTGACCTGTCCTGCTTTGATTTGTGAGACTACTTTTTCTAAGCTTTCACTTTGACATTCACAAGTCATCGTCTCTTTGCAGCTCAAAATGCATCATACAGAAACCATGGGCAGCCATGTGAAAAACAGTCAGCTCATTAGCTGCCCACCTCCAGCAGAATGGCTGTTTTCTCCCCGGGGAGGTGTTGGGGATTCTGGGAAACTCACCAACACTGCAACAGCTGCAGCCTCACATTAACCTGTTGACAAGACCCCCTCTCTTCCCTTTGTCTCTTTCCTCCATTAAAACTGTTTTTGTTAGTCTGTCCCCGCAGACCGCCTCAGCCTGGATCCCAATCCATCTGTACTCACGTCGTTTCGGGGTTTAACGGGAGAAAAGGAATTCTGGATCAAGAGATCACTGTTATCTGTTGGAGTGACTGAGCGGGTGTTTTTGTCTGCAATTGGGATTTGGAAATCTAGTTCTCAACTTCAAATGCTACAGAAAAGAAAAAAAAAACTTCAAACATTTATCAACGTTTAAACCAAAAACTTTAAAATAATTAATGGTGCATAGCAATTGAAGTTTCAGCATGCACAACCATTTTTCTAATTTGCAGTTAAAATTAACATTTAGTGAATCTGTGAAACTTAAGCCAGTCAGTATAGAGCGCCCTCTATTGGTGGATATCTGAAATAGAGGCCTGTATGGAGTTCAGTGACAAAATTTAAAGTTTAGACACACAAACAGCAGTATAATATTTTTATTTGCTACCAAAAAAATAAATATATTGACATAAAAAGTAGGTTCTGGTGGTAATATAAGAAGTTAAGGCTGTGAAACAGTAATCATGGGATGTTGTTTCTCATCATTTATAAATCATTTACAATCAAGGCTCCTGCTGGAAATGTTATCAATTTGTGTTGTGAAAGTTTATGAAAGAAAACTAATGGAAGTAACAGCATTTAAAGTAAAACAGTTAAGAAGTGATGCATGCACAAGAATAGCATTCAAACAAAAACAACATATTTGTGCAGCTCTTTAGAGATGATATTGTTGGTGGAGCACCTCTATGCCGTTGCCCCGCAGAGTCTCACAGGAGATGAAATGTCTTCTTCTGGTCATCCAGTCATCAGAAAAGGCCATGTCTGAAAAAATAAAGCATCCACTCCATTGTAAAGAAAATCCAGTCATAAAACTTTTGGTGTTTTAAAAAAACACAATAATATTACTGTTTATGACAGAAAAGAAAACACATTATTCCTTAAATGTTAATTACTTAAGTCAGCTGTGAGCATGTAACAAGTTTATTATAGAGTTTTAAAGTTGTTTCATGCCTTCTAGGTCAGTTCATACCAGATTTACTGGATGCGAAAAGCTGCTCTCAAAGCGCTCATCCTGCAGGAGCTGTCTAAGGTGGCAAATGTAACTGGAGGCGAGCCGCAGAGTGTCCAGTTTGGACAGCTTGGTGTCTGCCGGGACCCAGGGCAGGCTGGTTTTCAGTCTGGAGAAGGCCTTGCTCAGCACCCTCATCCTGGCCCTCTCCCGCGCGTTGGCCGCGTTTCTCTGCATCTGCCGCGTCTCCTTGTGGTGCGCCCTGGAGAGCGCGCGGCGCTCCGGCTTGATCCTCCTCCCCACACGGCCACTGCCCCGCGCCTCTTCGGAATGCCGGCTGAGGGTGAGGCGGTTAATTGGGGTCTTGCAAGGGGCGGCTGTCCTCCTGTGACGCACCTCGTCCTCGTCCGCATCACTCGCGATGGAGCCAGTGGACATGGCCGCTCCAGCGCGCAGAACTGAAATCTTTAAAGCTGAGAAGATCTTAATCACAGCTAAACAAGTCAGCAGCACCAGATCTGACTTGTGAACCCATGTGGCCAAAATCCCAATAATATGAGCTCCTTCTTGCTTGCAACTCCACTTATTTAAGTGTTGTTGATCTGGCACATGTACAGTTCTGGCTCTATATTTGCCCTCCCCCTTTCTCCAAGCCTCCATGACCTCAGTAAGACCAAAACTCAGCCTTCAGTTGTCCATCTCCATGCTATATAATTGGCCTAAGCCCTGTCAATTACTGGCCTATATGGAACACAGAGGAATAAACTTTGTTGCATCACAGACACGCGTGATCTTCAAGGTGAAAGCACCACACTTCAAAAGCATAACTGGGCAGTAAAGATAGATGAAGCCTTTTGGTCTTGCAGAAGGTTTTGTGATAGAAATGTCTAGAGGACCTTATCAAAAGTGTCTAATCCGCTGCTGGTTTCACAGAGGGATTGGGTTTCTGCAGATGGAGCCGCCGTTCACACGCAGCCTGCATGCAACAGCCCCAGCTGTTTCCAGTTCCCATGACATCTGGAGTGTTGGCATGACCAGGGCGTGGCAGATGTGAGGAGGCCCCATCTTCACTCCCATGGTGTAGCAAAAATGATTTTGTTCTTTTCATTCTGAGAAAGAACAAGGTTGTTAGAAGAGCCCGATGGGGGATTTTAACAGTTTTATTTAAAAGTTTGATAAAGTGTCGGCGACATGAATCAAGCTGCTTCTCTGGTTGAACAGAGAGATCAGAAAACCATTTTTGAGAGCTCTTGACCTCGTATGCCAAGAAGACCTCCCATTAAAAACACAGAGAGGGACATGTTTGAACACTTTGTCCATAAAGCACTTGTGGATTGGATGGATAAACTCATCTGTATCATGGACTCCGCCTCTGGTGCAGAGCTGATCAGATGTTCTACAATTAAAAAGTGAACAGTTCCTCTTGAACCAGAGGTTTGACCGCCCAGTTCCTCAGAGAAGGTTTATCCTGGAAGAGTTAAAACTCGATCAAACTATAGTGGGACTACATCCTCCGGTTTTTCCTATTGAGAAGAGTGACCACCATCCTGATAAGAATGGCGTGTTACACCTAAAAAAGCTCCTCTGGTTGCCAGAATTTCACCGTAAAAAATAAGGTATTACTTCAAACAATATTACAGTAAACAGTTCTTTTTGGATAATATTCCTAATTTTCCTCATTTTTACTGTAAATAACATTGTATTTCCCCTAAAATTACAGTGTAACACCGTAAAATTAGCATAAACTTATTTTTTATGGTGGAAAACTGGCAACTGAGGTCACAAGAACTTTACTGTAAAATGTTTTGTTACTTTTTATTATATTATGGTTAAAATTAATTCCCATCATCATATTATATATTTTTGTTAAAAATTGTATAACAATTTTACTGTAGGAGTATCAAATTCATCCTATAAAAGTTACAGTGTCAGTTTACAGAATGAAAAGACGTATATTTGTTTTTACAGTAAAATCTGGCAATTGAGGTTGCCAGTTTTTTACTATGAAAATCAACATTTTAATGGAATTATAGTAAAAAATCTTTTCTTTTCATCTTAACAGTTTTTAATTGGAAAATAAATCAGAATTTTACAGTACAGAAGCATTGACCATTGGAATAAGCAATATCCCACTATAATTTCAACAATTAAAGGCAAAATATGGTGAAAAACTTTTTACTTGTTTGTTTCAAATTTTTTCAAATCATATGTAATCCATCATGGCATTTTGCAAATCAAAGGAAATAAATAGGTATATTTGAAGAGTTAGATGTCGTGTTTTTAGCAAGAAATTCTTTAATAATAGGACGACTATTTGTATTAGTTTTTTAAATGTATATATAGTATATATATATATATATATATATATATATATATATATATATATATATATATATATATATATATATATATATATATAATATAATATAATATAATAATTACAAGTAAAAACCTTACGTTTTTCATGCAGTCTCTGTTAAAATATTAGTAAGGACGTTTAAATGTCTCTGGCAGTACAAAATACGGTGGACAGTTTTGTGAACTAGATAATTATGTATTTTTTTGCAGAACAAATATGTAAAAATCCCTGGTTCTGAACTTTGACGACTTCAAGTTAGTTACCAGTTAATTAAATTGTCATTATCTTTTTTTGTGATTTTGGTTGTTAACAGTCATAATTGTACAGTATATCCAAGGAAACCCCCAGCATCCAGATTTAAGGTGGACCAAGTTTACAGAGATCTGTGACTTCTCTTGGATTTAAGCACCACTTTAACCATCTTTTAATTTATTTTAAAAGCGTTCCCAGTGTTTTTTTTTAATAATGATTTCGACGTGTTTAGGCAAAATAAAAAAATCTGTGTCATTTTCTAGAACCTAGTTTTTGCAGAACAGCAGTAGTTCCTTATGAGCCTTTAGATCCTCTAAGTTGTGGGCGGGACTATGGGGTAAGTCTTCCCCATTTCCCGTTATCCATCTGTTGACATGATTTCCCTCAAGATCACAGGCTCTCACAACAGAACCTAACATTTCCAGTGCAACAGAAATGGCGAGCAAAAGAACTGTATTATTGTTTCTTCAAAACTCTTTGTTACATTTTATTGACAAGGGTCCTATTGGGGGAACTTGGGGGGTGGGGGTCAGAACTGGGGGAGAGAGGGATGTTCATTTTGTGTCTTTGTCTAAATTTGTTTTTAAAGAAAAAATTACTTTTTAGGAAAAAGTAACAAATATCTGTCTGAGCTGGAATTTATTGAAGACAGGACACAACTGGAGGATTTATGGCATTCTACATCTAAATTGAGAGGGTTTTTTTTTTTTTTTTTTGCTGATAATCACTGGAAAAGGGGATATTTTTTAAGGTTTTGTTTCCACTGGGGGCGGAGCTGTCAGAGCAGACTTCCTGGAGGGAACTGTTGGCATCGATCTTACGTCAGCACGTTTCCAACCTCTTATTTTCGTGGGTATGGGTGGGGCTGCTGCAGACAGCGCAGGTTTTTAAAGGATTACTTTAAAGAGTCACTTTCTTAAAGAATGACAAAGTACATAAATAAAACAATAAAACTATGTTTCAAAGCAAAAAAAGAGAGAGAAAGATATACTAAACATAAATATAACGCTAAAATACACCCTAATATTAATGTGCTGCCGTGCTTCCCAAGTTCTAAATCCAACTAAAGTCCAATAAAGACACGACAGCTCCCAAAATGCATCTTAACCAATAAGAGGCCAGAACGGCCGCATGACCAAGGTATGACAGGCGCATGCATGCATGAAATAAAATAAACAATCTAATTTCAGCCAAATGCCTCCAACAAACAGTAAAATGGATTTAAAACTTCAAAAAGTAGAATTTTTATGACCTCTAAGTCAAAGGTCATGCTTCAAGATTAGAAAATGGTGGCTAACCCTCTCCAATTTGGTGGAAAACACTTTCCTGCAGAGGAGGAGTCTGGAGGTCTTGTTCAAAATGATTGAACTTATAATGATGATGTTTCTGTTTCAGCTTTTCTTAGGGAAAAATGAGCAAAAGGCAAAGCTCACAATGTATTTGTCAATCTATGTCCCTACTCTCACCTATGAGAGGATGAGATCCAAAATCAACTAAAAATGAGTTCCCTCCTTCGAAAGAATAAAAGTTCACTTAGGGTCAGGAGCGCTACCATCTCCTCCTCTTTTTTTTGTTTTTTCTCTTTTGGGGGTATTCCGAGCGAGACATGGTCCCTCCAGAATTCTCCCCAAGGACTCAGGTGTTGGCCTCAGGTGTGACTGGAGGATATTTCTATAGAAAAGAAGGTCTTGATATCTGCCACTGAAACTTGACTCTGGATAAATAGAAGACTGTCGATGCATGCTTCAAAATGTAAATACATTCAAATGTTATGCCATTGTTGGCATATTAAAAGGTACTGTGATCATTATAAGAGGAAAGTTTTATTTTCCTTATTGAAAGAGCCTACGAAAACTCCAGCCTGTAATTGTCGCTCCAAATTTTATGATAGGAATGGAATAATATGCCTATTTTGATGATGATTTAATGATTTTGCAGAATACACACCTTTATTTGTCCATCTTTTAGCCTTCACCCCTTTTGTTTGCCTGTTCATAACACGCTCCAGTACATTTTTATAGTTCTATAGAACAAGTCAGGAAGTTCCTAAAGTGCTTCAACCAAGTTCACACTCCACACTTACTTAATTTTGGATGAAGTTTTTCAGAAGGGACCGGAGCTCTGGAACTTTTTGCATTTTTCTCGAATGTGTCAGCAATCCGTCCGATTTTTAGGCAACCTGCCACCCCACACTGAACGCACCAACTGACAGCTTTGAGGGTGAAAGCTGAGGGATTCTGTTCCTAGATTTATGACTTTTTTGATAAACTGCCTTCCTTTTTTTTAGTGCAGCAAAATCCTCCACACATTTCAACCTGCGCCTTCTTTCACTGTCAGCAGGAAAGCGGCAGAGATACAGCCCTCGTTCATCATTCTGTACACGTCGCTCTTTGAGTCAAGAACAAAAATATTATCTAAAACAGCACGGTTATTGATAGTTTTATGGCTGTTGCGTTTGCCCCAGAGATAATTAAATTCCAGGCCAACAGCAATAAATAACACTTTAAAGTTGACATGAAGAGCGAGCCAGTGTTTGTCTATCAACAAAGACTTTCAGGGGTCCTGAACTCTATTAGAGGCCTGCGCTGGAGGAGCAGAGGGACAGGTGCGGCGGACTCATGATGTCACAAGCTGAACTCTCAAACTCTCACGATTCCCATGAATCCGCTCAGGCCCCCTTCAGCACGTTAAGCTCTTCCAGTGCACAAATCTGTCAGGATTTGGGGAGCAAATTATTTGTTTTTTTTTCTGTTTAAATGACAAAAAATCTACTATATGAAGACTATGCAAGTTACCCAGAAAGCACAATTTTTTACACTGTAGAAAATAAGAAAATTCATTGATTTGTTGATTTAAAGTAGGCAGGGCTTTAAAATATGGGGCAGATAGTTTAGTTTTAATGAAATGATGGGGATTAAATAGATTAAAATCCAAATTTATTGTAATTTTCTTTGATTTTATGTTTTCTTTTGCATTTGTGTAGTGCAAAGAGACTACAGCAGTTGTCAATTGGGATTTTTATAATAAATGAGACTGAGTTAAAAAAAGTGATCTGAAATATATGAGGAAAGAACAGTACAGGATGATTTAAAAAATCATTTTCTATCAGCAGGGATAAATTTTATTCGGTGATGTAAATCGAGTTGCTTCAAGAGGTTTAAAGAGGACACATAAAGACGTTACAGCATCACAAAAAAGGAAGGAAGGCAGCACTGCATACATAATAAAAACTCACATTCAGGCACAAATCAATAACCACTTAAACAAAATCTATCTTTTTGCTTTTGTTTACTCATTATTACATACATTAACAAGCCACAATGCTTAACCTTCAATCACAGTTTTAACAGTTTTTTTTTCTTTTTTAAAATTTGTTTTGGCTCATTTCAAACTCCAGATGTTTTTTTTTTTTTTAACCTGAAGGAAATAGATTTTAACCCCCCATTGTTGCATTAGAAAGTTAAAGTATAAAGTCTGATGAAGCACAGCTCGTTGATTATAGGTTTTAACATTAAAATGCATAAAGTGCAACGCTTGGAGACAAGCTTTTCTGGACATGCTGAAGAGATATGATGTGCTTTAAAATAACTGCACTGATTACTCACAATAAAGCGATATTTTCAGGAAAATCAACCAGATGTGTCATGTAAATGGTGATGCTTCTTCATGGAATCTAGTGTATACATTTTCCAGTTTTATTCTAACTCTAGTATAAAGATGATAAAGGATGTCAGTGCAAAAGTTTTCAAAGGAGTCCTCTTCATTTGCGCTTCGCCTCGATGGCTTTTATCAGGGGGACCCACCGGGACGTGCTGCGGCCTCGTGTTTTAGTCTTAGCCAGGTTGGGCCACATGGTGCCCCTGATGTTCACCGGGCCGTCGTACTCGTCCGCCTCCGAGGTGATCTCCATCTTCTGGATTATGAGCTTCAGGAGGCAGTGCTGCTTCTCCAGAATGCTTGACATCTCTTTCATCCTGCAGGAAAATATCATTTGATGCTGTTTATACACCTTCAGTTGGAAATTGTAGGTGAAATACAGTTTTTTTTGGCAGTGTTACGTTGAGTCACCACTAGGTGCTGCTCATAGATAAAAAAAAAAAGATTTCTGCTTGATAGCAGTTCCCATCAAAACTTCACACATAATTTTTTGGTTCCAAAACTTCTTTCCAACATTTCAAATACTTTTAAAAAAGATGAAGGCTTTTATTTAAAGACTTCTATATTTTGCAAGTTCACCTGATCTTCTGCTTCTTCAGTTCATTCTCTATGAGAGTGCAGCTCTGTGACTTGGACTGCAGACGACTCCAGACCTCATTTTTCTCCTCTTCACCAGAGATCAGCTGTGTAAGGAAGTGCTGAAAGACGGGGGAAACAAAAAAAGGCCTAAAAAAGACAGATCCAGATAGGAAAAATTGAAATAGCTTTCATATTTAGTGCTGAGCGTATACCTTGGAACATTTACGATTGGGATAGATGATGATTGAGGGTTTGTCAACCCGTTTCATGAACCAGTACGGGAGCTTATCTTCCAGAGAGGTGTGAAGGTCAATCTGAGATCAGAGTCAAAGGTGACTTAAGTGCAAACTCACTAACTGATGTCAGTAACCCTGATTGGCAAAGATCACACTTACCTGCATTGCTATACGTTTTAAAGAGGCATTTCTTTGAACCTCAGCAATATCTCCAACCGCCAAACCGATCTACATTCCCCCCAAAAGGACATTTTTTTTTTTATTTATGCCAAAAATAATGAACAGAAATCTCTGATTTTGCGTGATTGCAAAAATAAACTATGTAAAGGACATGCTTACCATCAAGTTCACCAGCAGGATTGGCATGAGCATCACAAATTGCACAAAAATGATATATGTCAGGATGCCAAAGGGAAGCTCATTGTTCAGAAAAGGATCCATGATGTTGTTCTGGTAGTTCAGTTCCCCGACCATCATCACAAAGGTTTGGATCACGGAGAGCGGCACCGTGTCAAACTGCCTCTGATGACAGAGACAAAGTACTGTGAATGTTTGTGGTTAAAAAACTGAGGTAAGACTTAGAACATAAGCAAAATCAGGATGTGAGTTGGAAGTATTGATTTCATCTTCCTAGTATCAATATTTCACCTTGATATTGGTACTATCTGTCTATCTGTCCACCCCTATTTAACAAACTTTTCTCTGTTACCTGGTTGAGCATAAGAGCATAAAACGCCAAACTGAAGGCCAACATCAGGAAGAAAAACAGCATCACAATGCGGGCCAGTGTCTTCATGATCTCCCCGAACATCACCACAAAGATGCCGACATTCTCAAACCTGCGGGTGACCATAGAGTCAACAACACAACTCATCCGTGACGTAAAAACAGTGGTAGCAACCAAAACAAACTCTACCTCTGGAGATAAAGAAGAAAACCAATCCAGTAATGCAAGATGGCCATTGCTCCTGCCTGCCAGTGCAGCGAGCCCTCTGCATTGATCATGAGAGGGATGATGAACAGTAGAGAGAAGATGGCTGAAGACCAGTCATTGTGGTTGGAATGATCCCTGAAGTAATTCCAGCGCTTTTGAGAAATAAGAAAAGCAAGAAAATCGAATAAAAACATCTTTTTAAATCATACGTATGATTTGATACTCAATGTCGGTACCTGCTGTGATAACTGGATGACTTCTTTTCCTATAGAGTAGACGTTCATGATCAGGACCATCACCATGCAGAAGGACTTGAACACAGATTGCTGCAAAACAGAACACACATTTAGCAAATCTGAAGGAAGATCGCGTCATAAAGCCATTCAATACTATACCTCAGTAAAAGACACAGGCACCATGTTGATGGAATGGCCACCTGTGTCCGTGGTGTTCATAGAGGGCCTGAGAGTCACGATCAAGTGGGTCAAAGGCAGCAATCCCAACAGGTACAAAAACATGTTGAGTGCATGAGCTTTGCTCCCGTACGCAACCCTGCAGATGCAGAGGAAAGAAGTGAAGCAGAAAGCTCCTCACGCTGCAAAACCAGCCTTTATATTGACTGGTTATAAGTGATTTCTTAATTCAGGACTACACACCACTTCATTGCCAGATATTTTTTGCAGACAGGGTGGTTAAGGAGCTCGATGCGGTTGTACTTCACCATTGCCTGCAGAAAAGGTGAAAAGTTCAGAAAATTTTCTGTTTAAAGAAAAGTTTTCAAAAATTTCAAACATTCAAAACATTTTCCACAAAACTCAACAAAACCAAGCATCTGAGTAGAGTTTGGAGGATTTTTTGACCAAAGATGGGGACATTTGTGTTCTACAGCACAAAAAATGTGGATTTTTTTCATTGCTTACATTGACTGCAGCCAATGGCTGAATCTTCAAGGACTCATCGCTCAACTTTTTGGGTGAAATAGGAGCCTGGAGCCATCGGAAACTATATTCAATCTAAAAAGAATAGAAAAATGTTTATTTATTTTTTTTTACTGTATGGAAGATTTCACAGTAAAGTTTTAATTACACAGTCCATACTTACATGGTAGTTGGGGCTGTTGTGGTCATCATCAGACTCTCTCACACAGCGGTCCAGTAGATGCTGTAGAAGAGGGTTGTAAAGTGACATATTATGTAACAGGAAAGTATCCACAGATTTAGGTTTGGAAGATTTTTTTTATGAAGTCAGTGAAAAACCTTGCAGGTTTCAGGCAGAAACTCAATCATATCAAGTATGGGGCATCTCATATTGGTCCCGGGAGTGAACAGCTGCAATGATTCATCACATCTGGAAGAAGAGAAACTCGAATTAACTTCAAATTGAGAAAAAAAAAATTAAAAGTTACAAGAAATAAAAGTTTAATCTCATTAGAAGCAACTATAAGTCTCACAAACAACAGGTTTTGAAGAATTCATGGAGACAAATATATAACTGAACCTTTGGTTTTGTAAAATATTTACCTTTCACTGTCAACCACGGCATTGACCACATCCTTTCTTCCATTCTGCACCGCCTCATGGAGGAACGACGTATGGTTCTTGTTCAAGATGAGCTCCGCCCCTTTGACCAGCATCAGCCTGACTGCCGCCACGTGTCCCGCTCTGGCTGCAATATGCAGGGCTGTGTTCTAATGTGGCAACAAGGCAAGGAGAACTTTAAAAAGCAACTTTTTTTTACTTTGTCTGCAGACATTTTTGAGAACCATTAGTTCTTTCTGATCTATTTATGAATCCCCTGGGGCCAAACTGAAAGAGCAGCAGTTTTTACCCCATCCTCGTCTGTTTTATCCAGTAATTTGAGATTGGCTGACAGCAGAATGGCCATAGTTTGAGTGTATCCCTCAGAAGCAGCATGATGCAGACACGACCAGCCTTTGTAGTCACTGTAAAAGATGAAATTTAAAACTGTAAAAGATTGAATTTCACACCTTTAGGAGATAAAAGCGTTGATCGCTGTGTTTGCCGCTACCTGTGAAAGAGAGCGCCCTTGCGCAGCAGCAGCTGAACCACTTTAGTGTGGCCCCCTTTGGAAGCTAAATGCAGAGGTGTCAGGCCCCGCTCGTCTCCTTCATTTAGCAAGCGGGAGTCAGTGATGGTCTCCAATAATCTCTGACAGGTGTTGATGCGCCCGTACCTTTAAGAAGGGGAGGAGAAAAAAACAAGGAGTTTTATCTTTTAGTCGTGGTTTTATTCCTTTAATACACTTGAGGCACTTTTAGTAAAAAAGCTGAGGCTAATATGCACAACACTGCTCTATTAACATTTATGAATCCACATATAAAAAGAAGTTTTGACTTATTTTCTCCATTTGTAGTAAAAATATTAGAGCCGGGAATCGATTAAAGACATGTAATTGATTAATCAGAAACCTGGAAAAAAGATGAATCGCTCTTAATCATGATTATTCTTTTTTTTAGTTAAAGGTTTTTGCTCACCACTTATTATCTGCAAATAATTGCAATATGAAATCACAGATAAACTGTACATTTGGAACATTAATTTTCAATTGGGGTGTGCATCTTTTCCTCTTACACGATTTGATACGCATCTCGATGCATTGTCCATGAATCGATGCATTAAGGATTCCGCTAACTTTTTTGCTATACGATACAGTCCAATTGTTTTACCAGAAATGATAAAATCCAGATATTTCTTAATCATATGTCATTTATAGCTATAAATAATAATGCATGGCATTTGGAAGAGAAATGTATTCAGGTATTGACTTGGAAGAATAAATCAATCATTTAATTCTTGCTCGATCAATTTTCAATCTATTTTTTACATCCCCCACCGATATTGTTGTTACTCCCACTGCCTGACTAATTTTTTGAAACGCATATTTTGCACCCTAATTTTTAGTGAGTGCTGCCACTCAATTAAAAATAAAAATTATCAAAATAATCACACTCTTGGGTTGTAATTAATCAGTATTAATCACAATGTTTTACTAGGTAAATTTTACACAACATTATACAGATTTTGAACAAAAACAGACCAGAGAGCAGAAGTTTCCTTGATGTGTTACTGTGACAGAACATGAATTAAATAGTCACATTATATTTTTTTGAAAAAGAGATCTAAACCAAAGAAATAACAAGTACTAAAAAATGATTGAATATTTATTTATTTTGTAAGTGAGCATGGCATAAATGGGATAATGACCAAAAAAGTGCTTTAATGCACACAGAGGAAGGACTGTTTCTTTGTGAGGTGAAATTAATTTTCTTTAATAAATATTAATTCATTAATTCTTTCTGAGTAATCGCGTGTGTTAACGTGTCAGCGTTCACAGCCCTACAAAATATTGACAATGAAGCAGGAATGTGTGACTCTAGAAAGCCGGTTTTTGGGTTTACAGTTTCTAATATTACATTGGAGTTTCAAGGCAAAAACTTATTCTTTATAATCCCAAAGGTGGCTTAAAATGTAATTTTAATGAAAATGGCTTTGGTGTGGGGGGATTGTTCAATCTTCTGGAAGTCGTGACCCAGGTTGCAGGAACCTATGAGAAGAAATAAGTATAAATAACAGACTGCCTTAAAGACCACTTTGTCTCCGGCGCTTTTTAAGAGGGTCAGCTGCTCTCTTTGCCTCCGCATTGGTCCAAGTGTCAAAAAGAAATGAGGTTTGCAATGGAGTTAAAGCATGACATCATAACACCATCTTCCTTTGCCCCCTTGCTCTGACAAAATGGGTGTACATGATGGAAAAATCAATAACAATAATGTTTAATGTTCTCTTCTTGCACTATTTGTAACGTTTCTTTACATGCGCCGGGCTAATTGAATTCTTTCTTGTGACAGCTCCTTAAGGGCAATGTGTGATATCGCTTTAATTAATCTTAAAAACGCTTCAAAGCATGGGAATTTCTCCCAGGATTAAAACAACTGGACAGTCCAGTGACAGTACTCATTCGTCATCGTCCAACTGGTGTTCTTGTACAGGGCTGCACTGGAAATTCTCTTTTTAGGTTGTCAGGTAATGAATCAGATCCTTTACAGGAAGCGTTTTTCTCCTTTCTCCCTCCACTTATTGATCAGTGCAAAAAGAATAGGCTGTAATCTATAACTTTCCGGTTCCTTTAAAAAGAAAAACATCCCTCTTCTTATGAAAAAAAGTGAGTAAAAGTAATTGAAAAGTCTTAATAGCTGCTTCAGGAAGGATTGATGGAAAACTTGGTAAATTAATATGCTCTTTTACGTATAGTTTTAGCTTAATGAAAACAATGGAAGGGGACAAAAGTGTCTTTTTGTTGTTGCCCTGAATTTGTAGAAATAAAATAGGGTGTGACATTTTAACAACATTAATAGTAAATGTAAAAAGACATGTTTCATTATCAGCCGTTAGTGTCAAACTTACACAGCACGCTCATCTTAAAAAAAAAAAATCCAAAGTTGAAGCAACTTTTTGGTCAAATTCAGGTCAAATCATTGTTGTTTTATTCGATGGTGTGGAAATTCTCGCCCCTCAGGGACCAATCAAAACTTACTGGGCGGCAAAGTGCAGAGCAGACTTCTTGTCCTTGGACTTGCATGCAAGGCCAACCTGCCCTGAGAGGCCCAGCATGTTCTTCACCGAGTCATGGATCCCCAGTCTGCAGGCGTAATGGAGTGGGGTGCAGCCCTCATTATCCTCACAGCTCAGCAAGGCCTTCACAGTGTTGCGCTACGGACAAATAATAGTCATTTTTGTGTTTAACACTATAGCCGATGCTCTACCTGTAAAGAGTTACAAATAAAGTTTTGACAAAAAACTAGATCTACCCTCCATAGATGTGACGGTCCTTTCACCGAACATTAAGTGAAGTAAATGAAAGATTAAGACTGAAAGACTTTAAATTAGAAGAATACGTTTTTTCCAGAAATAATCAAGGACCCTTTTACTAAAAAATAGTCTTTAACTAAAAAAAAAAAAAAAAAAATAGATGAATGAAACCTACATTATTTACCAGCTTCCAACAAATTGCCAACAGTTTTTTTCTGTTTTAAAATCCTTCCCAGTGTTTCGCTTGTGAATTGGCCTCTTGTCGAATAATCCTATGCCAGAGCAACTCCTGTTTAACTACAAAAGTCCAAGCTCGCAGTTTTCCACCGACTCTCATAGCGCCGAGAACTAATTTAGCAGCGTATGGAGAATTTAAAGAAGATGATACATTGAGACCAGAACCAGCTGTAGAGAAAAAATGTCTTTAGTCCAAACAAATCACTAAACTCATGAGAAAGAATTTTCTTTCGATGGGTCAAAACCAACAGCAGTTGCATTGAATAAAACGTATCAGTTTAATGATCTTTACATTATCAGCTTTCTGTTTTTATATCATTATTATTCTTATTATGAATCCACCATGTTTTTTATCGCTAACTTGCCATCTAGTTCAAACCCCCCCCATTCATTAAACCCCATTTTTCATTGATGCTTAAAAGACCTAGTTACTGTCCCCCAAGTCCACAACCCAGCGGGGTGATATAATGAAACATTAGAGAGCGAGAAAGACTCTATGTTGTGGTGCATTACAATTTATTCTTAGAGACATACACTAGATCATGAGCTTTGATTTTTAGCAGTTAAATTGGAATTTAACAAATATTTAGCAAATTGGCCTTGGTGTAACATTTTAAAAACTCAATAAAGCCATGACCAAATTGGATTGTTTTTTCATCGGAAAATGCGTAATAAATATAAATTATTCGTTCTGTAAAATATGTTGAGACAAATCAAATGATGATCTATAATTCTTTGTGTGCTTCTCAGAAATACCTGCTTAGTAGCAGCTCTTCTGGGATGTTTTTCAGCCCTTTTGGCTGCAGAATGGCCAGGTGAAGGAAGTTACAACCACATTTGTCTTTCAAATTGACATTTGCCCCTAAAGATAAATAAAAAGCAAACAGCTTGTTAAAAATCAGAATTCTCAAACACTGAGTGAGTTGTACTAAACAACATAGTGGATCACCTTTTGACAAAAGCAGAGTTACACATTTCCAGGCTCCACAGCTGGTTGCCAGAAGCAGGGGAGTGTTGCCTTTACAGTCACTGCTGTTGAGATCTGCACCCTGATAAGAGAATATATCATTACATACATCATTTGTTTTTTTCTTTTCAGGTGTATTGATTTATCTAATGCAATGTATTTCCCAGTTGATTAAAAAAATAATAATTTGAAAGTTGCAGGGAAATCTTTTAAAGCTTGTGGATTACCCAATGCTGAGCTTTATCAAACTCTACATTAGAAACAGATAGTAAAACTTCATCCAACAATTATCCATATCATTAGCAGTATGGTCAAAAAAGTCTTAACATTTTTGTCTTGGAAAAACTATTCAAGCATTGCTAAATCCTCTTAATGAAACATGTATATTATCAGACATTTTTCTAACCACTTTCAATTAAAAGTTTACGGAAATGTTTATTAGTGTGTGTTAAACTCTTCCATTCATGCGTCACCTCACACATTTTTAAGACCGTTTTTGGGCTTTTTTGTACATAAAAGACAGCCATTGAACATGAAGTAAAAAAAATGTACATTAAAAACAGAAAAAAAACAAACTAAGAAAAAAAAATCTATACATATATATATATTTAAAATTAAAATCAGAATTTTGAATAAGAAAAACAAATCTTTAAAATGAATCATGTTTTCTTAAATATTTAGAGATTGAAGACAAAACATTTTAAGAAAAAAGTTATAAAGAAAAGAAGTGCAAGTGTTTTGACAGTGGAAGCCCAAATTGCAAATTTACGTCCATTTACAGACACTTTTCATTGGTTGTTGAAAGTTAAATTAAGTTGGACTTTGACCAATGAGGTATTCAGATTTGTTAGTGATGTGTGGATGGAGTCCTTTTTAATTCAAGGAAGTGCTAACCAATTGGAAATTGATCATGGAAGGAAAAATGTAATGGTTTGTCCCCAAACAGAAAGTATAACATAGTTTTTCATATATCAGAATAGAGCAGTGAAAGAAAAAGCTAAATCTGAGATTTGAACTGCTTTAACTTTTCCCACCAACTCTTTTCCAGCTGTAAGTGGCAGACATGCACCAGCAAACAGCAGCAAAAGAAGAAGTAGCCCCTCCCTGCTGGTCCAGTGTGAACAAAGACCCGTTCAAGAATGTGCTATTAGTGTGTCACATGCCCGGTGTACATGCAGCAATAGACATTTTTAAATCCCTGTAAGAAGTTTTACATTTGTAAAAAGTCAATAAACAAAAAAAAAAAATCTATACTTTAATTGATCGGCAGTGCGTCCTATTTAATAAATCAAATTAATCTTTTATCATACCACTCTTAATTCTCTGTACTAAAGATTAAGTGGTTGCCAGATGATGCCTCTGATTTACAGTAGCAGAACTACACACTCATGTTGATTTTCTTATTACTGTGTTTGCGAACAGGAAATAAACTTGGCCCCAACCTCCCGCCTCGAGCAGCGCCGCTCTGTTAAAACAGTCCACTTTGCGACAGATGGTGACAGACGGTCCATAATTGAAGGGAGGCACCTTGAACATTTAATAAACCCAACTGTGTATTTAAAATGGCAAACACTGAATGATAATAGCAAAGATGGGGCCATATAAAGTTGCTGGTTGCGTTTATTGTCGCATCCTGAGAGATGTACAGAACAGATGAATTTATAAAACGTAATTTTCTCTTTATATACAGCTGAAATTGCTTATAAATAACACACGTGCATTGATGCGTGTCATGTATGTCATGTGTGAGTCTTTATTTACCAAAGAAATGAGGTACTCCGCCAGCTCATTGTGGTCAAATATTGTAGCCCTGGAAAAGTAAACACAGTTGCTGTAAACCGGCACTCATGTCTGTGAGAGTCACAGTCCTTAGTCATAATGTCAAATGTTGAGTAAGCATGACTTAACTCTAATTCTGCTTTGTCAGAGGATGATATAAGAGCCAGATTTTCTCTTGTCTGCAAATGTTATATCCTCGGATTGTCGTGTTTCCTTATAATGAAAAATTCCGGGTAGTCTAGTGATGTAAAGTATTTTCAAAGAGCAGATGGGATAATTCCTTTAACTGAATGACTGTCTACAATACATCCATAGTCCTCCAGATGTGTGTCCAGATACCGTAAGAGACACCAAGTGTAAAAGATTTGATTTATCATTAGCTGTTAAAAGAGAAAATAATTACAGCTATTTTACATCATGGTTTTAAAGGCTGTCTGTCTGTGCAAGATCATGATTAAAAAATAGCTAGCTTTAGAGTTTTTGATGACATTATTAAAAAGATTATTGTACAATGAAATTGGCTTAATTGCTACACTGTTATTGTGTTTGTGGAGGTAAACTGTTCCAGAGTAAGACAACATTTGCAAATTTTATTTTATTTTTATTGCATTTTCTGTTTACTTAAAGCTGTCCTATGTAGGTCACTGTTCACCATCACTGAGTAAATGAATACATTTTTGGTATAACAAAATGAAAAAGCTAATTATAGAACAAAAAAAAAGCTATATGTATATAAAAAAACTATTTAAAAAAAGTGTCCCTTTAATTTTTTTTTTAATTTTTTAATATTGCTCACAAAAAATTAAAGGAATACTTTTTTTATTTGACCTGGTATGAACAGAATTAAACTTGTCTGATAACTTTCTTTTTGGTTAATCAGCTGAGGGCCTCGTTAATCCATTTCAGCTGTGCTGGTGTTCATGGAATTAACAACAGGTGCAAGATGGACACGTGCTGTTCCTGATAGTTTGGGTAGAGACATTCACACCAGTGGCCCTCTGGAGGTCATTCTGTAGGGCACGAGCAGTGCTCAGCCTGTTCCTCCTTGCACAAAGGAAAAGGTATGGGTCCTGCTGAGGGGTTGAGGACCTTCTACGGCCCTGTCCAGCTCTCCCAGAATAACCACCAGTCTCCTGAAATCTCCTCCATGTTCTGGAGATTGTGCTGGGAGACATATTAAACCTTCTTGCTGCAGCACGTGTGGATGTGCCATCTTGGAGAAGTTGGACAATCTGTGCAACTTCTGTAGGGTTAAGGAATCTCCTCATACTGCCAGTAGAGAGAATTACACAAGATAAAATCAGCACGAGTGGAAAACCAGCCAAAAAAGATCAAGAGGGAGGAACTTGAAATGACCTCCACATGTAATACCAGTCCTGTTTTGAGGGGTTTCTAATTGTTGCCACTGAAGTGCACCTGTTGTTAATTCATGAACAACAACACAGCTGAAATTGATTAACGAGGCCCTCAGCTGCTGAACCAACAAGACAATGATCAGACAGGTTTAATCAAATTCATACCAGGCCCGTTAAGGGCTATGAGGTTCAAGCGAAAAACTCAAAATCCTGAATATAGCACCACAGCTGAAAATCCAAACAATAAAAAAAAATAGAGATGAAAAATGAATTTGAAAAAAATAAAGAAAAATGTCCAAAACCTTAATTTTATGGTAGTAAGTACTATTAGAGGTCAAATGTTTTTTGTTTTCCTAACTACTAGCGTCACTTTATTCTGATTAAATGGACAGACACTCAACCCTCCACTGTTTCACACTGGGTTAGATAAACATGTATTGTTTCATCTTAAACTTGGGAGAATAGGGAATACCCCTAGAGGTTCAGAACGCACTTTTGTGTGTATACATGTGTGGTAGCCGTTCTTTACTTTTTTTAATAACCTATCTAGAAACAGATTTGTGTATTTATTTGTTTGTTTTTTTGTAAGTATTGTCACAATATTAAAAATGTTATGTATTTGTTTACGTAGAATTTTAGGATGTTATTTATTTATTTGTATTATTCATTGTTATTTGATTGTATTCAATGCCAAAAGCGTATATTTAAACTGGGGAAAATATTATGGACATAAATAAAAGATATTTTTATTATTAAAAGTATATTTTTTTATTCGCCATGTTTCTTCTTCAGTGTTATGAGACTAAAAACATCATTTTGTAGGAATTTTTTTTTTTAAGAGTGTTAATTCTGGAAGGAAAAAAATTGACAATTAGAGTTTGAAATTTGAGAAATTAAGTTTTAGAATGAAGTTTCAATTCTTAATTCTAGTGTTATTTTTAAATGCTTATCCTCATTTTCAGCTACTCTCATCCTCCTTTCTTTAAATATTTTATTGTCTTGCCTCAACGGTTTCCGTTGGAGTCACCTCTATTTGTACAAGTAAAGTTCTGGGACAAACCTACCTGTGCAGAGGGGTTTGACACGCCCCGTCAGTGAGGTTGATGATGTCTTCTACCTGGTCCACAGTGCTCAGCATCAATTTGACCACCTCAGTGGCACCTTGTGTGCAGGCCAAATGAAGCGGCGTGGATCGATCATTCTAGACAGCAAAATGCCCAAAGTATTAAATATGAAAACTGAATATCCACAGACTTTGGTCCATCCACAGACAGTGACGGTCGGTTAAATAGAGCATAAATAAACAGATTTAGGGAAATTAGCATGTGTACAAGCATGTCATGCAGATTCACATACATATTCTACACCTCCCCAGTGCAACGTTAGCAGAGCATCTCTCAGACTTGCTGGCTGAATGCTGGGGGTGTAACACAAGCCTTTAATGAGATAACCAGGACTGGTAAGAAGAGGCCAGCGATCGCTCCACTCAGCTCACAGTGTAAGTGGAGGCAATTTGTATCAATTTAGCCAACCAAAGCTATTACTGAACCCACTATTCCTGCTGTAGCTCTGGCCACTGGCCCAGGGCTAGACATAACGATCACTCCCAGATGGGGATGATAAGACTGACGTGCTGCAGCAGCGCAAAGACCGGGACCTTTTGTCAGGAAAAGGCGGGACAGGTGTAAGCAAATGAGACTGTGATTAAAGGAAACAATGCAAATCTGAGGAGGCATGCGACTGACAGCTGGAAGACGAATGGCTAAATTTATAATCCACAGTTCCCCAGCATGTTTATGTCCAAGGTACACTGAGAGTTAGGAAAACATAAGCAAATCTATGTCTGCTCGCTGGATTGGGCGCTAAAATGTTTACCAGTGGAGACTCCGTGGTTTTTGATGCAAGTACCTGTTGCTGGTCGATTTTGGCCCCGGTAGCAATGCAGAGACGGATGGCCTCAATATTCCCCCCACGTACAGCCAGATGGAGAGGGCTGCTATTGGACTTGTCCAAGTAGTTGATGTGTAATGCTGCAGGGTGGCCATGCTCCTCTCCTGCCAACAGCAGAAAAACTCAATAAATCAGGATATCCATATTATTCTGGATTCAAGTTAAGCTCAGTCTTTACTCGATCTTGAAAGCCACATTGGCCGTTTGTTACGTTGTGTTTAGGGGAATATAAGGAAATATTACAGGAATTTTTCTTTCCAAAGTCCAAACAGTTCAATCAATGATTCTTTTTGCTTGATTACCAAGAAAAAAACAGTTGCCTTCCTAGAAATACCCTTTTCGCTCAACTTTATAACTCTCATTTGTGGCGATAATTCACTCACCAGCCTTCAAAATGACTTCCATGGCTTTCTTTGCACCTGCAAAGGCAGCTGCATGCATGGAGAAATGGCCGAGCTTGTTCTGCTGGCAGAGCTTGGCTCCATGTTTGAGCTTTGTTAGGAGAAGACAATGTCTCATCAGTTGCAAGTCAAGGTTAGGCCAGCAACAACTGAAAGACTTGCACGCACCAAAATAGTGAGAGCTTCACAGTTATTGATGGAGCAGGCCATCATCAGGGGGGTGTTTCCAAGGTCTCCCTGTAGGTTGCAGTCTGTGGCGTTGTAGGACAAAAGCAGCTGTGGGGCGCAGAGGGTAAAAACAGTAAGTGTCGTCCAAACTTTGTAACCTTTAGTGTCAGTTTGTGGAAAACAGCCAAATGTTGACTTTTGTCTTTGAGTATAGAAAGAAAAGACCTCAAACTTTTAGATGTTATTTGGATACAAATAACACTTTTTTTCATTAAAACCTTCACAATGCTTCAAAAAAAGAATCTTTTTCTGAACAAATTATGCATTTTTAACCCTTCCGTTCTCCTTAGCTTGTTTACATTAAAAGTGGGGTCATCTGGACACCACAGGACAGTGCGCTGAACTTTTTTTTTTCACTGATTTCGGAGTTTCACTAATGTCCATGGCAGACATAAAATCCTGTCCCCCTTCGTCCACATTTGTCATGGAAAAAATCGCATAACAATATGTGGTTGGAGCCATCTGGACCCCAAGGAGAGCGGAAGGGTTAAGAAGTATTACCTCCTTTAAGTATGAAAAATAGGAAAAAGTGAGATCATACTAATTCACACAAACACCAAAATCAGCTTTTCAGACATCTGTAATCACTCCAGCCTCCTCACCTCCACCAGGTCGTTGAATCTGAGGCTAACAGCCAAATGTAGCGGCGACAACAGAGCGGTGTTGAGGACGTTGGGGTCAGCGCCCAGGTCCAAAAGAGATCTGCAGCTCTCCGGTTTGTTCCTCTCCACTGCCCAGTGCAGGGGTACGTTCCCCTGGTCATCACTGCAGTTCAGCTCTGAAAAAGAAAAAAAAAAAGCAGGTTGTTTTCTGTGCAATTTAAAACATGACATGCAGCAGTACATGCTGTCTTGAGTTTACCCTGTGGGTCCACCACAGTGACGATGAACTGGATCAGGGTGACGTGGCCGCCTGCAGCGGCGTGATGCAGGGGACTGGCTCCACATTCATCTTTCTCGCTTAAAACCTCTGGGCTTTTCCTCACCAGGTTCTCCAGGTGAGCCAGGTCACCCTTCTCTGCCAACTTTAAAGAAATGTTGATACAAGATGTTATCATGAAATTACAGTACCAAGATGCTTTTACCAAAGAGATTAAACAGAAAGTCAACAGTGTTATTAGTCGTCTTGATGGTGAACATCTTCTAATACTTGGGCATAATTGCCTCGCAATTACCCTTATGGTAAAATATGACAAAATCAGGATATTTTAGTATGAAAAAGTGAATATTCATTGCAGTTTGCAGTAAAATCTCATCTGCAAATAAAATATTTATCTTTTTGGAGCATCACTAAAATATTGACATTGGTGAATCGCCAAAAAGGACTTCCAGTTTCTCAATTTCCTCTGATTTTCCTTTGACTTTTACAAAAGAAACTACAACAAAAATAGATTTTTTTTTCTTGATAAATTTCAAAATGTTGCTCATTTTTGACATACAAGATCTGGGATTACACCTTAGAGATTTGCTTTTGTAAAGCCTATTCAATTAGGCATCCTAATTAAAACCATAAAAGTCAAAATCATCACAGCAGAAATAATAAAGGTCCTAATATGGAATGTTTTTGTGATTTTTAACCAGCTCAAAAATAAAATTTAATTCACTTATTTGACCCACAGATGAAATATAATTTCTGAGAAAAAGTGGAGCACCATGTAAGAGTACTAAACATACAAGAAAGTGCCACAGAAGTCAGCAAAATAATGTTAATTAAGCAACACTGTTTATTTATGGATGTTGTAACTCAATATATTTTTATGACTGGAAGGAAAATATTTCCTGCTTCAAATAACAGTGTTAAATGATTGATGAATTTGCTGTGAAATTTAATCAATTAAATACCACACGAAGTCTCTTTTTAGTCAAAAGAATTGATCTATGCAAGCATTAATATTTTTTACTAAATTTTTCCATTTGTAGGATCTGAATTGTTCATTTCAACAGTTGATAGTGTAACTTTCATGGTCACCTCGACTGCATTTAGGCTTGCCGGTGATGTGTCTTCGTCCTCGATCACATATGTGTAACAGCTGGTCTGTCGAGCCACATCCCTGCTGAAGTTCATCACTTAGCTGGTGATCTGAGGAGCAATAACACAACTTGAAGCGTTCAACATTTCAGGAAATGAAAAAAAAATGCAAAAAAAATGAAAGGAAATGCACAACGACTTCAATCAACTGCTTAAACCCGCGTCCCAAATGTCTAAACTTCCAAATGGAAGAAATGGGCACAGATGACTTTGTTTGTACCTGGAAGGGCATTCAGATTCTCTGAGCTTTTTTGGGGGGGGGAGTGGAGGTCCTATCTGTTGAAGAAAGCAATTATGTTGTTTCCAGCTGGGGGGCAGCGTGTTTGAGTCTGTCCCAGGTGTCCTTGCCCGATCCTGGGTGAACAAGATTGAGAAGGACCTTGTAATAGTGCAGCAGGAGGCCAAAAAACACAAAGACGGAGCTGGTTTTCTCCACAAATCCTCTTAAACTACATAGACCAGGTCTCATCTGTAAGTGTGAATTATTATGGAAAAATTGTGTCTCCGTAAGAAATTCTGCATGGATCAGCGCTCCTGAAGATTGGTGCTAATGAGGATCTTTTTTTTTCCACCTCTGGATCCCTTAAAATAAGCATAATGACTCTCAAAATTAAAGTTATGAATATTAACTCTGGGCAAGCTGTGGTCACCAAGGCGCACATTTTAATCTACTTCTTCTCTGGGTAACTTTGCATATTAATTATAGATTGCGCCGACTCCTTAATGAGGAAAATAATCAAAGTTAACATGCAGCTCAAATGAGAACATATGTTAATGTGCTCAGTGAGTTGATTATTATACAGTACTGAGCATATGTTGCAGCATATTTTACTAATATGGCATATCATTTGAAATCGGGCCTCATTTTGACCTACTTCCATTAGGCGCCATTAATAATTGAGCACTTGTTTGTGTGATTTAAAGTTGCACTTAAGCCTTGACCACAATTGATGGTTTTAGAGTCAATGCCACTATGGCACCAGTCAACCATACCTTCTTTCAAGTCTGCTGTTATCCAGATGGCGTCACTGAACAAATTAGATGGGTGATTGTAATTTCCCCTTATATGGTAAGTTTGATTAAAAAAAAAAAATCGAAAGAACTTTCTCTGTTTTGTGATTTACGAGCATTAAATAAGTCTCGCTTTGTCATAAATAAGTCTTGTTTGCAGAAGTCCAGGAAGTGCTGTAATGGGCACTCCTGAACGCATTTCTAAAAAAAAAAAAATGCATTTGTTCAACTAATGTGTTGAGAATATAACCCCACATAATGCTGTTCTTCACTCCCATTATTCAAGGGGGAAACAGCATTAACAAGCAAAAAAGAAAGATTAGTAAGTTCATTATTTCTTTTTGCATAATTAGAAATACTTCGGCTTAAATTAGAAGTTACATATTGGATAATTATTTTAAAAAATGATTAAAAAATCACACGGTCCTGTGTGCACAATTAATATAGCATAATCATAGGAGCTTTTTTATTCATTTAAACTGGAATCCAGAATTTTATAATAAGTATAAGAAGATGTTTAATTTAAAAAAGAAAGGTTGTACTTACTGAATGTGTGGGATGCGGCTGAGGATCTGAGCTATCTGGATGTTGTCTTCAGCACCACAAAAAGGGCTTTAAATAGTGTGGGGAGCGAGCCATTTCCCTGTATGTCGCCTATAACGCAGATACTGCCCCTTGTGACCAAACGACTCGTCATGTTTTCAGGAAGAAGCAGGCCAGCCCATGCTGTAACGTGAGAGTAAATTTGACTGGCAGCACTACATTAAAAAATTAAACATGATACCGCTCCTTTCTTCACAATCGTTGAAGTAATGTGTTTGGATGGTGGGAAAAGGGTTTGCTGATTTTTCACTCATTCGCTCAAAGTGGTTGGAACAGAAAAGCCTCTCAGTTTTCCGCCTGCATACAGGCTGTCAACCGAATAAGCAAAATAAAAATTAATGTTTTCTGCTGGGTTGAAGCTTTCTCAATTGTTAGAAACTAAAAGCGCACATCTTTGAGGAAACCACAGTGGAAACTCTACCCATCTGCACATGATGTGTTGTATCATTTGTCCTCCCATTATATTTGTACATAAAAGACATTTGTTTAAGATCCATTATGATGTTTGAGCCTGTTTTGTTGCTTTTTTTTTTCTTTAAGCAAGTTACTCTTGACAAAACAGGATGAAAACGACCTCTGGGCTTTTTGTTGATAGTGAGGATTAAGTAATATTGTTCAGGGAGTCTTGATCAGAAAGGATTATCAGATAAGATATATCATTAACCAGGGATTACTCAGGCATTTCTACCAGAATAATGTCCTCCTGAGCTAAGAGCAATACTCCTGAGATTGTGGATTCCCAGTAAGTATGCATATTGTGTTCTTTTCTTGCCATCTGAGAAGTTCTGTACTCAAAAAAACATACTGTTAAGAACATTAGTTTAATTAAAGGTCTGTAAATGTGATGGACATTTTTTTTTTTACATGTAATCTAGCTTCAAGGCTGCTTTGAACCAAATAAACAGTAAAAAGACGATCTGTCTCATTTTTATCTTGTATTCTCTGATTTTTTTTCTTTTTTTAAGAACATTTAATATTTTTAATTATTTACAGGATTGCAGCTTGTAAATCAGAAACAGTACCGTGTTTTTTCCTCTTATCTTTTTACAATTTTAATTACATTTTTACTTTTTTTTTTTTAATTTACATTACATTGCCACAAGAAAGCCTAATAAATTAAATTGTTATATTTTCCTTTTTTTCTGTATTTTGTTGGTTATAGTATAGGTTTACTTTGATTTTCATTGATACAAATTGTTTTAAAAAACTGTCAATGTTTTGTTACTCTTTAATTTAGTTTTGTTTCTCAAAATCTGTGATCTTTTTTCAAACACTTGTGAGAAATGGTGGTCCAATGACAGACATGGAAGGGCTAACACCTCAATGTAAAGGTGGGGTCATCTGGATCCCATAAGCGAGCACGAGGGTTGAACAATAAATGGTTCCTTTGTACGTTAATTATAAAAACATTTATTAAAACCAGTATGTTGACAGGTGGCATTATTCTCATCTGTGTCTAATAAAGACAGGATATGACAACCAAATATGGTCATCCAAAAGGATGCTCAAACTGACTAAATTAGTAATTCCCTGAATTCCATTTCAAAATTTCCAGATCAAATAAACAACACAGCTTGCAGCCTCTTTAAAAATAAGGGAACAATTTAAAATTCTGGGAACTGCAGTCATCATTCATGAACAATTGAGAGCAGCAACATGATTTAATGCCAAGAAAGTTTGAAAAATGGGGAAACGTTAATGTAGAAGTCCAGGGAGTCTCATAGGAAACTATAGTTTGTGTTTTGTGAAAATATGTTTGGTACATTATAGACAGAGGTGGACAATCTGGGGGAGCGCAGAAGTACAGTCTGTTTGAGAGGTGTAGAACATGTTCAAGACCTGGAAGGCAGTGATGAGGCCTCGTATGCGTAGCAGAGGAATTAAAGGTGGAATCGCACCATGGATCAGGGCTTTTGCAGACAGATGAGGTTAGAGAGAAATGTCCATGTTTTCAGACAACATTATCATTTACTAAAAGCACAACGGTCAGGTGGAAAAAATCTAGAAAAGTGCAAAGGTTCTTTTGAAAGGACTGGGACAGTTAATTCTAACAGAGTAGGTTACATGTGTAAAAGCTATGAACACATGTAGCTCTAAACATTCTAAATGTGGGTTCCTAAATAAGTATTTATCCTGTGGTGTTCACACTGGACCAGCAGGGAGGGGCTTCTTCTAGCATGTCTGCAGTTGAAAGAGACTTAGTGCAAACTGTAGATGAGGGGCAAATCTCTTAAATCTTGCTCCAGGTTTTTCTTATACAGTTCTATTCCGATATACGACAGACTCTGTGTTCACATATTGTCACTCGACGAGCCCCTTCTGCTCACTTCTTGATGTTTTGAATATCCCTAATTCGTCGTTTTGTTGATGTGCCGGTCGTCGAGTCCCCAATCCTTAAGACTCGGTAACAGATGTGGAACCGGTACCTGGTTTGGATACCGGTAATGGGTTATGGTACCGGTCCACGTCCCATTAATGGACTAGTCGGGTCCTGAGGGTTGGGGACCCGTGATTAGCTTATGCATTTTTTCCCTGTTATCTGTGGCCCGGTACCAACCAGCCCTTGGTCTGGTACCAATCCATGTGCGGAGGTTGGGGAACCCTAATCTAATGGAAACAACCAACACGTCAAAAAACATCTAGTAGGGGACATCCAAAATGTCAAAAAGTGACGCGGAGGGGGCCCGAACCATGTGTGTATATTTGATGAGTTGGGAATGAGAATGTGTTGCTATGTCATAATTCAGGCATAGTTGGCACTTCCATGAACTAAAAAGGGACGGCATTCGTGAGTCACCACCAAATACGAGTCCCTGATTGGTCAAAAATCAACCTGGTTTAACCTTCTCCTGCATGAATTATGACAAAATCAGTTAGAATTTTTTTTACCAAGTGTTTTTATTCATCTTCAGGGATACAGAATAAAGTTTTTTTTTTTAGAAGAAAAAGGTATATCTTAAAATTCTATAAAGATATGGCTGTCTTTCCACCAAACATCAATGTAATTATATGGTAATTTTTAGGTATTACTGTAGTTTGAAATATGATCTATCTCTATAGGTTGGTTTATCTAAAACCTGGTTAAAGACGTCTCTGAATTGAGAGTAACAAGTCACTGAACTTATCAATCATCATCGCTTCCCATCAAATCTATATAATCTATGTATATAACTAAACTAAACTTTAGTATCTTATGATATATATAATATATTGCTATTAAAGCATTTTGCGTTTACATAAACCTTTAATTGAAAGTGGTCGCTTGTACGCACGTTGCCGAGGGAGGTGAGAACATGACGTGGTGTGGGATGATATTTAGTCTTTTTACTGAGGCGCAACACTTTACAAAACACAAAGTACTGATAATACAACAGAAGCTGTAAAATTAGAACAAACAGTCGAGGCTTCTCATTCTCTTCTGTCAGTTTGTAGGTAAAGAACCAATAAATAGATTGCACCGTTTTTGCATTTATAAAACCACCTTTAGGCCAGAAAACGCTGGGTGAACAAACATAATTAATGTCACAAGGAATATATTATTATCCATGTCCAGAGTCCAGCGCCGCATATGTCTAGGTAGAGCAGAACTAATATTTGTCCAGTTATTGTTATAACGATTTATCAGAGAGTTATGTTTGTTAAAAAAAATTACACATCCGGCCAATGAAAACAAAGATTTAAAGCATTATCTCACCTGCTGAGCCACATGAGCTGCCACAGCCAGGATGCATTAGTTAAATAAACAGCTGAGAGAAGTTTATTGTTTTTTTTTTTGTTTTTTTTTTTGTCCCGAACATCTTCATTGGAATATAAACAGGGAAAAGAGATGGAGTGGAAAACAAAAGGAAATCCTGTGGGACACAGGAAGTGTGTGGCCTACTTTATTCAAGGTCTGTCTTCAATAAAGCCCCTGCGTGTGTGTTGTCTATGTACGGTCAATTAAATTTGAATATAATGCCTATTAAAGGAGGAGAGAGGGTAATTTAGCCATGGATCCTGTACTCCATCTTTCAAGCAATGCTTGTGATAAATTAGCGCCGGTGCTAAAAAGGCTATTCAGGGCGCACGATTAAGCCATTAGGCAAAAACTGTGTTGAATAAGATTTAAATGCAACCTTAGCAGTCATAGCTAAAATATTTTGCTGTACGCATCCCAAAATGTTAAACACTGCTTGCACAGCGATGTGCGATGTTTGTTTTTATTGCTCTTCTTGTGTGCATAGAAGCTTTATTTAGTGAGTTGCTTGCACAAAGGAAAACTCAAACGTGTACATTTACAGGTTAATGTGTTTCTGTACACAGAATTTAGCTGAGAGCAGCAATATGCAGAGTACATTCATATAGCCAAAAGTTCAAAACAGACCAAATCTTAGAAGTGTGTGTGCATATGGAAGTGTATGCTCCTGGTAACATGTGCCCCCTCACACCGGTGATCCATCACTAATAAATGAGGTTGCCTCTTAAGAGTGATGGGGAGCGTGAAGCGGGCCACCTGCCAGAATGCTTTTCAGCCCCGTATCTGTCCCCTATGAAAAACCTACTCAGCATGTTTGACGTTTCACATGCAAGCACCGCTGTAGAATGAAAACAGGAGGTCACATCTCCGTTTTTGAGTTGACACTGGCAAACCTTGCCACTATGGTCACGGCCTGCACTTTTGGATCATTTTCCTGCCTGGGAGAGATGGCACGGCATGCTGTGATGAAATGGGGATGCAAATGTCTGCATAAATGTGTTTGCATACAGAATCTTTTTAGTCATAGTGGGGATTAGACTCTTTTCAAGCACATAATGAGGAGCTCAAAGGCATGCTTTTCAGAATGCAACAGGATGTTGAAATTTCTATGCAGGTTTAAAGGATTAGAAACAAAAGGGGAGCATGTAAAGCCTGTGACCCCTGGGGGCTCAATTTGTGCAATTCAAAGTTGCATTTTGTTGAATATTTTCATATGAGAGCATTTAAGTTTTGTTAGTTTTTTCCCCATAAAAATCCCCATTATAATTAATAAAAAAAAACGTATCTTAATTATAAGATGTGTTCTCATAGAGTTTATTGTTCAAGACGAGTAATAAATCTTAATTTTCAATTAAAAAAACAATCACGACATCTGTTAGCTGACCTAAAATGATCTGCTCCTACCTGCAGGGTCATGCTGATAATGAAGGTAGGATTCACTTCGACAGGTCCCCAGACCATAGCAGAACCTCATAGAAACAAACAACAACACCAAACTGACCTTTTAGGGGTAATTTAAAGTCACCAAATAACCTATAATACATGTGTTTGGACTGTGGGAGGAAACTGAGTGCCTCAAGAAAACCAGCACTCCTCACAAAAAGAACCCAACTGGGAATTGAACCGAGGCCGATCTCACTGTGAGACAACAGTGCTAACCACCACACCACTGTGCACACTGCCTGATACTGAAAGTAGAGAAAAACTTGATCTAAAACTAACTAAAGTTAATATCTGGGACATGACACCACAAAAGGTCAAGGCAAGATGATTAAGCAGAAACCAAGAAACCACAGCTTTAAGAACAAATTAACTGAGAAAGTAATAATGTACTAAGAAAAAAAATAGACTTTAAATTAGGCTGGAAGTTAAGAAGTTGATTTAAAAACTTAATAATTTAATAATTAAAAAAAAAAAATAAATTGTCTTCCAGGGTTAAGGAAAAAATCCAAAAAAACAAAACACAACAGAACAGAACAGAACACAAACCACTACTTAAGACAAGTAAAAGGTTTCTTATCCTCAAAAGAATACTGTTACAGGTTTTTTAGAGCTTTTTTTTTTTTCAACAGTTACGCTTCAGCCGTTTGTCTGAGGAATCAAAGGAAAAATCTTCAACTCCTGAAAGAAAAGCTATTTTCAAACATTTACCCAAAAAAAATCAGAAAAGCACCAATTCAGATTTGTTTGAAAAAATTATGTGTGCAATATGTTGTGCATGTAAAACCTTAAAGACTTAAAATGTGATAAATTCCTATATGGAACACTTTTAATATAGATCATAAGATGACTGGAGTGATAATTTATTTTTAGTGTCATAATTTTGTTTGGCAAGCTGAAAATTGATATTTTATGCCTATGTAGACCAATAACTCAACCTTTTTAGACAAAAAATATGGTGTAAAGGTCAACAAGAAAATAAAATTACATTTTAAGGTCATTTTTTGCCACAGGATTTATATCCTTCAATGAGACCATAAGATATTAAGGTCTGAATATTCTTCTTTTTTTTTGGCAAATATATTTTTATACATATAGATCTGAAAGGGTGGCAGAACAGACTAGATGATCTGACAAGGATTAACTGAAAAATCAAACTCTTAAATGGGCAAATTAACAGAAATGAAGACAGATGTGGATCAGGAACCAGAAAATGGTGTGAATGAGGAACAATTTAAAACAGAACATGACCAAGAACTGATAATACCCAAACCAAAGTTCACAATCCTGACAAAGATTTGTAGGAATGTGTGTTCATAGAATGTTAATTTGTGAATATTTTGGTAATAAAACATGAAACATTTGGGCACTCTATATATTGAAATGCAAGTTTTAATGTTTTTTGATAACAAATTTTATTTTGTCCACATTTCAAAATATGTTGGAACATTTTTAGTGCTCAGAACTTACATAACTGCAAAGAAAGTGCTGTCAGTTTTCTCCATCTTTTCTTTGTCACTTTTTTTTATCTTCCCAAGCCAGCTGATCAGAGTTAAGCTGACATGAAGCTCAATTTTATTGTCTTGAGACAGCTATGTTACTGCTATATCCACGTGAGGTCTAAATCCTTGATCCTGCAGCCTGCGATTATCTTTGTGGATTCTGACCGCTCTGACTGGAAAAATAATCACAGGCTTCACAGACTGCTGCTGTTTGGTCTGTCAAAGACAGTATCATCACTAACTCATCCCACCTAAACCATCTGTGCACCGTGTAAGGTCATGCCCTTACACGGGGCTTCAAAAGAATCTTTTAACACTTTTTGCTTTTATTTTTTACTTCAGAAAATTTTCAGAAATAAAACTTTTTTCTTTTTTTGTGTAAACCTATTATCTCTTTGAAGAAACTACAATTAATATATCTCACAAAATGCAAAATTCCATAAATATTTATCATACACAAGATCAAGACAGAACCAAATGAGCTTTGTCCCTGATCTTGTGCCCCATCCCCAAACAGACCTGAAGGACTACTTCTCCCGAGACAACCTATAATCCGGTTTAATGGTGCTCATCCATCTGTCAGTGGTACGCAGTGTGTGCAGACAGTGAACGCTACACTCACACTCCACTGACTGACCAGGAGCCATTCTTTAGCCACTGGGCGACAAAACGTTGTTGAGGAAAAGGCTGAACTAGAAGATGATAGAAAGAGGAGTAACAAGAAAATTACATTTAATCTAACTTGTTTAAAGCATTTATCCTTTAATTTATTATTTAAGTGTACTGGTAGTTCAGCAGATTAAAGATAAATCAATGGATAGTTATTATACACTACTTGTGTATAGACAGATGAATTATGTTATAAAGTAAAGCAGGAAAAATAGAAACTGGCAGATGTTGGTTCAAATTTGATGCGATTTTGTGATAAAATAAATATTCAATCTAAAAAATGTTTACAATTTTCATCATAAAAAGATCCTAAATTATTTGAAAAAGGGTTCAGACTTACATTAACAGTTGACATTTTATTAAAATGGGAGTTCTAAAACACATTTATCAAGCATTAATAAATGTAAAATGTTGCCTGACATTTTCTTGGACATAAACAGGCAATGATGGATTTATACTGAGCTTTCTTAATTTAAATCTACTGTGACCCAATTTAGTTCTGACTAAATACAACCTAAATAATTTAATTAATCCAACCACTTAATGTTTATTAAGACCATTTAAAGTTCTGAAGGTTTTCTTTGTCTTTAAGTTTATTTCAACTCAATTCAAAGTAGCAAAGCAGCTCCCACTGCTTCGTTTATAGCAGCTCTGCTCAGGATCTGCCGGGTGGTTTAACCGGACACCGGAACCATTCTCCTGAACGTAACCCTTCGTCTGCATCTAAAGCCGTCAGCACTGGCTGCACACATTTACAAACTGACGTGCGATTAGACCTTCTCTGTTTTCTGGCATTTCATTTGATTTCTTGTTCAAGTGAATTCAACAATCAGCATGTGCTATCTTAAAATCAGTTATGAACCCCAGATAATGCTGCTCGCTGGTGCAATACTTATTGTGTTTTCAACTTGCAATTTCATCACCTTGACTCTTGTGCCTTCATTTACTTAAACGTCTTGACTAATTTCTTTCAGTGCCTCAGCAGTTTAAGTTAAATATGAAAATGTAAATCCAAGAGAATCCCTGGCCAAGTCTAGCATGGTGCAGTGTGTGGATATACATGTACTGCTAATCATTGGACAGATCTATAAGCAGAGGTAACAAGATCTTTTGCTTATTGATAGAACATCTCAGGATGTTTGTGTTTAATCGAATTTGCTTATCAGACAACATTTGGATAATGATTTAGAACTACAGATTTAAAAAGAGTGTTAATTAACTTTGAATTTAATTATAGCCTTTAGTATCTAAATGATTGTGAATAGAACAGACACCTACAGTAACATTCTCCAATGACATCAAAAGTGTTCCATCAGATTCACTCACTCATTTGTTTTGTACTTGCCTAATGCTGTTAGTAGAAACTCATCCCAGTTGTTATTCAATTAGAGGTGCAGAAAAGCCTAAATATATCCCATGTTAAAATGGCTGTGCTATGTATGAGAAAGGAACTAGGACATTTTTGGTGTGAAGTGACAGAGCCCACCACATTGTCATGAGTGTACAAGAAAACAAGATTAAACTTGCAGTCAAAGTCTTGGATCAGATTCCCTTCCTGATTGCTGGTAAAAGGAAAAGCAGTCATAAGCATCCTGTTTGTTTCTGAGAACTTCTTTAACAATAACAGACGTTCAGGATGGCGAGAGTGTAGCTAGACAGCATAGAATGGGGGTGTGTGGGAGGACTCTCTGGTTGTTTAAGAAATTTAAAGAGGAGAAATGCATGGAACAAGTGATAGAGGATGAAAAAGCTAGAGTGCTGTGTGGCTTTATGTGGAGATCAGAAAGTTCTTCCTGGTGTCTTGACAGGTACAGTCAAAGGGATCTGCATGGTAGACCAAGAAGAGGGTATATGTTGCGTTGTTTGGCTTGTTGGAATACACACGTGGTGAGATGTGCTGTTGGTGTGTCAGAGGAGTTTAGGGTGGAGGTGGGACATCAACAAGAATCAGCTTTGAGCTTCTTCTTGTTTTCTGTGGTGAAGGACAGATTGATGAGGTTAGACTGGAAGCTATGTGGATCATGGTGGTTGCAAATGACACTGATCTGTTGTGAGAGCAGGCAGCAGGTGGAAGAACATCTATAGAGGTGAAAGTTTTCTCTGGAAGGAAAAAGAATGAAAAGAAGACAGATGGTGGAACTTCTGGTACTTAAGGTCAACAGTCCAGAATAGTATATAGTGTAGAAAAGAGCCTATTGAAACAGACGAAGAAAGGTTTCAGGTGTGATGTGTGACAAGGGAGTCAGCAAGAATGAAAGGGAAGGTGTAGAAGACGGTGGGGAAATCAGTCATGTTGTTGAAGCTGAAGATGTTGAGGTTCTCTTTGGGAAGAATGAGGACGGAGAGGATCAGGAATGAATTCATGTCAGATGTTTTCAGGTTAAATGCAAGGAAGGCAGATTGAGGTTAGAACTTGAAGAAGGAGACCTACCAGAGCACGGTGGAGAGGTGGTTAGTGCTCTTGGCTCACAGCAAGAAGGTCCCCGGTTCATGTCTTTGGTGGGGGACCTGAAACAGAATTACCAATGGGGGACTTCTCTGTTTGCCTGTTTTCCCTGTGCATGTTTGGGTCTTCTCTAGGGACTCTGTCTTCCTTCCACCATCCAAAAATATGCTTCATTGGTTATTTGATTGCGTTAAATTGTTACTAGGTTTGAATGCAAGTGTGTATAGGTGTGTGATTGTGGCCCTGCGACAGTCCAGGATGTACCCTGCCTCCACCCACGACTGACTGGGGAGGGGGTTTTGGCAGAAATGTACAAAAAGGGTTTAGAAAATGGATGGAGCTTAAAAAAGAGATGATGGGCACAGTGAAGAAGAATGGTAAAAGTTGGTGGAAGCATTGAAGAGCACAGCCTTAAGGCAAAAATAAAGATCTTTTAAAAACATATTTTAGCTAAATGTTTCATGTCTTCCACATAGTTGTGTCCTTTTTACATGCTTTTGGTTTATGCTTAAATCCTGTTGCTAATATGTTTTCATTTAGCAGGTTTCATGTGATCTTAGTTCAGGAGACTGATTCTTCTTTGTCTTAGAGGAAAACAGGAGGAGAGCCAAGACCAACAAACAGAGCAGCAGACATCCTGTCAATAAAAGTATGAAAATGGAGGGAGACGAGCTACAGACATGCAGTGTTACGTTCTCTAACCACAAATGAATGCATAAATGGTGTGGAGCCTCGAGAGGTCCTTTAAATAGCCGCAGGGCTTCAATATTCCTTGCCAAGTTTTTTACTTGAAATTTAGAAAAAAAAAATCTTGGATCTTCACCAGTTTTTCTTTTGTTCTATCTTTTTTGAGTATTTGTTAAATATAAAGGGATGACTTCAAGAATTAGAGTTTTTACATTTTACTTCAGAATTCTGTGTCCAACAACAAGGCTGGACAAAGGTGATTTTGAGTGAGATCGGTAAGTCAGTCAAAAGTCAGAGTCGGTCCCACTTAGTTGGCCGAGAAAAAGCTCATTAACTGTCCGTCCTATGCTTCAGTTGGCTCAGCAATAAGCACAGCTGACCATCAGGGCAATGTGTCATCAGGGATGAAAGCGGTTTACTGTAATTGCATTGTCTAATCACTCATGCATTTTGCTTGTGGCAGGGAGCAACTATTCAGAATCAATTATGAGGTTTGGGTTTATTTGTTTTTAAGCATCTTGCTGTACAGAAGAGGCAAGCACTTGAAACTTTGACTGAGAGTCGTTTTTCTTAGTGAACTGCAGTGGGAGATTGAAGAGGCTTGAAGTTTGAGAAGATAGCCAAGAATTAGGCATGCGAGTCAGCGTCTATAACTTCCTCAAGCCATGTTTGCACGCTTTTATTTTGTGATTGAAGATGCAAGAGTTGCTGGACTGACAGGGATTGAGGGTAATGAACCGTCTCCAGACCAGCACAACTATTATTTTGAAGGTCAGTGGACAGGTCAAGGCAGCTAGATACACACAAATTGAAATAATGAATAGTTGGCTTCACTGTCTTCCTATGTGGTGCTCTGTGAAAGGAAACAAGTTTGGACAGTCACACTTGCACATAAAAGTAAAATGGATCCACTGGTAGTTTTGAATTAATACAACAACTATTACATTTATAAAAGGTCATTTTTTTATTTTCATTTTGCCCTTATTAAAAACTGAGCTATTGTGCAGCAGTAATGTAGATAAGTCCATAGGAAAAAAAACACATCAAAATGTAAGATTCCCATTTACCCAACTAGCAACTAATTGGTATTGTAATTTAAATTGAATTCAACCATGTCAATTATAAGTTGAATGCAATATGGCATATAAAGCAGATGATAATAATAACAATAATAATAAATCTATTTTTTTTGTACATTAATATTAATATAATATAAGCCACAAGTAATTCACAGCAGGGGGAAGTAGTTGCATCAAAATGTAGTCGAGCAGGGATGTATTTCCACGTAATAAATAAGCTCTTTTTCAGCAGACATTTTTGTCAGTTCCAGATTCACAGTGATTTGAATAAAAAAATACTCACAAATTCAACTTTGAGTATAATTTTCTTTAAAAAAAAAAATCAAAAAATACATGTTAAAAACACTAAAAACATGATTTTCATTGAAATGAGTCTTTAAGCAAGAATAACGTGACGTAAGAAAAATAATTTTTTTTTAAATGGTGTGTTTGTTGAGACACAAAGAAGTCTGAGGAGATCTGGTTCATTTCAGAATTAAATAGCCCCTCTGCAAAAGTATAGCACAGAAAAACCACCAGATCAAGTCAGATTTCAATTGTTCACTCACACCTGACAGACAATACGTTCTTTTACAGACAGTAAAGTACACTTTGAGAACAGAGAGGGCAGAGGGTTCAAAAGAAGAACATCCATATCAAAGTGGAGTATCCTTCTGTTACTAAAAGCGGGGGTTTAAAACATTTATTTGATGTATAATATTGTTTTGGCATCAAGAGTACCACTCTAACCTAGGAGGATCACTACATCTGAGCCAAGCTAAGACCCCCAACTCAGTGATGGGACATTGGCCAACCATTCTGAGAAACACTGATATTTCCATCTGCACTCACATCTTTTTGCTACACTTTTGAAGTTGTCAGCTAATAACTAAAAAAAAAATGAAGAAAATGAGCAACAAAACCATCTAGATCAAGTTTCAAATCCCAATAGTCCTGACAAAAAAAATCCTGTTCTAGATGATTAATCTAAATTATGTAACACTTGTGATCTAGAATATCTTTTTCTCAAAACTACAGTCAGTCCAGCTGTCAAACTGAGCTGCAACATTCAGCTAATGAGCAGGACACCACCTTGTGGAGACCAAACAGATTTCTGACAGAAATCATGCTGAGACAAACTGCAAGTCACAAACTTTACACTCTGCTTTGACAGGGAGGCTGTTTAATTTTTAATTGGAGGAGTGCTTATCATAAAAAATGTGCTAATAAGCCCGCGGAGCTAAGTGTCCCGGAAACTTTTCACCTCTCACTAATCTATTTTTTTCCCCTTATGGATATAACTCATCCTGCCTCTTTCCACAGAACAGCTGTGTCAAGGGTTCTGTTTCCCTTCACCATACAGAAAGCAACAACTTTACTTATGCTCCAAAGCAAAGCAAAAAAAAAAAAAAAATCCAATCACAGCTGATGAAGTTGGGCTCTTATTCGCATCATGTGGGCCACTGAAAAATGAGGTGTGGGGGAAGAAAGGTGGGGAGCGAGATGGCTCAAACGTTGCGAGGCGGAGGGAAGCAGCGGGGATACAGTGGTGGATTTATGGCTTCGCGTTTAGAGCATACTGCTGAAACAGACTCATAAATGTTTTTGATGGGGCACAAATAAATTACTCCCAACGTGTCGGCTCAGCAGGCAATAAATAACCCTAAAAAACTTTAATCATTTTCTATCCTTCCGATTTATTTTGGGAGGGTGTTTATAGGAGCCTGTACACACTTTAATATATGGGATCATATACATGCCATGTGCCAACCGCAATTTGTGAGATACCGGTGAAGCTGTACATTACAGGAGAGATGTTCCAGCAAGATTGTTAGAAATCAGGGCTTTTTTGTTGCTTCATGTGAAGCTGTTGGCTGGCTCTGTGGAGTTGCTAAGAGCTGTGATCACCCTTGATCCTCTTCTTCTCACAGAGAAAACAGCTTCCCACATGCACAGGTCAAGAGACCCACTTTACAAGTGTCCTTTGAGTAAGTCACTGTTTGAGTGCAGGAAAATTAAAACATCGCTAACGTTCACTGCAGTTAGCGGACGCATGCAGCATGCAAATGGGTTGCATATGCACTGTCAATAGATGCATTTGTGTGTGGGATTACTCGTGAGGTGCTTGCGATTGACCGGTGTGTGGGACTGCTGTTGTGTGTGCTGGAGCTTGTGTGAGAGGGCGTAGGTTTCTCTGGAGAAGCAAAGCAACATATGGGCTCAAAATGAGGCCATAAAGATTTGCAAAGGCAAATGCATGTTAAATCATAATGAGTCAAGTTTCACCATAACACAAAATAAATCTGCCCAAAAAATTTAGGTTTGCAAATGTGTATAAAGGAATGGAATTTGTGAAATAATGTCTACATTTTTTTTTCCTTTTTTTTTTGCAGATGCAAAGTAAAAAACTATGCGCAAGGTCCTGAATTTGTAATTGCAAATTGTGTCCCTGCTTTTATGCATCTTTGGAAAAAAAACAAAAATTCGGTTTACTATCTGGTGCGCACCAGATACTGAGCACACCATAGAGTAACTGGTGCTCACCACATAGTAATCAGAATGAAAAAATAAATCTGCCCAAAAAATGTAGCTTTAATGTGTAAAAATTTTTTTTTTTTTTGCTGATTCGGAACTATGCTTGAGCTTTTAATGTTAAAGTTGCACATTATGTCTCCGTCTTTATACGTCTTTATGATGTGCAGAACCCCTAAAGGGACATTAAAGAAAAAAAAAAAAAAGCTAAAGTTTTTTTTTTTTTTTTTGGATTACTATATGGTGCACACCAATTACTATTTGGTGTTAACCAGATATTAACTGGTGCGCACCAAATAGTAACCAGAAACTTTTTTTTTTCTGGTTACTATCTGGTGCACACCAGTTACTAGTGCTGGCCAATATGACGATATATATCATGTGGGCGTTAGAAAAGTGTCTATCGTGACATTTTTCCTCTATTGCAGTGTTTTTCAACCAGTGTGCCGCGGCACACTAGTGTGCCGTGGGAGATGGTCAGGTGTACCGTGGCAAATAACCAATTTTCACATATGTAAAACATTTACCATCACTAGGGAATCCGCTCTGCGTTCATCCAAACGGGCCCTGATTTAACTCTGGTAGATAGTTTAGAATATGCAAGATTGTAAAATATTTTTTTCAATGTTTCTATAAATGACTTTTAATCAGAATAATAGGCGTGTTTGAGATTATGCAGGCGGACGTGGCGCTGCGCAGATCGCCTGGATTGCGGTGCATGCTGGTTAGTTTCTGTCACCGACGTCACATTTGCGACGACATGAAGTATCGCGACAAATGGGCGGGTTCAAGGCGCCTTCCTAAGCCAGCGCAGCCAGAAAATAGGTACTGCGCTGGCTGCAAGCCGCCTTGATGACTAGTCTCGTCGACGAAGCAGGCGAGGCGCAAGTCAACTCAAACACGCCTAATGTTACCGCAATCTGGCCGCAAAACCAGCTGCAAGCTCGGCTTTCAGAAAAGTTCCGCCCCCTTCAACTGTCTCCACCAATCATTGTTGGAGGCTTGATCACATGTCATAAATCTGACCAATCAGAGGTGGCTAACGTCCTCACTTCCTTGTTCCTTTTCGGCTCATAAAATCTCTCGGTTCTAACAAAAACAGCCGCTACAGCTCGTGTTTAGCGGTGTAACTTCCTGCAGGATCCGGTGTCAGACAGTTTAAGAAGTGAACAAAAGAATGAAGCTCAGAAACGTGAGTATATCCGGAATACACGCGAGTTTATGCACTACATCCCCCAGGATGCATTGGGGTAAAGCAGACTTTCTCAAATGGTGGGGGGCGCGGTGCGACCCAGGGATCATACCATTTATTTTAGTTACTAAACAGTTGATCGGAGGACAGACAGTGACCGGGATATCCACACAGAGAGAAGAATATTGAATTAAACCTCAAGAATTGTGATGGAAAAATATTTAACGGAGATTAAAAGAAACAAAGGAGAGAAATAGAGTGCGCGTGCTGGGGGGAGGAGGGGGTGTACAGGAGCGCAAGAGCTGAGGAGAGAGAGAGAGAGAGAGAGAGAACATCAACACAAAACCTTCAAGAAACTCGAGACAATAGAAAAGAATAAAAAAAACTGGAACCATTTGATTTTTTTGACAGTATGAAGGAACAGAGTTTGCAGGAAATCCTTCTATATGTGTAGATATATTCTATATTTATTATATACATATATATATATATATATATATAGAGAGAGAGAAGACCGAGAGAAGAAACCAGATTTCAATCTCAAAGCTGAGACTCTTGTCTTTCTTAATTGTATTGTGAATAAAAGCCCTTATTTATTAGTTTTTCACAATTTAATTTGTATTTTTGGTTGTGGTTGCAGAGTTTTGTGTTCACTTCAAATGTGTTTAAAAGGAAAAACTTAAAATGTATCGAGTTAAAAATTGAATAGTTAATAGTTCTTTTTTTTCATTGATTTTGTACATTCTGTCTGGAAGGGATAAATAACAACATAAACATAATAGACACTTTAAATGAATGAAAACATGTTTACATTATGGACTTTGTGCATAATCTGTCAGGGTCGGGATGAGGACACAGGCGCAGAAGCAGGATGTTCAAACGAGAACGTCTTTTTATTTTCTTTTTCTTTAGCCCGAAAGGCTGGAAAGCTTGTAGAACTCAGGAAGCATACAAAACCATCTGGCAACGAGTAGGGGAAGACAGGCAACTTATAACAGAAACAAAACAATCAAACACAGGTGCGTCCAATAAGATGGCAGAAAGACCAGGTGGAAAGAGAAAGGAAATCAACCTGTAAGACAGGGGGGTGAAAGCAAACAAGTGAACAGAAAACCACATACAGCCCCAAACCCCACATAATCTAATATAATAGTTTATGATAAATTAAATAAAGCAAAAAAACAACATAAAAAGTCATTTTGCAGCTGAAAAAGCCGCTGTTTTCAGAGAGCTAATGCAAAAGAACAGAATTTTTGAGAAAAGCCAGAATTCCCATCACGACTGTGGAGGGAAACAAGGAAAGATTGTTGTTTTTACTTTGAAAGTTTTGGAAGTATTCTAAAAAAAAGAAACATTAATAAAAACTGATTATTTATAAGTTTTTTTAAATATTTTTTTTTTAATCATTCTTTAATGATAATAAATGTAGACTGTTTTGAAGAGGTATAAGTTTAACTTGAGAAAATTGACTAATGGTACCAATGATATTCGCAGCAGAAAGTTGTGTTTGTGTCTGTGGAGGGGGGTACGAGAATTGACATTGAGAAACACTGGGTTAAAATGACAGCGCCTCTGTGCTGCAATGACGCTTCCCACTTATTTAAAAAATGTAAATTAGATTCTACATCAATACCGATTAAAATTTTTTACCTTTTGGATACTAGTGTGCCGCGGGATTTTTTTCATTGAAAAAGTGTGCCTTGGCTCAAAAAAGGTTGAAAAACACTGCTCTATTGTTTATATCGTCTCAAAGCTAATTTGATCAATTATTAAGCCAAATATATGATTAAATAGCCCAACAAAATAGTGCAGGTGTTGCTTCATCAGTGTGTATACATTTATAAAAGTGAACATAAAGACAAATTAAAAAAATATTCTTCATAGAGAATCTCCATCTTGTGGTTTTGCAACGCAAAACTGCTTTACGCTCTTTGATTCTCACACAAGCAGGTTTTACGACATACTTTACGCTACTTAACACGAGTGCAGAATGACGGACGGAATAAAGTTGTTTTCCTGAAGTAGAAACGGACAGAAACACAGATGCAGGCAGTCCAGGAAGAATTGCTTTCAGCAAAAGAGATACATCTGTGATTTGGCTGCATTTTGGATTCAAGACGTCCGATGATTAGCAGAAGCCGGTAGTATGTACACAAGCTAGGAGGCTATTCCTGCCCCAATGCTAACACAACAAACCTTCTATCATTCAAGAAGAGTCCACTAAAATGCACATATGAGATTAATAAGAGATAAACCAAAGTTGTGGAAAATAGCCGAAACAAATATCTAAACACTGATTCTTGCAATCTGCTCCCAAAAATTGTAGTCTGAAAATTTGTGACGTTCAAATCGCTGATTCATGATCTTTATAAATAAAGTAGAGTGTCATAAAATATTTACTGCTCTGGAATACAGAATAATGTTAGATTTTAAAGCCAAATGTGCAGCGCAACTTTCAGCGGAAGTAAACAAATATTCTAAATAAAACGTCAGTAAAACTAGCAAGTGCTTCTCCATCCATTCAAAAAATTCAGACATAAGTTCTGCTCACTGAGTTCTGAAGAAAAAGAATAGCTTCAACATCGGAGCTTTAGCTCCAGTGTTCATATTGTTTTGGTTACTCTTCAACAGTTGACACAATTGACTTAATTCTAGCAGAATTTTGAGCAAAAATGTGTTTTTCTACTCAGAAACATGAAACTGTTGTGCATTGTAAAAACGTTTTACCTGGACCAGGTAATCAGTGTATTACCTGGTTCTGGTGTGTTCAGCCAATAAGAACATGCCAGAACAGGGTATATTGGAAAACATGTAGGAAGGTGGCTCTCGAGGACCAGGGTTCCCCACCCCTCCTTTAGGGACTCTGTAATGATTGGATGTCTACAAATCAAACTGTCCAATAAAAGAGCAGGTGGCTTCCTGGTGTCCCGCCCCATTGCAAACTTTAAGGGGAATTTCAGTGCTAACATGGCTGAGAGGAATGTTCAGTGTTCCCCTGCGAATTTGCCTTTTTTTGTTTGCGATTTCACGCATTTGCGTATATTTCCGGATGAGTCAAGGTACTTTTCCGGCTCGTGACAAAAACTCAGAAAATTCAAGACACTTGTATGAAATTTTAGCGTATGAAGAAGGTGCTGAGGTGTATCTCCACACAGCAGAGCCAATTTGGGAGCGACCGTCGACTATCTCCTTCCTCCCTCCATGCCCCTGCTTCGAAAAATGGCTTCAGCTGAATCGGAACTAGCCTAATTTTTTTTGGGCAGATTAATTTTGCAGTATGATGAAACTTGATCTTTGTACGAAAACATGCGGTTGCAAATCTTTATGGGCTTATTTTCAGCCCACAGCAGTGAGACTAAGCAAGGAGTTTAAAAAAAACTCAAACACAAACTTATTCATTGCTGTTGAAAAAAAAAAGACTTCCATTGGGTGTTCAGCTTAAATCTCTGTAGCTTTAAATTGTCTCTTCGTTTGCCTCACAGAGTATTGATCACTCCAGGCGGTCCATATTCAGGACTAGTGAGGACTAAGATGGGAATTTACAACTCTACAGAATGTGCAGTGGCTTCTCGGCGATGGTTTGACCTCTTTTGCTTTAATGCTCCGAGATCAGATAATTATTTTATCACAATAAGTTTAACTTCACCAAAAAATCCCTCATAGAACGGTAGTTTCAACTGATGACTTTTATGCACTTAAAGGTTTTTCCATGATAATAAATTAGTTCAATAAAATATCAAGAGGGCACTTAGAGAGCAGACAATTAAACACCTTTCATTGAAAGCGGTCCTGCTGTATTTCAAAAGACTGAAAGCTTAGACTGATGAATGCAGTCATTAAAAAAGACAGCACTCAATACCTTTTCAGCGGACTGTAAACACACATGTGTCCCCGCAGCAGAATGGGCAAAAGGGAAAACCGTAAAGCGATGCTGTTCCAAAGAGCGCCTCACTTAATGCCACCAGCAAAGAGATGATGTTTGCTTTTGATTGGAATTAATCATCCTGTGACATATGGAAAAGCTCTCAATTGGCACAAAATGCCGGAGTGAAAAATGTGTTAGGAGTGCCTCTGACAGTGCAGCCACTGTGCTGCACAATCAAAGCTGGTGCACAAATGGGACCCATCTTCCTGTAACTGCATGAAGAATGGTGGCTTTTAAAATTGCTTTGTTGAAATCAAACAGATGCAGTTTATTAGAAATCCATTCAGCGGTTGTGTAAAGTTGGGATGGCAGGCTCGATAACTGTAGATATATGGGCCTGTGGATGAGTCACCAAGCAGATCACCTGCTCATAAATGACTTCTGGCCCAGTTTGTGTCCATTTTGCACAGGTTTGGGCTACTCCTCAAAATGATTTTCAAATTTAATTTTGAATTTTATTTAATCCCATATCTTCAGAAATATTTGTTTTAAAAGATGCAAACCAAATGCAGTATTTTGATTAAATTGCAGGAATATTTTTTTTTTTACGATAGAAATTTTATATTGATCCTTGTTCATTTTCCCATTTCATTTAGTATGAAAACAAGAGGTTAATTTACTCAAAACTACATACACACACACACACACATATATATATAGTTTTATTTTAAGCAAAACTTTTTAAACAATTTCAGTTTAGAATGTGCATGTTAACAACACAGAATTTTGTTTTGTTTTGTCTTTTACAGAGCAAAAAATTTCCATGTCTTTTTTTTTTAATTGTGTAAAAAAAAGTGAATTATCTTTATTCATTCTCAATGGATAAACTTTTTTTGGGGTAAATGTTTTGTATTTTTCTTTCTTTCAAATACATTTTCAAATAAAAAATGATAAGTTGAATTAATTTCTTTAATTTCTTAAATTTTTTTCTTTGGATTTTTTTCACAGATGAAAAGTTTGCTATGATTAGGTATTTGGGCAGATTTACTTTTTTTTAATTACGATTTTAAATCTTGTAAATTTATGAGAAAAAAAGTTGTAACTGTTAAATCAAGATAATAAAATTGTATATGTATGACTTAAAAAGTCCTAGGCTATGTTTATGACTTTTTTCTCATAAATTTAAAAGATTTAAAGTCGTAAATTAACGAGATTTAAAGTTGTAATTTTGAGAGAAAGAAAATTGTAATAATACTTTATTTTGTGGCCCTCGTTTTCTGTCATACTTGACATGGTTATTTTTGGTTAAAATTAAAAATCAAATAAATAAAACTTTCTAAGCCATGTGATTAGTTGCCTTTGCACTAAATTTTTATTCACTGGTAATATTATCAAGTTTCTGTGATGTGAAGCTAAATCAAATAAAATCTACAACTTTTAGAGTTGGAGTCTAAAATGAATCATTTTCCACAGAAAAAAAAACATGATGGAGATTTCATGACAGCATTTAAACTGTTCTCTAATAATACCTTTAGGTGACAAAGTTATCTTGGACTGGTTTGCTCCTTTTTGTTTGAAAGGACGGCATTGAAAATGCTATTCTCCATAATGACATGGTATTATCCTAATTAGCTCAGCCTCTGTCGCTCAGCTCCATGCGTACCTCTCCATCAGGTGTCAGTCGCGATGCAGAGGGGGGGGTGTTACACCCCCATCCTTGCCAAAGGCCTGCATGGCAGTTCTTTGGAAGGCTTTGTTTCTCTTTTGTCTATCTGCCAGGCCCAGAAGGCTTTTCTGCCGCAGGAGCTCTTGTGAGAACAACCAGGAATGATATTCTTAGAACAATGACCCAACTCGCCCTCGTAAAAGCAAGCTTGCTTCTGATCCCTTCCACATGGAGTTTAATGAGGGCACAATGATCCAAGGACCACTATCTATCCTCTGGAGGAGGGGTTCTCCTTTATGGTGACAGCATGCTTCTCATTGTGAGACCACTTTTGGACGAGTTTTGGACCTGTGAACGGGAAGGAGAGCACACTGAGCTGCACAGATTTTCCAAAGTACTGTACACTGCATGATGGATGACACAGAGTCTTAACCCTCAGCTTGCTTTGCCAATGGGGATTTGTAGGAGCCGAATTTGTATAAACAGTAAAAAATATAAATATTTTTAAAAATTCAATAGGACGCTGGTTTTAAAATTCTGAATTGTTCAAAAACAAAATTTTAAATAAGCATCAACTGAACATGAACCTTCCAAAAGCAACGCTGACATATTAAATATGATTTCGTTTGACATGTAAAAGATACAGAAGTAAAATCATAGATTTAGACGGTTCACTGATGGATAAAATACACTGAAGCGTCAATAAAAGATCTGAGTAAAACATGAGTCAAACAAGCAGGTCGAGTAATAACCCTGACAGGGAAGAAATACATGTCAGCCTTGAAACAAATCACTATAAAAGTCTATTCAAACAATGAGTGTGCAGACGTTCTGATTTCAGAGGAGAAATATTGGACCTTTCTGTTATGTCAAATTTCTGAGTTATATAGCTTCAGATAAGGATTGATCCTGTCTCTCCATAACTGAACACTATACTGAATCACAGATCATATTTTCACATTATAAAATAAGTTCAAAATGAAACTAAAGAACTTAATTTAAGCCCAAATGCAGGCATTTCTGACTTGATGCCATGATATTCTCCTGGTGTTTTATTATGTTATTTTTAGTTGCACCAACAGAAAAAAAAATCTGTTTATTAACATAAAAAAGTGATAATTTGATATAAAAATGAACATATTATAGCCTCAATGAAAAAAATTTGCCAAAATTCACTGTTTTAGAATGTTCTTTTACTGCAAAATTGCTAAATTCTTATGTTTTTTTTTTGCCTGCAATATTACACCCACCTCAGTTTTTTTTAATAACTTCAAGCTAAATGTGGTCTTATATGCATGTATTATATCCAGTCTCACCTTCTTCAGTATTTTTTCTCTCTTCTGTGCTTTCAGGCGAATTAGTTCTGGGAACTTCCTGAGACTAACTGGGGATTTGGGTTCAAGAGCTAAAACGATATCCCTTCAAGGGTTTCTCAAAACTTTTCTCTCTGAGTTTGCAGCACTGTTGAGAAATGATAGCCAGCGGGAGACTGGTAAAAGTCCAAATCAAGAATTATATCCCTTCAGTTTCACAATAAATGAGCAGGGCGTCACTTTTGTGTTTAGAGACAAACTCTGGTACCATAGGAGCTGTTCCTCATAAAGTGAGTGTTTTGATTTCTGTTACGTTTTAAGGTTCAACCAAACAAAATTGATAACAACTTACTGTAATAAAATATCAGAGAAAAATGACACTGGGGTTTAAAGTCCCACTCTGATCATCTCTTGATCTAAAGCTTTCCCGGTGGTCTTTTAATTATTTTAATTATGTCATTTTATTAAAAAAAAAAAAAAAACTGTCATTTTCTCAGACAAAGTTTCTGAAAAATTTTCCCAGGAGTTAGGGTCAGGCAAACTGTTGGACTCGTGGATTACAAAGGGCTCTAAAATTTGAAAGCAGGGCCAGATCTGAAGTGGATAAGTGGAGGGTTTTTGTAATCCACCTCATAAGAGAAAGGAACAACATGGAATTCTGGATGAAAATCCAATTTAATTTGCTTGAAAATACTTTAAACAGAATATGTTAGAGTTTATATTTCAAAATTTGTAGCTTTTGCTCTCATTTTAGAGCCAATTTCACTGATGGGTTCGTATCCCTTAGGGAAAAATGCAAACTTACTCACAGAAATACCGTGTTCATGTGGAGTTTGAATGATCAGAAAAATCCCTGTCTGACTTGGAAAACACACATGAATCAGCATTGGAGAAATAAACATATCGTCCAATATCACAGAATAACTTTCTGCACCTATAGACAAAGGGGCAAAAACCAGGACAGAATTACATTAAAATTATATATTAGATTATATATAAAATTTATTCCAGTTTGATGGGCCAGACTAAAAGGTTAAAGGGGGCGTGCATATTGCCCCACGGCTGTAGTTTGCCCACACCTGATCTAGTTGTCTACAAGTGGATGAACCAAAAAGGGGCGGATGAGGGAGCTTGCCTGCCGATTGTAACTTCTACACTGCTGCTAAAGGCTTTTTCCAATGCCATGTTTTGTCTGCTTTTTATTCACCACCCCAATTTGAATAAATACATTATTAGAAATTAAATTTGATTTAAGTATGTCCTCCATTATCAGAAAAATGCCAAAAGAATATCTAAAAAACACCAAAAACACCATTTAAAAAAAAAAGTAAAAGAGCACTTTGAAAGGAGATTATGTCTGAATGTTTGAAACTATATAATTGTATGCTTTGGTTCAACAGCCATATCACTGCTGTGAACTATGACCCATGAGCACTTAGTATCCATGAAAACATTACTGTTTGGCTTATAGTGACCTCTTACCACACTTTTTCCTCATAAAGTCTGAAATCGCTAGAGGCACACAGACAAATCCACACAAAGTTTAATGGTTGCATCAGTAACCTTTATACTCATAACACCCTATTACTGTTTCTGTGTTGTAAAAAGTTAACCTTGCAGAAGGGGATGGCTTATGGGGGCATTAAATTCTTGTTGCCAGTGATTTTTACAATAAACACTGAACCTTCTGAACATCAGCATCGCTGGGGCTGGAGGAGTGGTCTGGACAAGAATCAAAAGCCAGACTCAGGCACCTGAGGCCTCAGTGATGGCTCTGTTGCAACATCTGCTGGTGGAGAAGCTGCAGCCAAGCCAGCAGAATCAGCCAGGGGAGGAAACAGCCTTGTGAACAGGTGGCACTGGCACTGACACGCCGAGAAAGGCTCTGGTGTGGGCTGCAGTGACTGTGTCACTGAGGGTGTTCTTCACAAGCCAAAAAAAAAAAAAAAAAACACTGAGTGACTAAATATATAAAATCAGTGTGAAACGCATTTAGGCCAACCTTTTACTCTTTAGGCTCTTTTCTCGTCTTAAAGTTCTGCTGCCAGAAAGCTTTCTGCCTTTAAGCTTAAATATAAAGATTGGAGTCTTTCTGCTGGTAAAGGCCTTTGCTGCAGAGGGAATCCCTGAGATGCTCCGAGCATCCCACCTGACTTTTTACTCCCCTTCTGAGGACCTCAACATATGTGTGATTTTTCTTTCTCTGTCTTTTAAATAAAAGACGACCAGAGCATGTCCCAAGCTTTTTAGAGACAGATGGTCTTTTCATTTACAGACATGGTACCAGGAATGTGATGTATGCTAGGTACACAGAAAGACTAAACTGCAGGTTTCCTTAGCCTATTTTATATTAAAGGACCAAATAAACTGAATCAGACTGAATGAATTGTAAAAAGATTGAAAAGTTTTCTTTTTAAATTTATTGTATTTTATTTTGTTTATTTGAACTGCTTTTAGTAAAGTATTATATTTTCATTTTTAAACTCAAACTAAAATGAAATAATTTTTCACTATAAAGCAAACAATTATTTTTCCCTAACCAAAAAAAATATACATATATACGTATATGCACAAAAGTATCTCAATAAAACGATAAAACTGTCATTGTTGACAAAATATCTCTGCTGTTTGTAGCTTGATGGATTAGATAATTATTTTTTATTTCTCAGTTGTCAGTTTTTCTCCCAAAGTTAAAAAAGTAATATCTGATTTGCATTAAGTGTGATCCTGTGTGCGTATTACTTGAATTGTACTAGAATGAATTGTAAATTTTTTTTTCTATCCCAGCATACACAGATTAAAACTATCCCATATCTGGCTACTGAAAAAATAATTTATTTTTTGGGGGAAAAGAGGTAGGTAATAAATTCCTGAATGAAGGAGTAAAAAATGCTGGAAAAAGAAATACAGAGAGACAAGGTAATGTTTGTTATGAAAATTTAAAAATAAGTGGAGCCAAGTCAGTTCACTGAGTAACCACTAGGGGGGCTTTTTAGTCAAGATTTTTTATCATGATTCATACTTATGTAAAGCTTTGGTGCCAAATGGCTGTTGAGTAAATAAGCTTCTGACAAATGCTATGTATTGAAAAATCAAATAACTTTATGCGCTCATCCAGTAGTTTGAACGTGACATTTGACTAAAGCAAATGATAGTGCAAAAGGTCCCAACATACTGTACAAAAAAATAATAAATGCAACAAAAAATAATAATAATAATATGTTTTTTCCAGTTGTTGAGATCACACGTTTTCAGTGCAGGGTGTTGATTCTGCAAAGAAAGACACCTTTAACTTCAAGACAGTTAGAGATGCAGACTGACTGCCTGCACCACCACAAGTCACTTCATTGATATTCGCCTCCTCGTCCCCACTTCCTGTCTGTTTCCTCAGTGTGATCACTGCAACACACTGGAGGTGCCACAACGCTGGAAAATGCTTACTCTCATAACAGTTTTGCTTCGGCTAAGCGAGTGTATCATATTCAGATTATCACTCTGCCACAAGCACTTAAGTTTAGGGAGCGACTGCGGGATGGGGTCACATTATTCACACCGTTGCAGTGTTATTTCCAAACTGTAATACACTACAGATTACTTATGAGGATTCCTTTGCTCTTCATTGTTACTGTAATGAGCTGCATACTTTTGAGTTACTTTCCTTTTAACATTTAGGTGAGGGCTATTATGGTGTAATAATGTTTAGTAAAATGAAGTAAAAGCACAAGATTAACAATTGGAGGAGCAGGGGTTTGCAAGATTCTACACTTAAAGGCTTGATTTCTCACTGACAACAACCTAGTAGGAACCACAAAACATTGCTCTTTAAATTTTTTTTATTTTTATTTAGCTTTTTTTTGTTTGTTTTGTGGTGCATCTCTACAAGAAATGTCTAAATGTAACCAACGCAAGTTAAATCAGTGCTAAATAAGTTAATGTATTTTTCAAATTCTTAAATTTGTTAAAAAATAGCAAATCTGTTGTAAAAAAAACTGAGTGCTTTATTTCTGATTACTGACATCCAAATAATTTTGTTTGTGTAAAGCAGGGACGGAGTCTTTAGGATCCATATGCAAACGTTTTATTGAAGTGGAGCCTGGGCAAAACATAATACGTAGTAGAAATACAGGCAAAGGTCAAAATCACAAGGGCGAGGAAGATCAAACGAGAAAACAGGCAAAGGTCAAAGCACAGAGAGGTAACTAGTTATAATATTGCTCAGAATGTCTGCTAGGCAAAACAAGACTTCGCAAAAAAAGAAGTGGCTGGTGGATGTTTAAATGCTGGATGGTACTGATGAGCTTAAAGAAAAGTGGCTGATGGGACTTGTAGTGAAGCAGTGAAGGTTTAACTCTGGCGAGGGCTCCCTCTGGTGGACGGATGTGGGAGCTGATGGTTGAATCATGACAATATGCTGCACGGTGCACAAAAATCTGCCAATACTTTTTAAATGGAGAAACGTTTTATTATTCTTTAACCAGTGAGCCACAATGACAGGGTTCGACAAAAAAAAAATTAGGAAAAAGAGATCTCAATTATTTACCTGTCAGTTCAAACAAACAGTATAAAATCATAATAAAAAATAAGCAAAATAAGCAAAAGATAAAACATTTTAAAAAGGTTTTTTGCAGTGTTATAAAAGAGTTAAAAAGACTAAAACAGATGTGACCTGATAAAAGCATCTTATAAAAACTACCAACAACAGGACACACGGCTATGTGGAAAAAAAAAATATAGGACCAGGCAAACTAGATCAGAACACAATGAAAAGCAATAGAAGGACAAAATTTGGCTTAATAATCTCTTTTTCTTTTTTTTTTTTTTTTTTACAATGTGACAAACCACAAAAGAAAAAGTTGTTTTATTTTTGTGACATTTTTTTAAATTAGTTAGCCCCTTGTGGTCTTATTTTTGTGTAATATTTCCTTTTTTCTGGTTAGTTTGTCAGTTACTCCTAGAACTTTTTGATGAATGTTGATGTATATAACTTCTGAACTTGGCTTTAACCGTTTGTGTTAAAGTCACAGCAAAGCATCCAATCTTCATATTTGTCTTGAAGCTTATTACAACACAGAGGTTGTGTGATTGCTAAAGTAATATACTGACAGTGTCAGCAGCAAAAAACAACAACAACAACAACAATTACTGATCCGTGGCCCAGGATGTATTATGCAAACATGACCAGCAGGACAGAGTAGTAATCAATCACATCTGTTTGTCTGCACCAGGGAGAAAGCCGATGCCAGAGTACTGCGGCCAAACACATGCAAGAAAATGTGTTTTTCTATTTTAATGTCCTATTTTTAGGGCATTGCTCGCTCACTTTGATTGATGGTAGTGGGGAGTGACAATAAACATCAGAGAGGGGGATATATTGCAGAGGTCCTTTGTAGGATTTGGATCAGGATTTAGCAGTTGAATTCACGGGGCGGACTAAGACCCCTAAACCCGCAGGAGGGTCCGGATAAACAAATGCCAGAGCACGCTCATTGTGTTCTGTTTTTGATACGCTAGATCGGAACAGGTGTGTTTGCTGGATGAGTGAAGATATGACAAAGATTCATGACTCAAGTCAGCAGCAGACCATTGTAACAGGCCTCTGCTGCCCACTGTGGTGGGTGGGTGGCTGTGTGGACCTCAACATGTGCAGAGGCTAAAAATAGCCACCGTGAACAAACAGAGCGCTGCCATGGCGTTATTGACAAATGCTTGTGAAAGCATTTTACATAAAAGGAAACATTTGATTAAAGGAAAACACGTTTGTCTCCAGGTTTTCCTGGGATAACACAGATCCTAAAAGGTCATCCCAGGATGGTTTGTGTGTTCCTTAGGACGTCTGTCATGACTAAGTAATGAATGGATGAAGAGGTGTCCTGGTGCTGACAGAATATGGCAGTAGGTGCCTGTCAGGTAATTCCCACAGTTGAGTCCATATTGGAATATAATTACATTTTGGCAAATTAAGAATAGATTCATCCATCAGTGGTGGTTCAGGGATTTAAAAGATAATCGTTTGAGTTTTTTTGGAGGGGAAACTACATAATGTGTGTTTACTACATAATTGTGATTAGAAATATGTTTTCAGTTGTTGGAAACAATAAATGTGTGGATAAAGTAATGTAAAAAGAAAATAATCGTTAGAGATTTATGTGAAAAATTCTTTTTTGCACGATGCAAATTTTTGGGACATTTTCTGCAATTATTCAAGAACAAAAATGTTTTATCTGTAAAGAAAAAAAAAATATTTAATTAGGTGAATAATCGACAAAAAGGTTATTTTTTTGTCTTGGTGCTGTTAAAACAAAATTAGAGTTTTATGCTCACACCACCCTCTGCAACGCGGGTTCAAGTGACCACTTCCAATGAAAAGTCTATGTAAAATTGTATTTAGGGCTTCCACATTCAAGCGTTCTGGCTCACAAGCAAGCAGACGTGTGTCTTCAACTCTCCTCAACTCTTTGTCTTTTCAAAGTTGCATACAAGTGACTTTAATCGCAAAGCTACTGCAAAACAGCTCCTGCAAAACAGTAGTAATCCTGCAACAAGGAGAGTTGAACATGACACCAAAGAAAAATCTAGAAGCCAACTTTGTGGAGCTTAAAGTTGCGCTAGCCAACATCCAGGCTATGCTAGCTCCACTGCTTCTTATGAATGTTAACATCAACACTGATAGAGGTTAAGGCTAAGTTGTCACACGTAACTAACAATGAGATAATCGGCAAGATCTCCTGGAGAGAAACATGAACGACGTGGTTCAACAAGTAAGAATGAACAATATCATTCTCACAGGACTTCAGCTCACATCCTGGGCTCGGCCTGGTGCAACTAACACTAGCATGGATGCTAATGCAGCTGTTTGAGATGCTAATGACACCGTGGAATGCTAAATTGGACTATTTCTCACTTCTAAAGGGATTTCTTTAGATCTAAACACAACTGAGGTCTGTCATCCGCTTCCTTGGAGAAAGAATTCAGATAAACCTGTAGTCCTGATCAAGTTTGTAATTCAAACACACAGGATAGCTCTGATGAAACAACAATAACACCTGAAGGGTTCAGTTCTTTATCTAATGATGACCTGTTGAAATATAATGCCGAGCTAGCGAACAACGCTGGACTCCAATGAAAGAGACGACAGATCCAAGGAACTTGGGTGCAGAGCTCCAGGATCTTTGTCAAGCCACTCGCTCCATCAGACCTGCCACTGGAAATCAAAGGTATGATAGACTTCAAGTGTGGATTATGGACATCTGAGCCTTTAAGTGAGCCAAAATAAGTGTGAAATGTGATTTAAAGAAAACGACGCCAAGACTCTACCGCTTCTGAAGGTGAGCTTTGACCCGACTTTCAGCTGACCTGCAGACAGAGGATGTGTGGATGTTTGAAATGTAATTACATCTCTGATCTTAAGGATCCTTAATAACCTGAATCTATGATTGTAGGGTATAAATTTTTGATAACAAGTCCTGTACCGGATATTGATCATTCATTTAAAGAAAATGGTAAGGTCAAACTGGGGTGGAATTAGCCTATATAAACTCACTAAGATGTTATTGCACGTATTCTTACCTTATTGCTTGAAATAAACCCTTTCTTTCATTCATTCATTCATGTTTGGATGGCGTTCCATTCAATACATGGAAGTGCAACCATTGCCAACCGGAGGGGAGGAACTACTTGGCAGTGGTCCCCCTTCCCTGGTTGCTGCACGGATTTGGGCCCCTCCCTTTTTTGGTTTGGTTTTAATTGCACCTTATACATATGAGACCCTTAGTAGGGGAGGTGCTTGGACTTCCCTATGAGCAATCAGGAGATTTTTTTCAGGAGTTTTTGAAATAAATGACAACTATTCTTAAAAACTGTACAGAATAGTTTTGCTCTCTCTAGCTATGTAGCCACAAGAGGGCCAAAAGTTGGTTTCCCTGTGCCAGTCCCCAGTCTGGATAAACTACAGGTAAACTACATCCCATCTGGGGTTACCACAGCGAATCACCATTCACTGAACATTTTAAACTTATCTCTTTGGGTACATATACTGCTTTACTCTTCTGCTTCATAAACATTTCAGCTAGAAAGTTTATAAAGTTATTTGTATGCTTTGTGTTTTCTTTTGCATTTGTTTTGTATCTGACCATGAGTTTAAAAACATAGCATGGGAGAAGACTGATATGGACATAGACTGAAGACTGAAACTGAGACTTGAAAACAACAGATTGACAACATAAAAGATTGTATGTGAGCATCTATTTTTACAAACACAGATTTTCTTCTGATCTAAACCAAAGATTTAACCAACTCTAGCACAATAAAAAGGTTCAAAGTATTGAGGAAAATAGAATGAGCATGCTGTTTTGAACTATGCAAAATGGAGTCAACAGGTGAACTGTGTTTGCAAGCTTGAATTTATTTATATGCTGGGGTTGTATGAACTAATTCATAATACTAATAGATTCTAACTCGTGATGGATAAATATCCTTAAAATTAATACTTTTAAGCATTACTATTAGAGTTCCAGAATTGCACTTCATTCCCACCTTTCTTTTCATGCTCCAAATATTCTGCTTCTTGATAAAAATGTCCTCTTATAAATTCAGACAGCAAACTTAATGACCAAAGAGCTGATTCCATCATTTTTTTGCACAGAGCAGACACATTAGAGCTGCAGATATTAAATTTAATCTGTCTACGGCCCAAACTGTTTCTTTGGACTATATTTGGGTTGCTGTGGCAACAACCCACACAAGCACACACACCCACGCAGTACCGGGGAATCAAATAATAACAAAAGACCTTGCACGGCCTTTTGCTTTACAGTCATCTAGATAGTAAGAAATACATGTTTCTGTAATCTTGTGGTTTCTGTTGGAGGACAGTCGTGCAGATGTTGGGTTTAGGGCCTCCCTTGAGGGCCGGTGCATGACAGTGTTTTAGTATAGGCATCAAATATATATCAGAAAACCCATTTGGACTGCTGCTTTGACACCACTGCAACCCCACAAATCCCAACTGCATCTGATTGGCTGCATCGTTGATGACGATAATTAAAAGTGGACACAGACAATTACACTTTTGGTTTTGTGTAATTACAGTGTCATCTGCAGGTTTTATTTTTGCCAAGTGTAGCATTCCTGGAGCAGACTTGAGAGCCGGTGTGTTAAATAACATCAGGGGTCGCAGCGGGAAATTCAATATTCAAATCGGATCTGAGAAAACATGTTGCAGCCCTTCGGCAGGAGTGTCGTCAAACACGTTGCTCATTTTCTAGAGCACGAGACGCGAGGTTTGATCAGGATGACAGGAGCCGTGAATCCACTTGTTTACAGGTCTGGAAAAAAAAGCTGAGTGACCTTCGAAACAACACTGCCCACAGGGGCAAGACATGGGCTACATGCACACAAAGGCTTTGTTTAGTCAGTGCACTCCTATTGATCATTAGAAGAAAGGAAAGGAAATCAATTACACATATGCAGGGAGCAATCACATTTCTAAAAGGAAAAGGCTGAGCTAAGGGGGAAATTCAAAATCGACACACATGTTAGACAGATAGGAAACTATCACTGGACTGAGACACCACTGAGAGAGACAGTGGCAACAACCTGAGGGATAATAAGCCATGCATAATTTAATACCTGCATTTTTTTTTTTTAGAGGGGGTAATATCATTATGTATTAATAGCTAATATTCATAAAGCTTGTCATGTGTGGACAGATGGAAGGATGGCCTCGCATTATGAAACCCCATCCATCAGTGTTTTTGTCAGGATTCCCCAGCAAAGCGTGGAAAACAGAGTTTACACGGCTGTGGGAATCAGGGGCAACACAACATTTCATGGTCATTAAACTTAAAAGTTGCCTGCGGCACAGTGTGTTCCCATCACATGCTTCCATAACTTTAATAGAGCCACTGATCTGTTTTCCAAGACGACATAAATTGCTTTTGCGGTGCAATTTATTGTGATTTTCTCGAAGAATTAGTGATCAAAAATCCATGTTGCAGACACAGAAGCTCCTGCTGAGTTGTGAATCTTGTCTGCTGTGGTGCAGCGTGCGTGCGCCCCTCCGCTCCTCCTCTGGAGTCTACAGCGGGGCACTCCGCAGTTCCATTATCCCGTAGCCCTTTTACGCGCTCGACGTCCGCAACCACAGCGCCTCGCTAAGCCTCTCCTCTCCTCTCCTTCGTGGCTGGGAAAAAAAAAAAAAAAAAAAAAAAAAAAAAAAAGAGACAAGGCACTCTTCTTGACCAGAGCTCCGATGGAGGATCACTCTCTGTGGCGTTCATGTGATCCCCTCTAGAGGAAGACTTCTGTTTTCCTCACGACTCATTTTCCAACGCGATGTGGGACGCGCGCTTTGTGCGCGGAGAGCTCCCTTATGCCGCTTGACTAAAGGGGGAGATCCCGGCTCGCTTTTCATCCTCTGCTCCCTCAGGAACAAGAGGAGTTTGCATGCAAAAGGTGGTCTATCGCGGCAAGGTGAGACAACCCTTCTTACTTTTTCTTTGAGTGCAATTTTTGACCATAAAGCTGTTAGTATTTTCGCAGAAGCATGCTGCAGTATTTTTTTTCTCAATTCTCATGCACATATAGGGTTAAATATTAAATACAACTCTCAAAATACTATTTATTTTGTATATTTTTTTAATAAATCTGAATTATAAAATCAAGTGACTCATACTTTAAACTTTTCAAACTCTGATTTTCCTTTTGACAAGTCCACAAAGCTGCATTCAGTCCCAACAGCTGTGTTTATGGGAGTTTCATATTACAGGAAATAAGTGAGGCAGGACTGTGGAAATCGCTGCATCCTTCAGGTGGATAGTTCTAACAGAAGACCTGATTTGTAATCTGCATTTTAAGTGCGATTTGCTCCAGCAAGAATTCATTTCCTCGATCTAAAGTAGCAGCACTGGACTGCAGAGCAAAGAAAAAGCAGCCATATTGACTGTAAAGATAATAAAATTGATTCTGCTGTGTAGTGTCCAAGAAATGTGATGAAAGGGATCAGTGAAAGTGTGCAGCTGTTGGATTTTTTATGGGAGGTGACTGCCGCATGTGAGGATCTCTTATGATGTTGTTTCTCTTTGTTTTAGCCATGGAGGGACTTCCATAAACAAGATTCAACACAGGAGAAAAGTTTTCTTTTCCTTTTTTACTGCATGTGAAATCCACTGCCCCCTCCTGAAGTCCTATCATCATGGCTGAGAAGCTCGGACCAGCTGGGCTGAAGCCCACCAACGTCCGAACTACACCCCTGCTTCCCCCTGAGCCCTTAGACATCATCCGCACCAAAGCCCGAACCCGCAGAGTCCGCCTTAACGTGGGAGGTTTGAACCATGAGGTCCTGTGGCGGACCCTGGACCGGCTGCCCCGAACCCGCCTTGGCAAGCTTCGGGACTGCAACACCCACGAGTCTCTGATGGAGGTGTGCGATGACTACAGCCTGAACGAGAACGAATACTTCTTCGACCGGCACCCGGGGGCCTTCACCTCCATTCTGAACTTTTACCGAACGGGGAAGCTGCACATGATGGAGGAGATGTGCGCCCTTTCGTTTGGCCAAGAGTTAGATTATTGGGGGATCGATGAGATCTACCTGGAGTCCTGCTGCCAGGCCCGTTACCACCAGAAAAAGGAGCAGATGAACGAGGAGCTGCGGAGGGAGGCGGAATCCATGAGGGAGCGGGAGGGAGAGGGAGAGTTTGATAACACCTGCTGCCCAGAGAAGAGGAGGAAACTGTGGGATCTCCTAGAGAAGCCCAGCTCCTCAGTAGCTGCCAAGGTAGGAATACAAAACTAGAAGCTGCACACTGATCGTAGCACAATACAGACCTAATCCCTCCTGAGCTGTAAAACATCCAAAGATGGGACGAAAACAATGATCTGATGTTGACTGTGGGTGTTAGTGAGCGCCTAGTGTTGCCGTCTCCACCAGAATAAAGCGTGTCAGCGCAGACATATGCGTCAGTGTCGTACACCCCATGTGTCTGGTACAAGTTTGTTGTCTTGTGCAGCTCTGCTACACAACAGTCCTACTGATAAGCAGTGCTGCGGCTTTGACTCTGTCAGTGAAGTGACAGAAGGAAGTCCAAGGCTCGTCATCATTGATCGACTGATGAGTTCAGCCACTTATTGGATTTATATGATGTGATTTTGTTTGAAGAGACAGGTTGTCTATTCGCATTCTTCTAATTTTTTCAATTGGATAAAAAATGCTAATCTTTATTTGCATTAAAAGACTGCAAATCTGTCTTCATTACAATGATACAGAGTACACTTAGTGCAATTATAGGGGGAAAAAAATCTCAGTAGGAGTCATTGTTTGTCAAAGAATGAATAAGAAAGTCATTGTAAAGTGCTTTGCAGCTTCGACGGCAGGATAAAACACCCTATATAGGTGCAGAGTGTTTAAATCTAGTTATTGGCATTTTTACGTTAGACTCCAGCATCCTTATCTGCTCATCAATCGGTGAAGTGAAGGGATTGTATTCCACAGCTGCACATCATAAATGCCGGGAGTGAGTGTGTGCAGAGTAAAAACAATAGCTCTTGATGCTCAAAAGATGGGGAATTACCATTTTTCCTTAAAAACATAGCGCATGCGTTCTCTGTAAAAGCTTGGAAATAAGGCTGTAAGGCTTTTTCTGTTTGTGTCCTCTTTTTTTTTTACACCTTTATTCCATAAATCAGTGTGTTGCTGCATGATAGATAGATGCATTCATTCTTCGTGCTGAGGCAGTGTATCGCACAAAAACATCACATAGACACTGCTAATATGTGATATCAAGCCATTCCGGGTAATCAGTGTGCTATTTCGATAAAACTGATTCAATCTAGCTGCAATCTGAACACATGTTGCTGACCTGCTCTCTATAATTTAGGAATACCCTGGAAATCATTACAGGGAAATTCCTCCCTAATTCAAATTGCATTAGTATTCTGCTGACTGCCCTGCTAGGAGAACTTCGTCGGGACTCTATTGTCTCAGGTTCTTCACATTAGAGCAAACTATTCATTTTAAAGCAGATTGCCGGATTCCCTGACAGTCTTATGGCAGCTCCCTGAGGTCAGGGAAGCCTTTTTACAGAACACACATCTTGCAGTGAGATCCTTTGAAAGCTCTTAACCAAGGGAATGCCATTACCAGACTGGTGCACAGCCATGTGCCTTTTTATAAAGCAACCTGAGCCCTTTGTCAAATTCAATCATTTTCTTGAGGCAAACAAATCTCTTTTTCTTCTCTTTATTTCTGTTTTGTGCTTCATTAAATATAAGGGCCCAAATAGCTGCTTTATGGCCTTTTTGGTCCAAAAATACATTATTAAAGGACTGACTTTTTCAGCAGAGTCAGTCAGGCTTCGCTCTCATTCATCTGCCATAGCATGCCTTAGTAGAGTGGAGCAAAGCTAGTGCTGGAGAGAAGCTTATTGAAGTCACAAGTGAAAGGGATAAATTAGTTAAAAAAAGAAAGAAATCAATGGAAAATTGCTACTGTATGATGTCAGTGATGTAGTGAGCCAAGCCAAGTTTGCTCCACTAGTCTTTTGTGAGCTTGTACAAAAATTGTCAGTGGTGAGAAGAAGAATAAAATGTTTTTTAGCTTTTTTTTTAGAGTAGTGATAAATTGTAAGATGCGTAATTATGATTGATCGGGTGCTTGGTCCACAAAACACAACAATCTGGACAATTTTGTAGACATGTGCTTGTTCAGAACCATCTAATCGTAATTCTTCCCCAATGGTTTCTCCCCTACCCCCTGTACTTTTAGCCCTCTAAACTGAGAGTTATGGAAAAATAGCATCTTTAAATTCAGACGTTACTTCCACACCATGACGTCAATAGTTGCCGGTCAGCAATGTTAGCATGCAGCTGCTAGTGGTTGGAAATGCATAAAACCGCTGGATATGTCTGAATTCCTTCCCTACTCACTATATAGTGCACCTTATAGTGTTCTATATAGCGCATTCGCTATTTTGTAGTGCTTTCCGAGTCTACAATTCCAAAATCAAGTTTACTAGAAATTTCCCAGAAGTCTTTGTGAAAAACTAGCGCGCATTGATGATCACTACATTAGCAAATATAGACCACAGTGGATTGCGGTCGAACATTTTTTGCACAAAAAACATGTTTAAATGTAATTTTCTAACAAACCATCCACATTTTCATCATCACAACACAGTGGAGTCACGAATAAACATCATGAAATGTTCTTAAAAAAATTCATACAGTCCTGTTTTCCATCATTAACATCAGCCTAAAACACCTAATCTGCCATATTTGGCCTAAAATGTAATCCTTATTTAGCATTTCTATGCTCACATGGTGAGTATGGGGCTTTTTAACAGCTGCAGACACCCCATTGGCCTAACTTGACACCCACTTTTTGTGTCCAATAGAATGACTGACAGCCAGCAGCTGCTATTTTCTATGAAATCCCCATGGGTGTTGCACTCAGTCCATGCAAGTTAGACACACCAGTAATTATTTGGTTCTTGTTCCGTTAAGTTACTAAGCATTGCTGGGAGGAAGGTTGTGCTAATAGCTAAAACAACGGGCTAATAGTGCTGTGAAGCTATCACAGAATGCATTATTAGGAGTTTTTAGAACCACTGTTTGATGTTTGGTTCTGTGTTCATCCTTTTCTTAAGATTAGCAACTGGTTTAACCTCAATACTAAAACATGTTTTTGCATTATCTGTCCAAACCAATGGCGACAGTGCAGACCGATTTCCAATGCCAGCAATAGGAGATGCATTTCCCCATATTTTAAAGGGATACAGTTTTACTCTAAAACCACAAATGTCCAGATTTGTTGCGAACCCTTTGAACTGAAAGTTGGAGGAACGCACATGGAGTTTCAAGGGAGTGAGTAACAGCTGAAGTGGGTCTTTAAGTGCATTAATGCTTTGCTACAGACCTTTCAAAAGCATTACACATCCTTTCTGTGAGTGTGCATTTAGTGACTTTCATAAAGTGTTTGCCTATAGCTGTGTGGATCCTATCCATGCTGAGCATCTACAGAACAATCCAAGATTATGTTGGCACGGAAATCCACAAAAACATTTGTCTGTAAGTGACAATCTGGCTACTTGCCAATGTGATTTCTTTTATTGTGGAGTTAAATGATTGAATAGGAATCGCTTCAACCAGTGATTTCTTATTGTTTTGTCGTTGTTGTGTAGTAAAATGAAAAGTAAACACTGCAAATAGGTAGTGGTTTGTACATGCAAAATGAAACACTGTTCAGCACCATCTGTCAAGTACATGCTGGGGGTTCACTTTTTTTCTTTGTGGCGTTGCCAAGCTCTGCTGTTCCTGCAGGCTGCTTCTTCATGGACCTCAAATCGATAGCAACAGGTTTCTCATTCAAAATACATATTTGATCTCAGTGGGGCTCCTTGGTTACATAAATAATCAAGCAACGAATGAAGTACAAAAGTCTTTTTTATATAGGTGTGTGTGCATGGGGGATGTTTGTTTTTTACAAAGCACAAGAATGAAAAGATTAGCCTATTATTATTATTTATTTTTTTGTATTTTTATTTCTTTTAGTGTGAGTAATCAATGGCCCTCTTTGGGTTTTTCCCTTTTTCCATGCAACACAATTATCACTGTAGCCTAAAATTGCAGCAATTAAACGTCCTTGTCAAACACCTTTTTTTTTTTTTTTTTTTAGAGAATCACATCAAAACCCCAAACGGTTTAGTCCAATTTTTTTTGCTGATGCTGTTGTAAAAACAAACTTGTAAATCAATGTCAAACAACACTCAACATTGATTTACGCCAGTAAATAGGAGAGGAACCAAGAAAAGCCAACATCACACATTGAAAGGACCGGTTCTGTCCTTTTGTGATCATAAAATCCAAATGAGAAATAACTACAGTTTGGAGCTGCTTGAAAGTAATTGCAATTTTGTCTATACAAAAAAAAAAAAGATAACCGTAGGTAGTTGAAGGTCAGCACAGTGATGAAACAAAATAACTGGATCTTTTAGAATATTCTTTTATTAAGGATTCCTGAAATTCACAGATTCTATGTAGATCTAAGTGGTTTAGAGATGCATAAATCTGTGTTTATCATCACATTTCATTTGAAAAGTGGTTGAAATCCTCAAAATAAAGAATTAAAATAAACCTTTCTATGTTGTAGATTTTAATTCAGTTTAATACATCTTTTATTGGATTTTTATAAGTTTTAAAATTATGCTTGTGATATTTATCCACTGCACGCACTGTATCTACAGTATTACACCATGTTTCACTCTTGATCTTTTTTTTCTATCTTTTTTGCCTTGCAGGCATGCTTATATAAATGGGATCCAAATAGGAATCCGATTGACCTCAGTTTTGTAGTCTTTTTTTTGTAGAATGTATCAAATCTTAAGAAAAAAAATATCTTTGTGAAATGTACCAAGGGTATTTTGTAATAGACCGGAACTAAAGTGAGTAGCCACTCGTTCACCTTCCGACTTATCCCTTCGGGAGTCACCACAGAAAGGTAGCGGCACAAGGAGACCCAGACTACATAGTTAGGTAGTAGCGCAGGAAGTCTTGCCCAAGGAACCAGCGAGGTCACACTGGATGGGACCTGAACCCTGATTTTGCACTTAACCTAGACATGCTTGACATTCAACCGTGAGGACACTTAAGGCATTAATTCATAACAGGCAGACAAGATTGAAGATTTGGAGACTTTTAAAGTGATTAATATTTATTTCTGTTTCTTGTCTTTCACTGAGAAGAAACCTGTATACACAAAACGTTGTGCTTGGTCTTAATGATGATTTGCACCATTACTCTTCATGGGTGCAGTCTGCCCCTTTTTCTTTGGTCCTCCCACACTTGAGAGCAGCATGTCCCTCCATCATGCCGCTGATGACCATGATGCAGAGGGGAGTGTAACGCACACCTGAAATGTCACCTGCTCTGAATGTCAGTGTTGCTGTAACCATTTGTCTTCATTTACCAAATGCTTCTTTTTTTTTTTTTACATTGGTGGTCTTCGATTGGCAAACTGAATATGTGAGACAGCAGAAGTGACAGTTACACACACGACTCCAGGAGCTGAAGAAGTCTCAGGAATTTAATTGAATTAGTGTGCTATTGTGCAACTCTACTGCCGCAGAGTTGGCTATTCTTTCAGATGACTGCAGACAGACTCGCTCATTTAAATTGTCTCTTTTCCTCCAGGTGTTAGAGAACAGAATAGCCGTTTGGGTTCTCTGTCATAGTTTCTGACAGTGGAAAGCCAAATGTGGGATTCATTATAAGTGTGGGTTTCTGTTGTGGAGTCTAGGAAGGACATCATCTCATCTGTAAATGACCTTCAAACTTTATGTTTGTTAGAAGAGGATTATTTTATGTCATTTTATAAACTTTCAACTGAATTTTTCTGAAATATCTGCTTGTACAGAGAAAATACCCTATGTCCAGCAAATCACCAGGAAGTGTTACAGGACTGGAGGTTAGGAAGACTACACCTTCTCTATTCTTGCAGTTCCCCAGTTGCATAACTCCCACAACAGACTTCTAATCAGTGCAGCCTAGCATTCAAGCACCAGTACGTCCAAATCCTCTTTACTCGCATTCATAATCAGATAAGAGTGAACCTCCTAGATTATAGGTGACATTAGTTCTTATGGCCTCCGCATGAGAATTGAAACTGCAGTATTTACTATGTGGGTGCAGCTCTCTTTTACCACCAACTTTCTTTTCTTGTTTTTGCTCAACTGGTTTAGTGTAAACCATATTACTAACAGAATCATATAAAAAATTGAATCTTATTTTTTTTGCTTGTGATTGCAAAATAACCTGAGTTTTAGATAAAATATCTAGAATAATCAGATTTTTTTTCTTATAAAAGGAAAATATCTAATTTGAGAATTTTTTGCATTTTTTTAAGAATCTTCAGGTTATTTTTTATGGGGTCTATCTTTATAGTGATGTAATTGTCCTTTTTTGTGCTGCTTAATTTACTTATTTCTAATTGAAGAGTAATTTAACTTGTCATGGCAATTCATGTGGACCAAAATTATATCTTTATATATGTTTGCATAGATATATCTGCAGATTTAGTTAAAATTGGCATAATCTTTGATACAGATTTAAATATTTGTTTGCTAACATAAAATGTGTCCATCTAAAATTAAATCTTACAAAATGCTTTCTTTTTTTTCTGAGTGATTGCAATTTTATCAAACACTTTCTTCCTTTAAATCAGAAGTGGTTCTGACTTTCTTATAAAATCGTGCTTGTAAAAAGATTCCTGCTGGGCCAGCAGCTCAGTGGTGCTGGTGGGAAACTGCTGGCCAATCTCAGCTCCTTTTTTCTACATTTACGCATTCCCACAGCAATTTTCAGCTCTTTGTTAAATTAAATTTAAAGACTTGGATAAAGGGGGTTTAAAAAAAAAGGAAAAGCAAAAATTATTTGGCACAAGTGTGAAATGTAACAACATGGCCGACACAAGACAAGGCTAATAGGCGACCATATGGTGTGAGAAGCCTGATGGCCAAAGTCTCAAAAACAATTGTTGTGTTATCCACAGGGCATTTGAAAACCAAACATGCAACAGTTAGATTCTAGGTCCAAGTCTAATTTTATTCTTTTTAAACACTTTCTGCAGTTCTTTCTGCTTCTTAAAACTTTACAAACATTAACCGTTTGATGCCTATTGATGCAAATATGCACTTCTGCTCCAAAATAAAAAAGTGATGTATTCCATTGCTTTTATTTTTAAAAGAGAACTACAAAAACAAACAAACAAACAAACATTTAACTATTGATAAATGAAATTAAATAAAGAATTTTAAAATAATAAAGTATTATCTAATTTAATATGTGATGAAACAGATTTTTAAAATCCATAGGTAATAGGAAATGTATACAAGCACATAAATATACTGTGGTATACAGATCAAAAAAGGTTGATTCTGTCAAATAAAATAGAATAATTAAGAGGAATCTTTCTGCTACTACAAAAAAATATATATATATATATATTTTTAATAAAAGAGTGTCCAATATACAACCTATGATGTATGTTACTAATGAATGTATTTACTCTGGTGGAACATGTTACCATTGTGCTTTTCTTCTTTTTCAAGTTTCATGCCCTGTCTGTTTACATCATAAAAACCATCATAGATATTTATTCCTCCTCTTATTTTTTCACATTTTTTCTATTTGTTTAAATACTATTCTGTATAATTCTCTATATATTTAATAGTGAAGCTTTATGCTGCATGCCTACATGTCCAGCAGCAGTGTGTATGAACAATGTTTAAGTTCTATGGTGAAATAGAATTAGATTTTTCAGTGCAAGTAAGAGTAAGAGGAAAAAAAGCTGTATGAGAACCAAACATTCTACAAAGACGAGCAATGAGGCATGAAAGTCTAAATAATAACATTAGAAGCTCAGAAGAGGGATGCCAAGGCAAGGCCTTTTGGCAAGCTGACAGAAGAAATACAAAAACTGACAGTGCAAGACGTGAAGGAGTGTAAACACGGGGGCTTCTGGGTAATGAGACATGCGTGTCAGCAATCAAGATGACCACTAGTATGACGCAATGGACAAACTACTTTTACAATAAAATCAGACACATTAAGCTTGTACTAGCTCAGGGCTCTTGTGGTGGAGTGTACGCCCCGAGACTGGAAGGTCACAAGTTCGAATCCACAGTTGAGTCATGCCAAAGACTCTAACAATAAGATCCAATGCCTCCCTTTAGCATTAAAGGGCTTGGATTGGGAGTAAACCACCAAACGGTTCCCGAGCGCAGCTGTGTCTGCAGCTCACTGCTCCCTCAGGGGATGGATCAGATGTGGAAAACAACTGTTACACACCTAGGTTGTTGTAGCTTTGGACTCAAAGAACAGTTGAAAGGTGCAGTAGTTTATTTTGTTTTGTATCATGAAAAGGAAAATGATTAAAATGTAACAATCACCCATTTACATTCACAAAGCATAACATATATATGACAAAGCTTGGTTCACTTACCGAGGGGGTTAACTGCAGGGTTTCCCTCTCTAAATTGCTCCCATCCGGTTACCTCAGGGGGAGGGGCCAACCTAACTTAAATTGATGGATTGATGGATTGCACATTAAACGCACATACATGATGCAGAAATCATTCAAAACAATAATAATAAAATTAGCTGTTAGCTAGATGGCCTGAGGACATGGCATCAATTGCATTTGAAATTGTAACAATGTTTGTTTTTTGTCCTGTCCCTTTCAAATGAAATAAAATAGGGGAAATGATGTATATATATCTAACAAATCACAGGAGGACAAAGCCATAGATGTTAATTCTTACTCTGAACTTACATGAGAGAACGCTCCAGAAACTAAAGAACCGTGCATGTGAGGTTCTCGGAAACAAAACAAAACTCCCGGTATTCACTGGAAGTAGATATGATTGCGGTCATATACATAGGTGCGTGACAACTAAGTAGCCACAGTTGTTTCTCTAAAAATCCTGACCGATCACTGTTGACAGGTTTCAAAATGGCGGCAGCCGTATTAGGAAGCCACACTTTGGCCAGAGGTAAGGCCCTTTCTATGGGTGATGTCAACACCTGGCTTTGTCCAGTGAATTATTATATGTCTGTGGTTAAACCAGGTCTAATTTTGACCAGTTGGAGACTCCATTTTGGTAGTGACGTATGGATGACATCCCTTTAAATTTACAAAACCAACTGCTTGAAATGTGATCATGGAGGAGAAATTCACTTAAAAAAAATAATGTCCGCGACTAAAATGATATGACACAGAGCCTTTCATACATCGGAATAGAGCTGTGAAAGAAAAAAACCTGGTGCAAGATTCGTGAAATTTGGACCACTTGGACCAACATGTGCTGGTAAACAGTAGAAAAAAAGCCCATGCTTTGCTTTAGAGTTTTAGTACAGCTTTACTGCTTGGGACCAGTTAGGAAGTTGGCAAAAGTCAGCCACCAGAAGGATACATAAATCTTATTTTTTAAAAAAAGAGGGAAGGTGTGTTCAGACCAGCTGTGCTGGGTGGTGCTGCCACTCTGAGTGACACCCAGCATGAGAGGCTAATGTGTTCCTTCCTCCTTTCTCCTCCCTGTCCTCCTGCTCACTGCCTCCGCTGCCACCCTGGGTGGTGCTTTCTGCCTCTCCAACAAGAGGCAGGACAGAGGTGGAAGAGAGTCATCATTCTAAATGCTATGAACACCGGGTCTCTATTACGTGCTTCAGTAGTTCCCCTTTCTCTCACAAATACACACACTGTGCACACCCCTAACTCACAGCCAGTCACGCAAGTCTCTGCACAAACGCACTCGAGTGTGTGTGTTGTACATAAGCAGCCAATCTCGCATGCAGAGCACAAACATCTCTTAAACCAGAAAACCTTCAAATGCTGCTGATGCAGCGTTTCCTGGGTGACACTATGCAATAAGTGCCACACCGTTATCTCCTTCACTCTCCCTGTACCCCCTCTGTTTTTATATCCTTTTTTTTTTTGCTCAGAACTTTTTGGAGACATTTCTGTTGTCACTTTCACAATAAAACTGACACTCTTCCTTATCTATTTTCAGTTTTCAGGGTTCTTCTCAATCCCAAAATCAAAAGTTTGTTGGTTATCTTTTTCCTTTTTCTTCATCAATATCAGCAGTCAAAGGGATGACACACATTTTAAATCTCCGTAAATAATCAGAACTGAAGCCAAAAATCCTGGTGTTAGATAAAGTAATAATTCATCAACTTGTTTTCTTGAAAATACTGTTTGCTAAGTTTCCATGGAAACCCTGGTGATTTATTGACACCCATCATCTCTGTACAGACTGTGTGTGATGCAGAGCAGCTGTTACCTCAGCCTCCACCACCAATTCATCTAATCTAGTCTCTTTTATTATCTAAAATAGAGAAATGTAAGTTGACTTTTTTGTGTGTCCCTGCTTTTGATCTTGTCGCCTGTCTCCAGGGCTTTAATAACAAATGCTTTTGCTTTTATAGATGTAAAAAAGATTCATTAAAAACCTTTTCCCCACCAAAAAAAAGAGAAAGTGAAAAAAACTACTAATTCAAGTAAATATCTTCTTTTTTTTCCTGTTCCTGTGTCATCATGCTAAGGGCAGAGCTGCCAGCTGTTTGCCGTCTCCCTGCACCACAGGAAGTGACAGAGGAAATGATTACATCTGCTACTCTTTGTTGTGTAACGTGGGCATCCCGCGTCTTCTGCTGAGCCACAGGAGATTCTTGTTGCTTCTGTCTGACATCCTTCCCGCTAAGAGAAAGTCACAAAGTGAGGATGCTATAAGTTGACAAGCCGTACATGTTAAATAAATTGCTTTTAGAAGCTGCGCTGATCCCGCTCCCGTCTATGTCATAACTAAAAACAGCAAATTAGTTAAAGGCATCACTGAGAGTCACACAATGTGTGCGCGTGTAAGCCGACAAGGGACATTGATACCGTCCTTAGGCTCACTGGTGAGGTTGTAATCTGCTTACCACCAATGGAGGAGAGGACCTGACTGGTGAAAGGGCAAACAGGGACAAAGACAGGCGCTCAGACCATGTGACCCACGATAGTGACGGGAATCCAAGCAGTGAGCCAAAGGATCAGCGTGACACACCTGCGAGATCATTCAAGCCGTGGACGGGCGTGACGGTGCATAGAAGCGCTGTGTGTTTTGTCATTCTGATCTAGCGTAAAGTGTGGTGTAGGACGTCAACATCACCTTGTCTGAATGTGGGGATCGGAGAAGAGGGTTTGCCTTCTCTCCTGGAAGAATCGGGAAAAAACTCTGGCCTTTTGAGTGCTGACATTAGGTTGAAGGCTTGCCAATCAATAGCGCGGCTCTCAGGTATTGAGTTGTGTGCTGAAAGGTCCGACTGTCCTCTTTTATTCCAACCAAGGAGCGTCAGAGGCCTTCTATGAATTGCTGCCTTAAATGTTTTGTGCATTTTTTTGTGGAAATCTGCACAACTTAATCTTTACTGTTAAAATCAGAAACTTTACTTTTTTTTTTTTTTACACTCCAATCATCTTTTGATCAGTTGTAAAAGTGGCATTTTAATTGGGATGATACCGTTTTTATATAAAATTTTCATAAAGTAATTTTGCTCCAGAGTCTTCCCTCATTTCCCATCATCCATCTTTTTTACACACTCTCCAGCTAGCTTACAACCCCTCACAACCCCATCCAAACATTACCACAGCTAGAAACATTGGAGCCAGCCTGATGCCAGCTCGGACAGGAAATAAACTAGATTTACCTAGATTTAAGGCCCAGTCCGAATTCTTCTCTTTTCCCTTCCCCTGCCTTTGAAGGGGTAGTTTAAGTTTAAGTGTGTCAGGGACATTTTTTAAATCCGACTAGGGTAAACCGCGTTGCGTTGAGAAGCGCTTTTCTTCACATGGGTGTGCTCTGAACCACTGAGGTCTACATTTTAATCTAAGTAAGGACTTTTTGTTGTAGGATAACCTTTTAAAATTTATAAAACCACTGTTATGTATATTCAAGCGATGGAAGCTCTGTGCTAACGCTAGCTGATCATTGAATGAAAGTGACATCCCATATTTGAGACATTATTTTTTCATAACTCTCTGTTTGGAGGGCCAAATTATGGGGAAGGGAGAAGAGCTAGAGAAAAGGGAACAATTCGGATTAGGTGTAATTGTCTTCAAGTGGAATGGAGCATAGAAGGGAACCCACTGATAGTAGCATCTACATCACAGACATAAGCTTTTCCCAATGGCTTCTTGTCAGTAAACTTTTATATAAATAGACTAAAAAAATACTCTTAGGTTATACCCAGTTTTCCAGACATACAAAAAGATCAAATAAGAGTCAAAGACATATCTTACTTGCAAGCAGACTTGTACATTCAATCTGATCACTGAAGGTACATTCAAAAATCACAATCAGTTATCCTATTTTGGACACACACAAGAGTTCAGCCTCTCTTCACAGCTGCATGTCTCTGAGTTTCGGTTCCCTTGGAGGTGAAGTCAGAGCTGGGGTTTGTGTTGAGGCTGCTGCACGTATGCAGGCGGATGTCTTCAGATGCGGTTGTCATTTAATAAAAACAATTAATATAGTGTCTAATGATTCCTTCAACTAAAATACTAAATAAAACTATGTTAAATGATGTTAATACGAGAAAAAGAAAAAAACATCAGAAACAGTCAGGATGTCTACAGACAATTACTTATAAAAGGATTCAAACTAACAAACTAAAAGACTTCTTTCTTAACACATTTGCTCTGATTTATAACAATTTTAATAAAGAAATAATCAAAAAAGCCTTTTTTTTTGTTTAACTTTCTTTATAAATGTCCTCTTTCATGAAATAAAATGCTGCAATAACAACACAAATTTCATCAGAATGGATCTTTAAAATGTTTAAATAGTATTTTTCTTTAAAATTTCATCAGTCTAAAGATTTTTTTAGGCCAAAATATAGCTTTGGGTAACAGAAAGGAACATATATCATTGTAAAGCTTTGTTTACTGCGCCTTCATAACTCCTTTCAGGACTGCATTACACCTAATGAAGGAGAAGAGTAAAGATGGATTTTGCACCCAATGGGTTTTAATAAACACTTGAAGAGTATAAAACATTAAAAAAAGAATGAAAGTGTTTTTTTCCTCCAGTTATTTTGAGCTAAATGGCCTAACAGGAAGTTTCTGACACACTTAAGCTCCAAAGAGCTTTATTGTGAAAGAAGACTGGTGTCAGAAGAACCTCTCATGGAACCAATGCCAGTTGCTTGACTCTTTTTATCAAATCAAGTTAATTATCTCTGACTGTTAAAAGTTCTGCTTTTTTTTTTAACGGCGCTTTACCAACAGTCCAAACCCACTGCAAGTCTGAATTTTACCCTCCAGTTTCACTTACACTATTGGTGCTGGCAGCGACTTCTGGACCCGGCCCAAATAAAGATTTCTGAAGTATACTTGTTTTGTAATAAATCCCTCTTAAGTAGCGTGACAATATCTAAAGGCCACCTAAGACTTTGAAGCATTCTTAGCTGCTGCTTCTTGTTTCAAGGTAATGAATAAGGTGTCTGAGAGCCAGTGATGTCCTTATGTTGATGGATGACCATTAGTACGGGCCAAAGGAGCACGCGCCTTTGTCCCATTTCCTGTCTCACTATTCTCGTCCCTTCAAAGTGATGATTTCCTTCAGGTTATTATATTTTAAGCCCCCTGATCCTCCTCTTAAAACTGCATTGATTAGTCTATAAATAGATGAAAAACACAAAAGTCACATAGTTTATTGCAAAGCACAAAGGTGATAAACTCTAACAAGGCTGTGAGACAATGCATAAATCTGTGAGCAGACAGAGAATAAAAGATTCAATTCTTTTTTTCTTTATTACCTTAAATGAGATTAGGAGGTGTCATTTAAGGATAAATCTGCAGTATGAATGGTAATGCGGATTAAAATGGGATGGGCAAACCATTTACTATTGATGCGCAGATCATTTATTTTATTGCCTCCATATGCATTTATTCCATCAATTTGCATTCCAAAGCCGATAAAACTTCACACTATATCCCTAAACTGAATTGGGATGATGGGGAATTTATAGAGCGCTGCACTTTCAGGGTGACCTTTTGAGTGTGTAAGCTTATTTACAAAAAACTTTATAGGAGCCGGTTTATTCAGCAAAGATAAGATAAAATAGCCATTTTTAACTTTATGGTTTCTTATCTTTTTTTTATTAATAGCAATGAAAAATAAAATATGGTGGTGTTTCTACTAGATTAAAAAAATTAACTAATTATTGATTAATCGCGATTATTTTTTTTTTTTATTTACAGTATTTGCCGACCCCTTATTATCTGTGAATTATGACAAAATGAAATTTACGTGACACAAAAACGTGTCACTTAAAAAAGCAACCTAAACCACAAAAATAGCAAGATTAAAGTACTAGAAACTGATTGAATATTTATTTCTTTTGTAAATAACCATGGCATAAGTGAGAAAAAACCCAATGAAATTTTTTAATGCACGCTGTGGATGACTGCACCGCTTAGGGAAAGAGAAAAACAGTTGCTCAGCGAGATGCGATCAATTTGAATTAATAAATATTTACACGTTAATCATAATTGCATAACATGTCAGCATGTACATCCATAATTTTTATCTAAACAGTTGCAAGAGAAAGTATGTGAACCTATTGTGACTACTTTATTTTGTGTTTGAAATGGACTAATGTTTTTTTTTTTATTCAAATAAGAACGATTGAAAAAACTTTTTTTTTTATCACACCAAAATATGTTTTCATGTTTTATTCAACACAATTGTGTGTCCAGGTTATGGGTAAAACCAAGTAATTCCAAAGGGTTCACATATTTTCTCCTGCAACTGTATGAATATATACGTCATGATAAGTAATAACTTTTTAAATTCCTCTCATCTGCTTCCTTTTGCATTTTTATTTTATTTTTTTTGTACTATCAGATACAAAGGAGTCGGGTGGAGGATTTCCTTCTCGGCAGTGGAAAGCTGTGGTAGAGGAATGCTGTTTATGCTTGATGGTTTAAAAGTCGAGCAAATAAAAATGTCAAAATGTTTACACAGAGGTAAAAACAAGAAGAAGAAGTCCACTTTTTAGGCTTTTTTTCCTCCTAATTGAACGTCACAGCTTGCCTTGTAAAGGATTAACTGGTATGGAGAGGTATAAATCCTACCACCTGTCTTTATGACGTGCAGTTATACCCCCTCGCCCCAACTGATGTGATTTTTTTCTAATCCCATTTGAGGACAAATACTAACAGCCGTGTGACGCAGCTCGCGTCACTCACAAACTCGTCGTAAACACCTGCATGTAACAGGGGAGCATGCTTTGGTGCCAGGAGCTGGGTGGAGGAGTGGAGTTAAACCAACCAAAAAAAGAACTGTTGGAGGATTTTATGTCTCCAGCCTGAAAAATAGTCAAATAAGGAGATAAAAAAGATTGTTTAAAGGTTAATAGAAGAGCTTCTTCTCGAGCATATCAATCACAGTAATCGCTTTGGCTTTTATTTTACAAACTTCCTGTTTCTTCACTACTAAAGAGATTTCCAGAATAAGAGCATTTTTAACTTTTTGCCACAGGCGCCACACTGACTGCATGTGACATTAGTACACATTGAATTTGTAAGTTGCATGAAAGTCCATCAGTCATGTAACATGTACATCTTCTCTGCTGAACCCGTGGAGCTCTACTCATGATAAAGCTCTAAATACAGTCCCAGCAGGGAGATTTCATGTTGAACAAATTTCATTTTTAGTTTTTCAGCCCTATGAGCTAAGCTTTTTCCTTTTTTTTTTTTTTCTGAGACAGATAATTACATTATAGAAATCTGCTGGATGCGCTGACAAAGTACTCATTCAAATGTGGTGGCACCAGAGCAGTCTCATTCTGAAGGAGCCATTGGAAAGAATGATATGAAATATTGATAGACAGAACATTTCCTTAAATTGAAAACCCACAGGTCCCTCACACACACACACACACACACATCAAAATGAGCTTTAACTCTGTGTGGAATGACTGATTGGGCAATAACAAAGAAATGCCAGAACCAGAGAGGTGGGATCATTCAGACTGTATTAGTGTAGGAATTCAACCTGTCTTTTTGACCAGAAAAGTATTTTTTCCCTTAGTTTCATGAAGGAACTAAAATTTGTGAGACAAATAAAAGTTTGTATCATTTTATCATTCAAGAAACAGCTTTTACATTTAACAGTTGTGTTGGCGACTGCAAATTGTGGTAAATGTTTAATGAGCGACCGTGTTCAGCCTGTGCCTTGAAGCATGTCACTATTTTCAGAGCACACAGTTCTTGTTTTTTTTTTTTTTTTTTTTTTCATTCGTGCACAAGAGTTCCTTCATTTCACAGAATTCATCCTTCCAGGATTTGATCCCTGATGTTGAAAATAATCTGATTTGAGATGACTTGAATATAAAACTGTTGAACGCAATACAAATGTTAAGGTGGATTTTAGTTTATATTTCCATGACATTATTGTAAAATTCCTCCATAGAATTTAATCAAGCTAAAAAAAGACTTGTTTATATGACAGAAATCATAGGAATCGTTCTCCTTATAAGGGTTTTAGTGGGTAGACAAAGAAAAATAGAATGTCTGACATGATGAGAAAACTAAATATAGAACATCAGCTAAAGCCCCTTATGCCAAGCATTAGAGTAGAGGGGTCAGAGTTGGAGTTGTTTTGCTATCACCGGAACTAAATAGCTTGTATTCACTCGCCTGATTTAATATGTGGCTGAAAGTTGATCATATATCATAACAATAAATCCAAGCGCTCAAGGAAGTACGCCATGTCATGGCTGAAAAGGAAAACAATCTAAGTGTTGTAATGGTACAGTAATGGTTCCTGAGCTAAACCTGAAGGAAAAGCTGCAGTTTGATCCTGCACAAAAAAATAAATTAAAAAAAATAGGTTGCAAACTGTAGCATAAAAATGGGAAAGAACACACATATGACAACAATCAATTGAAAGTAGTAAAAATTATTTTTCCTTGCAGCATGTAATAACAAGAAATCTGAGAATAAGATGGCAAAATCTTGAGGAAAATAAGCTAGAAAGTCAACTTTTAGATACAATTGTTAAAAATAACATGTAATACAACCTAACAAAAAAGTTTTGTTGATTCTATTCAAATACTTGCTATTTTTTTTTTATTTTTCTGTATATTATTGTAGTATATTTTGATCACACTGACAAAAACTGATGCCATCTGTGGAGATGAGTCGTTTTGGAACAAAATGTGAACAAACAAGAATACAATCTTAGTAAAAGTTGAATAAATTCTTAAAAATCTTAAACTAGCACTTGTTATTTTAACATAAATGTCAATTTTGCTAAAAAAAATAATGACAATAAATGCCAAAAATAAAAACCTTTAGACTGAACCAAAATGACAGTATAATTTGAAGTTTTTTTAGTCTTAAATCAAAATTTTCTATTGTCAAAATGTTGGACCAAAATGATTTTGACTCATTCTAATGATAATTTCCTTATTTTTTGCTTTTAATGATACAAAAAAAAGACTGTTGTGATTGTGAGGGAAGATTGGAAAGGTGTATAGCAAAGATAAGATAAAACAGCTTAAAACGTGGTAGAATATCATGGATGGCTAAAAGCAAGATTTTACATTTTTGAAAGAATTAAATAGTTTGCAGTTGAATGAAGCAGAGTTGCACAAATGAGTGAGACTTACTCAAACTTCAAGGACTTAAAGTTTAAACAAACACAATTAAGGTGCATCAATGAAAAAAATAATTATTTATTATAGGTAGTAATTAATAAACAAGGATTTATGTGGATTTTTATGAAAAATGTGCTCTGGTATGCTGTGTAGAGGTCACCAAAATGTATTCAATGTCTCTAATTTATTTTTCTCAGTGTTTATCTCTTTTCACATTTATTCTGTGACTCCCTTTTTGTAATTGGCATCAGTTCTGGCATTTCTTTGCTTTCTACCAACTGTCCTTTTTTGATCCAGATAAAAATATGTTTTTTATTCCACCTTTGTTAAAGAAAAAAAGTTATTGTATGTGTGGTAACTTACTTACTTCTAAGATGTCCTGGAACCTAATTGACCTATTTAGAGTTCAATTTGCATTGATGACACAAAAATGCACCACGTGGACTCAAGTATTTTTATTTTCACTTTGTCGTTCTAATAGCTTAATCCCTTTATTTCAAGCTCGTGCAGAGGGCAGATACTGAACAGAAAGAACCTGGGGTTAGTAGATTTTAATTATCCCATGAAGGCAAAAGAATGTGAAAGTAAAAGGCATATTTGGAGACGCAGGGAGGTCGTGGTGATGAGGGGGATGTGACCGGATTTGTTTCTGCTTTTGGAGAGAACATGTTAGACTTGCCTGAGGTTAAAGTTGAAGCAGCTTCAAAGGTGGCAGATGGAGTACTCAACGCAGATAGATAGAGGGTTGTTTTTTAACATAACCCACTCCCACACAATCACCTCCAAAAAAATGGAACAAGCAACTGTTTACTTTATGTCAGAATTTGTTTTTTTTAGACTGGAGAATGAGTTACTGTCTCTGAGATTTTATATCGCACACATTTTTCCCTTTTCTACTACTTAAAATTGCCCTAATTCACATTCAGTCCATGTGAGTTTTAATGGAACCATGTTATAAGACAATAAAAAAAAGGATGAAAGTCAAAAAGGAACTGCAGGGAAGAGAGCTGCAGGAGGTGAGAAGAAGAGACTAAACAAAATGGTAGATCTGAGATTCTAATGTGTCCTTCATGCTATGGGCCGAACTCAAATGGCTCAACGTGAAGCTAAATCGACTTCATTATAAAAGCACAGCACCGGAAAGCATCTGTGACATCAGCCTCCTGTCCAGAGACAGGCAGACAGAGGGAATGATGGGAGCAGCGTCTGCTGGATGGGGCAAACGTTGTGGTTTGGGCTCGTTTGCTGTTGCTTTGCATATGACATAAGAGACTCTGGGACAGAAAAAACATAAAATATATGAGCTAGTATACACTGGGAAATAAGCAGACCCCACTCTGAGCATTAATAGTGTCAATGTTAATAGGCGATTTCTCTACATGTCAATGCACTTTACAGAAAGTTGCAAAAATGTGAACTAAATCCCACGTGTGTGCACTTGAAGGTGTTGGTTGCATGAAGTGAACTATTTATTCTATAATACTTTTTTAAAATAAAAAAATAACTTCAAGGCTCCAACTGTATGTATTAATCATTGGTCTTGAAAAATCTATCAAAAGTTTTTTTTTATTATTATTCTACAAGTATTGTGGTCCTTTTCTGCAAGTCGCTGTGTAATTTTTACAATGTGGCACCCATGTAACTTGGAATACTACAACTTTCCTTTTAAGTGCAGTTACCTGCATTGAACTGCGGAAATCCTAAACTTTATAGTCATAGCTTCAAAATAACACAGCTACATGGATGACCTGGTTTGTTTTTCCACAACTGTTGGGTGTCACAGTTGTGAAAGCCTGTAGTAGATGCGGCAATTGCTAAAAATACTCAACACATTTGAACAGCGGCTGAAAAGCTCAGTTTGCACACGGGGAACCGGGGTTTGTTTCCATGGACAGACACTTCACGCCACTGCCTAACTATGTATCCACAAGTGGGGCCCAAGTCTGGGTCTCCCTGTGGCGGATAAAACACAGGAGTAGGTCAGGAAGGGCATCCGGCTGAAAACTCTGTCAAACCGAATGTGCATCAATGAGTGAAAGCTGATTCGCTGTGTCAATCTCTAACGACAACTACTCAGCGCATGTTAACCACAAAAAGTTGGAAAGGATTTCCATTTTTATATGGGAACTTTTTACTTTTATATTTGCGCTGCAAATGTGAACAATAAAGTTATGCAACTCCAAACCGAACCCATACCTGCCAAAGTAGAAGGTACTTTTGTAAAGTTTTTAAAAAACAGGTGCATTTTTTTGCATATTTTTTATTCTGTTATTCATGATTTTACAAAAGAAAAAAAAAAAAAACTATGCCAGATTTTGTTTGCCACTTAATTGCAAACATGACTCAGTATGACTATTTCCATTGAGGTTTCTTAAAGTATTGTGGTTGTTGCGATGACAGGGCCAAGTGGCTGAGATAGACTGAGATAGACTAGCAGCTAAGTTAGCGGCTGAGCTAGCTGAGCCGTAAAGTTAGCACAAAATTTGGTGTTTGTGTTAGCCTCGGGCAGTTCTGGCAGCGCACAATCAAAAAGTTGATTTTTTTTCCTTTAAAATAATTATATCGCAGATCACAGTAACAAATCTCCTCACAATCTGCTTAGTCATGTTGCACAATTAGATATTACGTTATTACAGAATTAATTGAGGTGCTTTCTGGTAAACAAATGGAACCATCAACACCTGAACTAAAAACAGAGTTACTAAATATCAAATGCAATTAACATTGTGTGTTAAATGTTACCTGCCTTGTGGATCAACAGCAACACATTGGTATTCAGAAAGCCCTGTCCCAGTGTCATATTGCTGGAGCACGCCTAAGAGAAGGTCAGACAACCACAAGCATGGAAATCAAATGTCAGTCTGTTGCAATGCAATGCTTTGTTTACTATTTTTTTAATTATATATATAAATAGGTTAAAAAAATTAACAAATGTGATTAAAGGCTAATAGAATTTAGTTTTTTTGTTTCCCACCATCCTATAAAAAGGACTGTGTCACGCCATCATTATTTGATCAGCTTTAACAGCTTTCAAACACTTTTCCATTCATTGTTGCTGCATGATGCTTCACATTGTGGTCCAAGTGTTGACTCATACCAGTGGGGGCTTCCTCTGACTTCAGTCCCCTTGGTGTTATTTATAACCAGAAAAGAGAAGAAGGAAAATGTAACCAAGACAACAGCAGATACTTCCACATTTCACACTCAGCTGAATATAAACCAAAACACTTTCCCCGCTTCAAAACAGTCAGATTTTAGACACAAAAGCTGGTGTTGAGCAACAAATACAAGTAACTGCTTATATGTAAACACACTTTAATTGGAAACTACAGCATCAGCATTTCTAGATTGTTACCTTGATGCATTTGTTTGAGCTAATTACTTTATCCAATGAAGGTCAGAGAAGCTGTCAGACTTTTCTTTGTTTGATCTTCTTTAACAAATAAATATTCTTGTTCCGTCTTCAGGTTTTTAAAACAAGTGACAGGGAACATCTTTTTTTTTTTTGCTACAGGCTGTGTTAACTTTTTCATTTTCCAGTCACGTTTCCTGTCAGTCGGCTACAGGTGCAATGACTCTTCACAGTCTCACAGCGCACGCTTTTAACTGCAGCTCACTTTTGTGTTTAAAGCTGTTCTAGTTGTACTTTTGGAAAGGATAAATTACATTTTTTTTTTTTTTGACTGAGAAATCTCTTTGGATGAAGGGGTTCTTTCTTTGAAAACCCACTCTGATCGTCTTTTGAGCTATTTTAAAAGTGGTCTTTTGGTCCAAATCAAAAAACTTGCATTGTTTAAATTCTTTCTGCAAAGGGGTATTGTGCTCCATTTAAATCAGCCACGCCAACTCACATTGAGCGGCCACTTTTGATGTAATGCTGCTGTCACACGGCCGCTATAAGAACTTATGTAGTGGCAGGGAGAGGATTCTTCTTCTTTTGTGTTTTAACTGTTTGCTAGTACTCCTTGGCCACCTCCAACAGGTAGACGCTCGGAGCACAGAACATAAAGGCAAAGCGGTGCAAATCTCGCTCCGGGCTTTTTGTTCACCGCTCTGTTCCAATAAATATTCGTCTTAATGTCATGTTTTGAAGCTACCTACATGTCACTACTAAAAGAGTTGGTCACGGTTTAACCAGTTGAACATTTAGCACGAGATCAACAAACGCCTACTTTGTACATTGAGCTCTCGACCTAGTCTAAAAACTTGCATAGACACTCGAGTTCACGAGCATTCCGAATCCAGAAGCCCATAATTCTGTTCCACAAGCGTTTGCATAGACTTTTCATTGAAAGTGGGAGCTTGAACGCGAGTCGGTCTTTGTACACCTTTAAAGTCTATGTAAACGTGCGTAACGTCACGTTCTAGGCTTCCGCTTTCAAAATGTTGTTCTGGGCTCTACGTATATAAACCGGGCATTCACAGAAAACACACTAAAAGTTCAATCAGCTAAACTTTCGACTGCTGAGCTTTGACCAATCAGGGACTCGAATTTGGTAGTGATGTATGAGTAGTGTCATTTTCAAAACACGCAAGTGCCAAGGAAGAGAAGAAAAGACTAATTGCGTTTTATGCCCGGCCAGATTCATATGACATCAAGTCTTTTTTTATGCATTGGAATAGAGCTGTGAAAGAAAACGATTCACAAAAATTGCACCGCTTTGACATTTCAGACCAAGCCGCTACCAACTGTAGGTGACGGACACGCATCAGTAAACAGCAGAAAAACAAAAGAAGAGACCCCTCCCTGCTTGTCCAGCGCTGATCCGATAACACCACAGGCCGAATTCGTGTTCATTAAACTGAGCATAGCGCGATCTTGACTGTGCAACACATGCCTGAGGCGAATGTAGCATTAGAAATTCACCTACTTCTCGTCAGCAATCTATTTACATACTCTAGCTTACAGCTCCTTACAACATTACCAGTGCAAAACAAATGGCGAGCTATTTTTAAACTACCTAGCTGTTTAGATGAACAATTTGAATTAAAAAACACTCAGAAATGCTATTTTAATCTTAGTTAAGTTTATATATGTACTCCATATTCAAGAAAAAGCCTAAAGAATATGATAAAAATGCTAAAAACACAACTTTTCAAATACTTTTTCCCTCTCCTCAAATTCTTGCCTCGAACAGTTGCGGAAAGCTCCAGCTTGATGAACAGGAAACGCACTTCACTCCTCAGCTGTACTTTATTTTTTCATTATTGATGAGTACTTGTCAGGCAACACAACAAACAAGAGCAGAAAAAATGTGATCTACAAGATGGGCCAACTGATTATGGGGAGGCCAGAGGAGTAATTATGCAGCTCAATGGTGTAGTTAACTAAAAAGAACACTTGGCAGATCAAGCTTCCCAGACACGTAGAGCACAAGATGGAGGTTCCTTGCTCAAGCTCTGGCCAAGAGACAGCGGTGAATGTGCAGCTGCAATTTTTCTGGCCCCTGGCCCAGGCCCTGGTTGGTGCCCACCACCTGTACTCCACTTTTCCAATCAATCTCCAGCCTTTCTGTAAAGCCCGAGCACCTGCTGTGTGTTTTTGCTCGGATCGATTTCCATCTCTTCTTTTTAGAATTTCCAATGAAAAGTGTGTTAAAGGAAGACAAAGGCAGCGGGGACCACCTCATGGTTAATGCATCAGAATGAAAATGCCCCCTTGTTTTATCTCCCTGATCCTATCCTGGTTGGCGTTTCCCTTGAGAACTGCTTAGCTGCTGATTCCAAGAAGTGGGGCTTCACCCATAAGTGACAGTCCGAGATCTCTATTAGAAGAGGGTCTGTTGGGAAACTTCAGTCGCTGTGTATCCTAGCGTCTGTGTGCTACATTTTAAATGTAATCATCTATATAAATATTCCCAGAAATGTGTCATATTTTGAACATATTCTCCATCTAAATGGACGTTCGACTGGGACAGAATAAAGAATGGTGAGTCATAATTAGTGCATTAGGAAAGTATGGGTGGTCTTTACAATTCACTTATCCCCTTCTATCTCAGCTAATTCAATCTGACCCCCTTTCCCCACTGTCATTATCTGGCTAGTTATCCAACAGAACCCAAAGCTGCCGCACAATGTGAGGTGAAGGAGTCTTTGTTATCATACCTGTGCTAATTGGAGCCATCCTGACTCAGCAGATAATAACTACTCTAATGTTCTGTAAGTGAGTAGCCTTAAGGACCTGCCTCTCTTTCATCAGAGCCTCCAGACCTCCTCGTTTGCTAATAACGCAGTCAGACAGCTTCAGCAGTGATCCCTGTAGCCCTCATCGTCACGGAGCAGCGCTCCGTCACCACATCTGAAGCTTTACTTGTCAAGGAGACAGGTCTTTTTGCTCCGGAGGAGGTGAAATGAAAGACACTGCATGTTAAAAGGGGAAGCAGGCACTCGGGGAGAAACAGGCAGAGGGCCCTGGCGCATTGAAAGAGTTGCGGGATTATCCGTCCTTGATTTCATGCAAATAAAAAAGCTTCCCACCCTGATATGGGTTTTATCAATGGAGGAAAGTGTGGAAACTAAAACAAGAAAACACTCCTTAGACAGCAGAAAGTGAGAACTGACAGACGGAAGTCTACTAATGTATAACTTTTTGTGAGACGCCCAGCTTCATCATTCTAGTCTGGATATGAAGGCGGCTGGCTCGGATGCCTCTCTGCTTACATCTAATGCTTAGTTCCTTATCAAAAGCCACAACAGAGCGATCAAATGTCAGTTTATGTAAATGGAACCCACTTCTATACTCCACTGCTGAATACAACAGTGTCCCAGAATGAGAACTAGCGCCCGTCACTATGGCAGGTGTCCAAGACAGACTGAAGTAATTGGACTTCACCGGGCCCTGACATGGTACTCACCCACTGGCTCAAGAAATGAACTCACTCCAAGGAGGAGTCACATTTTTGCAATGAATGCATTTTTTGCCTCAATTTCAAAATAAAAGCTGTTGCAGTAGATAAGGGGAAGTCATACAGGGCAACTTCAAAATGGTATTTTTTTTCTGCTGATGAACCAACATGTTAGTAACATGTTGTATTTGACTGTTTTTTTGTTTAAAGTTGGATTTTTTTTTGATAGCTCATTTTTCATTTGATATTTAAAAGAGACTATTTAGCATGCAGTCTGATTGTGTTCAAAGCTTTTTTGAGCCAAGTAAAAAAAAAAAAAAAAAAAGGTTTTGAATTGGTAAATACTTGAAAATGCTTTAAATCCCACTCTGATCATCTTTTGAACTTAAGTAAATGTGTTTTTCATTATTTTTATGATGTTTTGGGAAAAAAATCAAAATTTGCCTCCAAGTTTTTGGCAGGACCCCTGCACAGAGTAAGCTTACCCCCACTTTCCATCATCCCTTTGTTTGCCCCCCCCTCCTTCTTTATCTTACAGTTACAATCTTTTTCAAACAACTGCTGGGTCTTTAAGTCTTCCCTTTCAGGCTTTTCTTTAATTTTTGGCAAAAAATAAGTCAAAAAAGTTGGTTTGTGATACAAGAAATCTCATTTTATAAATGAAAATTCCCGTTTTGTTCAGTTTGGAACCCTTGTTATGGAAAGAAGTGATGGAAGAACAACTGTTTTGAATCCTATTAAACTATTCTTAAGCCTTGTTTCCTCTGAGTGGTGCGGTATGGTACAGTCTGACATTTCCATCATAAAATGGACTCACTGTGCTGGACTGAACCGTATCATTTTAGGACTCTGTTGTTTGTAGGTCCATAGAAAAATGAAATGTACTGGTTAGCTCAGAGCCACTGTTGAAACCCGTTGATGGGCAGAAGGTCATTACGACAAAGAAAGCACCAAGAAAGCAGCTGTATCCTCTTTGCTGCCCGCAACAACATTGATTGCTTTGATTATACAAAGTACCAAAAGCCAAGTGGAAAAAAATGAGCTACTGGATGACCTCTGTAGTTGTTGTTGTTGTTCAGCCTGCCTGTACTGTGACACTCCAACTTTGAGTGGAAACAATCACTTGAATTGCCTGGACCATTCTAAACCGGACTGTATTGTGCCACAAAAACACTGATGTTTTGATACATTTAGACTAGTTTTGGATAAACCTGTTTAATGGTTGATCTTTTTTTATTTTTTTAATTTGAAAGAAACAGATGAAAAATTGTCTACTGTACCATTATTTCTGCTTTTCTTCTGGGTTTGACAGAACATTTGATGCAACTAATCAATCATTGGACCAAACATGCCTGATTATATCTCAGTTTAGGTATTTTACAAAGAGTTTGGTATTTGAATTCTCTGGAAAAGTTTAATTTTTATATAGATTGACAGGTGGAATGACTTACTACTTCCCATCGTTTTGTAGACCTGCCCACACAACAGCAAGCCAACATGGCCAATGCTCTCTGCGTCATGACAACAAGAAGAAGGCTAAAAAAAAAAAAAAAAAAAAAAAAATTTAAAACGTTGAAACAGCCTAAACCTAAAGATAAGATCAAAATAAAAGAGAAAAACAACTGATTGACTTGAAATCAAAGGAAATTAAGTCGGAAATGTTAGACGAGATGAGGTGATGAATACAGTAGAGACAGCTGAGTCATATGGCTTCTCTCTGAATAATCTGATGTTGTTATTCATGGGGAGCAAGCTGCTCCACACCGCCATGGGCCATGTGCAAAAGCTGAATGACTGTAAAGAAAGCGAATGACAAGCTAATGGACTTCAGTGGGAGTGCAAGGAAGCACTCAGAGGCGAGCTACAGGGATGTGCACAATGTTTACTTGGCGACGTTTGCGACATCTCCGGGGCTCATTATTGTCTTGTTTGTCTTTTTGGTGAGCCTGTCCGTGTAACAGAGGAGCAAAAAGGGGGAGCATTGCTTTTCTGTCATGCCCTCAGTGACTGACTATTAACCTGTTTTCAGTGAGACAGTTCTGGCACCTCAAACAATAATCTCTTTAGAATTGTTCCTTTTTCTTGTATTTACTTCAAAAGGCAAAACAACTCAGTGGTGCGTGGCCACAGCACTCTGAGATGTTCACAGATATATCTACACCCACACCTCTTTGCAGAAACACGTGAAAGCTCCCACAGAATGCTCCACAGAGGATCACTGAGATATATATAAGCGGATCATGTAATGCTCCATGCTCTAATACACTTGTAGCTCTTTTTGTATGTTCTCACACCAGGAAAAAAGACACACACCTGTACTCATTATATCCTGACATTTCTTTCAGAGACCCCCACTGAAAGGTCAGGGTCTGCTATGAACTTACAAGCGTGTGCATTCATTTCCCGCCTTCTCAGTTTTTTCTTCTTGCTAGCAAGATCCAAACAATTTTAAGTGTAGTGTCCTTGATTGTTCAGAAGCCGCTCGTGATGGAGGACATGTATAAAGAATATCAAGATTAAAATTGTATTTCTTAGTAAACAAATCGTTGTGAATCAGGAGCAGAAAAAGATGCCATTTTCTAGTAGTAAGCAAAGGGATGATGAGAAATAAAGACAGGTTAGCAAGTCTCTGATGAACTCCTGCCACTCATAGAGAATCATAAAAAAATCATAAAGAAAAAGAGTCAACCAAACTTTGTTACTAGATAACTAAATAACAAACAAGTGCTCCGAGATAGCCCAGCCACCTTCAAGATGGTACGCGTCTGCCTGGTCAATCAAAAAAGAAAACATGTCACACCACAGGCATTTTTTTTTTACCCTAAAACTGAGTTCTTCCACAGTTTAATCACTCTGTACTCGTTAACATGGTCGTAGTTGAGACATTTTCTTATACAATAATTAACTTGGAATGTGTTGACAAACTGTGTTTTTGCTTGTTATGCTCCTCATTTGTAAGCCTCTGCTAAATGACAAAACTTTTCCCTTTCCCTAACAATGCTATAAATATTCAAAACAAGCCAACAATTTCTTTGAGCTGTTTTTAGACAAGTATATGCTTTGCATTCAATAAGATATTTTTCCCAAATTAAGTGAAATGGTGTACAGCCTATCTTCTTGTTTCCATAGTTTCATTTCATCAAAATGCAAAAGGTGCTAATTTAGTTTTAAGTCTATCATCCATTTGATATATTTTGCCGTTCACCAGAGAACACAGCCTACCAAAGAACTTTGCAGGCTCTGCAGATGCCTATATCTTTCCGTTAGTTTGATATCTGAAAATGAAAAGGTGATGCTATCGCCACAGTTTGATAACTGACCCATCCCGTATCTCCCTCCCTGCAGAAACCATTATTCTTTTCCATTTGTCACATAAAGCATGCTAGACGGACCTTTGATTGATGGAGGCTTCATGGAGATATGCACGTCTACTTCTTACTCTTACATCCTTCCTTTTGTCCTCTCCGTTCGTCCTTTTTCCATACCTCCTCACTCAATTCTCTCCTCCCAGCAGAATCAGCAGGTCATTGGGTGACTGATGTGATGCACAATGGACTTCATGTTTAAATGCTTCTGTTCTCCATATAGTGTGGGCATAACCAATGGTCAACTGTCTAGGTTAGCACAAATAGAGAAGCTGGTTGGCACAGTTTTCCCAACTTTTTTGGGCTGATCACTTCTTTATTCGAAACACAAGCTGTGTACTTTATACTCAAAGAATAGCTGACTGGCCCTCTCGGTAACCTCACATCTCCAGGGGACAAAAGGTTAACCGCAATTAGCCACCATTTTGAAATTGAGGTGACATTAGCCTTGGTCTAATTTAACGCAAGATGATTATATGACACTCTGACACACCTGATGGGCTTCACTGCCGAATAAAACGGACGTGAGCAGAATGAGTTGAGCTCCTGTCTAAAGCAGTGCTCTAATGAAAGTACAGATTCTCTTCTTTTTTTTGAAAATACCTGTAAATGGTTTCTGTGGTTGTAGTGCTTTGAGCAGTAGGTGAGGAGATGTAATGAGGTTCAGTGGTGAGAATGAAATGACCAGCTCAGTAGTGAGTGAACCGCACACTCCCATACCATTAAACTGATGGCTGTTAAAATACAAACCATCCTCTATATGGTTGTTTTCCAATGACGGGCACTCAATATGCTTTGCAGGCTTTCTAATGGTCACGAGACCCTGCTGTGATGTTCTATTGCTGTTGAATGTGGCAATCTGTTTTCCTCCACGTGGAAGCGTTTATGAGCTTGATGTTTGTTCCTGAGTGCAAACGCATATTTTCTTTTGGTCATTGTGATTTGGGACTGCACATGCATGCAGAAAGTGTTAAAATAGGTTCAGAGAATGCAGCGAGGCTCATCCTTGTCCCAGTCGTGTGTCACGGTAATGTTGACTTTATTACTGCACCACTGACAGTTCCACCCACTGATAGTCATCAGCTGCTACAGCCGCTGGTCACAGCTACGTCGCACTTCATTAACAAGGTTATTATCCCTGACAATGCTTATCAGGATTGGATAGACGCTGAGCATGAATGCGGGTGTGAAGGTCTGTTGGGAAAATCATTTTTGAAAAGTGTCAAGGACTTGATGACTTTCCTCGCTTCCAGACGCATGTGTTTGTTGCGTGTGTGGCTTCCAGTTTTTTATGGTGTGACGTATAGGATGCACCGGCCCGTTTAGCACACAGCACGGCAGGTGTTATGCCTCATGAAAGAACCTGTTAACTGAGAGAGTTTGTCTGTGACTTATGACAGGGCCCATTTCAGTAAGTTAGAGAACCCATCATCATCATAGCGCTGCTCTGTAGCCCATCTCCTCTGCAATTTGCAGAGCCAGACTGGTTGCCAGAATCACAGTGTGACTCAGTGCATGCCAATTGTGATTTATCTGTGGCTTTTGCCATGTGAAAATGATTCATGGCTCTTCTTTGTCCCAACCCATGCAGCATGTGTGAAGTCTGGTGCACTCCTGCATTCATAAATCATGCTCTGAATTTGTATTGATTTGCTTTTATGAAATAAGTTCAAATTGTTTATTCTCTTCATAGAGTAGTGTTGCTACTGCAGCACTTACAGAGTAGTGGAGCACTCATATAGTGTTTTTTAAAGCATTTCAATGGGAGTTTTTCGTTCCTGTGGCAAAACAGAAAAAGACCAAAGATGCATCTCACCTTAAAGTAACCATTAGCTGTAACCTACATGCATTGACCCACCAACGTATTTTTACAGGCATTAATGATAGCTCAAATATTGCTTTAAGGGAGCTGCTAATTGTTGTATAATGAAGCATCTCTCCAGTGTGTTCTCGGAAGCAGAGATGGTAAAAGCTCTTAGAGATCTCTGCCATTACCCAAGATTACTCTCTGACCACACACGCCCTCTTCTCGTTTGACAATAGAACTGTACAGATTGTTCCTCAGTCAAAAAGCTAATACATTTAGCAGAAAAGTAATGCAGAGTGAACATAATGGGCTCATGACATAAGCTTTGGCACCGTTTGCCACACCCGTTCTTCTTCTAAGGGCTGTGCTTTGTGCTAAAACACATTACAGTTTGTTTGGATGCAGAGGCTAACTACAAAAAAATACATGCAAAATTCAAATCTCGTGACTTGTTTGGAACTAAAATTTAAAATAAAGTTATTATAGGAGATACTTATCAAAAATTAGGTTGTAACAAAGTGGGAATAACCAGATTCTAATATAAATTAAAGGTTTCAAATACAACTATCTCCAAGTCTCCAAGTCCATCATATTTGACCTCCTGGAAAGACAAGTATGACAGTTAATAAGTGGATGGCTGTGGATGGCGTCCGGCCAACCCGTCACTTTTCCGAGCCTTGATTTAAAGCACCTCACACAAAGTTGCAAAGTGACTCACATGCAAACACCATTTACTCCACCAACAGATCTGCAAAACAAAGACAGCAGCACAAGCTCGTCCACATGCGTGCACCACTCCGACTGTTTGAATGCTCTGGATGTAGCTCCAGAGGGTGGAAATGATGAAACGGCATGTGCAATCTTTAAAACAGAAACATGAAGCACTTGCATATCCATAATGGCAGAGTTTGATCGGAAATGAAGTTCTGCAAGAGTTTATTGTGCGAATGTCAGAGAGATAATGTGTCTGACAGGAAATATCTCAAGATAGAGACCATAGAACTTTAAAAGTACAGGTAATGTGTATCCAAACAATACAATTTCATCTGAAACTTCATAAACATCAGCCAGAAGTTACAAAGATGAGCAATTATTTTATTAAGTCTGAACCAATGTGCAGCTCATCTGTTTGTTTTTAGATTTATGCAGACCTGTATCTCCTTGATATTTTCTAGCAACACTAATTGAATTCTTTTCATTTCTAAATTGAATCTTCATCCTATGAGAGATGGGTATTTTATTTATCCGTCTCAAGGAAGGCTGGAGTGTTTGAAAACAAAGTGCAAGAAAGTTGAAGCTGCCTTGTTCCCAATAAATACTTTTTCTGACAGCAAAATGTGATTTATGAATTAATGTCTGAGGAGAAATATATTGATCTTTGTAATGCAAAAGTTGCTTTAGCAGCCTTTCTTGAAAGATTTTTTCAAATAAATGTACATTTATAATCTTGAGATACAGCAAAATTGATCCATTAACTAAATTCTGTGCAGATCAAGTAAGATCTATTGCTACCATTCCTCCATTGGCTGGTTGGCAGAGCCACTTCATGCCTTTGTGTCTTTTCCGGAAGGCTTCCTCCCCACATAACCAGAGGGGATTGTTCCGGAAGTTTTGAGTGGAAAGAGAAAAACCCACTTGGATTGAATTACTTTGCCATTACTGACCACTTAACAGGGGAAGGATTGGCTCTATCCCAACACAATAACATCAAGTTATGGAAGTCTTGATGGTAGGCACTCTATTCCACGTACTTCATACGCACAGGGGTCAGCCAGAAATTGTAGAATTCCTTATCAAACCATGAGGCTTGCCGTGGGGATCTGGTATTCTCCAGTGCAACATAAACGTCAAGACTGCAGTAAGTATTTCATTGGAAAATACAGACTTTGCATTAATTGCCCACAGGAAAGATCTCCAGGCAGGAGGTTGATTAAGAGGTGAAAGGATTGTGGTAGCTATCAATGATGTGATGGACACGTGCAAGAGTGGTCCACCACATACATTACTACTTTCACATGAGATATTCGATCAGCTACAAATGTTTCAGCCAGATCATACCCTTTTAAGACTGCTGCATGATTTACACGGACTATTGTAAATCACCAAGGCTTAAATGGTAGGATTCCAAGCCTTCTATACCAGAAAGTACCATTGAGGAAAATGGGACACCTTTTGTAGAGTTTTTAAACTTAAAGGGAAAACACAACTAACCAGTGTTTCAAAGTAAAAAAGTGTAACCTTTATTGTGCTACAATATTGATATACCAAAAATCTTTCACACTTTCATGTTGTTACGTCCCCTATGGGTAATCCTGGCTCAGGTTTAGGAGGGAAAATACAAAGGGGAATAACAATAATGCTGGTCCAAACAAAAAGACAGACCAAAAGTGAATTGGAACCTTGTCCAAAAATAAAATAAATCAGGGAGTCTGCTGACCCAGCCCTGTCGACTGTCAGAGTCAGCAGCTCCCTGCTAAGGGCTGCCTCACCAAAACTATCTAAAAGAAGCAATTAAACAAAGCCTGCAAATTAAGACTATCAAGGTTCATCCCCAAACTAAAACAACAAAACTCAGCAGTGTAAGACAACTGAGGTAGAAAAAAATAAAGCCTACCAGCACAACTCAAAGTAGAACCCAAAGGCTATACAGCCTGCTGCTCTGCTCCCTCCCTACCTCATGAGGTCGCCTCTGCCTTAATGGGTAACCAAACAGGGAAGTTGGAGGCTGACTCAATAATAACATGGGACTTCTGAAATGATGTAGGACTTAAATGGTTCAACCAATCACAAAATTCAAAGGTAGCTGTAGGGGGCAGCACACAGACAGTTTTTAACTATATTTTCAAGAATTAAACAAGTTTATTTTAAATTTGTCAAAAAATTTGGCAACAGACAGCGATTTTAAAGCCCAATTTATAGAGGTCAACAGACAAAAAAAAGTCAATTTAGGCTTTGGTTACCCTTTAAGTACCTAGCAGGTGGCAATTAAGATCATTTGCTCCACCTGCCAGATGAGCAGAATGGCAGGACATGTTGAAAAGGTGCAGCACAGGAGCAGCAGGACTAAACACATGTAAAATGGACTTTTCCAATGTTATAAGGCAATTGTTTTGGGATATTGGGCTATATAAATACAATTGAATTGAAAACTGAATTGAATTATAGTGCATTATTTTTAAAAAGTAAGTTTTTTTTTACCCAAATTATAATATTTTCCCTAACCTTGCTGAAGTTGTTTGGTAACTCACTAAGTTTAGAAATTACATGTTCATTGTAAGTGTAATTTTTGCCTGCTGCATCGGCATCACTAAAGGTCACATTGTTGAAAGCAACTGATTTCATTTGACGCAAAACTAAGCAGTTCCATTCAGCCTATTGGTACAGCTAGTTACCATGGCGATAAATATAATGGCCCCAGAGTTGTAAAGTGTCAAATCCTTGATAATTTTCTTGACTTTGTTAGCAGAGTCACAGCATGAACAATGTGAACCTTTCTGCAGAGGAGTCAGGATCTTATTAGAAAAACCTGTGAATTACACACATCCATATTTAGGATTAAACATATAATACAATAATCTCAAAATGGCCTTTAATGCCTGTAAAATGATGGACCCAGACAAACACTAATACACTTCTAATACACTTTGTCTTTTGTCGACTTATCCCTTCAAAAACCTTGCTAATAAAACTTTGCCGGCAAGTAATCATGCTCACAATAGCCTAATCCCTGACCAATTGATTTCAAACTAATTCCAAGAAAGTCTAATTATTTTAACTGATTGTGTGCTTTAAGAGCAATTTCTTTTGACTGTGTGTGAAAAAATTACTTTTATTTTATGCGACTTGCCATGCAATAAAGTTTGAACTTTACTGAGTCTCAGCTCAAGTGAGGATTATCATAAAGAAACAAAAAAAAAATATTTTTTGAAAAGATCTTTAAAACACTAAAGCGCTATTTTCCTTAATTAGCTGCAATAAAATTCTCTATGCTTAACTGTGGTTAGATGCTGTGCAGGAATATCATGTGTTGTGAGTGGGCCTGCGCTGCTGACCCTTTGCTTGCTGTGCGAATGATTACTTGTTCTGCGCTTGCTGTAGCTCATTGTTCAAGTCAGTCGGGTCAGCATGCAGACGTACTTGTTGTATCAGTTATGTAAGTGCAGGTTTTGGAGAATGAATATTTGATTGGGGCCCTTAATACAGAGCGAACATTGGGATGAGGAGGCGGTCAGTAGGCGGAGAGCTGTGAGCTGCAGCTCTGTCCAGCAGCTGGCGGAAGGCCAGCTAAAGGAGTGCTTATACTGTACCCACTCCTTTACACTTTTATCTACTTTCAAGTGATTTTACACCTGTTCTTACCTGTCCTTTCTCTTCCCTTATATTATTCCTCCACAGTTTCCAACATCCCTAAATTTACTTCAAATTTAGCTCTTGGTTGTTTCCTAAAAGTTTTTGTCTTGTGCTAATTTCATATGTGAGCACATGGTTGAGCAAGTGCTCATGTTTATGCATTTGACTACATGTGCCTCACAGCTCCGGAGGTATGTGGGGGTGTTGAGTCACATGTATGAATACTAAGGGGTTTATGCATTACGGCTGTCTGTGAGCCGGCCTTAATGTGTAAGTTATGTAAACATTAATAACAAGATGTGCTGATGATGGGCTCGAGTAACACTAGGAATCACTCAGTGCTAAGTCTTGAATATTAAAAGAAAATTAAAAAAAAGAACTAGTTGAAGATAATCCCTTGAGATTACAAGTGCATCTGTAATAAATAAATAAATTATAGAATAAAAAGGTGGGAGGGCAAAACTATATAATAAAAAAGAAGAGATGTGAAGACAAATTTAGGTGTTAAAGCAAAAAAAATAATTCCATAAAAGTAATCCCAAAAAACTATTAGAACAGACTTCAATCCTATTTTATTTTTCAAATTGTAAAGGGGATTCAGTCTGGAGCGTTACATTAATGAGCTTGTTTTCATGTCCACAAACTGCCTTAATATCATCACGACAGAAACTGCAAGAGTGGGATCAAGAGGATCTGGCAGCGAGCAAACAGAAGATATGCTCTTAAATATACTCAGAGCTACTTAATCACCTTGAAGGAGCTGAGTTAATTGGCAACTAAAACCAGGTGAGATCCTGATGAAACCAGAAGTCATAAAAATAGAACCTAAACGCAGTGCAAAGCATAATTTAAGAGAATTAAAAAAGAAATCTTCAGTATATTCATCAGCATTATTTTTCAACCCGCAAACATTTATGAGAGATTACTCTTGGAAAAATTTGGTTATTTTACAAAAAAATGTTTTACTTTTTTTAAATATATGTATTAAAAAAATGTATACATATATTTATACATATATTTAAGAGCTTCATGTCATATACTGTATAAATAAAATTTTTGCTTTCAATAGGTTGAAAAACATTTTAATAGAGGTGACATTTCAGGCGGAAAGTTGCACAAAATAAACAAAATCCAAGATGATAAAACTCCATAGTAAACTTTGAAGGAGAAGCTGAATTAGAAATAAAGGAAAATCAATTAAAAACAATAAAAAACAACAAACAAGAGAAAAATCATTAAAACAGACGTTTGCTCAAAGCAATAAACAAGTTTTATAATTTGGAGCAGTTTGATCTTTATAGATCATCGCCTGCAGATCAAGTTTGCCAATTATCATTTAAGAATAACAATTTAAATAAAAAGAAAAACAAATTAATAAAGTGACATTGAAATTAGAAATGCTTTCTAAAAATATTGCTAAAAACAAAAAATAAATAGATATGAAAAGGATTAAAATGATAACAAATTAAATGAGAAAAGAAGCAGAATCATCATGTTCATCATGAAACTTTTGTTTATTATGTATGTATACTGTGAATAAGAAGATATTTTTAAGATTTTTTTTTGTTTTTTGCACATTTTAAATTTCCTTTTTTTGACCTCCCCTACTGTAAGATCATCAAAGATCATTTTATTGTATGTGGACCATGCACCAATACAGTCATCAATCAATGTATGATTTATTACATATTGTTTTCATTTTAATTCCAGTTTTACTCATATATTTAACATTGGACATTAAGCTTTTTCCTCAGACCTTCCCGTAGGTATCATCTTCATAATTTTCATGCTTGTTCTGAACAGTTTCAGGTGATTCTTGTCACCTGCCAGCAAAGGCGACCTTCAAAACAGCAAACCGGGCAGTTTATTTTGTCTGCTAGTGTTCTCCAGCACATAAGCTAAACCAAGCCTGTTGTGACTTTTTTCACCCCTTGACTTTCATTTTCATCTAAGCTCTGACTTTTGGACAATTGTAATTTTATCCCTTTCTTCCTTCTTTACACTGTCAGCCTTTCTTTCAGTCCATCTGGGTGTTTCTTTTTGCAGAGGTCATAGCCTTAAAGGAAGCTTTTGAGCTGTAGGTTGGGTCTTTTCAGCTCTCCTCTTTCCACTCTCCCCCATGGGGTAGGTCATGAAGGGGAGGTGGTTTGGCTTTCCACTCTAATGCCTCCTTAATTGTTGCTCCCAGGTGGGTGAGTAGAGGAAAGGGGAGAGGAAAAGCAGATAGAAAACAATTCAGAGGTGAACGGTCTAAAAAAGACAGCAGCACAAACAAGCAAACCTGGGTCATGAACAACACGAACACATGGACGGTCAAGATGAGTGTCGTGAAAGGCAGGATGGACGTGACTGAAGGGAAGAGGCATGGACAGATGGTGAAAGGTCATCACTATCCATGCTCATGGGGATTAATGATTTTCCTTTTATACCAGTTTACAATGTTGCTCTGGACAGTATGAGTTGAATGTTTGTCATTGAGTTTTTAGAAATGTTACGAGATACTCAGCCTAAAATACACATCGCTGGAGCGCATAGAGGAACTGAATCAAATTTAGTGAATGACATCCAGGAAGGACATTAAGCATCATGAACAATCTCATTGGAATTAGATTGGCTAAAATGGGTTTAGATTTAAGGTTTCAGTAGCCTTTCTGTTGCATTTAGCAGTTTCCACATTCATGTCCTGCATTTACACTTGTTTGCGTTATTTTCTAAGATATTTAAAGCCTTAATCACGTGCACCCATATGGATAATTAACCTGTATGGGTGCTATAGGTTTTTAGGTTGTCAGGGCCCGTGCAGGGTTGTTGACAGACCGCAGATGTGTCTTCCAGTTCCCTTGAGGCTCCTATAGTCACCTCAAAGGACATCGTAAAAATGGAATTTACGATTGTCGGTAAATGTATCGTGGAATATTTTAAAGGATAATGTAAGTTGCACGCACTCATAATGTCCAGGTGAGGCTGTTGTACGGTTTCCTTATGCCACACTCTAGTCTTCAGTAAGGAGCGGGCATTGTGCTATCCTAGGTACGTTGACGTTGGGAGTGGGGTCATCTGGACCCCACAAGACAGTGCGCTGGACTTCTTTTTCAATTTTTTTTTTATTTTCACAGCTGTTCTTGGCAGATGAAATCCTGTCTACCTTCATCCACATTTGTCATGGGAGGATTAAAACATAAATTTAAGGCTTGGGTCATCTGGACCCCATAAGACAGCACAAGGGTTCAAGCTTCAAGCATGAGGTTTGCACGTGTTACGCAAGTATGCATAGAACTCCCGTAAAATCCCAACATAAACTAAACTGTCTGATTTTCTAAATTCTAACAGTCAGAAACTTTAACAGCACTACTACTATTTGCTATGGCTTTAAGCAGTTTATAACTTTGATATTTCTTGAGGGCCACCTACACGCCCCATTTTTCAGCCTCAGAGAGCCTGCACTGACCCATAAGGACAGTTTTGACTAAATCATCAGTTGTGTCTAATGCTACAGAACGTGCATTCAAGCGACCACATCCAATAAAAAGTCTATGTATACGGGTTTTGTTTTCAAAACTCTTGCATTCATGTGCCACTACGCAAGTTTTTAAAGTTAGTCAGTTGAAATTTAACCAATTATAGACTTAGCTTTTGTCTCGAGGTATGGGTAGCGTCCTTTTCAAAACACGAAAGTGCCAACTGTTAGAACATCTATCATGAAGAAGAATGAAGAAGCATGAATGCTTAGACACATTAACATGAACTGCAAATGTTTCCTGTGAATGATTTTTTTCCATCCCTTGCTCCAAAATCAAGTTATTCTTAGCTTTGGTAGCTCCAGGCAACTGTTGCTATGCATACATATCCATAGATACGCTTGGTGGCGCAGGCTTTTCTTCCAGCAGTGGGGACAAACGGTAGCGAGGAGGGTGAAAAGGAGGTGATGGATGAAACAAACCCTTGAGGTCATTGATTTCTGACGAGTGGGAGATGTAGCTTCCACAGTACAGAACGGTACAGTGAAAACATCTATTGTTGACCAGTGATTCTTATATTATTGGAGGGTCGATAGAAAGCCCCGCTGGTGGTGTTAGAAAGCATTAAACAAAACGTGAACAGCACACATTTTAGTGTTGATCGTTCAATCGTTTGTGCACATGCCTTTACCTGCGCCCGTGTGGTGGGCTCGTCTGGGATCATGGAAGTGTGTGCACTCGCTGCATTAATGAGTGCACACACACACACACACACAGCAGCTTAGTTGTTCCTCTTGGCCTGGTGTGGGCAGATGTTTGTGGAAGGCTTCCCAGAAAAGAAAGCGTTCTCATGTAAACATTTCAACAATACCTTAAGCTTCTTATAGTCTTAAATGCCATAGCTGTGTTTGAATCACATGGCCTTCTTTCACTTTTATTCATCTGGTCAGAGCTGTAGGATCTCAATGGCTTTTGCAGCTCTGTGCATGAATGCAGATGAGTTCAATCCGAAGATTAATCTTGATAATGGAAAGCTGCCATGTTCTGTAATTGATATCGAGATCTATCATTTGCTCAATGGACTGTGGTTGGCGAACTTTCTGCCTTTTCTTGAAATGAACTCTAACAAGGTATTTCTGCTGCTGTGTTTTAGGAATACAATATTTTTTCAAGTTTTCCTACACTTCTCAGCTGGTAGCTTGAATTATTTCAAGGGGAAATCACTGTTGACTTCTCTAACCTTCCCACTTATATAAGCCCTTACAACTGGACAGACCTTAGCTCCGCTTGTGTCTTAAAAGTAAAGACAGGCTGCTTATTTATGTTCTCCTTTTTTCTTGTTGCTTCTAGTGGAAACACCATTAGAGAGGTGCTGCTGTTTATATTTTTGATGGAATCAATGACTCTTCCTCTCAAGAGTGATGAATGGAAGCTGCGTTGGTCTAAATTTGCTGAGTGGTGCAACTGTTGATCAAGGATGAGGTGGGCAGGACAGTAAAGCCTGTGCTAGCCCTGGGCACCAGAGGTTAGGACAACTGATTGAATTTCCTCAGCTTTGCTTCATCTATACGTGGATTTATCCAAAGTGAGCCTTAAGCCGACGTTCTTACCTCATTAATTCTGATCTGTAATTGTGTGGGTGGGTGAGTGTGTGTGTGCATGACGGTGTGTGTCTGTGTGGTTGGGGGATTTCATTTATTAGTCTTTTAATTTGGCATTTGGATGTTAATCTGTTTTGTTTATCGTTTTTTTATGTATTACTTTTATAAATTAGCACCTTAATTAGTTAATTAAAAACTGTCTTTATAATCCCACTCTTTTAATTCACTACGAACATTTCACAGTAAGTATTCAAATGTGTCTAAAATCGACTGTTTTCCACAACATTTACAAATCTTAAAGACTCACTTCAATGAGAGTTGTGTTATGGACGACGACATACAGAAAACAATTGAGCCTAAAACTTAATTTCTGAGCATTTATTCATTTCAAATCATTGTGAATCAGGAGAAGATGGATAAATGTCATTTAAAAAAGCTTGTAGCAGTGAAGTAGAAGCAACAATAGGCTCTCCTCAAGCTTCCTGCTCCATTACATTCAGATATAGATGACTGGATCCGTGTACGTCTTGGTTTTCTTGTCTGAGCTGGCATCTGGCTAAAACTGCACAGCTGTAGAGCTCCAATATTGCTCACTATTGTTGCACAGGTGAGGGGCTGTAAGCTAGCATGTCAGTGACTTTCGATTATTGATGATGGGAAGGGGAGAAGAGTTGCTTTCTAATGAACTCCTGCCGCTCTACTGGAACTGTCCTAGAAAACTTTTACTGAAAATTGTGGGAGAAAATATTAAGTTTGGTTTATAGGATTGTATGAACCTGATGAAGCAGAAAAAGTGAAAAACAACAGTAAAAATGAAAAGCCCAAACTCTCCTTAACCCGGCTATCAAACGTTTCACCCAGGTGTTGCTAATTAACAAATTAAAGTGAAATGAGCAAAACTACAAAACATCAATTAAATATCCCAAATCAACAACAATTTGGCTTATACAAGCAACAATTATAAAATTAAATAATTATTTTTTCACTTTGTGTTTAAAACAGGACATAGAAGGCATAGAAACAATGAGGGTTATATAGCTTTAAAGCACTGCTTGAGCTTTAAAGCTGAATGGAAGTGTGCTTCTTAATCAAAATTAAGTCAAATGATTTCCTGTAAAAATCAACCGAGCAGGTCAATGCCACCCCCCTATAAAGCTCAGCCTTGCTGTCTCCACAGCAGAAACCCATAAAGTGGTTGAATGCTGATCTGATGGAGGGTGTAAAGGTTTTCTCAGGGAGTTTGTGCCTCTCTCTTTATGACAATAATGATCTGATAGCTTTTAAGATTAAAACATGAAAAACTAATCGAGTTAAAAGTGGAAATTTCTCATAAATTGGACTTTAATGGAATCGCTTCTTTCTGAGAGCTGTCTTTAACCAAAACTAATGGGGGGTTAATTTGGCTTTTGTCTCCTTAAATAATCCTACTGATCAAAATTAATGGCAGACTCAAGTCGATCGTTTTAGTCTAGTTAATGGTAAGAAGAAAAACTGTACAAAGAAGTTCCTAAAACCTGCATTTAGTTTGACTTTAAGACATAAAACATTGTCTTGAGTGGGTATATTTTAAAGGTTTTTTAAAATACATTTAAAAGAGGTGAGAGGGAAAATTCGTAGTTTGTATATGTATTTTTGGTGTTCTTTTGACAACAAAAATTCTTTAAGAGCATTGGAAAGAAACTCATTAGAAAAATATATCCAAACTGTATTTTCACTTCAATATGGATTTAAATACCAGCTTTTGCACCATATTTGTACTTATGCTTATGAATGCAAAACATATTGTGAACAGTAACAGGTGTTTGTTCAGTAATAATAGAAAAAAGTCCACTTTCTGGAAGTTTTGTACAACAAAATTCAGTCTGTGACCCTAAAGTCAATCCTAAATATGTTCTGGAAGTCAGTGCAGAAACCTCAAGATGTGACCTCTTTATGGTCACATCTAGAATAAAACCAACTTACTGTAGAAGTTTTCATCTGCTGTTATAGGCTTGGCAAGGCTATCCGCTCTCCTTCCAGAATGTATGTATAGCATATTATATTTGATCTTGCATCCTGCTTACCTTCAAATATCAAGGGAGCAATAGGCTGTAGATCAAGAGAAATGAATTAAAGTAAGGTCATATATGTTGCAAATAAAGCCTGAAGGGCTAACTGAAATAGGGGCTGCCGCACCTTGAGCTATAAAAAAAAGGGAATGTGTTTAAAGCTGTGAAAGCAACTAGCCTTACAGCCTAATAAAGGACATTACCTCATAGTCACACACAGCTCTGCAGCAATATGAAAAAGGAAAAGGCAATAGACTATAAAGAAATATGACTGTCACAGCCCATACTCCAGAAGCTTGTTCATCCTTAAAGACTGTAATGTCCAACTTTAGCCACCAGTTCATAAGATAAGATAGATTGGGCTGCTCTACTTTGGATACAATGTCCATCATTTCATACTAGTGTGCAGAAAACCGTAACCATGGATACGCTATTAGAAGAAAGGAGAGAAATTACAGCAAAAGAAGGTTTCATAGTGCTACAATCTTACGTATACACCAAGCTCTCTCAAGAGTTGGTTGAATTTGTTGGTGTGGGGGATTAGGGACGCTCCTTTCAGTAAGTGGTTCAATAATTCACTATATGGTCTCATCCGATTCCACAGAAAAACATGTTTTCAAGGAATTATCTCTGAAACATTCCCGGGGAAACACTTAGGGTGTTTCTTCACAAGGATCATCTCTCTTGGATCAAATTGTGGAAAATTCAATACGCCCACTTTGTCACTGTTCCTAGAATAACTTGGGCAGTATTGATTATTGTATTGTCTGCCTTATGACAAGAAGTACTGGTGTTGTTCTGGAAGACAGAGCACTCAATCCGTGTCCCCCTCCGAAAACCATTTTTTATCCTCCAACCTTACCCCCAAAAAGGAGCCTGATGTTCTCCTGGTTTCGATCTCACAAATTTAAAGGCATTTTGTTCTGATTGTGTTTGGATTTTCATTTGAACATTAAACGGGATTGTAATTCTTGGTGACTTTTTCATCTAACTTAAAAGCGTTGCACGAAAGTGGCTTTATGTGTCTCACAGAAGTTCTTTTAGGAGCCCTCTACTTTCCTTAAAATACATCTTGTGAGGATCTGTGTTTTATTAATTTAGTTTTCTTGGTTAATAAATTATCTAGTTAGTGAGAGTAAGGTTATGTCGTTTTGGCATGTTTTTTCCTCTCTAAACACACCAGGTTTTAGTTTTAATTATCATCAGCTGTTTCTCTTTAGTCATTTAATCTTCAGTCTATTTAAGTTTTTCGTCTTCTGAATTTTCCAACCATTTTGGTGTCTCATGCTCCAGCTTTCAATGTAGTAGTTTTTGTCATGTTTTTATTTGTTCATTAATGTCTGCTATCATTTGAGTGCCCCAACACCAGTTTTAAATTTGAAAGTTTAACATAGGATTTACATTAAGGTATAAAAGTGCAACTTTTTGACCTGGAATTGAAATGAGATGAAATTTTTAATCCAATATCAGTCACATTATTGACAAAAATAAATACATCATATGTACAAGCTTCTTTAAATGAAATAAATATTACTATAAAACTGCTAAAAAATATATATATATATTTTTAATTATTTTCTTTGTAATGGCCTTCCACTCTGCTTTTCTCCTTTGCCACCCTCCCCGTATAAAATGTTCTAGCTCCGCCCCTTATGAGATGCATAATAACTACCATGATTTTGAACAAAAACCTTATTTTTATTAGTTGTTTTTTTTCCTCATTAAATAGCATAAACATGAATTTTTGGAGTCTTAGTTTTGTTTGTTTTTTAAAGAGTTTTCTTCTAGTGTAAAAAGCCAAAAAAAAGGGAAGTGTTTTGTCGAGATGTCATGAAAGAAACACCTCAAGCCTCACGCAGGTTTCCTGATCTGACATCTTTCAGAAGATTTCCCCACCAAGCAAATGCGAAAAGCATAGCTTTCTTTCATGATTTTGGATTTTGACCCCCTGTGCGAATGAGTTTCACGGCCCTGCGCTATAAGAACATGTTAAAAATGCCAAAAATGCTCCATTTCTTTTTCTTTTTTTTTTATCAGATTGGATCTTAATGCTGAATTATTTTGAATGAATTACATTTATTCAAATGGGTTAGATTATGATTTTTGTATTACCTTAGCCTCTAAGTCAAACACACTATTTGGCAATAGTATGTTTTTGTGTTTTATTTAAAAGAAAACTGCAGAGCATGCCTGCATCCTTGGTGAATCACTCCTGTAAATGTGTGCACAAGGCAGAGCAGAAATATATCGTACAAATCTGTTTTCTGCTTTAGGGCCCATGAATAAGTCTCATGAAAATGCAGGGCATACGTAGTAATTATTTTGAACTTGTGGCTATTTCTCACTTTCTCTCTCAAAAAGCATGTTGCACAAAAGCTGTTTACATTGTTTTTTTGTTTTTTTTCCTGACTCCGACCAGTGAGATAAACAAATGTTTGGTAACAGCATTTACAGCAGAGAATAACTTTGAAAGTAGTGAGCCTGCATTAGAAAAAATGTAAATTGATGTGGTCAACATTAAGGGAAAAGTTAGTATTTTTATTTTTATCTATGGCTAATAATTTGAGTTATGGTAATAGATTCAAATTTTTGACACAAATCCATTTCTATGTTTTGCATCAAACAGACTAGTTTGGAGGCGTTCACTTACACAGACCAACTAACTAGGACTGACATCCAGAGTTGGCTGCAGCTCAAGTGAAGCCCACACTTGATGTGTGAAGTGAATGAGAATTCCCACCTCTCCACACGAATGACAAATGAGGATGCAATTGCAAGTTTGGCAGTTTGAGCTCCAACCCGTCCCATATGTACTCGAGTGTCTTTGTTGCACCACAGTGCATGGAGTTCTGTCTTCCTTCTGATGCCACCTTAAGTGACAACCCTGCTGCCATGTTGGACCTCAGCCACTGCAAAGCACATTTTATTTTATGCACGTACTATCTACACACAACAAAGTTCTGTGTTTGATTTGTGGTATGTAAATGTTATTTTGGAGATAATGCAACTTAAATATCATTGTCTCTTGAGCACCCTTTTTTGATGAAAAGGTTTTAAGTATTAAACCTCTTAAAGCTACTTTTGTTCATTCAATAAATAAATGATTAAAAAAAACATTAAAATTAAAAGTGTGATGTGTAGTCAAGTTTTCCTAAAAAAAAAATTAATGTCAAAGCATGATAAAACATTTAAGTCTGTTTACTTTACATGCATACTTACTAGTCAATTTTTATCTGATTTCTCAAATTATTGGATTTTCAAGTAAAATGTCATCAGGATAACAAGTGTCCTTTGTCCAATAACAAGGGTTATCCAATGATGAGATTGACATGTAGATTGCGCTCCAAAAATCTGACACTTCCTGGCATCTATCCACCTTAACCCAATAAACTGTGTAGCTTTACTTCTGCAGAAGTGTAAATGAAACTCTGCCGACATATGTCACCAGGGTAGATTTGTGTATCTGAGGCAACCGCTGTTTCTTCCTAGTGGAGCAAAAAAGGAGGACAAGAGTAATGTGTTGTCCCGCAAACACTTGTTTTATGTGTTTTTACAAAGAACTGACCGGATTTGAAAGTAATAATAGATAAATCGGATAACTCAGTCTCATGTAAAAAAAAGTATTTTCTGATGATCGCATCTCCATAGTCAATTTCCAGCAGTATTTTAAGAGTTCAAATCATGTATTTTGAAATAATTTTACTAGTTTTAAAACAGGATTGCAATGTGAAAAACAATTATTGCAGCTGTAGGCCGCTAGTGGAGTGTTGTATTTGTTCAAAATTATTGTGTGATTTGTCCTGTTAGTTTAAAACTGAAAATAAAGTGGATGGATCTCACTTCAAATACAACAGCACTAAAATAAAAATGCGTTCTCTGAATTAAAATCACATTCTATGACCACTTTGTGAATACTTACCACATCCATTACAGTAGTCCCTCGCTATATTTCAGTTCACCTTTTGCGGTTTAGCTATTCTGCAGGTTTTATTTTTATGTGCAATTTTGCAAACTTTCATTTATTTATTTACTTTTTAACAGCATATTGCATTCTGTGTCCGGATTGGCTGTTGTCAAGCATTCTCCTTCATGCCATGTCACCTGTACAGAATATATCCATCTTTGATTTCAAACAGATCTTTGGTTTCATTCTATTGATTTGGACTTGTTTGAAACTAAACAAGTGTTAAAATGTTAATCTGTCTGAGAATTGTGTATGAAGTGGGTAGTAAGGGGTTCAACAGCCTTAAAACATCTTAAAAAATAAATTGACTACTTTGTGGATTTCACCTATGCAGATTTTTTTAGAATGCAATAAACAAAGGAACACTTATATTGGACAAAAAGACAAAGAGTCTAAAAAAGAAGTATATCTTAGAAGCAAATTTCCAGTGTTTAATTTTTAAAATGTCACCAATGAGACAAGTGTCATAAAATCCCTAAGAAAACAATTCAACCAAGTGTATCTCTCCTCCAATCTAATTGTGATAGGCAGGACAATCAGGCCGTAAACTGAGGGTCACCTTGTGTTTGGACCCCGCTGATAAGCTGTAATGTTGTCTTTTATGTGACATCAGGTTCTCTTGCGACAGTCTATCTGCAGCGGCTATCAAACACACTAAATTCATGGACATTTTCATCACGCTCCTCTAAAAAAATGCTAACCTTTATGTCTGACTCTGGCATAAAAATAATTTTCTTGTTAAATAATTAAAATCTTTGAGGTTGCGATTGTACAAACAAAATATATGCTTATTTATGTGTCATTGTTAATACATTTATTCCCTCAGCCTCCAGCCTACACTAAACAATAGCCTATCAATGTATAAACCCTGTAGATGGATTTGTTTCAGCTGACATTTAAGGCATTCAGTGGTGTTAATGTGATATGAAATTGGGATTTAAGGACAACCTTTTGATGTCTGATAAGCTAATGTTGTTTTCTACTTGGTTCAGCCAAAATAAATCTAAGTTCTTTCATGCTGAACTTGTGCTTCAAGGGTTGTGGCTACCTCAAATCCATACATGTGTGTGTTTGCAACATAGACTTTTGAATTTGGGTGCAAAAAAGAACAGTAAAACATGGAGCACCTTGCAGATTCATCTAAAAATCTCCAGATTTATCCACTTCTTTCATGCTTATGAGGGTCTTGGTTATCTATCAAACTTCAGTTCCAGATACAGTGTTGCTACAGTAAGACATTTTTTTTGTTTCATTCTGAATAACATAGCTGAAGGAGGCAGTGGGGGCTACATGTGAAAAGGTCAGTTTTAAACAGGCGCTGGAGAAAGGAGAAAACAATCTTCAACCATGCAACCTAAATGAGGGAAAAATCCAAATCTTTCAATTAATCTGCTTATCTCCCCTGTGGGCAGATGTTGCAGAGACTACAGCAGGACATAGGTCAGAGAAATAAATCGTCAGGAGGAATCAAGAGTGGAAAAAAATAACCCCCCAAAAAAAAAAAAAAAATCACAGCCGCCTGAGTTTTGAACAGACCTCTAAATAATCTTTTCTGCCCTTCCAGCCACCTTGTCCAAATCTTTTCCCATTTCTCTGTTTAACTCTGCCTGCACCAAACACCAGGTTAACAGAGAGACATGAACTTCATGCTCGCGCGAGTATTTCTTTTATTATTTTTTTCGGTGGGTTCTATAGATATAATCCTGAGAAAAAAAAAGAAATTTCAAAAGTGTACAACAGTTAAAGTAGCTTCTTTTCTTGGTTATACAGGCAGTTTAACATTAATTCTTCAACCTGATTCAGAATATAGAATGAAGGTGATTGTGTCCATGCTAGTACATACTTTTCTATTTATTAAAACTCTTAAATTAATATTTTCTATGATTTGATTTTTTTTTGCATGAGATTTATTTAACCTTGAATTTGTTTTTCTTTCAAAATTGTGCTTCTTATTGTAAAATTCCTTTCAAAATATGTGAAGTTTTCCTAAAACTACAACCACTTGATAACATTTGACCTGCAGCCATGCTCAAGATCATAAAAAAAACGTATTCCACTAACAATCCTTTCGAGAAGGCACTGATTTTATCCAAACCATCGTGTTTTCAGTAATACAAGGTCAGAACCAACATGGTGGGTTATGGTTTGGAAAAGGAAATTATCTTCATCACAACAGTACACCACATTAGTTCAGCCGTCAGACCTTGGCACTATCATTCAGGCAGCAGACTTCAAAATCCTCATGCTGGTTTATAAAGCACTAATTGGCTATGGCCCAAAGGACAGGCCTGATCTTTTGCAAAACAACAAATCATTTGAACCTCTCGGATCAACTGGAATACGTTTTTATTCTGAGAGTTTTTTGGCTGAAAAACCAACTTCCTGAAACAAGCTGGTCAATTAAGATAACCAGAACCATAATATCCTATCTGGCTCCTGCTTTTTTTTTTTTTACTTTTGAGTCATTTTCAATCACTAATAAGAAGTTCTCTAAACTAACTTTACTGGATTTTTTTTTTTTTTAGCTAAATGTACAAATTGGTCCCACAAAGGACTTATAGGAAAACCCACCAAAGAAACTGCACTCAGAATAACTTTTATGCAAATTAACTCTTTTAAGCTTTTCATATATTTTTTTAAAATGAAAAGGAAAAAGTCTTGATCGGCTCATTTTTCTGTTTAAGCAAAAGACACAGTTTGAAACATAATTAATGACTAAACACAGACTGCAGACATTTTAATTTCCCATCTGAGCAGATAATATCTCACCCTTTAATCAATGAGAGGAAACAGACTTTCTATTTGTTATAATGAATCACCCATGAAAAGGGACGAAAGATATAGAAGCAAAAAACTTGTCCCCAAATAGATTCCAATGTCAGGTATAATTTTACAATCTTCTGGATTTAGAGAGCTTTTCTTTTCTTTTTCTTTTCTTTCATAGAGGTTTGTCCATAACCTATTGCTCAATTTGTAATCCAGAGGAACAGAGCGACACTCTAATCAGCACTGGCATGCTGTCCGATGTCTGATAAAAGGCTAACTTTATCTCAGGTGGACTGTGCTGACAGGGACATCAGATAGGGAGGGTTGGACAGAAGGAAGAACACAGTTCACACAATCATATCACTCAGTGGGCACAACCTTTTCCTTGACAATAACGACAAGTTTTTCTACTTCAGTTCCATATTGAGGCTTGGAAATCAGTTTCTAATTCATAAACGGTACATTTTGTTTAAGTAAAAAGAATGATGTTCACATTTCAAATAGCAAAAGGCACTAACACTACTGCTGTTTCAGACACACTGGATCTCACCTAATGCCTCAGTCTGCAGAAAAAGATTTTAGTTCTTCTTTCATAAGCAATGAAAATGTGACAGGTGTATGAAATGGAATTCCCAAAGGCATATATCTGCTGGGAGCTTACCGTATATGGATCAGTCTCCCTCAAAATGCTGCCGTAATACCATCTTTAATAATGTGCGTCTGTAAGACAGCTAATCTGTGATATCGGTGCTTTTTCTGATGGAAATGTTTAAAAAGTCTATTTTCGTGGTGAACAAAACCGTTTTTTGGGAAAAGTGTGTCCTAAGTAGAAAACGCTTATGGCTCCCAAGAGAGATGCATTCATCTTGTGATTTTTCTCCCAGCTGCAAATGGATGTGATTGATTCGGCCATTACAAAAAAAACGAAATTATGATTTATGCACCAGACTGTGCAAAATTGTCCTTAGAGTTTCCATCGGCATTCTCTGATAATAGCAGAACCACGTGAATGTGTCCCTTTATTAGAGTCCTTGTTTAGTTCAGTGGTCCTCGACATCTGGGGCAAGAACCAATACTGGTTTGTGGGTCTCTTGGTTCCAGACTACACAAAATTAATATATAATTTGCATAATCTAATTTGGAAGAATGTCATGTTTTGGAAAACTCTGATTCTCTCCTTCACACTGGCCCTCAAAAAGAGATTTACTCTTATAACAAAACTAATTTAGGCCCTTTTAATAAACATTAGCACGGAAAAACCCCTCTGTGTTAAGGATAATTACATAATGAGTTAAATTGAATTTGAAAAATCCTTAAAAGTCCTTACTCTAAGATAATTTTAGCCTGAACTGAATTGTCTTCTTGTACTTTTCTCACAGGACCTGGACGGGTTTTTTGACAAAAAACTGTATTTTTGTCTCAACTTAAACAACCTTCAGAAATCAACACATCTTTTTTTCTGCTTGCAACTTCTCCTTGGTAAATACCAGTTTGAGACCGTACAACAGATGCCACAATTCTGTTTAAAACTAAACCGTATGTTGCACCATTGAACTGAATTGTTGGGGCAGTGTATCTTTGCATCCCTGCTGCATAACATTAGATTTATGTTTAAAATGTCAAATATAAATGTATTATTTATTGTTTTATTATGGTATACCATGCTTGGTATAAAACTGTTTCTTTTCTTAATTGTTACTTTTAAAAAGCAAATAAAAAATGAATTTTCTGAATGTGTTTAGATTGGTTTAGATCCAAAACACTAATCTTCTCATTATCACAAGATAATGTCTTTCGACCAACGTTTGAAGTCAATAAGTGCCATTTCTTTATTAATTTAGTAAAATTCCATCAAATTGGTTTGAGAAAATTCTACTGCATTGCACAAAGGAGTACCTAAGAATTAGGGGGTGTGACGATTCATATGTTAATGGATAAAATGATTTAAATTACTATGATCCAACCTGATTTATCTGTCTGAGTCAAGTTGTTAATAGAATCAAATTGAGCTACACCATTATGAAACGAATTCAAATCAAATTTATTGATTATTTTGATCTTGGAAAATATTTAGATTAAGGCACAATGTCTGAAAAACATTGAAAAACACGTGAATTTGTCCATAAAGTTTGGTATAATGTTTTAATAGTTTTCCATTTGTATTATTTTTATGTGGAAAGACTTCAGTGGGCTGATCTTCTTGTTTACTTTTTTGTCTGTACACTTATTTAATCTACACTTGATTATCCTGCAGGGAATCTGGAAAGCTGAGTCACATGGGTTGATTTTTTAAAAAATGTCCTGTATTGATTTTAATCAATCAAAATGAACCAATATATTGTCTATGAATCGTATCAACAACCATAAATTATTATAGGAATTTAGTGAATTGAGTTGTTGGTCAAATTAATTGTCAGACGTCTAGAAAAATCTTTGGTTTTTCTACAATTCTAGCGCAACCTTGACTGTTTAAGATGAATCGGTCCAGTAAAGGTTTAGGCTGAACTCAGGTTTTTATGATTCAAATTGGGGTCTAATGAAAAATACTGTCAAGCTAACAGTTCAGTGAAAAAATCCTTTAGAAACCAATCAAATTTATATGAGTTAAGAGAACAAATTAACCTCTCTTTGAAACTTTAAAGTGCCAATGATGAATGTGCAGCATTAGCTGCTCCAGTTGATATTCTCCATAAGGAGTGTATTCCAAAGTGGCGGATGAATAGCAGATGGAGGATGTAGCGACCCTTGAAGGGAGAGGCAGAAAGGCAAATAAGAAGTCAACTATTAGCCCCTACCACCCACCCCCCCTACGGCCTGTGTGGTTTAAAACCACAATGTACTTCCCCTCAAATTGTAGCTCTGCATCCCACCTACTTATCTATCAACCGGCAGCGGCTGCATCTGGTCCCTCTGCTCTGCGTGTTGCCATGTTGCGCCTGCTAGCACAGCAGCTTGCAGCCTTATTAGCACCAACAAATTTTGTTCTTGACAGTAATTACAGCTTCACAGTAAGCAGTGCAGTGGGCTAGACAAATGAAAGGCGGCAATCTCCCCATCACAGAGAGCTTTTTTTATCCACGCACAGTGAGAGGTGTGGCGGAAGAGGGAAGCGCACAATGGAGCCTCTTCTTGTTTTTGGCCTCTTCAAAGAAAAGCGCGGGTGGAGTAACGGATGGGAGGGAGAAGAGGTTGTATTATCCATCACCATTTGTTTTTTCTTTTCTTCATTGATCTTTGAGAGGAGTTAAGAGGAGGTTCCCCGGCCTTGTAGTGTGTCTGGGTGTGTACTATTTTCAACAAATGCTAACGTAGCTGCTCACCATCCCTGAAGTTTTTTTTCATGCTACCACAAGAGAATAGCAGCAGACGTCATAGTATAGGTGCATACTCACGTGGAATGATACATCTGTAGAAGCACCAACGGCTAGTGACTGTGCAGTTATCTAAAAATGGAGCTGTTCCCCTGACGTCGGGTACGATCAAGTCTCCAAACATCCACTGTAAAGCCTTATGGTGGCAAAATGTTGGCTTAGGTAATGAACTCACTCGCAGGACTTACCACTTCAGACTTCTGATGCTGTAGAAGGGTGTAGGCGGCCCCACCAACGCTGCAGATCAGTGAAGAGAGGAGCACGCAGGAGGTGCTGCAGTACACACCCCCATCCCTGCTTTACCCACACACATCCTTCAGAGAGAAAAACAGATAATATGTGTGTGCGTGTGCACGGATGATAAAGAAACCAAGCTGGTTTCTTGTCAGGGATCATAAGGCAGGTCACTGGATGCCTGGAGCTTTTTAGCAGCTGGGAGGACAGTGGTTCTGTCAAGAAGCCCAGCATGCTTGGACTAGCCTCCTATTTACAGCTGAGCACGGCTACGTGTCTCAAAGGAGTAGTTTTGGCTTGTTTGAGCAGACTTTGTTGTGTTTTCTATGCCACAGGGGCGAACACCTCTGACCGAAAGCTGCAGTAACTTTGGACAATCCTGTAAAAAAAAAGCAGAAAAAGTTGTTGTAATTTTAGTTCGCTTTCGAAAAACAGCCAATTCTGGCACCGCTGAACGTTGCTAAGAGCTTGAGTGCCAACCTTTTGAGCACGCCAAGTGGAGTAACACAAACACTTGAAGAGATTTGGAAAGGCTTTTTAGTGAAGGTCCGTTGAATATACACACTGTACTCGGAACTTGGCTTGACTGACAACGATACTCAGAAGCTCCAAATATGGCTTAGATGTGACTCTGGGGGAGATTCCGCGGTCCTCCCACACCAACTCTCATCTGCAGGGCTGTGTAGCAACTTGTGACTCCCACTCCTCCTAGCCAACATACACACAGGCTTGTTTATGTGGCATCCAGTTCTTCATTTGCAGATGTTCTATCTGCTGAACTTTAAGCAAAAAGGAAGGTTTAAGAAAAAAAATAAGAATTTAAGTAACATTTCTCACTGTAGTCAGAAAGGTGGGAGAGTTGTAGGATTCTTTTTACCCATTTTGCATCTTTTATTATCTTCTCTTAACTATATTTCATAATATTTTATAGTATTTTCTGCAAAGATTTATCCCAAATGATTCAAATATGTTTCTCTTTTTTCTCCATGCAATTTATTTCTTTTACATTGAATAGATTAGAAAAAACAAACATTAGACCTGAACACCAGCACAGCTGACCTTTGGGAACCATTTAAGTCTTTGAACATTAACTCCCCCATAAATAACTAAACTGCTCAATTGCGCTGATCCTGAACAAGCAGCTCTACATATAGATAAAGTTAGTGGAAGTAGTTATGTCTCTTTACAGAGGGTTTGTCACTGCATGTTGGTGTGTCCAAAGTAATGATACACATGGGGAACCTAAGCAAGAAATCAGCAACTGGTTCTTCTAAATGAATTATTAACACAGATTGATTTTTGAAGAAAAGTTTTGCCAATTTGTGAAATGTATTCAGCCTTAATTGGTTATTTGTTCCTGACAATCTGACTTTTAAGGGTCCGCAAGGGGTTAAAATGACAATGGAAACGGTGCTAGTCTTGTGCACGTGCACGCTTACACTTGACACATGCGGTGCTTTATATAGACCTTCGAGTAAGTGCCCAAAATGCTACAACTCCCTTAACCCCAGAGACATGCACATGCACCGTGTTCTCTGCACTTGCCTCATTTCCCAGCACGGCCTCACACATCATCACACTCGCAAGAAAAATGCACTCGGTTATCCAGCAGCGCTGCGAGGCTGCATCCTCCACATGGGAGGTGCAGTTAACTGTCATCAGCGCTGGCCTTGTTTCTGATTTCAAGCTCAACCGTGGCAACAAGGACTCTGTTTGGCTTGCATTATTGCTCTTAATCCTCGTAGAGACAGTTGTGACAACTTCTTTCTTTTCTGGAGTTGTGACATCAGAGAAACCCAAATCAAACAATGCTGGATTCTTCACTCAGTCAGCCATCAAGTCCTCAAGTCTTAATGGACCTGGGCTTGAATGACTTGGGTGATTGGTGGCTGGTATCCGTCAAGAAGACGACCAACGTCCACATTAGAGTGGTCCTCAAATAACGTGACACCCAAAGCATACCGGTATTAAGCTCATTAACATTACGCTTCAGGCGTTGCGTCTGAGGAGGATGACACACCAGCTGGGGGTGACAGTCGGGACAATAAATCAGAGCGCGTGGTCATAAATGGTGCAGTTGCTAAAGGATTTTGTTACTGGGGGGACTATCATAGTTGCTCAATTAAAGGTCAGGACGTCCATTAATTACAGCTGTTTTCAGTGGCAGGCCATGGAGGAGAAAGGGCTTTCTCTCAAGTCATAAATTATCTTTATTAAGTATGACCTATAATATTAAAATATTGTCTTACTGTCTGGAAAGCTGGTTGTTTGAACTTAAAAAATCTAAGAGAATCTGGTGACAGAAAAAATATGGAGCTCAAAAATCAATAGCCAGAAGTCCCTCCCTCCTGCCAGAGCCGGTCATCATGACGCCCAAAATCATGCTGGAGGTCCTTGACCAGAACCCCTCGTTTTAAGCTTTCAACCTTTCTTCCCTTTGACCTACCTGATCTGACCTGATCAGCTGATTCACAGAGAAGAAGTGGCATTTTGCTGGCATTTTCTCTGGAGGTAGATCGGTGTAGTTATACAAATTTGAACACATGTTGATATTGGCTTAAAAGAAATGAAACGATAAACATTCTCTGCCCCATTTGAAGCTCATCTTGTACACTTAAACTGCTAGGCAGTTACAGTTTATTCACATTTTAAAGCTTGAAAGCTGATAGTTCTGAAAAAAATGTAAAATATCATTTTGGAAAGGGTTTCCTAAAGTTTAGGAAATTTCCATTTACGTAACTGGCTAAAGTTGCAAAATTTCCGCTTCCGGCTAGAGATCTTCTCAGGGCCCATCTTGTATGTGACCAGAGGCCCCTCAAAAAAATCAAATTAACCACATAGAATCACTTCTTATTGTTCTTTATTTTCCCAACTTTTTATTTTACTTATATGTTTATATTCATTTAGAAATTGCATTATGGAGCAGGAGATTGATTGATTGATTGATTGATTGATTGATTGATTGATCGATCGAACGATCGAACGATTGATTGATTTTAAACACAGATTGTGGAAAAATACAGGACAAAACACACATTTTTTAAACTCATTACAGAAGTAATTAAATGTATTGATTAGAAAATAGAAAATGAACAAGCAAAAACACACTTGTGTCACATTTAACTAAAAATGATCCAACATTTTTTAATATTACCCATCATTCTTTGGCACAATGAAAGGCAAACAAGTTTGGCATAAAGATTAAATATTCACATCACCATGTTATTGATAAGAGCGATCAGATTAAGCAGGTTTTGTAACCCCAATTGCTTTCAGACTTTATATTATTACAGTAAATGTAATATTTTTAAGCACAAATGCACTAAATTTGAGGATACAATTTGTAAATAAAAAATAGCTCTTATCCACAATATAGTTTTAATCTTTATCCAATCATGCTTGCCTTTCATTGTGCCAAATAATGAAGGGCAATATTGAAAAATGCAGGATAAATCTCAAGACTATGCCTGTAAATATGCATTAATTTGCAGTTATTACATGGTTAATGGACATTAATCTATAGACAATAATGCTTTTCTGAATCAGGTTTCCAAAGAATGTGGTAATTGTGTTAATTTAACGAAGTTTTTTGCATATCAAAGGGGTTAAATGTTAAAAACAAGATTATATGCGTATCCCATTTTTACAACATGAATGCATTATCTGAGTTTCCTTTTCCAAAGCTGCTAAAATTGTAAAACATTGTGATATAAATCTCCTGAGGTTAAGGATTCTGTTTGTGTTGCATAATTCTGCAACCCAGAATTTATGTTGCAGCGATAAGTGCCAAGATGGAAGTGGTGCATATTTTCTGTTAACTCAGTGTCTGTGTGTTTAAATCAAGAGGGTGCAGTGCTAAATAATTGTTATAGATGAACAAGCTAGGTCACAGACCTGACATGAGAATTCATTTTTTTCTTGAACGGTGGCCAAATGTTGCTCTATATTAACCTGAGGTACTTTCTGAAGTTTGTGTTTAGTTTTTTTTTTATCATTATTATTATTATTTTATTCTTACACAACTGTTTCCTGGTACCTATTTTTCAGCCTGAAGCAGTTTTAGAAAAAGACATTTTTTTCACCCTTTTTTTTTTACATAAAATTTTAAGATTATGCACTTTTTGCAGCATATATGGACAGATACAACTTTTTTGTATACTGCATATATCACCACCTCTTTCTTGCAGCAACTAAACAAGTTACTTGACAGGATTTTTTAAATTATTGATTATAATATGACAATATTGTGGCAGGTCAGTCAGTTTACAGAGGTTTCTCTCTTCTAAAATGTTCTTTGTAGCTCTAAATCACATGTTAATGAGAACCACAACATATGTGACCTTTTTAATAAAATCCTCAAAGAGAAACCACCTTTTTTTCCTCTTCATATTTTTAGCCCTCAGCTCGCACAAAACAAACACAACGCAGTCATAGAGGAGCAGTTTCCTGCTGCTATAGAGGTCAGCAACTCCACAGGGTCGCTTAAACCAGAGTTAATTTTTCATGAAAACCATCATGACCTTAATGTAGCCGTCAAGCACAAGCAGTGTGGAAAGTCAGAATTACTAAAATATGTTTTTAAATTTTTTTTAAGGGGTTTCTTTTGTATTAAACTATAAATGTCCCAAACAAGGTCACTGGAAGGTTTCAAAAGTGATTCCTTGTTCTCTCGTGTTTTCTTGCTTCTGACTAGAAACATGTTCTGTTGTGTTTTCCTGTTAGGAGAATGACAGGTTGGATTGTTAGAATTGGAAAGCCGTGATGGAATGTGGGTGCCAAGGTTAAATCCTCTGTTGTTCATGCGGCAACTGTTCATAGACCGCCAGTGATATCAGAGCGTGGACCACGGTCCCAGGCCTAATTTAGCCACCAACACTGGCAGCTCCACTGTTGCTGCTTGTCAAAGAGGGAAGCACCACTGCCAGCGTTGACATCAACATTCAGATGCCCCACAGAGCCCAAACCGCATGTATGCACACACACACACTCAGACATGAACACAATATGATCAGGATTGTGTTCTAAAAAAAAAATCATCTGATTTTAGCTTATTAGCTTATTTTTTTAATTTAGAATACAGCAAAACATTTAAATAAGAACATTTAATTGGTATTTTCTGGAATAGAGTGACATAATCATATGCATATGATGTCGGTTTCTTTTTCTATTGACACTCTGAATTTTATTTTTATGATTTTTTTTGTCTGTTTTTGTTGGGTGCAAAGGAATGGGGAGGATTCTATGTGTTTTTATAATTTTATTTTTGTTCTTAAACCCATAAAGCACTTTGTGTTGCAACTGTATAAAGAAAGGCTTATTTATAAATATAGTTTGAGTGATTTGTCCTTTACAATTTAATTAAAGTGAAAAAAACAATGCAAAAATCTTGCATGCATTAAAAAGCAAAAATAATACCATAACAACATTAAGTCTGAAAAAAACCCAAACTGCAAAGGTTTTACCAACAACACTCACTCCTGCATCTTTTTAGGACAAAAACGCAAGTGACGTTCATTAAACAAAATCGATGTTTAAACCTTCCATGTGGGACTTTTTTTTTTTTTTTTAAAAGTATGTCATGCATTAGTGGTACAGTTGAATACCGGCCATTTTTCAAACTTGATGTCACACAATTAGTAGTGGCCTGCAGAGAAAGTAAGAGGCTTCAGACGCTCTACATTAGCGCCGACAGTGAAGAAGACGGTCACAAAGAGCTGCATGATTTATGGCCGAATCTGACCGCCATTCACGGGGAAAAATACATTTTCTTGCTTAGATGGCAAAAATGTTGCTTGAATTAAAAAGTCTTGTAATGGAGGATAAAAGAGAGGAAACAATTACTTCTTAAAGGTTGAGTTGTGTCTTTTTTATTATTATGTGGAATTACTTTCCGCATTCAAACATCCAAGCCTGAGGCTGCAGTTTACATCTTGGGAATAATTCAACTTTTTTTACATGTCTTTAAAGAGGAAAAAATAGGCTTTGTTTGTTTTCCTAGGTGTTAGTCTGATGCGCATCAGTAGCAGGACATAACCAGGGGGACTTACATTTCCTTCTCCTCGTGTAAACTATAAAGAGTAGGAGCCCCCCTGCTGTTTAGAGGCAAAGCCATAATAGACTGTTTACCTGCTGCTATGCCGCCGAGGATATATAGAGGGAAAAACAGAGAGAGGAATCACTGACACTTTCAGAGAAACAGGCAATTATTTGGTCTTTGGCTTCTTCCAGTTTTGGCATCTTAAGCTGCGTGGCAGTGAAATGTTGTTAAAATGTTTTTTGCAGAGTTTGAGGTCAATAAATGAAAAATAAATACTGAAAAAGGAGGCCAGTTAGTAAAAGTCTGAAAATGGGAGAAGTTGCCATGCAGTCAGAGCTAAATACGAATAAATCATGAATTATACATAGAACTAGTTCACAGACAGTGATCAAGGGGAGTTCATAGATTCTTCTGGCTTCATAGCAGGTCTCTCCTTACAACTCAGTGCAGCAGATTTGTACCTTTTGCATATTTATTGTCTTTTGGTTTTAGAAATTCCACCAAAAAATGTGAATTCCCTAGCAGATAAATAGACATACTGCTAATTCAAAAGGGAAGATTACATCTCGGGGATGTTTCCTGATTTACAGTCTTCATACAGATGAAGACAAAATGCCCCCAGCTTCTTCTTAATCAAGATGTAATTTACACTTGGTTCCACATTAGTCAGTTTTATTGTGTTTTCTTCGGTGGCACATAGAGATTATTAGGCTTTAAAAATGTAACAGGTCCCTGCAAGGTGACACTGTTGGTTTTATTACTCTTCAGTTTATAATTACTGTGATTAATAGTCACTTCCTGGCAGCGCATTTACAGACATGCAGGTAATGGCGTTCCACACCTCTGAGAGTTTTAAATTTCCCCCTGTTTCTTTTAACACGGATTCTTACTCGCAAAATGGAAGGTTATTCCGAAAGGTTTTACAGCAACAAGTAGCATATGAAACTAGAATTGTTTAAATTATATTTAAATGTTTTTCTCTTGTATTTATTCATAGTTTTTTTTTTTTTTTTCCAGTGGGCATCTTAATACATAAAACTGTATATTTCCATATACTTTCAAATTAACAGAGACAAATCAATAAAACTTTACATATTAGATAAATAAAAGAAAATTATGAAATGTTAATACAGACGGCTTCTAAAAAGGTGAGGGAAGATAAAATAAAATAAAATCTTTACTAATAAGAAACGTCTTCAGTTGACTTTTAAAATTGAGTCAATCTGACGCAGTGACAGCGGAAGGGCGTTCCAGAGTTGTGGGGCAACTGTCTGAAAGCCCAAATCACCTCTGGTTTTAAAACAAGTTTTTAGAACGCTTAAAAGGTTCAAAGTTTTATATCTCAAGGAACTCTTAAAATCTATTCTAACACTAGCAGTAGGCCAATATAATGATAAAAGGAGAAGGGTGGCATGTGTGTGTGATAAAAGTCTTGCTGCAGAATTTTGAAGCATTTTGAGGCATTTCACAGATTGTTTAAGACAGGTAAAGAAAGAATTACATTAATCTAGGTGTGGTGATATAAAAGCACATTTTATCAGCTCAATATTAGATTTAGATAACATTGGTTTTAATGTGGCCACACTACTCAGATGATTAAAGCATTAAATGATGTTCTAATGTAAAGACATTGATTTATCAAAACCAGACACAAGATTCCTAACACTAGTCTAAACGGAGGAGCACAAAGAGGTGAGGTGTGTTTAGATTGCTTTGAACACAATTTTGATTGTCTTTTGGTGCTTTTTGGTACTTTTGGTGATCAGATAATGGCTCGATGACTAAAAGACTAGATTGCATAGAAAGCTCAAATCACCACTGTTCCACCTCTGTGCTTGAATGTTGCTAAGTCAGCCGTATGCTTTGTTGACTTTAGAATGTTTTCTGCATATATATTTTTACTTTGAAGACCAGCTGTTGTCTTTTTGCAGTTTTGAATCACCGGAATGGCTGCAACAGCAGCATGGTTATGGATAGTATATATATGTATACATATACATGATAATATATTATATATAAAAAAGGTCCATATGTTAAGCACTTTTGTAATTTCATTCTAAAGAACTTTGGATTTGTCGTGACTTCCTGGGAAGATTTACCACTAGTAAGAATTCTTTGAAAGAGGCTGATAACACTTTGAAGATTAAGGAAATGGTCTAAAATGATTGCAAATCCTTTTTGGTTTTTACTTTGTCAGAACCATGAAATTGAAAGGTGTTTTTTTTTTGTTTTTGTTGTTTTTCTAACCATGCAAAACTCTTTTTATTGCAAAGACACTGAAATAGTTTAATATTCAGTTCAGATGCAACAATTTCAAGAGGGAAATGGAGAAATATTACTGCATATTCCAAGACAAGAATCCCAGAATTCATTGAGCTCAAATTTTCACGAGTGATTCGAGAAGTATGACATCCTTTCCAGACATTAACGCCATTGAGAACCCTTGAGATGTGCTGGAAAAGACTTAGTACTATAGTCTGACTCCTCAGTATTGCTTTACATAAATAAATGTTGTGACATGACAGACTTATTGAAGTGGTGTCACAGTAAAAGTACGCTGGCATTAAAGCAAAAAGCAGTCCAACAAATATTACCGTGTGACAAAAACACAGTTAGAAAAACAAAACACTTTTCTCTTCACAGTGCTATTATTACAGCATGGAAGTAAAAGCCAAATAAATAAACATGAAGGCAATGCAGAACATTCCCACTTGACTACACGACCCTTAAAAAAGTTCCATTATGTGTTTGCACAAATTTTACAGATCATTTAGAAGGTGCTCTAACTTTTTTGCTATTAATATTTATGCCTCTATTTATATCCACGGGGAGGTCAAAGGTCAAGCAGCTCAGGATTTGTTACATTGGCCTTTCATCGAGCCTCTATCTAAATTCCTTCATGCCCTTACAAGTAGTTGTTTCAAATTTGTGCATCTGCAAGCGAAACATTGCCAGAGGCTATTAATAATAATAATACCACAGAATATTTGGCTGTGTAATGTCTCTCTTACTGTGTTTTCAAACTTTCTCATCACCTACCATTATCCCACTCTCTGGCCTTCAATAAGCACAGCACTGTACTTACTAAACCCAAGTGGTGCAAAATTTGAAAACTAAATAAATAAATCAAATTCAATTAAAAAAGGGTAGATACTCAGAGTGTGTCATCAGTGTGTTCTTGGTGCAAAACCACAGGGTCCTTTTTCCTTCCTTTTCCTGGCATACCGACGCAGTGGGAGGTGTGGATCTCCAGCCTTCATTTCCCTCACTGTGATAATGATTCTGGATAATTGTAATAGGATTTAAAGTCTATGTTTAGTCTGGAAGAAAAGAGGTTGTGAATGGTTAGCCTCCATTTCCCTCACATAGAGGTAACAGGCAAACTGTCTGAAACACACCTGGATTTTGTTCAGCTCCTCCCCAGCCCTTCAGTAATGACACTGTTTGTCTAGGGTTATCGTAGAGATGGAATAATCCCATACCTGCTCCAGCGAGGCTGCGCTGATTACCCCGTTTGACTGCATCATAGACAGAGAGAAATTTATGAACAACTATTGTCACTCTGCAGAATCTATATCCTAGAAAGTTACAAGTTTTTTTGATTTTGACTGAAAACTGTATAATCATTATTAAAAGACCACGCTTTTACAATAGATCAAAACATGGAGCTTTAAGAGATACTGGTGGACATGAAGTGCAAGGTTAGACTTTTTGAGAAAAGATTAGTTTTCATGAAACAGTTTTTATTTTAGTTATTTCCTCTCTAAGTATAAAAGGGTAAAGATTTCTCCCAACTTGTCATATGTCAAGGCCCACTCAATATCTATTCTGATTTCTATAAATCTTATCAAATGCTCATTGCAGGAATGCTTTCAGAAATCTAGACCATTTTCATGTTTTTTTCTGCATTTTTGCATCATCAGACAATAATGTATGCATAAATATAGCATGTTTTAGATGCAATCTAGCTTATTAACATGCTAAAGCAAAGTTCAGGTTAAAGCAAAGCACTTTAATTTGAGTCTATTTCAATTCAGTTTTATTTATATAGCCCAATATCACAATGCAATCGTCTCAGTGAGCTTAAACACTAGCTGTTTGCTAAACTAAAGTTAGCTAACCTGGCATCCCTGCCCTTAGACCCTCCTTCTCGGTGAGGAAAAACTCACTTATTTCCTTATATTTCTCCTCAATAAAGAGAAATATAAGAAAAATGTATTTGTGTTGCAGAAGAATGTACATGAACAAGTTTGTAATCTTTAGGCTCTTATCATCTTATGTCACTGGCCTCCAACCAAGAACAAACACGATACGACACAATACGTGATTCATGGCTCACGATGATGTCACCATATTGCGATGATTGGTAAAAACCATCTCTAATAACTCACAATATATAGAAGAACAACATTTTTTTAGGAATATATATCCTGATTTATTTTTTTTAGCTTGAACATAATCATGATAAACAATTTGTCTCATTTTGTGCAACAAATTGTACACACTTTTGTGTGACTGCTGAAATCAGTGAGACTGTTTTTGACGGGCACTGACACCAATTGAATTTAAATTAGCTGTAAAATTCAGTGTTAACAAAAGTAAACGTGAACAGCAGTGCCATTATTTAGAACAAAAATTGGTATAAACAACAAAAAAAATGTAATATTTCCAAGTAAAGGTAAAAAAGTTACTAAATGTTGCGATATATCACAATATTGATGTGTTGGCATACCCCTACTAGACAATGATGGTGGCGGTCCGAGACCAGACCATGCTAAAGCATCAATCCAGGTGGAGAACGAGGTGGAGAAGGGTGACTGAACAGTTTAGAATGGAGAGAGACAACTATTAAGGAGTTCAAAAGGGAGATATAATTGTGATTGGTTGAGGACAAAGGTGGGCTATTTAGCTATTGGTTCAAAGCTGATGATGATAAGGATGTGTGGGTGATATAACAACCCACTGTACCTGTAAGTAAGGTTGATCTTCATCAAGTTTTAGCCCACTGGTTTAGTTATTTTACTTCAGATAACATTTTATTTAAATTTAACTTTTCTTGGATTTTCCGTGGTTTCCTGTGTATTTGAGAACTTTTAGGATAACCTCTGCTCTCCTTTTTGTGCACATTTATTATCTCCTCTCCCAGAGCCTTGCAGTCCTCTCTGCGTCCATTTGTGTGTGCGTGCTTCTGTAAATTGCCCTCATTTGGATTAATTAAAGGAAATCTCCCATGAAGGGTTGGGGGCGTCCCAATCTGACCTTTTCAAGGACAGACAACCTATCAGTAAATCCCCACCATCCACGCCGCCGCCACCCACACAAAGACACACAAACACCATGGAAACAGTGAGCTGGTGCCGCTCCCATGCCTTGTGATCATTACTCTCATTTGCAGGGGAACAAAAGGCTGTGAAACTGTCTGTTATTACAGCTCCCTTATCAACGTTCCCTGCTTGCCACAAAGCGCCATTGAGCTCCATTGCTCAGTCATTCATACCACTTTTCTTTTTTTTGAATGTCACTTTTCTATTGTGATGTTGACTGTTCTTTTGTTGCTGACAATCACTGAGCATGATCCAGCATGAGTCATTACTAAAGTAAACATCATGGCACATTGCGAGGGGAAAGAGCGGCGTGCGTTGCTTCGCCAAAGGGGTTGCCCCAGCTGAGATAATTGCTGAAATCACTCAAAGGTGTGTGTTTTGCGAGTGAGCGTGCAGGTTTCCGTGTGTTATCAACTCTCAGAAGGGCTGTGATAAATCCAAGACAAATAAAAGATAATCCTGTTACTTCTTTTTCTTAAAATGACAGCAGACATGAGGGACAGGGAGATCATCTCAAGTTTCTATGGTTACGGACACAAGTGTCAATATGTTATTGACACCATGCTCTCAGTGTCAAGGTGTTGTGTGATAATTGGGATAAGGAGTCAAAAAAGCCTCCCATAATCACACTTTTCTTGGTGCAAGACCAGAAGCTTTGGGGGTTGAAAAACATGACAGATTTATATCATTTTTATTAAAGTCTCATTATTTTTCTTTGCCTTACTTGGTCTTGCCGTTTGTTCTTGGTGAATTTATTTATTTCCTGTCTCACAGAGCTGCTCTGGTGCTTGTCTTGTTTTTCTCCCATGTCAGCTTTCTTCATGAATATATTTATGCAAACATCATCAGGGTGAATATCATTAGAAAGAAAACCATGTTGTCAGTCGTCTCCCAGAGGTAAAGCAGAAAGGGAAAGAAGAGGGCCAGCAAAAAGTGGGCATGTCTCAATGATTTGGGTCTCCAGTCATTACAGGTTGTTGAGAAGGGATTGTTACAGACATAATGCAGTGAGTTGCAGCACAAGCTAAAGGAAATTTCGTGAGAGATACAATAGTATCAGACACAATGTGTATATCTGAAGACCACTGCTCTGCTCTGAGGAATAAACATAAAAGAAAGTAACTGTAGGTTTAAATTGATCCTTTATGCTTGTTCATTCTTCATCATGCTGTGTTCACACCAAACAGGATTTGCGCATTCCTAATAGACGCTTATCCAAAAATGCTACTGTTTAAAGTTTGCTGCCTTTACAATGCATGGAAAACACAAATGAGGTTGAGAGATTTATTCATGTTTAAGAGCTCTACAAAAGCATCAGTAATCACTTATCTATACCATTTAGCATGCCTGATTGGTTGATATGACGCGTCGTCTTTGCCAAAGTTCAGATATATGAACTCCCGCGGCGACACAGGATACCTTGTCGTGCCCGTGTGCTGCCATACAGACGATCAAATGGCTGCAGGACTTCTGATCGCATCTCCACATTAACTTATCAAGTTGTTCTAGTGTTTAGTTACCCTTTAACTTGCATTTCGCATTCAGTGGTCATATATTTTGCACCCAGAGCCCAGAAACATTTGTAAAAACCTGCATAGCTACGTGTGATTGTGAGAGTTTGAACACGCAGGCCCGTTTAAGCTGACTTTACATCAAAAGTGGCCGTTGCGTGAATGTAGCTTGACACGCGAATCACGTTCGGTGTGAACGCCAGGATTAGAAACAACTGTCTGATTTCTACTTGCAGATAAATTACAGTAAGTTTTAAAAAACTAAAACAAACATGAGATTTTTTTGTAAGCGCTTCTTTAATGTGCAAATGTGAAAACAACACTAGCAATATAAAAAAAATACGTTTTGTTGGAGTCATAAAGCCAATTTTCAGAGCTTGACAATTTTTGCTTCTGTCTGGTGCCTCTGCAGCCCAATTTTTTCCATTCTTCTACAGCTCAAAGAGCTGCTTTGGATCAATTAAACCACCAACTCTCACAAATCTGCCTTTCCCTTGACCTGCATTAGTAATGCAGGAAGAGATCTCCATGGTAACATAGTTTGATTCAAACCATAAAGTGACTTAAGGATAACAATTAGACTTCAAAGCTCTGTTTTTTACATTTGAGCTTCGGAACAGCTCACATTTCTAATAGTAGGAATATTTGAAACACTTGCACAGTCCGTGTTGGCGTGTTGTGCATGTGCACATTTGTCTGCGTGGATTTGCGTGTGGGAGGTGCAAGGAAGACTTTCTCCTGCGAGGTTTTCCTGATCTTATCTGTGAAGAAAAGCACCCAGGAGATGTGAACTCTCAGTGAGAGGAAATTTCTGGAAAGCACCGCAACGGAGAGATACTTATACATCTTCACCGTCCCATCCTCCCTCTGCCTCAAAGCTTGGGTGAATGGTGTTATGGAGAGACTCGGAGGGGTAGAGGGGAGAGGGGAGCTTGTAACAGATCTTCCTCTCGTCCTTATCTGCTTACGTTCAGGAAAGCCCCCTCCCTCTCCCTCCCTGCAAGATATTTGTAGCACTCTGTGCAACATGAATATTAAGTGCTGGTATTGTGTGTTTTTTGCAGTTTGTGCGACTTGGACAAGTGTTGATTATGGCATGCTGGCCTATCTGATTAAAGCAGTGATCACTACTCAGGGGCGTGCTCACTTAGGGTAATTATACTTAGCTGAGCTGACTGCTCCCCTTGTTTTTCCTGTCACACAGAAGAGCAAGCACCACTGCAGGGAGGCAGATGAAACAAATTCAACAGAATAGCAATATTTCTCTATCACTGACTTTTCTTTTAAAAGCTTTTCTGCATCCAGGATAGACCAGAACAACCATGTTGCATGTTTTATTTTTTTTAGTTTTGTTTCCATGGAAGTGATAAAGTCAGACTTCCAGCAGAATCTACTGCTACAAGCACAAAATCCATCACCTCCTTTTATTGAGGCTGATTTCCGTGTGCAGCTTGTATCTCTACACGTGCATCTGTGGACGCTGTGCAGGGCAGTGGCTGGGTCTCGGGTCTGCCTTCTGTTCTGTTCTCTCAGGGGTAATGCGAGGGGCTCGTGTAGGTTAATAATGTTGTCGCAGTATGGGGGCTGAAGGCTTTTCCTCACATACACTTGAACACCCAGCAGTGAAAGGACAAAGTTTCAATTGCTTTCTAATGTGAATAAATGTTTAGACATGCATGTTGGGTATCACCAGAGAGATTTGTTGCCTTGCTAAGACATTGTCAAAACAGTAACTGTGCTGCAGATTATAACAGGAGCATAAAAACCAGGAGCTTTTTTTTAGCTCGTGGCAAGTTCTTAAATATTTTACCAGCAGCAGAATTAATTTCATTGAGTTTTTTCCACTGGAGGCAAAATTTTTTGTTTACTGCTGGAGGTACTAAACTTGTGAGCTTCCTTTTGTGAATGAATTTTGCTTTCATATTACAGTTTTGCAGGGAATTAAGATGCTACTTCATGGTCAGTACCATGAAGTACATCAGTACGTCCACCTGCAGTGCTAGCATCAAACTTTTTTGAACTTTTTCCTCCTAAATTTAAAGTCATGAGCCATAATTGGCTGCAAAGTAGCTACAAGGGACAAAGCATTGGACAAATTACAAAGTAAGGACATTGAGAGAGAGCCAGGTCTAAAGTGCAATAAGTTCATAGAGTTAGAATGAAGTATCCCAGAGGTGAAAAAGCTCAAAGAACTGATCTCAATAAAGCTAATCGAGATCTTTTTTTTTTTTTTTTTTTAAAGCACATTTTCCCTGACTTTCCTTCTCTGCCCTTCCTGGGTGGCTCACCGAAAACACTTTTACTTAAATCCAATAATTCACAAAAGTGCTGAGTACATGACAAAAATAGAGCCGCTGCAGCACATCTTTTTTTAAACAGACTGAAGCTTTCCTGTTGACCAGCAGTTGACCATTCGCCTTGAGGACTTTACTGACTTTGGAAATCTGATAACACGGATAAAAGGCGGAATTACTGTGTGAACGCAGGGATGTGTCCAAGAGTTTCTAAAAACTTGAAAGAAAACTATCAAAATACTGAGTTATAGTGAGGATAATTTAAATTGCACCATAAACTCTAAAGATCACATCTCAATGGATGGATGGATGGATGGATGGATGGATGTTCCCATTCCTGAAACCAAAGCTGAGTTTTGACTGTCACGTTGTCCAATAAATCGTCAATAAACTTGTTTATTTCCTATAGCCTCAAAACCGGAATCTCTATATTATATGTAATATCTATAGTAGGGCTGGGCGATATGGGATTTTTTATATCACGATATAGCTTTTTACATATTGCGCGATAATGATATTTATCACGATATAAACCAAATAACTATATTTGAACACTTTTTGGCTCAAAAATGAAATGTAAACTCATCAGCATGTTGTTTAAATTTAAATATTTATACAATAATTAGATATAAACACTTACTCGCCCTGTGGCGACTAACTCCCTAACTTTTACTGTCAAATAGGAGAAACTGTTCGCTAGCAAGTGTTATTTGCGGACCCTTCAAAATAAAAGTCTATCGTGATAGACTCATTCTTCTATCAAAAAATGTTCTATCGCGATATCAATAATTATCGTTTTATCGCCCAGCCCTAATCTATAGTAAATTCCTCCATGTTTATTGATATTATTTTTAAGGCTGATCTTGTAAAACTCAACTTAAAACATGTCAAGTGTAACCGACTGACACTAAATCAAACCTTCAATTATAATTTTGCAGTATTTTTCTTGATATGTACATTTAAATTTGTTATAATGCTTTATATGTTTTTTGACATTTGTTCTACACATGTCAAATCATGGGTCAAATCATGTGGCTAGCTCTATGACAACGTCATGTAAACGCTTTTTGATTAGGGTTCATTTCATACGTAGTCCCCCCACTCAACCGTGTATTTGGTCATGTATTCGTGTCTCTTGGATAAATGCTTCCATGTTGAAAAGCCACAAACAGGACAAATTATTGACATGCCCTCTATAAACCTGTTTTCAAAGCGTGTTGCTTAAAATGATCTTGACTTTAATTATGCCATCCAAACACTCTGTAGAAAGATTGCTAAGTATAACAAAGCCTTGCTGAGAGATGACACATTGCATTGTTAGTGACAGAGTGTGTCGATTCTGTATAATGTTCACAGATGAGGCTGTCATTGGTACATGAGAAGTTTCCTTGCTTAAATGAAACAATAATGAATAAATCCCTCTTCCTCTGAGTTTAGATACTTTGGCAGATGGATGAATACTAAGCTTTTATGTGATTTTGGTAGGGAAATTATTCCTGCCTAAAGGCTTTTTTTAAGGATTTGGTTGTTTTTCCCTCTGTGGTACTTTGAGACTCTATTAATTTTTACAGACTAATATATTTCAAATTGAGGCTCACCGCTGTGGCTCTGGCATTGCTCCATACCGTTCTAAATCTAGGAGAATCTGCAGAATGAAGCAGTTGAAAGCCAACAAATTTGACTTTGCATTTCCCCTTTTTTATTACTCTCCGTCTGAATGGACTTTTTTTTTGGACAGCAACCAAAGTAAACGGCCTTGATCTTCAAATTTGTGATCGCTGTGCATGAAGGTAAAACCTTCTGCAATTCTCTGTTGTTGATTAATGTTGAGTCTCTCAAAGAAACATTCAATTTATAGTCTTACAATTCATGCCTCATAAATTTTGCTCAAAATATGTGAGGGAATTTCTTTAATATGACCATAGATGGTAATTACCAAGGGTTTATAATAGCATTTAAACGGAAGCTTTACTTTGCTACTTGCACCTTCTTCTTACTACTTGACCTGTAATCTGACTGAAAATAGAACATTTGTTAGAATATTTTTAAAACTTCTTGCAGTAAGTTGCCGCCGTGCATGCCTATTCGTGATCATCCGACTGGAAAAGATACAGCCTCACAAAATGAAACATCACACAAGTGCAGGAATCAATCCTCATTAGCATAGCCATAATCACCTGGATTGATTCTGCTGCAGAAAATTATCATACCTGAGGAATGGCTCAATTTGTTCAGCACGAATTGATGACCTAAGTGCGGGCTGGGTGGTGGGATGGTGGATCATCCTCCGTAAGGGCTCAGAGTAAGCATATCAATAGGGCTCCGCTGGGCTTGGCTCAGTGTCCATAATGTGATGTGTACACAATCAATAGCATCCCCAGAGCTGGCAAACAGGTCACTCACGCAGCACAAGTGTGGTTTTTTTTTCTCTTTTTTAAAGAATAGGAGGTTGAGGAGGTGATGTGAGGAGAAAGGTGTCTGTCACTCATGACAGGACATTCAGACGGGAGTTAGAGCCTCTATTGGCAGCTCCTTTGAAGAGAAGGGGGTTCTCACAATTTCAAGATTGAGATGGCAGCTGTCTGAAGTCTAAGGAGGCTCAAAGGGCAAACTTGTTAACTCCTTGACTCTCATGTTTCTCCTTTCACATCAACACTCTTCACTCTGTAATACTTTCTTAAGGGATTGGAATGAGATCATGATGGACGCTGTGTGGGAAGCAGAATCGCTGCCATGCATCCCAAAATATTTGCCCAAAAATACTGTCGAGTCCGTCGCTGTTTAAAGCTCAACCTTGGCGCTTTGAGCCACCGCTTATGTCTCTGACGGCTCATAAAAGGAAGCGCATTAAGGGATGTCATCAGAACATTGCGTAAAACTATGCCACGTGGCCACCAAAAATTGTCTTTGCCTGTCCATCTGGCTTTTGTCGAATGTTAAATCTCAATCCAACGCAGTGCAGACAGTGTCTGCTGAGTCTGAGTCAGTGCACAGAAGGATCTGCAGCCAAAACCAACACAAGCAATTAGCATTTAGTCCATCGGCTAATGATCTGAGGACATTTCCATCCTGTCTAAGCCTATCAGCTGTAATGACTCCCGGTTTCATGACCTCTCTGTGACATTTTTCTCAAAGATGTTGACCTTAACCTGTACAAGGAAATGAATAGCTGTTTATTTACAGATAAAAAATAAACCAATTATTTCAAATTTTTTTGTTTTTTGCTTTCTCAAAGAACCTATAGAATACCTGACTCATTTCTACTCTGATGTCTGGCAAGAACGACTTGAAATGAAATATTAAAAATCGTCTTTCATTCCCTCCATCTGCTAGCCTCCGTCCTTCAGGTCACCCCCGGGTCGACTGGCTTTTCCGGCCCTCCTTCTGCTTTCTTAATCCACAACGGACGGCATTTGATGCTATACTTAATGCCACAAAGATGCAAATCAGGGGGAAAGGAGACTGAGTAATTGATCCTCTTAACAACTCCCACTCAATTACAGCATAGGTTAATGCCAGCCACCTCAGGACTGCTCGACACTGCGCTCCAAACCGCACGAGAAAGGGTTGTTTGGGTTTGAAGGAGTGAAATGGGAAAGTTAAGTGTGTTTTTTCATGCCCATCCGCCATCTTTCTCAATTAAACGTATTTTTTAAAGTGCCAGTTCATGAGAGGAACTCTAAATTAGGACTTGCTAACTTTTGAAGATCAAATTAAAGATGCATTTGAACTTGTAAAGTTTTTAAATAAGAAAAAAAAATTAATTAGCAATGTTGCAAATAACCTTTTAAAGTGATCAGATCCACTATGTCATAACAAATGATTCTCTTCCCTTTTTTTACAAAGGCAATCTGCCTGGGTAGCTTGACAACAGGATGTGTGCTTGTAATGAGCTTGCCAAAAAGTTCAGAGGTAAGAAGGTGATCTGTGTCCTCACTGTGACTCGGCAGTCTTTGAGCTCATGGGCCAAGGCCACCCAGGTCACCTCACTTAGCCTCTAATAGGTTTAACCTAATCAGTAGCAGCACTCATTTAGTGATGACACTTTCTTTGCTGAGCCATGACATTACTTTTTGCCCTTTTGCTCTTTGACTGACTTTTCCCCTTTTACTTTGTCAATTAATTAAAAAAACAATAATTATTTTAAACCTTTTGATTCAAAAGTTCATGCATTTAGTTAGAGTTAGGAATGTGCCCTGATATTCTTAAGCATGCTAGCATTTGTCCAACAGAGAAACTGGAAATGACTGAGCCCCAAACACTGCAGAATCCTTTTGATATGCATTCATGAGGGATGGATGCTAAATTGATGAACTCTCAGAAGATACAGAGTAAGCTTCCTTTGGACCCCTGAGAGCATAATTATGTAAGCTCATCAGCGTGCTCTGTGAGGCTTCCATTGTTATTTAGGATGCTTTGCTTTTTATGTCTTGACTCAGACTTTTCGTTCTGCCATGATTACATATTAATGGATTTTATATTACTCGGGACACAAAGGACTGTCCAAAAAAATTTAATTTTGTTCTGCGGTTGGAAATAATTTCCTCCCCTGGAACAGTATTAGGTGTATGACAGATATTTTTCACCTATGTGAATAGGGACACAAAAGTTCAGCTAGGTTGAGCTGCTGAGCAAGGACTTATAATCCGTGCTGCACGCCAAAGAGTCTGGTGTAAAAGCAGAGCTCCAGATTAAACGACGCTCATCGCATAATATTATCCGGTATTCAAACAAAATCCTCCCCTTAACGTTCATTGCTCACACATTCATTTTGTAAATATTAAAGCTCAGTCACGACATCTAAGGCCAGATTTAATCAATCATGGTCAATAAATCCTGGTCAAGATAAAGAGCTGCAGCTAAAGCGCAATCTCATGCTGTGTTGACCTCATGGGATTACACCAGATGTTCTCCTTGCAGAACTGAGGGCACAGGAAGCAGTTATTCTGTTCAAAAAGTACTAACAACAGCTCTAAAGCATTATATGATCAACAGCTTTTTTTAGAAACTATAATTAAAATGTACATTTAAACAGGCAGATAAAGAATTTGACTGCAGCCAAAGGGTGGAGCCAGATTTTTTTTTTTTTTTTTTTTTTAGATCTGGCGTTGATGTTTTCAAAATAAGTTCAAATTTATGATTTTCTCTAGTAACTAAGCCATTTATTACAAATGCACAATATATTTGCGATAATTCTTTATCTAGTTTGGTAATGTATCTCTAGTAACACACTGTGAGACTCAATAAAGAAGTTTTACCTAAACTTCCTCCTAACATACATCCTAAAGTACTTATTACTTCCGCATGTATATGCCTTATGGTCAAATGTTGTTGTCCTTCTCAAACCTAGACAAACACAAAGTAAATGTACTGTACCAAACATTATCAGACAGTACCACCCAATAAAAACACGCACAGTCATTTGTTTCGGCATTTACGTTTACAAAGGTAACCCACAATAAATTAAATCTGTGATGTAGTCATCTTTATTTTTTACAATTATTATAGATGTTTTAAGGTTGTAAAATTTATCACCACAAACTGTGTACACTTTTCTCAAGTTTTGCAGAATGAATCCAAAAATCAATTTTGCAAGATGAGTGTTTCTGTTCAGGATACACAGCATGGAGGACATTTATTGACACTACTGTTGAAAAATATATATATATTTGTATGTCATTTTTTAAATGCGTGTGGCCATTGCTGAACTGAACTGGAGTTGGAGGCTAGGGTTACGTTAGGGTTAGGAGAACAGGCATTATGGTTACGGTTAGGGTTACGGTTAAGATGTACAACCAACAACAACATTTAGCCTTGGATACACTTAAAATAGGTCTAGGCAATGTAGAAATGTCCATCTTGGCCTCAGGTTTTTTGGGCCATTTGGCCAACATGAGTTTCCATCAATTTTTGTGCTTGGTTGTACGTAAATACATGTAAAAACATCAGCAAAAAAAATTAAAAGAAAAACTGCAAAACAATGAAAGCTGAATCTCCTTTTTGTGTTCACCTAAATGGCAGCCGAGCTGCAAAGATTGAGATTTGATATCAAACTAACATTTGATTCTTCTCTTTCCTTTTTTTTCAGATTCTTGCCATCATATCTATTCTGTTTATTGTCTTATCCACCATCGCCCTGTCTCTGAACACCTTACCGGAGCTTCAAGTCACAGATGAGTTTGGCCAGGCCAACGACAACCCTCAGCTGGCTCACGTGGAGGCTGTGTGTATTGCGTGGTTCACCATGGAGTACCTTCTTCGTTTCCTCTCCTCTCCCAATAAGTGGAAGTTTTTCAAGGGCCCACTCAATGTTATAGACTTATTGGCCATTCTGCCCTATTATGTCACCATATTCCTAACAGAGTCCAACAAGAGTGTGCTACAGTTCCAAAATGTGCGTCGTGTGGTGCAGATCTTCAGAATCATGAGAATATTGAGGATCTTGAAGCTTGCCAGACACTCCACAGGGCTCCAGTCTCTAGGATTTACTTTGAGAAGGAGCTACAATGAACTTGGACTGCTTATTTTGTTTCTTGCCATGGGAATCATGATATTCTCAAGCTTAGTTTTCTTTGCTGAGAAAGATGAAGATGCCACAAAATTCACCAGTATCCCTGCCTCATTCTGGTGGGCCACTATTACAATGACTACAGTGGGATATGGGGACATTTACCCGCAGACTTTACTTGGGAAGATTGTTGGTGGACTCTGCTGTATTGCAGGAGTTCTGGTCATAGCTCTACCAATCCCAATTATTGTAAACAACTTCTCTGAGTTCTATAAAGAGCAGAAAAGGCAGGAGAAGGCCATCAAGAGGAGGGAAGCACTTGAGCGAGCCAAGAGGAATGGCAGCATTGTGTCAATGAACCTTAAGGACGCTGTCGCTCGTAGTATGGAACTCATGGATGTGGTGGTGGAGAAAGGAGAAGACAAAATGGACAACCACCTGTCGCCAAGTCGCTGGGGTGGCTCGACCTGGCATGCTACTTCTGAAAGCAACCTAAGATCACCAGATAAAAGAGACCCAGAAAGTTCTCCCCATCGAATAACCATTACCACCACTGGAAGTCCGCAGCACATCAGCAGGACACCTCAGCACCTTAATGCTCAGAAACTGGAGGAAATGTACAACCAGATGACTAAGTCTCAATCTTTTACCAATCTCAACACTACAAGCTCCATGAGCACTTTGAGCACAACTATGACCGCCCCAGCCTCACCAAAGAAATCTCTCAGCCCTGAATTCACGCTAAAGGAGAAGGTGCAGCTGGAGATGAAGGAGGTCCGGCCTTCTTCAGAAGATAACTTTGCAAGCTGCTCGACTGACTTTTTAGGGCAGAGCTCAGATGAGGGGAATTCCACGCCATGTAAGATCAAATGGCCAAAAGCTCCACCGTACCTTGATCTCAGCCAACTTAGAGCCATTGATGATCTGAGCCCTCCTGACAGCTCTCAGAAAGATGGCTTCTATGAGTCTATCAACCCCTGTGAGCAATCAGAGTTTCGCACTGGAGAGAAAAAAAACTGTAACAGCTCTGTGGACAAATTCCAAGGCCCTTCAATGGGTAATAACTCTCTAAAAATGAAAGGATCAAGGGTCATCCTCAACAAAACTTCCAATGAAGGTCCTCTAACTCCACCTAGCACTACCTCTCCAGGGGACATCAGCTCCAGTATCCTGGAAGATGAGTCTCCTGCAGGTGAGACATCACCGCTCATCCGTAGTTCAGACGAGCTGCTTCCAGTCATAGTGGAGGACACCTGCAACTTTTCGCCCAAGAGGCTGGTGGTGGACACCCCACCAGGTGATGAGGAGGAATCTACAGAGCACCACGATGACAAACATCTGATGGAGGAGGCTGGTGCTGCAGTCGCACCTTTGTCACCCAGTAAAACGGCACAAAATTGCACCCAAGGTGGGACTGGCTCGAGTGAAGGGGCGATGTCAGACAGCAACCAAAGTGGACACAAAGTAGAGAACCACATGTTTACTTCCGATATCCACCTGATACCTGGAGACGCCAGCCTCTCTCCAACCTGTGAAACAAGTATGTGAAGGGAATCGTTGAAGGACAATACTACAACCTCAGCCTGGGCTGTGCCAGAACAGAAGGATGAGTCAAGGGTGCAGTTGTAGTGAAAGATATTTTTGCATGGCATGACAAGTCTCTTAATACTTGTGTTGTGAATTGCTGCAAAAGAAACTGCAGTGCTTCTTGCAGGTTTGACTTTGGATACTCGGCAGGCTCGGAGAGCAAGAGGATCTTCTGGAAATGTGATGATTTCATTTACCAAGACGCAGGTTCTCCCAATGTACATAACGACCGTCTCTTTTTCTAGCAAGAAGAGGAAATGCACAGTGGGACTAACTGTAAAAAAAAAAAAAAAAAAAGCATGCATTTAAAAAAAAGACGGATATTTTACGGTGCTTCATTTGCTAAGAGCGCTCCGTGTACATACTAGGACATGTAAGGCAATGGCAATGCACAGGACGGAAAAAGGAAGACTCGATGGTACGATTACGTACAATGTGAAAAAAAGGAGGCGCAGGGGTTTGAATCAACAGCCCTCAGACCGGGTGTTGCATAGTAGCGACCTATAAAAAAAAACATATCATTACCTTTTGTGGAAATGCAAAGTGTTCCCGACCTGTAATGTCTTTTTGTTTCCTATGTAAAATGGTGAATGAAGCTGTAACATCGATGCTATTGCTTTGGGTTTTCATAGCAGCTACAGAAACTTTAGGTTTGTTCGTTAAATATTCAATTACCGACTTTAAAGCACTACAGCATAGAGAATAAATCTGCCGAATATAATCTCCAACATAACAGAAGCTATCAGGTACTAAAGAAAATTAAATATATACACTTATAAATCAGTTTTAAAAGTTAGAATACTTGTTCAGACATTTAATTCCAATCTAAAACAAAGAAGAAACAAGTATTTATTCTCCGGTATTAGATACACTATACATCACTAGAAGTAGATTTCAAAATAAATAGATAATAAGTGAGTTTAGATTGGCTTCATAAAAAGAATAATAAAATAATAATAATAAATCAGGACAATGCACCTGGTCATTCATTTAGATTAGTTTCTATTATAAATATATTTGTATCTGCTCTTGCAATTCAAATTGGATTAAATACCACATAAAATGACGATATTCATCTTGATGTCAATGGACCAAACCAAGCACACTTACAAGCTTCATTTACATCAGCTTCATAACACATATGATAATTATATGTTTTGACAGTATTTATGTTTGTGTCTTATAGTTTGTTTACCTGCATCATGGTCACTATGCTATATTCTGCACCCTGGTGTGATTTTTTTTTTTCTCCAGCAACTTGACCTTATCCTGCTGATAAGCTTAGTGCACCTTCTTTATCTTATAATAATTGTGGTGTCTTGGACTCTTTTCTTTGGAGACAAAACAATTTTCAGTCAAACTTAAACCCAAAGGAGTTTTCTTTGTATCTATTTTGTCGTGTCTCGTTTTGCTTTTGTTTAAAACTGACTGAAAATACATGTTGTATGTTGCCTTTGATTCCAATTTATCGCTGGAATTTTTCGTTCAGTTTGTCTCAACACAACTCCTGTCTGGGAAGACTTCCGGGGGTGTTGCTGAAAGCCACACGAGTGAGTTGTTAGGTTTTTATTTTTATTATTATTATCATGTCTTTTTGTTTGTTTGTTTTTCACAGAGAGGTGTGGAATGTGCAATACCGCAAACTGCTGTCTATGCAGGCCAAGAATTGTGGCACTTTACTTTATGTCTATGGGAATTTGTAAGTGTACAGGCAGAAATGACTTGTATTTTTCAAATGTTATATCTTTAATATGAGATAAAACAGTGTTTCGAAGACAAAAATCTCACTAGCAATGCAAACTAAAATCCGATGGGGGGGTTTTCTGTCTTTCATATTATATTTCTGGCATCAAGAGTTTTAAAGCCAGATGTAATGGACCTTCAATTTGATTATAGGGATCCAAATTGACCACCGGAGCTTTTTTATGGCTGTTAGATTTAGATAAAAAAAATGTTTTAAAAGTCTTTGGACCTTATTCAAATGATCCTATTTCCGTGGCCACAAAATAATAAAGGATTTTATGTTTTTTGTGATTTAAGAATTGTTCTATTTTTTCTAAACCAAAATGGAGCACGACCACAATTTCCTGCCATATGGTGGCTGAAGTCATGCGTGCCTTTTCATAAAACTGCTGTTTATGAGAAGGTAGCAAGTAATTTTTGCTTTGTTCATAGAATACTGTACAGAAAAATTCTAATTTTATAGAAGAAATCAGGTCTTTATGTAATAGATTACAAGTAATACTATTGAGTTCTCAGGTTTTCTATAACTCTCTGATGCTCTCATTAAAAAGATAATTTGTTTTTTGGGTTTTTATTTTTTGGTTTGTTTGTTTATTCTTCAACAGGAAGCTGATTATGTACATCTTGAGAAGTGTTGCAAAAATCCATGTCAATGTTCTGGCTTTGCAAACGAGGACACACAAATAAATGTGTGCTCCCCATTCAGTATCCATCCTCATTAGTCGTTGGAAAAAAATAAAATAAATTTTCAAATTACCACAGGAAGACTGGAACCCAACAAAAAAAAACCCTCCTCCTTAATCCTGTGGCACGAAGGAGCAAAAACTCGACATTGCATCATTTATCAGTTTCGGTCCACATTTATTTATTTATTTATGTATTTATTTTTGTCCGTACAGTTAATGGTACAAACTGTTTGCCGAAAGTAGCATAATCAGACTCAGTATCTAGACATCCATGTAAGACCTCGTATCTTTGTCAAACAGCCAATCCCTCGTCGAAAGCATGAACTGTGAGGTGGTTATTCAGATTTTGTCTTTTATTTTAATGGAAGGAAGTTTAAATGAAAAGCGTCTTGTTAAATCCATTTTTCGCGTACCTGTACATTCATGTTTTCCTTTCATCCCCTGTTTTAGCCTGAGTAATCATTTCACTTTGTCAAATATGGTAGGAAAAAAAAAAAAAAAAAAAAATTAAACAAGAAAGCTGGATTAATCGGCTACATCCGAGGTAAACTTTGTGTGGATGTTAGTTTTGCCAGTGAAAGAACTGTGTGCTGTCTTCACCGTTTCACAAAGGCATATTCATCTGTGTTACTGTAAATGGAAACGTCATGTCTTTATTTTCTCTGAGAGAACGAGTACTGTCCATGTTGCTCATTTGTGCTTACCGAACACTTTTCCCTGAAAGCATAATTGTTTGTCTTTGTGTATTCTGCCTCTTATGTTTGTTTTCAGTTTTTTTTTTTCTCAATTTGAAACTTTATTAGACTCATCCTGAGCAAGAGACTGTTTCTGTACAAGACAACATCTTTGTATGCATGTAGTAGTCTGAGCATTGTATGACCACAGAACACTTTATGGTACATGTATGTCAACATTTCTGTAGAGCATCGTCCCCATTACATCTATTAGCATTATGCAGAATAACAAATAAATGTATATATACCTTGTGTTTTTGTGTCTGCTTTTCTCCTAACATGAGCTCACATTTGCAGGATTGTGTCCTTTTTTTAAGTGAGACTCCAAGTTATAAATTATTTTTACATGAAACACAGCTAAAGCTACATTTGCTGAAAAAAAGCGTGCTTCTCCACATCCAAAAGTGCATATATGGCAGCAATCTTGTAAAGAGTTTATAAATTATACATAACTGCAGGGGAGTATTTAGCATTCCTTTCAGTGCACATAATGATAAAAAAAATGCTTTGCATACTTCTTCTAAAAAACATGGAAAGCAAAGTCTGTTGCTTGTTTTATCTGTTAGAAAATACAGTTTCTGCACTCTAAAATGAAAGTAAAAACTTTAGGTTTCGTAAATGTTTTGGTTTATAATGGAAATTGCGACCTTAGGACAGAAAAATCATTCAAACCAATTCATTAAACTAAATATTAAAAAAACAAAAACCCTTTTTCTGTGTTTTTGTTGGATAAAATCCTGCTTTAGATGCAATTATATTAATGTTTATGATATAAAAGTAAACACTTTCAGTCTTAATCATTTTCAATTGTATCACCCCTTGAACTAAATGCAGGAAAGGATTTTTGCACAAGATTTTGAACAAACTCAACTGTTGTGTTTAATCTGTTTGCCATTTTCCTTTATTTCAAATAAGAAGTTTCTTAGACAACTAAAGTCTCTAGCGAAGAGATTTTGCTTTAAGTTTTGTCACTGCACTATATTGCTCATATTCCAGATGTGAAAGAGTTTATTAATTCATTTTGGGATTCAAATGTATCACTGTATTATTTTAAATTCACTACTGCATAATAGTTCAAAGTAAAGACTAACATTTTTAAAGATTTAATTATCCGTATAAAACTATTTTGTGTTTCAGTTGCCTTATGCTTGCACAAAAAGAACCATTCCCTGATTCAGATTCCTGTGTGAAAGTAATTTATCAAATTAGCTGTTTGTTTGTTTGTTTTTTCTTTACTTTCCCTGCACTGTACTTGACTTTCTTTTTATGAAGAATTGTTATGTAATTTATTTGTGCTAAACAATAAACAAACAAACCTGCCACTATAGGGGCACTTGGAGGGTTGAAGTAGTAGTAGTAACACAAATATTTTCATATCAGCTGAACTTGTTAGGTAGACATTTCTGGTCAGCTTTAAGGTAAAAAAAGCTGAAAAATTACTGAGCTAAAACTAAACTCAATGGATGTTACTTAACACAAGGACATTTGTGTTCAGTGTAAAACTACAGAACAACACAACAATAAAAGCAAAGAAATCAACCGAAGAATAAAAATAAAATATAAAAAGCGTAACATTAACCTCCCCCTATATGTTTTTTTTAATGCATTCTACTGAATTTTAGGTTTCACAGTACTTGGCTGCTATCCCAATTTAAACAGATACTACTCCGAACCGCTAGGTGGTGGTGTTAATTTTAAAGATTGTAAACAAAAGCAAAAAGGCGCGGAAATGTAACAGGTTACAGGCAGGAAGACCATTTTTATGTCTTTATTTACATCAGTGACCATGGAGAGTGATAGCGTTGATGAACATGCTTCTGAAACTAATATGAGAGAAGGAAAAGTGGGGTTTCAACAGGTTGTTGCCGTTGCGAGTGAATGGATGTCTGACTTCATGTTTTTAACTTTGTGCCGGAGTTTCAGAGACGGAAAACTTGAAGAGTTCAACGAGGCGTTGTCAGTTTTTGAGGGTAAGTTTTATCAAACGAAGGATCAGCCCGCTGTGCGTTTGCCTCCAACTTTTATATGTTTGAGGGGGGTAAACTTTAATTTTAGAAACAATTTTACCTGCTTGCTTTTAAGTTTTAAAGTGAAGATTTAAAGAGCATGCTGGGAATTTGGTTTGTTTGTTTATTCAGCTGTAGCTCGTAGCTATTTATTTACATAAATTTGCTGAGTTAAATTCAACTTTTACCTTTCTTTAAAGCTTTTAATCTTATTTACCTTAATTACCTTAGTTATTTACCTAGGAAAAAGTTTTTAAAAAATTTAATTTTGTCTTCTTTCATGATTTGTAGCCTGAAGTTTATTATTAGTACTTTTAGCTAGCTTTTAAATACAAGTGGCGTTCTTGGGAGAGTTTAGTCATACCAACCTGAATTGTCCATTAAGTTTTTTTTATTTATTTAGTGCTGTTCATTTCAACTTGCCTGTGACATTTCTGAGAAGCGGGTGGCGAAACTATTATGTGGCTCTAATTGTTCTTTTTCAGCCATGTCTCAAAGTTTGACCCTCAAAGGAGCTGCAGATAATGAAAAAACATTGATTTGTGCTTTTCTCTCAAGAGTCATGCACGGAAAACAGCTGGGTAAGTTGATACCAAAAGGACTAGAATGAAACCCTAATTTACGTTTGCATTACTGTCAGTGTTACTGCTTCAAGGGGCAACTCCATTGACAGAATGGATATTGTCACTATCAGAAAAAAATAAATTGGTTTAATTAATGGCTTTCTTAAAGCTTTGAAACCACTCCACTCTCCCAAAAAAATAATTTATTGCATTAGAATAAACAATCAAGCATGATTTGACAGAGATAAACACAATGCTAAGTGGTATTGGTGTGTTCGCTGCAGATGTCCTGTTTGAAGAGGACGAACACATGAAGCCTCTGATGTCTGCTTTTAAAATATGGCTGAGCTTGGACCAGATTGTAGCTGATGAAAATTTGTTTGACAAGATCACCATTCTTTTGCTTGTCCAGGTAAGTCTTATATTGTATTGAGGCATTTCTTTTTATTTGTGTGTTCCTTGAGTAACATTTTTGTTGATTTATATTGAATATATTTAAAATTTCTTGGTGCAATTTTACTATATTTTATTCTTTTGTCCTCGTTGTGTATTTTTTATGTTTAAAATATGTGTAGATTTTTAAAATAAGAGTACATTTTCCTCCAAGAGTGTGCACTTCCTTTGTTCCAGAGTGTTGCTGTCTGCTTGGAAGCAGGTCAAAGATCTTCTGCTTCTTCTACTCTCAAGTGGTTGGAAGAACATCATGACATACCTCAGGTCTGTTTGCCCACTTTTTCTTCTCATCATTTCGGAGTGGCGCGATGCCATCCAGAACCTCTCATCCTTTTTACGCTTGTCTCGACAGAACTTGAGGGTGAAGTTGTCCACCATGGTGACAAAGAGGGACATTTACCACCCGTTCCTCATGAGCTTCAGTTTCAGCCGCTTGATAGTGACGATCCAATCCTTCTTGGACGCTTATTTGCAGAAGAATCCATCAGATTTTCTTTTGAAGGTACTGACTCTGCCTTACATTAACATCTTAAGTCCAAACTGGAGTTGAAGCTTGCTAATTACTTTACAAAAATTGGTCTCTAGAGAAGAAACAACAACTTGGGAAGATAAAATAATCTAATTTGAGGTGAAAAGCTGTGTCAACATTACCTTGGAGTATAATTAGCTTTTTTAACAAATTATGCTCTCAAAGGTTCTGATGTAAATTGATCAATTACAGTTAATTGACAATTTGTCATCAAAAATTAGCTGGAAGGGCAAACTGCTGCATTCAGCAGTTATTTTCCCTGTGGATCTGACAGACTCACTTATTCAGGAAACTTATAAGTGATTTACACAAAAGCTGATGACCTCTACAAGGTTAGACGTAAAAGGCTCTTGTAATGACAGGCTTCACTGGTTTCTCCACATAAAGCAGCCGCTCTGACCCCAGAAAATTAGATTTGGGGGATTACGAAGAGGTAACATTTAGATGTAGGTCAGAAGGAAAAGTTGATATAATGCAGGAATAAGAAAACGCAACCTGTTTGGTCAGAGTGACCGGAGCTGTGTTGGGGATAAGCAACGGCGAGACTGTTCTGCTGCCAGTGGGGCTGGGGAGAAAACAGAAATTGATGGAGTTATTAAAGATGAGGCTCACTTAGAAAGTGTCAAAAATGCATTCAACGGTGACAGAGAAGGTGGGAGTAAAATCACACTGGAACCTGTGGGAAAAAATCTCTTCAGAGTTAAAAAGTGCAAATTACAAAAAAAAAAAAAAATCAGTCTTCGAAAAAAGAGTTTGAAAATCTTTACCGAATCCCTTCATTCTGATTCCTTTCAGGCAGCTACAAAGGTGGTTCAGTCGTCCGGAATCTTCTATTGTTCAGAGGATGCAGATTCACAAGATGGCTCTCTTTCAGAAATGGATGAATCGGTGCAGGAAAACAAAAAGTAGGTGCTGAAAATTCTATCATATGTTTTCTATGGAGTCTTAAGTTTGACATTATTATAATCCTAAACTAAAAATACATAAACTAGCATCGTTAGTGATGTTTTAATGAGATTTTACTTTTCTGTTTTTCTTAAAGCTGCAACAAATTATCATGGACAGTTAATATTTTGCACATTTATGTTTAAGGTTATAATTGTTTTTTTCACAGGACAATGCAAAAACTGCTTCCCACCCAAAATAAAGTTGTATGGAAGCCCGATGCAATCAAAAAGTCTGTGACGGAACTCCCTAAAAATGGTTAGCTTTCACGTTTTATATTTTATTATTGAATAGTATACAAGCATGGCAAAAATCTAAAAGATGAAAACTCCTCATCAGAATCATCTCGGAAACGAAAACTGCTTCCGACTAAAATTGAGGAATGGAACCCCGAAATCATCAAGACACCTCAGGTTTCTTTGACCCGACTCCCCGAAACTGGTGGGTTAAGATTCTCTTACATCAGGAAGATATTTATAAGTATACAAGCATCAATTTATGCTAAAAGAAGGGACACTTCCCTCCATCAGAACTCTGTCGGATGAAAACCCAGAAACCAGTGATGCCCTGCAACAAAGGAAAGACCAGAAAACCGCCTCAGGTGAGTTGATACAGGGACACTGCTGTAACCTAAAAGTGTCATTGTGGGCCATAACTTTTTTTTTTGTTTTCAAAATTTCCCCCCAAAAAAATGTGTTGTTTTGCAGAAATGGAGTGATTTATTTGGTTCCTTGCCCTACACAGGTAACAAAAAAAAAAAAAAAGCATTAAGTGTATAAATAGAATGTACAACTAAATCACCTGCAAAGTAGAAGGAACGAGTCTGTTTCAAATTAAAACGTCACTTGTTGATATGGACTTATTTAGAAATAAATTCTACAACAATACATACATAATCCAAATGTGTAACATAACTTTATTTATAATCTTTACAATTAAACTTCAACTTTGTAAAATCTTTAAAAAATAGAACAAAAGTCAAGGACAGGGCCACTCATTCATAAAAACAAATGAAGCGGTTGAGCTCACTGTAGCAAAGATGGACCCTATAGACCACATCTGACCTTACAATTTTTCCTTTCCTTCTAGAATATTTTCAGGTCTGGCAGTTAGCATATACAGGGTCTTTGAAGTGGGAACTGGCCCAAGTGCACAGCCTCATGTGGTGATGGTTGCCTAAAGATTTCATGCATTTATTATAGGGTTGCAATCTGGATAAAATCTCATTTTTTTCCAATTTAAAGCAAAAATATTTCTTTAAAAAGTTGGTTAAAACCATTCACCAATTCCTTTATAGCATTATAAAATCCTTTGACAACATTAACACATAATAGTTTTATTTATTTTTAAATCAAGAAAATGATAAGCAAATATCTAAAAATGGTCACTTCTCATAAACTCAAATTTTTAGATGAGCAGAGCATATGATCAAATGTGGTGCCTGTCTTTTTCAACAGGGCCTCCACATTAAACATGTCATCACTGAGCACAGCTATTTAACTATATCATGTTTGAGTTTCATCATCTTACCTTGATTAGGTTAGAAGAAATGTACAGTGAGTTTGGAAATTGGTAATTATTCAAATTTGAATGCATTTTGTTGAAACTAAGATGTCTAAAAATGCAGAAAAGATGTTTTATTTATTTTTTCTCAGAAATGGACAACCCAGCTGGACAAGTATCTAATAGACGGTGTTAAACGTCACGGGCAGGGGAATTGGTCTCACATCCTGCTGGATTACGATTTTGAAGGGCGGACCGGCACCATGCTAAAAGACCGCTGGAGAGTTCTATTGAAGGCACATAAAGTCAGCTGAAGACCCTGCCGTCCTTCCCACCTCTTTGCCAATTGTAGCATTTATTCTGAAAATGACATGACATTTGTTTTATGATTTAGTTATTTTATTTTAACTTGTCTTATTGATAAATGAAATATTCTTAATCTATGACATGGCTAAAATTGTAAAAGTTATCCTTCAACTTCTGTTTTTGTTTTTTTAGTGGTTTTTTTTTTTTTTTTTGTTTTGGCTCTGACGCCACCAGAGGGCGCTCCAAGCAGAACTTATTGTGTAGCTATCATTAATGAAAAAACTTGAATTTTTCTTTTTTTTTTTGCAAAATAAATAAAATGTTTAAAAGAAACTTTGTTTTTGCTTCTTGAAAAAAATTAAAGGTTTAGGAAAATGTCTAAATCTTTTTTTTTTTGGTTGCATTTTATTTTTTGGGAGGTTTAATTTTTTCTTGAAGTGGTTAAGCCCTCAGATGAAGACAAAGGTGTGCTGAGGTGGGCAGTCGCATTGCTGCATCTTCTGGATCTTCTTCCAAGTCCCGTGGCACCGAGGATTTCCCGCCGCCTGCCAGTGGAGCACAGCTTGTCTGTAATAAATACAGTCTGTGAGCTTTATCATAGCATAGCTTAGCGTTTTCATTTCTGTTCCTGCAATGCTTGAAGCTACTGTTGGAATGGAAACTGCACCTGATTCATGATGAATTCCAAATCTGAAAGCCTCTTACTTGTCTGAATCCTGACCGTCTCCTTGACAGATGCTCCCGTTTCGGGAAGCAGGCGGTTCACATGCCACGCACACTTTGAAACCCTCTGTTATGTAGCGCATCCAGAGTGTGTGTGGCCGGTTCTCCAGCGTGCAGTGAGGCGTTCGGGACTCCAGCTTGAACTCCATGCAGAACCTGAGGGTGAAATCAAGAAAGATTGTCAAAAACGTGAAAAATATCTAGTTTCAAAGGTGTGTGAGCGACTGATGAACGCCGACGGGTTTCAGGATCTACAGACAGTCAGGTGTGCAAGCATTTACTGTACGTACAGCTGCTTTGTAGTAAAATGAGGCGCAGCCTGACCGCAGACCTTTTCATCTGCTCAATCAGCTGAGCTCACACGCTGCTTCAGGTTACAGCTCTATTCTTTTGGAGAACTTGAAGCAAACATACCCGGGGTCCAGGGGATTTCCATAGCTGTCCCGTTTGGGCCTTCCCTTCCCAAACTCCATGCTAGTAATGAATGCAGGACCTTATAATCAAAGCAGTGAATCAGCTTTTAGGGATTAAAAAAAACAAAAATAGTTGCAGATGTTAGAAAATCAACCAATATTTTTGTTTGTACACCTGAGTTGTGGCTACAGCGGCTTCCTCTGTGGTCTCTGTACTCCTTGCATCCAGCTCTTTCCTCCAGGCTGGGACAAGGCTCGCCGCCGTTCCTGGGCTTCTGCTCTATTTGGCGGACCCGGCTTCTCACAGAGAGCTGACAGGGTTTTGCACACCCACTCCAGTGGCTCCAGTCGCTCACAGCACAGTCCTGAGCTGGACGATACCCATCAAAATAAAAGAAAGGACATGAATACATTGTTGCATGTATATAAAACTACAAGAAAATGGGAAGGAGACATCCTGATTTTTAATGCTTTTGAGCTATTTTTAAATGTAATATTTCTGTTTACAATAAACATTTATTGGTTCAAATCTAAGGTTGCCGTGTTTCTGTGTGTAATTGTGTGATGCTTATTTAACCTCCACCCCGATGAGACTTCTGTTTGACTGATTTCTTCTGAAGATTAATCTAACATGAAGTTTCAATATTTGTCAGGAAAGAAGGGTGTCTCTGCGTTCATCTCTAAGTGTGTCTGCTGTACTGCTTTGAAAAATTGACTCCTCAACTTAACAAGTTTATTAATGGGAAATTTGCTGAAAAAACAAGTTTTTATGTCAAATTTGTGTTTGCAACAAGAAGTTGAAGCATACAAATACAGAAATGCAGTTATTTACTCTGGACGTTTGTCTTAATTTTAAAGCCAAACTTTGCACTTTAGTCACATTTTTACGATAAATGATTTTATTATTTGTATTTTGGGGGAGTTTTTGACTGGATGTATAATAAAAAGAAGAGGACATTGTAGAAATAAAGAAGGCATAAGAACAACAGTGAACATAAAGAGAGCAAACAAAAAAAATAGCTTGAGGCTCAACAATATTAATGTCATAAATAACTGTTTACTTCTGCACACCAGTGCACAACCACCCACTTCTATACACTTAAACATAAAAAACGAACATTTTTGTACAAGCCTGCACACACATTTTTGCAGATCCAAACAGACAACTGCACACACTAACACATGACAAACACACAGATAATTCATACATCAGTCATGTCTGCACCAAATGCGGTTATTAACAAGTGAAATGTACTCACTTTGGAATAATTGAACTACCCTATACAAAAAGTAGTGCACTTCCAGTTTATTTTACAAAGTATATTTGCGTATAAGTAAATAAAGCTTACTAAGTATAGATCATGTACACGTTGTGCAGGAAGTATACTAACTGAAAACTTCTGCAGACTAAATTGGAACATTTAAGGTTTACAATGTATAAATTGTACATAAAAAATAAACTTCAAGTATACCGCTTCACTTTTAGGTTAGAGTAAATATACTGGCAGTACACTTAAATAAACTACGATTTTTACTAAGGATGATCTTAAAGCACTACATCTTTTACTTGAGCAGACTGAAGATGAAAGAAGTACTCTTATTCAGCTACAATTGGCTTCATTTAGTTAGTCATTTTTTTATAATATTTTTAAATTTTATTCAGATGCAGAACTTGGATAAAAAGGTTACTGCTGACACTGATGAAGATTTCTAACATGAAATCAACATTTATTTAGCACTTGAAGTTGATATTGATTATTTTCTTAAATATTGGGAAAAAAATTGTTCCAGATATTTGTCAAAGCCTTGTTACCAGACAGACAATTTATGTTTTTTTTTAATAAAATAATTCAAATTTGTATTTTAGTTAAAAGATTTGAGTAAAAATCTTAAATTTAAACACTAATATAAAAAATAAACAAAGCATATCAAATAATTATGGTGTGAGCATGACAATCTTTGTCTAAATGCATTGCAGGAAAAGTCAGATTATTTGCAACTTTCCACACCCAAATAATTTTTGACTGTTTTCAAATTATAAAGCAAGAAACACAATTTTTACATTTCAAGGTTTTATTTTGAAAAGATTGCAAATTTGTAAATATGTATTTGTATAAACATGTAATACTGTATGTACGTCTACTTATGGGTAAAGAGTAAATATAAGGGAATCATTTACAGATGTGTCGTCTTTTAGGTTATTTCCAATCAATTCATGATTAATCACAATTAATATACTATATATATATTTGTCTTTTTTCGTTGTTGTTGTTTTAGCTTTAAATTAACAATTTCAATGTTGAGCAGTGAGTATTGAACTTTTAAATAACGTAGCATTAAAATATATGACTATATATTTTCTGCCCTTCTGCATGTGGTTTAAGACTGTGCTCATTCTCTAATTTCCTTTCCCTTTCACTTGCTTTTTGCTCCCGCTGTTCGGGCTTTGATGTCTTAAGCGTGCTGATGTGGTGGTCACCGACCTCTAACACGTGTTAAGAACGCCTCACTTGTTGGGCTGGAACTGTAATTGCTATAACCGATTGATCGAAAGACATTCTTTAAATATTTGCGCTAATTCCATTATGTGGAGTGGGCAGCCATCTGAAATGGGGGTTAGGAGGAGAGCCAGCTTAGGTATTTGGTTTACAGAAGATCCCATTTTTGGATGAAGGGATGTTTGACACTTGTAGGGAAATGTGTTCATCCTCCAGATGCTGATTGTCAGGCGAGTCAGTCTGTCTTTTCCAGCATCTCAAAGCAGCTTCATAAGGTGTTGGGATTTGTTTACCCATCACTCACCTGGGCACTCAGTGAAGTAGTCAAAGCAGCAGTCCTTGGTTTTGACACAGCTCTCATCGCAGTAGCACGTCTCGTATGAACGGTCCATCCTCCAGTCTGTGGTGGAGCAGCTCAAGTCTCTGCCCCGGCAGCACTTTCCTGAACAACCTCCTGTCACCTGAGAGTTCTGTCCAATAGAAATCACAAGCAGCAGCCAGCGGGCAAGCCCAGGAGAGGACCCCACCATGATCGAATCCCTTAAGTCAAACTGTCTGCAATCTAATAAAATCTTTCCCTTCAAAAATGGTCATTTTTGCTCTTCTTCATCTGTCTGGTGCGAGTCGCCACTGCTAGTCTCCTGTGTCCCAACACTTCCTCCAGAAAAAAGAGCAACAAGCTCAGTGAGGCTCAACTCTAATCAGACTTCCATGTCTTTGCTGGTGTGCAGTCGACTCCTCCTCAGACCTGCTGTCTCTCCCTGTTACCAGCTGAACGAGTCGCTCCGGTTGATTACACTTCGAGGCGGAGGAGGTGGTCAGACAAGGGAGGCGTGAACCACAACTCTTTTTCTCTTACCTCATGTTCACCCTTTTTTACCTGTTTTTTTTTTTCATCTCTTTCTTTCAAAAGTAACGGTAACCCTGATACCAGCTCTCTCCAAAAAAAGGGAGGAATGCAGACAGTTGGCTGCTTTCCATTTTGCCACAGGGCCCAAAATCTGTTCAGTTTTTAAATTCTCTATTTTTCTTCCTTTTTTAAAGAATGCAGTCATATTAAGCACGATTGATTGTGTTATTATCTGACATTTACTTCTTTTGTCTTTTAATTAGAACATTTTCTGAGTTAGATTAGCCAAAATTTTAAAAAATAAAACAAAAAGAAAGCGTTCATTTTGGTTCTGAGAAGCACATTTAAAAACTATCCAAGAACAATTCTAAGATTTTTAATTTAATTCATTCATAACATGAAACTTGTAGTTGAGGTTATTTAAATGCAAAAAGCCTTCTGAAGAGTCAGATTAGCTCTGCACTGCAAAGATAGTCAAAATGAGATTTTTTTTACACACTTTAACAATTAATACAAACACAACATTTTATTCCACCTCTGAGAGAGCTTCTCTGCTCTTTTTCTATCTTCAAGTTAAAATATTTTGTCATAAGAGTCGTGTTCTAAGACGAAAGCAGAATCAATCTGGCCAGTGGGAGAGACTTAAAACTTTATATCCCAAGTTTCCAGATTTCACGATGTAATCCATTCACTTCTTGAAGTTGACCCCAAAAAAGTCTGATTTTAATGCAGAATTGGACTAATTAAAGCTCATGTGCAAATGGAAAAACACAGATGGCTCTGCAAAAGCAAAAACTAATCCTGCCACTGGGAGAATTTGCATCGATTTGGGCTTTTCTGTACATGTACAGAAGGAGTGGACATCCGTCCTCGTGGAATTACTCTGTTATCTTGAAAATGAAGCCTGCTGAGAGCAGAGGGCTGTCCTTTGATTTTTCTTGTCACTGAGCAGACAGCTCAAGCAACAATAAAACCCTTCATCTTGATCATACTCATCATCAGAATGTGTCTGAATGGGTTTGTTTTTGAGCATTTAAACCAGCAGTAGAGACTAATCTGAACACTTTTAATTCAGGAACATGAAGTGAAACTATTGTTTTACTGGGAATACATTGCGAAAATGCCCATTTTATGAAATATAAATCTCAAAAATGTTTCGGTTAAGATGTTGTGATCTGTCCAGTGATCCGTGATTTTCAGCTGCACTGGTTTGCTCGCGTTGGACTTCAAAGTCGTCCGACAGACCCCCAACCCTGGACCTGCTGCCCTCCGTGCACATTTGTCAGATGCTATTTGCTTCCTATTAAAGCTTCAAAGTGTGGCCTCTTGGTGTGTGTGAGTGGGTAGGTGAAAAATATTAATCCCGTTTATATATGCTGAAAAAAATGATTGTTATTGACAGTCTGCAAGAGATTAAATCGAGGCCAAAGGAGGACTCAAGAGTGGGTTTTAAATGTGTGACACATAAATATCAACGGATTTAAACGCAGCTCCAGTTCAACCATTACAAGTCAAGCAGATGACCTCTTACTCCATCACACCTTTACGGGGAATGCAAGCTGCCTGTTGCCAGGGCAACACCAGGTTGCCATAGTCTTTTAAAACAATTGTTGACAGAGATTTAAAAAAATCCACCTTTTAAGCCAATCTTGTGTTGTAAAGTTACAGAGGATTCTTATCTCTGAAGCACACAGAGACAAACAGATTTGACAGAAAATATGATGTCAGAGAGATTAGTCGGTCGGACTTCCTGATTGCCGCTCTCATGAATGGAAGCCTTTGTCCGCTTGTCCTTTGAAGGGGTTACTGCTTCCTGCAGAAGTGTTTATTCGAGAGATTTTAAGTGCATGTGAGTGATTCTTTCTTGTTAGTCCGTGTTTGAATAGAGCGTACCTCCCGTGTTTGTCCGTGTGAGGCATCAGTTATTGTTTGCAGATGATGTATCCCTATGAATGAATGAAGGATGAAGAATACAGTTGGCTTAAATCATCTTAAGAGGTTGAATCAATTGAAAAATAAATAGATATTTTATATTTTAAAACATTTAATAGTAATACTGGAGATCACTCCAGCTACTGTTGGGCGAAGGCGGGGTTCGCCCCAAGCAGGTTTGGAGGCTGTTGCAGGACCACACACTCACATGCACTCTCACGTGCACACTTAGGGGCAGTTCAGAGACACCAGTTAACCTATGCAGCAGGTTTTTGGACTGTGGGAGGAAGAAAACCCACACATGCACGAGAGAACATGCAAACTCTACAGTAAAAGATCCCAGCTGGGATTCAAACCAGGTGTTAGGTGTGAGCGCTAACCACTGCTCCACCGTGCACCCTCATTGTCCTAAATAATGACTTTCATGCAAAAAGTGTCCCCTATTATAGTACATCTAAATCATTGGGGTCCAAATACTTGAATGAGAGTGTTACTAGTTTTTATGAATGAAAACCCTCGGCTCAAGAACCCTCACAGAGCACCGATGTCACTCTGGTTTGGAGAACCGCCAACACAATGACAGCAAAGACAAAGGTATTGATTGAAGCTTTCCTTCCTGTGAACCTGACATCCTCCTTAACAACTGTCCAATCATCAGTCGCCCCCTCCTGGAGTATATTTCCATATGTATGCAAATCAATGCGGCAGCAGGGGAGGCAGGACGAGTGGGTGGCGAGGGAAAGTGACCCCTGCCCCACTCGAGGGACACAACTTCAGGTAACGACGAGTGTGGAAGACAGGGCACATTTATTACAGCGGATTTCATAAATCACACCGTGAAATATCAAAGAGCAGTGGAAAGGTGAGGATTGTTAGATGTGTGTGTGTGTGTGTGTGCATTGATCTGCCAAGGGCAAAGAATGTCCATGTGGAAGATATACATATAGTTATGGAAATGTTACTGTTTTTCTGTATTCTCTTGGCAGAAATCACTTTTATGTAAAAAGGTTTATTTCAAAATCCCTTCTGAATTTATGGAAATATTGTCATAATTATAATTTTTTTCCATCCTTAAGTTGTCCTTCATGACCCTGGACACAAAATTTCATGTTTCTTAGTCAGATGTGCCATTTTTGAGAAAAGTTGCAGCTTTTCTCTCATCTTTAGAGCTGAACAGTAATTTTAGAAAAGGTTTCTATATCTATCAACACTGTTTGGCAAAAGATGTTCCTCTTTACCCACTTTGGCAAACCTTTAGATCAAATTGGGCCAAAACAAAAAGAAAATATTATCATATATTTATGCGCTATTTTTGATGATAGAAACTGAGATGTAATAATCATTGTAGGCACCTTTTGTTCTCCAGTTAATGCATGAAAAATCATGAAATGATTGCTACTTTGAAGATCCTGCTAACCAGAGTTGATTTATGTGAGGATTTTAGTTCAATAATGCATTTTGAATAGCCAAGACAATAGCAAAATCTTTTCCGGAAAATACTTTGAAAACGCACTCTGATGTACATTTTTCACATATATTAAGAAAATTAAGTTAAAAATGTGGTTTTACTATTTTTTTTTTTATTTTAGAAAGTGACTATTTGCATGTAATTTTTTTATTACATATTGCTAAAACTTTTCCATGGCTGCACGGACCAGGACGAAGAGTTAAGATCGGGATTACGGTTAGGGTTAAACCACCAAATGCTTCTTGAATGCAGTGGTGTCTGCAGCTCACCGCTCCTGCAGAGGATGGACTAAATGCGGAGAGCACATCTCACACACTTACCCCGGGCTCTCATGGCTAACGTTACGCTCCAATACGAACGCTGCAGTCTTTATGTAACTTTAAAAGTGCAAGAAGAAATCCCACTGCACACATTTGACCTCTGCAGTCTGATTAATCGATTTGAATGGATTTAAGCTTTATAGATCAATAATCAATAAATAAAAAATATAAATCAATTTAGCATATAGAGCTAATGTCCGCTACCTTGATTCTAAAGTTTAATAGAAATTCCCATAGGACGGCTAATGCTAATGATCGCTCGAACTAAATTGTTGACTAAATAAAAATCTTCTAAACTATTGCTCACCATTTTTGTTGCACTGCTAATATTAGGGTAGGGGCTGTAAGCTAGCAGGGGAGCAAAAGCAGATGGATTACAGGAAGTAGGGGAGGAGGGAAATTTGTAATGAACTACTGCTTCTCTGCAGAAATTATGTCCAAGAAAACAACACAGATTTTTGATTTTAGCAAAAAATATGGACAGCAAAAAGTTAAATTTGGTGGGGTGGGGGAGCTAATTCATGATTATGCAAATCCAGGAGAAAGTTTATTTAACCCTGGAGATACCAGGAACAATTTCCTTCTGGGGTTTTAAAGTTAATTTTATAGCTTTTATTCCCTTTTTTGAATAACAGTAGTTAACAGCAGCCAAAAAAGTAAAAATACAAAGGCAAAAAATTGTCTCTGTGGTTAATTTACACCCATAAAGAGCAAAAAAATGTCTCATTAGTTAAACAGTTTCACTAGTCTCTCTGTAAAATTGCTTTTTTTTATGTCAAAAAAAAAAAAATATTCCATACAGTTTTGACAAACATAATCGTCTTTCTTGCCGTAAAATAAGTTCATCCATTTAAAAAAATGGAAATCTTCATCTTAAATATCATTAAACCATGCTAATTCCTGACACTGTCCAAACAACACCTAATCCACATCTTCAAAGTAATGATGAACCTCTAACCTCTGTCCTGGGACCCAGGAGCTTTTTTTAATTTCTTCCGGCCCTGAGAGGATTTAAAGTACGTTTCATTTGACGCTTTGGTAACATTTTATTTCAGCAAGAACAGCCACATTCTCTGATTCCTGCTGATAGAATCAACTGGAATAAAACCCAGTCAGGTAAAACGGTAATACAGCCGAGGCCGGAACACGGCCAAGTACTCCCATATCAGGATAAAAGAAAATCAAAGCTTAAAAAACACTGAGAAAAATGTTGGTAGCAATTGTAAAAGTATATTTCTTTGTTTAATAATAAGTATAGAATATTAGCTTTTAAAAAAACAGACTGAATGGAATTCAAAGGAAAAGCTGATCTAAGATCTTAAAAGCTTTGTGGAGTTGCGGTGAAATTATAAACCACTTGTGGACGGGTCTAGATCCGCTCCTATTAAAGACCTTATTGTTGCCTATTTGTTCCAGGTCATTTTGTTTCACTACACTTGAAAGGGACATTAAAACCCAGCAAGAAGAGGGAGAGCCAGCCTCCGTCTCAATACAGCCCCTTTACTTGGCTCCAAAAAAAGGGATCGGCTTTGTGTTTCCAGGTCATAGAAATGCACACCTCACTGTCTGGAGAGGAGGGGGGGGCGCAAACAGAGACGGACGCCTGACATTTCATTTGTATTCAGGAGGGACTCTCAGCATACACTTCCTAAAATTAAAGTTATAATTAGTTGTGATTCCAGCTGGCATAGGAGCCAAGAGCGTATCCTTAATCGAATTCAAATCTCTAGAAGAAAAAAAAATAAGTTTCTGCTCTTTGCTGACTGTTCTGTCCTTAGTTTTCAAGGAGAACTATCCGACCAGAACAATGGAGGATACAAGATCTGATTGGAGCATTTATTTTAGATTTGTCACATGCTACAGAGGATAAAAATAATAATAAATAAATAAAGCATAATTAATATTTATTCTTAAAAAATCTGTTTTCTTTAATATAAAGCAGCATCAAAATAAGACCTTGCAGCTCCTAAGTGATAGAAAAAAGACTAAAAGGATCAGAACAAAAACGGTTCAAGTTTAAGGAAAAGTTTGCTCAAAGAAATCAACAGGTTCAGACAAACAGAAAGCTTGGAGAGCTTAAATAGGGATCATAAACCTAAATAGGGACACCTCAAAAATATCCCGTAAGGCACACTATTAAAATTGAATCCAAAATGTATAATACTTTGAGATTATACTTACAAGTAAAGTTTTGTAAAGCGTTTTTTAAGCTTTTTGAAAGTTATGCAACCACCTTACAAGTTCAGTTAAGGTGGTTTGGTGGTCGTTTGATCTAACACATAAAACCAGATAAGAAAGATGAAAAAGCGGTCTTTGGCTTTATGTAAATCAAAGACAGTAGATCTTTCCAAAAATAAGGAAGGAGTGAACCTCCCAACTAAAATGAAACAAAGATCAACACATAAAAATGACCTCATTCTGGGACCTGAGGAAGTATTTCTGTTCCAGGAAATATATAGTCTCATTTCATCTCAAGAGTGACCTTAAAAGATTCATGCATCAGTGCTTGTGCACTGTTTTACCACCAGGTTTTTGCTCTTGAAGAAAGAAAATCCACAAAAATAAAAGCTTTTTATTTTGGGAAGACACTGAACAAGGCACAATTTTCTATACTATGCAATATTTAAGTACATATTTACAAAAGAGATATGTTTTAAAGGCCTTAGAATAAAATATAACTGAAGAGAGGATTTAGACATCATCTGCAGCACACTAATCGTACAGACTAAGTATGGCAGAGTCCTTAACAGCCATAAACGCCTTTATGCTGGAAGATCTGCATTTAATCTTCATCGTTTGCTTTTGTCAGAGCAAATAATGACCATAAAAGCAATCAAAGCAGCATCATTAGTCCCAAAACGTAAGAACCAGCCAACTCAAGCAGCCGACCACTATCAGTGAGGACAAACACGCCGTCAGCACGAGCCACTGAAACGAGCAGGACGCCCCAAAGGTTTGACTTCTGTCGACTGTTGGCACAGACTCGCGGGTTTTTATTCTGGACCGTTGGGACTCGGAGGAAGGTGATTGTCAAGACGTTTTTTTGGATTTCCTTTTCTTGGACTTTTCTTGCCTCAGTGTCTCTCCCTCTAAAGAGGAGAGCTCAGTTATCCGCTGGAGAAACGCGCAAGGAGCTCCAACCAGAGGATCTGGATAGGACTGGCCTGGAGGGAGACAAACGAGAAGATGTGAATAATGGATTTCCTCTTGGAGATGATTTTAAATCTTGACTCACTTTTCTGACTGTACTTTACTGTCACGGGGTTATAAACTGGATAACTGACCTTGGGTCTGCAGAATAAAAACACAGTGGGTGTGACACACCTCCCAATAAGAACAACCATAGATTTTTGTGATCAGATTGAGCTCAGACAGCCAAATTTACCTCATGAGTTTGCAGTTTTCTCCTGAGAAGGTATTCTGACCGTTTAGGATGAAACTGGAAGAAAGCAGAATGGCTGGGTTGGTGTTGTCTTCATATCGCCCACGACAACTTGAAGATAAAAACAACACCTTCATGAACATGTTCAAAAGCTGTAGCCACATCGATGTGAAATGATTACCTCAGAGTTAAAGGTCGGCCCGTGTGCCTTTGAGCCATAGGCTTGGAAAAGTTCAAAGGATGAAGGGTTGCAGGTTTGTGCAGGTGAAAGTTTCTTGGCAATGGAGGAATCAAACCTCTGTCCTGGTGCAAGTACATACCTAACACAAAGTTCAAGAGTAATGAGTCTTTCTGCACATCTACAATGACTGGAGTCACACTGAAATATAAAATCAAATGCAGTTTTGAGCTAATTGTGTGTGGAGATGTCGCCATCTAGTGGCAGTCATGTTATATGCAAGCTCAGAAATGTGACTGTGATTAAAAAAAGCTTCTCTAATCTGCAATAATGAACAAATAATGAAGTGCTTACATGGTTTATCAAACAGGAAATGCCTCGAGTTGATGTCCTTCCTTCTGTCATAGCGGTCTGACAGAACTTTTTCCTCTTTAGTTAAGTTCTGTATCCTGAGTAAATAAAAGGTGAATATAAACAAATATCAACACAAACATTTTTTGTTCTGATTGATATAATTATTTCAGTCTTTTAAAATGTATTTTATTTAATCATTTATTTAAGATTAATCTATCCAGGCAAGGCAAATTAATGAAAAGTTCTTATTTTCTACTGTGGCCTCACAAAAGGCAAGACCATTTGAGAATTACACAGGAGACACAGACGGAAACAATCAGAGTGAAACTACAATAACACAAGACAATCATCAAAATGGTTAGAACTAGGCTACAAAAACATTCTTGTTTAGGATGATTATTAAAATGTCTTTGAAATAAAAGTGTCCAGTATTTTTTTTTTTTTTTTTTTTTTTTTTTGTAAATGATTCCATCAGTTTCTTGGTGCTCCAATGAGAAAAGATTTAGGGACTGTTGAAATAATCATTTTTGCAGGGCGGCAGCTGCAGTACACATGGGGGATGTAGTGTGCAAAAGCTGGCTCAAATAAAGATGGGAAAGACCAAAAGGAGGGAAATTTATGTCAAGTGAACAAGGAAGTCCAATTAAGTAAGTAAGGAGTAGAGGGTACAGTGGTGAGTTTGAAGGGAGTATTTGTTATAAATCCAATGGCATAATAGTAAAGAGGGTCTAATTTTCTGCAAATGCTTAATAGCTGATCTGTATTCCCAAAACCAAACGAGGTAAGGATGATCATTTAGACCAATGTTTTTCATGTGGAGTAAGTGACAACGCAACACATTTTATAAAGAAGGCCTAACTCTGATTCAATCTATGACTGCAATAGGTCAATGTGGACTGTAAAAGATTATGCTTCGTCTTGCCAGATTCCAAACAAACATTACTAAGCAAAAGAAGTGCACTTCAAGTTTATTTTATCAGGTATACTTGAGTATAAGTATAGGAAGTGTACCAGACCTCGTACAAGTGTACGAAAAATATCAACTGCATACTCCTTTAGACTAAATTGGAAAATTTAAGTTTAAAAAAGCGAATTAAAGTAAACTTCAAGTATACTTCCTCGCACTTGTAGTACACTTAAATGTGTAAAAATACTTCTCGCTTAGGGAAACAAAACAAATAGCACCTGAAGTCCCCAACTTTCTCAATTTCGTGAAAAATTATTCATTTGGATAAAATAAAGAGATTTGAGAGTAAGATATCAAATGTTCTTTAAACTTGAGCTTTGCATGTTTGGAGATATTTAGGTTTGGGTTATTTTTTTCCCTTTAAAGGTCATTAAGCTTTAGTGATGGCAGACAATAAAGAAGAGTTTCTGTAAATGTTGCACAGATTCAATGGGGATCACACCAGAAGCATTTTTGCATTGTTGGACAGAGGAAATTCTGTGGAAATGCTTGAAACAATCGTTCCACATCAAATTGAAATAGCCTTAAAGTGAATAAGACAGCTTTATTTAAACTGAAGCTACATTTGTCTGAAAGAGAAAACCAGCATTTATAGATTTTCAAAATAAAAAGGCCATAAATGGAAAAAGGAGGTCGGTTTTATATTGATATTACTTTGTAGGCCTTTAAATACTACGTATAAAACTCATATCCGTCTTTTAACTCGGCTGTCTTATTGTTTTAATTCCACAATCAAGCTGGCGTTATTATCCCAAAAGTTTCGTGTTTCTACATCCGCGCCAGCCTTATTGCAGAGGTTAGATGCGTGGGATTTTTACCTGCGTGGACCCACTCCCATCCAGAAGCTGCGGGATGTCGGCTGCTCCGCAGCATCGGGGCCGCGCCGCCTCACGTCCGCGCTTCCGTTCGGTATTAAAAGATTCAGCGGCGTTCCCGGGGCTTTTACCCGATAGGTGATCATCTCAGAGCTGCTATGCTAACACCGCGCGCGCATGACCTTTATTCACTGCTAACTCTCACCGCTGTCAAACTAAATAAAAGGGAGAACCTCTCTGCTAGCTTAACTGAGCTCCAATGCTAAAGCTGCAGCTCCAAGGTAAAAAAAAAAAAAAAAATGCTACACTGTCGCTTCGTTACTATAGAAACCAACTTGATGGCTAGCTGCAGGAGTCAGATCAAGTTTCTCAAGTAAGGATTGAAACATACATTTTTAATCACTGATAGTTATTTTACACCTCTCCTCTGGCTGTGAAACAATAAAGGTGGCAATATGGACAGAGTTTCAGCACTTCTGGTTGAAAGTAACACTGGAGCAAAAAACCAGGTCACAGATTTGTTTACATTGAAACAAAGTGACCAGCCTTAACCCATGATGATCATTAATATATAATCTGACCTCTGCATATGCTGTAGATTTGATTTCTCTAAATAATGCAGACATAGGAAGTTTTCATTTTGGAAAAGTGTGAAAAGAAGGAAAACAAAACAGTGCTTTTCCTCAAAAGGTTTTTATTGTACATTTGAGTCCTTTGCAAACCTGTAAACAGAAAACAAACATGTAAATAAATGAACTTTTACAGATTTTCAACAAATGTTCATTGCATTTTCCCTCACAACCCAAATGATGCTAGAAATTACACATTTAATCAAAAGTTGTGAAAATTTTGCCTTTCAATATGTAATTTTCTTCTGTTAACCTTTTTTATTAGAAGCTGTAATCGTTCATACGATTCAAACATTCTAACACTGAAACAAGTTCAGCTTCTGCAGTGAGATGTGGTTTCAGACATAACTGGCTTAAAAACAGCAGGTTTTCACCATAGTCGATAAGACGGGGAAAAAAGTCTATGCATCACTAACCACATCTCTACCCGTGTGCTGGGCATTTGTAACCCTTCTCAAAACTCACCTTAACTTTAGTTCATCCTTCGGACCAGTCTGTTGATCTGGTCCTCCCTGTTGCCAGCGTCGCCTCCTTCCACAAAGTGTGTGGTCTTCTTGTTCATTCCTCCACGAGGCGACGACAGCTTGAAGGGCCACAGGAAGTTGTTGGCAGGCTTGAAGTTCTTTCCAACCGTGTAGATTTCATGGATGAGGTCCTCAACACAGATGATGCCGTATTTGCCTTTGGATCAAAGGGAAAAAAATTTTTATGTGTAAGAGAAAGACATTTTGGGCTGTCATAGCTGCATTCTGTGACAGTCTGATCAATGCAGATTAAGAACTCCGTTATGCTGATTATAAAAAATTCATATTAAACTAAGATAGGGCCGCATTCAATATTAATACATAGTATATGTATAGTGGCATGTAGTTTCAGACACAACTGGCAAAGTTTTGAGTTTTCCCTCACCATGGTCGATAAGACGGGGAAAAAAGTGTGCATCACAAACTACATTTAGAGCCAGGAACTAATTTATGAAGGTAAAAATATTTTTGTAAAGAAACTGGACTGAAGTTACAGTTATCCAACAAAGAGTTTAAATTTAAAAAGATGGTGAATACCGAGAGCTTTCTCCACCAGAGCGTTGTCTGTGAGGGCGATGCGCTGCTTCCTCATCCTGCCGTAGCCACGCTTGTAGATGAGCTCTCGCACAGACTTCAAGTTGGGGTATCTGAGGAAATCCAAATTCATTCATTCATTCATTGAAAACTCATCAAAAATATTATAATTAACATTTTAGCTATCTTAAATAAAGTGAGAGTTTAATTCACAATATACCAACAGTCAAAGAAAAAAACTTATCAAACCACACAAGTCAAACATGACTAATATATAATTTTTGCTTAAAAACACACTTGACAAATGTATAACATACCACCCTTTCTGGCATCAAATTTTTTACTCTGCCTTATTTCAATTATATGGGACACAAATATGACTTTTGTCTTTGAAAAAATCATTTGTCCTTAAACTATACGTTTTTCTACCAAATGAATAGCCAAAATGAACTCTGACTCAGGGAATCACTTTTCATACATATGATGAGCCATACGCTTTGAAAAAAGGTTTAATTCTAATGTTGGCAGAATAGACAATGTATCTTTAAGCAAGACATTTAACCCTGATCTGCCAGATACAGCGTTAAGTAAATATGCACTGTTTAATGGGTTCAAGTTTAAGGCAATTCTGAGCTGATAAAACAACGATCGGAGATACCACAACTAAAGTTTTCTGAATGGAAAAATAAAGTAACAAAAATGCTGATTTCTCTTGACTAATTAAAAGATGAATTACTGCCTTGAAGCTGAACAAAACCCTCAAAAGTCCCAAACCCTGATCTGGAGTCTCCAGAGCCAATCCTCCAAAGGATTTTTCATGAAACAACCTTTGTGGAAAACATAGCTCTCACTTTACAAATCAACAGGTGTCTTTGGTGAAAAACAGATAATCTGCACAGATCAACCCTCCGCAGAGCTACACCATTCACGTTTGAAAAATGTAATAAAAATTAGCTACTCGCAGTTAATTAAGATTTGAATTGAGTTACAATTAGAGGTGTAACAATCAATAAATCAATTTCTATTCCTATGATCCAAACAGATCGATCTGTTTAAGGCAGAATCGAACTATAAGAATAACAAAAAATGTTTCAAAATGTGAAACTAATAGAATCGATCTGTTTGGATTGAGAAATGATACAATTATTTATTATAACACAAAAATAACTGAGAGCCAACGCAGCGAAAGACTTGTGATGACATCAAAAAACGATCAGTCCATAATTGCAGTCCAACGTGTAAAAACACTGAATTTTACAAATATCTGGCCATACAGTGTGGTATGTTCCCTTTTGTATTTTTTGATGTAGAAAAAAAAAAACTAGTGGACTGAACTTCATGAAACTAAATTTAATGGATTTGCCATTTATTCTTGTTTACTTGATTGTACACATTTAATTTACACTTATTTATCTAATAAGTAGAAGAAAGAATCTGGAAAACTTCACCTGCACTGTTAAGTACCTAAAAAGTCATACTGGTTGACTTTTTGTTTAAAGATTGTCTTGATTGACCTAAGGTCAGTGATTAAGCCATTCAAAAGTGAATCAAATCTGCAACCATAAATACTGAATTGTTAAAATGAATCGTAACACCCCTATTCACAATAAATTTGTCAACCATAATGTACTTAAAAAGTAACCACATAAATGCAAATAAAGGAGTCATGGAATGTAGTTTCAGACATAACTGGCTTAGTTATTAGAGAGGTTCATCATAGTCGATATGATGGGGAAAAAAGTTTAGCATCACCAACCACATTCCAAAATCGACTCGCTTTTAATTCAAACGAGAAACAAAAAAATAGATTCATCTTTCTCGATGTCACCCAACGCACTCTGGCCAACTTTGTTTGTTTAGCAAAACTGTGGACAACAACAAATTTACCCCCAAGCGATGTAAGGCTCAGCAATCCTCAGCATATTGATAGAAGCCTTGTTCAGCTTGACGAATACACCGTTGAAGATCTGGCGCAGACGGAGAAGCTGCAAAACTTTGCGGACCTTAGGGCTGACTCCGTTGATACTGTGGTGGATGAATGGGACAAAATAAAATCATCAGATTAATACTAAATATTAAAGTAAAAGCATTGACCAATCAGCGTTGACAGTAGTTTCAGAATGTAATTGGCTTATTTTTCTGATTTGTATCACCATAGTCGATAAGTCGGGGAAAGAGGGTGCATCATTAACTACTTTAATGTACTTGAAATGAATTTAAACATGGACTGCTACGCACTAATTCTTGATCTAAGAGATTAACGCTTTGAGTGACACCAAACCCAAACAAAACACTGAGATGAACTTGATCAAGGTTAGTTTTTTGAAAACTATTCATTGTTTTTGGTTGAGATATTCTTTAGTTTAAGCTGTTTTCTCTGGAAAATGTATTAAATAAAATGTCTTTGGCTCAGTCAATTACAAGACCAAGCAGACAAGTTTTGGTGGATTGGATAATCTCACTGTTTAGGTAAAAATACCAACTATGTTTGTGGTAGCAATCCATGTAAATCCAATTGAGATCAAGTCCTGTTTTCCACAAACTTACCCTCGGATCCTGATGACAAAGGCCAGTTTGGGTTCAGCTGGCACATAGTAGTTCCCAATTTTGCGTGCCATGCGAGCCAGGCGGATCTCACGCCTCTCCATCTGCCTGTACTCCTTGTGGTACTTCTCAGCCCTCTTGTATATAAGTTTCCTTGTCACCTTGCGGGCCTAAAGAGCAAAACAAGTGATGAATTAAGACCGTTTTAATACAAAAAAAAAAAAAAAAAAAAAAAAAACAAGCGTTTTGGGAGAGAACAGAAGGATGTGGAGTTTACCTTTTTCTCAGCCAGCAACTTCTTGACACGCATGGCCTTCATTGCGGCATAGGCCTTTCGCCTTTTCAAAAGGCTCTCAGGGACCGCCGGAACTTTTTTTCTGTGAAAACACGTTATCAATACATTGAAAATAACAAAACTGACAAATATTTCAATGATCACAGGTACTTAACTAGGAACACACAATGATGCTTGCTGCTTATAGGTGGTTACTAGCTAGTTAGCATTTGCCGGCACCCGTAAAAACTGCTCTAGCCATGGCAAAACGCCTACTTTCAAGCAGGTTTGCAGTATCATTATACAAATCACAAATTCGTGTTGTTTACAACTCTGTATTCTAATCGTAAGAACAGAGACGTTAACTTCCAAAGCACACGGAGGCAGACAGCCATGTTGTTTCAAGCTAGCCTGACATATCCATCACAAAATCAGATTTATTAGGAAAGCGGACTTATGTCTCTATCAATATTCGTCTTTCTACATTCTATACTATAGCAAACACATCTACAGTGAATGAAAAATGCAAACTTAATGATGTTTCCGGGTGGATTAGTTAGGATTTTAAAACAGAGCAAAACACTCACTCTGCGTCCGCCATTGCGACCACCGAGAAAGAGAAATATTTTACTGCGCATGTGTGAGTTTTAGGCTTTAGGACCTTCCCCAGTTGTCTTACTAACTGCCTGAAGGGAAATCACGCTAAACTGTGTAATTTGAAATAATTAATTAAAAACCTGTTGCATGCATACTTGCATGTAAATGTAAAGCTATTTTTTAACATTTTCCTCCCATTTCAAACTTTTTTTTTGCAAATTATTACACGTGGATGGCATAAAACAGATTCATACTTATTATATCTTTTAATTTACTTTAAAAAAACTGTTTTGAAAATGTTGTACAATTTAAGTCAAATCAATTAGATTTTTAAATGATTATTATCGATATTTTGGTACTATGGAAAAGAACGGTTCACTTAAAAACAAAGAACGATATTTAAGCAAACGTAAAACTCACTGGGATTTTTTTTAACCCTATAAAATAAACCTGTTCAGTCCTAATCTACCATGACCACTAAACTCAATGTAAATTTAAATGTTTAATATAGAACAAGATTACTAAATAGTTTTATTTATATAAATGTTTTTTTTTTTAATATCATTATTATTTTTAAGCATGGTGTAACATACCTCGTTTCACCACAAGAGGGAGCTAAAGTATCATTATGTAGGCGGGGATCAAAGCCACTGAGAAAATTATTCTGTGTGGCAAATGCTATGGTCTTTGGAACACAGCCATCAAATGAGTTTTTTTTAAACGGGAGAGAACGATGTAATATAAAGTTTGCATAACGCTTTTTTTAATTCCACTTCTTAAATTCCAAATTTTGCAGATTTTTCAATGCAATTAATGTAAGATTTGTCTTTATAATTGACCACCAATCACTTTTATTACAAATACATTTAAAATTGCCTTTTTATTTGATTCTTGTAAATTTAATATCAAACAAAATACGGATCTTTAAAACTGATATATGAAACTTTAATTGATCTCAGACAAATTAAAAACGCTGTCCCTCATTTAACGAGGCGTGCTTACATCACGACCAGGCAAAGGTTACACAACAATTAAATATGAATGCATAACTTTAAAAAAATGCATTTTTGAATGCAAATAAGTGTGCACAAGATTGTGTTTCCAGTCTATTTTGTAACTTTAAAGTTTGATTGACAGATTATTGATTCGATTTTATAGCTTACAAGTGGAAAAATGAAAAACAGAAAGATGGGAGAGAAGGACGCAATAAAGCGCACACATTTTTACTATCAAATTTACTGATAAATAGATATAATATTCTTATTTTAGACTTGTTTTGTTAGTGTTTCTACTTGTGATTAATTCATTTGAGAATCAGTAAAGAAAGAAGCGGCTTTATCAATGAAAAAATGAGGCACTTTTATTTTATTTTTTTCGCCTCCATATTTTGCGCCTCCATCCCCTCACAGTGTACGGACCTGGCGTCTGATTCTGACAGGCGCCTGAGTCTGATTCCTATTGGGTCAACCGCTGATGGGTGGACTGAATAAATAGGGAGTGAAATGCGGTTAAGATGAGTGGAGGAGAAGCAGAGAGGCTGGGAGACGCTCCTCATAGTAGCTGCAGCTGTGCGCAACTGGACTCTGACCGAACTCCCCGTTCACTCACAGTTCGGCTCCTTGCACCACCTGGTTATTTATTTTATTTTGAAATCTTCCTGTTCTCAGCGGTCCAAGTTCCTCATCTGCAGCAAACAGGTTGGAAGAAGCGAACCTCCTCCTTCCTCCTCCTCCTCCTCATTCTCTCCGGGCGCGTCTTTGAATTTTTGCGTGAACACCATGATGATGATTATTGCGGAGTTCTTCGTGGTCATCTTGAAGGTGCTCTGGGCTTTTGTCACCGCCGGGGCGAAGTGGGTCGTGCCACCCAAAGAGAAGAGCGTGGCGGGACAGGTGTGCGTGATCACCGGGGCCGGAAGCGGCCTCGGCCGGTTGTTTGCCAAGGAGTTCGCCCGGAGAGGAGCGACGCTGGTGCTATGGGACATAAACAGCCAAAGCAACGAGGAAACGGCGGAGATGGTGCGGCAGATTTACAAGGAATTAGACACTCCTATCCAGAAAGAAGGTAGGTTTTAAATCTCAATTTACAAAAACATTATTTTATGAAGAAAAATCCTTATTATCAAATAGAATAACTCCAATGCTGTTTCTAAATATGATATAAAGTGACACTTCTCCTTTAGGAGAAAATCTATCATAAAGTAGAGATCTGTCTCTGATGCTTGCTGCTTTTCCATCCTGCAGAACCTGTTGGAGGGGTGGAGGAAGTCCCCACTTTCCAGCCCCAGGTCCACACCTATGTGTGTGATGTGGGAAAGCGTGAGAACGTGTACTCCACCGCAGAGCAGGTGCGCCGAGAGGTGGGAGAGGTGGACATACTGATCAACAACGCTGGTGTTGTCTCGGGTCATCACCTTCTGGAGTGCCCGGACGAGCTGATCGAACGCACTATGGTGGTCAACTGTCATGCACACTTCTGGGTGAGTCTCGTTTGAAAGCCAGGTTCACACACACACACACACAATGGAGAGTCTCATCCCTCTGCGAGAGGGTTTGACCATACATGGCTGTCCTTTCTTGTTCAAATCTCCACCTGGCTTCTCTCTGCCAAAGGAAAGCCATTTGTTTTGCTTCTACAGATCTTCTTTTGGCAGCCCTAGTCAGTGATGATCTCCGAGGTATGTCGGCGCTTCTTCCATTTCCGTCTCTTTTGCTGTGCAGATCAGCACAAGCCTGACATGTGTGATGGAAGTGGGGCGTCTGCATGCGGGCTGGGTCTGCTTCGGATCAGCTCAGCACATTTCGCTGGCAGGTGGAGATTTGATGTGTATCAGATTTATTATCATAAAATTTGTCTGGCTTCCTTCCTCAGGCCTGAAAAAGATGTTCACTTGAAAGGAATGCGTTGCACTGAAGGTGCATTTCGGGAGTGTTGGAAGATGAAAACTGCAGTTGCTGGCGTCCCAGAGCTATTAGAAATTCAGGAAGAGGAGCCTCGCTGATTCAGAATCTCTGTGTATATTTTAAGGACTACTTTTTCTAGACAGGAGGAAACTGGATTGAATCGCCTATTTGCTGTTGGTTTTTCTTTTTAGCATCAGTCTAAAGACTTTGAATTGACTATAATCTTTTCATTTGTCATAACACATGAAGTATCCATCAAACCGGCACATATTGTTCATTTTGGCACTTCAGCTGCAGCTTGTTTTCTTTTTTTTTTCAAACTGGAGAGTTGCATTCTCAGTGATGCAGTGAAACCACACCGAGCTTAAGCTCAGTAATTGAGCATGAAAGTCTCTTGTGTTGTCAGAGCGTTTGTGTACTAACTCCTTCATGCACGTTCCTCGGTCGGCCATCTCCATGCCCTTTATCAAGGATTAGGGGTTGGGATCCAGTGGTTGGTTGACAGATTCGAAATTCTTAATATAGGACTGCGTTTGTGCTCTTCAGCATTCTATGGAGAGTGTGGTTTCTTTAAGGGTGCGGTGGAATGGGGAGCAGATGAAAGAAAGATTTAATGAATGGCGACAGCCAGAATGGAGGATGTGGTTCATTAACGGCACAAGCTAGATGAATAGAGCTTAGACTAACAGAGACCTGTATGCTGTCCTCTCTACCGGACGGTTACATCTCTGGTGCAGGTGCTATGCTGGCTTTGATTTTTGTATTTACCTTTTTTTAAAAAGATGATTGATGATTTTATTTTTTTTTTTTTTTTGTGGCAGATTTTTAGCTTTGTCACAAGCCATGAAGCATAAACAAAAGATTCATTTCTTTTGTCAATTTAACTAGTATTTTCCAAGGATTGGTATCAAAAATGAAAAAAAAAAAAAAAAAAAACAACTAGATGTACTTAAACATCCTCTTCAGTAAAAATTGTGTTTTTAACATGTTCTTTTAGCATTTATCTCGTGATGGAGGACGCATATAAAGAAAATATGAGTATTTATTTATTCAAATCGTTGTGAATCAGGAGCAGACAAAAAACAAAACAAAACAGCAAGCCACAAGCTCCCTGCGCCGCTCTAATCTGATGCATCCTTGTAGACGAGTAGATCCATATATATTGTACATATTCATTATCTTGTCCGAGCTGGCATCTGACTCAAAACTGTACAGCTGGATAGCTCAAATATTGCTTGACATTTTTGTTGAACCGATAATATTAGGTTGAGGTTGTGAGGAGATGTGGGCTAGCGGAAGAACGTGTTAACAGATGGATGAAGGGAAATAGGGGCAGGCTTACTCCGAATCAACAATCCAGCCTACAACTTGGAGGCGAATATCGGATTAACTCCTGCCGCTCTGCAGAAACTATTTCCAAGAAAACTTAAATTTGAATTTCTGAGTATTTATTTATTTATTTATTCAGATAATTTTAAACCAGAAGCAGACAAAAAACTGTTTTTAAAAAAATTGTAAATGTGATGTCATTAATACATTTGGAAGGACATAAGCTCTGTTTTTCCACTCCATTCAGTTGAATTCACTAACAAATGACTAGATCCAAATACGTCTTTGTTTTCCTGGCTCGCTGCTGTCTGCCTCAAAACTACCTTGTCATTTTTGTTGGACCGGTTGAGGTTGTAAACTAGCAGGAGACCATGTAAACAGGTTGCTTTAAGCATAGGTGATGGGGGGGGGGAGAAACACACAAGTTTTTTTTATATTGGCTAAAAATGGTAAAATCATAATTAAAAGACCACTGGGAATGCTTTTAGAATAGCTCAATGAGTGGGACTTTAATGGTTACATTTTTAGCTCGCATATCCGTGTCATTTATCCCAAAACAAGGTACTTCTTTCCAGTTAGTCTAGGTTTTTTCTGCATCCTGACAAGACCAGGAACATTAAATCAGATCAAGAGTTATCTTTTTTTTTTTTCCCATTTTCCTTTGCTGAACTGCTTTAGGAGTTTGGCTGGGAGGGATCCGGAGCAGCACATGGATGGTAATTGTTTGTGTGTGTGTATGTGCGGGTGTCTGCCAAAGCAGCCCGGCTCAGACCCCACACATCTTCTCTCCTCCTCCTCCCACAGGCCCCTCAGACTTCTCTCAACCTGATTTGGAGGCAGTATGCAGCTGCACGAGTCGCCGAGGCCAGCTTCCTTCATCCGGCTGTGCCTCACCAAAAATCTATGACTCAGTTTTTTTTCACTTTGTTCTTTCTTTTTTTTTTTTTATTGGGAGAGTTAATTTCTCTGATGCTTTGATTCTTCCAGCTGGCGTTTGTAACGCTTTCGCCTCACTCTTGAGTCAACCTGACATGTGGGACATGCATTATTTTGCCATTTAGACATTGTGTTGGTGAAATGATATGAAAGGGAGTGTGCATCTTGAACTGGTTACCAAGCAGTTGGTTCAATCAACGTTTACCCCGCCCACCCCAACTTTGTGGAAACCCCACTTCCCCTGTTTGAAGACATGACCTCTTAAGATGGCGGGAAGAGGGAGCAGAGAAGTGAAAAAAGGAAGCAAAGCAGTTTCTATCTCATCCACAGGCAAGGCAAGAGGGTAATGGTAACTGCTGCTGACCCACTTTATCTGACAATTGGTTTCTTGTCTGTGGATCAGCTTGACAAGATGCCAAGCGACAGGAGCCAAGTTCCGCAGGCCGCATTCCTGCTGTAGCTAGAGAAAGGAAGCAGCCAGGCAGAAGGGTCCTACTTGACTGGTTTTTAAGGGCCCCTCCTTGGGCCTGATGCACCTGTACTGCTACTTTTACCCTTTTCTACGAGAACATGCCCACGTCTCCAGAGGTGGAGTTATTCCAGGCAGCACATAATCTTGCCCATTAATTATTTCAGTCCTTCATCAATCTTGGAAGCAATGGCGTTCTGACATTAATCACTTTCCTAACGATGGTAATTATACCTTAATTATGACATATGGATGGATGTGTTGGAAAGACCTGTGATGGATTAGGAAAATGTTGGTGTGTAATGCACCTGTGGAGTATTTAACGATAATCACATACAAGTTTTTTCCATTTTGAAAAATATATATATTTTTGAAACTCTAATGGTTTCAAAATTAGCAGCATTAAAGTGACAATTAGCATTTTGAAAAATGAGCTTTTATCTCAGTTGTTTCAGTCACATCTATAAGAGTTTGATTAGCACAATCATTAATGGTAAATGATGAAGACGGAACATCTCAGTCGAAACATGTCAGGTTCGACTTAAATCATGTATCTGATAACAAAGTAATCAAAAAAAGTTATATATATATATACTACAGGCACTATGAACTTTATCGCATTAATGGTACATGTTTGGTTTACCCATTTAGTGAAACAACATAAAAGGTGTGTAAAATGAACCTCCTTTCACACTGGGAATCAACTAGCATGACAAAAACAAAAAGTAGATACAAAAAAGGGGGGAAAAAACACACAGAATAGGGCAAAACAATTATTTAACATGCTCCCTTTTTTAAGTTTTGCTTCAAATATATTTGAATTTTATGGATGTGTTTTAATATGATTAATATTAAGAGCTAGGATGGTAAAATCAAAGAAAAGTCTCAAACTATTTACACTATTATTAGCATATCTGAATTTTACATTAACATGATTTAAGAAGTTGTTTTTGCACAAAAAAGTATATATGGAAATATTTACAAAGGCATTGGGAAGCAACTGTAAACTTAAATCTGTCACTGAGTCTACTTCATTTAGCTGTGATGTATTTATAGTCTTGTAAATATTTCAGTTTCTGGTTAAAATGTGCTTGTTTGTGTTGCAGATTGAACCCTTTCCCTTCATTTGTGTAGCTGCTGTCAGGAACACAGTTGCAGTCTGAGGTCATTTTTGTAAAGACTGACCCATTGGGCTGGTCGCCCCAGTAGAGACGGCCTGCATCAGCTCTCCACAGAGGCTGCAAAAATCAACTTGACCCGCCCATGTTCTATGATCTGTAACAGCATCAGTTGAGCTTTCGCACTCGGACGGTTTCCCTCTTCGTCTCTTTCATTCTCTCATCCGGAGAGAAGTCAGCCCAATTAAATGACCATCTGGTCCTCTGCAAAGGCCAATATTTTGTTCATATTCCTGTTGGTCAGGCGCTAGCACTAATGCAGCCTGACACCACAGCTGCAAAATGCTTTGTGGGCTTTAAATGCTTTTGGGGGCACACACCAATTAGGGGGTGCAGTAGGCAGGGCACCCCCTCTTGGGCCAAGGAGGCTGGGCTGTGTCAGCGGGTAATTTAGCGGAACAAGGGAGCGTTGAGACCCAATTACGGCGGCTCTGATGTAAGACACGAGTCCCTGGTTGCCTTCACACACTTTTTGTGTTGAAGAGGTCAGTGGGGGTCATACCCACTTGCCAGAGCTACCATGAGAAGCAGGACATTATGGCAGGGCGGGAGAGAGATGGGACGGTTGGTCACGCCTGGGTCAAAACTCGTTCCGAGGTAACGAACTTTACTTTATCAGTTCTGCAAAGGCCACTCGGCAAAACTATCCAGCTGAATCTGAATGCTGGCTGTAATTCGAAAGCATCGTGCCAGATAAGTCACTCATTTCCTGCTGTCTAAAAGTTGCTGTGGGAGTGGGAAACTTTGGCTTGGGTCTGGGACGGGCATACCTTCAGGTAATGCTTCATTTGCACGCATTTCCCCCTCAATCATCCACTTTGTGTCTTCAAAAATCTTTCTCAGCGTTTGCCGGCTTCATGTTATCTCACTTTTTCCTTCCTCGGGCCCCATTGCTTGCTGAGTAGAATACAGCAGAAACTTGAAAATGCATGTCCTTGAAAAGTGCAGACATTTGTTGCCAAGTCAGATCAGTTTTACCTGGCTGTAGAATAAACTCCAAAACGATGAAGTCATTATTTCTTACACCAGCCTCTCTACGCTTTGGCTGATTTATTCTTTCCAGTTTTATTTTCCTCACTAAACAAGGAAAGGCATCTGTAAACAGAAGACACGTCTTAAAAGATAATTGCTTTAAGTCAGTAAGTCCAACACAGTTAATCTTTGGATGCGGTTTTATTGAGGCATTTCCTCCCCTACAAATTTCATGGCTGTACTACCTGGTACCATGCTCTTGTTGGCTCGGCTCTCCCTCTCTTGAGTGTTTATGAAAGATAATTTCTCTGGCCAAGTTTACAAACTTCACGAACCAATAAAACCGTTGCCTTTGATTCATTTGATCAAGAAATGGGCACAAGGGAAAAGAGCCTCCAAATAGATCATTTTTGAGTAGCCAAAATTAAATCCTCACGATTTTTGGAAAGTCTTGTTGTGGAACAAGATTGGACCTGAACTAATGGAGTTAATGTGACCTGAATCTGCGTCAGATTGTACTCTTTACAAAGGCAGAACGATCGTCTGAAACAAAGTGAGTCTATTGCAAAACTCGCAGTGAAAGAGTTATCATGTCATTGCACTCCATTGCATTGACTCTGGCTGGGTGGCTCCAGAGTCATCTAAGTGACAAAGCTGGGATCCATGAAAGAAGCGATTAAAAGTTTTATTTCTGTGTTGTATGTCTTATATCACCAATTTTCATTGGACAAATCAATTGAACCACCCAGGCTGTTGCGTGGCATAGAGGTCACACTCTTTCATCGAGGATCATCTCTCAGATTGTTCCAGTGACTGTAGCTTGAGCTTTGCGCAAAGCTGTAAGGTAGATGAGAGGCTTAATTGTATTGTTGGAGATGGTGAGTGAGTGGAGGCCTGTGATTGGTGTTGTCACCAACTCTTTAGTGGGAGCCTCAAAGACAGGCACCAGATCAGTGTGGGAAACTGGTTCTTTTTATTTTTTTATACAGCATTGCACTTATCCTTTGATTCCAAACTTTAACATTTTATCCATCAGTTTTAATGTTCTTTCTTCTGTTCTAAGTTTTGGTTTCAATTATGGGAAAATGGCAAATTCTCTGGACAAAAACTGTTTAATTTAGAAATTAAGCTGTTTCTTAACCTTTTATCCACCCCATGCCTGTTAAATTTTCATTCAAACACTTCTCTCTGCATCACCATGGAGTTACTAAGAGGAAGGCAGAAAGGATCAAAGACCTTTGGCGCATACAAACTGCATAAGTGAACTAACCTTCCTTCCCTATATTTTTTTTCCCCTCTCCCCCTTGCCCTTCTGTCTTTCCTCCAGACCACCAAGGCGTTTCTCCCCAAGATGTTGGAGCTGAATCATGGTCACATTGTAACTGTTGCCAGCTCCCTTGGTTTATTCAGCACAGCTGGAGTGGAGGTTGGTATCATACACAACACATGCACATCCCATCGTTCCCACCATCCAAAACCAGTGCTTTCCTCCACAGCCGTCGCCATGCCAGCTAGCACACTGAGACCAGGGAGGCCAGGCCCCCTTTCTCTAGTTGTCCCTCCGCCTGTTAAATTAAAGAACACAGATGAGCATTGGGAGCCTGGTATAGTTTCCTCTATCAGCAGCAGCGGGAGTGTGGGGCCTCTGTTGGGCGCTGGCCCCAGGGCCAAAATGAACTGACAGCTCCCTCAGGGATCGAGACATCTTCATCACTGCTTTGTGAAAAACTTGGTACTCGCTCAGAAATTGCTCCAAAGCTACTTTCAGTTGGTTTTCCATTTAAATGGGAACCTTTTCATCTTTATTTTTGGACACGATAAAACATTTTGGTGTAGGAGGGGGTTGTATATTTCCATAATCACAGAACACATTTAAAGAGTAGCCTCCCCTCCTTCTCTAAAATTTCTGTTTTGCATTTTAGAAAATTATTTATTTATTTATTTATTTTTTTGCAACTGACATTTTCCATTAACAACTTTCAGTTATTTGTCCTTAAAGCTGCCGCTTTTATTTTCCTGCAATACATTAAAGACTCACTCTGACAGTTGTGTTTTTAACATGTTCTTGGGGCATTTTCTGATAATCTAGGACCTGTATAGATAAAATTAAGCTTAAAATTGCATGTCAGAGTATTACCTAATTCTAATTGTTGTGAATTGGGACCAGATGAGAGAATTTTTTTGGAAAAAGCTTGCAGATTTGATATCAACAAGCCAAAAGTTTCCAGCTCTATTCTGATATATTCACTTGTACACGGCTTGATCCATGTATGTCTTCGTTTTTCTTCTCCGAGTTGGCAACTCTCCTCAAAACTGTATGGCTGGATAGCTGATAATGCTTGCCATTTTTGTTGCACCAGTAATCTTAGGTGCGAAGGGCTGTGAGATAGGGGGAGAGCACGTAAACAGAGAACTCCGAATTTCAGATGAAACTTTGCCACTCTGCAGAAACTATGTCCTAGATAGCAACAAGTTTTAGTATTTTAGCTAAAATGGCATAATCATAACTTAAAAAAAAAACACTGGGAATGCTTTGAAAATAGCTCAAAAGATGATCGAGTGGGTCTTTAAGTTTTTATAATGATGCCCTTCAAAGACTGAATAAAACATCTCGTGGACTCTTAAATCCCTTGGAAGAGATTCCAGACATGCACATTAATTTATATGAACTAAAAATGATTATATTTCATGTTTGCATGGCTGAGTCTCTTTATTTTCCTTGTGTTTATGAACATGCATCTGTTTATACCAAAACCCTCTTCCTCCTTGGGTTATTTTTGAAAGATTTCTTCCATCTTGAACCACATCAAACCCTTCCCACCTAACGTAGCAGCCTCTTGATGCATCGGAGGAGAATGCTAATGAAACTGCGCAACAGCGTTTAGTCTCTCTCAGGCTTTTGTGGCTGTATCATTAACAGCAAGGAGGAACTTCAGAGCCTAAGGGGCATGTTTGATGATGTTTTCTGGTCCTGGAGTGCAGGCAGGGGATTTTACAAGCCTTTCTTTCCCACTATTCCCTTTAGGATTACTGCGCCAGCAAGTTTGGTGCCATCGGGTTCCATGAATCTCTGAGCCATGAGATTAAAGTCTCCGAAAAGGACGGCATCAGCATGACTCTGGTGTGCCCTTACCTGGTCGACACAGAGTTGTTCAAAGGTTGTAGGATAAGGTAGGTTTACACACAAACGGTTTTCCTATTCCTGGTGAGTTCTTCCACCTGGGATGAGTTTGATGCTTGTAATCTTCGCATTATAGAAGTACTTCAAAAACACCATTTAAACTACAAAGCAGTGGCTGATGGTTTGTTGTTACAGTTACCATAAAGTGAGTTGTATTCCATAAGTCAACACTCTGCCTGAACAAAGAAGGCCACTTTTCTTTCCCAGGGGAAAACTTCAACAACAGGTGCACCTGGCCTACACCCCCACCCCCACTAAATGCTGCTCTTGTAATAGTCCTCACTTTGTTTGATGGTTACAGTCTGCAGGTGGCTTTATTGCCCCCCCCCCCCCCCTTTACATTTAGGAGTAATCAGTGTTGCTGCACACTGCTCTTTGTCACCGGTATCGCTTCTTTTATTAAGAAAAAACTTAAACCAAGTTTATAAAACTGCACGAAAAGGCTTTTACCCTCCAGTTGCAGAATTAATTTAGTTGTAACTGGATTTTCTGATCAGATTTAATGACATTTTCGTATATTTTTGGCCCTAATTAAATATTTATCTGGTTCAGGAAGGAGATCGAGCCCTTTCTGCCTCCCCTGAAGCCAGAGTTCTGTGTGAAACAAGCCATGAGGGCCATCCTGACAGACCAGCCCATGGTCTGTACTCCTCGCATTGTCTACATGGTTAACTTCATGAAAAGGTGAGCGTCCTCCAACACCACCGTTGCAACTAATTTTTTTGCTTCCTAACAAACGAACCGAAATGACATGAACAATCTGTGCCCCATCTCTGCAGCATCCTGCCGTTTGAGGCCATCGTGTGCATGTATCGGTTCCTGGGTGCCGACAAGTGCATGTACCCTTTCCTAGCTCAGAGAAAGGAGGCGATGAACAACAACGAGGCAAAGAATGGAATCTAAGAGGCGCCATTAGCAAACAAGGGCATTTAAAGCTGCCGACACAAGGAAACAACCACTGAGGATGAAAATGGGGGAAGATGAAAAGACTGAATCTAGACTGGTGCACTTGCATTGAGCAGATGCAAAGGTTTACCATATTGTTCCGCTGGAACAAAGAAAGCTGTGTACTACACAAAAGATATATTTGACTTTTTTTGTTTGTTTAAAAAAAACATCATCTATATATTGTCATTAGTTTTTGAAATCATAAAAAAGGTATCCAGTAATTAACTATTTACGTAATGTAGTCATTGTGGAAATATACAGTATGTTACTGTACAAACAGTAATCTTCCACTTTTATTTTTGTAGACATGCACTGTAATTTCTAATTTTTTTTTCTAATGTAAATTTAAATGCATTTTTTTTTACACTGCTAGGGTTCTCTGATTTGTTATCAATGCAACACACAATTGTCCAATGTGTTTAGCGCAGGGGCTGAATAAGTCCAAGGCCATGAAGTACAAATAAATATTTTTACTATATTACAGTTTCGTTTTATTATTTTGGAAATGTTTAGCATATTTCCAACACCAGTTGACTTTCTCTTTACAGGAGTCTATGGACTCAACCATTTTTACTTTGGCCAACTTCTTAAATGAAAAGTACACAAGGGAGTTGGGTTTTCTAGGCTGAATTGGCATGCGACGTATTCAGAATGTATAGCTGGAGGATCAGTCCAGTAGATCTGTATTTATATTTCTCTTTTGTGCCTGTTTTCCAAGAATTGTGGTCCTAATGTAATATTTTCTGTTACAATATTGAGTGATTAATTTTTTAAAAAATCTGATTGAATCCGCGGTCCAGACACTGTTTGGTCAAGGGAAATGTATTTGTACTCCCTCTTTCCTTGATGGTTCCTCTTGTCCAGTTTTAAATGTATCTGTTTAAATGTTGTGAACATCACATCTGACTTTTTGTGCTTTGTTTTCCTCTGTTAAACACTTTTTTTTTTTTTTTAATTCAACACTATATTACATTCCACTAGGCATTGTTACTCCAGTGATATGCCTAAATTCTCTACCTCTTGTTTTTTTTTTTTTTTTTCCCTTTTTGTTGGATGTTATAACATGCCTTTTTTTCTCTTTTTGGTTATTTTCAAAAATCTGCCCAGTAGCAGAGAAAGTGTGGTTCCAATGTTTAGTGTCTCTACTTAACTTAAATTAATAAAGTAATTTAGATTATTACTTTTTTACAGTGTCGTTCTTTTGCAATGCCACTCTGGGGGCACAACATACAGCTGTAGGCTTATAAACGAAATTGAAACTTAGCAGAAATTACCTAAAGCACCAAGTTGGGTTGTGCTGTGAATGAGTGACAGGAAAAGGGAATCTTCCACACTGCCGATGAATATCACTGTTAAGATAACACCCACCCAGCCCTTTTGTTAATACGACGACTAGTATCGGTGTCACTGTCCTCCCATATTGTGCCACACAGTGAGTCAGACAGCCTTTGGATATGGGTGTTAGCTGAGAGGCTCAAACAAGTCCCTTTTGTAGGCATTTTTTTAAAAAGACAAGTGAAAGTCTTCCATTTAAAAGAAAGTAATGCATAAGCATTCCATTCCTACAAAAAAAACTGGATAAGAGTTTATAAGTGAACAACCCAAAAACGGGCTGCATCTGCGTGTCGTTCTGGGAGTAGAAGAATGACATTCTCAACATTTTTACAGGACTTGTTATAGAGCTGACCTTTTACTTCCAGATAGGAAAACAAGAAGGAATACTAATTTCCTAATTGATGTCAGCAAAGATGTCATGAGCCAGATCTGAACTCACATGTTCAAGCTGCTGAGCTGTTTGTGCAGAGCTGGAGCTGCATTTCAGGTCAGAAAATCAGATTTCTTTCTGTGTGAAAGTTGGACACAATCAAGAAAATACGGTTTCCTCAAGCTGAAACATCTAACCCCCGATAAATTAAAACTCACACCCAAGTTTTTCTGTCTAAACATTTACTCATTTTAATTTTCTTAAAAAAAATCAGAAAGGGCACTGTACTTAAATGTCTAAAAAAAAAGCTTCTAGAAATACACTTTTTATAGTTTGCCTGATTTAAATTTTTTATTTTTTAATTCAAACAATTGGAAGACTTCCTTTGCTTGATTTAATATTGCTAATGAAGTCAAGACATTTTGCTAAGTGGAAGTTTTGATTTTAAGCAAGCTGAATAGTTTTTTTTTTAGCCTCAAGGAGGTTATTTCCACAATTTTCCAAATGGAGCTTTCATATTTTATATATTTTCACGAACAGAAAAGCTATTCACTGTGTTTCAGTCCATCATAATGGGACTCTGGCCCGGAGTTGAATCTTTCCTTTTCATTATTTTATGTTTTGTCTCCACAGCAACAAAAAATGTTATCTGATATCGCATTTAAAGTTGTTAGTGAGGTTGAACAGTTGTGACAACATTTTATATTTTATTTTGTAAAACATATTTTTGTGAAATAGTGGATAAATAACAGACAGATGTTTAGAGGGACTTTTTGGTTATTTCATCTCTAACTCTGTTTAATTTTAAATGTTTAATTTGTGATTTATTTGTACAAATTAAGCAATCTCTTCATGATTTTTACAATTTTCTTTTAAGTTTAGGTTTTTATGCTTTTTACCTGGTACACTATATCACCAACAGTATTGACTCACCCATCCAAATGATCAGAATCAGGTGTCCTAATCACTTGGCTGGCCACAGGTGTATAAAATCAAGCCCTCATGCATGCAGATTGTCTTTACAATCATAAGAATGGCCCTGTTTTACAAATCCAGTTGGGAAATTTCCTTGCTCCTAAATATCCAACATTAACTGTTAGCTCTATCATAACAAAATAGAAGAGTTTAGGAACAACAGCAACTCAGCCACCAAGTGGTAGACCACATAAACTGATGGAGAGGGGTCAGCATTAGCATTGGGTTTGCCCCCTTAGTTCCAGTGAAAGGAACTTACAAAAATACCAAAACATTTTGGACAATTCCATGCTCTTGTGGGAAAAGTTTTGAGCGGACCCCTTCCTCTTCCAACATGACTGTGCACCAGTGCACAAAGCAAAGTCCATAAAGACATGGAGGACAGAGTCTGGTCTGGAGGAACTGGACAGAGTCCTGACCTGAACCCCGTAGAACACCTTTGGGGTGAAATAGAGCGGAGACTGACAGCCAGTGAGTCACCTGACCAACGCAGTTTTGGAAGAATGGTAAAAAATCCATGTAAACGCACTTCTCAAACTTGTTTCCCAGAAAAGCTGAAGCTGTTACAGCTGCGAACGGTGGACCGACATCATATCGAACTCAACGGGTTAGGAATGGGAAAGCACTTCAGTTCATGTGCGAGTCAAGGCAGGTGATGAGCCAATACTTTTGGTAATATAGTGTACATTTTTACATTCTGGCTAACAGCAAAAAATTAAAACTCTTGATATTTTTGTGTAAATTAACCTAAAAACTCAAATTGGTATATTTATATTTAAAAAGACAATGCTGAAATATTTCAAACCAAAATGAACTGAAATGACAGGTGAGATGTGAAAGATCTCTCTAACTTTGACTGATAAATTAATTTACGTAAGAGAACATTTAAAATGTTAAATGACATGCGGATGTTGAGTGTGTCTCCTCACATTTGTGTGTGATAGGAGATACTGGTCTCTTTGCAGGACAGCTCTTTGTCAGAGGGTTTCAAGCCTCTACCAGGAGCTCCCCTCAAACCTCCTAAGAGGACTCGAGATGTCAAAACTCCTCTGCTGTGACTAATCGTGGCAGGATAAAGTTGCTTTGTGGCAGAATTTTTTTTTCTAATATGAAAGAGAAATCTGCTGACAGTTTTTATCCTTCTGTGAAAAGAAGCTATCAGCACTGGGTGAAGCCACTTCCAGCCACTGATAGGAGTCCAAAATGAGCCTTTTGTGAAACAGGCTTTTATGTAATCCTGGAAGTTCTCTCCAAAACGCTCATACTCATCCAAGTAAAACTATCAAGATTGTGGTTCAAACCTTTCCTTTGACTTTGATTAGCATTTATAGGCTTCTATCCCCTTATTTTAATCTTGAGATAATTATGAGGACTTCAGAGCAGGTCAATGGCCCATAATTCAGATAGAAAATCAATGGCACTGGCGTTTGCTTTTGCATGGGACAGACACGCTTCACCGTCCCATTGATTTTCTTCCATTTTGGGCACAAAGGTTCACTTCTCATATACGCTTGTCAGAGACAGGTAATTCATCAGAGGTCTAACATGGCTTCAAGCTGGTCAAGCACTACCTGAACAAGCTTCTGGAATAGAGATCTGCTGCTAATGCACGTGAACAGCCACTGTGCTCCTCGATGGTGAGCAGATGTAGCTGCCAGCTCAGTCCATTAGTCAGTGCAGTTGCATTAGATTGCTGCTGTCCCACCAGATCATCCATCTCGTTAATGGGGGAGAGAAGAGAAGGTTCGGTGACACAACAATTTAAAGAGCAGTGGACGGCACATGTGGTCAAGTTGCGTGAGGAATTGAGAAAAGCAGATGGGAGGATGGACAAAAAGAAGAGGTGGTCTATTAAATTTAAATGGAGCATTGGGAGAGCACTGCAAAAACCGAATCTTAAAGTGAAAAGGTGCTTGTTTCAATTTAATTTCTGAATTTCTGTCTCCCAAAAAAAAAGATCTTAAAGAAAGTTTGTCTTAGCTACATAATTTCTTTTTTTAAATTAGAATTCTTGGTAAGACAAAGTTTCTAATCCAATTGGCAGACTTTATTTATTTTAAAAAATCTGCCAATGGGGTAAGAATTTTTTAACTTGTTTCTATGGAGTTTGCTTATGCAGTGAAGAAACAGCTCATAACCCTTTTTTTTCAAACTATATTTGGCTTTGAATTAATTTGTAGATAGGTCAAAACTTCTTACTTTTAGAAATTTTTAAAATGTAGCACATTTAATATATATATATATATATTAAGGCATCGCAAATGAAAAAGATTAAAAAAAAAAAAATTATGGAAAAAAAAAATGAAAGTGGCGTTATGTTGCAGATTCTTTAATATTTTTCTCCTTTGGGCTGGTAGCAACAGTAGTATATTCACTTCTGAGACCCACCTTTGCTTACACTCAAACCATGATACTGCCTCATCTCATCATAAGCGGCTCAAATATTTACAATTTTTTAATTTGGGATGATTCGAGGATGGCTTGAGTGTCTGTCCAAATGTTTTTCTATATAAAATGTTTTATGTAACTTTTTTTTTGCATATTGGTGTTTTTCACTTGACAAAAAACTGCTTCACCGAATATTATTTGGTAAATCTAATATTGTTAATTATTATAAAAGATAATGTTAATATTGTATCTGATATACACATCAATATCATTTTTACATTTATTGCTGTTATTTCACAACAGCAAATGATATTACCGCTTGTGGATTCAGGTAAAAAATCCCAGTGGGGACCTTTCTGGGTGGAGTTAACATGTTCTCCCCGTGGCTCTGTGGCCTTTGTCCGGACACTTAGGCCTTCCTCCCAAAGTCCAAAAACATGATTCTTAGGTTAATTGGTTACTCCAAAGCAGAGGTGGTTTTCCAGAAACCCTGCCTTATCTGTTGTTGATTACCTGGATCTAGTGTGTTTTGGCCAGTAAGGGGCTTCAATGGCAGGTTGGTCAGAAAACATGCACTTGTCTTCGAGGCCTGGATTTAGACCCCGCCCACCCTGTAAATCTAGTAAACCAGTTCTAGGTGTATCTCACCTTCGCCCAACAGTAGCTGGGACAGGCTACAGAAACCCAGTGACCCCGAAAGGGTTAAAAAAAATGAATAGATGGATTCAGGTTACATTTTTACCTGATATAATTAGGAATGACCATTCATAGAATAGCACAGATGTATAATAACATGCAAGTCAATGGATTTGATTGATTTTTAGCTCCTGGCACTTCAGTTTCCACATAATATAGAACTTAATTTCCTGATATGTGAATTTTCTAAAATAAAAGCTCAGAGTATTAATCTAAAAGCCACATTTCTTCTATCATATAACTGTACATTTTCGATTTTCGTTTGAGTCAAATTCACTTCTGGGCAAAATTAGTTTCTTAAGCTTAAAAAAAAAGAGTTCAAAAATCTTCTTCAATTTCTAAATTACAAATTTGACAGTTTGTAGATGCAAAAATCACTCAAAATTTTATAATAGATTTCGTGCAATGTGTGTTATTATACAAGCATATATGTCTATAATAATAACAACAATAATAATGTATTATATACTTGTATGTATGTTCTTGTGTGTACATATTTCTTTATTTTCTATCCAATTTATGAATTTATACCTAAAATTGATTTGATATATAACTTTTAAAGACGAAACGGATGATGGAAGAATCTGTGTGCCTGAAATTTTGTGTTTGTGAATTTAAAAGAATCAAAAAAGAGACGACACACTTATTCCCACATTAACTCAGGTGGTTTTACTGTGTGTTATCCACAGAAATAGCTGGAGTCCTCATTGAAATCACAGCGAAGAAGAAGACACATCCTCCATATCAGTGGACAAAGTGATCCAAAGAAGCGTTTTAGCCGAGAGAGTCTGCTGATATGTGGCAGACTCCCTCCACTAAAAGGGGAACACTCCAGAAACACAGGCATTAAAAACACCCAGTTGATGCCTTGGCAGGTCAATACAACACACACAATGGGTGTAGATGTGATCGACGAAACTGAGGGGAGAAGGGGGGGCAGAGAGGATCCACTGACACAAAATCACTGAAACGGAGAGGGTTCCCATTCACTGGAGAACATGCAGCCTGTATAAAACTTTGGAGTTTGGACTCTTTAAGTTAAAAGTTACTGGCATTAGAGAATGTGTACCTACATTTCACTTCAGTCAATCAGAACAAGCCTTCTTTTGTTTAAAAAAAAAAAAATCACAACAAGGTGGCCCCTTTGCTGCTGTTCAGGTGATGCTCCAGTGAATTTATGCCAGTGTGACTTCATATTAAAACGGGACTAGTCGACCCCGAAGGAAGGAGAGGCTGCATCAACCTTCCTGGGTGGTCAACACTTTTACTGATTACTGCTAACACGACTTTAGTCTTTTTTTGTCCACATTTTTGTGTCATTTCTCAGAATATGATAGTCTTATGAAAGTCATACACATCCATATAGATAGATGAACTCTTTTTTTTCTTTTTCTTTTTCCAGACAGCATACAGGGTAAGCTGGGTGACTATATATGAAGACAACAACTACAACTTTCACAGCACTGGCATTGGTTAATTTTAAATACAGTACTCAAGCATTGTTAGATTAATAAAATAAAAATAATAATAAAAAAAAAAAAAAGGAACATAATACCCCTGGAAACATAAGCTACTGTAAGCAAGTTTATCCTTCCCTAATATGTTTCTTTTTGTATTTCAATGACATGATGTACATATTTGTTTTAACCATACCAACGTTTACCCAAAGGGACAATGGTCTATGTAGTGTATCACTTTGGATTTTTCTTGATTTCACACAGTACCATGCAATTTTCTTAATAGTTTGTACTTCATCTGTCCGTGTTGTCATCTAAATTTCAACGGAAATCATCAACAAACGTGTTAAGATAGCGTTGTCTTCACATAGACTCAGGTATTGGTTTATATACTCTGTTATTTCTCGGTGCACATCCACCCTATTGCATGGTTACAGGTTTAGCAGGAAACAATGGCAACCGTGGTCTAAGACTGAGGGTAAAGGGGACCGGGAGCGAGTGGATAGCTGGGGTGTAGGGTGCAAGAGCTGGGGTACGATGAAGGGAAGGTTTGGGGTTGTCAGCTCCTCGACGACAGCCTTTGAATCCTTGCAGACCTGAGTGGTGGTGCCTGAGTTAGTCTGTTTAATGTCCGTCCTCCCTTCCGCATGGTTCAGTGGTCTGAAAAGATAAATTAAACTGTGTTAGATTGGGGGGGATTTACTCAGTGACTTTAGCAATGTTGCAAATGATCCCTCCCTATCTGGGTAATTTGTTTTCTGGGGTTTTTTCGGGAGGATTTCAAGGATTCACTCAGGCTTTAGGGAAAAATTCTTTAAAAATGAGTAATTCCTCAAGAGAAGAAAGCTCCCAGAGAGGTTTCCAAACTCGCATCTATGTCTTTAGACACTTAACAAGTCCTTGACCTCAATCCATGTTATCAGATCAACTGCGACTTTTTTTTCTGTCACTGTGTTAGTTGAGTTTTAAATTGCACAAGAGGCCAAACGTGAGCAAGAGAAGAGATTAACCCCTCAGGTAAAAGTATAATTTCTGCCATGTTGACCATTCATTTCTTTTGACAAGCTGTTATAACACTGTGGTCATTTTTCTGTTTCTACTTTGCCCTAAAGGAGACACCATTCCCTGGGCACACCTATTATGAAAACAGTCCACGATACTTAATCTCCTCCCTTGTTTCCACAAAGTTTTCCTTTTTTTTTTCCTATTATACTTCCCGGTCTTTCCTTCTTCACCCCCTCCCTTCCTTGTCATGGGAAGAGGCACCAGGAGAAACCCCTCGTGTCTGTTTTGATTGAGCCTTACGGGCGATAGCTATCATGCAAAATATGACGCACCAACGGGAGCAGTGCGCATGTAAATGTAGACGTCCACCGCGGTTTCCTATGGGGGAAAAAACGAGCGGAAGTGGTGGACGAATGAGTGGGAAGGGAGGTAGCTGATGACAAGCCAGCATCAATGGCAGAGATTTAAGCCAAAGCGACACCTCGGGGTTCAACAATGACAGGAGTTGAGGGGTGGACTCTGAGTTGGACAGCGTTCCGTTTCCTACTGCACCTTGATGGGGCCATCCACCGGGTCCAGTCCCTGCTCCGACAGCTGTTTCAAGGCACTTAGAGCAGCCTGAGAAGAGAGGGAACAACAGATGGTCGTATGAGAGAGGAGGGAGGGAAAGTGGGAGATAGGGTGGGAAGAGAATGAGTGTCACCCTTCAGCTGCTTTTCAAATAACACTTACTCTGGGAAACCTGATGCCAGCAGGACACTTTCCCTTCACTCTGTTGTTTTTGGATTCTCTCTTCTAACTGTTTATCTAATGTTAATGGATAACACTTCCACCTTTATATTTTGGATGCTCCACCTTTTCCTACTTCCATCTAAATTCGTATGCCACACACCAAGTCAGAACCAGCAAAAATTGTGCTTCCAATGACATAAAAAACTCAACTTGAAAAGACACGGGACTATTCATGTAACTTCTGTTCAATATGTTTGAATGGATTCTTAAAGTTTCACTCCAATCATCTTTTGATCCATTTCTAGTGTTCTTAGTGGTCTTATAAGCCTCGTTTCCCCTGAGCAGTCCAGTACGGTATTCTATTTTAGTATTTTGAATATTTCTATTGTTACATGAACCCATTAAACAGTTCCGACCCGCACATCTTGAGCGCCCCCATATGTTGTGGGTCCATAGAGAAACAGAGCTTTGCCTCTGTGTTGTTGTGGCCAAGACTGTAAGCCCGCCTCCTTCCCATCTATTTGTTTGAGTGCTCTCCCACTAGCTTACAGCCACTAACAATTCCAACCTAACAATCCTGGAGCAACAAAAATGGCAAACAATAATGGAGATATTCAGCTGCACAATTTTGAACCAGATGCTAGTTAGGACAAAAAAAACAAAGACGTATGTGGATCTATGTGATTACAAGGGGATGCATCCGTATGGAGCTCAAAATGAAGCTTGTGGCTCGTAGTAGCTTCAACATCACACCTACAAGCTTTTTCCAATAGCATTTCAGTGTCCGCTCCTGATTCACAACAGCTTGAATAAAGAATTACTTAAAAACTTAGTCTTAAGCGTAATTATCTTAATATATATTCTCCATCCAATGCCGCAAAAAATATTAAAAACACCAAAAAAACACAATTTTCATCATAGTGGGTGGCTAAATCAAAATCATAATCAGCCATGTGCTGTTTAAGAAAAAACTATCCAGGCTTTCAAGTTTCCATCCAGAATCCCATGATGTGATTTCCTTCCTACTCATTCCCTGACAGTGTGTGCCAACTAGAGGGGCTGCCAGAGATGTTAGAAGGGTCCAGAATGTTATCATAACATAACACATATGACGAAAATGTAGACACACAAACTATGTAAGGTGATTGGTGGAAGCCTTTGCCAGCCCAGTCAACTTTTCCAGACATTTGAAACAATGAAATGAAACCCCAAGTGCTAATTTACCCCTGAATGGAGTGGGACAAACTCAAAACGCCAAGTTGTTTTGTCTAATCCTGCTTGTTCGAGCCATACCACAGATCTTTCTTCTTCCCAAAGATTTGTTTCACATATGTTTGACATCTTTGTGGGTAGAATACGTAGCTGGGGAATACATATAGTCATGTGGAAAATAATAGACATTGTTTTCCTGTACTGAGGTTTCAGGTCTCATATTTCTCTCAAGAACACTTGGGCCCCACATGTCACAGTTTCTTTGGGTGGCCCACAAGGCCCATATTATGAACCTTCTTGCACCATGTTTGAAAACTTAGATTTTCCTTTTTTAATATTATTTTTAACTAAGATGAAAGATAATGCAGAGCATACTTATCTTTTAAAAAAGAGACAAACATGATGATATTTTATGAACAAAAACATTTACTTGTGACTTCAAATGGAGGCAATAGAAAATAAGTTACAGGTTTAAGGTAAAAGGCATATGTACATTTTACACGAGGAATAAAGTGAAAAACAAACATATTAACTCATTATGATGATAGATTTTTTTGAAGTTGATAGGTAGAAAGGCATTCTCGATTACAGAATTCCCTGGTTGTTTCCAGCACAAGCTTTGACTCATGTCAGGAAGGGGTTTTCATACCAATTCAACAAATCCAGTGACCAAAATTATTGTTTTTTTATCAGCCAAAGTGAAGCCACTATAAAGGGAGGCCAAAAGAGAGATTTTTTTTTTCTTAAGGAAAGATAAATATTTACATGGTGGTTGTACTCCTAGTAAAAGTGTATAAAAAATCCCAGTGTCATCAATGTAAAAAAACACATTTTTGAAAGAAAAAACAATTAAATAGAAATATTGCATCACAAATGTGTAAAACATAGTACTACCTTTTTTTTTTTTTTTAACTTGTCCTGTCCAACAGCTGAGCAAACAGATACGAGCTGAGAGCCTCTTGCGCTGGGCAGATTTTACTGTCACAACAGGGGTTTATTAAGTAGAAACCCCTGTCGTATTTTATGCTAAACTTTATTTATATTGATCATGTTTATGTCTTTTTTTTCTCTCTCTGTCTTTCTGTTTTGTTGGATCGGACGGAAAATGAAGCGGGTGGGGTGGGGTGCTGCAGAAGAAATGTACCAGAGGGGTGTTTAAAGAGAAAAGACGATGGTAACAGGAGGAGGGTAATAACATCATAGAACAACCAAGTATAAATACAGTCTGGAATGGGCCGGGCCATGCCTACACACACACACACTCAATAATTCCAAACATACCTGTTGGCTAAGATAGTCTTTACATTTAAACTAGTCTGAATGTACACAATACAACTGCAGTTCACGCACACACTTATATAAACCCACACATGTAAAGCCTTTCATTCTGTCACACACACTATTAGTGTGAAAGTGAGCTGACACCTGTGCTCAGGTGAGTGCTTATGTTTCGCTAAGATGGATAATAATGGAAGGGGGAAGGTGCCCGGCTATCCAAACATCAAGACCCCCCAGCGAAGCAGCAGCAGCCAGGACCCCCCAACACCCGCCACGGGGCCGTCGGGGGAATCCGCCCATTGGGCAATCCCGCCAAGCACCCAGACCAGGGCACGTGAGCCCGCCACAGTGGCCCCACACGTCAGGGAGCGGGAAGGCACAGGGGCACAGAGAGTGCAGGCCCCAGCTAAGCCAGAAGATCTGCCCCCACCGCACCAGTAGGACCGGCGCGAGGCCCCACCCCCAGAGAGCCCCCAACCCCAGACGAGCAACCCACCACCACCCAGCAGTACCAAGCATCCCCCGCCCCACCCCAGGGCCCCCCAAGTGAGAGACGCCCCATGCTCCACACATCTGCCCGCCCCCGCCACGAGAGGCCCAGGGGGGAGCGAGACAGGGGCCACCCACCCCCACCCAGGAGAAGCAGGGATCCTGGAGGCGTGATGTAAACATGGCACAACCAGGCTCTACCACTGATGGAGTTTTTGGAGAGGACTAGTTCTCGAGAACAAGGACCAGAACCTGCACCACCGAGACCTGGACATCCCCACCCTCAGATGTAATTTGATCCCCTGCTACATCTTAAATCGTGGGGATCCCTCTCAGGAGACTGGCACCCAAGTGTCAAGGCCACCAGGCCGAGGGTCCCTGCACCCCCCGCCAGGGACGGGGTATGGGACAGAAGGTCTCACCTTCCTTGTGTGATGAATGTGTGTGGGTATGTGTTAGAGTGTATATTATGTAGTGTTAGAGGTGTGTGTACTAAAGGGTGCAGTAAAAATTGGTGAGTAGGGCATTGACAGGACATCTCCTGATTGCTCACAGAGATGCCCCGTCACCCTTCCACCAATGGCCCTACATGTCTATGGTGCGGTAAAAATTGGCGGATAGGGCACTGAGACGACATCTACTGTTTGCTGGCAATGATGTCAAGCACCCCCCACCATGGGTCCTACATGTCTAAGGTGCATTTAAAATCGAGCGGAGGGGCGAACGGCCACAGAAGGGGGGCCATTGCCAAGTAGTCCACCCCCCGCTGCGCATCACAAGATAACCGCCCTCCCCATCGGCCTACTGCATGTTCTAATGAGGAAGGGGATAGGTTGGGGGCAGTTAGCAGACTGTCCCCCGATGGTGTTATGGTGTTAAGTTCCAAATGTTGCAGTTCCTTAAAAGACCACTGGAGGCAGGTTTCAAAATTACAGCTTGAAAAGTCAAACTTTACACCAAAAATTAAATTACAAAGACTCTAGTTTTTGTTTGCTTCTCTATTTGTGAGGTGCTTTGAATTAATTAGACCACAAATTCGCATATTATTAGAGCTTTTTTGGCTTGACTGGCACATGAGTAGACCCATGGGGTAGATGTAAAGTTTCTACCTTTAATTTGTCCCCTAAATCCCCCTTTTTTGGAATATGGTCAAGCCACTTCAGGATTTTTGTATAAATGGCATCAGAGATTATCAGTGAGGTGAATATCTATCTATGGTTCTGCTGTAAAAAAAAAAAAGGATACATAAAGAATTCTCTTTTGGACTTAAAACATTCAAAGCGACACCAGTAATCAAGCATTACCATAAACACATTTGAAGTTAACATTTTACTTGAATAGCAAACAAAGAAATTGCACGATTGCTTATGTACGTTGAAACAAATTTAGTAGAAAAGCCAAATAGGATGATTTACTATATTGCACATGTTCAACTGTCCCAACATGTGCACTTTATCTGTTATAGTTTATATTCATATAGGCTTTTCTATACCAGCGATCTCTACTTTAAAGCAGATTTGTGATGTCATGCTTTAATTGTGAAAGGATTCTGCTACTTCCTTGTGTCTCATTGGTATGGGCATAGAAAGATGCTTGGATAATTTTTTTCCACTTGTGTCCAAATTCATTTTCACAGCTTTTAACTTCAGACTTGGGGAAACATAAACCAGGATTCGTAATATATGACTGACAGGTGCAGGGGTCAAAACCTGGTTTGTATCCATCAAATTGAGGGAAAAAAAAAAGAAAAGTAATGCTTGTAAGTTAAAAAAAGACTAAATATTAATATAGAAAATGTTCTTCAAAGGTTTTTATCTAAATTCTGTCTCAAAAGACTTTTAAAACATTTAGCTCAAGCCTTACAAAATATTTTACCACATGATTTATAGTGCAACATGTTTTTTTTTTTTTTGAAGCTATGACACCCAGCAGGATGTAGAGGCTGATTATAATAGAAAAGATTCAAGGTAACAATCCAAAATAACATGATAAACAAAGGAATGCATTGGCATTATTTACAATCCAAAAAACCACTAAACTGAGAAACATTTTTTAGATTTAAAGAAAAAAGAAGTCAAAATGTATTGTAGTGAGATACATAGTACATATAGAAATTAATGGAAAAAAACCTAAGATAAATATTTTGTTACTTTCAGACCTGACGAGTGTTAGATAATTCTTGAGTTTTCTTCTCCAGCCAATAAATTATAATTGCTGCCATATTTCCTATAAAAATCTTGTTTGTTGTATTTATTTAATCAGTTTGACACCTTTTATCTCCCTGAATAAATACCCAGTGACCATCTGTTGGAGTAGGTGGGGGAGTGATGGTAGTGTAGGGGCTGGAGATAAACAGTCATAAATCAGGATCTCGACAGTGGCAGCGTTGCTGATATACGACAGGCAGGCATAAAAGCCCGGCAGCCTCGTGAAGGACGCGAAGCCTAACACAAATACAAAGCCTATCTGTAGGAAAAGCAGGCTGTGAAATAATTATTTTTTTAATGTGATAAGTTGGCTATCGTTAGAGGCCGACACCGATGCATCAACACTCCGAGAGTTTGTTTAGTCTAAAGTCAGAAGGAGCAAGGTGGAGGTGTTCCATCTTTGTCATGCAACAAAAAGACGGAGATGTGGGTTAGGAGGCGATAAGCACAGATTATGCCAGGTTTCTAACAAAAAGACATCAAATGACAAGCCTAAAAAAAAGAAAAAAAAAAAAAAAAAAAAAGAGTAAGAATTTATGAACTAGTAAGTAATTTATGAAGCTTTACTTGAAAAGCTGCTCTCAAACTTCTCAGCTTTCACCAGAAGAGCAGCAGGTTTGTCTCCATATTTATTTGCTGCTTTAAAATGCTGTTCCAAAAAAAAATCATTTTACTTCTATTATTTCTAATAAAATAATAAGTTATATTAAGACATTTCAAATAATGCATTACAGTTCTAAATTAGAAAAAAAAAATGTAACTAACCCTAGAGGATTATTGCAAGGTGATTTTCAAACAAGCAAAAGTATTTAGATGATTTTCAATACTTTACATTTTTCTGAGTATCATGGGTCCCTGAATAAAATTAAATATGTCCAAGGAATGGGTGGACCAAAGGCCAAGTCTCCAGTAACATTATTATTATTTTTTTGGTCATTTTTTTTCCTCTCCAAATTCTAATTTTTCAGTAATTTTCAAGCATGTTTTAGAATCTTCTGATGTTTTTATTTTCCATTTTGTTACATAAACCACAGTTGAAAATGAAAGAAAACTATTCCAATGTATCTTGTGTTGTCGTATTTTGATCATTTTTTTGACAAATACTTTTTATTGGGTATATCAAAAAATTACCCAGCAAAAGTGATAATGTTTCATAGTGAAAGTGTTTCAGGGTGAAATAGTTTGAAAATAATCAAGGACTTTATTGCCAAAGAATTAATGAACTGTCTTTGATTTTTAACTTTCACCACATCAAAGAACTGAATAAAATGGATGAAGTATTAAAAAAGAAACATTTTAGATTTTCTTTTTTACTATTCTAGCCATGACAAGCATACCATATACTGCTAAGTGTGTTTTTATTTGTGGCAAGACAAGCAATGAAAATGTACCAAATTCAAATATTTCTTTACTCTGTATCACTAAAACCCATGATGTCTTTCTGTCTTCAAAGGTACCCACAGTCTCAGCCTCTCACAGCACCAACAGCTCTGTCCTCACTTATCCCTTTTCTTTGTCCTTACTTCAGATAACAATTCAGCCGCTATTAATCCAAGATTGGCAGCCAGCCTAACACACCCCTAATGGCTGCTCCACACACGGGCCTACCCATCTATCCACCGTGTTGTTTCGAGTTCAAAGGCTCCGTCAAACGGTGGTCGAATTTGACGGGCCCGTGAAGGTGCCGTGGTCGAGCTCCTGATGTGGAGTGACAAGGTCGGCTCATTTTTCTGGGCCTGCTGCGAACCTAATGGTTTCCCTGACAGAGCCTTCGCCTCCATCAGCGGCTAAGCCAAACAAAAGCCAAGTCCCCCAGGAGTGTGCGGCATCATCCTGACGGATCTGATGGATCTTTGGATCACAGTGACCTGACAACTCAGACCTGTGTTTCAGCTCTCACTACTAAAAATTCTTAAAGGGTAAAGAATTTGCCCTAAGTTGAAATGAAACCTTAAAATCCATTGATTAAAAGCCCTTCTTTCATAGCAGTCATCACTAGCGCCAGTAAACAACTAAAATTCAACTTGTTTACCTTCAAAATTTCATTTACAAGGGCCAAAAGCTTCATTGGTAATCCATCAGAGTGCTTTGATCATGCATCAGAAAATGAATATAACCAAGAAAGTTACTCTATAAAAACTATTTGTTAAACCTTAAAATTCTCCTCTTTAATTCTTAAGTTCCAAATTTTGCAAGTTCTTAAAAGACCACTGGAGGCAGGTTTCAAAATTACAATTTAAGATAAATAAATACCTCAGTTAACAGATTTCTTGCATTAGGGGAACAATGAGTCAGCTATACTGCTAGAGAATTAAGACAGACACACGCAAACATGCAAAGATTAAAAAATTGTTATATGGCCAAACAAACTAACATGAAAATGGTTTTGGTACCATTGGTAAAATGGTATAAGATGTATCTTTAGAGTGGTTATGAAATGACGCACTCCATTCTTTACAGGGGTTTTAATAGAAAATATCTACTTCCCTGCATCAAACAATTAACTCTAACTCCCATACTTTAACACACAACCACAACAGTTTCACAAATACGACTATTTCCAATCAAGACCTTAAACCTTGGACAGGTTATGGTGTAACCCAAACTGCTCTCTTTTGTTATTCCAACTGAACAATGACCACTTTTTTTGGAAAAACATGCTCACAGTTTGATTGTGATAATACAATAAAAAAAAAAAAATCTAATGTTGAGTGGTTGCTTTCAAGCTGCTACAAGGCAGGGACTATGAAAACATGAAGGGGATGCAGGACAGCTGCTTATGAGGATGATATGAGGACAAGCACTAGACTAAACAATAGAGGGAATGGATTTCAAATGGGACATTTTAGGAGGAACGACTCAAAGTTGGAAAAATGAGTGCCCTGTTGTCGGAGAAGTTCTGAGGGTGGGTATGTTATGCTGGAGAGGGCTTGTTCAGTCTTCAAAAGGCCGCATAAGCCCTCGACAGGACTCTCTCTTTAGCGCAGCCCTGTCAAAGCCAAATGTAATATGAGATAGAAGAGAAAAGAAACTGTGGGCCATTTTTTCATCCTATTAACTCTGTTGCTCCCACATCACTTCAAGTCTTTCTCTTGAATGAATTTACAGAATTTCTCTTCTTTTTTTGGGCCTTTCAGTTGTAGGTTTTCTCATCACTCTGCCTAAGTTTCCACTGAATTCTTTTCTGTTCCCGCTGCCCACATCAAAACCCTGGACAGGGATCACTGGAACATTCTCGGACAGCTCGCAGAGAACACCTGTGTGTGCATGAGTGCTGGCAGTGTAGGCCTCTATTTGTTAATGCGGTGTGATATGTACATGGATTCTTGAGTAACTACAGAGAAAACGTATTCTGATCTTCTTTCCAAATCTCTTCCTCACTCTCTCTCCAGATTTCACATCCTCTTCCACATCAGAGGCATGGATAAAGAGGCAGTGTGTGCCTAGCAAAGGCTGAGCTTTAGAGCCTGACTTGACGTTAATTCCTCTGAAGTTCCACTTGATTTGTGCCGCTTCACTTCTTGTGCAACAGTGTAGGTACTGGAAGTTACTGTTAAATAAACTCTGAGGAATCCAATTAAGATTCCCGTGCACGTGCAAGTTATGAGCGCATGCCTTCACATCATGGGGGGGTCATAATTCATATAATGTATGGTGTTTTCATTTGTGTGTCTCCCAGGAATAGCACAAGCACCAATAGATTGCTGTGGTAAGTTAGTGGGGTGAGGGGCTCCCCAGGGGAGCAGGTCTTCGCTGACATGGGAAGCCATAAATAAGGGCCTGGGGCGAAGCGCCATGTCATGCGTCATTTGGGTCGAAGAGGAGTGCTTTATCTCTCCCCACCACTGAGCTGCTGAGCATGGCACCTCCTATGGCGTAACACAAAACATATGGGCAGAGGGTGAGGGGCAGAAGCACCTCAGCATACCTTACTTCTGCTTTGTCAGCAGAGCATCTCAAAAAATAAGAACAGATAACTTGTGTGGGAAGCTCAACTTGATGTATACTTTTGATGATCTAAAAGAATGAGATAATCTGTATGGTTCCCACCAGAGTTTGGCACATCACAAATACTACTTTTATGTGGAATAAAGATGAGCACAAAGGTTTTCATTTACTTGAAAATGAACCCTGGCTTAGTTCAGTGACACTGTAAATGCAAAGGGACTCTTTAGTGGACAATAAGTGAAAGTGAATCAAAGAATTGAGAGTGCATCTACACCTTCAGGTAAGACCAGCAGCAATTTCCTAAGATGGTCCACTTCTTCTGACAAATGTGAAAGCTCACCAAACTCTTGTGTAGGAAGTGATCCCTAGTTCAGTTTGTAACGAAAGACTGAGGCTGTATTCAGACTGGACACGTTTGGTTCACGTAAAGAGAACAGGCGTTCCTTTCCCCTAGTAATCCAGAACAAATTCTTATTTGAATACACCCAAGTGGACCCTAGATTGGGACCAGGAACTGCTCTCTCACCCATCTTTTGAGGTGGTCTCGGTCAATTTCCAGTTGGACTGAGTTCTGGTTCAGTCTGAGTTTCCTCAGTATAAATAGGCGCCATGCTCAGAGTGGAACAACTAGATTAAAATGGCCACAGAAGCCAGGGCATCATAGAATTTAAATAACGAAAGAATGTAGGAACCGATGAGCTGCAGAAAAAAGTGAAGCAACCTCTTGCAGCATGCCTCCAACGTACCAAAGTAGCAAAAGTAAGTGTTGTATCTGATGTTGATACAGATATTCAAAATTGGTCAGCAAAATTTAAAGTTTGAATAGACGAACTCTGTCTCGACAAGCTTAGGACTTCCATTAATCCTTTCTCTCATTGCTTTGCCATACCCTCATAATTGAAAGTCCCCTGGACGGCAGTCTGAATGTAGACCAAATGCAAGACTCAGGACTTGATCCAGACAAAATTAAGCAGGCTTGGTCCAGACCAACAGTCTTTTACAGTCTGAATACACCATTAGCTCATTAGCTAAACCACTCTGGTGTGGCTTTCAGAGAAGCAGGAAGCAGAAACAAAACGGCAACTTTCAACAGCATGGATCTAAATAGATGTGATGAAGAGGTAGGGTAGAGGTTAGAAATCTCATGTGGAGAGGAGAACCAGGGGTCTAATACTAGAAGATAGTCAAATGACTAGAAGAACTAGTCAGTTTCCTTTTTAATGCTTTTTTTTTCTTCACCCTGATCCAGGCAGTACTGCCCCTAAATAAGGAGCATTTGGAGCTGTATGATCTCTCTAGCTGGTTTCAGTCTTGTGTCTCTTCATCTACAAAAGAAAACCAAATATAATGAAGAAATGACATTTATCAGTAACAGAAAAAACCTAAAAGCCAGGTTTCAAAGAAAAAAATCAAAGTCTACCAATGCTCTCAATCTAAAAAAAACAAAAACCAAAGCAAATTACCATGTTGCTAGTATATGTGATGTAGTGAAAGGTGAAGGCAGTACATTATTATCAAAAGACGAGTGGAACCAGTTAGTTGACTTCATCATGCTTCATGCTGTGTGATGTTTCCAGAAGGTTTGCCTTTGAAAGTAAAATTAAATAAAGGTGTGAAAGGTTTTTGGTATTTCCCACCCAATGTCACCAAGGCTATTTAAACAGGAAAGCCATCTGATAACAGTCATAGGATAGTGTGACCACAACCACTGTCCAGCCCCTTTACAAACGTTGGTGAAAAAAGCTTTAAAATGAATCACAATGCATGACTTTGTATACCCAAGTGTTTAAAAATAGTCTGGATATTAAAATAAAAGACTGTTTTCACAGGTCAAGAATGCCTTACAAGTAACATGACACATCAACTGACCAATAGGAGAAAGCATGACACCTTAATTAGTCATCATGGATAGAGAAATGCAACCCGTGTAAGGATGGAATGGACTCTTTCTGTGGAACATACATTCATTCCAAAGTGATGCCGTCTCATTCCACGACCATAGATGAAAAACTATCTAAATATTTTTTAAGATTAACCATGGGGACTCCCTGCTTACTGAGAGGGCTAACTCATAACAAGAATATTGGGATAAAGAGAAAAAAAACAACCTTAAGGTCAGTGACTCACCACTATGACCGCTGAGATGTTTCCTCAGAAAGGATTTAAGAAATTTCACAGATAAATTCCTCCCATTACACACTGACACAACCTGACTAATGAGACACAGTCTGGGTGGACTATGCTTTTATTACTCATGGAAAGATGCTACAGAAATTTCACTTTGTACACACAAAAATTGTTTTTATAACACAAAATGGAGAGATTGATGCTTCATGGGTATTTTGCAATTTCTAAGTCATCATGCAGGTTTTTATGATTCATCAACAAACACGTTTATTCCAAGAGTTTCTCTGTAACTATATTCTAAATAATGACCCTTTTCATGAGAATTCCCTAATGAATCCACATCTATGTTACATCACTCTGTCTGCACCTGCAAAGATCCACCTTTTAATGCCAAAGGGAGAAGCTTCTATAATCCTGGACAATTGGGCTTAAATTGCCCAGGGGAAGGAACAAAAAGCGCTGGGAAGAAAAGCCAGCCTTCAGGCACAAGCTCTCTTATCAGCACAGAGCTATTGATCGGCCCCGAGGGGCGTCCCATTTCTCTCTTCTCTGCCTGCTAATCTGCTGTTCTTTTCTGTTTCATCTCATTTTATTTTGTGTATAAAAAAGATGAGCTAAATGATCCTTTGATCTTCTTATATTCCTTCATTCCCAAATTCAAACAGACAAGCTGGCACTGTTATAGCCTGGTGAAAACTGTGCCGAAAACAATTATAGTGGGGGAATGCAAATGCGACACTTGCGGTTTCTGAAAACCAAAGGAAAAGACCTTTTCCATGTGCAACGTGGAAGCTAACGTCTTAATTGCTTCCCCTAATTTGCACAGATAACAACCTTAAAAGAGATAATGCAGTGAACCCAATGAGGATGTCAGCCTGGCTGTGAAATGCCATTATCGGCCCGCCCAGTTCAATGATTCAGTAAATTCTTTTTTGTTAGCACTAAAAGTGGTATAAAGCTCCACAAGTTATGAAGTGTAAGTAAGTGTAAAATATATTTTAAAAAAATGGACTCAAACTTTTTATACATACAATACTTTCATGTGCATTTGAAGGTGTATTTCATTAACCAAACGGTTAATGAAATACACCTTCTAATCTATTGCAAAAGCATTCCCAATGGTCTTTTAATTATCATCATGCTTTTCTGTTAGCCCAAATAAAAAAAAAAAGTGGTTTTTTCCCATGACCTATAACTAAGAGCGATCTGTTTACATCAGGGATGTCAAACTCAATCGCACAGGGGGCCAAAATCCAAGACACACTTTAGGACGTGGGCCGAACAGGAAAAACATTTATTGAACTTACTAAAACTACATTTTTAAAACTTTTAAAATGTAACTTTTTTTACATTACTATGAATAAAACCAGGCAAGAATATTATTCCATAATAAATCACATTAAATAACTTTCAATATTTAAATAAGTTTTTTTCAAAATCATGCAAGTTAGAAATAAGCGCAAATCAGGCCGTTAATACAAATAAAACAAAAGGATCTGGAGGGCAGTAAACAATTACCCGGAGGGCTGGATCTAGCTCCCGGGGTTTGACTGGGCTTGATGTGTGGTTTAAATGCTCTCCTGCTAGCTTTCAGCCTTTCACAACCCCAACCTAACATTGCCGGTGCAAAAAAAATGGTGATCAATATTTCAGAAAGCTTAGATCTATATACCAGCATGAGCACAGAAATCAAAGACATATATGGATAAAATAATCTGTGTGAAGATGCATCCAAATGGAGTTTGTGTATTTACGTAATCACATTTACTATTTTTTTTCAAACAACTTTTTGCGTCTGCCACTGATTTACAAAGTTTTGAAGAAAGGAATACTCAGAAATGCAAATTTAAGCTTAATTTTCTTTATATATAATTAAATACGTATATATGTGTGCGTGTGTCTTACATCATCAGAAAAATCCTACAAGAACATGCTAAAAACATAACATAACAATTTTCATTGGAGTGCATCTTTAACGCTTAAACAGTTTACGCAATTAACAATTCCTACAAATACTGAAGCTGAATGTTTGCAAAGCGGCTCTTCTCAGCTTCAGAATCTGTTGGAATTGTGTTGGTAAATGATAGAAACGTCATAATAATTCAAAGAAAGTGTTATTTCCAGTTGCCGGTGACAGATCCATCATTACTGGGTTATGGGAAGTCCCTAAATAAATATATATATATATTTTTTTTTAAATATAACAATCATGTGGATTACCTACCACCACTACTTCTACAAAATAAAGTGAAATTGATTATATAAGAAAACAATAGACTTTCAGACTATTGCAGTCTAAGTAGCGTTTTCATATGGTCAGCTATGAAAATGCTTCCAAATCTTCACAGACGATTAATCTTTCAGAAATGAAAAAGAAGAAACAACAAGAAGAGGATGAACCGGATAGAATATGGGGGAGGTTTACGGTGACAGCTACAAACTGCTCTCCATTAAGAGTGGTTTAATTGTGACAGACGTGTGAATGTGTCGAGACGTCTGCTGGACAACAGCATCTGGAAATATGGTCAACAAACTTTCTTCCTCGTCTCTCTTTCTCCTTGTCGTTCCCACCATCTCTTTTAAGCGTTTTAATCACCTACTACACTCAGGGGACTTGTCTGTAAAAACCCTGTGCGGTTTTATAATTTGAAATGAATCCGTATGCGGTCTGAGAGTGGTTTTTTTATTTAACAGCGTGCTCTCTGACCTTACGAGATGTGGACAGACATATCATCTTAAATAACAAGAATCCTTGAGGGGGGTGCAATGCACTGAGTGGTGCGAAAGACCCATCGAGCCTCAGCCCCTGAAGGGTTATGAAAACCCTAGTATGTTTCTATAGCAACGGACAGTGTGTACTACAGAGGCAGGTTATAAAGCAGGCGTGTTTTCCTGAAAACAATCAATTCTTGTTGACGCCAACGAGTTTTCAGATCTGATCAGGTTAAAAATGACCTCTGATGGGATTTGACTGCATAGGAAATATATAGAAACTGACCAATACGACAGACTGGGTGATTTTATAACCTTTTTCATAAAAAGGGAAAAATATGTCAAAGGGGATTAAAGAGTTACATTACAAAATAAAATCTAATAAAAAAGCAAAGAGTTATATTTATTCCACTTTTTCACTTAAAAAGTCTAACTGTTACAGCATTCCTACAACAGCACAGAAGCTGTAATCCATTACTTTCCAGTGATTTAATCCACCAAAGGAGAGGGAGTGCACAATTATCCACGGACAAGCCTTTACGAGCAACCTCACACATTTTAACAGTGTGGCAAACAGACAGTAAACACCAGGATGGCGCTGCGCTTTAACATGTGATTAAGACCCAGCTAATTAGATAGCGGACAGTAAAACAGTGAGGAGAATCGTAAAAGAGTAGGAACACAGACAGGCCTGACTGAGGGCTCAGCCACAACCGCAAGACGACGGGGTTCACAGCAGGCCACTGACAAATGATCCGAGTAGGGTCTCTCATTTCTGCTGCCGTCTCTGAGGTGAAAATGCAAATAACAGACTTTCAAAGGTAGAAAAAAAAAAAGACCCCCTTACATCTACCATCCTTCTCTTTGCTATTCTCCCACTGCACCGATGCTGTGGTTGGTTTTTTTGCAACAGGGGTCAAGGTACTAATAGAGGACCTTGTGGCCTTGTACAGCTTTAGAAAACACCCCCCCCACCACCATCCCTGCTAGTCCCTGGTCTCTTATAAATCAAGAAAGCTTCATTGAGAGCGTCACAGTCCTCTGATGTCCGAGCCTTGTCTCATTTCAAAGTCCTGCTGAAGGCTCACACGGTTCCCCGTTTACTCACTAGACACAAGGGAGAGGTGTACGCTGGAGTGAGAGCAGGACTCAAAAGAAAAGACGGGCAGAGGAAATGAGCAAAAAAGACGGGGAATTAGTTTGGGTTCGGAGAAGAAATGAAGGCAAATTAGGAATAGAGAAGATATCCCAGAGGAAAAAAGGGGCCTCTAAAACAAATGTTTATTCTGCAGCTATGCTGCTTTTAACCTCTTATTTAAAAACATCTTCAATAAATCAAACAATTTCGGGAAAGTAATTGCAGCGTCACTAACCCTAACCTGCTGCGCATTTTTGTGTGTGTGTTTGTAAATGTAGCGTAGATGAAATCTTTCTGTAAACTGCTGTTTCCAAGCATGGAAGTACAATCAGAGCTTCCATCTCCCTTTATGGTAAACTGAAGCTTGCAGTTTTTGAGAGTGGATGTGATAATGACATCCTGAGGTTTCCTCAAGCAGATGTGTTCATAACAGAGCCAAATGGCTAACCATAAGTTTGAATGCTTTCTTAACTGCATGCTTTACAGTACACAAACAGCTTTCATACACAATTACGATGAGGGCATTCTTTTTGAAACAAATAAGAGGACCTTGACGACTGAAAGTTTATTTTAGACCGTTATTAGAGCAATTGCACAACCCTTTACAGTCCATTTTTTGGTTTTTAAAATGTCTTTTCTTCCCAAACACTAGAAGAAACTAATTTAAGTCAGACTACAATAAACATTTTAAAACCAAATCATATCCAAATAAAACAAAGACAAGGATTACTTGTTTCCTGGAGCAAATAAAGTTTTACAGATGGTGTGCCCTTGACGTCACAGGCTGTTGACATCATAATGGCTGGGAACACTGTGGAGAGTGCAATGGAATTTCGATTTTGACCATGGCTAATTTCTTTTAAGCAGCTGAATGTTATAGTTCATATGGTGGAATGAGGAATGGAAAAAATGTGCTATAGCTTCAGTTGATACATGGCGGAAGAATCAATGGACTGAAGCAATAGCTTGCAAGAACGGGGTATTTAACAAATGGCTGTGCCGAAAACTCTTCATCAGGAGTACCTGGATTTTGCGTACACATTTGATCACCTAACTTTTCAGCATTTACAACATGAAAATTATTTGATCGTGCATACAGACCAGTTCATTGAATCCATCACCAAGAACATTTTGAGATGAATGTGCAGCTGGTGTGTGTACCCAGGGTGGTGATTCATGAAATCTTAAATAATGCTTTGCATTATGACTTATATTTTCATTTTTTTGGGGGTGCAAAATGATTTTCTGTAGCCAGATTTTGTATCAGTCATCACCCGCACAGACATAAAAACCAATGCAAGAACACAGAGTTCTTCGGCAAATTGAAAAAACAAAAAGGAAACATAAACTGCACTCAAAAGGTTTTGATACACAGGTGGTCCAGGCTCTCGAGGGCCTTATAATAAGTATAAACAAATTAACCGTTTTGATATAACGACTCCTGACTTTATATTTTGAGGAAGGTACTTCTTGAAATAAGGTCAGATTGCCATAAATTTGCGAGATCTTGAAGCAGTTTACCACCAAATTAATTATGCCAATGCTGCTCTATAAGTGTGACCATGTAAAGAAAGTGCATAGCTTTTGCATTAAGATGGTTTGCTCAAGCTATATAATTAAAAATATTCTGTAAAAAAAAAAAAAAAATAGATATAAAAGGTTTACTTCAGGTTTAAAAACTCGGATACCAGTAAAAAAAAAAAAAAAGTAATTGATTTTGAAATTTGTCTCCAAAATAACAAAAAGCCCTTTTGGTTATTTTGTTAATTACATTAAAAAAGAACATACATTTTAATAATCCCAAATTGAAATTGATATTTTTTATATATAGAAAAAAATATAGACATTTTCCTTTTGTTTATTTATTATTTTAACCAACTATTTCCTATACACTTCTTATGATACCACCAGATCAATACGCTTGAGGTAATTTGGTAATAAAATTGGATTAACCTATACCAGGGGTCAGCAATGTTTATGACTTGAAGTGCCAATTCAAAGTTTTCTCCTTAACAACTGTGCCATCACCAACTATAATGTGAACTCTGTTGTTGTTCACCTTTCGGTTTATCCTGTCAGGGATCATCACAGTGAATCAGCTTTCACTGATTCACACAGGTGGTTATGCAGAAAGTTTTATGCTGGATGATTTTCTTGATACAATCCTGTATTTTTAAAGTAAAGAGAGACCCAGTTAAACAGCAGCGTGGAGGGTCTTGTCTGGATTTTAGCTCATTGGCCTGGAAATTGAACCGTGGTCCTACACCAGCCAGCGATTTATCCAGCCACCTCAACTATAATGTGAACTATAATGTAAAAAAAAAAAAAAAAAAAATCAATATATCTTAAAACAACTTTTAATTCACAAACAGCAGATCAAAGACCTTTTTTGAACATATTAGCTCAAAAATTGTGCCTTGATAATAATATTGCAAAATAGAAAATAGTTGAAACAGTATTGCAACTATGTTTGTTTGAAAACCAAAAGTACTACATTTGTGGTTTGTCATACTAATAGCAACATGATTGGGTAAATCAGAACAACATATCCTGATTATTTCTAAGAACTTCACAACTAACAATATAAAAAATAAAAACATAAACAAATGTATGCTTTTGGCTTTTTAAAAAAATGTTTTTCCTTAATTATACAGGGGCTGAGTAACTTGTTAGTTCCTTCTGTGAATATGCTTTTATTGCATGCAAAGCTAAATGTTTTAACTTTTGTTGTTAGTTTGCCATTTATAGTGATTTAAATATCCTGCAACTGGACAGAGTCATTCTTCATTTTCACCCTCGGTAAATGCAGTAGTGATCAGCCTCATTATTAATTTAAAAACTTGTTCACATTTCATTTGACATTTGGCAAAACAGAAAGTAAGTCTGAGTGTATTCTGACTTTGTTTGGTTATAATTCAACAAACTGAAATTATTGATCAAAAATGATCAAACCATCAATAAAGTTCAATGTGTGGAAAATTTTGTACAGACGTAACAATACGGTGTGATAGAATGTTCTAATAATGTTCAATTTGTACAATTTTTATGTTGAAAACAACAGTGGGCGGAACTTCAGGAAATGAAAATGTGGATGTATGCACCAATTATTTGATTAATTTGAATTTTTGGCTGAAAATGTCTTGGATCAATTTTAGGTCAGTAAACTGGATAAAATCGGTTTGTTCAAAATGAAACAATATCAACTATGAATCAGATCGGCTACCAAAAATTATGATGTGAATTTAATTGCTGCCATAAAATAGCAACAACGATTTGGTTCAAACCTCAATATTTAGATTTTTGTTATGTTTTGGTTTGATATATGACTTCTGTATTACAAAACTATGACAAAATACTTCAAATTCAGAAAAAACTTTTTTTTTTTATTTGGTACTAAGCAGGTAACAAAGAAAAAAGCCTGGTGTAATGGTGTAATAAAATAATACTAAATCCTTCTTAAATTAAATGCAACAATTGTTTAACACATTCAAGTTAAACTAGTTTAAGGTTCATTTTCCCCACTATTTGATTCAGATATGGTTTGGTTTTACATCGAGAACCATCTCCAGTTTATACTGTTCAGCACATACATTCCTTTTGAAAAAGTTGCTCGAATCTCCACGAGTAAAGCTTTTCTTTGCTGACATTCTTCAAAAGGTTCCAACATTATATTAATTTTTTTTTTCAATCATTTTTAAGTTGTGACATATAGTTTGCTGCGTCTCAAAGTTAAAAAAAACTTGCAAACAATCTGTGTGCTCAGCATGAAAAGGCATCATGTGGAACACACGAGTAGAACAGCCTTCCTCTAAAATGCGTAAGGAGAATAAATCTCCCTGAAAAAGATGGTGTCTCTGCTGCTCTACTTATCCCTTCACTTTCTGCACCTCACTTTTACGAGGTGGCACTGTGGTTTGCCTAATCTTTACTTATCTTCTACTTAATTTTATTTAAATGCAAAGAGCTGAGTTTAATTTGCATGTAGAACACTTGTGACTTTATTTACAGAGGAGCCTAAGAAGATCGTGAAGTTACTCCTGTGCGGCAGGCAGTCACACAGAATGTTAACTTAAACCGCAGGGGTATGCGACACCTCCGTCGTAACTCATGTTAACCCCTGATGCGACGGCTGTTTCGGGTGTTTCTGAAAGTCTGCAGTTTAAGGCCCGAGAATGCGTTAACATCCAGATGAGAGGTGGGTGCTGGTGGGGCTCAGACAGACAGAAAAACATTCCCCAGTCGCTACGCTCATCTGCATAACTCAGTCCGCTGCCGTGAGAGAACTGATTGCAATGTGGGAAGTAAACAGCCAGACTGCATAAGGTCCATGGGGCTGGACGGTGAAGATCACTAAAGATCTAATATATGAATGATTTGACAGGATCTCATCTGTAATATAAAAAAACATGTAATGACTACATTTCAGGCGCAACTTGAACAATAGACTTTTCAGTTAAATCTGAAAGATAGCGTGCAGTTCTGCACAGCATGTTGAGCTCACGCTGTGTATGATGTAAACCACATAACTTTTACAGCTACAACCCAAGCACCCTTAAGATCTGATTTCATAAAGCAACAGCATTATTAAACCAAACAATGCAGACCATTGAGCAGAGTGCAGATGTGTTTGTATATATACAATGGGCGGTTTTTATGTTTTTAAGCTAATCATGTTTGACTGCGATTACAGTCATTTTGGTATTTGCTTTCGAAGCACTCCTATGATGACAGAATTCTCTAATTTCTAACTACAAGATTGAATCACATATAAAGATGAAGGTTTTTCCTATAAATATAAACAAAACTAGGTCAAGATTGACATCAGCATTGGCTTATTTATCTAAAAGAGTAGAGGAACAGGTGAATTTATAAGTTACTGGATAATTTCTGAAAAAAGCTAATGAAATTAAAACTTGTGGCAGCTTCTTTTACAAACTTGAAACAAATGAGTAAACTAAGTACATCTCTAACCTTTTACAGAAGTATGTAGGAAAACAAAGAAAATTATAAAAGAGCATAATGTCAATTATGAAACCAAAAAAAGTATGATAACCTTTGAAAAAAAGAAAGGTTTTTGCGCTGAAAAAGGCTTTTTCTCGTCAGACGATCCATCTCACACATTGTCACCAGCAGACGGTGTGGTAGAAAAAAAATTGAATATGTGGTCCTTATCTTTGGGACCTTTTCATCAAGGCAGACTATCACTCAGTATCAAATGACATTAAGGTAATGAGGCTAAGACGCTACAAAGAGCGGTAGGTAGCAGCCTGGCTTGCCATGCCACCCACAGAGGTGACGAGTGAAGAAAGGTGTGACTGCTTTACAGGCTTTAATCCACACCAAATTCATGTGAGTGGAAAATTACAAACAAAGCTTACAAAAGTGAGGGCTGCAACAACGCCGCCAAGCTTTTCTTACCACAAAAAAGGATCACTTTTAAGCTATCACACAGGTTTGGCAGGTGTTTAAACAATAACACTAGAAATACCTTAGATGTATACATTAAGGCTGTGAATAACATCAATACATATTGTTGCTTTTGGTTGAAAAGATGAAAAAATGTATAATTGCTTTCAGACTTGAATTTGTGATGCGTTTTCTTTTCATGTCAACAAATTACTTGATACTTATGTTTTTTCCTGTATTTATTTTTATTTTTTTAATTATGTAAAACAAAAGTAACCAAGTGCAGGTTCATTCCATTGACTAATGCTTCATGGGGATTTGACGCATATTCTTGAGGGTTTATGTTGTTCACACTGGACAAGCAGGGAGGGGCTTCTTCTTCTTCTACTACTGTTTACCAATGCCTGTCTGTCACCAACATGGAAAGGCTTATAAAATGCTGAAGCGGTCCCATTGGGCACAAACGTAAAATGGTTCATTGCTAGCATCCTTGCAAAGGCTGACATGGATTACCATCATGTCAAGAGAGTTGCCTTTATTTACCTTAATTTGAAGAAAATGAAATGCACAGGTCGTCAGGGTTGTCGCCATCACCAGATAAACTGGCTTCACTCTGAGTTTGGTAAGTTTCACTGCCTGCTCCATTTGTCACACCAAATCCAAGTCCCTGATTGCTGAAAGTTTCACCTCGTTTAGCTGAAAATGTGTGCTCAATGGCCACGCGTTTTGTACATACAACCCAAAAACGGTTGCTAAAAACTTGTGAAGCTACACGTGACAGCAACAGTTTTAATTGCAAAAGCCCATGTGGGAGCCTGCATTTAACATGGAGGTTTAGAACCACAGACTGGAACAAAAGTGCAAGTATTGCTATTTCTGTTGACAACCTAACATTTAGGAAAATGAGAGCTAACTTTCATGTATAACAAGCCACCTAGTGGTTACATGGTGAGCTAATCTGGATGCTTAGCTACCACCAGTAAAGATGACGGCAACCAGTGAGTTAAAAATTTGCTTCAAATCAACTTAATTTAAGCCAGTGGTTCCAGTAACCAGACATGACCTACATATTCTGTGCAGTTTTTTTTTTTTTTTTTTAAAGTTAGTTATCATAGTTTAGCATTCACTTGCAAGAGTGAACCCGTGTCTCAAACACCAAGAGAAACAATTTATTTTCCAATTTTTTTCTGTATTTTAAAAGTATGTGTTGCAGAAAATTTTCTCATTTGTACTATATGATAAAATTAAAAATGCCCATCAGGCATAATTGATGAAAATGTGAGGAATTTGTGAGAATTCTTTAAACTATAAGTACAATTCCATAATGAAGTTAGCGCTTACATGTGTTCATCCTAGCATCATGGCAGCTTGGATGCTAGGTAACGCTCCAAGATATTTAAGCTATCAACAAATCTCCAAATGAGCAAGTTCATGTTTATTCTTCCCTCAAGGGTTTTCTGTCGTGCAAACAAAAGGAAATAATAATTATAACAAAAGCTTCTCTTTCTTTGTCCTCATCCATCTTTTGCGGTCCCGTTTAATCAGTTTCTCTCCTGTGTCTTCCTTTCTCGTCATTATTCTCCTGTAGTTTAACCCTTTTCCATCATTCTTTCACTGCTCCTCTCCTCTCCAGTCACACTTTAATCTCCTGGTCTGAAAGGTGTTTCCTGAGGAGGGCATGTGGGAAGACAGCCAGGATTGATGGATCGGTCTGTGGATGCTTCACTTTGTCCTCATTCCAAGGCAGGAACAGGGTGGTGATGGGAAGACAAAGTCCAGGCCTTGTTAAGCAGTTATGGAAAGAAGAAAAAAAAACTTCCAGCTGAAAATTTAAATGGGTCTGCAATCTCTCAGAAATCTTAAGTAAACATTGAATATGTTTCTGCTGGAAGACTTGACAGCTAAGCTAATAGAAGCAACAGATAAATGCTCCTGCAACCCAAATCCTTGGATCACTGAGCTCAGCTGTGGTTTTATATTAGGTAAATATTTATTTAGTTGTTTAAACCCTAAGGCATGTTCTGTCTTTACTAAAATGTCTGGATCAGAAATATGTTCAAGAGTAGAAAAATAGTACATAAGAAATAATATCCAAATATTTAAGCAACATACATTATACTAATGATAAGCAGATCATTTAAAACTGTTTTATTAGTCTTATTGCTGCAGGACTCAAAATATTTACTGATATAAGGAAAATAGGACTAGTGGTGTTTCTTATGTGGAGTATATAGAATGTTTATCTAAATTAAAGTATCAGAATCGGTTGAAATGCAAAGTAAGAGTTCCAATTTTAGAATTGAAAGGTTTGGAATGGCTTTGTTTTTTTTTCGATCACATTAACCGAGGACTCTTTCTAGATGCTGAATTTGGTTCCTTGACGGGCACATAAAGACAGGACATCTAAGACAAGCAGGGAGGAGTAGCTGTCTGACAGCTGCCGGTCTGGTTGGGTAACACTCTAGCAAGACCCCCTACGAGGAGAGCAGGCTGGGTTAACGTCTGAGCTCCTGTTGAGGAGGAAGACTTCAAAAACAAGGATTGTTCAACCTCTGCTTCCCGGCAGCCAGTTCTCCTGCTGTTTCCCTGAGCTCCACAGGGGATCTCTGAAGACCGGCACACCTCTATCTGTCTCTGTATCTCTTCACAGACCAGACATATGACACACCATTGATTTCTTCAACCTTTTTTTAAAGTGACAGGTTCATTTTCACAAAAAAACACAAGAAGACAGCATATAGCACCTATTCTACAACAGCTGGTAACTTTAACCAATGATTAATAATGTTAGCAAATAAACAGGAGCAGCAGGTGGTTCAAACAAAAAAATACACAGACTAGTCAAATTTTTTCAGGCCAATAATTTAAAAATAATGTAAAAAATAGATTGACGTCCCATACCAGCTTCAATTATTTAATGGTGTGTTTCTTTTTTTTTTTTTTACAGAAACACACATTTTAAAAAGAAAATGGCAAACTTATATATCGCTTTATTACCTTCATTGAAGGCCCAAAGCCCTTTACAGTCACAGCACCATTCACCCATTAATTCATGGTGTCAAACTCTGGCACCAATCTTTAACCATCAGAAGCAATATGGGGTTCAGAGTCTTGCCCAAAGACACCACTGCACATGGGAGGTTGACCGGTCTACCTCTATAACAACAGCCACCCCTACTTCAGATCAAATATTTGTACCCAAAATCTTCAGCTGCATCTACAGACAGATCAGAAGCACACAAACCAAGAGGGAATATGTTTTCTATAAAAAGGTTCTACAACTTTATGAGTTTCATTTGGCTGTAATGTAAATAAGAGGAAATAAACTCTATTAAAAATGCCTGATTGAGCTGACAGACTCTTGGTCACCAAGGACACACTGACCATATGCCTCCAGCATTTCTGACACCACCAGCCTGACATAAAGTTGTTACACAAACAACAAACATTGCCCCAATGGCAACACATTTCTATATAAAAATAATATAAATAATAAAGAGCATGTGTTAAAATAAAAGAAAACCCTTCTCAGTAGACCTTATTAGAACTTTTTACGGATCTGTCCTGCTGGAAACAAATACAAAACCATTATTTTTTGCAATACTAAAAAAATGAATTCTTTATACTCTTTTTAGGAAGTCTGTTAACCAAAAAGGCATGATTATCTTTTGTATGCTGAAAATAAAGTGGTTAAAGGAGATTATCAAGACTGCTTTCAGATAATTGTATGACTGGTCAAAGTTTTACGACAGTCTTGCGTTTCTAGGTTTTTACTGAAAAGTAATCAGTGTAATGTTTTGTTGTGTTCTGAAATAAAAAAAAGATGGCACAGATAAGCAAGTGAAGTCATAAAAAGAAATCAGGAAATCCTGGAATCAATTTATAGACTAAACTATCAATTAATCAAGGTAACCACAGTCCATAAACACAATCATGACTTTCATTCTTCAGAAGGCGCTATCCAAATCTGTAGAAGTTTTCATGAATCTTTTGCACTTGTTTGGTTGCTTTGTGTTCATTCTTCTGTCTAGTTCATTTTCAAACCAGCTCCACTTGGTTCAGGTCTGGAGACTGTAGTGATCACTCCATATTTTAAAGTCAACATATTGTTCTTTGTTCTGAGATGGCTCTGGAATAGCTTGGATTTATGTTTTGGGTCATTATCTTGTTGTAGGATAATTTCCTGATTATCTGTAAACCAGAGGGAATTGCACGATTCTGCAGTGGTGGATGTTAGCTTAGAATACCTCTCACGTTGTAAAAGTCAAAGATTGAAGAGTCGTTTAAACATCCCATATCATCACACTTCCTTCTTCATGAACAACAGTTGATGTCACATACTGTAGAGACATATTTTCATTTTTTCAACAATGTGCACAATTCTGTATTATGAAACCAAGCTAACATTTTTTGATTCATCAGTCCATATCATCTTCTAATCAGGGTGGGATTATATAAACCTGCTGCACGTGAAACCAGCTGTCTGCCCGATTGTGACAGCTACATTCAGTACAGCAGGTATGGGAGAAATTGTCAACAGCCAATCAGATGGCAGAACAGAATCTGTTGCAAAAAAGAAAAAAGAGAATGCAGAATTGCAAAAAAAAAAAAAAAAAAAAAACAGCGAGCAATTGAAAAGAATTAACATAAAAGTGAAGTTAAAACATTTTAGATCGATAGTTCGGTTCAAGAATTTAGATTTTTGTTGAGCGATATAAAATTCGAACAGAAAGCATTGAAATGACAGAAAGCATTTAAAAGACATCCTAAAAAGGTCAAGTATGTTACATGAAAGCAGGTCTACCTCACACTTTAATCTTGATGCTCTATAGTCAGCACGTCATATGAAATCAATCAAAAAGTGCCCTTACCACATAAAATCCAATCAGCCAGAGCTGACAATCTGGGAGACGGGGCCTCAGGGGCCTAATTTGGCCCAGCTGAGGACATTACAGCACGCAAAGCAAACTCATACACACTCAAACACACACAGATACACAAGATCGGCTTGTAGACAACAGTCACCCTGTCATCTTCGATTGTGGACCACTCATGTTGGACCAGCAACACCTCACTCAAAGCTCAGTGGGTCCCGGGCCCCCTGGTGTCCCACTGCCGCCACAGAGGGACTGCCAGAGTTACTTCAGCTCTACAGAACAAACACAGCAGTCAGTCTGTCTCAATGCTTGTAGCGATTCCAGAATAATCCAGAAGTATTTCTGAATGCCAGGGTATTTAGTAAATTGGCACTGAAATAAACTGATTAAAGGGAGGCTGAAAGTCTGCAATCATGGTACAAGTTGAGATGGGAAGTTTGACTGTATTTGACTAGAAGAAGATTCCAAAAAACTTAGTCCATAAGCAAGGTTTCAAATTAAAAAATGCATCAAATGCCATCAAGAAAAGGCAGCTGGATTCAAAGTGGAGAGCATATTGACAAACATTCTGGCTCCAGGCAGCTTTAAGCCTGTAGCACCTCACAGGCTCACATGTGTTTGGCAGATGGCATTAAGTAGATGGCACAGCAGTTACTCATCTGTTTATCTCTTAAACATACAAAACGTCCCAAAATGCCTTTGCAAGGCCAAGCATTACATAGACTGTTCCGGATCCTGCTTGCGCATGTGTGTGTGCTTCTCGTATGCACGCTCACTTTTGTTGATGAAGTGCAGATGATCTAGGAAGAACACAGGAATCACCCCTGCTCTTCATCACATGGGGTTCACGATTTAACAGAAGGCCACAGGAAGCTCAGCAGATGTACAATATAAAAGCAGACATTTGACAGAATCGAGGAGAGATGTCATCTCATAAAAAGTGTTTTCATTTTTTTGTGTACACTGAAGCAAAAGTGAGAATTCACATTCACTTCAAGGTAGATGTTAAGACAACAACAACAAAAAAATCGGAGATTTTTTGCAAAACTTAATTTACAAATCAATAAAATAATTTTAAAACACGCTTATTAATGGCCCAATCCATTAACAGGGGTAAGGGATCTTATTGCAATGGAAGGATTTTTTTTATGTCTAAGGTCCAACAAAAGTGGGCAAAGGACCATACTGTTTTGGACTTCTTTTTTTTTTATTCACTACCTTTTGCAAAATTTCAACCCATGTTTTTCTCTGACAAGCCTGAAAACTCATTTCTACTTATACTTATATTATAGTAGCGCTAAACATGTGGAAAGCTCAATGTAAAAAAAGCAATCATGAGAGGCTTCCTGATTTTTCATTCCAAATTGATTTGACATGGAACCATGTCAGGCATGTCTCAAACATCTGATTCAAAATTGCTTACGACAGTTTCAACATCCTTACATCGCTACCATACTAAAAATTGCAATAGTTGACCATTTACTTGTTATAGGATGGATTATTTTTGAATATTTTCACATTTTGCAATTGATCTTAAAACAATTATCTAGACTGGTAATCTATTTTCACTGTAAAAACTGTGTAGTGATGATCAACTTGTCAAAGGTTTGGATAAATAAAATCTACACAAGTGAATCAGCACCTGAACAATACAAAAATTATCTCAATGAAGTGTTGGCTGTCCTTGTTATACATGTTATACTGACTACCGTCATTTTCTCAACAGCGATGCTGGAGTTGGTATGGCTAGCTTGTAATGCTAATTCTGCTAACAATGGCATTATGGTTTCTCAATCTGCCATTCATGACATTTTTATACTAATTTAAGATCATTTGACACCTAAATTAAACTTAAAGAGGGCAAGAGGATAAATTATTATTATTCTTTCTTTATTATCCTTTATTTCCTCAAAACCTCTTTCAGGGAAATCTGAAAATGTAATTTCTTTGTGAAGTTGACGTCTCACCCACAAAGCTCTTTTAGCAGGAGTGTGACATCACATGCATTTAGTGTCCCACTCCAATCATCTTTTGATCTATTGTAAAAACATTCCCTGTAGTCTTTTAAGATATTGTGAAACAGCTACAAGCATTCTCAAGCAGCCTTTTTTTTTCTGCTCTTGATTCACAATGATTTAAATAAATAAATACTCAGAAATGCAAGTTTCATCTTTGTCCTCGATCATAAGAAAAATGCCACAGAGCATGTTAAGCCCTGTGATATCCTTGGCATGCTTACATTAAAAGTGGGGTTGTCTGGACTCCACAAGACAGCGCGCTAAACCTTTTCTTTTCAATGCTTTTTTTTAATCTTTACTTGTGTCTGCAGCAGATATAAAATCCTGCCCACCTTTGTCAAGGGAGGGATCACACATCAATATAAGGCTTGGGTCATCTAGACCCCGTAAGATAGTATGAGGGTTAAAAATACCAAAAATACACATTTCCTTGGAGTGGGGCTTTAAATATGTGCCAGTCCATTCAACACAGCTTAAAGCTTTTTTTAAATGATAAAAATATGGTAACCACAAATAAACTTCAAACTTTTTTTTAATTAATTACATGTGAAGCCACATAACAGGGATGTTTGGACCAAAATTCATTCATTTTATAATTTATTTTGGGCAGAAAGATTAAACTAATAAATGGCTTGATGACAGCTATGAGCTGCAATAAATTCAGAATAAAAAAAGTCTATGATTAATGAGGAATCAAACAGGGAGAGTATTGGGTTTTAGGACAAAAGCCTAGCTTTATTTAAATCTTTGAAACAATAAATAACCTTGAATTGTCTGGTGCTTAATTCTTGAGTCTGCATTGACACAAGCAGACTAAAGTGCTGATAAAAAGATGAACTGAAGTGTATGAGGGAGTGAAGTGTGAGCTGGGGCAAAGGCAAACTCCAGGAAGGGTTTTATCTGTCCTCGGGGAAGAGATTCCCTGCTTTATCTGGTCATCTTTACAGGATCCCAATGCCATGTACGAATTTGCAAACAAAGGGTTTTTATATGAATGAGAGAAAGGACTAAAGCGCTGCTGTTAGTTTCAAAACCACATAATATTTAGCATATGAGGGGATCTCTTGGATTCACCAACAAATCAGGAAGTGTTACATTCCTTAAAAACCATAGCTGAAAACTGTGTTGGTATCCTAAAATGCCCACAGCCTCCCAACACCATCTTTTGCCTTTACTACTTCCAATGCAACGGCTTGGAAAAGACGCCAAATGTGACGCCTTTGAGACTGTTCAAGTTTTGGGATGCAAACGGTGACCCTTTATTGTTTGTTGCCCTCTTTGTGGCAACACTCCTCACTGTACTGAGAAGAGGGGAAAGAAAAGAGTGCTCTAACAGTCGGTCATGCCCCAGTGCTCCTGGCAACAACAGGTCCCAAGGACACAGACCTGCCTGCCCTATATTGGCTTGGTCCTCGGTTAGCGGTGCCGACCCTAGCCCCCCCATCAGCTGTCCTATTCGGGGACGAGCAGGCCCTTTATTAAAAGCTTTGAAGACTGCTGAACAAAGGGCTGTCCTATGTTTAGATGATAGAATGTAAGCAACTGGTTTTCTGCTTGGGCAACACGAGACAAAGAGCCTCCTTCTGAACACAGAGAGGAGAGAGTGAGTAAGAAGAGTAAAGAGGGTGGTGGGAAGCTAAGATGAAGAGTCCTTCACAAAGTGGAGAGATAAGCCAAAATATTTCTGGATGGGACTTTATTACTACAGGTGTTTTTGAAAATTTGATTGTTTCTAATTAAATCCAGAGCTAAACTGATCTCATATAAAAAAAGGATTAAAGTCTCATGAAAATATGAAGAAGATGACATTTTATGAAGTATTTAAAAAAGTAAAAAAAATCACTTAATTGAAGACAGGAATTAGAGCAAACTGTTGGTGGTCAAACATAACTTTATCTCTAAAAATATTACAAATATAATCTTGATTTTAGATTAAATCTTTGTAATTCACACGATCATAAACAGGATTTTAAAGTAAAAAAACAAATGCAAGTATAATCTATGAACATACTGTAAATCCACTTACATATGATCAATGAGCATCAGGTTTATGGCTTTGACGCATGTTAAAACAAAGATAGTGGTGCATATTGCATTCCGTGAACAGACAATTTATTAAAATGATGCACATGCAGAGCCGGGAAGGGCAGGGCTGAGACTATGTGATCTGTTGCACCCCCTTGTCAGCTCAAATACCGAACTTGATTTAAAAAAATAAAAAATAAATACAATTTCTGTTAAGTTGACACAGGAAAAAAATAAACATAGCTTTCCATTAGAACAATGTCAGGAGCATTTCAAAACTATTGGAAAGTTGAGAAACTTAACCTAACCTGATCGTGGCTGGCTTGGAGGGTGCTCCCGGTGCCGTGGAAGGTCATTTGCACTGGGGAGAGGGTCAGATAGGTCACAAATTCTTTGCCACTCTGCGCATCACTGTACTGCACCTGAAAGAGAGAGTAAATTATTTCACTAACACATTAAAAAAAGTGCTGGGGAAGAAACCTGAAAACATTTTAGATGTCTTGTGGTTTTAGAAGTGGTTGTCTTGGGAACAAATCAAGCGTGCCTAATTGTTACTACAATTGTGCAGAATTATCTTAGATATATATGGTTCATATGTGGCATCAGCACCAATGATCAAATCACAAATAACCCGAGGTTTACTCTGCAGGCATTTCTAAATGCTATGCAATCAGGACTGTTATGACACGATGCTCCTCTGGGACTGTCTGCTCCTGAGATGTTAAGCTTTTTCGTAACGCCGCCTGATCGTCTGCCCTACTTCACACAGACTGTTTTGCTGTGTACGGGTTTATGAGGAGATGAGCAAGCCTGGCCCAATTAAGCTCAGAACAGCTGCAGGCGTCATAATAATTGGATGTGGAAAAAATAAGAACTATCTGAGTACGGCAAAAAGAAAAATAAATAAATAAATTAAAGCATTAAATGAAAACATGAAAATGGCTTTCCGCTTTGAGTGAATGGAAAATAGTTAGCTAGCAGGTAAAGGAAACAGATTGCAAGAGTCTGAAAAATAAAGAATGCAATTCAAACCCTTTGATAGGTTGAAAAAAATTAAGAATTTCACTAAGTGAACAAGACTTAGAGGCCTGTTTGACGCACTTTGATACTTCTAATCCGAAGATAAATGGAAAACACCAATGCCAGTATTTGCTAAAGTTTTATACAACCAATGTCTGAGTTTGTATTTGTGTGTTTTTGTTGGCTTAGGAGCTTCAAGTTATTACCTTCTTTTAATCAACAGAGAATGTGTTTTCTAAAACAAGTCTGTCTTTGTGTATTATCTTTCCACGCTGGATCAATGTTTCGTCTTATCTCATTATTTATTTAGTGATTTCACATCCTCAGCTGTGTGTGTGTGCGCACGCAACATTGGCACACAAACCTGAGTTGCTGGATACGATCTGTGACTGAAAGCTTCCAGAGTGGCATGTGTGTGTGTCACTGAATGAATTATGATCAGCCTGTCAGACACATGGAAGTCTGCCTGGTATAAAAACACATAGCCAGCCTAGCACGCCTAAATACTGAGGTATATGGTCCCGTGAAGATATGAACAGCCATGTGGTGTTGCATAGACTATGTATGCACAGCGTGCACACATGGGGATGAGATGGGCTCCCAGTGATAAAGTGTGGAATGCTATCTGTTATGTGTATGAATGATGAATGTAGTAAAGTGAGCCGCGGAAAAAAGTCTTCTCAGCCAAGTTAATCTCTAATAAATTCTCCAGACGTTAACATAAAGGGAAGAAGGAAAAGAAAGAAAGGGAGAGACAAAAATAGAGGGGGGCACTTTCAAGGAGTAACAATGGCGTAAGAAGAAACCCTTCTCTACAAACGTATGAAAAAGTGCATTCAAGAAGTGAGGCTACACCATCTTCTAAAGACTCAAGTCAAGGAAGTATTCATTAGTCCAAGTAGACACAAAAATATGAATCTTTGGGAGTAACTTTCCAGTGTGTTATTTCAGGCATGCTGTTAGGAGGCTGTGATGTATGGTGTAATCATGCTGGTCAGCGGGCACTCTGCTCGGTTCATCTTTTGCAAGCCGTCAAGTCTCCAGCTGAGGGTGAGGCCCTTCGGATCCGCAGATCCTTTAATGGTGGCTGCAGCTCCTAAAACCTTACGATAAATACCTTAAAACTCAGACTGCAAAGAAAGTATTCCTTTTAGAAAGCTGAAAGCTTAATGTGTTGATGAATTTATATTAATAAAAACTGAAGACAGCAGAAATGCAGACAACACCACCAAATTAACATTTCAGGATTTACTGGAATGATGAGGAAAACTGTAATATATTCTGATTGAAACTGGTGTGAAATGTTTCTTTTCTCTTTGAAACATCATCAAAAATATGAAAAATCCTTTTCGCTTTCGTGCGAATCATTTTCCTGGAGACACGCGCAGCTGTCCGTCTTTGCTCAATAATCCATGTTCAAACCAGTTCTTCCAATTAGTCACTCACTTTCTTTGCACCTCCACCAAGAAATAATTTGCTTGTTTCTACAGCCTTTTTTCAATGTTATCCATCTGCTTGCGCCATTCTCCTATTATTTTAGGATACAACTCAAAATGTTGTGCAAATTCCTCACCAGAAGGTTCTTTAGCATATGTCACCACACGAAGTTTGAACGCTAAATCGAATGAGCAATTCTTGGCCATTGCAACACAACACAAACAGCACAGATACTCACAGCATTCAGGGGTTTGCGCCCTTCAGGTGGAGGTGTACAGCAGAATCAGTTTCAGTCAAGTTTCTTGTGCAACACTGATAAAATCTAGGCTACTGTGCCACAGTTGTTTGGTTTTCCCAATGTACTGTTTGTTGCAGTCAACACTGCAGTGGACAGAGTAGATTACATTACTTTGTACCTCCAAATTTTGTCCTTGGTGTAAATTAGTTTTAATATATATATATACTGCTCACAAAAATTAAAGGAGCACTTTAAAGAAACACATTAGATACATCAGATCTCTATATGAAGTTGGATATCTATACAAATAACAACAGGGCAGTGTCCATTTTCTCCTAAACTTAATTTCCACAACTCAAAATACTTTTCAGTATCTTGTGTGCCCCCCACGAGCTTGTGTGCATCGCGGCATGCTCCTAATGAGACGACGAATGGTGTCATATGGCATTTCCTCCCAGATCTGTGTGAGGGCATCCCTGAGCTGTTTTACAGTCTGAAGAGCAACCTGGCGGCGCCTAATGGACTGAAACATAATGTCCCAGAGATGTTCTATTGAATTTAAGTCAGGGGATTGTTAAGGCCATTCAATTGTTTCAATTCCTTCATCCTCCAGAGTCTGCCTGCATACTCTTGCCACATGAGGCCGGGCATTGTCGTGCATTAGGAGGAAACCAGGACCTACTGCACCAGCGTAGAGTCTGACAATGGGTTCAAGGATTTCATCTGGATACCTTATGGCAGTCGGAGCACCATTTCCTAGACAGTAGAGGTCTGTGCGTCTCTCCTTGGACATGCCTCCCCAGACCATCACTGACCCACCACCAAACCTGTCATGTTGAACAACGCTGCAGGCAGCATAACGTTCTCCTTGTCTTCTCCAGACTCTTTCACGTCTATCACAGGTGCTCAGGGTGAACCTGCTCTCATCTGTGAAAAGTACAGGGTGCCAGTGGCGGACTTGCCAATTCTGGTGTTCTTGAGGAAATGCCAGTCGAGTTCCACGGTGCTGGGCAGTGAGCACAGGGCCCACTACAGGACGTGGGACCCTCAGGCCATCTTCATGAAGTCTGTTCCTGATTGTTTGGGTAGAGACATTCACACCAGTGGTCCTCTGGAGGTCATTCTGTAGGGCACGAGCAGTGCTCAGCCTGTTCCTCCTTGCACAAAGGAAAAGGTATGGGTCCTGCTGAGGGGTTGAGGACCTTCTACGGCCCTGTCCAGCTCTCCCAGAATAACCACCAGTCTCCTGAAATCTCCTCCATGTTCTGGAGATTGTGCTGGGAGACACATTAAACCTTCTTGCTGCAGCACGTGTGGATGTTCCATCCTGGAGAAGTTGGCCAACCTGTGCAACTTCTGTAGGGTTAAGGAATCTCCTCATACTGCCAGTAGAGAGAATTACACAAGACAAAATCAGCACGAGTGGAAAACCAGCCAAAAAAGATCAAGAGGGAGAAACTTGAAATGACCTCCACATGTAACACCAGTCCTGTTTTGAGGGGTTTCTAATTATTGCCACTGAAGTGCACCTGTTGTTAATTCCAATACAGCTGAAATTGATTAACGAGGCCCTCAGCTGCTGAACCAAAAAGTTTGCCACAAACCAGTAAAACTTGAAAGTCCATCACACAGAAACCAACAAACAACAAATTAAACTTTCTAGTAGCATATAACCAGCTATCTCACCATTTCAGAATTTAGAAAGCCTCTTGGAGAACAGGTGAAACATCTTCAAAAATAAAAGATAAATCAGTTGACTAGTCTTTCCCTACTATTTTGATCACAATAAAATAAAAATAAAAAAACACAACAAAAAGCAAAAGCAGTTGAAACCAAGTGTTGTTAATCTCCCAGCTCCAAAAGGCACAATTGGATAGATCTCATTTTGTGATGATTTGGCACATAACTGAAATAACGAGCCTATTTCCTGAGCATCCTGTTTGTTTTGATCGTATATTTGCATGCATCTGTGAGTGCATGCATTCTAAACAGGCCCAGCTAATCATCCTAGGTCTGGATCACAAAAAACACACAAAACAGCCTCTAATCCACTTCCTTCGTAGACAAAGAAGCCGCAGAGTTACGCAAGGCCTGCGATAGATCAGCGGCACTAATGGAAGACGACCTCTGACATCTGGCTTCTAAAGCTGGATAGCTCCTCATCCAAAGGGCCCTTCATTCAAAGAAACGTGAACATGCACAAACTAAAAAGCAATCACAAGCAATGCTCATGTCACCAAGATAAAGTCTTTAATAAGTGGATACATTTATATTCAAAAACTCAAAACACTACTTAATAAATTGTGCACATTTAAACTACAACATGGTGGAGTGAAACCAAAATTCAGTCTAAACTAAGTACAGTAGCTTAATAAAAACAAAGAGAACTTTGACTGTCCAGTAACAAATTAGCCCTTTGAGAGTGCCACTGTTATTGTTGGTGAAAGGCAATTAGGTCTCCACATTAAGCCACTCTACAGAGAACTTCAGGGGTCAAGAGTGTTTAAAGAGCACTGTTAATATTCTTTAACTTCCAGGAATAGCAGGATGTTGACGCTAAACAAAGGTGGTACTTTTATGAATGCCCTCTCCGCAAACAGAACTCTTAACGAGATGAAGCAAAGGAAAGTTCAGGCTCCAATGGGATCAGTCTATTAATGAGAACTTGGTTTTACGAGAGCATGGTATAAATAACTGCACTGTGGTACCACTAGACAGAAACCAGAGTGCATTCTCTGGCAATTAAGTCATTAATGTAAGTCACTTAGCATTTGTAAAGAGAACATTTTGGCTTCAATTACGAACACAGTAAGAAGTGTTGTTTGGTTGCGCTGACTGAATTAGATTTGTTTGGCGAGCACTTGATAATGCACAGAAACAAGGAAAAGTTTTAAGAATGAGAGACTGCCAGTCTTAACTGCAGAAAAACATGGGAACCAAAAATGTTGAACTGATGGGAGAACTCTGAATGCTACCTCTGTGTTTTTTTTAATTTTCAGTGGATGGAAAAACACAAGGGAATGTCTTTATCCATAAAACTGTAGTGCTTCAGCAAAACACACAAGTTTGTTAATTTTAGGCAAATGACTGAATGACTGGCTAATTTGTCAATTAGCTAGCATCTCAAACATTTTCTTTGCTAGGCACAAAGACTAACGTTTAAAAAGGCCTATATCGTGCTATTGTTAAGCCTTTCAGAGAAAACTATATCACCATATATATGATAATATATTACCATTGGCACACTTAAGAAAGCATTTTCATGAAATATGAGTTATTTTCATGAGCTCCTTTTCCTCCTCAGAAGTAAGAAGCCCTAATGAGGCATCGCCTTTCAGTCTTTGTGGGTGCTGCCCATTTCATGATGTCAACCTAAAACCGGCATCGGCAGTATGTCTGCATTATGCCCACAAAAACAAACGTCACAACTTTTGCAAAGATGGATTTGTATATTGTGCATATAAAATAAAAACCTTTGGCCGATCACCAACAGCTCGGTGAAGAAAGGTGGGTGTGTGTCAGTCTGGGGTTGGTGCCAACAGCCCAGATTCTATGTGGAAGGGGCTGTTCCTCACTTGTCTACATCAAAATGTTTTTGCGGTTGCGCTCCAAGGTCAGGGTTTTGGAAGAATGCAGAGAGATGTGTAAATGGAGCAAAAAACTCCTTTGGGGTGTTTTTTCTTGTGATTAATTAACATTACAATACACTTAAAAGCTCAAAATAGTTAATTTATTGTGTTCTTTATGTTTTTCCTAAAAAAAAACGTCAAAAAGGGTTGGATAAGTAAACCAAAGCAAAGCTAAGGCCTTCTGAACAAAATAAAATAAGTTGGTCTTTACCATTAAATTATAAATCTATATATTACATATATAGAGATGGGTCTTTATCTACTCTGACTTAGCAGAATGTATGTGACATTTTTGTTGTTTTCTTGGCAACTCAATGCCTTTTTACAAATATAAAATGGAAAGATAGAAATTGTGGTCAGGACTTTTATTTTTTTTTACATTGGGGAGAGTAGTTTATTTTTATTTTTTTAGAGCATGCTTATATTCCCTCTGAGCCATTCTCATAAAGGAATGGGGGCTGGTCCCAAGTTCTGCTCAAACACTCCTTTTATTATTCATGCTCATGCTCTACTAATATGGACACTGACTGTGTTTGCTCTTGTTAATTGCAAGCCGCATCATTGCTGTCTACTACCCCAGAACACAGTTTTAACTTATTCAACTTTTTGTTATTTGGGCATCATATTGAATCTGCAGTGTTAGGAGGTTTGTGCCTTTTTTATGTGCAGATGAAATTAAATTTACAACAGGTTCTCAACTTTAACTACAGAGTTGACAAACTTCTTTTTTTTTTGTCATGTTTGGAAATGTCAAAATCTAAATGGACTTAATTTTCTCCTTTTTTGCCTATTTATATGAATGGTATACGTGACATATACTTATATAGCACTTTTCTACCTTCCTTGAAGGCCCAAAGTGCTTTATAATCACAGACCCATTCACACACTGAACACTCCGCTGTCAAACACTGGCGCCAACCTTCCACCAGAGGCAATTTGGGGTTCAGGGTCTGTCCAATGACACTTCAACACATGGGTGGGCAGGGTGCAGAGAGGGTGGGAATCAAACCTGCAATCTTCCAATCAGAGGTTGACCACCCTACCGCTACCCCACAGCCGTCCCTAGAATCCGATAATAGTGTTGGGATGTTACAGGTGACACAAATATTTTTTCTTTAAACCACAGTATCGACCTATAAGAAATTGACATTTTAAGAATTTCATGTTAAAGTGTCATGTTTGTGGCCAATATTTTAGTCTTCAGACGAAGGGATAACTATCATAACGAGCAATGTCTTAAAGCCACTGCTGTGCTGCATAAAAACAGCATCCAGAATGGATAAAAACTTAAAAAAACAAAAAAAAAGGAAAAGTTTTTTTTGCCACTCTTTCCTCACTGAAATTGTCATGGAAACAGTTATGACTTTGTTTTCAATTTGTCAAGGAACTCACTGAGATGAGAAGGGGTTCATGCTGAAAGAAGCACGTGGGCCAAAACATTTCTGAGAACAGAGACTAGCGTGCAAATAATGACGAGAATTGTCCAAGATTCCACACAAAGTGCCTGGGTTTACACGCCCTCCCATCTACCCATGCTGAGACTGCGCTGGCACACCACCACCAACGCTGCATAGTACGCAGAATAAAGAAATATGATCAATACTATCAAAATATAAAAGAACAAAGGCAAGTAAAAACAGATTATGCTGCATATTCAAATTCACAGTATGCTGCTCTGGCACTTGAGGGTATTTGATTTAAAGACTTGCAAATGGGCCTGATTGCTGTTTAAAAACATGCCAAACACACAGACAGTCATATGAACCAACACGCATACTGAGGGCCACCGTGTGAGAAGATACTGTGCGCTGAGCCAGCGCAGCATTAGCGGTCTGATTTATACCATCAACAAAACTTGTTTTCGAAGATCGCTCTTCACACAGAGTGCAGCTGGAAGCCATCACCCTGCTACACAAATCCGTGGTGGTGAAATGAACCTTCCCAAAATGTGTTTTCTAACACAAATCTCTGAATAAACAGAGAGCAAAGATATTATGACAACGGGGCTTTGGAAAAACGAAACTGGTCAACTTTGAACATTTTCACTAGATCAGGCGTTTGATGTTGATTCAGACAGATGAGATGAGCGATTGAGTCAGGGAAGAAGAAAGACAAGAAAGTGATAGAAAAAAAAAGCCGCTACGTTTAAAAACTGCCAGGCGGGGTTACTTGGAGTAATCGGCAGTGCTTGAAGTGGTTTTTCTACACAGCCAAAGAAGGAAGCGGCGAGGGAGAAGAACAAACAAAGTGAAAGTGTGAGAAATCCTGGGAACTGCACTGAATATCAACACCAGCCACCCGCCAAGGGTAGTGTTTTCATTAACATGGGATTTCCAACTCAAGACGTCTGATTCCAGTACAGCAAACAGTACATCCTTCTGTATTCATAGTCAACCTGTTATGGCTTTATGAATTGAAAATAGATAAATGTACGGAAATATACAAGTTTTGAAGAAGGAGTCAAAAATTATGTAAACAAATAATACCTACTTAATTCTGAATATTATAATTTAAAATCAATTTACAAAATGCAAAGAGGAAACAAAAGAAAGATATAATTATTTGTTATGACTACTTTTTGACTTCAAACTAGCATCTAATCATCATATACGTTAGATACATTTGCACAAAGTCAGGGATTTTGTAATATAACAGTTAGATGTATGGTCAACTAATTCTACCAGATGGGTGCGAATGATCATTGATTGTCACTCGTAAACAGAAACCAAACCATGACAAGAAACAGAAACAAATGTGTAGGAGGATTCAAACTGGGAGACAAACAGGCAAACTCTGCTAAAAAGGTGAAGTTGAGATAGAAAGTTTCATGTCATGGTCAGATTGAGTACAGAAACAAGACAAAAGGTGGTTCTTCTGCCTCAGTCAGTCTGTCTGTCCCAGACAAAGACTTCAAAGTAGACTGGGGTTTCAAGTTGTTCAAACTCTTGAGAAACACAAAGACATGTTGAGGATCGTAGACTCAGTGGTCGCATCTGATCTTACAAACCTTTTAAAATTTGAAGATATCCACCAGTGTCATAAGCTCAGAACTGAAAGAAACCAATGGGATCCTGGAACACCTATATAATGTCTATAAGCAGTGCCTTCATTAAAGAGTTGCACTCAAAAAGTCAAACCTCCATCGTGGAAATATGGAGGTTTGGTCATACTTGGACCAAGTGGACTCAAGTATGCAGGAAAAAGGCACTGGGGCAAAAACTCCAACAGTAACTCTGGATGGAATAAACATAATAATGAATAAACAAAATTATAGCCTACATCCTTCGAAGATCTGGGGTTAGCTCTCCGAGATGCTTGGAATGGCCTACTAGCAGACTTCCTTCAAAAACTGTGTGCAAGAACCTCGAAGAATAAATGTTGGTTTTAAGTCAACGGTTGTTTACACTAATTACTTATTTTATTTAGACTTCCAATCAAATATTTATTTGAAAATGCAAACAAGGATGGAAAAACAATCCATTATATCACTGAGACTTAAATTAATAAATCCACCTCTTTTTTTAAAAGAGACAGCAGCTAATAATGTGAATTGATAGTAGTTTGTGACAACTTTCAAATGCAATGGGATGGTCCAGTAAATAGGCCAAAAAATAATTGTGAGGGGTCAAAAAAAAATACAAGTTTGAGGGACGAGTTCCAGCATGGAGGATATAAATCAATCACATCATAAAGAATAAAATCAATGTATATTGAATAACAAAACTAGCATGGAATTTAAAAAATAAAAAAAGATATACTTTTTAGTGATTATTATTGCTAGAGGGCTCTAAAAGAAGCAAAGGAACCATCTTTCAATCACGATCTTTATTGCTCCATGTGTTACAAACTAGTAGCAAGGAGTATTGGCAAGAATCTGGCAATACGATACGTATTGCAATACATGTCTTGCAATATGGTACATATATCGCAAATATATCCCAAGACTACCACAACAATTTTTAAGTAGTACAAGCAGCACAACTAGTTTACTAGTAGTACATGCCTCAGAACAAAAAAAAGGTATGGCTGACTGGACTAACGAGACTGAATAGTTAACACAAGCTGCTTATTTTGAGATCTTGTTGATCTGGTGTGCTGTAGAGCTGCTTAAAGTGTGCTGTGCTGCCAACTAGAAGTTGGGGGTTTAGGTGGAAAACAAAACTAAGATGCTCACAAAAAAATTATTAAATATTGTCTAGTCAGACAGTAAGTGAATATGATGTTATTTATCCATTCTGAGTCTCCACTGCATGCCTCTATTCAATCAAACCCAAAGGAAGGGCTTGATAGGTAAGTAGCAGCTTTTTTTTTTCTTGAGTTGCATGATGAAACAAACACTGCAGGATTGCCCTTGGAGCTTTCTCACTCTCTGGCTTTGTTTCTGTCATTATTAAAAGGCAGTCCCAAATTTTTTTCACTTGAAAACAATATTAACAATCCAATAACAACTTCTATTATTTAACAATCTTACTATTAAATTTCAAAGAAATGTGTTTTTTTGGGATACTGTATTAACATGTTGACAAGAGTACCAGAGCTGCCTGTACAGAACACAAATGGAGGTGAAACTGCTTTTGGCAAAACTTTCAAAATGCGGTCACTTGGCCTGCAGCAACAACTAAAGATACATAAGCCTTACAAAGTTTACCTAACATGGCTGTGTAAGCAACCAGAGGTTCTCATTACAGAGCCACATGATATGAAACATCCCTTCAATAGTACACACATTGTCTGCATGTCTCAGTTACAGCATTTGCTTTCTTTGCTTTAGAAACAAAGAAAAAAGGAGACGTGTAAATCTCTGAATATCTTGGAGCTCATGAATGTACTAATTCACAGAAAAGTAGATATAAATACAACTATATTTCTATAGGAAACAAAAGGGATATTACCTGCACACCAAGCGTTAACCATCTCAATTGTTACCACTAACCAGAACCTGGTGTGTGCGCGTTCGTGCAGTGCAAGTGTGTCTGGGCTTGGCCGGGCAGCAGAGCTTTCTTGGGTTACACACACAGGAAAGCTAAGAGCAACAACAAAGGCCTTTCAAAAGAACCCTCAGCAGGTTAAGATAAAATGTTTTCGCTCAAACTGATAAAAGGCATCTGCAGCTTAAATGAGCCGGCGTTTGTATTGGTGCTGTGGTATGTGCAGCAAGTTGGGCAGGATAGACCAAAACAGACAGAGGCTTCTCCCCCTCTCGGACACACACTAGAATGCTGGGAAAAAAGCGCACATGTGCGACTAGATCTAAAAAGACACAGTGCTGTTTGCAATTTCTACACGAAACGTCCTCAATGATATAAAGACAACTCATTTCAGAAGAACCACTTCCACTAATAATATTTATAAAGCTTGTGAATGCTAATTAGTTACCTCAATGACAACATTCTGGGTGGGTGTTTTTTTTTTTTTTTTTTTAAGAAAATATATATAGAAATGGATGGGTGGTTATATAACCATGTATATATCCACTAAAATAATATTTATAAGGGTTTCCTTACCTGATTTATATACAACTTAAAAACAAAGAGACAAACACAGCTGGCCAGGAGCACAGCATGAAGGAGAACAGCCAAAGAAGGACAGAACATACACACATGGAAGAGATCTCAGGCTTAGGTTGCTTTTACTCAGGAATATTCCTACCAAAAGGATTTCATTTGGCAGGGATTGCTGATAATTTGTGCACCTTTTTCTACATTTGGTTTGTCTTCACTGTCTCAGGAGTAAATGGAAGAATCATCATGAGGATCTGACAGCTGCTCATTTATATACCACTTGAAGCTAACTCTGTTAATGAAAGGAAAACAGATCCTACTACTCCTCTGACTGTGTCAGACTAAGATTTGGTAGTGACGTGTGGTTAGCGTCCTTTTTCATAACACTGAAGTACCAAATGTTGTACACGTGATTATGGAATCGATTCCCATTCAGAATCTAGATTCTGATTTCTAACGATTCAGAATTGTTTCTAGATATCCAAGAATCAATTTTTTTCCCCTATATTCTGCAAAATCAAATATTTCAGCAACACTTCAAATACTCGCGCTCATATCTTGCGCCATCACCCGGAGCTTAAACTTTGACAAGTCTTTCACTGCTTTCATACTGTTGAGATCATCCGTCCCTCCAGGATTTTGTGATGTTGCGATTGCAACTATTAATGCAAATCCAATCAAACCCCGCGATTTGTTGCGCACCTCGCAGCTTTTTATTTTCACCACAACTTTACTGTAACTTTGACGAATCTACCGTGACAAGTCATGGATGACCACGTGACTGTTTTCCTTTCGACTCCTTCCCGGGAGCCGTGCTCTCTTTTATTATCGTTCTATAGCTCTCAAACTGTTTTGTCTTCAATATAGATAGATAGATAGATAGCTAGACCTTCATTGTCATTATTGCAAGGACAATGAAATTGCAGCAACCGTTCCAGTGCAAGAAGTAGCATAAAAAATACAAGACATAATATAAAATACGATATAAGTTTAAAAAATATGTAGAAAAATTATATTATATATATTATGAGCGTGAACGGTCACCCAACGGGTGGGCATACGATGCATGCACGCAGCGGGGTGAAGGTGTGCTGTCCCCGCGCGTGCACACAGCAGGGTGGGGCGCAGGTACAGATCGGTCTGTCATCTTGCGCGGGGCACAGCTGCTACACAACAGGAACCGAGTATTAAGAGAAAGACTGAAAGACTCAAGCAATCTGGAACCATTTCACTTTCATTGGTAATACAAAGGAAGAATTTAGAGTCTACAGGAAAATAATTCCATATAGAACCTCCTCCACAACAAATTATAGACAATTGAGAGAACCTTCTTTAAAACAGAGCAGATCATTAAAACCAGATTAACTCCTCAAAGCCTTTGTCTTCCTCTACCAGCAACTCAGCAGTGATGCTTTTAAAATAGATAAACAGGAAGATTCTGAGAACATGGAGATCTGAGGATTAATCAGTTTATGCTGATTTTTAAGTTAATGATTTTTCACTGGAAAACATTTTATTCTAAAATATGTTTAAATCAATTATTACACATATTTGGGTTACTGTGAGCAGGAAAGACCAAAGTTCATTTTGTGTCTCACAGTTCTCTTAGAGTTAAATGACAGCTCAACAACATTGTATATGGTGATGATGCTGCATTTTCTTTGTGCATGTGTCACAATAAAAAGAGATGGAATATGAGAATGTGATTTTTATTTCGTAATTAAAAATTTTTAGGCGCTTTTAAAAAAAATTATAAATTCAAAAACATTGCAACTTTTTACAAAAGCTGCTGCAACATCAGGCACTTCGGGCCGCAACAATCACAAAAATCTGCTGCAAAATCCTGAAGGGTCTGAATAATATAAGTTTGCCCAGTATCATAAAGCAATGCCTTTTCTTTATTAAAAGATTTCCTTTGAGTTTAAAATTTTTGAATCGAGAATCAATTCAGAATCGAATCGTCACCCCAAGATTCGGAATCAAATCGAATCGTGAGTTGTTATAAGATTTATATCCCTATGAAGGAGTCATCAATATTTGCATTTTTTGCCTGGCCGGAATTATAAGACACTTATAGAAACAGAATTGTGAAAACAAAAATCTTGAAGCAAGATTTGCTTTGACCCCTTTGACCCCTTCGACTTTCATGAATCGCGTATAGCATCTTCTTGAACACACCACATGCAGCATAACACCAGCTACATTTATGTCTTTGTTCATTCCATTCAACAACTTCCTCTTTGGTCTTCCTCTAAGTATTTTTGGTCGCCAGTTGATGGCCAATGATGTCTGCAGCCAAGTCCTCCTAGATTTGGTCTAGACTAGAATTCAAATGAGCTTTCACGCTAGCCAAGTGAAGGAGACTAAACCACTGCAAAGTCACATTCCTTTTTCTTTTCTCAAACTTCAAGAAACCAAATCATGACTAAGCAAACGAAAAAAAGAAAATGTACTAAACAATCCACTGATGGGCTGTTGTGGTCACATGTAAAACAGTGATGTTCAGTTTTGATTGGAGCATTGGAAATCAACAAGTAATAACACACAAGTCTATAAAATCATTTTATTAAAAATCTGGATTGATTTCAGTTCATTTTTTTAGCCTACTCTAAACCCTAATATTAGCGAGTTTTATTCAACCCAGTTTTCAGCAAAGCCCTAAATTGAACTAGGGGTTAAAGGTTCCACTCCATCAAGTAGTAATTATTGTTTAAGCTGCATAATGGCGTTTTTATTCAGTTTCATGCCACAAAAGCAAACAGATGATTGGATTGTTAGACATTGTAGATATACTGGTAGTGTTATAGAAGCACATTGTCGTGTTTACATCTCACCTGAAAGCCCTGGATGCGAGCCAAGTAGTCCAGCTGCTGTGCTGGCTGGACTGAGACGCCACAGGCCAGGTTTTTTCCCTTCATGGGCAATGACGTATCTGTGGTAGGTGACTGACCGTTGAGCAGCAGCTCCCTAGCCATTGAAGCTGTTGGGCTGGGCGACGAGGACGAGTTGTTGTAATACGAAGAATGGCCAGGGGGCAATGGGGCAGAGCAGGAGACCATGTCTTTGGGCGTCATGTAGTTGACAGATCCGCCGCTGTTGCCCCCGGAGCATGGTGCGCTGGCACTCTGCTTTCTACTGGCCTCCATCTCCTGATAGACGTCAGGGCTGAGGTGGAGTAGACCCTTCTGGGCTGGAGAGGTCAATGACAGAAGGAGGAGGGGTAAGAAGTTGTAAATATAGTGAGAAAAAGAGAGAGCTAGGAGATGAATGAGTGGACAAATAGTTCAAGCATTTTGAGAAAAAACAGCGTAAGTTAAAGATACGACAGTGAGGAAGTCAAAAGGAGTTATATTACTAAAGATTTAGTTATGAAATGCCATGTCTAAGTGTAGGTGGGGTTTGTGAATGTGTCAAGAGCTTCATTTATCTGTACACCAGTATGCATTTTCAATAGGTATTTCTTCACTGAATGAAGTTTCAAAATTGATTGTGGCATTGCAGATCTGAGTACTTTCAAAGTGTCTGCTAGGAAGGACACAGCCTTTTTTATATGCATTGCACTTCCTCACTTTTCAACACAAACACACAAGACACAGCAGTATCAACAGAGTGTCCGTGACTTCAGCTTTGATGGGAACCAGCAGTGTCTACCCAACTGGCATCTAATCATCTCTTCAAACAGATCTTTCTGACAATGTATCACTGGATTACAATATAGGTGGTAATCAATGATGTGAAAGAATAAAAGGGACTGATCGCAGCTGTGGGGTGTGACAGAAGAAGAACAAAGGAGAGACACGGGTGAGCTGGAAGCTTGTTATAATGGAAAAGGATGTGAGGATGAGTGGATGTGAAAGCCATGTGGAGTCTCCGAACCCAGCCAAGGTCATCAGAGACCGGAAGACCAGCTGTCTACGTGTATGTCTGAGGGCTTGTTTGTGTGTGCAAACTAACAGCTGGGAGAAAGTACTGGAGCAAACACATGTATGACAGGCCACTTCCTGTTTCGGTTAGCGTTTACCATCGCACGCACATATACACACATAAAGCCAGAGGGGTCTAAGCACTTGGCACTCGGCGTGTGTACATGGCTTCTGGAACCTGTTGACAACATTTCTCATTACACAACGCACACAGAAAGCCTGTAATGCTTTCCAAAAGAACACAAACGTTAAAGGTAACAGCAACGAAACCTCAGGCTTCACATCAAACAACCGTTTGCCAGGAATGACACAACTGCAAGTATTTTTCCCACCCTCCCAATCTTGATGACAACTATAATTTCAATTTCACAAGTAAAACTTGCAGGCCAGTACATTCTGATTGTAGCACCATAAAACAAAAGGTGTAAGCCAAAATGACATCAGCAGAGAACAGAGATCATTAAAGGGGGGTGCAGTGGACTACATCCATGCTTATGCGAGCACGAAAAGACGCTTGCATGTTTGCATGAGACTGAGAACTTGAAGCTAGAGTCAGCTGGTGAGCGTGAGAGCAAAAAAGCATGAGTGATACAAAAACAGCTAGCAAGACTTGGTTGTCGAGTCGGTAAATGTGAAGTTGTGAACATGGAGTGTATGCAAGCTGGAGACGAACAGTGTGGCTGAGAAGCGAGTAGGAGAGAGAGAGTGTTTTTGGTGTTGGGCTTAGGCAATTGTGGAGGGGTCCCACCCAGACTTGGTGTCCGGTGGGCCAGGGGAGAGCTGGAAGGAAGCCAGAGGCAAGCATGTGACTGATCAAAAACAGATAGGGCCGAAGCCCGCCGCTATAAATCACTGGAGTGGAGCAAGACCTCTACATAGCTCAAATAAGCGCACAATGCCCCGATACACATACACACACGCATATGAACAGCAGGAAATGAAATGTGGCAACTCATGTGAAAAGCCTTGCTGTAATGCTCACAGGAATAAAAAAAAAGGAGAAAAAAAAATGCTTCTTTCTCTTTTGCTTTCTTTTTACACTATCCTTCCTGCCTCTAAGCCCCCTGTTTGTTGTACAAATAACTTCCGCAGCTTAAACAGGGTGATGACACACACATGGAGTATGTCATGAAAAATGTAAAAATGAAGCTAAAGAATAAATGCCTTTCCACTGAGCGGTCTGGTCTGGTCTGGTACGGTACAGTAAAGAGTAGTACGGTATAGTCCAGTTAATATGCTGAGCGTTTCCACTCAGTTAAGCCTTGCTTTTACTGAGCGGCTTATTTTCACAGTGCATGCGTTTTATAGACGACTAGCATGTCATTGCGTCATTATAGTGCGACGACTAGAAAAGCCATAACAATGAAGGAACATCTTGTACAACAGGAATTTAGTTTAAGATTGCGGGCGGCTAAAACCAGAAACCGCGAAAACCCGAATGCTTACAAATGTTGGAAATATTAGCATAAATGAAGGCTATATTGGCACCTTCAAATGTTGTCATCACTTTCTGCCAATCAGCGGTTGGCACCAACAACTTCACCCCAACCGTTCCGTTCCACTTTTCAATGGACTTACAAACAATGAAGGCCCACAAGAAGTATGGTTCAGTACTGTTTAATTGCTCCATTTTACAATGGAAATGCTCAAAATACCAGACCAGACTGCACCGTACTGGACCGCTTAGTGGAAGCAGGGCTAAATTCGTAGGACAAAAGAAAGAAATTGGTAAATAAGACATAGCACATACACAAAAAGCTTTTGTTATGGTTGGAAAACTAAGGACAAAAGCTTCAGAAACAATTGTTTACATTTTTAGACAAAGTTCAAAAGTGTGCTTGTTTTTTTTTTTTAATCAAACTACAGAGAAATAAAAACATTCAATTTTTATGCACTTAGTGCTGAAGAAGAGGCACTTATGCAAAACAACTGACTAACCAAATGCGCCTTCTGATACTGTTGAAAAAATAATACACTGAAACGGCAATATAAAGAGAGTAGATGTGACGTTTTCTCCATTTGTTACCATAGTAATGACTACATTGAGTGTCTGGCCTATAGATATACTACAATATATTTTTAGCGAAGTAAGATGCGTATCAGTTTTCTATGAGAATCTGCTAAATCAAAATTTCTGGATTTTCTTGTAAACCTGGATTAAAAAAAAATATATATAAGTAAGTAAGTAAGTAAAGTTTTTTTTTCAGATTTCCCCAAGGTTAATATTTTTTGACCAAAAAAAATATCTATTATAAGAATTTTAGCCCTGCTTGGAATTCATTTTAGCAATAAGGTTATTTTCTTTAATAAGGAGTTTGTATCTTAAAGGGGCCCTAACATGATTTTCTTCAGCCTTTCAGAGTAAACTATATCCATATATATTTTCATATATTACATTCAGAACACTAAAGAACAAATTATTTATGAAATATGAGTCCATATTTTATATATTACTCAGAAGTATAAAATGATCGCCGATTTCTGAGCCTCCACCTTTCACTCCTCATCAGTCCCACCCATTTCACGACGTCACCCTTGAACCCGCCTCCCCCCCATGAAAAAAATTTGTAAACAAAACCACGTGATCAAAGATGGATGCGCTGCGGTCTGCAAAATCTTGTCAGAACGTCTCCCTTTATTAAACTTCTTATTTTGCTGATGGATTTTGAGCGTCTGTATGAAGGCCAGATTCAACACGGTTTGGTACTGCGGAGGAATCCTGCATGTTGGTTACTGGAGACGCTACAGGAACACACGCTAAAAGACACATCGGTTGAAACAATGTGGATCACGTTAAAAGTTGTTTTATTGAGCATGAATTCATCCAACCACATTTAATGAGTTTCCATGTCTCATCGTTTTGGTGTTATGGTTTGTTTTTAAGAGAATTCTGTTGAAACTACAATACTAACAAGTAAACAGTTGGGCCAATTATTTCCTTTTGGATAACATGACAATTAAGGCTCTACATTTTTCTGCGGCTCACCGATCATCTCATTTCTAACGTGTTTACATCATGTGACTGTCGGGTACGGTGGCTGTTTTGGTTCAGTCGTTCTGCTCTCGGTTTGTTTCATATTCAGACTGAGGAATGTTAGAGCGAACTGAAGTTCGGTCCGATTGGAAACTAAGCAAGACTACATTGAAAAATGGGTCAGAGAGTGGTTCCTGGTACAGGAAGGTAGTTATCTCCTGCTACAGCTCTGCGGAGAAGATGGGGGTGTGCTCGTTGTAGCCTGGGGCGGAGCTTGCAGCACAGACTCTTCCTGGAGAGAGCTGTTGGCAACGATCTTACGTCAGCACGTTTCGAACCGCTCGTTTTCGTGGGTATGGGCTGCAGTCAGTCAGTCCAGGTTTTTAAAAGATTACTCTTAAATGCATGAATGGATCAAAGTACAGTTTGGGGGTTCTTTATACTGAGGAAGGAACAATAAAATCAATTTAAAACTTCAAAAAGTAGAATTTTCATTACCATGATTTTCTTAAGCCATTTCAGAGTGAACTATCCATCCATATATATGATCAAACATTACCTTTGGAAAACTAAAAAACAAATCATTTATGAAATATTAGTTATTTTTGTGAGTTTTTTCCTATCTGGAAGTAAAACGACTTGATTCTGGAAGCTCCATCTCAATAAAGTTCAGCTACTATTACAAAAGGAGTTTCTAGTAACACACTCAAAGAGTAGCAAAAAACCCCGATTGTAAAGCAAACAAGTCCATCTCCAACTTTTACTCACCAAAGAGGGGAAAATGCTGCTTACTGGCCAATGTTGATTTTGGACCCTTCAAAATAAAAGTCTATTGCGATGGAATCATTTTCTATCGTGATATATATCTTTATCATTTTATCGCCCAGCCCTAAGTGACTCCAATGTTTTCTAAAAATCTGGAATACGAGATGGTATTATGCCATTTTACTGGTGAATGATAAATTAAATCTGACACTTTTCTAAAGACGCTAAAGCACAATCAATACAAATTTGTAGTAGAAACAAATCATACAGCATTGAGTGAATTATGTCATCTAAAAAAACAAAACAATAATTATTTCACATGCCTTTTCAGATAAACCTTAATAATGTATCCTTTTGGGGATTTAAGTTCACTCAGAGCAATATTGGCATTCCGGCATTCCATGGAGGATTGTCGCAAATTATTTGGTTATTTTTTGTTGAAAACTTGACACAAATAATGAGCTCAAACGATGCAAAGAAAACCCCAAATGATTGGATGAAAAAGGGCTTAGACAATCAGAACAACGAACAAATCAAAAACATCTTCTTTTCAGCAATTGCTGGATAAACACACAAAGTGAAAGCAGCTGTATTTGTTTGACTGACTTGTAAATTGTGTTTATGCAATAAAGATTATTCAGTAATTAGCGTCATGTGAGAGCTGAACAGTTTGAGCCCTTTAAATAGCTGATTAGCAGATAGTTAAACCACGTGCTGCGTGGGAGATAAACGAAGAAAGCGTGGCAGAAAACCAAAGACACTCTTGGCCAAGAGTGGGGATAACAACTTAATAAGGAAGAGTTTCCCCAAGTGGCTCCATTTTGGTGGTATTGGGTAAATCCTGGAGGCTTGGGCTACCACAAAAACCACAACCACCAAAACACTCCATCCCTAGAAACCATATTTTATCTGCAATATAATTGAGATTAATCGTCTTTAAGAAAACTATACTCAATCACGTTTATGATGTGCTGTGTAAGTTATTTATTAGGTCTCATCTTTATTTTATTTCTGTGGATAAAGCCAGAAGCCCAAGAACATTTAAGATTTTTTTTATTTTGATGGAGCTATGCTTGAGGGAGCGGAGACATCCCAGGCTGTTCCTCTGTTGAGAGTAAGGTTAGATACCCTGAGTGAGAGCAACGCAGCTCTGCCAAAAGTCTCCATTAGAGCGACGTGACGACAGCACATTTGAATCTAATAGGTCTATCTGCTTGCTTTTAACAACTCTGCAGCTTAGCGCCTCACAGACAGTTCATTTGTTCTCAAAAAAGCTCCTTCCTAAAGTGCTGCCATTTACTTTTCTGTTATTCTGGGTAAAACAGCTTTTGGCATGTCCTTATTTCAAACCGGGACATCATAATTATTCAAGCTCAGACATCTCAGAGCATTCTCATCTGCAGCGTGGAGACTGTGACTTGCTCAATTCCTGGACCACGTGGAATTCAGAGAAAACTACAGAGCCGCCAGCTTTCGGCTGTCGTGAAAGAATGCCTTGTTCATTCATCATTAGTTTTTGTTTTTCTTTAAGGCATAAGGCAGTCTACAATCCAGAAAAATGTTTCTATTGGAAAAAAAAATGCTTAACAATCCCTCTTAAATAATTGAATTAATATGGAATAAGTGAGATAAGAAAAACTATTTTAAACAGATCAGTTTACATTTCTTAATAAATTAAAGACTTAGGAAAACTTTAGCAGATCAAGAATCTAAAGAATCTAAACTTGAAATCTATACTTAATGTGTAAAAGCAAACTCTTGGTAATATAATTTTATGGCTTTCGTTGTATTTTTCCACTTTAATGATGGTAGTGATAGTGTTATCTCAGACCTACGGCTGACATGTGGTTCACACGCTCATACTTGTTTACTCTCATTTGTTTTGTGTTTCTCTGTAAGATCACAGTTACACACGGGTGCATCTGCAACTCTGTGTGTCTGTGTGTTAATCCCCAGTGAAAGGCGACGTTTCTGCACAGGAAGGTAGTGTGGGGACTCCCTGGAGGGTCTCTGTGTGGCGGCCCTGTAAGCCTGTGTGAATGAGACTGAATTCACAGACTCCCAACCAGGAGGCACGGCCAACTAATCTGACAGTCAGAACTCCATTGACCAGTCAGATAGATTAAACGCCGGGCCGTCTTGGTGGCTAAAACTATCCACGGGATGGAGGGAGTGATGGGAGATAAAGAGAGGAGGAGGAGAAGGAAATGGGAATAGACACTGGGAGACGTGCCGATACTCACTGTTGCTTGTCGTTTCGGTAAAAGGCGCTTTTTGTCCATTCCACCCTTTGTTGTCCATCTGTGGCGATGCAGAGAGAAGGAGAGAAGGGGGTGGTAAAGAGAGATGTCGATTCTTGAACAGACAGCTTCTTCACGGATGTCAGACAAGTTACTTCCTACTGTTTGGTCCACAAAGAAATAAAGGCGCACAAGAGATGATGCTTAAGGGAGGCCAATACCTCTCAAGGACGGCTACTTCATTAGTGGGGGGTTGTCAGTGTTTTGTAGGTACAAATGCCCCTTTTCAGCGCATTGCTTAAGCGGTGGTATGCGTATCTGCCTGACACACACACACAGCCACAAACATGCGTGCGAAGCAGAAACAAATCATTTCTAATGTGAGTGACAGCAAGAGATGACATAGCTGCATTCACCTCAGTATCTGCTCACTCCTGCACAGATCCTACAGTGGGAAAGCAATACAGACCAGCTCCCACGGATCAGAGAAGGGACAGACGGAGTAAGGAAATGAGATCTTGGGTTCAGAGCATCAAACTAATTTTACAGATATGTGAAGACCATGCGTTGCCACTATTTCTAAGGTTTATTCAGACTGGAAAATTCTTGGTCAGAACCAAGTCCGCTTAATTTGGTCCAGATCGAGTCCTGAATCTTGCGTTTGGTCTGAATTCAGACTGCCTCATTTGGGTTAGCCAGTGAACAAAACCACGTTACTAAAGGAATTACGATAACGGGGCAAAGCAACAAGAGCAACAATAATATCCCATGTTTAGCAGTCCTTGCCGCAATAGTTCACTTATTTTAAATTTATATTTCACTGATCATTTTATGTCTGTATCATTGTCAGATACAACTTTTTACTTGCTATTTTGTTATGGTGGAGGAATGCGACAAGACGGTTACTGGGGAGGGGACAAGTATGAAGGTAGGCTGAGAAGTGTCAATGACATATTGACACTGTGAGAAGCAATGTGTATCATGGTAAAAGTTGTTTTCATGAGCCTGTTGCTGCCCGGTTTCTTCCTTTCTACTCTGTTTACATCCCATAATGCGATTTTAATCCAGTTGTTCCACTCCAAGCACGGAGCCTATTTAGACTGAGGAAACTCAGAGCGATCCGGAGATCAGTCCGATTGAAACAAACCAAGACCGCCTCAAAAGATAGATCGAGAGTGGTTCCAGGTCCCAGAACAGGGTCCGATTAGGTGCATTTACACTGGAAATTTGTTCCAGATTATCAGGGGAAACTAAATCTGGGTTACTTTAAGTGAACCCATTGTGTCCAGTCTAAATATACTCTTAGATGATAAAAGATGAAAGAGAATCCCGTCAGGAATCTTTTGTTTACATGGAAAGTAATTTAAGAGAATATCAGGCAGTTTTATTATCATCCTGATAAGATCAAAAATATAATTCAGCAATCTGGTTGTTTGAGCCGATTTGGAAATGATTCTGCTCTTTTCTGCTTGAAAGAAATATTGGGTTGATTAAAATGGATATTTATTGCTGCTTGCTTGTGAAACACTCAGGGAACAGAATATGTTACCTTTTCAATTTCCCTGTGGGAACGTCCCAAAAGGATTAATAAAGCCATCTATCTAATAAGTCAGTAACCTATTGACTAACAGGTTTAATAGGTTGCTAATCAATTAATGATTAAATGTCAACATGACAGCCAAGAGCTAATAAAGAAAATGTTGCTATTTGTAGATTTATTTTGGATTTCATTTGACCAAACTTTATTAAAGGTTTTTCATTTCTCTTAAACTTTTTTTCTTATATAAACTTATAAAGATCAAAGATGAGAAGTAGCCATAAAGACCAACCTTCAGCCTTACTGTGTATAATGACCATTTTAGACATGGTTGAAACTGCTTTTGCTTATACTAATCAAGAACTGGCATAAACAAACAGTTATGTGTCATAACAAAGGCTAACTTACTATAAACTGAACATGAAATGTGCAAGTTTGCAGCAGGAATTGAGAATTCGTACTTCTGTGGGGTTCTGAGGAACCGTGGAGGCCTTGTATCCCAGCTGTAGCAGCATGGCTTCTGCAGCGTTCCTCTTGGCCACCTTCTTGTTGGGTCCTGTTCCTGTTGCAACCTCGTTGTTCACCTTCACCTGAATGAGAAGGAAACGTATGTAAAGAGACCCAAAAGTGACTGTCATCCAAAGATTAAAAGCAAAACTTTTCTCATGACTTTCTTCGTGCTTCATGAGCTCTCAGCTCAGCCATACATGCATCGCTCCAAAAGAATGCAAGTGAAGTGTTTGTTTTTCAGTAATACCAAAACATTAAATGTGTCTGCACATAATGTAAGCAGAAACTTCCAAGAGCAAATCAGACGTCGTTGTGTTATGCAAACAGTCAATTACGCTGTACAAATAACATTTTGGAAGCCAAAGCCAGGCCTCGACGCACTAATTCAAAGTGGTCTGACAAGCTCAGATGCATATAATAAGCAACAACACAATGACTCTATGAATAACCAAATTGCTCATTTAAAAGAATCCCTCTGTTTTAAAAAAAAAAGTTTAACACCCTGCAGGTTTTTTCTCAAAGTTTTGGACAACATAGGTGAAGACAGAGACTCATTTGCTGTCTTCCGAAAAGCAACAATGTGGAAATTTTAGAAGAGGGATTGGACTGCACAAAGGAACGCATACACTCACAGAGCCTAATGTGTATATCAAAGAGGCATGGAGAATAGGTTTGAGGCTGAATTACTGCCTGATGCTGAGAGAAGCTTTTGTTTTTGGAATGAAAGAAGAAGGTTACGGAAATGGATACAAAGAGGGAGAGTTTGACTGAGAGGCAGACAGAGAAAGATGAATACAAGCAGGTGATATATTTCACATACATTGAAAAGGGTTATGCTGTTTAATAACAATCCATCTTATTCAGGCTACTAAGCTAAGTTAAAATGTGAGAACAAAGAAAAGTTGGAGCTGCAGAAGAAACTCTTAGACTTTAACTGGCTTGTGTGCTATATGACACTTCAATCAAATTTACAAGCAAAAACTACAATAACTGCTCACTATATGAAATATGATCCATATATAATTGGTAGAAAAAAAAAAAACTAATTGTAGAAAAAGTTATATTTATGCCAAACAACAAAACGCTCTGATTCCTTATTGCAGTTTTAGAGAAGAAGACATACTCAAATTTTAAAGGAGTTTCATTTGTGGAAGATTCTGAATAAATGAAAAGTATTCCAACTTTGAGCACAAGAGTTAATACAACTAAGAACATAATGGTGACAGAAAATAAAATTTTGTGAAGGAATGGTGGAAAAAAAGAAAAAAAAAAAAGAAAGCTGTGCTACCAGCATCCCTAAAGCATCGCACACTGACCACTAAGCCTGATGCCTAGTTTAATGCCAAAAGTGAAGTACAACTTTAACAAAAATAAATTCTGGTCAATAAGCCAACTAATAGTAAAATGCCTTTTTTTTTGCTGTTAACTAAGTACTAGGTCATGGATGTCAGTATCATTTCACCAAAAAACAGGAAGTTTGTCTTTTTATAAACCCAAAAAACTCTGTTGTACAACAATCCCAGATGTTAATTTAGAAACTCTAAAAGTTTTTTCATTCTTTTAGCCTCAGTGTAATAAAATATTTTAATAAAATCTCTTCACAAAATCTTCGCTTTGAGGTCAATTGATAAAATAAATGATTTCCAGACAAATAAAAAGGACTCAGACATGTGGAGTCGTGGCTTCCTTTTATTCCTTCTCATCTAATAACATCATGATGGCTAGCACGGCCGGCAGAAGGTAAAAACACTGAAATAAGATGGAATTTCTCTTCCATATAAAGAGACCTCCCCTTCTCACTAGATTAAACAATGAATGAAAAACCAAAGAGAAAAGTTTTCTTAGCAGTAAGAACATGTTTTTTTTTTTTTTAATTTATTCATGAATAAAAGCTCCTTCCTACATGCCTACATTCCTGGATGTTCCATAGTGCAGAAAAAGAAGATCTGCTGTTTTACTAGCACCAGCAGACAATGTGATATATACAATAGTGTAAAAGTGTTGGCAGCCCCACTAAGGACAAAAAGGCCTGTAAAGAGGGATGCTCATCTGTTCTGAGCTTTAACAGCACCAATAAAAACACGTATTACACAGGACTCTTTGGGAGAGCCTGGGGAGATAAGGAGACAGAGAAAGCGATAAAAGAAGAAAAAAAGATGGTGGAATAAGAGAAAGCAAAAAAAAAATAAAACTTTCTCTGTATATATAGTCAATTATATAATTATTAGGTATATTAAACAACCAATTGAATCCAAAATGTGCAAAGATAATTGAAGGAAATTTTAAATGTAAAAAAAAACGATGTTGCATCAAGAAAATCCGATACGTTTGCTGACTAACATGTGGAGTTTGATTAGAGAATAATTTAAGAAGGGAAACACTTCTAAAGTCATTTAATGAAAAAGCAAAAAGACTGTAATCTAAAAAAAAAAAGAAATTAATGTGCTAATGTTACATATCTATTTACAACAATAAAGAAATGTTCAAAACTATTCATACATTAGTAAATATGACAATTATTTTTAATATGTTACTTAAATCTAAAACATAAAAATAATTGAAAAATATATACGTCTCTAACAGAGATGTATAGGTTACAAAATAACTAAAACTTTATTAGTAAGGGCTTTGCAGTGAGATCTCTTAATATCCTTCCAAGACTGTATGTTTTTATCTTTTAGTCTTTGTTTGTAATACATTACAGCCAGTACAAAGGTCACTCTTTCAATAATTTAACATTTTGTTGTGTGCTAGCAAAAGTTTATAATCTCTTAAAAAAAAAAAAGTCAGGATGACCCGAACCCCCTTTCAAACCAAGTCAGACCACTCAGAATAAGATGTACTAAAATGTAATGTAAACACTCTGAGCTTTGCAGACACTCAACCATGATGTTTATAAAAACAAGCAGAGAGGAACCGAGCTTTCAGATTGTCTGACCTTTCAGGGTCACTTTTGTCGTGCACATCCCTCATTTTTTGAGCTTGTTTTTAAAGGTTTTTTTTTTTTTAATAAATAGACTTTTCTTCAGAGAATTCTTTGGCCTCTTGAGCTTTCAGTTACACTAAAGTCAAGTTCATCAACCTTATTCCAGCAAGCTAAAAAAAAACCTCCAATATCCAATTTCCTTGCAGAATTATGATCCAAAATAAATTTGCAGACACTTCTATTTTCCAGAAAACTAGAAAATAGACGTGAGAGGCATCAGTTACCTGCATGACAAACTCCCGACGTCTGGGCATCCCTCTCTCAGAGAGCAGCTGGTACTCAGGCTCTTTTTCCTTTTTGGCCTGCTGGATCTGGGCTAAACGGCTGATTGGGTTCATTCCCTGTCCATAGTCTGGTCCCGTCTTGAAAGAACAGAGAACATGCATTAGGTTGTTTTCCAAACTGCAAATAATAATCAAAAATAGTATTATTCTATCAATAAAATTGTGTTTTATTGTCATGCATTACAGTTCTTTTCATTAAAACTCATGTAAATCCACCTAAAAAAACGTGAGGTCATGTTTATAAATTAAAGTCAACAGAGTTTAATGACAAGTCATTGATTATAAACTTATATTTAGCTGGAAATGTATTAGCTACTGACAAACTTTTTATTGAAAGTAAGAAAAATTGTTGAGTTTTTCAGTGATTAACAGTGATTTATTAATAATCTAACACAGTGTGTTTAAAACAAATTGCATCGAGCAGCTACAGCAACAGCCCTAATGAAGCAGCTTAACTGAATGGTGTTAATCCCCTCATCATTTTAGCAGAATAGCTTAATCCCTGCCAAAAATAGCTCTTGCCACTCTTGAATTACATATAGTTATATTTATCTTTTATAGAAAAAAAATCAAAATCCATAAAAGTATATTTAAATAACAGTAATGATAATAAAACTAAATGTATGTATTTTACTGTTTAAGTTGAAATTTTCACCTAAAATCAGCAATTAGAGAAAAAAATGAACCAAATTCATGAATAGATAAAGAAAAATCTAAGTAAAAGGCATTTAATTGAGCTTAAAGACACACAATAGTAAATCAGAAAACAATTTTTCTGTCTCTTCCCCAGATGAAGCTGAAGCACCTTCAGGATGGTTTTGGTGCGCTTCTTGTAGTGGGTCTTCGGTTTCTCCACAGTGGGAATGAAGGGAAGCTTCTTCAGCTCCTGCAGGATGGACAGGGCAGCCCTCTTCTTTGACAGCTTTTTGCTGTTGCCCTCGCCCTCGGCAGAGAACTCCCCAACGGTGACGCGAGTAAGAAAGCTTTTCATGTGTGGGGGGCCGCTCTCTTTTAACACCTGTGGTATTATCAGCAACAAGCAGGTGAAGAACAGTGTTACAAGACAGAAAACAAGTGTGCTCGGTTGTGTGAGAGCTTTTGTTAAGCTGCGAGCAGCTCTGTCAGGTCTTGGAAAAACATCTGCTCTTCATGTTCACATCTATCCACCCATAAGAGTGTGTTATGCACATACAAAGCACAACACACTGAAAAATAATGAGACACACACACACATGAAGAGTAACATGTTCTTAGATGACAGTCTCTGGTGATGAAGGCTTGGTTTCCTTCCTCTAGCCTCTGGTCACCTGGGAAACCTAAAACAAACACCGACTGGTGTTAGGTCATGCTTCTGCAATCACATCTACTTCCTGTGAAGTCCAAGAACACTGTGTGTGATTGTGTGTGTAGCAGGTGGGTTCCTTTCTAACCTTAGCAAAAAAAAAAAGAGAGAAAAATTGAATTTGGTTAGCTTCACATGTACCCATGGTTAGATGGAGTGCGGGTTTGGATTCAGGCTCAAGCTTGATGGCTTCTCCTATCACCCTCCCACACACCCTAGCTCGACTTTCTGTGACACAATCAGCTGCAATTTAGAAACAATTAATTTAAGCCAAGCAACAGATGACAAAAAGATTAAACTGATAAGTGCAAGCTTGTGAATTCCTGTTTTACACATCACCACTAATTTTTAACACTTTTACAAGTTATACAGGGACAGTACAACCATTTCCATTCTGTGTGACAAAACGCTCAGAAGTAGAAATGACAAGTTAATTATTAGGAATTCATAACAAAATGTTTACACATTGGTCAAACTGTGCAAAAAACTCAAATGAAAAAAATATGGGGATTTTTTTAGCTGCCAAGTAAAAACAAAACAAATGAAAACATATTTTTACATTTATTTTTTACATTTGCAGACAATATCAACACAAGATGTTTTCTGTTTTCCATTTCGAGAGCCACAACAGATGAGCAATCTTCAACAAATGAGTGAAACGATTATTTGAACCAATGTTGTTGTAAAGACTGGAAGAGATTTACATTCCTTTTCGACAGTGCGTAATGTCACTTAACGACAGAGGAAATCTGGAACAATTTGAGAGCGTTAAAGACAAGAGTGCAACCATCAGCTGGACAGCAGAGGCCTGCAGCAGCTCAGATGGCACTGCATCAGGAGCAGCCATACATCAGGATGAAGTATTGCAACAGAGAGGATTTTTCATTAGGTTCACTGACTATTTTCAGCTCGGAAACGACCATGGAATTGTTTACGTAAATTTAAGAAGAATGCATTGACTATATATGAAAACTGGACTGAGTGACCCCTCCCCCCTTGTGCTCCAAATAAGAGCCGGTCTCAAATAGCCAAATTCCTTTAGACTTCCATTGAGAAATAAACAGCTATTACTCAGTCATTATAACTGACAGAAAAACTTCTTTTTACATGTTCTAACTAATCCTAATTTATTTTTCTTCAAAAAGGATTCCTAAATTGATCCATATGTGAGTTTCTTTTCAAGTCTCCAGTGTTCAAGTACTATAAGGTGCACATAAAAGCCTGAACTTTTTTCAAAAATCATCTGTGCGCCTTATAATCTGGTGCCCCTTATATGTGGACCAAGTTCCAAAATCAGTAAAATGTATTTGTGCAATTTTGGGAAGTCTCTGCTGGATTGACTGTCCGACTGTGACACAGGAGCTGTGAGCGCACAGATGATCACGCTGTGCGCATTTTGAGGGACATGAGCACTCGTGGCATTCAAGAACGCGCTCTGTGTGGGGTTTTGAACGTGAGCTCAGCAGGTGGTATCCACATGGAGCAGCGCGGTCATGCACGTAGTGGCAGGGAGGAGAATCTTTTTCTGTTGTATATCTACTGTTCATTAGTGCTCCTCGGCCGACTACAATAGGAAGAATCTCGGAGCTAAAAGCTGAAGGGGTTGAAAATCCCCCAAAATTTACTCCAGCTTTTTTGTTTTCCTGACTCTGTCCTTTAACATGTCTGTGTGGGTGTCATATTAACCTGACCAGGCACACACTGCAATCAATAATTTCTCTTTCATGATCATGTTTGGCACTCCTGTACTTTGAAACAGACGCCACCCACAAGCAGCTCCTAAATCCGAGTCCCCGGTTGGTTACAGCGCTGTGTTGCTGAATCTGTTCGTGAAAATGTTAACCTGGTTAAAGATTCAGCGCGCGCTCAATGTGTGCCCGATTTGTACATAGAGCTCGTAGCCTGACTTAAAAACTTGCTCAGCAACGCGCTCTCACGCGAACTCTGTACACATGGGCCATGAATTCTGCCGTGCGACAGCATTTCAGAGCGCAAGCTTTACCCGGCCTGCGCCGTGTTTTTTCAATGTGTTTGGTGACTGCGCGCGAATGCAGCCCTGCTAAATACTGTTTGATCACGCTGCACGAGGTCCCTTGAGGCATTAAAAGAAAGGTTCTTGGTGCCATCGGAGGAAAAGTGAAACATAGCGCGCGTCTTTGTTCATGGGAGCGATGGATGATAGACGGCGCACACAATTTACGGGGAGGCAGCGCCGGGGCGAGTTACGCCACCATATGTGAAGGATTGTTCACACCTGGGCTAAAGATCTGCTGTAACTGTTGTCCGAGCTTTGGCTAAAACTGCCGGCATCATTGCTGAACAATCGCCTGACAATGAGACTGACTCTGACAATGATGAGAGGGAACTGGCATGTTTACTAAACAGCTGTTTAATTCAAACATTGAAGATGTTTTGTGGGAGGAGATTGATTAAAAAACAATAAAAGTGGTTTGTTAAATAGAGGAATGAAGTTGAACTAAACTCACGATTTTGCTTCTTTCACCTTTTTTGTGCGCCTTATAATACGCCTTATGTATGGATTAAGAACAGAAATAGCCCCCTAATTAACACTGTGCCTTATAATACGGTGCGCCCTATAGTGCGGAAAATATGTTACATGCCATGCTTTTCAAGAAGTCCTCAAAAACTATCAGCTAGCTTTACTGCAACCCCGGAGACCAGCTTTGGTCTTGCTCATCACCAGAAAAAGGAAATGTGACATGACAGTTTCTTGTACATAGCGGTGTTCTGTGAGACAGTACATAGTTCTGGACTTGGGAAAATTTGCCAAAAGCGTACAGTGATGACACTGCACATGACTAGCTGATGACAGCTAAGATTATGTCACTCGAAAAACAAGCTAGTGACAAACTAGATCAAATGAAAAGCAGCCAGGAGTGTCCAATAAAGAATAAAAGGAAGAGGCAGAAAAAAAATAGTGTTCTGGAGCTTATCTTCCTTTTTTTTTTGTGCGTCCCACAGAACATGTGTGCTCAGCTTGACGTGGAGGGAGATGGAGACCAAGACATAAACTTTGCTCAAGCAGTGAATGGATGTGCACAAAAGCTCAATTTCCAAACAGAAACACAGAGGAAAAATAAACACTTTCTTTAAGTTTTAGGAAAATGAAGTGTCCTGGTGGGTAAGTGGCTGAGACACATACCATGTGATCGTGCTATTCCCAGTTTGATTTTGTTACATGTCATTGTTTAGTTGTCAGGCAACGAAGAGAGACTCCAGGAAGTTACTGGCCCCAGCCAAGAAATAGTTTGGCACTTAAATGTCCATAAAGAGCTAATTGTAGACAGTACTCTGGTGTTAGTTTAGAAAACTTGACGTTAATCTAAATATTTACCTTTATTTAAAGACTCATATTCAACTTTTTTGTCACGAAAAATCAAACCACAGCTAGACAGCAAATTTTTTTGCAGATTCATATTCACTTTTTTTTGTATCTGATCTTGTTTCGTTCTTTTTGTTTTGTTCTGTTCGTTTTTCAGTTTGTATTTTGCCATGTTATCTTTATTGTTTTTTTTTTTATACCATTTATTTAGTTACTTTTTTTTTTTCATATAAATTATCATTTCTACACTGACAAATCATCAACAAGAACTATCTGTGCTCTTTGAAAGCGCATAGAAAGAAAAGGAAGAAAAAAAGACTTGTATATGGAGGAATTGGGAGTGAGCAAACATGGACACAATGTGTATTTCTGCACACAATATGTGACATATTTTGGCCCAGATGGCGGCAGACATGCTGCAGTCAGTCTTTTGGCAGACATAAAGGGATCTGTGCCACACTGATGAGATTTCAGAACTCCAGTCCATATACACACACAACTGTACAGGCATACATTTGCACAAACACAACCCGTCTAACACCTAAAGACAGGGAGATCAGGTTATACACTAGAAAACTACTGTAATTCAATGTAGAATTTTTTTTTTCTTCTTCCATTCCCCTTCTCCTAACCTCTTCATTTTAATATGTGGGAGGCCTTCTCCTCAGCTTCTCATAGAGACATTAATACCCTGAGCAGTCTGGAGATCGGTGCATGCAAGAACTCAGGTACTCAAGAGGAGGAGGCTGTGGGAGCAGGGTAGGACAATGGTGGGGACTTGTAAAGGAAAGAAAGCCCCTTTTGTGACGACCGGTGGACGGACAAGCCCTGAGGGAAACAGCTTCTTGTAAGATGGGTGGTTCTTGGCTCGGACCCTCTTCTCTTATGTCCTCCTTGGAAAGGGAGCCCCCGATCCAACACACAAGCTGTGATTTATAGATTGGCTCCTCTTTGATGCTGACATCTGTTTGATATTGCCCGACAGGAGGATTAAATGAGCCAACTGGCTCTCGGTGTGGCGGCGACCCTCATCATTGCAGCGGGATAGGAAAGCAGACACTTTAGTGACTCATGGGTAATTTTATGCGCAAGTGAGAGCGGGGAGAATGTTATGTAAAAACACCATTGCTGTTAAAGACGTTCACCTGAACCATGATCATTGAGGTTTCAAGCAAGATGCACCGACGTGGAAATATAGTATGATGAAATGTTGCATAAAGGAGAATGAAAATCAGAGTGGGTTTGACAAAGAAATGAGGGTGAAAAACTTCCCCCCTGCTTCTTATCTTCATTTACTCTCATTTGCTACAGTTGAAGGAATTCCATAAAGAGTCACATTGACCTCACTGTCTTTCCAAAATAAAGATAGAGAACAGACTTTAAAGTTCTGGAGCTCTAAGGAAGACTAAACAATACACTTTTTCTGTGGTGACCATTTTTTGTCTTTACTGGTTTCTTTTAGAATAAAAAGATAAAATATAAAATGTTTATCTTTTTATTTTATATGGGTTTACACTTCCCTCTCAAAGTCACCATAGTTATTCACTCTTTCAACTTATTTGATGTTTGATCTGTGCATTCTGTTGTTTTAGGCCACTGCAAGGTTTTCAAAATGTATTTGGTAAAAAAAAGTAGAGGATTTACAAATTTCCTTTTCAAAAACATGAAGCACCAGGAGCCAGTCCCGACTCTGTGCCACATATGCTGACTGGAGCTGCTGCTGACCCATTCGCTCAACTAATTGTCTTATTAGCGCCATAAAAATGCTTTATTTTTTAATTACCTAATTTTCTTGCCAATTGTCTGATTACATTGGTGCCAGTTTGTGACTCATTTAATCCTCTTATCAGCTAAAAATGCATTTTAGAACTTTACTAGGTGAGGCCTGCAGTACGCATGTCTCAAGGCAGAGAGCGCTGGTGAGCCCAGAGAATGTGACACTGCGGCTAAACAATAATAGAATTAGTGGTTGAAAGTCAAGTGCGGCCTTCCAAATATTCTTAAATACGGTTTATAAATCAAGGATTACGTGTCTAAAGCCCTAAACTCAAGAATTTGTTTAGACACAGAAAGACATACTTTTTAAACTAAAGAAATAAAAGAACACTTCTACAAACAGGTCATCTATGTCTTTCTTCAGGAGGAGCTGAAGAGAAAAAAAGACTATGAGTAAAAAGTAAGTCAATAATAACAATTTTGGTTATATTTTTTCCTATGCTACATTTTTCATACAGAAAAAAATGTTGAACTAAAATTTTAAATTGCACACTTTAACTGTTGACAATCAAATTGTGAACAAACTACCACCGAACATCACTTGTTGGCAACATTTAGCCAGGTTTTTTACAGAATAACTAACTGTAACTTAACCCTGGAACACAAACGAGTCACACTACAACAATGAATATCATCAGTTGTAATCACGTGACCCAACCCTTCTACTGACCCGCTATCCCTCCCATGACAAATGTGGACAAAACCTCATGTGTGTCATGACACCAGTGAAGACTGAAATTCCTTGGAGAAAAAAAAAGTTCAGTGGAGTATCTTGTGGGTCCAGATGACCCCACTCCCAACATCAACGTGTTTAGGATAGTGAGAGGGTTAACAACCATCCCCCTTGTTGTATGCACTCATAAGTGGGATTACTTGCATCTCACCTACTTCACCCTTACGTGTTGTAAAAGTGCTCACTACGACATGTCGCCTGAAGAATGCTTGTAGAAAAAAACATTCACAAACATTTTACAGATTTGCCCATTTTTTCCCATAAACACCCATAAGGACAGTTGTGACTAAGGCATAAAGTAGTGACCAGTTTGGAGTTACAAAATTTGCTTCAGATCAATTATATACAGTACACTCCAAAAGGTCACGTAGTTATATAATTTCTAAACATTTTTTTAAACCCTTTTGCACACAGTGTTTTCTAAGCAAAACTAGAATACCAACCATTTATTTGGCAAATACTCTCACGACTGAACTAAAGCAACATGTGTGATCTTTTGATAAGCATCAAGGTAGAATTTGTTTTCCTGTTTGAAAATGGTATAGTCACTTCATTGCTTACCAAGTCTGTTACCACATTAAATAACCAAATCTTTTTTCCCAGGGTTCTCCACCATTGAGGAAGTGATTTTTGCTGGAAATTTTGCACTTAATGTCTCTTTTATTATAACTGTGATTTGACCTTACCTAGGATCAACCTACTGGTTACAAACCAGCTCTGAATTTATCATAGATGTCATTTGATGCAAATTATGCCACATACTGTGTATCCTGCACATTCTGTGTATGATGTACTTCATGCTTAACACATAAGGTTTTAATAAAACGAGGAATGGGGAATAGCAATATTCAGTTATCTTTGGCTATTCTAGTCTCTAATAATGCATATTTTATTGTGTCAAGAAAAATTGAGTGATTACCAGATTTGTTTTAATCGCTTCCCCTTGTTTTTTAAATCATAAAACTGCTGTCACAAAAATGGCAGAAATAATATGCAGAAATTGACTAAAATATTAACAGATGACAGAGAAGTTAATAGATTTAAAAAAAAAAGGAAAAGTGAGAGAAACATGGGGAAAGTTTTGATTTACTGCTCATCAGACCACAGCGATGAACAGCTGCCTCCAGGCTGACACTGAGCAGAAGGGAGACTGTTTGGTCTGCGGCTGTGGTCTGCTTTAAAAAAACATTATCCCAGCTTCCAATTCCGAGGCACTGGAAATGAAAGAGGTGTAACTGCTGACAGTGACAAAGACATGACAGATAATTAATCACATCAACACAGATTTAGCTGGCTGATGTTATTAATTGGAGTTCCAGGAAGAATAGCAGTGCCATGCTCCACTGAACAAATCTGTTTTTGAACAAAGAAAGGGAAAGGGGTGTAAAAGGGAGGACTGGGCAGCTTTCCACATACTTTTTCCAATGTTGTGTAAACTCTTATCAACAAGTAAAGTCAACACAGTGGGAATACTTCACTTCCAAGCCTGTCTCAAGTTCCTTTCTTCTCAACTTCTGCTGCCTATTTCCGATGCATCTATATCAAAGTGACCCATGTGCGATCTTTGGGAGTGGTGGAAGTGGAGGGGACACATTCTGAGGAGGAAGGGAGGTGTAAATGGATCGGCTCTTGTTTTTGGTACCTTGTTGAGAAGACGAAGGGCGGTAAAAGGGAAAGAGAATATTAGAGGAGTCAACTGAGAATTATTAGGAGCCAAGAATAATAGGGAAAAAAGGGTTATATGAGGACACAGTGGGATAAAATATTTTTGAAAAGTTAGTAACAGTAGCTTCAACTGTAAGAAAAGGAGCAAAAAAAGAAAACTTAAAAAGCATTGTGAAAAATACAATAATAAAATCATTAAAAGCACATGCTACTACTGTACGTCAAATGGCCATCTAAGCTAAAGAGAACACAACGAACAGATTTATTTGGAGATTTGAAAGCTGTGTGTATTAATATTCTAATGTGTTCCCAGTTCATGATATAAACTGAAATTATTACAATAAACTCTATATTTTTGAATTGAATATTCTTCATTCAAAGTAAGTTCAAGAGGCGCCTTTGAGCGAGGACTAAATTTTAATTATTTTAGTCTAAGAATGTTCAGCTGGAGGAACTAATGCCCTCCATTGAAGTTCATATTTTGTTAGACTTTCATCTGCTTTGTAATAAACGAAAACACTATGGTGCCTCAGAGCGTCTGTTTAGAAAATAAGCTGTGTCTAAGCTTTTTCCATTCCCCTCCTTCTTAACAGATTAAAGTGTATTAGAGATTTGAGGCACAATCAGATTATTATCGACCAGTAGACCTGTTATATTGGGCGGCAAAGGAGAAAAAGCAACACCTTCTTCAGTTGGAGGAGGAACAAGAACACCAGCTTGTGTAGTCCTATATGTATTGATGAGTGCCTGCACGTTTCTGTGCATCACATTCTTTAAAACATGGTCTTCCATGGATTTTCTATGGGCTTTATTGTTTGAATCCACTTTGAATACATGGTGTTAACATTACTCCTGTAGTTCAGTGAACCCCAACAAGGTGTAATTTGTCAAACAGAACAAAACCTTTTTTAGGGCAAACCAAACCTAAATACTCATTTAGTCTGCAAGAAAATTTTCGACATTATACATTTGAGTATTAATCATAACTTCCAAAAAGACACAAGCCCAGGTGATACATATCACATATTTACCATACGAATTGCTTACCTCAAAATTGACAGATAAGTTCCTTTTAAGGGCAATCTCATAGACTAAGCTGATCTCTGATTTACTTGCATCGGTTCCTTCTTCTGTTTCCAATTTGTCTTCTGGGCTCTGGAAGGAAAAAACAAATCTGTTACTATTTTCCCTCCTTTTAAACAAATAGAATACCGTAAATAATGCTTGTGTTTTTACATAAGAAAAAAAATAGGTTTGAGAAATCCAGTGATTAAAAATCTCCATCAGAATACCAGAATACTGTTGTTAATGTAATCTTTTACTGTAAATATATGGAGTCTACATTCTTAAAGTCAATTGTAAAACGTAATGCTGACAATAAATAATCAAATTTAGATGCCCAAGTTGAAACTGTGAAAAACACGACAAGTTTTTTTTTTTTTTTTCCCTGCTGCTAGATTTCTACAGCATTCATGATTTCTGGTCTTAATCTTGTGTCCAGTTTCTTTTGTGTTAAAATTTGAATAGCTTTGGGTTATCCCCATGACACATTTCCTTCACCTTTACTACTTCTTTGTGTAATCTTATACAACCCAGGGTTAACATTGAAAAATGACATTGCTCAGATTTCAAAGGAAGCAGTCAAGTTCAATCTCTGACACTGACTCAAAGCCTAAATCCAATAAAGATGGGCATGCGTCAGAAAAATTCTGAGTAAACTAGACAATTTCGTTTTTGTAATATTTGCATTCTTTGCTATGAAACACAGTGTAAATTATTTCTGAATGGCAAGAAAAGTCATTATTTATTTATTTTAATGAAGACAAAATAACTAGTAAGAAATGACAACCTACTAACTTCAGTGCTAAAAGTAAAGAGTGAATATTGGTCACGTGATCCTGTGGGGCAATGCAGAGTTGAAGGCATTTTCAAAACAACATTCTATTATCTTCATAGAGTCGAACTATAAATATCTTATTGTAAATTCAGAGCTTAACATTATCCTAAATGGAGAAAGTATCAGTCTTGAATATGTTAAAATTACACTTTTGAAATTTGGTTTTAGCCAAAAATAAAAATAACCAGATGACAAAATATAGCCCTCTAGCTCACATCAAACAACAACCCACATGTTTAAATCTTACTTAAACTAATGTTATTGCAACTATATTTTAAATACAGTTGTAATCACTTGCCATCATGTATGACACAAATTGTTCAAAACAAATGTTCATAACTTCAGCATCCCTACCTCTTTCCTGGTTCTCTCATTTTTTTATTCTGCTTTTTATGTTCTTTTCATATAGCTGACATGATTTCACCACAACATGCTGAATTTTTGGAAAGTGTAAAGAATAACGGAAGACCTATATCATCAGTTACATGTTTGTTGACAACTGCTTTCATTTTGGTGGCCATTCTGGAATTTCCACAACATCACAAACTGATTAGGCAAAAGTCTAGATTTTTAACTATTATCCTTCTCTAGCAGTATTCGTGTTTCTAAAATGTATTTATGTTTCTCAAGTCTATGCATCAAGGATGCATGAATAAGAGTCTAATTCCCGTCAGGGGCAGAGACTAAACATTGTGATCCAGATCAGAAAATCTTGTGTAACAACTAAATGTTTTAGAGAAATTACTCTAAACTGGCTTTCGACAAACATGTGATATGAAAAAGGTATTTAAAATAAAGATAGTAAAAACTATTACACTCAGAGTAAAAATATTTAAGAAAAGCACGGACAAAAATGGCTCCCCTTAGTAAAAAAGTTCAGTGTAAAAAGGATGAGCTAAAAAATAAAAACTTTATTTTCTTTTATCCAAACAACTCATGCCTTTGTAGAGAATGTTTCCAATGGAAAGTCTTTCAAATGACTTTTTTATTATGCAGTACACAGAACTTGAACATTGTGTGTTATATTTCAAATGCATCAGCAACATCTAAATCCTCTGGAAAAGTTGCTCTGTCTTTTCTGAATTTAACCTTAATCGCCTGGTTTCCAGTAAAACAGATAGAGTTCTGTATAGCCTCGGGTTTCAACGTTGTCTGTCTTGTGTATACACAATCTAATTACAGCACCAGTCATGTTGACTGGTGGTCTAATTTAAAAAGAAAGATTTGACAGCGCATGGTGAAAATAAATACCTCTAAGCAGAATTTGTTCACATGCACATTGGAACACATACTCGTGCTAAGACAGAATGACAAGCTTACAGTGTAGACACAATGCATCTCAATTTGTAAATCAGAGCTCAGAAGCAAGAGCAAACAAAGAGTTCATTTATAGTGAACGACGCCACAAGACAGAAAGGCAGGCAAATGAGAAGAGCTGAAGCGTCTTAAATAACCATCAAGGATGCCAGGCACTGAGGACAAAGAGTCATTTGATTTGGGATGGGAAATAATAACTTAAGTATACAGTAAACTTAAGTTATCGGGTTAGTATGAGCAAGTCCAAACATATGATGTGGGAAAAAAGACCATTTGTTGTGTTACTCTAGCAAAAAATAAAATTAAAACATATTTTATTGTTTTTGTTTTTGTTTTTAATAAAGTCAGACTAACAGTGAGTGATAACGTTAAGTGTTATCTCAATTGGACCTTTAGTGAAGCTTAATGGATGTTATTTACCAGCCAAACAAAAAACTTGCATGCAGCCTGACGTGTTTTGCCCTCAGTCATGTTGCTAGGCGACAATGATGCACAGCTGGGCAGCCTGCTTTTTTAGTTTTTAGCCATGAATAGTTCAAAACTTCCCCAAAAAGAAAAAAAAAAAATATCTGACATCTTCTCTTAGTATTTTGATATATTTGGGACTTTTAGGGTTTTAAGAACTTTAATGTCTACTCAGGCAGATCATGGAAAAAAAAAAGAAACTTATTAGGAATCTGCAAAAGGCATTACAGATATTGCAGACATATGACCCGTGGATATTGCAGACATATGACCCGTGGGTCACATCCGGTCCACCATGTAATTATATCTGGTCCGCGAGATAATTTTGTAATGTTGGTATTAATGGCCTGGTGATATATTGCGTTAGTAACATATTAACTACAGATCCCATCATGCTACACATCAGCTACTTTGCTGAAACCCAGTGGTCCCAGAATCGTCGATTTCTTGCCCAATTGGATGATTTGGATTTTAAGTTTGCAAACAAAAAAAAATTTAATTATATTAACATAATTTTGGCGGGTTTGGGATTACTTGAATACTAAAAAAAAAGAAAACAGAATGATTAGATTTGTTTTACCTGAAAAGCACACATTTTATTTGAATTTCTAGGCTTAGATTGCTTTGTTATCCAGCAAGTTCAAAATATGTGTAATTTTGACAGGACATATTTTTATAGAAAACCAAATATTTTGTAATATTTAAAACTTTAGTCTATTCTTTTATAAAAGATAAGACATGAATTTTTTCTTTTTTTGTTTGTTTAGCATTAACTTTATTTCTAACTTGTATTATTTTGAGAATATATTGTTTTATGGACAGAAATTATAAGTGGTGATTATAATAATTATGCATTTAGATATTAGGGAAATATAAGTTATTTAAGATTTGAATTCATTTATTTGGAAACAATATTCCTGTCTGTTTTTGTTCATATTCATGTTAAAAAAGTTAAGATTTAAAAATTGAGTTGTTTGTTCAATAAAAGTTAATTCTGTTTGACCCACGACCCAAGGTTTGTTTTGGATTTGGCCCCCTGTTTAATTGAGTTTGAAATCCCTGGTATATGTAGTTAAATGGTCGACTTTAGATGTGTGTGTGTGTGTATATATATATATATATACACACATACATACATGCATACATGCAAAAAATATTTGGAAAAATTAAAAAAATACACAATTTGGTAAATAAACAAAAATGCAAATTATTTTCTTTTTTTTTTTTTTTTTTACGTTTTTGCTCTTTATCTATAATATTCTATAAATATGATTAAGGTTTAGCCTCAAATACCAAAATGGGTTAATATACACCTCTTGTGTCTAAAGTTATATAACTGATTTTTCTACCAGTAAAATCTGTCCATCACAAGAGGCCAAAAAGCTCTTGGCATTGCTCAGATTTCAAAGGAATTTCGAAGCTCTAGTTGTTCTTGGAGTTAAAATCTAAAAATGTTGCTAAACAATCAAATCAAATATTAAATTATTGTTTAATTATAATAATAATATACATTTTTGGACCAATGGGGGACAAGTTTAAAGCATTGGCCTGATGCTAGTGAAAAGACAACATCAATATTTGTGATGAATTAAAATTTAACAGCTATAAAGTGAAACGAACAAATAGAGGATGTCAGGAGAAACTTTACAGAGCGAACAGTTGCTGGTCGATTGGGATCAGTGTATAGCAACACAAAATAGAAATTAGGTATGTGGTTTCAGTTTTAGAGTGTACTCTGGCACTTTTATTGCAGCTCATATAGCAAACCTACAAAATTAATCCAAAACACATGTAAGCACAATACAGTATTAAATCAATCTGTATTAGGACAACTCTGGGTAGCAGCAAAAATGCAAGTAGAATGCAACTTTCACAAGCAGGTTTACCAGGGTCAGACAGACCTTGACTGAAGTTTTTATGGATGTAAAGTGCAATGAAGTCACTAATATGCCTTCCCAGTTTTAAAAAAGTCAATAGGTTCATGTTTTACCTTAGCTGGTGTTCAGCAGCCTCTGTTTTGTGTGTGTTTACCTGTGGTGGCCGTTCAGGGATGGGTTCGTTGCGCAAGGCTTGAAGGGCTTTCATGGCGGCGTTATGTCTTGCTGCTTGTCGGGTCCGTCCCTCACCAATAAACTCATGACTCCCCACAGAGAGCTGAACATAGAAGATCTTAGGAATGGGATAATGGTACCTGTAACAAACAAAACAGAGATTGCTTTCAAAAAAGATGAAAAAAAAACCATTTTATTTAACATTTTACTTTGATCATTTAAGTAAAACTAGTTCACTGGACATTGATCATTCATAGAAGACACTAAAATAGGCAGCAGTAAAAATAAAAATTAAAACCAAAGGACTTAAGTGACTTCATGCCAAAGACTGTGTAGGAGTGGGTGGTTTTAAATGTATAACCTATAAAGCAAGGCTGCAGGAAAAGAGAAATGTATGGTAATAACTGCATCTTCAATTACAAAATCTCCTAGAAAAGGTGTTAGAGACATTTATATATATAAAACTGATATAAAGTGGGTATTTTGCGCTAAGGATGGCTGCACAACTCCTGAAGCTGCAAAAGGGAAGAGGAATGTGGCTTAAAGTGTAAAACAATATAGACAGGGCTGCACACCCTACTGCAGATACATTCCTTTCAAGTGTGTTGCAACCAATCACCAAAGTTCATTGTGACTTAAAAACCAGTCAAAATGAAATGAATAAATATGGGTAAATATGGGTTTCATACCACAACAATTAAGAAAATTTTTTAAAAAATTGTATAAAAAGGAAACCATTTCTTAAAAATCAACCAATTCATTAATAAAGAGTGTTTTTTAAAAACCTTTACCTTCAACGACTTTAAAGACATGAAAAAAACACAGATAGAAGAAACGCTAACATCATGAGCCAAGTTATAAATTCCCTTAGTTTACACCGCTCTCAAATGAAAGGCCCACCACTTCATCAGGGTCAATTACTGCACAATAGACTGTTGAGAAACTACTTGAGTAATGTTTTGCTATTGAATCCACGTTCAGGGATGCACAACAAAGCACAGGAACATATATTTTGTCCTCTTTCTTTTTGCTTCAAACATAGATTATACTCTCTTTCATTGGGCCGTGACAGAGTGGGACTAAACTGTCACCCAGTAGATTTAGAGGTCTGCATGTGCGATACCTCCCCCGTGGGTCAGTATGAGAAGGGCTGAGAATGTCTGCCTGACTCAGGAAACGCAAGAGCAATAGTGGGAAAACTAATAAGAAAAGCCAGAAATCCAACGTTTTTAATATCGCTCACCCTGTCGGCCTTGATCTCCGTCAGGACACATTCTCAAAAGGCATACAGCCTTCACAGGAGGTCCACATAACGGGAGAGGACCCACTAAGATTTATAAAAATTTGTCTCATCGGTGACTCTTTTTCTTAAAAAAGTATTTAACTTTTGCGTTTGGCACTGAGCCTTAACTATTAGAATAAAAACCTTTATAGCATAAAAAGGTAAGTAAACTAAATTCACACAAGCATAACCCCAATATAGTGATTTTTTTAAAATGTATTTAGCATTGTGTAAGTAAGTAAGTTAAAACTATCTGATGTTTCTTGGTCTTTGAAGAATCCAAGAATTTTGAAAATTTTAAATCTAATATAATGAGCACTTTTAAGAGTTTAAAAAATTTAGTAACAAGAAACGGATGTTTTATTTCATTAGAAAACAAAATGAATCAATAGTGACTCAAAAACAGCATTTGACTACAGTTACCATAATTCATTCTGAGGAGCGTAAATGTTAGTTCCAAATTTAACCAATCCATTACTACCGCCTTCACTCAGTGAGAGAACATAACTGCACACTAATCCATCTACTGGATAGCCTGGGAACCAGATGAATCTAAGACCTCCCATCCCATTTGCTCAGAACGGGACTGGATTTTTACCAACCCTCAGAATGCTTGGCAAACTGTAGCATTTACTACAATTTTAATCTAATATTAGGTGAGTACCTAGTGTGGACTTTTAGAAGCCCCTTTTTTCATCTCAAATCAGTTAAAATATTTTGGCATTTGTGTGATTGCAACAACAAGTTGAGTCTTTTTACAAAAATGCAAGTTAACTACTTTAAAAACAAAAGTGTTTAAAAAAGGTACCAAAAGGTTGAAGCTAAAGCTCTTTAAAATCACTTAAAGTACAAATAACTTCAATTTAATGGAAAAAAAAAACATAAAAGAAAAACATAAAACACCTTTTGTTTGTAATTGTTTTATCCATCTGGGGTTTAAAATGTCAATTTGGGCAACATTTACTCTTGCGAGCTCGTCTATTTCACAAACTGGCTCTTGACAACGAGAGCAGACAACAACAGAAAGAAAGAAAAACAAATGTTTAACCCTTTAGCACAGGAGTTTCAGCTCTGGTGTTGGCGTTCTTTGAATTATCTTCCATTCCAAGGATTCCAAAGCTAAGAAAAGCAGCTTTGCAAAGATATGTAATATTTTACATAGTAGATAAATGTTTACCCAACAAACGTAAACCAACCAATTCTTATGCAAAAGGAAAAAAAGCTTCATTATCCATTGAAATTGCCTTAATTGCGTGAACAATCAAAGACTTAAGTTAGTTTGAAGAATATGCGCCATTTCCGGTCGCTGGCAACAGTTACAGTATTAAAAGGTGAAACAAATTCTCACAACAACAAAAAGGTCAAAGCCACTTTGATAGGTAGTGAAATGTTTCAAGAAAGACTATTTCAAGTCCAGCAACCATTATTCAACTTCAAGGCAACGTAATCATTGACATAAGAAATGTATGATTTAATAGTAACTCATTGGGTAGTGGGGGAAAAAAAACTACTTGTTTAACACAACAGTCAAGTGATCTCCAGAGTGGTAAAGATATTTTTAAAGTAATTTCAAAAGAAGCAATTCAATTAACTATACGTATTGCTCAAATTATTTTTTATTAATAGCCTAACAGAAAATTTTTGTTTGTTACAAAACATTCAAACCATTTAGTTTGAGGGAAAAAAGGTGTTTTCATCATTGCTATAAAGTAGATCCTGCAACATGACTTGTTTTTAAAACAAATGCCTTATTCTCATCTTTTTTTTTAACTCCATTGTGAGTATTTTCTCTCTAAAGACAATGCTGGCTAAACCAAAAATGAGTCAGCGGATTACTCCTTGAACGTCAGTAGGTCTTTCTTCAGACCACAGCGTCTGCTCTCAGCTCCTTGCCACTGGAGTCTTTCCTGGGCGGGGGCCTGCCTGGCCCTTGCACGTCAAGTGTGGCTCCGGGGTCTCAGAGGATATGCCAAGTGCAACATGGGCTCAAGCCAACAACCATGCACGTAGATGGGAGCAGCTGGGGCTGCACGGCTGAGTACAGGTGCAGAGGAGTGGGGGGGGGGGGGGGGGGGTAAAAGAAATTGAAGGAGAAGAGGAATGGTGTAGGCAAGAAATAGACAACAGAAACAGGGACATGTAGGGAGGCCTGTGGGAGACCCAACTCCACAACGTGGGAAAGTAGCGGCTTACACACAAGTAAGTAAGCCAAGAACACAGGCCAGAACACATGCACTTCAAAAAATCCCCAAAAAAAACAAAAACAAAAAAGGGAAGAAAAGGGAAACAATACGTGACTGGTATAAAAATGAGCAGGTTTTTTTTTCTTGCTTCTGTTGCATATAATTGAATATACTTTTATTTTTTTCTGCATTAATCAAGAAGAGGAAGCTAAGACAGCTCAACGAGAAAGTTGGAAAAAAAACCAACAGGACGGCATGTGTGTGAGGATGTGAGTAGTGTGTATTTGCAACCAATCGCCAAAAAAAAAGAACAGCTCATACTAAAACTCAATCAAATGATAACTCATCAAAGCTTAGAAGTGAGTAATGGATTTTGCTATGAAGGCAACATGTTCCAGGCAGCTCGTTTTCATGTGGGCCTTGTTATTAAAGGTTACCTTTCCATCTTAATCATTCAAAGGCATGCGTGAATGCGCAAACAGATAGACACATCCAAGGAAAAAAAATCCCTCTGTATTCAACCTCATACAAGGTCCCAAAGGGAAATAAAAGTTTTGCAATTGCAATTATCACTTTAAATGAAAGGGTGACATTTCAGCTGGAAGCTATTTTCTTCAGCAGCATGGAAAACTATTTCCTTTCTAAATGCCTGGGCAGGAAAAATAAAAAAATACTCAGTTTCTCTCCTCACATATGGTACAAGTTTTTCCCCCTCCCCCAAAATGTTATTTTGAAAGTTTACTTCCAAACAACAATCTAAAGCAGTCAGATTTACATGAAGACTATTTAAAATTTCCCTATTGATAGAAAATCTGTAGAGAACACAGGATGGTAGATGTGTAAAAACTATGATAGTATATTGACAATTTACAGTGATTTTCTTTTTCATAAAAGTAACCAGCCATTTAGTAACTAGCAATTCATTGTGGCTCTCATTTACAAGCACTTTTTTTAAAGCGTAATCAAGTTTTCTATACTATTTAGTCATCTTAAGTGAAATATGTCAAAAAGATTTGAATTATTTTTCAAAACACCCTCCGAATAAAACGACGGGCTGTTATTTTTAAGGTCTGATGGACATGGAAGCAAGATTAAGATGAAACATGATGCTTTGTCAGCATCAGGCTTGCATTTCCTCTGGCACCTCCACTTGCTTCTCTGTGGAGTATTAAAACATATAAATGGCAATAAATATAGAGAAGAAAAATCTTCAACAAAATAAATTGAGACAAAGTTATGTTATCTCTCAAAAATGTCAACTAACTTTGATCTAATTGTTTGATTAAGGAATAATATTTTACCTTCACCTTGCAGTTGGGAAGAGCCAAAAACTGTACACACTAATCAAAGACCAGTAACTGACAGAGAGTGACTATTATGTTGAGCACACAATCACATGTACACTATTTTCTTCAGATCTGTATCTAATTATCTGGCAGCAGTAAAACACAAATAAAATTCTATCTCCTGCATATCTTTCAATAACAGCCCAATCGTTTACTCAAAAATTGTTCCGACAGCCTGGTGTCTAAAAGAGACTGGGGGTTGTTGGAGACTGGCCACTAAAAATCTCCAATGACCTTCCACACAGAGGAGGGGGGGAAGGGGCAGGAAGAACATAAAATTCATCATCGGCACTTTAATGCTCTTCTTTGACCAGGAAGAAGAGGCTAAATTGTGCCTGGGAAGACAGAACATGATCATGTGGAAAAACTGCACAATACCACCGTAAACATGGTGCCATACCATAGTTTGCTTAATTAATCAACATCCTAATCAGACTCAGTTCAGTCTGGGTTTTCGTGTTCTTCCCACACACCTCTGCTTTGAGTATTATGGGAGAATTTTACACTGTTTACTACATACCTGCACCTAAAGAAGAAGGCTACAATCGGAGACTGCACTCTATTTGTCACGTCTCTTCAAACCTGGCTTTTATTGGAAACAGGCGTAATTAAAAGACAGACCACTAATAGGTCTTCACTATAAATACAATGGGAGGGTGATAACAAACCAAAAGGAAAGGGCATCAAAACGCTCAATGGAAAGGATTCTAACTTTGAGAAATGTTAATAATTCTCATTAATTTCAAGGACATAGTAAAATTGACCCCTGGAGAGAAAAAAATATGCATAAAACTATTTGTTCCTCGTAGTAGAAACTGAACTATGTATTTCTTTATTAAATACAAGCAAAAAGGAAGAAGATTTCACTCTTCAAAAGTTCAAAACAGTAATTACGAGAGAAGAATGTCTTTAAAAGGGTTTAACTGTTGAAACCTTTTAGTATTGTTAATTGAGAAAAACATTCCTCTTTGGTGACAAGTTTCCAAACATCCAATCACTTTGTCTGCTGTTTAAAAGGATTAAAAGGGTGGTGCTATCCTAGGTCCATTGGCAATGGGAGTGGGGTAATCTGGAACTCAGAGGACAGTGATCTGAACTTCTTTTTTTTATTTTCACTGGTGTCCATGGCAGTCATGAAACCCTGTCCACCTTAGTCATAGGAGGGATAACACTTTCAATGTTAAGGGTGGGGTTCTCTGGACCCCAAAAGCCAGCACAATCTAATACAGAAACAGCAGTGCGGGGATTGGAAAACGAGCAGGAATGGCCCTCGGTGCAAACCTCTGCAGTAAATCCTCGACTGTTAAGGTGATCAACGTGAATCAGCCAATTCTGACGTGAAGAAAAGTTGCTTTTCATATTTGTTTTGCACTAATATACAACACATTAATAATGTAAAGTGTTGCGTAATGACGCAAGGCTCCTTTTCTCCACTTTAGTTTGGAACTACATCAATTCTGAAGATGGTTGAAGAATTGCTGAGGTCAAAGACTGTCAAAATTGGAACTAAAGAGGTTAAAGTACAACACAATAAAAACCAAGGGATTGATATGAATTTCATCAGAATAACAAGGAACAACTTGTTTAATTGATTATCCTCTCCAATCAAAAACTGAATCATCTCCAAGAACATTTGATCCAGGAGGATAATTACATCAAATAATCCATATCGTGCCCGAGTGTGTTTAATCCAATTGTCATGACAAAACAGATGACAGTGGAAAATACATAACAAATTGACATTTCAATCTATAGGTCCTATATGTTCTACACAGCCACACATAAACTAAAAACCAATCAATAAAAATGATATACACTGATCGCTACAGCACAGAAGATGTGCAAGAGTAAAATCCACATTTAGGCTTAAAACATACCGGGGAGAAGTTAGATAGGATAACAGTTGAGCTATAGCTATGTGGTTCAAACTGTCTATTTTGAGAAATATTGATAGTATGAGAACCAAATGCTTGATTCCTATCTGATTTTTCAAAATGTGTGATTTTTTCAACTGACATGTGGACATGTGGTTAATCCCATAACCTTTAATCTATAAAGCATTTTCTTTATCATAGAGTACAAAAGGAAAACAGCAAAGAAATTTTGTCTATTTTACAGATATATTCACTCTTTCATTGGCAATGACGGCACTATGATTATTAGTTCTGGTACATTCATTTCCTTGCCAATTTATCCCTTTCGGGGTCGCGGGGATGCCGCAGCCTATCCCGGCTGCTGATGGGCGAAGGCAGGGTTTACCCTGGACATTTCGCCAGTCTGTCGCAGGGCCACATTTGCGCACACAGTCACTCTCACATTCATACCTAGGACAATTTAGAGTAACCAATTAACCTATGAAGCATGTTTTTGGACGGTGGGAAGAAGCCGGAGTACCCGGTGAGAACCCACGCATGCACGGGGAGAACATGCAAACTCCACACAGAAAGGTCCCAGTTGGTGTTTCTGATCCCCCAGCCAGGATTTGAACCGGGGCCTTCTTGCTGTGACGTAAGAGCGCTAACCACTGCGCCATCGTGCAGCCCCGTGCAGTTCTGGTACAATGTTTACAAAAAGCAGACGAGTAGGTTTTTTCTCATATTTTGACAGGATAGTTTTTGAAAGTAGCAGGAAGTTTTAAAATTAAACTTTTATAGGCGTACATACGTAGCTCTCTAAAATAAAAAAGGTAAGGGGATACTAGGCAGTGGAACAGTGTTCAGCGCTCTACAGCAAGAAGACCCTGGTTCAAGTCTCAGATGGGACCTTTCTGTGTGGAGTTTGCAGGTTCTCCTCATTCATGCGTGGGGACTTTCTTCAGCTTCCTTCCACGTTTAAAAAAAAAAAAAAATACACTTTGTAGGTTTATTGGTGACTCAAAATTATCCCTAGATGTGTGATTGCGTCCCAACACAGACTGCCAATGTAGGCAAGGCAAGGCAAGGCAAGGCAAGGCAAGGCAAGTTTATTTGTATAGCACATTTCCTGTACAGAGACAATTCAAAGTGCTTTACATAAAACATTAAAAGAAACAATCAAAAGAAATAGTAAAAATGTCACTCATTATTCAAATCATTAAAATAAAATTAAAAGAAAGTAAAAAGATTTTAATTTAAAACAAGCATAGATAAAAAGTGCGGACGTAAACATCCAGGGTTGTCTCAACAGTCACCGGGTTAGGCTCGGCAACCATGTGACCTCACAAAGGATAAAACTGGTTAAGAAAACAAATGGATGGATGGTTTCAGTAATCCAATTTTTAAATGGACAAATAAACAGGCTTGTTCATTTTATTTACTCCAACTATAAAGGGCTTTCAAAGAATAAAAGTCATTTACTTCTCTGTTTAAAATAACACACATGGACTCCACTTCAGCAAAAGCAACAGAGAAAAGTGGACCAATCCCATAAAGACTAAAAGCTGCAGATGAAAGAGGGAGTGTACTGGCCTACTCGTCTTCTAGCGTCAATGAGCTTGACCACCAAGACATCTAATGGCCACACATGCAAACATAAATAGTTGTTGCACACACAAAGGAAGCCTTATAAAGGGAATGGGACCGCATTGGGAGCAGGAGGGTGACAAGAGATCTGGGGGAAGGAAAAAAAATACAAAAACTTGGATGGGTTCACTCCTCCACCAGCTGCACTTTCTTCCAATCTCCTGCCAATTTTTTTTTTTTTTTTTCTCTCCCTCCCAACTTCCATATTTCATTCTGTGTGTCCATCATTGATTGCTCTGCTTCAGTCAGCCTCACGCGATTGCTCATGTAGAAAATACATGGTGGTGTGAGAAAATAAGAAAGCAGCCCCAGCAGACAAGTAAACACAAAGATTAAATGACAAACTGTTTGGTAGTGGGGATTGTGTTGACGTTTTTCCATGAATTTCCAAACCTCAAGACAAAAACTTCAAGAAAGGAGATCAGCATGACGATAAAGTTGTGGTTTTAGATTAAATTATATTTCAAACTTCACATTAATGTTTATTTTGCAGCTGCTGACATGAAAACCCAGAAAAAAACTTGAGTTATTCTAACCCTCAAGCATCAATCCCTTTACAAACATATAAAATGTACAAAACAATAAATATTGATAGCATTTTACCAAGCTGTATGAAATATTAAATTTGACAGATTATGCATGAATAGTAACACAGATTCTAAAGTTTACTAAAGCAACTTTTATAGAGTTTCACGTTGTTCGGACAGGTCTTATTTGGGCACAAAAAATGTGTATTCATGCCACCGCACTTAGTCCAGAAAACCATGGAAAAACAGAGTCTGGTCCATTTAGATTAAACCAAAGGAATTATGAGTTGGTAAATCCTAATCTTTTGATACTTTAATAATTCTCATTAAGAAATTATTTGTACCAGTCAATCTGACAAATTTATATAACTTCAAGATGTTCAAGTCTGCTCACTAAAAAAAACAAAAGCTTTCTAAATCTAAAAAAAGAAAAAAAAATCATCTCTGAAGTTAAGAACAAAGACTCCTATAGATGTTGGAACAAATTTCAATTGCAAAAGACATGCCAAAAATTCCATCAGCTGACGCCATCACAATAGCCCTTGCTATATCTGTGAATAATGCATGCAGCCTTGGCTGGCAATGATCTGCGGGGGGAAGTAGGATGCTGAATATTATGGAGCATGGTATGCTGATTGCTTTTTAAAGAGATCCTAGAACCCTAAACTTTTATCCAGCACTAGCACATCACAACAATCTCTAAACACTTGGTTTTAAAAAGTCAAATTTAAAAAGTCGGACACCAACATCAAGGCTTTAATGGTTATGTGCTCTTCCACACGGCTGAAGTTAATCATAGTACTACGGATCAAATAAATATAAAGTATTAAAGAAAACATTAACATTTTTTCCTTTTAGGCAAAATATGATTGCATTAATTTTCAATTATTTTGGATTACAATAACAGGAGGTATTGTTTCCGCAGATCACTGCAAGAATAAGATAGATGAGTACATTACTTCCTCACCATATTTCTTCATAAATACTAGAAGACTAACGTATATAAAACTGATAGGAAAGATTTAACACTGTTTATAATGGCAAAGGTTTCATCTAAAATTTTAACCAATTCATTAGAGATCAGCATTGTTATTGTAGGGTACAAAGAGTTTAGTAAATGTGTTCTGCTTCATCCTATCAGTGCCTATGCTCACTGATATCCATTTGTGGATCTATGTACCATTTAAAAGTCGTTTTATAGTAACTAAAATGTTAAATATTGAATTGTGTAAAGTAAACCTTAGAATAATATTTTCAAGTTTCATTTCAGAAGCTTCAACTAGCTAAAAGTGCACTTGCTTTATTGCCAAAGAGTTTTAACCCCTTAATGCATATCATCGTAAATATGTGACAAACCCCTTCGGCTCCATAAATACCTATAAGTAGCATCTACTTAAAAGCAAAAACACAAGTATTTTTTTAAATATAAAAGTAAACAAATTCAGGCATTAAATGGTTAACAAGCTCTAGATCAGGGATCACCAACGTGGTGCCCACAGGCACCAGGTAGCCCCCAAGGACAACACAAGATGCCCTCAAGTCTCTTTTAAAAAAGAAAGCCCAACTTACTTCTGAGCTGTCTCTAAAATTTTATTTTATTCTGTTGCTATTTTTTTAATTACACTTGCATTTACATTGATGTAACAATTAAAACATCTTAAAAAATATGTTCATGATACATGAACTTCAGATAAATTTAGGCGACCTCTGACCTACTCCAGTTCAAATATCATCAACTAAGTTAAAAATGCTGCATATTTGGTCATTAGTTCAAAATGTGACAAGATTTGCTCAAAATTGTATAATTTCATTTTTCTTTAACGTTATGTGTATACGATAAACATGGAACAACATAGTAAAAATGGGACATTTCTCCCATGAAATATAAGTGATCATCTGAAAATGTAAAAATTACTGAGAATAATAATGTGCTGAATATTGATATCTGTTTCCTAGCTTGTTGTCATTATTGTTAATTATGGTGAGATATCAGTGTCTTTACAGAGAGGAGTATCATTATTCATCATTAATAATATATAACTAACTATAACTAAGCAAAATTTGTTATTTCAAACTGGTAGCCCTTCACACATAATCATTACATAAATTATTAGATACAATTATATACTTAAATATTTACTTATGAAATACAATTTTAAGTTAATAGTGTACTTTTTAGATTTTCCTTGTCATCAATCTGCATATCTTAACTTTATAAATATATATATATTTTTTACTTGTTTTTTCCCCTCAAACTGGAGATTTACCTTTAAATTATATTTTTTTGTGTGTTGGTATTTTTTCCCCACCCATCTTTGTGCCTCTTTAAGTGTAAAGTTCCTTTTAAATTTTGGGTGCAAACATTTATTTTACATCAAATGACTGCACAGTAATTTACAAATACATCAAAGAATAACCACTGGGTTAAGGTAAACTACAGGTTTTAATTGGAGCAGGTTTCGGTCTGCTTGATGAAAGCATTGTGACAATAAAGTCCTATACAGAAAATGAATGCATATTCCAACAAAATGCCCACCTCAGGATTATTTCTAACCAGCATACACAAACTATAAATGTGTAATAGATTTGTGATATTTCTCCATTCCTCGTCACATACTCCAAACTTCCAACCACAGTGAAATGACCAGTGATTGTGATGTGGACTGAATTCAAAAAGTGGTCAAAGTGGAAGAAAGAACCTGTTTTCCTCTTACAGGAACCAACCTTGGACTAAAAGCAAAAAAAAACTCTCAGGTGCACATCTGGGGTGTAAACCAAGTGGAAAGTTAGCAATGGAAGCTTCTTTTCACACTTTGGATGATACATTAAAGCTTTTAATACAAGCAGTTTTATTTATTTATCTGCATGTTGGTGTGCATGAATATAAAGCCCAACAGTGTAAAGAGATGACATACCAGTGTTCCACTCTTTGAGGTGCCAGTGAAAGAAGCATGATAATGAGAAAATGGATTTGCAGATCCAAGCGGTCACTGTAATGAAATTGCTGCTGTTTTGTAAAGTTAATACGTGGTAATAGCAGAAAGTAGGACAGTTTGTGTCCCAACGAGTTGATGTGCATCACCCCGTGATGATCTACACCAACAATGGGTGCCAGTGTTATGATGCGTGTAACACAGCGCCGGTGTCTACAATCCAAAAAGGAGGGCGACCTGAAAGACCCAAAACAAAGAGACACACAAACCCTCCCTCTTGACACTTACTACACTGCTACCCAGCTGGTTCAATTAATTGCTGGGATTGTAAAAGAACGCAGTTCCCTAGGAGGGCATTGTGAATGTATGAGGTGTGTTTTGAGTTCTGGATTACAATTTATTTCCTCATTTCCAAAGCAATTGCGTTTGAAATGCTCCACAGAAGCAGGACAGAAGTAAACTTTTTTTTTTCTTCTAGCAGCTGGATTTCTAAAGAGGAGAAACCCACAGTTATTTAACTTTCTTCAATCATTGGATTTGCCTTCATTAGAAATAAAGGACTTGGGTGCTTTTGGTAGACTTTTTACCATAAGTAGCATTATGTAGAGTAGGACTGCCACAAACGATGATTCTAACAGGCGAATCTACCTAAAAACCCCAGTATATGAAAAATTAGGGAAGCATGTTATCATGTTTTAAAATAATAGCTGTTTCTTTTTTTTTTTAAATTACCATAAAAGATGAAAACATAGCCCTTAATATATTTAAGAGCTTGCTACTAATCTACTTAAAATTTTGAAATTTGAAGACTTTTAAAAGTCTTCAAAAACAAGGAACTATTTTTCACAAAATATAAAGTTTTGGTCTCACTGACACAGATTTTTAAAAAAGCATTTTTTGGTATGAATGCTCATAGCTTTGTTCAACTTTACTCCGCTCTGACTCCATATAATATGAAGTAACGACTCATCAACTATTGAATTAGTCGTTGACTAATCTAATAGTCGATTAGTCGTCAATTAGTCAACTTATTGTGGCAGCCCTAGAGTTAAGTGAAGTTAAAAAGAGACATGACAAAGTGTGATGGAATTTTTGCATTTTCCTCATGTTTGTAACCCTGTACTTGTCACTACAGTTGACCAGATATATGTGACTAAATTATAGCTTCTATAAAAATGAGCACACCAGACAAACAAGCTAGACAGTTATTGGAACATATTCGTTAGGCTGCTGTAGAGCAAACAATTTGACAATCCCCTATCAATGGAACAAGACTATCGTATATCTTCCAATTGTGGGCGATTTTTAATTGATGTCGGGTCTAACGTTCTCCAATAGTGGCCGGGCTTCTGTAACCATTATGCTATTCTAGGCATGTTTAAAGTGGGGTCATTTAGACCCCACAAGATAGCCCACTGAACTTTTTTTGTCAAGGATGTTTATCTTCACTGATGTCAGTGGCAGACGTAAAATCCTGCTAACCTTGGTCAAGGAAGGGATCACACGTCAATATAAGGGTGGGGCCATCTGAACCCCATAAGTGAGCACGAGGGTTAAGATAGGTTGATTTTATTGTTGGGTACCCCACAGACTAAGTTCAAAGGGGCAAGAAAAATCCTGACAAATTTTATACTTTCATTGACAATTGGTTTGCTTTCACTCATGATGTTGTCAGGATTGAAGTGAATAATTCAATAAACCCAACCACCTGAAAAAATCATGCAGCTCCAACAGCTGCTTCAGGGGATTTCATCTATTCATTCAACCATGCTATGAACTCTTTTGAACGTCTGTAACAATGTCAGGTAGAAGACTTAGTTTTGCTTCTTTGCAACGGTGGAGGCCTGCTCCAAGTCGGTCCTGAGAATGCGATGCTTAAGACGGTATGTTGATAATTGTTTATGACAAATAAATTGTAGGGAAAATTGTGTAAGAAGCTATGTGTATCACGTTAAAAGTTGTTTTAATGAACCTGGATCCAAATTTCAATGAGTTGCTGTGTCTCATTGCTGCTCTGCTACTCTGTTTACATCCTATAATGTCCAGTCTTGATAAACCCTAAAATAAAATACACCACAGATCAACTGCAAGTGAACTAGCATCCTTGTTCTGAAGCGGGAAGTGTTTATTTGTTTAAGCTACATCCAAAGATCAACTTTCAAATATGCCAAAGGCAGCATACTATGAGAGAAAATAAAACTCTGGTGAGGACAAAACAAGAACCAAACATCCCAACTTTGACATGCCCTATGTAGTTTTATTGTTGTAGAAAGTTTTGCAACACAAGCCCCTAGTGGTTAATTGGTAATCGGACTTGGCTCCAATTTTTTACCTCAATTTCAATCCAGATGTCATGAGATAGCATGACTATAAAAAATGTCTCAAGTTAGTTAAGAATGACATATGCATAATCAGAGACAAATTTAACATAGGTTAAATATATAGATATATTTAAATACATACAGATGTATGCATTTATGCCCCCTTTTTGTACAATAAAACTTACAAATAAAAAATTTTAAATAAAATGCAAGTTTCAGGATCTGTTTACATTACTTTAAAATAAAAAGGTCCAAATTCAAAAAGTAAGAATAATTAATAGGTATACTCAAACACAACAGTCCACTCACAAGAGAGGAGGTTAAAAAAAAGACTTTGTATCACAGAGTCTGTTAAACACAAATCATTCCAGGCATTTGTTTATGTTGGAGCTGTATTCCACTCCTCCGCCCCTTCAATAAAACACTGTTTTATGTGTTTACACCCATCTGTACAATTAGGACACATTATCCCTTTCTCTGAAATGCCAACTATAATGATTTATGCACTGAATATACGCATCAGGTTTGGTGATCCCCAGAGACATGAGGTGATTTTTATTTTACTGTCTGTAAAGACTTTTTTCTTCTGAAATTTTGCCTTGTGGGCTTCCAGCTTTTTTTCTCTTTTCATTTTTGGGCAGCTGTGATGATGAGTTGAATAAGAAAAGTCTTATCTGTGGAATGCCCTTGTGGATAAAAAAAATACAGAACAGTAACTCAGTCCTTATGAAACTATAAAACTCAAAAGGACAAAGACCAAGATGAAAAAAAAAAATCCAGACGGAAAAGAGAAAACAGATAAATGTGCAAAGACGATGTGCCATGATATGCACAATCTTTACTGAGAAGGACATGACAATCTTAAATATAGAAAGAAGTGGACGCAGCCAAACGTGCCTGCACTCCTTCAGGGTGGCCCAATTGCAAATGTCCGTGACAAAAAAAAACACTAAGTGAAAAGCATCTCTAATACTGTATCCAAATATCCTTGTTATTTATTGGAGGTTTTCTATTTCAAAGCTTTGTAAATACTGGACTGATTTAACAAAAAAAAGTATTTCATCCACAAAAATGAATCATTATGGCATGTTGTATTGCTTCCATATCCTTCAGGACACAGAAAAAAAAAAAAAAAACACAAAAGTTGTTGATTTTTACATTAAAGCAAACAGAGACACATAAAAAGTGCTTATCAAAGCTGAGGAGACCACCAGAGTTTCTCCACAGCAAGTTGTTTTTTTCTCAGAGATTCTAGACATTCAGACTAAAATTATCTTGCAAAATGAAAATGAAGTACATAAAAATGTTAATTCAAACCTTCAGGTACTTCTTCAAGTAGGTATCTGGAAATCAGTGTGCAAGGGAATTGGCCTTCGGAGGCAAGGTTGTTGCTTCAATTCATAAATTATGTAATCTCAGACTTAAAGTAACCTTGGGTGAGATACTGAGCCTCACATGAGCACCTGGTATATCCCTGCAGTGCAGAGTTTGAATCAGTAGACGTATACAAGAACTGGTGTTACGTCACCAATAAAAAACGGCTTGCTTCCAGCTCTTACCAAATTAAGGCAATTCCATTTTTCGGCAGTACAGCAGCCGCCATTTGGAGTCAGTAAACAGTAAATGGTCCAAGTCGGTCTGAGTCTTCGTTTCTATGGCAACTACTGTCACATCTCCACCACTTAAAGGTGGGCTCAGAAGAATTAGTCAATCAGAAATTTTGAAAGTTCAGGGTGGGGGCCAGCAGGCACCACATGCTGTTTTTGAGGCACCTAATTGGTCAGTTTATGACTTGAATAACTTAAATAATGAAAAAATAACTTTAAAAAGCTTGGATTAGCAAGAAAATATTAAAAACAATAATAGAGCAAGAATCTTTCTTTCTGACAAATAGAATAAGTGAGTACAAGCTGTTTATTTCTCAGCTCAGTCGCCTTGTGGTAGAATGACCGCCCTCAGACTAGAAGGTTGAGAGTTCAAATCTGGGCCGAGTCATACCAAAGAGTCTAAAATGGGACCCAGTGCCTCCCTACCTAATCATCTTTGGATCTATTTTTAAAGCCTTACCAAAAGTCTTTTAATTATGATTATGCCGGTTTTATCGCAAAATCTTTGCTTTCTGGGAAGTAGTTTCTGCAGAGAGGCAGTAGCTCATTAAAAATAAACACAAAAACAAAAAAAAAAACGCTTCTGAGTTGTGGGCAGGACGGTAGGTACAGAGTTAATCCGTCCCCTTCCCATCATCTATCCGGTTACAGGCTCTCCCGCTGGCTTACAGCCCCTCACAACCCCAACTTAACAATACTGGTGCAACAAAAATGGAGAGCAAAATAATTTTGAGCTGAATGCCAACTCAAACGAGTAAAATGAAGAATATGGATCTAGTCATCCATAAGTGGATGGATCACAATGGACCGGAGCATGTGATTGCTATAGTAGCTTTTACATCACACTTTCAAGCTTTTTTTTAAATGAATTTTTGCATCTAAATACAACAAGAACATATTAAAACAAAAAAACACTAGTGGATCTTAAAAAAAAAAAAAAAAAGAAAGAAAGAAAGCACGTTTTTTAATCCAAAATAATGTACATTTAACACAAATCTATATGGCAAGTCGGTTTAGGATTTTGAAGGAACTTTTCTTCAGCTCAGATGATCCTCTGCATTTCCTACAAAGGCAGATCTAATGGACAGCTCAGTATCTGAACATGATCACAGGAGGAAATGTCACAGAGAAAAGCACCCTCAGTCATTCAGCTTCCTACTCATCCAGCTGACATAACGGTGCCGTCATAACCAAATTCGGGGGAGAGGAGGTGGGCGGCTGCTTTGCTTTAACGGGGAAAACCCTATCCAAGTTCCAGCTCTAACAATATGCAGGATGTAGGCACCCCCACTTCCCCACCCCTCGGGGATCAGCAGGAGGGAAGTTGGGAATGCCTTGAATGAACGGAGGAGGCTGCATTACTCACTGGAATCAGGTGTTCCAATGATAACAGTCGTTTGGGATTGTCCGTGAAAACGGTTGATGTCATCAGATGTCTGGATAACGCTAATATTTTCCTGATTCGGTGATCTTATTTGCAAACCATTTAGGCCCAAGCAGTGCATATGTTTCAAAGTGGCTCTGAAATTCGTAGAATTACCGTGAAGTGTTCGCCGTTTCACGATAACAGAGACAAATGGCTAAATTAAGCGTCCACTTGGATGGAAAAGATCTATGTCTGGGTCATTTGCTATAAATAAGATTCATTAGGACACTGATAAATGCTCATTTCATAATACTGCAGTTTTTCCTCTGCAGGGCACTTTCTGAACCAATCAATACTGTTCTTGGTGGTGATTAAAGCCCTGATGGATCAGAGCCAGACTGGCCTTTTAATGGTCAGATTTTCCATCAACATGCCTCTGGATCACTCTTATTCATCATAATAGGTAAGGACATGGGTATTTGGAAACCTTCGTTTCCCTGAAGTATCATTTAGGTGACAGATTGTGAATATGGCCTGTCACTCTGCCACATAGTCAGTCATCTGATTAAAAGAAGTCATATTCAGAAGGAGTTCCTTTCATTAATCCAAGGCTTTTTCACACTGAAAGACAGGCCTTGTGAAGACCTTGGAGTAATAAAGGTCCTTTCTTTTTAAGAGACACACGCATTCTCCAACACACACATCCTCTTTTCTAAGTTTCCTTAAAAAGTGAAATAAAATAAAATAGACCATGACATATGGATACTGCCTTCTTCTGAGAAACCATCACTGTGACATTGACGGACAGATGTTGGAAAACAGATTTTCCACTTTCCTTAAAAGACATTTATCTTTCCTTCCCTGTTTGTTCCAGCATGGTTCAAATAGAAGAGATGCGTGCCAGATGCTACACTGTCTGATGACTACCCAACACTGCCGCTGAGTCACTGACCAATACAGGCAGGACACCTGCTTTATACAACAACCTCTTATGTTTCTTCATTCAGAATCAATATTATTTACCATTTGAGTAATTATTGAGGTTTTATAGTTGATGAGCTTCCTTTCAGAAAATAAGTACAATACTTTCTAGCATTACAAAAAAAAAAGACATAAAAACATACATTTGTGCAAAAGCAGAGGACACAAATGTTCCCAAAAAAAGTTAGCTTTCTCTAGAAAGTTTGGTCTAAAACAGCTGGGAGTTTAAACCGGATGTCAATCTCAGTTTTGAGTTTTTACGTATCTAGATGCACCTTTTTTTCCCCTTTTTTGACTAAATACAAATAAATCATTTTTTATTTTCTTTTGTTCTAAAAATCCTTAAAAATTCCAAAATATTCGTTATTTTATCATTTTAAAATGGGCGTTTAATTATTTTTAGAGGACAAACCATCAAAACTTCTAAAATGAAGAAACACTGCCATCTGGGGATGGCCTCTAGTCAAACAAATCTACAAGAATAAACCATTTTCAATCAAAGCAATTGTGGTAAACAGAGTTTTGGATGTTTTTTGTGACACAAGTTGCTTAATTGTAGGAAATTTAAATTGAAATGTAAAGGTATAAGTAGATCATCCCACTCAACAACACCGCTCAGTGTGTGGTGGAGGCACGGGCCTATTCCTTCAATCAAAAACATCTTGGGCAAACTACAATGCATCCTAAAATCACAAAAAAACAATCAAGCATTCACACTCGTCTTCATTCAAGCAGTATTTTAAATGTGTTAGCGAACTGGGAGCCTTTAGAGAAAACCGAAGATGACACAATGTGAACAGTCAATTTCTGTATTCCAAGCATATTGTCAACTTTTTGCTGCATACTTTTTTCAACTCTCGTGATATTCTCATCAACTTTTACATAAGTGAAAACACTAGGGCAGACCTGGATTTGACAGCAGTCACCCCATAAATCTAAAGCAACATTCCTTTAAGCACCACTGTTCAAACAGTGGATGGACAACTCTGGCTAAATAACAAAAACAAAAAAGGGAAAAATGACGGTAAGAAAAGACACAAAGATGAGCTGCTTTTGATCAGAAGAAACTAGCAAAACACATCTGTGACAGTCTTTTGCACTCTTGGAAAAAACATATACAAATCGACTAAGCTGAATAACGCAGCTTAATTAACAATCTAATAAAGCCAAGTAAAAACACTAAAAAGCTTGAAGGGGTTACCTTTGGTTAAACATCCCTCTGAAGTTGTAGTTGGCTCTGTAGTTGGGCATGGGCTTAGGATCCAAAGGTCTGTAGATCGCTGGCTCTCCTCTCTTCATAGCCAGTCCATTCAGCTCCACTGTGGGGGTTATACTGCCTATGGGCACAAAGAAATATAATGTCAATGAACAATCAAGGCTGATGGACAAGTTATTAAAATGCATCTACTCAGTTTGCTGATCATTTTATTTGACTTTTGTATTTTTTAACTGTTTTTTTTGTTTCTTCTGTTTTGAGGGGTACTTTTTAATTGAATTGAACTTCATTCATATCCCAAGGGATAAATTTATCAAATGACAAAACTGTTTGACTCTCAAATGCATTCTGGATCGGTACGTTTAACTTTAATGAGAGAAAATGTAACACTGATGTCATTTGAGTGAGGTCGAATTTAAAAACGTTGTAAAAAACAAAGTGTTTTATAACTATACAATCAATTGTAAAGATTGATTGGACTACAGCTGAGGGAACGCTAAAAAGATAAAAAGTGAATTATACCATAAACTCCTTTTCTTACTGAAATAAGTTTAAAGCACATACTCTTCTGTTCTGCTGCATAGAAAGGACTACTACTGTTATTGACCAGATAGAAGGTATTACATATGTATTAAGATACATATATTTTACATTGTAAAGAAATATAGATATGTCTATATGCACTCACTGGCCACTTCATTAGGTACACCTGTTAAATTGCTCGATAATGCAATTTTCTAATCAGCCAATCACATGGCAGCCGCTCAGTGCATTTAGATATGTAGACATGTAGACATGGTCAAGAGGATCTGCTGCAATTTAAACAGAGCATCAAAATGGGGAAAAAAGGCGATTGAAGTGACACTGAATGTGGTGTGGTTGTTTTTAACCAGACGGGCTGGTCTGAGTATTGCAGAAACTATCGTTCTACTGGGATTTTCACCCACAACTATCTCAAGTGTTTTACAGAGTACTGGATAAAAAAAGAAAATGTCCAGTAAGCGGAGGTTTTGTGGGCGGAAATGTCTAGTTGATGCCAGAGGTCAGGAGAACGGCCAGACTGGTTCCAGCGGATAAAAGGGCAACAGTAACTCAAATAACCACTGGTTACAACCGAAGTCTACAGAAGAACATCTCTGAATGCACAACACGTCCAACCTGGAGGCAGATGGACTACAGCAGATGAAGACCACACGGGGTACCACTCCTGACAGCTAAAGAACAGGAAACTGAGGCTACACTTCACATAGACTCACCAAAATTGGACAACAGATGATAAGAAAAACGTTGTATGTCTGATGAGTCTTCATTTTAATTTACAATAGAAATAAAACATGAATACAGTGTTGTATTTTTCATTGAAAAAAGTAGTTTTGATCAGAGAGAAATAGACCCCACTGTCAACATTTAGAGCTGAATGTTGCACACTCCTAAATTTTACTCATTTATGAGATTAGAGAAGATATTTAGCTACAAACTACTATTGACACCATCTTGCATTTGTTTTTTAGTCAAAACAAGATTTTTAGAAATATATCAATAACCTAAGTGGAATTTTAAAGGTTTTGTGTCGAAACAGTTCAAAGTTGTAAAGTAGATGTGTCCTTTTTTTTCTGTTCTGTAGGTATTACAGTTATTTCCTGATTATTAATACTATTACATTTTATTTTTATCTCCAAATTTTCTTAACAGTCTGGGGCAATTCTGAGATGACTGGAGTACCTGGGTTGCTGTTGATGTCAACTTTTGGGGAGCGCGGTGCAGGCCTAGGAAGGACACTCTCAGTCAGGGCTTTGGCAGCAGTGGAGTGTTGGGCCTTTTTTATGCTTGTGCCTTCTGCCTCCCATACCTGCTCCCCAAGAGTCAGCTGCACTGTGAAGATCTGCAATGAAGACACCAGGAGGGGAAAGCTTTAAGCCACAAGACTCTTTTCAACATGAGAGGAGTTGGATCAGAAATAAAGTAAAGCAGACACAGTGTTGTGTGTTCAGCATAAAAGCACACATAATTTACTATGTCTGTTGAATTTAGCGATTATCAAAACATTTTTTTATTATTAGGATAAATGTCCAAACTCCTCACCTTGGCGTGTGCAGGACCTCTCTCGTTAAGAAGCTTGTACTGTGGCTGGATCCTATTGAAACGGGCTAACTCATTCACCAAACACATTGGAGTTTTCTCTTTAGGGTTTGCCATGTTCTCCTGGGGTGGGCCTTATTAAAAAAGGGAAAAAAAAACAATAGAATACAATACAATGTTGAGGCAACCCATTTGTTTAAGCGATAATGTGTGATGGGAAGCATCAAAAATGAGCAGCTGACAGGTTTCGATCTACCTGGTGGTGTGACGGACACAGGAGCGTCCCCATATCCGACTGCAGGAGCAGGGCAGGCGGGTGCTGGAGCCGGGCCTGTGCCGTTGACAGAGGGCTGCAGACCCAGGGATCCTGGGCTGGCCATGGCCACCGGGGTGACTCCGGCAGAAAGGCCAGGACCAGCCAGGGGCGCTGTGGTCTGTACTTTCACTTGAGCCATGCTCTATTCCTGAAGCCAGACAACAGCATTTCATCATAAATACATGAACTTTTGTCATTCTTCTAAAAAGACACAGTGGTCAATCAAAACAAAAAATGTAACTTAACTTCTTAATTCAATAGACATCTACAAATTAATAAAACTCATTTTCATCAACTATTTTAATCACCTTACTGTCATTTGAGAGATTTTGTGCAGCAAGTCTGGAAGGCAGACTCCAAACGGAGAAGCTCTAAGCTGATCTCGCTCTCTGATCCAAAGGGAGCTAATACATCCAGACAATGGACCTTTATTTGAAGGTGCTTTACTCATGTTACTGCAGCCGCATTCTCCAGAAAAAAAAGGTAAAGTCTGTGACAGACCAATGGAGACCAAACAAGGCAAATTATGTTCAACAATGTACATATAAATTTTGGCTACGAAAGACTGGTATCTGGGAAAATTTAGAAAGCTTCTTTGAGAAGAAAATTAATATCATATTTTGTTGGCAACTCCATAAAATATTCACAAGTTCATTCTAATATTAAGCAATCACATCAGACACTTACAAATTCTTTCAAAGAATGATGGGTATATATCACTCGACAGTAAAGGAAAGTTGCTCATTTTTCAAGCATAAGTTCTTTTAACAATTCAAAAATATCTGTTATTTTAGTTGTACAAGTTTTTTTCTCCCAAAGACACATCTAAGCAAAATGCAAGACCTCTGGATTAATGTGCCTTAGTCAAACAATAACATAGATATGGCTTGCTACAATAATTATATAATCACAGACTGCCAAAACAAAACTGTAAAAAGCTAATAAAGATTTTTCTATTAATTCCAGAAAATTATGCATTAAAAACATTTTTTCTAATAGTATTAAAGCATCCGAGTAAAATCTGAGATCATCTACAAAGCAGCTAAAATTATTTTAAAGTGATGTAAACTGAGGATTCTATATAAATTTAAACGATTTTGTATGGCACCTGAACATAAAACCCAAATTTTATCAATTTTGCAATATATTCTGAAAAACTGATATTGAAATGCAAAAACTGACAACCCAACAATAGAGTAAAAATAATGCCCACTTTTCAGAATTTTGGCATGTTTGTTATTTTCATTAACAAAAAAAGTTAGAAGATTCATTTATTTACTTACTTATTTATTATGGATCCCCATTAGTTGCAACCAAGCAGTTGCAACTATTCTTCCTGGGGTCCAGACATTTCACAAACCTTTTACATTTATAGATATACATAAAAGTATTAACATATATAAATATTCAAAATAAGTGATAACAAACAATGTTCACAAAAATGAATGTGATTCTTGCCTCCTCACTACACACACTACCCACTATAATGTCATTGCTCAACATTGTGAATAAATGTTTATTTCATGTTAGATAAGAAAGTTTTAAGTGATGATTTGAAAATAACTTTTCTTTTTGACTGTGAAATAGCTTTTCGTAACAAATTCTAATATGACATGCCTCTATACGGAACCGTCTTTTTTATGTTATTGGTTTTTGGTTTTGGTAAAGTGAAATGACCATGCTCTGCGAGTCTTGTAGAATAGTCCTGTGTATTGCAACTAAATGCAAGTTTCCTATAAATAGTAAATTGTGTTTTTGTTACACTCATATTCCTGATAAAAATCAATAATTGATAAATTAATCTATCATTTATTTTTAATCAGTTTAATTCTTTATGCAGATGATTGATATTAGTTCTATAATTGCACCCAAGCATAACCCGTGCTGATCTATTTTGTCATTTTTTAACTTTGTTTAGTCGTGTTGATGTGGCCGTGGACCAAATTACCTGACAGTGGTCTATATTTGAAAGTACTAGGATTGAATTATACATTTTCTTGTTTGTGGTGTTAAAAATTGTATTTCAATTAATTGCAGAAATTGCTCTGCCCATTTAGTTATTATGCCATCTATGTCCTTTTCCCAGGTTAATTTATCATAAATAACTATGCCTAAAAGTTTCATTTCATTTACTTACTTAATTACTGTTCATTTTACACTTAGGGTTAATTTTGGATTTGCACTAATAGTATATTTAGACCCAAATATCTTACATTTAAAACAAACTCATTTGACTCAATCCATTTGACTCTATGTTGTAATTATCTTTCCATTATGTTAAACTGTTCTGTAGAACTTGCAGATGAATAAATGGTCAGATTATCAGCGTACATAATGACTTTCAATGTACCGGTAATTAAATTTAGTGCAGTATCATTGTATAAATGCTATATGAAGCAATGGTCCAAGACAACTCCCTTGAGGTATGTCATCGAATATTTTTTTTGGGTCAATATTGACACTCTAGCTTTTTAAATTATTAAATACCAATAAGCTGTGCTTTTTTAGAATACATCTGTACGCTTTACTGGCATATTAATAAGCACCAAACAGCTTAAATGTGCTTTTATTTTGAAAGCTAAGATACCAAAATGCTATTTTTTGGAAATCATTTATATTCATAACAAGCCCCTGTATATTGCAATGTTTTAATCAGCACGTTAAAAAAAAAAAAGAAATAACTAATCTAATATATGCATTATATATGCTTTAAATATTATTAGGTACTTATTATAAACAAGCAAACACCCATGTGATGGAGCATCTCGAGTGTCCACGGTATGATATGTCATGTTTTCTAATGCATTATCAGGATAACTCGTTTTGAAAAAGCAACCTTTGACAGCTAACACATTTAAAGTTCATTTTAATTTGAGGTGCAGAACCGTTGGGACCGAGCTGCAGATCCTCTCGACCCAACATCCCAGCTTCGACTGTGTCCAGCTTTAGCAGGAAGCTAACAATACCAGCCAAAAAAACACTGTTTTCTGCGCATGTCAGCCCCCAAATTCACATTCACGGTACGGGTCCGTTCACGAGCTATCGTGAAGGTGTTGTTCTGTTTTCCCCCGATGGATATTTTCCATCCATCCTCCCCCGGTTGCGCTTGATTAGCCGGTTGAGGCTCATCGTGGCTGGTCGGCCGAACACCCCTCTTGCTAGCATCTCCGTACTACCCCTTTTCCACGAAAGTCTGAAACGTTTTAACCTACGCTGACCCCACACGGGCAGGTAATAGTGTGACTAATGACTACTACACCATCCTAGCACGACAGGACAAACATTTAGGGGTATTTCTTTTACCTTTGTCCAGGGCCAGACCCCAGTTACACCTCCAACATTGGCAAACACTAAAGAGAACTGGATGGAAAGAGGGGAACACACCACATTAATTGTCAGTGATGGTAATACCGGACACGTATTATTTTAAATAAGATATCTAGCTTGACATTTGTTTTATTGTATCTGTTTTTGTGCTTTTAAGTCGATTAAGATGAGAAAAATAAAAAGTTAGAGAAATGTAAAAGGAGTTTGAGTGAAGCAAATGGTGAATGAATAGGACCTCCCCGCAGAGTTGAAAATGGTTTAGTCCTAGTTTGCTTCTTCTAGGCTGCAAAACATTTTTTTTTCTTATTTAAAAGCACTCTCGTATTTCTTATTTTTTAAGTATTGTCAATAGGCAGAATTTATTTTGCAATTTACTCAAATGTTGCAATGCTAGATTTTTAAAATTGCAGACTGGGAATATTTTATATTTAATTCCACGAATTTGAAACAGTTCAAAATGTTTTTTTTTTTTTTAAAGGTGGAAAATTGTGTTACTTATCTTCAAGCAATAAATGCGTCACACCTGTCCAGATAAACCATTATTTACTCTCATTTTTAAGATTATGAGGATCTAATCAATTCATTGTTGAACTTTGGCGTAATATTGAAAACAACCACCAGAGGGTGCCACTTGATTAGGTTTTTTTTTTTTTTCCAGACTTGAGATTTTCCTCAGATATTTAATACACACTAGTATACAGAGGCAACTAACGTGAATTTTCTTAAACTCAAAAAACTTTTTTAATTTTTTTTTTAAAAAAGAAATGGAAAAATTTTTTTTTTGAAAAAGTACAGCACATTACTGGGAATTTATATTTATATTAACATTTTAAGTTGTAGTAAATGTTAAGATTTAAGAGTATTAAAAGAAAACAGAATTTAAATAACCTAAAATTTGCAACAAAAAACGATGCATCTTCTAAGAATTACAAAAAAAGTAGTAAAGATAACTTAAGAACATAGATGTTTGAGAAATGTAAGTAAAGTCGTAAATTAATTTAAGAACCATTATCTTATCTTATTAAATACCAGATAAAAAAAAAAAACAGAAAAAATTGCAGAAGACACAAAAGACACAGTCACCTTTTGGTGCAAATCAAATGTTGAATAAAAGTGAATCTTTGCTTTTATTGATTATGAAAATGAACAGGCACCTATTACATGGAGCTTGCACATCCCAAAATAACATTTTAAATATAAATAACTCACCCTCATTAGTGTTTTTTCACTCATAAGAGCCTGCAAGCTAAGAGTCCAAACCCACATTGAAAACAAAAAGTAAAAATTAAAAAAAAGAAAAAGGGGGGGGGGGTCAGCAGTGTTTTTAAAACATAACCAAAAGAAGAAGAAAAAAAAAATCACATCCAAACCCTTGTAACATAAATCACTCCCAACGTATGAAGATGTCCTCTGATCTACTGCTTTTTTCACCAATGCTCTTATGACTGCATTTACACATCGGACAAAATCCATTGCAGTAAAGCAAAGGCAGAAATTTTTAAATAGAGCGTCTTTCAGTTATCAATATAATTTCTATAACAACTGTGTGCTGTTTAAACTGCTTGCACAATAAAGATTATAGTCACATTCACTCCAGTTCAATCAAGGAAGTACGCTAGGCGCCGGGAGGAAAAAAAGTTAGTCGCATAAATACAAAAAAAAAGGAAAAATTCAAGTATCTCCGACTGATAAACATTTGCTTCAGGAATGGAGTGTTTACAGCCTGAATTGACCAAATCCTCTGGTTGGGAGTGTTGTAATACCCGTCCAACGATTCATCTACTTTCTGGAAAGTCTAGAGACAAAATAAGAATATCAAAACTGCATGCACCCCTATTGTCCCACTACTTTGAACTTACAAGTTTGTTGCTGACTATATGCAGCAAAAAAGTAGCTAAAGATGTCAACTCATTTTCAGTAAAATAAGCACTCCTCTCTTCCCTCAGCTGTGAAGTAAATGTACCTTCTGCCAACCCTTTTCATCCAATAGTTCTAAAACATACAAGAGTTTCAGACATGTTATAAGTTTACAGCATAACAGTCTCTTTTGGTGCAAATATAGTTTAATTCAAAATATATGATAGTTTTCTTTTTTTTTTTTTCTTTTAGAGGTGATCTCTTTATTGAAAAAGTACCTGAGCCACAACTCTGACCAGGAGGGGGGGGTATCACAAATGCCTCATCTGTACGACTCCGACAAAGTCTCATTTCATCATTCATTGCTGCACTGGAGATCAAATGAGGATTTCAATTAGGAAAGAAAAAAACAAAAAAAAGAACCCTCAATATCACTACAATCCCCCATTCAAAGTATTAGCTAAGGGCAAAACAAGAATACAAAAATTATATATACACTTAAAATCAAATAGTTTAGAGGAAAAAATTAAAGCATATATTTAAAAAAGCATTGTACAAATAAAAAAGAAAAAAAAAAAGAATCATGCAACAATGTTCTCCTACGGACATTCTTTAAACGGAAGAGAGGCTGCTGCACATCTTGAAGGCTGGACTACTGACAAACCTCAAGTGAAGATGTACAGTGAGGTCATAAAATAACTTAAGATCTAATAAATCTCTTATTTCCATCTGTACCGACAACAGCAGGAAGAACTGCAACAAGGTTGAGTTGGAAGCTGTTTGTACTCTTGAGTTAGTGACTATCAACTAAAACCCTTGAACCTGATAAATAAGTGGAGGACTTCTTACAGTACATCCTGCAAGTTGGGGGAATACATGTGCAGAGGTTCTTTTAAACTAAATCAATTCACAGTGCATAATAATAACAATGATAGAGAAAGAAAAAAAAAAAAACTAAACGGATGATGCATTTTCTTGGGGTTTTGATGGTTAGACTCCTTCAAGATGATGACTGGATTTGGATTTTTGTCTTTGTAGGCCCAAGCATGCATCCATCAGTTATTATTGCACAACACAAAACCCTAAAATGCACCTAAATACAAACAAAAAAAAAAGTAACAATAATCTTAAAACAGGAATTATAATTATCTCACCACAAATCTTCCTTTCCTGCTCGCTGCATTGTGGCTGTTTCACCACAAACCATACTTTGTGGGTTCATCTGAATGTTCATTTACTTCCACTTTCTATGTTACAGCCAACTAAAACATGCAGCCGACCGTCCACAGGGAAAAAAAGGCAGTCGAGAGCCTCCTGCGAATGGTTTCCATTGTTCCAGTCACAAGTCAGAGTTCAAAGACTGAAGGATTAAAAAGTGCTTCATGTAGGTCAGTAGGGCTGCGTCTTCTACCATTAATAGAAAGTTTGTACATTAGCATGTATCATCTGTGGAGGGAAAAATACAATAAAGTAACATCAGAAGTATATAAAAACACTTTTTAATCAAAGTTCACATTAGTGACTAAATACTCACCATGATACCACCATTTTGTTTTCTTTGGATTTTTGTTACACGTTCTTACATAAAAGGAATTATCTGGCGGTCGTCTCTGCCAAAGATAAAAAAATAAAAATTCTCAAAAGGTGAAGAACAGGAAGAACAAGAAATTCTGCATTCGACAACTTACCTTTTCTTTGCAGCTGGACAACATGCTGATAATGCTAAGACAAACAGATTGCACTGAGAGCGCTGGTGACCAGTCTTCTGTCAGAATGGATAAACAGATGTGACCGTTGCTATACACATGCGGATGAACGGGTATATTCTCTCCCGTGAACATCACCTGCACAGAGAAAATCGACATTACTCAAAGATGGAAAAAACAACACATGAACTCAGTAATACTGAATCAAGGGTCTGTTCATTAAACAAGTACACTAACTTCATGTTTTAGGAGGAAAAATATACTTTTATTAAATTAGTCAAAAAAAACCATTAAAAAAATATTAGTAAAACTTATTTCTGGAGAAACATAACTGAGATTCAGATCAGGAGGTCAGACATACATGTGAAAGTCAGGCCCCGTTTACACTGGAACGGGAACGCGTTTTGCTCTCTGATCCGGTAAGCAAGATATCGGGTACACACCAGAACGTTCCTGAATGATATTGCGTTCACGGTTAAAACGAATGCTGACGGAAAACGATGTAATTCACACGCCACGCCGCTATGCGCTATGTGCGCACAATGTTGAACCGTTCCTGCTCCATTTCCCCCTCAGCCGTAGTCGAGGAGCAGGGGAGATCTTCTCCAGGGCCGAAGGTTGCTTTTCCTCCGGGGTTCACATCCCTTCTTTGGATCATCAGATTCTTTGGATCATGCGAAGCCGAATAATTACACTTAGCTATTGTAGAGGAACTGAACTTTTATTACTTTAACTTGCAGACAAACTCGAGAACAACTCTCCGCACGCTAACATGCGCGCGCGCCCCTCCCCTCTCCTTTTTCTCTCTGCGCAGCACGCGCTCTCTCTCTGCCGCACCCTCTCTCTCTCGCTCCTCTCAGAGCGCGCTGCTCCTCACATGCACACGCTCCCCCCAGCTTCGTAACAAGCTGAGATGCAGAAGTTGGAGCACACACTCATCTCACAACAACAAGAAAGTAAATAGATAGGCTGAATCGTAAAAAATCAGAAGAACCGAACTTCGGTGCCCAACCCTACTCCCACCGGATGGAAAAGAACAATAGGAGAAGTACTGCGCTTTACACCCTGACACCGTTCCTGACCGTACACACTAGAATGGGAGGGCTGTGGGAACGGGAACGTTTCGCAACGCTCCACTCTGGAAGGCGTTCTCAAAAGTTGTCGTTTTGGGGGCCCTAAAACGCCGTTCTGGTCTAAACGAGAGGCCCAAACGATAACCAAGTTGTCGGAACGCACGCGAAAATGTTGTAGTGTAAACGGGCCCTCAGTAAGGGAAGTAGACAAATAAAAAACAGAGAAATATGCGTTGACTCAGTTTTACATTATGGTTTAAGCAGCTAAAAATAAGCACATCTCTTTGTTTTGTACTATTGATAAGATATATGAAGAGTGTACTTTAGCCTTTTCAAAGACCTTTGTAAATAGGTAATCAATGGCCATATAATCCAGATTTGAGCACCAAAAAAGAGATAGGATTGGGGTTCAACTTAATATTTCTTTACCTACAAAGTGCAAAATACAAAACAGAAGATTTTAAGAGTTACAAATGTTTGGCAGTAAAAAAAACAATGACATCCCTATTTTGATTCATAAAAAAAAAGAAAGTAATTCAGAAAAGTGAAATCTTAATAAACAAAAGTCTAGAAATTTGGAGATTTCATTAAATGGCAGGATGAAGGTTAGTAAAGGACAGGTTAAACCAGGGCTGCTCATTCCTGGTCCTCGAGATCTACCACCCTGACTGTTTTCCAGATCTCCAAGCCCTGCCAGCTGTTGATTGGCTCAGTCAGATATCTCCACAATCTGATTGAAAGAACACACCTGGTCCAGGTAATCAGCAGCAAGCAGTACATGGAGAGCTGGAAAACAGGCAGGTTGGTAGATCTTGAGGACCAGGAATGAGCAGCCCTGGGTTAAACGGTGCAATGAAGCTGAACACTAAGGCTTGGTAGAAAATAAAAATTGTGAACATCTCCGGAAGTCGCCTAAATGAAAGGCAACTTGCTTTCCTTAGAGTGTAACATCAAGTAGATTATTAAAAAAAAGAAATCAATAGAAGATGCATCAATGAAGTTTTATAAAGCTAATGGCAACACATTTACAACCATGACAACATTCGCTGTTGGGGAGAGTTCTAGAAAGCAGGAGACATTTTCTCTGATCTTGATTATGTTGATGCAACCTAGCACAAACACATCGAACAGTATTGACCTGCCTGACCTTTGACAGTCTGGCCTTCCCGTTTAATGGAGTTGTAGCCTAGCAATTCGGTTAAGTCATATTTCTAAATTTGGGATTTTTACATTGTCAAAAACTTGACGAGCGTGACAAAAAGTGTTTCAGCTTCAGCACTGGAGTATGTTAGTTAATTCAAGCTCCACTGTTTCAAAACCAACATCTTCTCCTTTAATAACTGAGTGTGACATATGCATCATCAAAAAAACAGCTCCATACACAAGTTTTATCTCAAAGGAAGTCATTTTTCCTCACAGTTTACATTGATTTGAAGAACCCTTTATTAGCCATGGAGAGGAAGCAGTTTATTACTTTTTCTTTATCATGTTAGTGTAATTTCATTAGAACACAGAAACTCTAATAGTTCATTAAAACTTAAACCCTCAGTTGAGCTGCTAGTTCTTAAAAAACAATTGTATTTAACCTGATTTATGATTAAATCGGCACAGGAGGAGCTGCTTTAGAAAGTCTGACATTTGAGTCATTTCATGCTTACCTGAGGTGAATCAAAAGGATATCGACCACTAAATTTGAAAAGTAGCTGAAACTTCTCTCCTTCATACAGGGTGCCAGGCGCTCCTTCCATATCTACTATCCACCTAAAAGACAAACACGGGACAAATAAAAAAGCTGAATTTTATAAAACAAAAGCAGGAATGGTGAGCCATAAAATCTGTGAAGAGATTAAAATAAAAACATGGTCAGAATGTCTCCAGAGTTGCTTTCCATCCTCATTGTAGTAACAATAAAGCAATAGATAAAGGAAAGGAATGCTCAGTAGGTTTCCATAAACAACAGCAGCAGCTAAAATAGGCAGTTCACTGGCAGTGACAGCAGGGAAGACGAGTGCTGAACAAAAATGTTGATCCACTATTTACAAGTAGTAAAATGTTTTTTTTTTTATATCTAGAAGGTAAAATCAAAAGATGTTAAATTAGTTGGTTTTCATTCAACACAAAGTTATAAAAACACATGAGAGTTTTGAGTCAATTACGACAATATACAGTCAATAGCAATGAAAATATACATTTTACAATATGAATGGATTATTTGATTTGATAGTGATTTTATTTTTTCAACTTGCCAATAACAATTCAGAAAAGAAACACAAATTGAAAATAAAGAAACATAATAAATAAATACTCAGCAAAGTGTTTTATTTTGTCACAATAGCATGCACAAGATTTCACTCCAAACTGCATCCAAACACAATTAGTCAATTCTTGAATTAACAAAAAATTAATGAAGATAGACTTAAATAGGAGTAAACAGAAAAAATATTTTATTTATATGATAGAAAGAATCAAGTAACACATTTAGTCTGAGATGTTAAATTTAATTCAGAAAAAACAACTTTCTGCCAGTAAGGACTGACAAGTGGTTTCATTTTTATCTGGTTCTGCTTTATGACATGTAAACCAAAAGGGGGATTATTTTGGTCAGGCAAGACAGCAACACACATCCCATACTTTAGGGAACCTCTTTATCCTGGGTTAAACTCCATAATTTGTAAACAATTAAAAAAAACCATACTGGACAGAGATCAAGCAGAGTCTTCTTTCTCCCAAACTGCCTCTTGTATCACGTGTAGCCTGTCTGCTCGCCACCATGTGATGGAAAAAACCCAGGAGTTCACCGTTTTTCTTCACCTTCACTTCAGATTTCTAGGGCAACCCAATCCCTTTTATCTATGACACTCTTTTTTACAAAGTAGTCTCATGTACCCAGATATGTAACAGCGATCCATTGGATCACAGCTGATATCTGGCTGCGGGTCACTTTCTGCAGTATCTCCTGTCCTTCAGCATCAGACTGCCAGAACACTGGAGTAAAAGATGGTGGCAGTGACGCCGCAATGATAAAGTGGCTAAAAACATCTTCCAACTAAACTGACGACACACACCAGTGATATCTAGCTGTCTCTCACACATAAAAACAAAATAAATACAATATCTATTCAGTTACAGTGGAGTTAGACAATATTTAAAATAGTTAAATGCATTTTTTTAATTAAACACATGATTTCATTTTGATCTTGACATTTTCTTTCATCATTTTAAGCCAAGATGAGTTTAATGTAATTTCTCATTACCATCACAAGAGTCACACAACAGGAGCTGCCAATTCTGTGTGAAGTGTAAAACCAAAGCTTTTTAATCTGACTCATTCCGGTGACATTCAGTGCTCTGCGGGGTTGTGAGAGCACTTTCTGATAACGTGATACTCCACTGAACAAGAGGACAAAATCTATTTAGCCTTAAAGAGCTGAGCCATGGAGCTTGGTGACTGAGATGGCAAAAAATGTAATCTTGCTCAGATAACAGCAGAGTCAGGGAGAGAGGAGAAACAATCCGTATGCGCATTACATTTTATTGTTTGTGATTCAAAGACGGAAGATAAATATAGTTTGACAAAGAAGCTAAATATTAGGGTCCAGTAGAGACAAAATAACGGAAATTTACCATCAGAAAGAACTTAAAAAAGTACAAGGGGCACTATCTGACATGGCTTTATTGCTAGTAAAATAGATAAAACTTCACATAATTTTCTGTTTTTTTTAGCTTTATTATATTTAATTCAAGTCAAGTCCGGGTCATTAAAAGAAGTCCTTCTGGTTTTTAAAGTATTCAATACGAGGAAGGAAGGTAGGTAGTATTGCTGTAAAGGACACATGAATTGATCTGACATAATTGTTTAAGAAAATAAATTTAAACCTTCATTTCCTTCCAAATTTGACATTTGAGAAACCGTTGAGGAGACGTAAACAGATGGCACTTCCTCATTCCTGATTGGCAAAGTAACTCCAACTACAAGCCTGAAGGTACATCCTCTTTACTAAAAGACATTTTCTAGTAAACTAAAATAATCTAACGAGCAATACATAATACAAACAAAAATAACTAAACTGTCAACATGCTGTCAAAAAAGTCGCGCAGCAACATCCTCATAAACAGTTATATACAACTTGTTCAACCTGACGGATGGAGTTTGAGTCATTGCCCTGTTGGAAACACAAGACTATAAATAAATAAGAAACTCCACATTGTTGTTATAAATCACTATAACCTTCTATTTTATGTCTTTCAATCTCAGACGTGAACACAAAACACACACCCGTGCAAACCCAAAACCTGTGACGCAAAGGGATAGGGGAAAGCAGCTGAACTGGTTGGGACAGTTGTCAGACACACCAAGAATTCATTCACATCTAGGTGCCTATTTTATAAGGAAGATGTCATAATAAAAGCTGGTAGGAGTAGAAGTAATGACAAAACTGTAAAAACTGCCTTCTTGGGATAACAGTATTAATTCCTGGACATCATGATGAGGACCCAAATGAGTAACTTATTTACAACTTGAATTTACCATCTGAAATTAGTTCACTAAAAACATCTTAAAAATTAACTTTTTTCTCTCTAGAAAGCTGAGAAACATTCTGTAACAACATTCTTAAAGCCTCAAGGGAAAGCCCTCCGACAGTAGCTATGCAACCCCTGTTAATTATTATCAAGGCACAGAATGAATGCCAATCATTAAATATTTTATAAGGATGAATTGCGACACTCAACATCAGAGACTCTCTACTGAAGGGCCAGAGCTGCTAGTTACAAGGATGACCCCATTCCCCCTGTCCCTGGTCTGGTTTAGCCTTACCACAGTGTGTGCCCCACCGACCTCCAGTGTGTTAGCAGTCATCAATCCTCTAATAGAAACAGAATATTTCGAAAACTACTCAAGTTTCTGATTCCTACTAAGCAAATACATAACCATGTGAAGTTATTATACTCACTGTGTGATGGTGTTTTGTACACTTTTCTCGTTGAGGGTCATTCCTGGGGGTGGATCATTTTGCAGGGCTAACAATTCCTTCTGTAGCCTTTTCTGTTGAGATGAACATATGTTTGCATTACAGTCAAACATGCAGTAATACTAAAGTCTCCTCACAAAACTTGATAAAATACTGATGTTAGTAAGGAAAAATAAACACCTTTTTTTTTTTTACAGATTAATATAAACAATTATACGCAAATACAGAATAAACATCACAAATTCAACCAATAAAAACTTTTTTTTTAAATAACAAGAAAATAATTAATAATTAGTTTATTTCACACAAACTTAATAATGGATCCATAAAATGATGTGTTAGAAAATATTACTGGTCTACATTGTTTGCTGCATTTTAATTAAATATTTTCCAATCAAGGCTCATATTAAAGGTGAGCCTTTTTTAACAAGTGTATATTAGGCTGGGTTGGATTAGGAAACAGGAAATTGTTGAGGCAAAACAGTTTTTAAATGTCATGCCTTCTACAAGGAAAAAAAAACTTTAAAATATCACAGAAAAGAAAGCTCATTTTTAAGGGTTTTATTTTGGATTTTGTAATTCCACTTGCCCAATAACTCCCACTGTGGTACTCTGTTAGGGAAAAGATGTTTGTAGCAAAGTCAAATATAATATACACATTTTTGAGTACATGTTTGGAAGAATGTGGAAGTGTGAGGAAAAGGGGAGTAGCACTTTATATTAGGAAGAACAACAAATTAAAGGTATCTGTCATAAACTATTTTCCTTTTTCTCAAATATCACAAAAGTCAACTACATGAGTTCAAGTGTGCATTTAAATGAATAGTAATTTCCGTTTCCCTGTTTTGCAACAACAGGTAAATATTCTGTCCGTTTAATCGAAATGTGAGACAGATAGCTGTTACAAATACCCAACAAACCAAATCAATCAAGATACAATATAAAAGGGGAGCGACTTTCATTTGACTGTCATGTCTCTTAAATTATAATTGGAGACAAAATCCCCTCACGTTCCGCACGGCTCTTATGTGAAACCAGTACACCTGTTCAGATGAGCAGTAACGTGCTACTCAATCTGCGCACCGTCTCGTTAGCTACCACGGTGAATGTCGACCAAAGAACAGCTCACGTTCAGGCAAATTTCTTATCACAATTTTCCAGTTATCATTTACGTATCCAATGCTAAACAGCTAAACCTCTGCCGTGCATCGAAATGCAGTTTTTGTTGACGGTTCTACACTAGCTCTGGTCGTTGCTGCTGCTGATGGACTGCTGGTGTTGCTAGCTTAGACCCAACGCTAACCTGGCGAGTTAAAAGAGACAATTACGCCACTTTCTCCTCCATGAAACTACCAATTTGAAGCAATAAATACATTTAAACGAAGTGACACACAAATTGCTGAGAATAATCAAAAGGCTTTTAGGGCAAATTATTAATTTACGCTCGCTGTCATTTGTACTCTTACCTGCATCGACGCCATGATGGAAACCCCCTCTGCATCAGCGCAGAGTGGAGAACGCTACGTCAGGGAGTCACGTGACCAGTTGTTTTGACAGAAGAAAAGCCTTCGCACCAACAACGTGCACCGTCAGAGCCAACACCCAATCCCACTTCGCTCTGTTACGAATGACATCTTTAAAGGTACATTGGATGCTATTTTCTTTCTCCCCATCACACTCAAAAAAAAAAAAAAAAAAACACGCCCATTCTGGATCAAATTCAGCTAAAGTCACATGATACCAGTTTATGTAAAAAATTCAGAGAGAAGTCAAATTTACTCATTCTTAAAATCAACAATGGAAAAACCTTTGACTTACAAATCATGCACTTTCAAAAGAACAAAAAAAAAAAACCCTCAAGTGTTCCAATATATCATTTAGGATTAGCCTCGTATGTGAAAAAACACAATCTGCAACCTAAACCTTTCTTAATTTAAAGATTTGACTATCTTGACATGGAAATATTGTGAGGGTAGAAGATTACTTAAGCATGTCTGCAAACAGTTTTAAAAAAGTTTGAACCATGAATACAGTTGCAAATCATGCTTTATTCAAGCTGCATTAAATTACTTTTGAGAACAAATAGGATCAACTTAAGTGTCTAAAGCACTTATGTTCTGAAATATGTTTTTGGGAAACTTTTTTATTAGGATAAACACAGTAACTATTGCCAAATCCCCTTTTTTTATTTTAGCTGAAGAAAGCAATTTGGTGGTCATTTTGCATTTCTTTTTACATTATTCATGCCTAAAAAATATTGTAATGGCACATATAACACTTCAAACATATTTGGAGCAAATTAAGTCACAACAGAAATAAAGTGCTCACCAAATAAATCTTTATTAAGATTGATGTAGAAGGTGAGGAAAGAGTTTTCTGCAGGGTGCAGTTACCATGCTTTTGGCCTGCTATGTTCAATACCATTTAAAATGACTTTTTTTTTTTTTTTTTAAACACAATCAAAATTATAAGACAAAGTATGAAGCAACAAAAACAAAACACATTTTGTGTGTGGTAGATGAAAAAACAAATTAAATACTCCTCCAAAAAAAGCTAAAAAATGTTTTAAGCTTTTACATATCATTTGTAACTTCTAACAATCCAAAAAGTTTGCAGCCATGAGCAGTTCCAGTGCGATCTCCGGAGCGATGGGGAATTCGGGGATTTCTGTAGAGCTGTTGGTGTAACGGACCTTGTAGGTGAAATACATGCAGACCTTAGACAGAACATGAGATGGAATCTCTCTGAAGTTCACTTCATTGGTTTCGTTCTCAGCAAACTGTCCTGCAAGTAAATTGTCACAAAAAAGATAAACAGTTAAAATAGAAAATATTTTAATATGATAGAGTTTTGATAAATTACAACTCCTCATTCTAAAATGCAAATTATTAAACACCAATATGACCACAAACTCCATGCTACAAGTCAAGCAATTGTCGTGATTTATTTATTATTATGTGTATTATGACATCATTATTTTTAGAGCTAAACACATTTTCTAGTTCAAAGGCAAAACACAAATTATTTTTGTAGATCAATTTTTGTGATTTAAGTGAATGAATTCTCCTATTTATGGGCTTTGGCCTGTTAGCAAAAATTGTATAAATAAATAGCACTAAAAATCACAGCGTTGCAGGTACCACTTACTAAATAATTATAACTCAGCAGTTGTTTTTGTAAAACTGAATTCAAGGTGCTTTTGTAGTTCTTTGTAGTGCAGGTCTAAAGCAATGTTAAATCTTATAGCAGGGTTTTTTGCACACTATCATCTATTTATACTCTTTCTAAAAAACAACAAAAAGTTTAAAAAATAAAAACTAGGGGGAAAAAAGAATCCTCAGTTCCAGCGGTAGTTTGAAAGATTTTCAACCAAATTTCAAGGAAATTCATAAAAAAAAAAAAAAAAAATTAAAAAGTCCCCATATGTCAAGCTTTTTTTCTTGACCCAATTTAAAAACATTAATGACCAAAGAGGAAAAACAAATTGAAGCATTACTTTAGCAGAATTTGACGCAACTTACCAGTACAAGAAATTTAGGAAAATGCAAAGTGCAGGCAGCATCAGATAAGGTTGGAAAAAGGTGAGTTTTAAGCTTAAGTAAGGTTAGTTCAGTACATTTTTAGCTGCCGAATCCTTGAATTAAACAGTGATAACAGATTAATTTATAGCATATTTTTGCCGAAATCAAACATTCCGTTACAAGAAACATTTTGAACAGACCACATTTTTTAGACTATTTATTTAAAACCTTAATTCTCAAGGGTTTAATTCTATTTTTGTAAAAACAAACCCCATCCAGATAATCAGTAGATGTTAGGTTACAGGTATCTATAAAATCAGGACACCAGTCTCGAGAACTTTAAGTTTGACCATCTTTTAAAATTTGATGCCCATTTCAATAAATTTAATGTAAGTTTCATTTAAACTTTTTATCAAAATTTCAAAATATACAGCAAGTTCTAACGTTTTTTTCAAAACTCTTACCAGGTCCACTTAACATAGCTTTGATGGTACCAGATGTCAAGGCATGCTCTCTCTTCACTATGAATTCATGACCATCTGAGGAGATCAGCTTCACGTACATGGCATCTGGCCCTTCACAGCCACCATAGGTTCTTTCTTCGCTATCTGTGCAGCACAGAAGATAAAGGGACCGTCATAAATAAGTGTAAGCCAAATTTCTGATTAAGTATTAAAAAAGGCAATAATTGAAAAAGAAAAAAGGAGGGGGGGGGGGGGGGATTTAGATTACAAAATAGTTATGCTACTTGAGAAGCATTTTAACATTCATACCCATCTTTTCCCGGGACTGTGTGGGTCCTAAAGATTAAAAAAAAAAAAAAAATTGTTAGACATTCCGAATAAATGGTACAGCACTAGCTTTAGCTGACTTGAGAAGCATGCAACACTTAGAAGCGCTAATTTTACTTCGAGCTAGGCCTTTATTTTAAGTAGGATTTTTGACAGTCACTGTACCGCGCTCCCTCTCAGCTAAACAAAGTTGAAGAGCAAAACATGTGCTGGAATATGGGATTAAATCGTGTTTCACGTATTAGACACTTAATGTCCCGTTTTAAAAGACATATTAGGAATATTAACTATATATTTGTTATCCGTGAGTTCGCGATAGCTGCAGTGGCTAGTAAGCTAACCCCTTTTCAAAAAAGATCATATTTTCTTTTATTCACTTCCTAACTGCTAAAATAGCAACTTGACAATGAGAATAACTAAAAACAATAACACAAACATGAATTATGGCACAATGAAGTTTCTTACCACTGCTCAGACGTCAGACGGATACACAGCTAAAGTTAGCCACTTAAGTCTAGCTACCCGGAATTAATTTGTAGGTACACTGGTCCGCAGTCAAAATGTTCCCCTTAGCGTGTTGTTTTCAGACAGAAAGTGTTCCCATCATAAATAATTTCTTTTCTGCGGATTAAAAAAAAAAAATAAATTAAGTATATAATTAATTTACATTTCACCCCCATAATTGATTAATCTTGATATTTGTAAAATTAGCTATCCATCAAACAGATATTTCGGCAACAGCTGAGAAAATGGACAAAACAAATGTAATGTCAAAAAAAAAAAAAAAAACGTTGCACCGTGTTTGTAACATTTAAACTAATACTTGTTCCACGTAATTATTATTTCATATCTATCTTTTTCATTTGTTTGTGAATTTAAAAACGACCCACTTGCGACTCTGCAGTTTAACCGATAGGGGGCGCATGAGTTCAATATTCCCCTTCTGACTCTATTTTCTCACTGTGATGAGCTGCAGCAGGTGCTCAGAAGACATGACAGAGACATTTTGCCGGGCCATAAATCTGAATTCATCAGAAGAGGCATGTACCCTGAACCCTTACACATTCCTCAAAGGCCACTAAGTGTAAATCCACTGGTTCAGCACATTTTCATTATCTGTATTATAGAAAGTTCATGCTTTCACAACAGTTCCTATGGCACTGGGGAGTGTTTCACAGCCCCATGAGGCAAACTAACAGAGTTACTTTCCATAAGTCCATCTTGTGGCTTCCTATTTAAGCAAGAAAAAGAGACAAGGAAGATTCAGTTTACCAGAAACAGCTGAAAAGTGGGCTCACTTCGTTGTCATGTTCAGGTTTGGAATGTGACTTTGCCCTGATCCCCTGTGCAGTTCTTTCAGGGAGGAAAAGTGTTGACTGTTGAAATCTGAGGCTTCCAAATGGATGCAGAGGTATCTGAGCCTTACACTTAGAGTAGAATACTGTGCGTGCCTGTAAATTTTGCCATTTGACCCAGAGGTTTTCTCAGAGGCAATGCAATTCACTGAGGTGATGTCCTCTGGTAGGGGTTTTCATTCAATTCTCATTTTGTTTAAACCATTTATTTTACAAGCCCTCGCTGTCAAGACAATAAAAGTTTTCTATACTTTGTTCAACCACAGATATTAGTGCATCGTATGTACAGATGCGTTGCTTTTTGTGTGACATTCATAAGTTTAGCTTTGTAAAGAGTTTGAAAGTTCTCCAAAAACAATCACTGACCTTCCAGTCCCCCATTACACCATTAGTACTTATGATCAGAACAGGCGGATGGCGGCGAGCTTTGATGTCTTTCTGATACTACCCACCCGGCTGCAGCTGCTCTCAGCTCTATTTTTGGGAAGGCTGCTGTGGGCCCTCAGTAAAGGGCTTCCTTAACACATACAAAATAAAGGCAAAGACTCTTGTTGTGCTTGGAAACATCAACAAACCTTCTCAACTCTAAGCTTTCTCTTATCACAGTGTCTCCTATTAGAAGTAATGAGTAGTCGGATTACTTAAAAAAAAAAAAAGGGAGTTGTTCATCTTTGTGTCCAAGAAATGTTTGTGTAATATTTTAAGAGTGCATTATTAAGTAGGCATTTTCTTAGATTTCTTTGTATTTTCACCATCACTGGTGTGATTCAGCCATTTTTTATTTTTTGTTCTCATCCTTCAGTCTATCAGCCTATAGATTTGTGTTTTAACAGTGCTTTGTTAGAGAGAAAAAAAAGCTCTTAATGAAACCAGGTCAGAAAATTTATTTTCATGGGTCATGATATGGAGAAATGGAGGAGCGATGTCCTGCGGTGTTTTATGTCTGACAACAGGGAAAGGCTTGTCACTATAAATCTGCGGGTCCGTTTGGCCTGCAGCAATTACAGTGTCCTGGAATCATATTGGTCTGAATCCCATGTTTCCTGCTGACGCTAAAAACTGGAAAACCATTTTAGAGTAGATTTGCTTTGAGATGCGTTTATTTGAAAATGGTATCACAGAGAAATATGTATATATTTATACATATATAAATATTCCCACTAGCAGGATACAAATCAGTGGAGCCTTTTCCGTGCTGTAATAAGTCTTTCTTTTGTCTTATAACCATCTTAACAAATGTACAAAGATACAGTTGTTGTTTCTCCAGAGCAGGACAGTTTGCAGATTTCCCCCTTTGCCTGTATGTTTTATGTCCAGAATGTGGTTTTCTGTTGTGCATGTACTTAAAAAAAATCTTTGAAGGCAACACATGCGGCGTGAAAGTCCGAGTAGACTTTCCTGCAGTGTTGGCACCATTACAAAAGTTTAAATTACCTTTACGTTAAGGCTTTTACGCATTGGAACACATTTACGTTTCTATTTCAAGCAATCCATGCAAAAAAAAAGTAATTAATGTTTATATTCATGATTATTGGTTTAAAGGGACTGTAAAAAAGCAAATTTATGTAATCCAACCCCTATTTCGTTGGTTCATTAAAGGTGTCAGCTTATGGAGTTGTTGACAACAGCGTTTACCATCTTTTTTGTTAAATTATTGAGCATGTCTGCAGAAAGAAGTTAAGCAAAATTGATTTTCCTGACTATAAAACACCTTTTTATCGTGCTATAAAACACATGCAACAAAATCCAGAGAAACAGATGTTGGTTGAAAGATTAAAATAGGTCTGTTTTTGCTTAGACAAGTATTTAGTAGCATTTTATCATGTACATCTATTTAATATTGATCAATCTTTTGCTAATACGTACATCGAAGCTCTTGACAAATTATTATCTTTAGCTTTATAGAATCATAGGTATGTTTAAGGAGAATATTTTATATTTAATTGTCATTTAAGCAAAGAGATTTCAACCAAAACATTTGGTTTTTTTTTTTATTATATTTCTTAAAATTGACTTTTTCCTTGGCCAAAAGCAAGCAAAGCACACCAACAAAATAATAACAAATAATGATTTAAAAAAAATGAAAATGAGGGGGAAAAAGCATAGTTTACTGAATTTGTACATGTTACCATATAAAGACAATAAATGTAGTTAGATGTTCTAATTTAGGATTATTGTAGAAATAGAACAATTACATGCTCAGTATTGAAACAAAAAAAAATATTATTTCAGCTTTCAATTTAGTTTTGGGTTATCATTAGCAGAATGTCAGCACTAATAGCCCTTCCAATGTTTGGAAACCACAATGACAGCCGAGTCATTTGCTCATATCCTGCAAACCAGGACAGAATAAAAGATCACGTCAGACCAGGAGTCATATTTTGCTGAGATTCAGTCTCTGTTTGACTCATGATGAAAGCCTTTAGAGGCCGTTAAGTAGAAATGACGATCATTAACTTTCAGTAGCTTGAGGCTCTTGCATTGCCCCGCATATTTGAACTAAACAGACTCAGCAAACACTCCCCAATAGTGAAAAAGCTTCTCCATATCCCACACTGAGCAAACAGGACACAGATAACCTTGTTAGAATCAGGAGGGTTTTGTTGTGTACACAAAGCTGCATGTGGGAACAAACATGCACTCAGTTTATGACAGGCCAACACTGCACCGCCTGTTCAAACAATGAGGTAGTTCTTTGATTTAAATGACAGACTGACAGGTTTATAGTTTTATAGCGCACATTCGTTTCTGTTTGTGTAACAGATGATTTGATGCTATGCTAAGCTATCTATGCCAGGAATGAGGCAGGGATTTACTCGATACTAATATCTTAGCAACAGTTTTGAAAAACGCTAGCCACTGATATCCCCTCCACTGCCTTGCAGTCTTAAGCCAATTTTAGAAGTACAGCAGGGTTGTGTTTTAGGCAGAAGGGAAGCTCAGTTCCTAAGAACTTAAAAATACACTCTTGTTTTCACTTTAGCATCCAAAACCAACTTTGTTTTTCTAGTCAGCGATGCAATTTATGAGCAGCTAAAAGTTAGTCATTATGTGCACAAGAATCGTACTTCTTATAGTATATTTTGATGTTTAGTCAATCACAAAATACATCTAACTGAATAGATCAACAAAAATGTTTGCATACATAACCCGTATTGACCTCTTGCTATATTGATGTAAATATGCATCAAGCCACTTCACTTCCAAAAGTACCTTTTTCAACTTGAAATACAAAAACAAGTGAATTTTCTTTTTTTTTTTAATAGATGAAAATTATTGGGAATCAAGGGGTTAAATAAATCAAAGTTTAACTTCTAAAACTTGTTACAAGATATTTTAGTGATGAAAATAAGTCACCTTGGCTTCTTTCTGATATTTATACTATTGACGCAAATAGAAAAAAACCTGAAAAATGATTCATTTAATATATATTTGACTAATTTTACTCTCAAACTGTTGTGTCTGAAGTAACATTTTAGATGTCTTCTCATTTTTTTTTAAATATTAACTATTTTTTTTAACACTTTTTTCTTTTGTTTAGTCTATTTGATATGTGGTAATTTATAAAGATCTCACCTTCTACCTGTTGAAGAAAGAAAAATCAATGTCCTCTAGTGAAAAAAGTGACCACAACTAAGGTGTTTAGGAATCCTTTAATCACAACAATGTAAGATGTAATTTTTCTTTAAAAAAATCTCTTTTTGTTGCTGTGACACCTTATTAAACGGAAGAGGTCCATCGGGTAGAAAACTGGGATGCTAAAATTGAGTCAGAAATGAAATCTCAAGGACTTGAAGAGCTGCTGAGCTGTGGTAGCACTCCTGGTTCAGTTGGTGGTAAATTCCCCCTGAGTGAAATACATATTTATGCTAAAATCACCTCCAGCTCAGACCTGTAGCTGTCACAGCAGTTCCTTGATTGCTGTGCAAAGAAGGTGTCATAATACTTCACCGTCTCTAGTTTATATTTGTCCAAGATGACTGGTGCAACCAAATCTCGTTCAGCTCGCTGTTCAAGATGAAAATAGCAACCGATTACAGTAACAGAGACATCCTATACTATTATTGATAATTTCAGCCTGACACAGACGTTTTAAGTCCTATCACACTGTAGCTCCCCAAATTAGGAGAACAACCAAACAGATTCCAGGAACAACTTTGGAAATCATCTAAAGATTTTAGGAGAGAGCGTGAGTTTGAAAGACTATAAGTCAATCAGCAGTAATAACAGTACAGATTTATTTTAGAGTTTGAAAATATCTTCACGCACTCGCATGGCAGCAGAGTTGCTTTATTTTGCTCTCTGGTCTTGCCCCACAGGATCTCATTATAAGGTTAACACGATGCCACAGTTTGCTTTAAGATAAATGGAAGTGAACTCCAGACAAGAATCTAAAATGTAGGAGCAGTGGAAACGGGGCGTTTGTAATTCAGCAGTTTTTTTTTGTTTGTTTTGTTTCTGCATGAAAATATATTTTTTGACATGTTCTTGTTGGATTTTTCTGATGTTGAAGGACATATATAAAGCCAAATAGAATTAAAACTCAGTTTCTGAGTGCTGCTTTATTCAAGTTGTTGTGAATCAGGTGCAGACAAAAAATGCTGTTGGAAAAAAAGCAAATTTTTCTGTAGAAAATAGACTGAGTGAGCCCCAAGTCATTATGATACACTTGAAGAGAAAAACTGTAGATCCATGTACGTCTTCGTTTTCCTCGTCTGAGCTCAAACTGTATGTCTGGATAGCTCCAATATTGCTCACCATTTTTGCCAGACTGGGGTTATGAGGGGCTGTAAGCTAGTAGGAGAACATGTAAACAGATGGGTGATGGGAAGTGGGGGTGGGCTTACAACTGAGAGGCAAATTTCTAATGAACTACTGCTGCTCAGAAACCTGTACTATAAAATAAAAACTTTAAAAAATGTTTTGGCTAAAAATTGCATTATCAGAATTAAATGTCTGCTGGGAACGGTTTAAAAATCAACCAAAAGATGATTGGAGGGATACTTTAAAAGGCAGGAAGTAAAAGTTTTTTGGCTTTTTTTTTTTGTTTAAGAGTCACATGCCCTTTTCCAGTGTAGAATGTAAAATTTGTCCTAAAATGGCAAGCTCCAAAATGGATCCATGTTAAAAGGTAAGCCAAATCTTATTTGGATCCAAATTGGACTAAAATGGGACTCTAGGTGGTTTCTTCTGAGGTAATTACATATCTTTATAAATATGTCAATTTATATTAATACGCTTGACGAATTCAGATTGTCCTACCTTAAATGGACAAGCAAAGGGAGGAATCAGGCATTGTTTGGAGTTTTGATACAAAAAAAAACCCAACACAAAATATATATATAAGTACAGGGATGGGCAAACTTTCTAACTCGTGGGCCATAAAGAGTTCTAAAATCTGACAGGAGTAGATTCCTGTTGTGGTTTGGTAATTCAGCTCGTAAAAGAATGAAATAACAAGAGATCTTGATAAAAAATATTGCTTAATCTGTTTTTTTTTCTCCTTTAAGTGCCATTTTCACCAATGGGTCGATGTCCCTCAGGGAAATGCTGTGTTCATGTGGTGTTTGAATATTTGGAAAAATGTCTGTTTGATTTGAAAACTACACATGAATGTCAAAAAAATAATACATTTTCAAACACCACAGAACTGCAGCATAACTTTCCAACAATAGTGAATCTATTTGTGGTGCTTTGAATGTGCTGATTACAAAATTTAGCGGACAAAATTGGTTTTAGTGAAACAGAACCAAAAAAAAAAGCACAAATCTGTTTAACAAGGCAAAATATCTTTATTTTTAAACACATAACTTCATCTCCAAAGACTTTGCACAAATCATTGGGGTAAAATGAGCCTTGAAATATCAAAATTCTCCCACAGTTTCTAAATATGTCCAATAATCTTCAAATAAGTACATCTGCCTTCCATGTCCCCAAATGGTACATACAGTATGACCAATTAGAAATAAACCTTTTTTTTTTTAACTGTCAAACAATGTTATATGTGCATTACATTACCAATTACAAACAAGTTATATTCATTGTCAAAATACAGGTGTGCAAATTGTTAGAAAAATACCTACTCATACCAGATTCTGGATTGTGCTCTGTAAAAATCCATACAAATAGTATATAATAATCTATATATAAATATCTCCAACATGCAATGTTGCATTTCAAAAAAATATCCCACCTTCTTGACCATTCTTTTATTCCTTCTTAAACACCAGTCTTGCCCCATAATTATCATCTATACAATATAGTGAGTCAAATTTAGTGTTTCCAGTAGTTTCACGGTCAGTTTGTTAACAATCTGACTGAAAAAGTGTTGAAATTTGAAGCGCTGCTCATCTCAATCACAATATAATCAAGCAAACTTTCAAAAACAAATTGGCGGCAAAGAAACCTAGACATATTCAAGCCCTTTTTTTTTGTCATGAGTGATGTCCACCTACACATTAGTTGTACGATGAATAAATAATTCCTCCTGGTAAAGGTGACAATAAATGTCCAGCGTATAAATACCCACTATGAAAATCAAAGAAACTCATGCCATAATTGCAACGAAAGCTAAAAGCAGATGAGGCGAAGCAGAATGCAGCTGATGACAACAGAATATCCCCCACACAACAGATTTAAGACAAGGATGGCATCTCTTCCCCACTTTTCCTCATCTTTTTGAGGTAAACAGTAGCACTGTTAAAGACTTCTAAAAGGCATGTCTCCCACTCCCTGGAGCCACACTCCCCATGGTCTCAACCTGAATAAACTTTCACCGTCCACTAGATCCAGTCTCATATTCATGCAAGTGCCCCTGGGTTTCCTCCAGCAGCTGTGTGGACTGCGGTTTTTGCATCTTGGTCGTGTAGTGACAGTGAAACCAAAGAATAGTGAGATAAAATTCAAGCAAAAAAGGTGTGGACTTATTAAATAACTTTCATAAATAACATAAAACATTTCTCTCTCAAAAAGCTCTTTTTTTTAAATCAATCTTTATCACAGTGCCTGATATTAATGCAGAATCAGACTTTTAAATTTATGAATTGTCAAAATATATCTTTGAAAGGAAAAACATATTGCACTTTAATAACATGTAATGTCAAACTACAGCTCTGTTGTAGCGAAATTCCCCCCAAAAAAAGAAAAAAAAAAAAGGGATATTTTTATTCACTAATCCTGTCGAGAGATTTCTACAAGCACACGGCTGCAAGTAACCAACATTCAGAGAACAATAATGAACAAAAAGTTACAGCGGAACAACAAACAAAAAATCTGTACCATGCACGGGGAGTGTGTCAAAGCAGTGTATCCTGGATTGCAACGGACGGAGCTTTGAGAAAGCTGTAGTGATGTTTCGCTCGACAAAGTAAGACTGGGTAGTGACCGTGCGAGCACTGACTGCTGGAAACGGCCGTCCCCAGTTTCCTCTTTCAAGAGTGGCACGAACCCCCGGATAACTTCTCCACCTGAACCCTCAAGTCCCCCGACGCCCCCTCCTCTACTACCCGTCGACCACCCTGAGGGCTGGGCTCACATCTCCCCATCAAAACGTCACATGGCAAAATAGAAAGGCAGCTGTTTGCTCCCGTCATCTAAAAGTGCATCTCCACACTCTTCCAGCAGCGAGGTCCGTCAGCCCACTGCTATCTCTGCCAAGGCAGAGTGGGCAACTGAGACCTGTGCTTGGATCAGCATAGTGTGGGTTTCAATAACTTCTTCTTCTTTTTTTTTTTTTTTTTTCCAAGACTGAGTGTGTTTGATTGCATTTTAAAACCTTTATTTTTTTTATATCTCACTAGACACGCCTTTTCGCTTCACCTTCAGCAGAAACCAAAGGAGTATTAATTCACAGGGCTGACCCTTAAAAAGAAGGCTGCAGACAGATTGGTTTTAGCGACGCCTTCCTCTTTACTCTCTTTGGTGTCATGCTGAGTCCTAAACACCTCCAGCCGTCCCCGTGTCTCACTGGCGCCATTTTCACTTTTCAAGGCCAGCGATGCAACTCGTCCAGTTGCCATGATTTCACTGCAACAGAAAGCAATCAGGATTGAGCTTCGCAATTATCAGATCATCCAATCCGAACATAATACTTTAGATTTAAATGTTTTTACAACTTACCTGAGACACCACATCATCATGTCAGAAAATGGACAAATATAATTGCAAGGCCAATATTCAACAGCATTACCATAGCAACTAGGATAGAATTAGGACCCTGCAAAAGAGGAAACAGATATTATAATTAAAAAATGTATCAAGGAAAAAAAAAAGCGTAACTTGCATCTTATTTAGTATTTTTTCCTGTTATATTCTGGGACCTAGCTGCTGTTCTTTGATTTACTGTAATTTTTTATCTCTTACCATGAACAACGTAATTCCAGTAGATTCCAATTACCCTACGTTGATCTTGTTAATGATTCAAAAGTTATGGTGTGATAAAAATTTTGTGTTTTTGTGTCACCGGCGACGCCTCAGTGTGTTTAAGGTTAAAGAACTTCCAGTTAACATGAAAGGGTTCTGGAATGTGGGAGGAAACCGGAATAGCTGGAGAAAACCAAAGCATGCACAGGGATTTGAATCCTAACCTCCAGGTGGCTAATATGTAGTTTTCTAAAGTAGCTTTGAAGCAAGCATAAATAATTTAAAGGGTAACCAAACCCTGAATCCACTTTTTTGGGTGTTGACCTCTATTTTAAAAGTGCTGTCTTTTAAATTTTTGACAAATTAAAATAAACTTGTTCATTTCTTGAAAATATAGTAAAAATTGTGTGCTGCCCCCTATAGGTAAAATTAAAGTATTACATTTGAATTTTGTGATTGGTCAAACCATTTGAGTCCCACTTCATCTCAGGAGTCTCACGTCAGATCTGCAGATCCAATAATGATAAGTCCTGTTCCCCAGCCCCATCCCTCTGACTGGATTTTCAAATTTCTGTTGTGGGTGGAGTCAGTCTCCAACTTCCCTGTTTTAAGTAGAACTATTTTAGTGCTGCTTCATGCCAAATCTTTTTTTTTGGGAGGAGAAAATTTACTACAGCCCCTAAATATCAGGATTTTTTTTAACTACATTTAAGCGGTCTTTGAATCTAGACAGCTTCAGCTGAAGTGCCGTGATGTAATCACACTTCTGATTCACACTTCAGACGGTGCAGCTTCTGAAACTGGACACATCTTTACAACAGAGAGGACAGAATCTGTCCAACATTTTTGTTCATTTTTTGTATTTTTGGTTCTCTTTTAATGCAGAATTTTAGAAAATAAAACTGTAATGAAAGGAATTCCTTCTCTAAGTATGCTTTGACACCAGAGTGAAGTAATAGAGTAAAAGTAATATTGAGTTTCATTACTTTTGGCTAACAAGCTGTAACCAAACCCAGTGAGTTTATTGGAGCAAATAACGCTGTGGCTAAGTGGGATCTTAAACCTTATACTTCATGGGATCACATGCATTTTTACTTAAATTAGATTATTAATTTGAACAAACCTATTTAAAAATTCGCCCTCTGGATTACTGTTGCTGTTGAGAGAGTTTTGGTCTGAAAACTTACTGTTTCTTCTGCGGCTTCAGAAAGTTCCATACTAGCTTTCTTTGTGTCTGCTAGGCTCTTTGGCTTAAGTGAATCCTGCTTCCTGAGTTTTGGCTCGCTTTTGGTGTCTCGTACGGAGGCCGGTTTGGGAGTGGGGGCAGCCGTGCTGAATGACTTAGGGGGCATCCGAGCCAGTGCCAAAGCACTGGGCTCTTCCTCTACGTCCTCCGGTTCTGGGGGTGGCGGGACCCTACTGGGAGCCTTGACATAGTAGCTGTGGTATTCGCTGTGGAGCTGGCCGTTCACTGGGACCGTCGGGGGCTGTGGAGGGGATGCAGGTGATGGGAGAGGCTGGTGGACTTTAGCGGGTTTAGGCGGAGCTTCGGTGTGGCTGACAGAACTTTTAGGGCCATCGCTGACGATCAGTCTTTCTTCTTTACTCGGCTTTGTGCTGGATCGCTCCTCCTTGCTGCTCTTGTGAACCGATTTCTCTTCTTTACTGATCTTACGGGAGGGTTTCTCTTCTTTGCTGACCTTGCGGCTAACGCTGTTGGCGATCTGGCCCTGTTTCTTGCTGGAGTCAGGCGAGGGGGGAGGAGTGGCTTCGGGGCTGGCCACGGGAGAGACGGGAGGAGTGGTGCCTTTACGGTAAAAGTGAGGAGAATCCTTCGGGGAGTTTTCCTTCTTCTCAACAGGGACCTCTTTAATCTCCACAGGCTCTTTAAACTGTTGTTTTATGTAATCGGGTCCTGAGGAGGAAAAAGGAGAAAACACACATCAATAAAACAAGAGAATTGCCTCATTTCATTTTGAATCGTCATTCCAGTCAGGCCTCAAAGCTGGGAATATTAGTGCTACTAAAAAATAATACCCAATTATTTTTCATTTTTTAATTTCCATTAAGTTCCATTTTATTTACCATCTCACAATTTAAATTTTTGACCAGTGAAGTATCTAATTTCCTAACCTCTTCTTTAAAATAGATATCAAAATAAAACAACAAAATTAGGTTAATTCTTGACAAATTCAGCATAAATGACTTCATTCTAGACTCTTCGAGGCCTCAGAACTCATATGCCTCCCAGCATTTATCAGCTGCATCAAATTCCCAGTTTGTTTCGTAACAACATGGCCAGTACCATCCACTACAAAGAGACAGAGAGACGTCTAAACATCTGCAGGACTTAACGTATCTGCCAAGCCTAATTTCACACCATAGCTCAATAAGAGTTAGGGCTCCAGGAGCAGGTCTGACTAAGATTACTCTGTTTTGGAACAGATTCCTGTTATAAGTTCCAATCATTTTCTAAATGGTTCCAGGCATTTGAATGACCCCTGGCTTCACCCTCACTTAGAGCTGAAATTCTGGTACTTGTAAAAACTGCTTTTTCACTCCAGTCCTGGAATTTTTTTATTTTTATTTTTTTGGTAACACTTTATTATTTAACAAGTTTTATTAACACATTAACAACTTTTATTAACACATTAACAAACATTATTAATGACTTTATAGGGTGTTAGTAAGACATTTCTCAGCACAATAGGTGGAATAATTAACATACTTAGTAATTTATTAACATCTAAAGTGAGGCCATTCGCTATAAATTATCGGTTGTATTAATAAACAGCTTACAAGCTTTACAAATGTTTGGAAACTAAAAAAAAGTACATTTATTTGGTTAAGCTCTGATCTTTATATTTAAATATTTTTTATGAAATATAAAAACCTGGAAGGATTTTTAGTTACCGTATTTAGTTTCTTAAAAAAGAAAATACTGAAATGACACAAATGAAACGTTTCCAGTTAAAATCAAAGTCTATGAGAAAGCATTTTCTAAAATATTTAAAATAATTGTTGTAAATTTCTTTTTTGGCGTCTAAAAAAATAAAAATACAAACTACATTGGTTAAATAGAACGTTAAAAGATCTCTGATGATTTTGTACTCAGGTAAAACAAAGTAATGTAAGTAATTACCTTATATTATATATTATATATATATTATATATAATATATATATATATTATATATATATATATATATATATATATATAAAATTCTTGTAATTTGTTAGAGGAAATGTATTAATTGAGAAAATATGGTAACATTTTAAAATAAGATTCTTTACAATGCTTTATTAATACATTAATACAAAATATTAATGTCTTTATAGGTTGTTAATAAGATAATTATTAGTAAAATAAGCCATTTAATGTTTATTGACATACTTAGTAAAATTAATTCAAATCTAAAGTGAGATCATTTACTACAAATGCCATTTTAATACATTTCTTACAAGCTTAACAAATGAATAAACTATCTTTGTTGACGTTATATTGAGTTTTTTGCATCACCTCAACTAAAGTGTTATCAACAGACAGATTCTAAATACAGTTTTTCCTTCCTAAAAGCTGGGTAAGAGGCAAACAACAGGTGCATTAACAGAATAAAAGTGCTACAGCATCTTAAATGATTTGTCAGTCTATGCTTAATATAACTGTGTCTTGAAAGATCAGCAGGTTCCCAAGTGGCCAGCGCTGATCAAAGTCTGCAGACTTCTAAAGAGAAAGTGGGCCATGATATAAGCCATGACAACGAAGACATAATAACATGAAACATGACTCATGTTTTCCCATTTTAAGAGTAAACAGTCCTTTTTAGTTTGACGCTAAAAAAACGGCTAATCCGTGTAATGCATTTACAAAAACCACTGTTGTCTCTGAAATTATTAGATTGCACGTTTTTTTTTTTTTTGCAGTTAATCTGCAGGTTGCTAGTTCTTTTATCCGTTAATCCACATTCCATTTTCTGCTCGAGTGCATCCTCAGCTAAACAGGGTCATACACACTCTTTTACAGTTGCACACAAAACACAACAGACTGGATGTTCACCATCCAGACTAACTCCTTCTGACCTTAATACAACAGATGAGCAGCAGTAGCAAGAGAGAAGCTTCTTCAGTGTGTGTGTGTGTGTGGATGCACAGCTAGAAAAGGAGTATATTTTGTACTGTTGTCACATCTGTTGCTACCACACATCAAGAGAAGATCAGCATAAGATTGATAGAGAATTCATAATCTGGGGTAAAGGAAGAAAACACAAGTAACAAAAGGAAACTGTTGCAAAACAAGGTTATTTCTTTTTTTTACATTTGGTATAGTGAATATTCAACTGAAGATGTTGCAGAATGAATTATGACAGATCTTAAATGCTGGTCTAACATTACAAATCAAACTGTACTTTAAATCAACTTCCTGGATCTAAAATATCGTTTATTTTCTCCTGGATAAAAATATTTCATTTTTTATTTTATTTTAATTAAAAACCTTTTGAATCTTTACATTTAAAGATTTGATTGTATGTATTTAATGAAGGCTTTACAAGCTTGAGCTGCTGAAAAGTCACGTTATGAGTCTTTAAAGCCAAGGTTTTATCATTGATTTTACTATTCTTTTAACTGATTGAGTTTGAGGATATTCCTTTGGTGTTTATTTTTAAATTAAGCTCATTCTACAATGTAGTTCTTTAATTTTGACCTTAAATGAAAGAAATTTGCGTAATAGATCCCTGATAACGCAGCAGTTATTGGAACCCTCTTGATTACCAGTGAATCAAGTCTCTTGAGCAAAACTTTGTAAAAAAGTGAGGGGTTGTAAATCTAATTATTTGCACATGCTCAGTTAAAACTTTCCTACAGATAAGAAAGAAGGAAGAGAAATGCCTAGATTGGGATTTTGCAAAGAAAAGATTCAATCTGAGTTAAAACACTGAGAAGTATTAACAAGAATACCAGTAACAGAACGTCAAAGTTCAGGTGATAAAGAGAAGATCTAAAAAATATCTTTATTTCTTTTGAAAAACTATGATAATATAAATCTGTTCACATAATATTTTGCAGTTATAACCTGTAAACCGAAGCAATAAATTATAGTTTATGATCATAAACTTATCAGCTGTTTAATTTAGTGAATTGGACTGTTTATTCTGAAAACAAATACAAAATTCTAGAAGAAAATTAACTGGGAAAGAAGAAAAAAGTTGAAAATACAGAGGTGCACCATATTTATCTAAATACGTAAAGCAACTTTATCAGTCAAAAATCTGAAAATGTTTCTCTTTTTTGTGTGTATTCAATTTTTGAAAGAATAAAAAATAACAAAGCACAAGATTATCTTTTTATCTTCAAGTCTTGATAGTTGCGGTTCAGTCTGAGCAGTCAAATGTCATATTTTTCTTCTTCTGAAGGAAAGCAGAGACCAAAGAATAGTGAGATTTTAGCTTTCTTTTTCTCATTTTTTGATGTCCTTTAACCCATTTTCAGAGCCAGAGAAAACGTCAGATAAATCTATCAGAACTTTGACAGTAATGCCTGCAAAGAAAGAAAAAAAGATCTCCAAAGTTTCCAAGTCTTTACGTCACTTTTTAGAGTCAGTCCAGACAAAAGTAAAATGAAGATAAGTGTGATACAACTCTGGCATATTTATAGTTTCTAATAAAGGGTGTAAAAGACAAGAAAAATTGTTTATTTTGACAATCTAGGCAAGTGGTATACAAAAAAAATGAAGTATTAATGTGCTAATTTTGTTGTAATAGCAGTAAAAAAATCAGCTTTAAAGACCAAAAAAGATTTTTTTCATTTTTAAATAATTATGTTTACAGATCTGCCATTAAACCCTCAGGCCCAAGTGGGAATTTAAGTAGCTACACTTCCAATTCTGCTTATTTTTTTCAGTCTTTTTCCTCTATTAATGCTGCGGTTGTGCAATACTTTGCTCAGTAGATTACTGTCTCTTTTGAACGTCCTGTTATAGTTGAGATTCATGACTCAATTAGTAGGTTTTTCGATTTTTTTTCCTCCCTCTTTCATCCTCCCACTCACACTGTCAGATGGTCATGGGGAGTTGTTATTGTTTGGCCAGATTGCCTTCACTACTGCTGCTTTCTCACTTCCTCACAGCCACACACAGACAAATATACATTTGGGGCCCTCATACGTAAATGAGCTAATGTGGGTGGCTACAGGGGGGAACGGAATCACTGTCTTATTTGTTTGCATGTGGTCACATACCAGACAGAGTTTTGGGATTCTTTACATGTATAGATTTCAACACATGGAAAATATTTTTTCGTTCTGGAAAAAGGAAATATTTAATTAAAATATTTCTAGGAAGTCAATAAAAGGTTTCCACATTACTGAAGGAAAAATGAAATCTCACACCACACCTGCTGCTCGGAATAAAGAGCAACAGCTGCTCATGTCTGCGTCTTTAGCTCTGACAGGTTCTTGCTGTCATTTTTTTTTCGTTTGTTTTTGCTCCACCTGGTTCAAGTGCACCTTGACTGGGTTGGAAAGAGCGCTGCAGGATCCCGAAACCCGCCCCCTCCCTGCTTCTCCCAGCCCTGTCCAGCGACCGGCTGAAGGAAGGGACAGCTGCTCTGTGAGTGCTGCTGGAGCGAGGTCCTGTCAGTGCATAAGGATTTCAGCTATGTCTCCATTGGCCCCCAGTGAGCACACATTGGCACCAAATATAGCCCAATTAACGTCACGCCACAGGCCACGCCCTGCGCACCGCTCCCCCTCCAGGGTTCTGTTTGTGAATCGATCAGAAAGGTCAGGGTCCTGTTCGCTCTGACCCACTCTTCCCTTTTGAAGCACACACTCCCAATCTTGGTGATAATCTGCTATGAGTCTGAAATGCTAATTACAACAACAACATTCCTCAAATATCTATTTGTGATCCGAGGATTTTTTAGACGGCAAATCACAGTAAGGAAGCAACAATGAAATCTATTAAAACATCAAGACGTAAATAATTTATTTGCAAACTGGAAAATTGTTAATCAGCAGATATTGGACCTTTAAAAATCTGGTTTCTGAACACGTCACCATTCCGTTCGCAGGTGCCCGTCTGTCGAAAGACAGCTTTACGCAACCGAACGTTGGAATGTTTTGGCTCAGACGTCATTCTGTCCGGCACATTATTATGACATTGGCCGTCTCTCTCATTCATGATCTGACTTATAAGGCAAGGACACTCTCCCCCACAGACTTGTGGGCCGGCAGATCACCCAGCTTGCCAAGCATGACCACGGTTTTCCACAACACAAACAAGCAGCAAGATGTCTCTGGACTCGACTGGCCATTTCTGAGGCTTAGTGAGGGGCACGCTTGAATGGGTCCCATTCTTAATCTGTTTCTCACTGGCTGTTTTATGGTGCCTTTTGGCAATGGCTCAGGGTTGCTTACTCACTGGCCTAAATATATTACGACAAATGACAAAAGTGAGAATTTTATATGCTTTGTTGTCATATTTTCAATCAGCATCAGAAATAAGAATTAGGATCAAACTGAACTCATATTATTTCAAATAAATTGTTTAATTTGAACCTTTTTAAGAGGTTTTAAAAGCTCATGAGGTTTGCGTTGTGCGCCGAAAGGACAAACTGATCTAAAATGAGCCGAAGTGATCCATGTACAACCTCAAGAAATAAAAAAAATAAAAAAATAAAGCAGTTCAATAAATCCTTTTTCTTAACGAAAAACCCCAAATGAATCCTTTTGTAAAGGAAGATAAATTCATTTGAGAGTGAAAAGAGCCTCCATTCAGAAAACAGTAGTCTCCTTTCGGCATTCTTTGCTTTGTGCGACCACAAACACAGTCCTCCATTGTGATCCGACAAACCATCTTTAGTATCTTGTCTTCCGAACCAAAGCGGTAACACAAATCTCTGTGACTCGGCACAGCCAAAGCAAGCTCGGTGCTGACTGTGATGCAGCCTGAGCAAACAGCTCTAAAACAGTTCATACAACATTATTTATACATGTTACCCACGGTGCAACGTGTTACCCAATCCCTTCAAATATGTGGCTCTGACGAAACAAAAACAAAGCAGTTTATTGGAAATATTTAAATGTGGATCTTGTCTGCAGGATTTTGAATCCTCAAAGATATCCTGAGTAAAGACTCCCAACATTTTAAGCAAATTTAGATCTAAATCTAGATCAAAAAAGACTAAAAACTGTTCTTACAGCACATTTTCCTGCACAGCTTATCAAATGCTAAGTCAAATTTAGCTAAAAGAAGTTTCACAAAAGCACCTGACTTAACTATATAGTGTTTTTTTTAAATAACATGTTCCCACTGAGAGCATTCTGTAGGGTTTAATTGTCTGTGAATGTTACCTGGTTGGTAAAAGTTGGGTGAGAGTTCCCTGGCAACTGCCCTGGCGATTTCAGAGTCGTGCACGGCGGAGATGGCGGCCTGTTCTGCAGCCTCGCTTTTTGTTCTGGCATGGGCTGTTCTGGAGACACACAAACAAGAACAACATTAGTGAGCGGATGACAGGAATATATACATTTGAGGTAAACACAAACATTCAGACAAAAAATAAACTTTGTTCTTCTGGGTTTGATTCTCATTTTTAAAGATAGTTAACAGTTTTGTACTGTGTTAGAGTTGAGTTACGTTCAGTGGGCATTTTGCCCATTTGTTCACACTGAACAAGCAGGGAGGGGCTTCTTGTGTTTCTGTTGTTAACTAGCGCACGTCCACAACCTACATTTGGAAGAGGCTTGATGCAATATGTTGACGGTGCGAATCTCACTTCTATTCCAATATATGAAAGACTTAGTGTCTTAGTAATGTAAATAAGCAGTGAGTTTGTTTTTATTAATGCCTCGTATGAGAACTAAAAGTTTAAGCAGCTAAAAAAGTGACAAAAGAACTATAATAAACCAGAATGTCTGGATCACAGCAAGAAAGGAAAATTTAAAATGATAAATAAATCTTTACAAAGCCCTGTGCTGTTCTCATATTGACCTTTATTAAAATGAATAGCACAAGGAAAAACAGGAAATTTGTATACATGGATTTGTTAAAAAAATGTCCTCTGATCCATATGATTACATCTTGAATCTTCCTATTATTATCTCAGTTTTTGTCAAACCAATAATTGAGAAAAAACTGGCTACAAAACAAACGTTTACTTTGATATAAAAAAAATAGAGTCAGATCACATCAAAACATTAGTAAGTAATATGTCCTTTAACACATTAGTCTTGGCTTGATTATTTTAGTAAATGTAAAGGCAGGAGAAAACTGATCTGTGATCAATGTGAGCGTAACATTAGAGCTGAGAAATATGAGGAGGCCAAAGGTAACCTGCTGCACTAATCCTTAGGAAATCCACAGAATAGATACTTTTGCTCCCAAACACAAACATTTCTGAGAATAGAGGAGAGGGGACACTTCCACTTTTTCAAAAGATGATAGTGAAACAACAACATGACTACATGTAATACTTGTACATGTAGTGAGAGTGAAGATGCGGATGACAGATTAAGTGGAAAGTGAAAATCCAGATGCAGAGTTCAGGCGTCACAGTAAGTGCTGACAGCTGTTCCTGCTGCCCTGCTTAACCCGGCTCATCCTTCTCTTTTCCTTCCCCATCCCTTCTCTCTTTCAATCAAGGCCCCTGTGTTTTTTCTTTTTTTTTTTTATCCTCTCTCATCTAGCTGTTGACGTTCACTCTCATCCGCCTGCATCCACACCCCTCCCCTCCCCTCACCGTCTCTGCATCAGTGTGACCCCAACGGACAGATGTCTCGAATTCAGAATACCGCTCTGTCCTTGGACTGTGGCGTGTCCTGTTTTTGACGAGCCGGACAGTAAGACATTAAAATGCATGAGGACCCAAAAATACGCTTGTGCATTCCCCACAGACAGAGGACTGACTGGGAAACTGCTGCCGAGCAACAGATGAAAACTTCACTTTTATGCGTTTTGGAGGCAGGCGTAGAGCAGGAACCAGGGTGTGTGTGTGTGTGTGTGTGGGGGGGGGGGGTGTCGCAGGACTGTCACTAATGCAGCACACAGCTGGCACAGTATCGCCAAGCAGTTACAAAACAAGATTTAAGCGTTCCAGCTGCATCGCACCACATGCATGCTGCATTCATCCACCAGCCACACATGCTGAAAGGACTTCTATTTCAGAAATGTGTGAAATGTGCTGCCAAATAAAAGTAGGCACGGCTTGTGTACTGCATGCCCAACCTAAGGATCGCTGTAGCGTGAAGTCATGGGCATACAGAAGAAGGGGATGCTGTCCGCTCTGCAGACTGTTCTCCAGACAGGATGTCTGAAGGTGGGAGGTGACAGGCAGAAAATGATGGGAGTAGAAGTGTGATGCAGCATTGGGACGAGAGGAGAGTGAAAGGGAGGGTGAGAAGGAATGGGCGTGGGGAAGGATGGAACGAAAGAGATATTTTGCCTTGGAAAATCTATCGATGGCTTGAATTAATCTTGATCTCATGTCATAGTTTAGATTATTAAGGAACACTGCAGTGAATCCTATTAAAGACCCACTCAGATGAAAATTGTATTTTTAGTGTTTTTAACATGTTCTTGAGGCATTTTCCTAATGATGGAAGAAATAAGAAAATTACATATTTTTTTAAATCATTGTGAAATGGGAGAAGATGAAAATGCGCAGTTGGAAAAAGAGTGCATTTGTGACATAGAGGCTACTACTCTACTCTATTTCGATACCACAAACGATTATTTTAATTGTTGACTAATCACTGATTATTTTATTCGATTAGTCTACTAATCTGATCATACGTAAACTGAAAGCAAAACACTTATCTTAACCATCATTAACTTTAAACTTGAAGTAATTAAGCTATATGCAAATAAAAAATTTAGACAATTAAGACAGTAGTTAATTGAACCTTTAATGAATCATTCAGCTTCTTTCTTTCATTTGTTTCTGGTATTAAAACAAGACTTGAATTAAATAAAGTTGGCATCTAAAACAAATGAGCTCCCTGACTCAAATATGACAAAAGTACATTTTGTGATTCTGAGCGCTCACAACTGTATTAAACTTCACCACACTCGACTGTATAATTCCAAACTGTACGATGCTCTTGCTCGTAGCAGGAAAGTTGGCATTTCCTCATGTCTTGCAGAAAGATTTGATCTCTTTTAAGAGCAAATGTTCCCTTCAGAAGAGACATTTTGCTCTGATGGGTTGGGAGTTGTAGGAATGCACAAAAAACTTTTAGCTGATAAGTTTGCTCTCTTTTTACGCCAATGTTAGCTTAGCTTACTCGGACAATGATCCCTCTTCAGTGTTATACTCAGTCACAATGTGCTATTTCTTCAGGTGCTCATGTATCGTCATATAACACAAGTTCTGCCTTGCAGATTTTACATTGGACACTCTTTTGTTTATTTATTTTTTGTGTTTCCCACTTTCAAGCTCCATTGGCGTGTTGTCATGTTACCTGAGTCTTCCTATAACTTCCTGTGACATCACTACTGACCCAGATTAGCACTACAGCACATGTGTCCAAGACAACGGCAGATGCAGCATTAGAAAGCCATACCGTAGTTTTGAAATAAAAAAAACCCAAAAACAATCATTTGAATAGCTGACGTAGTGATGACTAATTGACTAATCGTGGCAGCTCTAGCAGACAACTGGATCCACATACGTCTTTGTTTTCCTCATCTGAGTTGGCATCTAGTTCAAAACTGTACAGCTGGATAACTCCAATATTGCTCGCCATTTTTGTCGCACCAGTAATGCTATGTTGGGGTTGTGAGGGGCTGTAAGCTAGAGGGAGATAGTGAAAACAAAGGGATAATGGGAAATGAGGACAGGCTCATTCTCGGCCAGCAATCCCACCCATAACTCAGAGGCAAATTTCTAACAAACTTCTATCACTCTACAAAAACTATTTTCTAGAATACAACACAGTCTTTTTAATTTTTTTGGCACAAAATGGCATAATCATAGTTAAAAGACAAATAGGGTAACACTTTTAAAATAGATCAAAAGAGGACTGAAGTAGAAGACTGAATTAAAAATGCAAAAAGTGCACAGGGGGCCATTTTTAGGTCAAACAAGGGTCTTACATATCACAGCCTTGACATTGTAAAAAGGTTTTAGTTTCTAACTTGTCAAACAGGCCGCCTCTGCATATAAAGTAACACCTGTTCACGTTTGGACTCTGCAAACAGTTGGGTCTGGGGAAGGGGCCTAAGCAAACGAAGCTCTTTCTCGACTTAGAGTCAAAATAAGGAACACATAATACACACTTTTAACTTTTAAGTAACTGCGAAGGCCACTTCAACAGCTGCCGGCTGCGTGTCATCCTCTACTGCTTCATTTCAGTTTTCTAATGAGCTGTGAAAATTGTTGGGTCAGTTTGGCAGCTACAGATCCCCTTTCTTTTGGTAGAAAATGTGTTGGTGCATTTCAAACTGTACAGAAAGAAGGTTAAAGGCAAACAAACAAAAAATAAAGAGAAAAAAAGAATTAGAGAAGGAAAGAGACTGGTATTTAGAGGCACGTTGCCCCTCTGAAGACTCCCTGACATTTAGAAATGCTGAAGTATGCACCTCCGCCTCTCTAATTTTACTGTAGGGTTCAGTTTCAAACCACAGTTCCCGTGCGGAACGGTGCATCCCACTTCAAGGTTCGCCATACCTCGGCGTCCTGGTGAATACGACGCATCTGCATCGTGATTTTATTCGTGCGAGCACGTTCCTACGAGTGAGGCTTCAGTCCATCACTCCTGGGGCTATGACCTATTTGAGGAATCTCTTTCACATATGCTGACACAGTTCTGAACCTCGTTTTGGCTCTCGGTCCCCTCTACCCCCCCCCCCCCCCCCCCCCCTCTTTGCTCCTTCCCATATGTTCTGCATAACACTGACCCCTTCCCCTTCCCCCTTGGCCAAAGCTTTCTCACAAGCTGACTGGTCAGCGTACAATAAGACTGTGTCCAGATTTCATGTGAGGTGGAGATCAGGACTACAACCATCCTTGTGACCCCACATCTACAGTTAACTGCACAAGAAGCTTTCTGGTGTTTCTAGACAAACACCCGACCATCCCAGTGTTTATCTCGCAAAAGAAACGCCCTGGGAACAAAGCTGCAGCACAAAACAAACAGTCTGCACCAATTAGCACTTAGCTTACCCTATGCATATACTAATGCCGGGTTACTATTGAATTCTCGGCTGTTGCTAATTCAGGATTACTCGAGCATGACTAACGCCATTAGTGGTTAGAGTAAAACTAACACAGAAATGATTCTGGAATTATTCTTGGGTTGGGGCTCACATTACCATGAGCAGCACTGGTGGGGGAAAAAGCAAAAGCAAATGAGGTTTTAAAATACAAAGAGAAGGGAATAGTGCCTGTTCTTATGAGATAAGCTAAATGCTAAAGAGAAGTACGCTACGACATGATGGGAGTGCTGGTTTGTGTACCATTAAACCTTTTTTCTTCTTTTATCTTGTTCCTTTCAGTCATGTAAATGTCTTTAAAAGTAAAATATTGGGGAAATAAATCCCACAAAAAAATCCTTTGCACTTTGTTTCAAATTAAAATGTTGTAAACACTTTTTAAACATGAAGTAATAACCATAATAGCATTAAAAAAATAGGTGAGAATTTTTTGTATATTTTTAAATGTTCCAACATTATTCAGAAATTGTTGATGTATTGCATTTTATCTATGGTTTAGTCCAGTGTCTACAACCTTTGATGCTTAAATAGAGATTTTGACTAGTTTTTTACTGGCCAAAACCAAAACCCAGCAAGAGTCCAATTTCAGTGTTTAGAAAAATACACTTGACTCATGTTTTGTGGCCATTAAGGCATTCAAAGCTGTGGAATATATATTTTTTAATATTTCCTATTATTTTTTACAACAGTATATACAAATTCCTTTTGAAAATAAAGTAAACTCTGTGTCAAAAAAGATCCCCCTGCTGAATTAAAAATGTAAGAAAACCAAGTCAAACATGGTATTTTGTATTAGGCAGATATAATTTACGCATATTTACTTCTGAACAAGTACGAAAACTAATGGGAATTCATGCTGGCCACGCGTACTACATGAAGATACAGATTGCTGCATTGCCCACACATATATAAAGTGTATTCAAGGCTAAATGCTGTTGTTGGTCTCATGGTATTAACCTAACCCAAACCGTTTTCTCTGGGTCTGTGCAGCCAGAAAAAAAAGTTCGGCATCGGCCAAATGTATTTAGAAAATTCTGTACGAATAGTCAATTTCTTTCTATTATAATAACTTTAGTGAGCTTTCTTCTCTTTACTCCTCTTACTATTGATTATGAATACGACAACATTAGTGTACAATCGAAATAATAATGATAAAAAATAACAATACAAGATTAAAAAAACAGCAATTAACCACTGTGAATGAAATTTAAACCTTTAAACACATTTTTTATTCAGTTATTTGACATGTAAAAACACAAACATAATTATCTTATTATCTAATTAACCAAAACTGCAAACCTATTAATTATTCAAATTGATTGCATTTTTTCTCAAAGCCAAGGAGCCACAACGGAGGGTTAAAAGAGCCTCATGTGGCTCCGGACCCTCAGGCTGCAGACCCCTGGTTCAGTCCAACAAAGTGGCAGTTTTTGTGCCAGCCATGTGAAGCCTTAACAAACACTGCACTTATGACAATTCTCAATGTCTCTTTTAATTTTTATCCTGTTTTGCTGAAACACTTTATTCACATCATGATTAGGGTCTACAAACTTACAGCCCAGGGGCCATATGCGGCCTCTTAAACTGTTTAATCTGGCCCACCAAATGAGAACAAATTATACTGATAATGCTTAATAATGGTTCATCTTCGCTTTAATTTTGTGTCTCCCCATAGATGGTGCACTATAAATAAACTGACCTTTATTTAGGTGCATTCATGTGGTGTTGGAAGATTTGTTGTTTTACTGATGTTCATGTGTGTTTTCAGAGTCTGATCATTCCAACACCACATGAACACTAAGTTTGCATCTTTCCCTGGAGGGACAACAACCAATTGAATCTAAAATGAGAACAAAAGCTGTAGATTGAAATAAAACTCCAAAATATCTGCTCCTGGTCTGGCCCTACTGTCAAATCTTAGAGCCCCTTGTGACCCACGTGTCTAAAAGTTTGTCTCCCCTGATCTACAAGGACCTAAAAGTTAAAAGCAAATCAAGAAAAGTAGAATTAAGACCCACTCCGATGAAATCTTTGCTTTTAACATGTTCTTGTAGAATTTTCTCAGATGATGGAGGACATTTACAAACAAAAATTACATCTTTTATTTTTATTTTTTTTACCCAAATCATTGAGAATCAAGAGCAGATGAAAAAACATAAATTGAAAACAAACTTATTTTTACTGGTCAGGCAACAGGTCCACATCCACTCGCAGACAAATAGGTCCATGTATGTCTTCGTTTTCCATATCAAAGCAGGCATCTACCTCAAAACTCTACATCTGTATAGCTCCAATATTGCTCACCATTTTAGTTGTATTGGTAATGATAGGTTAGGTTTGTAAGCTAGCAGGAAAGAGTGTTAACACAGGGAAGATGGAAAAAGAGTGCAGGCTTTCTTCCCGCCAACTCAGAGGTGAATTTCTAACAAACTCCTGCTGCTCTGTAGAAACTATGTCCTATAAAAATGACATTTTTTTTTATTTTTGGCTAAAAACTGTGTCATCATAATAAAAAGAGCACTGAGGATACTTTGAAAATAGTACAAAACATGATTGGAGTGGGACTTTAAAAACAGGTGTTTTAAAGTGCAATACCATTGACTGCTGCTAGGGGCTGGCTCCAAATTATCTTTGATTTTATTGAACTTGTAAAAATTATCAGATTATAAATTATCATTATCAGCATATTTAAACATCATTTATAATTATTAGATATAATAATAGCAAATAAAGAGCATTTATCGTCTTTACTCATCACAGAGAGGCTGGAGTAGCAGCTGCAGACAGCTTAAAACCATGTTGTACAACACACTTCATTTCTGGGAGGAAGAATAAGTAGAATCACTTTTGATTAAATAGAAAAATTCCCCTATGACATTTGAGCCGGTGGATTACAAGAAGGCCTAATCTTCTACTAGTGTTCTCTAGTCAGGAACCCAAAACACGTTCCTCCATCCCCAAAAAAACCACCATAGATCCGTGTGTTCATATCGAGAGTAAAGATATAAATGCATCCTGCGCTTTGACTCTCACAGCCTGCCTGGCACACCTATTCAGGTTACGAGTCCTCGGGTGTTTGAGTTTAAAGAACGACATAGAATCTCTCACTGATATGATCCCTCTGGTTTTGGTGAAGGGCAACGGCAAGGGATTCAGGCCTCAGCTCTGCGCTTTCAGTGTCAACACCACAGGTGAAACATGGCCACAGCTGATGCTGTTAATGACACTGGAGGTGGGGGAGCCATGGTGGCTAAACGATTCCCAACAGCAAAGCAGTAGTACACTCGACTAAGTCCGGTCACTTGCATTTGATTTACAATATGTGGGCTATTTATATCAGATTGAGAACAAATGAAGAAGCAGCAGCCAGGAAACCAAAACACACATAAAGTAAGATATTCATTTAGCTCATTCAGTACATTTCTGAACAATTTTGTAGTTAGTATAATAATTATAAGCAGCATTACTAAATTAAAATAGGAATATTGATGAAACTGATCTCAACTTAAGGCTCAAAAAATAAAAACATTTTTATCAATTTTTTGAGATCCAAATTTCTACAAGCAAACATTCATTCAGGATTATTACCCTACGAGTAAGAATGACTGAGACTGAATGAAATGTGAATTTGCATAATATCTCAAGCACAAGAGTCTGCAGGATGCAAATCAGAATGTGGAGTTGCAGCATTACACAATCATGCAAACACACAAAACGCCTCAGAAAAATCAAACCGCCTGCCTTTCATGTAAATGCTTTTGTTAGCGGTGATGTACTAAAGCGCACATCAATTCTGCAAAAAAATAAATAAAAGTTCAAAGAACAATTACTGAGATGTGTCATAATGAGTCCTCCAGGGAATCAGGACATCAGTGTTAACAAGGATGAAGTGTGGCTCTTGCATTTTTTTACATCAAAGCGTCATGGCGGTGTGTTCCCTCTTTTGGGTTGTTGTCGATAAAGCTCTTGTGAATCTCCGGCAGGGAACGGGGACGTTGCTCGAGTCTTCAAGGATGAATAAACACTGGGCTCAACCAACAGCGCCTCTTCACCCAGCTACTTTTTAAAGAAAATCAACAAATGGCTGACACGATGATGACGATGGTGAGACAGTAACCATGGCAACCACCAGAGATACTCGAGCGAGCTGTCCAACCAATGCATCCAGCCTGTCTGTATTAATGAATTTTGCAAACGAACATGCACGCTTATGGTTTGAACGTGCATGGAGGCAGCACAGATGTTCTTCAACACATTTGACCACAATTCTATTTGGGCGGAAAAGGTCTTTCAGACACAAAGATCCCCTTGCCTGGACGTCATTTGAGTGACTGTGGGCCTCAGCATCTGAGGATACACCTGCGAGAACAAAGGTCACATTGCCTGGCAACCACTGGAGCTTAAGGAATAGTTTTAATTATGGCCTGCACTCTCCTTCAATCTCCTGCGACCATCCACCCTTACTGTCTGCACACTCTCACACAAACATCAATTTCCCTCTCAGGGCAAAGCCAAAAGGGGCATTAGCATTAAGTTACATCTGCTGTCAGCTTTTCCTCATGGCCTCTTCACGGGCTGAACAGAGGACGTGCATAAGGATCTATAATGATGACATAAAGAATAGAGCTGTCACACATTGATGCGTGGCAAGTTTTCAAGATGGAAGAAGTCACAATGGTAGATTCTAACTCTTAAACTGTTTTTATTTATACAAAAAATTAAAAAATTTACAAAAAATCCCCAAATTCCTCTTTATTTATCAGTCATCTTTCCACACATTAAATAAGGAATGATTTATTCATAGGTTTGCCTTTCTTTTATTTCATATGTGCAGGTCTCAGCCTCTTTCTCCACTGTTGTGCCTACCTGCAGCCTCCTTTAGCTTGAAAAAGTCAGCAAAAGTTAAGTCACGTGTTGCTAATGTTAGATAAACCTTGATCCCGATGGCCAGTTGTTGTGAGAGTTTGCTGTGTCATGGAAAAAAAAAAAACTTGTTTTCATTGCAAATGCGCCAGAGAGCCACAATCACATGCTCGCTAAATTGGATTCAGCATTTGAATTTCTGCTTCAAAGCGCTGCCATTACAGAAGAATCCACCCATGAAATAATGACATTTTTGTGACTAACTCTTAAGTGGGGAGATCTTCCACAATAACTGGTCCTAATGAGGCGAAATATCCCGGTAATGCTTGCAATTAGCCCTATTACCTGTGCAAATTTAGACAATAGAAAAAACTAATCAGCTTTTAACACCGCTCTTCACAAAGCCTGCTATTTTTTTTCTTTTTTTATGAAAAAAAAGGGATTTTCTGCTCCTTTCTGCTGCATGTTTGCTAGATCACATGATGTTACTTCATCACCTCATATTTATTTGTTGATATTTAGTATCAACAAATACATTTTAGCTTGTTAAAACCCCAAAACAGCTTAATATTTAAATGGAAAAGAAAGCTGCATATTGGTATTATTAGTTTTCAGTCATTCTGACCCTGTTTGCTCTATTTCTATTTATAGAGTGTGCCAGAATCATGGATTGATGTTGTGCAAAAGTACCCTGAACAGAACTAATTATTAATGTAACTCTGAAGGATGTCCACATTAGTGATGCATTCTAAGTTTGTGATAGCTTCAGAATAGGAACTACACGAGGCTGCATGCTGACATTTGGGATTTTTGCGTAACATTTCGTCCTTTGAGGACAAAATTTGGCTATTTTTGCACTTTGGTGAGTTAGCAAAGCTCTTCTGTAAGAGTTACCTGTCTTAACTTCTATTTTTACACAGGTAAATTCTGAATAAAAGAATGAGAGGGTCTGCATTTTTGATGAGAGCTCAACAACAACAAAGTTACCACAGACTTTCAGTTTGCTCCTTCTTCCCGGCTGCTTGACTCATACCAGCCTTCCTCAAGACACCGCAGAAATATGTGCCATTCTCGAAGAGATTAGAAGCCACAGATACACACTTCTGGCATGCAGCTGAAACCCAATTCTGCTGCCACTGCTGTCGACATAGCCTCCGCTCGCATGCCCCTTTCAGACGAATCCAGAACAAAGTCTCCTGCTTATTAATTGTCATAAACGTAAAAACAATTCCAACCTTAATTTACCTTTTATAGCCTTCCTCTTGTTAGTATGTATTTCTCGATGCGGTGAAGATGCTTATTCCTGCAGGGTATGAGCTGATTTCTGCCAAGAGTTTTTCCTTCTCGCCTTCATTCCGTCTCCCACCAGGGAGGACAAATATATTTCAAAGGGAAGCAGAGAGGAAAGGCCTTTCAACTGTCACTCAAAAAAAGCCTTTGTTTCTTCCATTCTTTAAACTTCTTCTGCTTCTTTCAACTCCTCAGCTTAGATCTAAAAAGAGATGACCTTGATGACTCTGAAGGTGACTTTCCACATATAACAGAATGAAAGAAAGAAGTCATGCTTGAGTTTTAAAAACTGAGCTACAATTTTCAAAATAAAGCTACCTGGACCTCTTATCCCACCTTTTTATGTTTGTGTCAGAAATAATGAAATGACTTCATAATACAGAAATTTGACCAAGTAGAGGTTAAGATTCAATTACATGGGGTAATGTGATTACACTGTGCGTCATTTGAAAAGTGCTAGACCGACTCACGGTGCATGTGCCATTGCATCAGCAGTATTATTTATAGCCCTTTCGTATGCAGCTTGGCAATAACTTTGGTCATTAAAGGTAAGAATATAGGAAGCACATTTGGCTTCTTATTTTGTGTGAGTGTCCATATGAGTCTAATATTACGAAAAATAAAATAAAAAAGTAAGTTCGGTTTATAGGAGGGAGGAGCTGGTTCTCACTTTTTATTCAATAAAATATTAGAAGCACCAAGGTCGAGCCAGCATGACAGAAATCTACCACTATCAGTACGGCGGCCTCCCAAAGGATAAGCAGCGTAAAGGTGGGAAAATGTACAGACTGTTGGGATTATTTGCTTCCACGCTGATAAATAACTCTCTCCAAAAAAGGGCAGGCGGTGAGTGGCTGAGGTCACCCCACACAGCAGGTGATAAACAAACCCCCCAGTATCCCGTATGTGGGCAGAAATGCACATTTAACACACTTATTCCCACCTCTTTACACAAGCGGACAGATTATCCCGGTCTCTTATCCGCCCGGTTTAAACATAATGACCACACACGCATTTGGGAGAGATGTTACAGTGAGTAAGATGGCGGGTAGCTATATCAGTGTTGGGATGGGTATATATTCCTGGCTGGTGCTGATAAGCCAACTGATGCCTTGCCTTATTTAGGCAGTGCTCACCGCTGACACACCAGCACCCGCCGCATGAGCTCCGTATGTGTTTGTGTAGAAGTCTGTGTGTGTGTGCATGTTGTCTGTGCTCCTGGGCGGAAATAGTTAGGCTCTGAATAAGTGAATGCATATAGATAGCAGTGCACACGTTTGGCCGGCGCTCCTTGGTGCTTCATTATTTCCTTGATAATTTACAGACCCACTCCGAAGAAAATCAGTGTTTTTTTTAACAAAATTAAGATTAAAATAGCATTTTTAAGTATTTCTTTATTCTAATCTTGAATCAGGAGCAGATGAAAAAATGCAGTTTGAAAAAAAAAGCACATTTGTGACGAAGAAAATATTTTAGGGTTCCTGCTCCTCCGCTCAATTCTCCACTTGCAGACATTTAGATCCACGAATGTCTTCGTTTTCCTTGTCTAGGCTGGCAGCTCGGTCAAATAGCTCTGGAATTGCTCACCATTTCTGGTTGGGAGAGCGAGAGGCTGTAAGCTAGTGGGAGAGCACGTAAACAGTTATGTCCCACCCACATCTCAGAGACCAGTTTCTAATGAACTACTGCCGCTCTGCAGAAACTACACCAATTATCTTTTTTAATTTTGACTATAAACAGTAGAATAATAATCAATATACCACAGCTGCATGAGAAAATATGTGACCCTTTGGAATTGCTTGACCACACGATTGTGTTCAATAAAAGCATGAAAACATAAATTGGTGTGATGTAAGCAGTGGTTGTGATTTAAATTGAGAAAAAAAAACATCATGTGTCCATTTCATACAAAGGGTTTGCTTCGCATATATTCTTTTGCAACTGTGGATCAAAAGATGACTAAAATATTACTTTTTTATCTGTTAAATTAGTGTTGCAGTTTTTCGGAGTGGAACTTTGTGTAAATATAGAATATCTATAAATTAGTTAATTTAATTCAATGCTCCTCAGTTTTTGGGTCTTTTACCTTCAGTCATCTAAAACGTGCTTGCAAAAATGTCAATGTGTGTAATTACTTCAATTAACTTTACAGCGTTTTCTATTGATTTTTTTGTATGTCACACTTTAAGCCATTTTTTTTTTCTATTTCTTTGTAATACTCGTTCTCCCTGTACGCCAAAAACAGCTCAATTCCTGGCTAATGATCATATTTTCCTCCAATGAAGATTCAGTTTGCCTTGATCATCTCTTTTACAAAAACATGACTGAAACGAATATAAATATTTTATTTTCATTTTATATAAAATGTTGCTTTAGTTATTTATTCACTTGTGGTTCATTTCGTCTTCTGAGAAGGCCTGATGCAAACATGCCTTATAATGACAGCATCAAACGCATGAATAAAAGGGTGGACTTCAACTGAGTTGTTTCAGGAAGTTCAAAGACATCCTTTTCTGTGGGATAGAATTCCCTTTAATGAGAATATATTATTTTTGTTTAATGTGTGTAACTGTTTGGCCTCCAAAAAAACCAAAATAAAATACAACCTACATTACTTTTAAATACTATTATTTAAATATATTTTCTGAGTGTTTCTCAAAAGAACATCACTAAAAAATATGTTTATTCTAAATATAAGACAATTAAAAAAAAGATTGTATGGCGATCGATAATAATAGTTTTCTCTTCAACCAAAACCTGCAGAAAAAATAATAAATAAACAATGGAACAAGCAAACAACAGACATAAAATAAAGCAAACCAGGATCTTAAATTTGGTCTCATTGGATATCAAGAAGTTCTAGCAAGGTCTTTGTGTTTTTATGATGTAAATATGGAAAAATGGTCCAAAAAGGTACCAAAATGGAGTACACAGACAGTGTGGTAAGAATCAATGCCTGTGTTGACTTATAGTAAGCCAGTGCTTAAATTTCAGCAATGTTGAGACACAGTGTACCCACTTAAACTAATAAGCGCAAATTACTTGCATTCGTCCTCTTGGCAACTTTAGGAGGATCGCTGCACATCTTACTTCAGGAGCCAGAGCGCTGGCAGAGAACCGCTGAGTTAAAAAGGCATTAAAATAATTACAAAGCTTCTGTAACGACAAACCGCTGAGTTTCCAAAACAACTAAACTGCTGATTTGTCAGCACGATTTTGTGTAAACTTCTCACCGGTCACTTATCTTAGCTTCCAGGCCTTTCACACAAACCCACCCCCAAACACAGACTGAGCAGGCTGTGGAGTCCACCTAGATAAGGACCACACACGAACGTGAATGAGCGATGAAGAGCTCCACTCCACTGCATCACATCAGCTGTCTATCGATTGGCTCATCACAGGGATGAGGTCATCAGCTCCACCTCGGAGGCTGATGGGAAAACTCCTCTGTACAGTAATCCAGAGGGGAGGGGCTGGCCTGTCCTGTCCTCCCTGTGCCCTTTTTTCTGTCTGCTTCCCTTTCATTTCAGACCCTTACTCATCAAATTTGTAACGCTGTCTGTCAAATCTCCTCCTTTCCCTTCATGTCTTTTTTACCACTCAGTCTGTTCTGGCTGCCTCCCTCCCCTCCCTTTGATTTCCGTGGGGACGCTCCACATTCAAAGACAAAAAGTCACATGACCAGAGCTGGATCAATAGGAGCGCATCTTTCTCTACTCTACTGTACACTGAGACTTACATAACCTGCTTACAGCCCGTCATTCTGAGCGTTTCAATCTCAAACACACTTCTAGACAGAATAAAATCTCCTCTCGATCCGGAGCTTGTTTGTAGATTTCCACATGATGCAGGAGAACATCCCATCCAGTAATTTGATCACCCACTTGAATACAGGAAACCTTGTTTGCTGCTTTAATCACTTTCTGTGCTTTTACTGTTGCTACGTTGGAGCTGCACAATCAGTCCAATGTTCTGTGAACTGCTGATCGCGTGGAGCGAGCAGAGAGGATGGCAGACGGCTCTTCCTTTCAGAACATTATCCATTTTTCTCTTTTCCTTCCAGGATTACCTTAGCCTCCCTGGCCTTCACGAACATGCCCAGACTTATTATATTGTGGGTTTTATCTGCAAAAACGATATGCGGAGGTTTAATATTAGACCCGTTAAATCTGCCTTATGTAACCCGTATATTTTCCAGGCTCTGCATATTAAAGCCTTTCTATTTATTGCATGGTGAAAAATATATTAAAACATGCTCTACATCAAAAAACATTCTATATGAAGCTAATAGTTTTCTTTTTAAAATTTCAAGTTTGAGGATTTCAGATTTTTTTTTTTTGCATTATTTGTAGTAAAAAAAATTTCACTTGTCGGTATAGTCCATCAGAAGTCACCACAGTGAAACAGCTTTTACAGATCAGCATACCTTGTTTGACAGACGGTATACAATTAGAATTAGCAAGAACGTGTTAAAAAAATGTATCAGAGTAAGAATAGTTATTCTGACAAATAGAATGATAGAGAAATAGAAGCTTATTTCTCAATAGAAGCCTGTAGGATTTCAACTTTTTGGGACTAGAGGGCATTTGGAACACGAGAGGGTGGGGGTCCTTCACTCCAGTTCTCTATATACAGTCAATGCTATGCAAACACAACAAAATGCCTGGTTGAACAAAGAGTCTGGGCATTTTAAAAGTCTATATTTGCATCATGTAGAGCTTTTACTGGATTTAAACCCTCTCAGGGCCAAATTAAGTTTTAGTAACTGAAAAAATGTGGCATTTGGGGCAAATTGTCATATAGGTTAATTAGTAATAAATTCAGACTTTTCTTGAGAGAGACCTTCACATGCAATGAGTTCTGAGATGCTGCAGATTTGCAACATTGGCCCTCCGAGATAAGTGACCAATTAACCCTCTCTGGGCAGGAGTAGCAAATTTGCAGCAGCCAAATGCTAGCATAATGCTAGTTATTTCTGGTATTGTTAGTTTTGCTGCATTTGAAAAAGTTCTCCAGAAATAAAGCTGACATTCATATCATAATCAAGTCTTTAGAGGGTAAAATCCCTTGAACTTTTATGTTAATCTAAAACTTTCTAAAATAATGCATAAGTTTTAAATCCATAAGAGATGGTGATCAAGGCCATTGACTGTATTTGAGAACTGAACCGAGTGGATGTAACATCACCTATAAAAAATTATTACTTCTGTCTTACATATAAAGCCAAATCAGTCACCTTTTTTTTTTGCAATATGGACACTGACAAGTTGGAGCCAGTCAGTAAGCAGTGATTGGTTCAAAATCTATAGAGTTTTATTGAGGCATCTGATTGGTCAGTATTGTAAAGTCTATGGGATTTTGGCTCCACTCAGTCCATTTTTATATACAGTCAAATTATATGTTTACAGTATGTTTATTATTGTATTCATCTGCTTTCACAATGAAAAGAATGTTCTCATATGCTAATGTACCCTTTCTGAGAGCAAGAGTAAAATCAGAACAAAGCAATCGTGATTGCATCAAAGCCTTTCGGAGGCATTCGCTTAATTATTAGTAAAACAATTCCCTGATGCAATGAAACCAGAGGATGTTGCCGCAATGCAGCGTGCCCCCAGCAGGAGGGAGGCTTTACATGAAAAGGTCACTTGGTATCCACCTGTTAAAGAGCAGATGCCACATCAGAGCAATGCTTGGCATAGGCGCAGATATGGCAACACGGCTCATGCACATGAACTCACAGACACAGAAAATCACCCATACAACGTGTGCAAGATGCCTAAGCCTTCTCCCTGGGAATGAAAACCACGTGCAGAGAATAGAAGCAGAACCTTTCCAGGGATGATCGCACTAGCAACATAAAAACCTTGACTGTTGTTGAGGTGTAAAGGTCGTGTTTGTGGTCACGGGACGCCTTTAATCGGAGACGCACATCTCTGTAAAGCAGATCACTACAGCGAAGGCTCGGCGTTGACAAAAAAAAGCCCGGACAAGTTTGCCCTTTATTCATTGTGTGTTTCGACTGTATACACCCACATGCCTGAATGGACACATGCATGCATGTAAACACCACACTACCTGGAAGCTGCTATTTCCACTTTACTCCGGGCGATGGCCGCTGCCCTCTGCGCCCCCTCCACAGCCCGATCTACCTTCTCTTTGGTTTTGGGGTTCTTAAGAGGAATCAACTGCTTTCGTATTCCACGCACCAGCACGTTATTTTTGTACTTCCCTTCTTCTTTGGTGGCATCGGGGAAAACTGTGCACCCATAACCGTGGCGCTTGTTGTTAAGCCATTCTCCCTCGTATTTCATCCCGTTGGATCTCTCGGAAACACCAAATCCATTGCGCTTGTCATTCTTCCACTCCCCCATGTAGGTCTCGGTTGTGGTGGCATCCACATGGTCCTCCAGATGCAGGTCCTCATCCGCCAGCTCGCCATCGCCAATGGATATGGTGGAGTTGGCATCACTGGAGCTGATGCGGCTCATGGTGGCGTCACTTCTCGCTGAGCTCCGCTTGCTGGAGATTGAGGTCCGTGAGTCAGACTTGCGCAACTGTCGGAGGCTACCAAACAGCGAGCCCCGGCGGAAGAGACCCTTCTTCTTGCCGGTGACAACTTCGCTGTCGGAGTGGAAGTTCAGCACGAAGCCACCGCGGCTGCCGGTGGGCGTGTCCGCCGGAGAGGACAGGTCTTGGAGAACCGTGCCGTTGCTCTGCTCGGACCGCAGGGAAGCCATGGATGTACGGAGAGGAGAGCGGATGACGGTGGCCATGCCATAGGGAACACTCTGGCGAACACCATAGCCATGGCGCATCCCACCCATCCACTGGCCTTGATAGGTACCTGAAAAGTAAACGATAGTTTATTATTGCTACAGTGACAGTTTATGCAACCTTGGATAAAATACACTGACTGGTAGAACTTGTGATGACAGCTGGAAAAATAGGGAACTTTTACGAGTAAAATTACAAATTCTTGGGTTAAAAACTGACAATTAAAAGAAATTGTTTGAATCAACATAGCATATTTCATTGAGTAGATCAATTTGACTTTAATTAATAGTTTTTTTTTAATCAGCCCTACTTGTGACCCTATTGAGTATTCATCCGGTCACCTCTGCTTTACAGTAAAAATGCTTAATTGATTATTTTAATAACTTGAAAACTTGATTTTGCGTTTGCAGAAAATTTTATAGACTGGCTGTCTGTTTCGTGAAGTGAAAGCGTGCCAAATGTGACTTTTTGCACATCTTTGAACTCTAAATGTCTAAAAGTCATCATATCCGGCCTGTATCATCAACGTGAGCGTCAGCATTTGGGGACAGAGACGAGCCTTGCTGCTGGGCATGCAGGGTACATCAGCTAATTAAATGTTTTCTCTCTCATTCCACTCAGATCTGTGACTGTGAGCATGGCTAACTCAATCACAGAGATTTGATTATGGGACTGATACAGAGGATCACTTGGGATGAATGCAAGTCACTTAGCTAGGAGTGTATTTTCTCAAACTCCACCATCAGCAGTGGGCAGATTCACCAACACCCATTAGTCTATGATGCCTGGCGATCGCTTTGAGTCACATAATGAGGAGAATACTTCATTAATCCCATTTGGACCCGCTGAGCGCGCTGAGGCCAATGAGCGTATGTTGCAGCTTCTTCAAAGCCTCATATTACATCCGCGTCCTAATAATAAGGACATTTTGTTAATCCTTTAGCATCAACGTAAAATAAGCCTCAATGGTCACATTTCTAGAAAAAAGATGCAGTGGCCTGAACTGGAATTTTGATGGAAAAAGAGGGTGAGATTAAACGGCTCCAGTTCAATGATGTGACCCTGCAGATTTAGTTATCAGTATGCGACGGGACCAGACAGCCAGATGTTGAGTGGATCCTCTAGGATCAGATCATTTTCCAAGGCCAGCAATCTGCAGCTATCAGATGTGTCATTTGTTACGCACCATAAGGCTTCAGTTAGAGGGGATGATGCTCACAAATCACTAAGATACGTTTTCCAAGTAATGGCAATGCTTGTTCGTAAATTTTCAGCTTTGCACAGATGTTAGAGAAGTTTTTCAATTTGGCCAGAGACTCCTGTCACAAACTACCCCTAGAATGAACAAAAACTGTCATAATCTCAACATGTTTAGGAGCGGAAGTGATGATGAAAATCCACGCACTGGTGTATTAACCCCAGATTGATTTTTAAGCATCCTACACACAAGCTGCACATCTCAGCAGCAGTTAAAGCGACACACACAGACTTCTTACCGCCATCTCCATAGGTTTCGATGCCGTATCCATCCTGCAGCCCGTTGCTCCATGTGCCCTCATATCTGGCAGGTGTGTTGTGGCTTTGCCGGACCCCGTAGCGACCCTTAAAGCCGTGACTCCACTCTCCACGGTACATCCACTTTCCTTTATTTTCCACCCCGAGCCCATGTCGCTTCCCTTGAGACCAGTAGCCCTTGTATGTGTTCCCGCTGGGCCAAGTGTACACGCCGACTATCTCAAAGCCGTGCGACCAGGAGCCGGCGTACTCGCCCTGGCCCTTGGGTCCGGTGCAGATGCCGTGTCCGTGGGCTTTGCCATCCTCCCACCCCCCGCAGTAAGTGCCACCGTCGTCGAAGTCAAACCTTCCGCCCGTCATTCAGATAAAGGCTGGAAAATAAAAGCGCGCAGCTGCAGACTCAGACGTCTCCAGGACCGAGGTTAGGCGATCCAGGACCGGTGGCCGCGGCGAACGGAAGAGGCGGCGGGATGCTGACTGGAGGAGCAAGAAACGGGGAGAGGATGAGGGCGGCGGGGCGGTGCGTTCAGACACCGACACGCGCGACAAAACGGCATGCGTAAAAGAGCAAAGGTATGAATGGTGGGCGTCATTTACCGGAGGCGCACGCCGGGTTCTCCGCTGCGTGTTGCTCGTCTCCCCCCTCTCACCCACTGATCACAGAGGGAGGGAGGGAGGCATGGAGCCCCTGCTGAAGAAAGCCACTGGACCAATCGCAACGTCACAGCAGAGGGACGTCCCACGCTCCTCTCTGCCCCCACAGCGAAGCCTTTACGCGCACACCCCACCAAAATAAGACCCCTCCATTTATGTGGCAAAGTCCACACAGTTGTAAATCTGACATTATTAAACAGATTTTATAAAGATATATAATAAGATCACTGGTAATTTCTGTATTACTTAATTTATCTACTTTATTGTTTAGTTTCCACCAATATTTTTTTCATCACCTTCATTCAGTGCCTTTTGCATTATTTTTATTTACTTAAAAAAACATTAATCAATGATTGAAATCACAAAAAACGACAAACTATATAACCGAGGAATAAAACCTAACTAAATGCAAATTTAATCAAAGCATCTGTATGACCAAGATAGTTGTTTTTACAAAAAATATCATCATCTTACGCAACAATTTCAATCTTTTTGTAAAATAAGGCGGAAAATAATGTCAATTCACAGAATTCAGAAAGAAAAAAAAACAAGGCTCAGTAGCACCCTCTGCTGTACAAACACAGAAACCAAAACACAAATTGTTACATAAAAATATCGTTGTTCTTACATTATTAAACAGTTTCCCAAATTATTTATTTTTTAGATTATTTAATTATAAACTCAAGGTGTGTTGTGTCAATTTAATGAACACATTTAATAATAGATAAGACTCCTTTTTTTTAGATGATAAATATACTGAAAATCTTATATATATATACTAAAAATTAGGAGTTTTTGAACCAATTCATGCTTTTTGGTGATGCCAACCTTCCAGCCAGTAGGGGGCGCTGCTTGTTTCAACACCAAAACAACAGGACGCTAGTTTAACTCATCTTTTTCTTGTGCTAGCAGCTGAAATGGCGACCGAACGAGGTTCTGAAACTGAAAATGAGAAAGCAGCTCTTATTGAGACGACAAGTGAACCAGACTCAAACCCTCAACTCGGAACAGTTTTAAAGAAAGAAGAGTCGAAGTTAACGCTTTATCACTGGACGCAGTCCTTCAATTCTCAGAAGGTGAGCGTTTCAGCACCACGGGTCGGAGGACAGCTCCTCATGACCGGGACGTGGTTCGGAATGTCATCTGTGACATCTGGGATTTAATTTAATTTAGAAAACGACACTTTTATTCACATCTTTTAAAAAAAAATTGTCATTCTAAATGACGTATTTTTTTTTTAATTTTCATATCAGATTGAAATTCATTTTGAAACTGTATTTGAGTATATTCCAACTTTTATCTAAACTGCCCTATTATAAATAATATTTACAATTTTTTTTCATTGTTGTTACCTCTATTATTAAGAATGATCCTTTTATCTTTACTTTTTGTCATCAGCATGTTGAAGATACTTTTTTTTTTTAAAGAAATCCATTGTTGTTTTACTGTGTTTAATTTACACAGTGTCTTTGGATGTCTTGAAAGGTACTTTTAAAAAAGATTGTATTAAATAAAAGGATTTAAATATCTTATCTAGGTACGTCTGGCCATAGCAGAGAAAGGTCTGCGCTGTGAGGAGTATGATGTGAGCCTTCCTCTGAGCGAGCACAACGAGCCATGGTTCATGCGCCTCAATCCTGCTGGGGAAGTTCCGGTTCTGGTCCACAAGGACAATATTATCTGTGATCCGACACAGATAATGGACTACCTGGAGCAGAACTTTACTGATGGTGAGACTAAATGACGAATGTAGAAAAAACAAAACAAAACTGTATTATCTGTATTTGCATGACCACAAATGAAAATAATTGCTGGTGTGTGTGTGTTGAGTGTTTTTGTGTGTTTGTTCATTTTATGTTGGTTTTCTTTAAATTTGCTTTTGATTTTTTGCATTGATCCATGACATCTAAGAGTATCGTTCAGCATGAAAGAACGGAAATCTGGTAAGCATGGAGCCACTTGAGCCGATCCCTGATAGTGTTGAAGTACACTCTTCCAAAATCGTGTATTTTTTATCTCCTCATTTTATTGTCAATCAGTCCTAATTTAAAAGCAGCGTTTCAGTTTCCTGTAAATATTTGTAATGGCAGAGTTCTTCTGTATTTTTTTTCTTTATATTTCACGTGTAGAAGGTGTTTTAAAGCTGGTTCCTGAGGAGAACAGCAGGTACTACCTCAGAGTGCAGCACTACAGAGAGCTGTTGGACTCCCTACAAATGGATGCCTACACACATGGCTGTATCCTCCATCCGGAGATCACGGTGGACTCCCACATACCGGCATATGCGGCCACATCCATACGAGGTAAGGCTGCTAGTTCATGTTTGAGACCTCTGAGTAATACTTCCTCAGACTCTCAAGGTATTGTTAAACAAAGTATCTGTAAAGTTTATATTTAAAGGTGATACTCTAGTTTTATGGATTTGTGTTTGAATTTATCAATTATTTTATTTTAGTTATTTAATGTATTTATTTACAAGAGAACTGCACTCAATTTTGTTGTATTAAGTACAATACATTAAAGTTATTCATTCATTTTTTAATCGTGTTATTGTTATAAAAGAAAAAAAGGAAATTCTTAAAGGAAATCAGCAAATATAAAGACTTTCTGCTCTTGAATAAATGCTCTTCAACTTGCACAAATTTTGTTTTGGGCTATTTCTTTGTTAAGATTATACATTTTACCTTTTTGTAATTTCATGTTTCAAATAACTTTATTCTGTTTATATTTTTTAGCACAGATTGGGAACACACAGACTGAGCTGAAGAAGCTGGCTGAGCAGAATCCTGAGCTCAAAGATGCTTACATTGCAAAACAAAGACGCTTGAAGGTAAAATACTGAGATGATTCTAATCTGCACAGATTTTGAATCATTACAGGTTGGCTTTCTCTGTAGTTAGCTAGATAACTCTTATTTTCAGTGTTTTTTTTTTATTTATCTTCAGTTAAATGTGCATTTTAGTCAATTAGAAAATACAATTAAAAATACATACTTTTTACAGTTGAAGTGAAGAGTAAATTAAATAGCAACTATTCTACTTTGAGTGACTTGCAAAAAGGATTGAACACAACAAGGAACTTTAAATCTATAAAACATGTGGATTGGATGAATGTACTCCCATGAACGCTCAATAACCCTGTAAGGTGTACAGCTGAGGTGCTGTTCCACAACTTGGATGAAACTGCAGTTTTTTTTTAAAAAAAGATGTGACTATTGGTCAAATACTGTTTTCCAGTACTCTGTTGTAGACTTTCTCAGGTACAATCAAGCGCTTCTTGAAAAGAGGGATCCCCACTTCAGTCTGCCAGAGAAGCACTGTTCCTGACTTCCACACAACACCCAAGACAGTCTCCCAACAACATCAGTCATAAAAAAAACTGACATTAGGTTCCAGAATGGCACTTTTCCCAATCTACTTTGCATCGATTTTAGCTGTACACATATAACTGGACTTTTTAATATGACAGTCAATAGGAAATTGAAGAACTGCCACATTTGCCGTTAAATTTTGAAAACAGATTGTGGATCAAGAGAAATTTTCTATCACTTGTGTGAAGTAAGAACACGGTGTGTGCCTTTGATGATGTACTGTGCTGATAATTGGAGAAATGCATACAAAAGATTAATGCATGCAATAAACTCCAAAGTATCCACTAACCCACTTTTCCTTGACTTTCACCAACAAATACACCAAAACATGCAGACTCAGCACAGATAATAAATGATTTTGTTTTTTGGAATAAAGTTTGTTTTGTCTGTTTGTTCCAAACTGAGTAATAAAATGCAATCAACTTTCAACAGTTTTATGAGCTGTAGCAGTACAAAATGTTGCATCTTTTCCTGCAGTCGAAGCTGTATGACCACGACAACATGAACCTGAAGAAGCTTCTGGATGAATTGGAGAGTGTGATGGACCAGGTGGAGACAGAGTTGCAGAGAAGGGCTGAAGAAACTCCAGGTATTTGCAAAGATCTATGAAACAGCATTCACTGTTTGCTCCAGCCTATAATATTTTGTCTCCCTGTAGAAGAAGGAAGCTCATCCTGGCTGTGCGGAGACTTCTTCAGCTTGGCAGATGTGTCTCTGGCAGTTACTTTGCACCGCCTAAAGTTCCTCGGGCTATCTCGTCGCTACTGGGGTAATGGTAACCGCGTCAACGTGGAAACGTACTATGAGCGAGTGGTGGAGCGGCCCGCCTTCAGGAAAGTGCTGGGACACGTCAACAACATCCTCATCTCTGCTGTCCTTCCCGTTGCGTTCCGCTTGGCCAAAAAGAACGCACCCATCATAGTCGGCACCACTCTGTTGATAGGAGCTCTGGGAGGAGCTACATATTTAGCTTTTCTCTGCATGAAGAAAAGGCTGACATTCTTTAGCTGAGTGGAAACTTGATCGTCTTATTTAACCTTTCATTGAGAAATGAATAAAAAGCATATCTTGCACCCCAACAAATCTGAATTCTTTCTTTCACTTTTTCTCCTTTTACCATTTCAAAAGTTAGTGTAAAAAGTTGTCTGAAAAGACTATTCTTGTGATTTTAAATATTTTCCACTTAATCATCTTAAACCGCCAATCAAGTGTCAAAACATAATCTTTGATTATTATTATAAGTAAAGACGGGTGAAATTTCTGAGTGTCATCATTGATGAGGACATTATTTGGAAATCCCATATTACTTATATCAAAAGAAAAGTGGCAAAAATAATGTTTGTTTTATATCAATTTAAGTCAACACTGGATAAAAAACAATGTATCTATTTATTGTATATTGTATAACTCCTTGATTTTTCCCTAACAAAATTGCTGTATTCACTTTTTGGGAAACACACGTAAAACATATTTACCGGTAAGTTCAAATTTTACTCTACAAAAAAGCCAATATGAAAGATCTCTGGCAGCAATAATGATTGATATCATTCCATTATTCAGTATATTTAAAGTATTGACTTTTAAAGATTTAGTTGATTAAAGTGTTTCAAAATTAATGCATAAAGCACATCTGAATTGTCTTTCACACCACATACAAAGAAGATTTAACACATATCTATATGCTATATGTACTGCTACGGTGCATTTTTAAATTTTCTTTTCACTCTTTAAATTTCCCTGTAAGTATGTAAAACAAGTTTTGTTCTTTCTGTTCCCTTTGTTACCCAAGCATACAATCTCATGTCATTTGATGGAAATGAAAATAAATAAAAATTAAAATAAAATTAAAAAATAAAATTGACAGGAGTAATCATTATTCCACACATTTTATGGCGGAAATAGTTTTTTTGCAGGCTATGGAAGCATTTAAACTCTAATCGCAAAAATAAAACATTTGCTTTAAGTGTTATTTAGTATTTAAGAAAAACTAGCAGACATTAACAGCACTGGAAAAAATCATTTCTATGAACACTGTGTCTAAACTTTGCATGTGATCCTGACCCAGAAAATGTGCAAAACATTTAAATCAGAGATCAAATTTATCTATTTAAAACTAATTTACTGTGTTCTTACATTTAACAGTGTTAGAATGTTCTCCTGTCTTTCAAAATAAAATATGACATTAATTGCAAATTAATTAAATAAAAAAAACCTAAGCCTTTTTTTAATTTATTCAGTAATTTTCCCTCTAATGATAGATGTTAGAGAACAAATGACAAGTGTTAATAAATTGTTGCATTTTTGTTTCCATGTTTAAACGAGAGATCAACCAGTGAAGGGAAACTCTTATGAATGAATGAATGAATGTATAAATGAATGAATGAATGAATGACCATACTATATGCTGATGCTAAAGTCCTCATCTTGTGAAGTCCGCGTCTCAACAAACAAACAAGGACTTTACAGCAAACTTTGTTTGCTTCATAAAGGCATCATAAAGGGGAAAACAAGGCAATCGCTCAAAATTGAATATTAGCTTTGCAAAGTTGAACTCATAAAGTAGAAGCTATAATAATTATATTCAACTAAATCACACTAGTATAATTTCAAAAGGTCATAAACATGGTTAAAACACAACTATGTTCTAGTAAACACAAATAGGAATACTTGTATTCAAATGCTTTAAAAGGTAAGAAATGTAATATTACACTTTCCCCACTAGATGGCACTGTTTTCTCATACAATACACATGCTTTAAGATTAAAAATACAAAAATGTCCATCTAAGCAGATAATTAATTGGCATAAAGTAAAGGTCAGGCTCACTTGTGGAATGCGGAGTGATACTGATTTTGTTAAAACACTTTAGACATTTAAACTGAACATTTTCAGACAAAAGAGATTTAACCAGTTGATAGTAATCATACTGCTTCATTAGCTTGTTACTATTGTTAGTTATTTAATTATTTATGGCACTTGAACAACATTATTAACAATACATCCTCTTGTTTATCACTTTTCCCCAACAGATTTATGTTGGGCAGCACAGACTAAGATGCAAAATTAATACATAATAAAGTTAAATATTCATCAATTTTTCAGACAAAATCACCCATTCCTAATATAGCGTGTCAGCTGTGAGGGATTGCCCACTGCTGTCTGTACTGGAGCTTCTTCTGGGTGTTTTTCTTTTTTGGAAAAGGTGACTGGCATCGGTTCAGACCATTAAAATAGAGCTGCATGGAGTCTCGTCCCTATCATAAAAATGTACAAAATCAATGTGGCTCGACCCATCATCAACCTCTTATTTTCCTTTCTCCCCACACTCGTCTTCCAAGAAGAAGCTTTTCTCTGAACACAGTGCTCTTTTTCCTCGTCCCGACAGACTGTCGACGTCAGAGGAGCCCAGTGAGGTAACACAGGTGTCTGTCTTGGATGTTTTCATAGCCCCAGCACACACAAGAAAATTAGGAGGGAGACATACAATACAGTGTCTGGGTGGCTGAGAGCCATGACTAAGAGGTTTTTTTCTTTTTTTGTAATGCAAAAAGAAAAAGAACGTGGTGACAATTGGATATAACTATGATGGAGGGATGGTTTATTGAGGTGTGGAGCAACAATGGCGGCTCCAATGAGGAACAAACCTATGGAGACTTATTAATTAATTCAAATAATTGGGATTCCACTTAACAATTGACTTGTATTTTTTAACTGGACGGAGTGAGTGGGACGTCCTCCATAGAAGATGATTTACTAAAGACACCAATGAAAGAAAGTCGATTCAGTCAACATCTTTTGTAACACAGACACCGCCATGTTGCAGTCAAACAACGTCGGTAAATAGAGACTGGTCCGAATCGATCTAAGGCATCGTATCTATGGTAACCACTCTTACCAATCAGGAGTGAGCTTGTTGGAAGTACCACTTGAAAGCATCTCGGGAGAATCTATCAACAGAACATTTCAAACATTCGTTGTTAGACTGTATGTTTTATGTTGAGATGTTTGATTGGTCATTTTATAACTTTAATAACTTGTACTGAAAAAAGATTTGGATTAGCAAGAACATGTTAAATAAAGAATAAAAGATTAATAAAAAATGACTGAGTGATAGCTGTTTACTTCTCAAGAAGTCTATAGGATTTTGGCTTCTTAGAGATACTTCCTATTTGGAACACCAGGGAGGAGGAGTCACTCAGTCCAGTTCTCATATACAGTCAATGGACTTAACTCTTTGAGATGAGTTTGAACTCATTTTAATCACATATAGTTTGATTAAATGTAAATGAATTCAATGTCAATGTTTAATACAATTTATGACATCAATTTGATGTAAATGAATTTGATTTGATTCATTTTCTTTATTTTTGTAGTAAATGGCCTTATTTAATTTGATTGGTTATAACTACTAAACAAAAGAATCAATTCAATCTTAGTTTACAAGTTAATGATTCAAAAATACCTAATTATTTAACCAGCAATTTAAAGTGACCAAGATTAAATGATGTAAAATGGTGGTTTACATAATTTTTTTGCACAAAAAAATGGGACAATGCATTAAAAGAACATAAAATTAAGGGTTAGATTAATATATCCTATTTTTTTTAATGAAAATGTCAGGATCTGAGTGTGGACACAACAGCAGAATGCAGGCTGTTCAAAGGGTTGTTTTTTAAATTTTTTTTTCATCTGAGAATAAACTCGAAAAGACTAGAAAGCTTGCAGCACCAGAGAAGGCACACAAGACTATCTGGTGACAAGCGTAGGGGACAAGCAGCTTATAACATAAAATAAGACAATCAAATACAGGTGAACGCATTATGAGGGCAGGAGAACCAGGAGAGAAAAAGGAAGAAATCAGCACTCCTGAAACAAGAGGAAAGTGAAAACAAAAGGTAACAAAACAGAAAACACAAACCCCACAGAAAATGGTTTGATTAATTAACTTTAAAAACCCATCACCGCTGTTAACAACCACATTCCTCCCAAAGGCACAAACAATGGAAGATTAGGATTTATTTTTGGTTCAGATCATTTTAAGGCCAAACAAAAATTTTTAAATGTAATATTTCACATTTATATTAACAAATATTTCATGCTTTTTGTGCGCATTTGGAGTGTGTTAAGAGAGCTCATAAATGGAAAAAAAAAAAACAATTTCACTAAGTTCAACCATCTGTTGAACAAGACAAGCAAGGAAACCGAAACATTTGTAATGAAACAAAATCCTCTGTGTACAGAATCTTATTGCTTTCCCGCTCAATTCATTAATCACATTAAAGTTTTATTGCTGAAATGTCTTCCTGGTTTGAAACACTTTGTGGAGAACTGGGCAGGTGGGGTGATATTTGAGTTGTGTTGGATGCCTACAGACAGGCAGGCTGGGTAAACAGAAACCCACACAGCAGTCAGCTTACAGCCACCTTCATGTGGCTTCACCCACTGGACTGAGTTTGTGGGATCGTGTGGAAACTTCCATGGGCATTGGGCACTTTGAGGTTTCAAGGAGGAGGAAAAGTGCGTTCAAACCGAGTGGAACAAACCAGAAATCATGAAAGAGACTGCAGACAGAAGAAGCGGGTAGATAAATTACCTGGGAGAACGGACAGAAGCAGCTGTGCCCTCACTACTGTCCACTCAGCACTGCACTTTTGCATCAGTCGGTTTACTCTTTTACATTTCTCCTCCTTTGGTTACTTTGGACACGCTGCGTCGAACCAACCAGGGAAGATGTCCAAAGTCTGTTGGCAAATTCAGAGAGGTGTTCTGAGAACCCCCCTCCTCACCCTTACTGGAAAGCTGCCCTCCTTCCCTTTCAGAGTGTGTGATATACTGTTTGCTGAGTCGACAGAGGTGGGATCTCACGCTGTTGACACTACTGTTAAAATGACCCCCAGCTGGCTCATCCTCCCCGGCTTTATGATGAAATCCTGTGCCACCATTCATCCCCACATGTGCTCCTCAAATATTTAACCTTGGCCTGTGCAAACACTCCAGTGTAGGACAGATGATACCCAACGCCGCATTATAAATCTCTGCTCTGATGCGGCCAAGTCAAACACGCCGTCAGATTTTTATTGTGTTAATAATGACTTCCATTAATATCATTCAAATGAAACAGCGACAATTCAAAGAACTTGTTTTTTTTCTAGAAAAAAATTTGCTGGACAGGTGCTTTGGAAGAATATCAGAAACAGAATTGAATGTTTTAGTGAAGGCTGCTCCTCCTAACTAAGCCTTAAAGTAATTTTTGAAATGCTCTCATGCACTATTTAAGTGTGAATATTTACTAATTATTTGAGAAAACTAGAAATGTCAAATTAAAATAAAAATAAGCACATTATTTTTTTAAAAAAAACTGTGTTGATCTAATTTTAAATCTATAATTATTGTCTATTACATGAGGGATAATTCCCAATGAGGTCAATTCATTATTATAAATTAAAAGAACAGGACTTCAAGGAAGTAACTGCACACCTCAAAGGGCAATATTCCATTTATAACTCTTATGAAATAAATATTAAAGCAATTATTAGTGTTCTAGTAATTTTTCAAACATTTTTCTCAAAAGCAGACTATTTGATGCAACGGGTTGGCGTGGTAACAGCTACAGAGCCTGCACCACCTCGCTACAGCAGTGGAGCAAAGTGGTGTAGATTCTAAACATTATGGTGAGTTAAACAAAGCATAATTTCGTTTACATAAGTTCATATTTTTTGGATTGCTCAGAGAGTTTTTGATGTGTGAAATTAGAGTACTTTGGGCCTTTCTTTAAAAGTCTTAATAGTTTGATATTCAAGAAAATACCCCTTGGTGGTGTAAAAGTACAGGTAATGTAAAGTAATTTTTTTTTTTTTTATTTGTTTGTTGCCACAATGTCACAAATTTAAATGAATATACCTCAAAATGAGTCTTTTCTCAATAATTACTAGGTTCAATTAAGAATAGATTAATCACACAAAAACTTAATCACATGACAGCAGCCTCTATGTCCCATGAACCTCCAGTCAGACAGAAAATGAAAAATCAATCAACTGTTCTCAGGAAACAAAGCTGTAAAGTAGTCATCACTTATGAATCCAAATTTGTGCAAATAACTAGAAAATAAGAGCTTGTTGCAGACTTTTCAAAAAACTAAAATACAGATGCTGCAAGTGCCAAACTATGGGACAGAAGGTAGTGACAGAATTAGGACAGATAAAACATAATAGAAAGCCACTCCCTGTGACAAGTATGCATAACTTAACCTAATATATTAGGAGTCAAGGAGGTGAATGGATCTGCTTCCTCTGCTATTTTCAAACTATCTGGAGACCATCAATAATTGCAGTAAATTGCCTATGAGAAGAGGTCCTGCCAATGTTACTCTAAACCCAATCATGTATGTCCAGGTGCGTCCCAGATTTTACAGGCCTCAGTTTGCATGTTGGGATTTTTAAGTAGTCAAGAGTCAAATGTAAGGTTTGAACGGAAATTGGAGCCCACAACAAAATTTCAACAAATCAACAATAATGTAACTTAAAAAGCAGCAAACTAAAGTTTATTTTAAAGTTCTATCAGCTGTCACACTCTAAGGTGTGTGAAACTTGATCTCTGCATTTGACCCGTCCCCTGGGGGACCGGTGAGCTGCAGTCACAGCTGCACTCGGTAACCGTTTAGTGGTTCAACCACCCAGTCCAACCCCTTAATGCTGAGTGTTAAGCAGAGGGGCATTGGGTCACATTTTTAAAGTCTTTGGTACGACTCAACCATGGATTTGAGCTCACAACCTTCCAGTTTCAGGGCAGACACTCTACCACAAGGCCTCAGAGATTTAGCTTTTTTTTTTCTTTTATCAATTTTTTTTATTAGATATAGAAACAAATAGATCAGGCTGCACGGTAGAACAGTAGTTGGCACTCTCGCCTTACAGCGAGAAGTATCTGCATCAAATACCTGCTGGAATCCTTCTGTGTGGAGTCCAGCTTCCTCCTACGGTCCAAAAATTTACATCATTGGCTAATTGGTGACTCTAAATTGACCCTATAGGTGTGCATGCGGCGACCTGTTCAGAATGTGCCCTGCCTTCACCCAGCATAGGTAGGCTTCATGAACCCCTTTACCTGAAAGGGATTCAGCAAGTTCTGAAGGTGGATGATATTACATCATTCTTACATCTATAGGAGACAAAAGAGAGTAGTCTTCATTTTAATTGGCCGTGCATTACTGAAGATTGAGACACTTATTGAGACTTTGTCTGTTTTAAACAGTTAAAATAGCCCTAGACATATCCAGGTTTTTTTTGGATTTGAAAACACGAGTCTACACTAAACCACATTTATTACATATTTATAAAGAAAAGTCAAGGAAAAAGGCCTTGTGCTTATTTCCTGTAAAATTCAGAAGAGTTTTCTGTACTTATATGAACAAACACTCTGTTTCTCACTTGATTTTGACCTGGTTTCTCTGGCAAAACCAAAGAGATTTCATTTTTTAAGAGAATTGATCAGTAGATGTTTTGCCTTGCCACTGCAGGCTACATTAAACTTTCAAGATGTGAATTGATCAGAAATCTGCTGACTCCTTGAAATTGTGCTCCACAAGCTGCTTGTCCTCTCTGACCCCATGAAAGTAACAAAACAATGCAACAAGCTGACTATTGTTTGATCCAAAAATGCTCCCTTGGAGGGCTGAGGGGGCATTTTTTTTTAGTGAAAACTTAAAGTGTTGTAACCCAATCCTCCTTGAGTTGGGGTAAATATGAAGTTCATGTTCTCTTGAAGTTATCTTTGATCTTGCCACCTAAAGCCTGGTTCAAGCTTGCAGTTGCAGTTTGTGACTTCAGAGGCGCATTCTATTTACAGAGTAAGGTCAAAGCTGGAGTTTTTCACATTGATGTGTCACAAATTCCACATCTCTCCTACAAACCAAACTACCATTTTTAGACCAATAAAAAAAAAAAAGCTGGGAGCACATGAGGCTGAAATAAATGTTGAACTTTTCACAGTAAGTGATGTTGCTACTGCAGTCTTAATCTTGTTTAAAAGAATATTATTGATGTAAAAACTCATATATGCTCTTTTATAAGTATTAACATGATAAATGCCAAAAATGTAAAAAGTAAACCACTTTAAAATCCACTACCAGCAGGACAGGACCATGGCAGTGCATAAAATTGACCTTCCAGAGGCGCCACATTCATTTTAATGGTGTTTTGGAAAAACCTGATCATCCGAGTGACCTAAAAACATTAAAGTTCCGAGGTGGATACATAAAATACTGAACATGTAACCTCATTTTCCTCTTTTATATTGTAAAATAAAAACATCTCATAAGTAAGAAATAACATGAATGTTTGCTCCGTCTATAAACATCAATCTTTGAATTAATTGGAAATCCTGCCTATGATTGAGTACGGATACATTTTTTGAAATAGTTTTGAAGTCAGGACATCAATGAAACAGGATAATAAGAGTGTTTTGGGTGAAATACTGAAAAAAGTTTGGAAGAAACATTTTGTGGTTTCATTAATGCCACATAGGAGCTGAATGCTGCAGTTATATTCTTATTTTGTAGCTCAGTCGTGTTTTCCATCAGATTTACCCCACTGTCTTTCCTGAACCGTATGGCTGTATTTTTTTTTTCTTTCTTTGGACTTTTCCACCATAAACACTAAATCTTTTGTGAGTAAAGATGGGATGTAGCTCACCAAGGCCACATGATTTATAGCATAAAAATACACGACCGCTTGGACATTTGGGTCAGCTTGTACATTTACCACTGCCTTCCATCATCTCATCTGCTGCCAGCATGTTGTAATAGTTTTGAAAGTGTAATGTTTTCTTTGTCAACTCTATGACTGGTTTTCTGTAGGATGTTGCTTGTTCCACAGTTCTCTGTTGGTAGTGTTTTCTGTAGTTCATGATTCACACAGTGTTTAATCGTGTGATGGGTCTGGTCACCAGATATTTGGCGTTCAGAACTCATTTCAAAGCACATTTGCTTAAAGAAAAGGTTTTTGCTTTAAGAAAAATCATGACAAAGTATATAAATTAAAGATAATGGGATGTAAACAGTAATTTGTTTCTGCATTAACCTCAGTTTTACAATTTTAATAAGGAAAACATGTTATGGGAAAATAGTGTCTTCAGATCCAAACGACAACTGTTGCCACTGAGGTCTCTGTGTTCCTCCGCGGCAAGGGTTACCCCTTTGAACAATTTCGGACACCCCTTGCCTTTCAAATACCTCTACAATTGGAGGGGTAGGGCGAAGCCCGTGGGTTGGAAGAGGAATTTGGATTCGGTCTGAATTGCCCCTAGGTGTGTGTCCCTGCAACTGACGGGTGACCTTTTCTTGCACATTAAGATTTTGACAAAATATATTTTTACTGAGAGTAAAATATTTAAGGTTATTTCAAATTTAAGTTAATTTATTCTGGAATATAATTCTTGCCTATTTTTATTCATATTAATGTTAAAAGGTACTTTTTTAAAGTTTTAAAAATTGAGTTTTAGTGTGTTCAATCAATATTTATCTTTTTATTTGCGACCTTATGTCTATTTTGGATTTTGGCCCGCCCCCTTTGCAATTGAGTTTGACACCCCTGCTCTAAAACAAACACTTGAAGTATACCTTTTTTTGGTAAGGACTGTCACCCCGAAATGGTTATAAAGATGGATGGATGAAAAATTCAAACTTTTCTTTGTGTTTTTGCATATTCTTAAAGTGTTTTTAGCTTTAACTAAAACACAGATAAAAGAACAACAAAAAAAAAAAACTATCATGTCAAAAGAAGCAAAAGTAGAAGCTTAGAATTTGTACATAAAGTTCAGCATCAAGATATGGGGAAAAAAAGTCTTGGCTTTCAACAAAAGCCTTGTCGTCAATCTACAATTCATGCCTCAATTTAAACTATCACATGTGAAGTACACATATATTTCTGGTTTAAGAAATGTAAAAAGGCAAAATGCTTTCCTGGAAGCTCCCATTGCTCTTCAACTAATTAACCTAAATGATTACGACATATTCCACACAATGCTTCCAGTCTTTTTTGGTGCCTGTCAAATGCTCAAAATGACCACATATTTTTCGGAACAATAGTTCATCTGCAGCCTTTATCTCTGAGAGGCAAGCAGGATAACAGGTGAAACTATATATGGTATTCTAAGCAGGCACTGGAAAGCAGATTATGCGCTGGCAGAGGTTTTGCAGCTTTCTTGCCAAGCACAATACTTGACATAATGAGAAACACTTGTTTCAAAACGAACAGTCCAACAAGCCACACAGAACTCAAAAGCAACCAAAGCAGTTCATATTTTACTGTATATCATTAACACTGATTATATTTAGAGGACTTAGCTCACAGCCATGGAATTGTTCTCGTACAGGATCCTCTGTAAACATTTTGGATGGGTTTTTATAAATGCCCAAAAGTTGTAGCACGCAAACAGTGAATTCTGCTCTCTACTAAGTTGATTTCTTAACTTTCTGAGAAAAAAAATATCCGTAACATTCAAAAAACAAATCCTGCAGTAGATTTTTGTCGGTGACTTCAACAATCAGATAAATCAATGCAGTCTCCCTGTACTTAATTATTTAAAACCCTTTTCCCTTTGAAAAACAGGCTTTGAATTGTCTTTTTTTGGCCGTGCATTTCTGAAGCATTTTGCTGCCACAAAGAGAGGAATAAAACAACAGAAGGTTTTATTGACACGAATGTATCCATGAAAGATTTAAGGTCTTCTTTTTCTCTGGGTAGCCTGAACTCTTTAATACCAGCCATGTGAAGAAATATGTCTCTTTTTTTTCTTCACCACCACTTAAAGTTATATATTTAAAGTCCCACTGCAATCATATTTTGATCAATTTTAAAATCATTGCCAGTGGTGTTTTAATCATTATTATGTTGTTTTTAGGCAAAAAAAACAAACTGTGTTGTTTTCTAGGACAGCAGTAGTTTATCAGAAATATCAAGATAAAAGTGAGGTTGTTGGGACGGAAGAAAGCCTCTGCTTTTTTCCCATAATCCCTTCCTTGGTTGGACGTCACTACAGAGCTTCAATCTATTCATCTAAAAACTACCAACCAGGATAGAAACTTGGGTGTGATAGACACAGACCTAAATTTTGATAAACACATGAAGGCAATCACAAAATCAGCCTATTATCATCTCAAAAATATCTCCAGGATTAAAGATCTGATGTCTAAGCAGGGCCTGGAAAAACTTGATTACTGTAACAGTGTTTTTACAGGAATACCAAAAAAATCCATCAGGAAACTGCAGCTGATTCAGAACTCTGCTGCTCGGGTTCTCACAAGGACCAAGAAAGTAGACCACATCAGTCCAGTTCTGAGGTCTTTACACTGGTTGCCTGTCTGCCAGAGGATAGACTTTAAAGTTCTGTAACTGGTTTATAAAGCTTTGAACGGTTTAGCACCAAAATACATGAATGACCTCTTGACCCAGTATGTACCAGCCAGACCTCTCCGGTTATCTGGATCCAGTTCATAGAGTCAGAACTAAATATGGAGAAGCTGCAATCAGCTTCCATGCACCACAGATCTGGAACAGTCTTCCAGAAAACCTTAGATCAGCTGAAACACTCAGTTTATTTAAATCCATTTTACAGATTCACCTGTTTTCAGCTGCATTTGATTGATATGTATTCAAAAGTTTACATCCAGTTTTACAGTTTATCTTTGCTTGTTTTATATTAAAACTTTTTACTTTCTTTTAATTTTATTTTAATGATCACACCTTTACTATTTCTTTTGAGTGTTTCTTTTTAATGTTTTATGTAAAGCACTTTGAATCGTCTCTGTACATGAAATGTGCTATATAAATAAACTTGCCTTGCCTTTACATGCTGTCCCAGTTTATAGCTTCTTGTCGCTGCCTGATCTGTTACTGCTACCTGATGGGTCCTCGCAGGCAAAACAAAATGTGTCTACTTCTGCCAAGGCATTTTCGGGTCACACTACATCTTTAGATTTTAATAAAAATAATAACCTCTTAAAGTATTTACAATAATTACAATTTTTATACAAACATCAAAAAACAAACAAAAAAAATGTTAAGGATCAGGACTACACAATCCTACCGAGGTTGAAAATGGCCTGCCCTAATTTTCTTTTTTTTCTCATCGTTTTCTCATTATAACGAGATCCACTATCTTGATATAACAAGAAAACAAAGGTCGTTTTCTGGTTATAGCGAGATAATCCAGAATGATGAATGAAGCGTCTCACTCTTCCATTCCCGGATGGAGACACCGAGACTTCACCTGTTTGAAAACAGTTCACAAAAGTAAATTTTGGTCTATTTTTTATTTATTAGTGGATCTACGTGCTTTAAACGTCTCAATTCAGTCCTATGCACCAGCCCCTCCCTTAATTTCTCCAAAAACCCTGAACAAACATTGACAGATTGACAGAATTCAGGTTCAGATTTCAGATTTTCTGCATGGTGCGTTCACTGAGCTCCGGATATTGGCAGCAAAACAAAGCAGGCTATCAGAGAGAAAACATCAAACCCCAGAACTGATGCTTATAAAATCAATGGATTAAATAGTGTTGACATTTTTTTCTGAAAAACTGCTTTGTTTTGCTGAGGACTGTATAAAAATGACAAGAGCATAGTAGCGGCCTGAGTTGGGCTGAGTGGCTGTTTGGGTCCACTAATGTCATTGAACACATCATGTGCAGATTCTCTTCTGCGCTGGGATCTGTCAATCAGCCTGTTCGGAGGTTTACGGGAAATAAAGGGAGGAGGGCTGGTGCATGAGACGGAATGAAGGCGTTTGAGGAGTGTAAATAATAAAGAAAATAGACTGAGAAACACTCAGAAATACTTTTTTAAGCTTTATCTCTTACATATATATCCTTCATTGTGAGAAAAAAGTTGCAAGAATATGTTAAAAACACAAAAAGCAAAATTTCAGAAAATTAAAGCACAGGAAATAACTTTCCAACAATGACCCTGAGAGAGCAACAGATGCCGATTTGGCTGGTGAAGTCTTCCCATAAGGTGCTTTAGATGCATGGTGTGCGTGTTAGAGCGTGGTCCTGTGATATTTTGCAGCCACAAGAAGAAAACAAGTGTTAGCTAGAACTCACATTACATTGAAAGTTTGTGGCGGATACTCATTGGTGAGTGTACAGTGTGGGCGGATGTGGACCAAAGCCAGACATTTCAGTTCACAGGAGCTGACTTGTATTTAAACAAGGTTTTTGATAGATTATCAGATTTGAGATAGAGCTACTGTAGTGGTTCATGAAAATATGCACATTTGAGCTGTGAACTGAATATATTTATGTTGCTATTGGCTGTAGATTAAAAAGACAAGGTGCAGATAACTTCACATTTGCATCTCGTTTTTTCTAGAAGGCCAACTTTTGTGTTGAACTATGAACTTGGAGCACATAAGAATGGCAGAAAAAATGGCAAAAAAAATGAATGTTGCACTAGCTGCTATTACCTACAACCTCCAGCAGGAGTTTGGCAACTTATTATGAACAAAGAAGAAAATTGGAAGCAGTAAAAGCCCTGCCAGGACACTGTTGTACTTTGGTTACACCCTGACAGAAATTGTGGTCATTTCAATCAGTATTCCAGACCTTTGTCTGAAGAAATGTACACCGTGTGCTTTGACCAAAGATTAAAGAGACATCCTCGTCCAAAAGCCAAGGACTGTGGAGTTTTAGGGTTGTATCAGTGCTCTGTCAGAAAATGTTACTATTGGACGATGGAAAAATGAATGGGAAGAAGTCAGTCGAGAGTGACATTAAAATATAATTCCTTCAAAATTAGGAGATTTATTTTTTCAAAAGAACACGATGAGTGTAGAAGTATTGGACGGAGCAGCTGGATCTGTTCAAATGAAACAAATCACAAAAAATTGAAGTGGAAAATGGTTTAGTAACTCTAGATCATAACTTTGCTTCAGCAAGATATCAGTTGCAGTTTTGGCCTCCGTTCATGTCTCATCAGCTGTTTTGGGGAGGCTGAGATCAGGGCTGGAGCTTCTTGGCACTGGAACATTCCCACTGGATCTGCCCCCTTCCTCAGATTCTAAAATCCCATTTGACAGTGGGGTCCTTCGGTAGGAGGGCAATTTGGGCTGTATTGTCCACAACCCACTGAGTTTTCAATATGTTTTATTACGTTGGTGGGAAATAAATCCCAAATTTGCACAAGAAATATTGGTCACCAAGGAGCCTCTGTCTCCAACTATATTGTGGAAGGTGTCAGGAGTGGTGTTTGGGTCCTGAGTACATAGGCTTTTTGAGCCTGATGGGCCCCTATCCATATGATATGGTGAATCTCTAGGATTCACAGAGGGTTTTTTTTAAGGGTTGGGGCCCTGTCTTTGTGTGTTTGGTCCTTTTTGGGTCTGCCATTGGACTGGTTGGGGTGCCATGCCAATTTCCCTTTTGGTGGGCCCGGCCTGCTTCTTGGGGCTACGGTGTGTGGGGCCTCTCATTTTGGATACATGTTTACATACAGTTTTTGTGCACTTATTTTAACATTATTATTATTCTATCTTCCTTGAAGGTTGAAAGTGCTGCCGAGTTCCTACAAGTTTCTTCAAGACTTTTTAAGATGTTTTTAAGGCCAGCTACTTCCTATTTTAGTCATTATTTTTAACGTTATTAAAACATCAATATTTCCATTTTATTATTAAAAACTGTAGTCTCTTATCCTGTTGTTTTTGGTCTTTGCTGTGATGCTTTAGAGCTCTTCTTTTTTTCAAATCGGCGGTTTGGATTCAGAGCATAAGAACTGGTTCTCCTGCTGCTTATTTACATCATTAGATCAAAATAATCGTGGTTGAAAATTTTACATTTTGACATAAAATGTGAAAGTCTCGAGCAGTACAATTTTTAAGGCTAATTTTAAGGGTTTTTAAGGTATTATTTAAAAATATATTAAATTAAATGCTTTTAAGATTTTTTTAAGACCCTTAAACCTATAACAACCGAGAGAAATGTGGGGTTCAGAATCAAAAACAGAGAAATTAGCAAGCGGCCATTAGCGGTCAGCCAAACTACTTCTGCACCACGGCCGCTTCAGCAATTAGCCATAAGGCATTGTTGCCATCATCAACTTACCTATGAATTTTTGTAAATGTGATTTTTCTCATTTTTAAAATTAAAATAAAAAAAAAAAAAAAAAAAAAAAAAAAAAAAAAAAAAAAAAATAAATATATTAAATATAAAAAATTAAAAAAAAAAAAAAAAAAAAAAACTGAAAAAAAAAAAAAAAAAAAAAAAAAAAAAAAAAAAAAAAAAAAAAAAAAAAAAAAAAAAAAAAGAGCACAGAAACAGTGGTGGTCCCCCGTGACGCCATCATTTAGTTCTCTAAACTCTGACATTTAGACGGTTACAGGCTTGTTTCAGTCTTTCCCTACTTTGTTAATCCAATCCAGACGAGATTTATCCTGACACAAACCATGACATTTCAACTAGACACCGCAGTCCCACGCCTCATCCAGTGGACAGCTGTGATAGACTGTAAGTAAAGAGGATTGAAACCACGCTGCAGAAAATAAAACAAAAATAAAAACCATCATCAACAGAATGAAAGAAGCTCATCATGCTTCACTTAGAAGGAAACGCCTCAGCAGCTGTTGAGTTTTTTTTTCAATAATAAAACTTTGATCACTTGAATTGAACTCAAAGCTGCAAGACCAAACATGGGTAACTTATTTAAGGTAAGGTGTACGTGGTCTAAAATGTGGGTAACCAGTATTTTGATTTGCCTCGGATGACATATTGCCCCAGATAATTTCTTTCCCATCCCTCTGAAGTGTATTGGTCTGGTGCACAGATGACAGCAGAGCAAACGTGAGTGTTTCGTCAGTGCTGGTCTGTGGCTTGCACCGCCTTGGAAAGATGAGCAAATTTGGTCACATTTAACAGAAAAATCCAAATTTTTTTAATGTTTATTATCATTATATAGAGTAACAGACAGGAGAGATGGTGAACTAGACTCAATCACACAGAAAGATACTGCTTTTTCTCTTTAAAACAGGCAAGAAAAGACTTATACATTTCCTAGTTGTTTATTTATATTTTTTTCCAAGTAACATCATGTTCAGTCTGGGTGTGCAGTTTTTGTTATCAGTCCTGGTAAAGCCATTTCTAAAAAAAAAAAAAAAAAAAAGGGAAAATTAGGAGGATTTTTGAGATTAATGATGATTTTATGGAACCCAGGGTAATTTGTGAAACAAATGACCATATATAAATCCTAACAGAATTTGTAGCTTTTCTTTCCAATTTTAGCTAAGGATACGGTCAAACCATCTACAACAATCACATAAAGTTGAAAAAAATGTCTATGCATCTTTTTGCACTTTCTGCTAATTTTCATTGTATTCTGTACAAATACAATAACTCTATCCTGTTCTGTTTTATTAGAAAAATGCTTTATTTTTTGTGTACTTTATGTCATGTATTTGTGAATTTGTAAGTGTTTGAACATTTGCGACCTAATTTTAAGGATTAATTGGTGTTTTTATCATAACTTAGTGTTCACAAGTGTGTAGTCTAACATCAGCGAAAACAAAAAAATGAAATAGGAATGATTGATGTCAAGGCTTTTTTGCTTTTTTTAAGGTCAAAAATGGTCACAGAAGTTGGTTTATCCTTTAACCCCACAAAAAGTAAAAGCGTCTCCAATTTTAAATCTCAAATCTGAAAATGCATCTCATCTGTCTGCAGTGCAGACTGACAAATCTCTTAACATTTAAGAATAGAAGACAATTTTTGACACTTTATCGAGGAATATAATGAATGCATCAATGGATGGTCATCATCACTTCTGGCAAAAGCTTCATAATTTTAATGTAAATTCTACAGAAATCCTGCAACTGCAAAATAAACAAACAAGGTATAAGACAATATTTAACAGTCAAAGTACTAATACTTTTCACAAAGGTTCACTTGGAGATTATTCACAACAAACTAAGCTCTCTCTGAACATTCCCTTAATATGCAAGTGTGTTTTATGGTGATGTATGGATAAACCTAAGAGTCCCCTGGGAAAGTCTAAATTATAATGACGTCTCCAGAGGACCATCTGATTTAGAGTTTAACAAAATCATTTCTTTGAAAGGAGAAATTGCTGCATAGAACTGTTAGAGATGAAGTTAGAAAGGATTTTTCTCAAAAAAACCCCCAAAAACTTAAAAAACAAACTAATTTCTGCTGTGACGGCTCATAAAATAAAGAAGACCTGATAGATCAGTTCAAAATAAATAACAAAAAAGTTGAAGTAGCATCAATATTGCTTGAAATTTGTCAGATTAAAATCGATGCAAAGAGAAACCATCAACCATGTAGTCTTTCCCAGGAAAGGAATTTTTGCCATCAATCCCCACAGGCCTTTTAAAAAACTTGTCTCACTGCGCATTTATATGCTCCTTTGTGAGTTTCTCGCATTTTACAGCACCAGTCTTTCTGCCAATTACGTCATCCCTCCAACGATTTGTTATAATAACAAAGTGACATCATTTACATCAATTAAAGACATTTGCACACACCTGAATATAATAAAAGCCTATTTTATAAAGCCTTGTTTTCTGCACAATTTTTATTGGTTATTGCCAGGAAAAGAAAAACAAATATTTTAGTTTACTTCTAAAAAGGATTTCCTTATATGTTTGTAGCCACTTGTAAAACTAAAATGATATTAGGTAAGGGTAAACAGTTTTATTCCCCATCATCTCACTTCTGCTTTAGTCATTTCTCAGAAGAAACTTTAGAGCACCATGGAGCAAGCTGCAGCAAAATGACATAAATCTTGGCAAACTAATATTCTTAGCTAAACATTTTGAAATGTCTTTTTTTTTAACTGATATTTTTCTTATAACCTTTTACTTGAAAAACAGGATAAAACATTTGTCCAGCAGGGTTTAGATTTGAGATGAAGTAGAAAAGAAGAGAATGTTGTCTTGGGGCTTCTTGTACTTTTTACGTCACTACCACCCACTGCTTTTCCTCCCCATACGGTTGAGTTCCAGGAATGTGTTTCCTTAGCCTGTTTCTGATGACATGGGTCATGTCTCTGACACTGCACATGCTGAGGAGAGGCTCAGAACATGGGAAGGAACATCCAGGTTTTTCATCTTTAGGCTCTAATTGGTGTTGTTCGCTCCTGTTTTGACTTATTAAAAAACAATCAAATAAATAATTTATAATATTAGGCACGTGTAATACAAACAAAAAATTGTATTCCACTTTAAAGACAAACATTTGAGACAAGCAAAGCATAAAAGGGGGCATGTTGAAATGAAACGTTTCTTTTTTTTTTTTTTTTACAAGTTTTTAATTAACCTCCTAGGATTTGGCATTCAAATGCATGAACATCACATACTGGGTCATACTGCCACGGTAGTTAATCATGCTTAACTGGAGCCCTGTGACCACATGTTCAGAGCAGAGGTGTTGAACTCAAGATCGCGATGGCCAGCATCCTGCTGGTTTTCCACAAACCTGGATCAGGTGTGTTTTACTGATGAAAGGCTACAACGGCAAGTTAGTTGGAAATCATGTAGGACACCGACCCTCAAGGTTTGGAGTTTGACATCTGTGGTTTGGAGGGTAGCTGAAATATTAGCTTGGGTCTCAAGTGGTTAAATAATTTGCAAAACCGTTTATATAGACCTTCAAACTATTCTACAGACCAAAATAAAGGTTTGTTGCATTTCTAAGCACAAGCTTGCAACAATTGCTTTTCCCCAGTCAGTCGTGTAATAATCAAACAACTTTTAAGTTGACTTTTTCTTCCCCAAAAGGAGTTTGATATTTGGAAATTTCAAAATTTGATATTTTCCATCCATCCATCCATCCATCCATCCATCCATCCATCCATCCATCCATCCATCCATCCATCCATCCATCCATCCGTTACATCCATCCTCAGAACCCGCTGAGTCCCTTTCAGGTCACGGGGTTGCTGGAGTCAACGCAATTGCCCGAGGGTGGGGCACACCCTGAACAGGTCACCAGTCTAGTGCAGGTCCAGGATTTAGTCTGTGAAATCTTTGAATGTGTATTCAGTACTATTTAGTACTATTTAGAATGGGTTGTGAAAAAATTAAAATCAACTGTACCCATAATACTAATTATTCTTTAATTTTCCCAATATTTCTGGTGTCTCTCTAGATGATGCACGACAGAAACATTGACCCTTGTTAAGGTGTAGATGTAGAACATTACTCTACAGTCGTGGTATTGAAAGATCTTCTTATTCTTTTTAACTTTCATGTGTATTTTCCGAGTGGGAATCACCACAGGAATGCAGCATTTATTTAAGTTCAAGGTTTAATAATATGAGGGACATATTATTGGGTTGATGTCCCCTGATGCTTCCAAAGGAACAACTTGCACCCAAAAGAGAAATAAAGACTCCTAAATGTTCTGTTTTAGTAAAAGCATGTTTTTGTCCAAATGCCATATTATTTCTTCATTTTAAGAGGTTGATTACCAAAATCAGTCTTTGCCAAATTTTAGAACCTATTATGGCCCACATGTCAAAAATCCCTCCCCCGGTTTTGAAGGACTCAATTATCAAGATGAGGAAGTTAACTCAAGCAGCAGTGAAGCAAGCGCTGACATGCTCTTCTGTAGAGCTGCCCTTTACTTCAAGATTCACAAAAAAAGTTGCAAATGTGGGTCAACATAGGTCTGGGGGTTGTAAAACTAGCATATTCATTGATATTTATCAACTGTGAACCACTGCCAAGTCATACTAGAACTTAAAACACAATATTTTCAAGGAGACTTCTGTAGATGTCACTAAATTCATGTAAAAAAAAGCAAAAAACAGCAAAGTATTACGTTTTTTGTATATATTTCATCAAAGCCAATAAACTGATCAAACAAAGGAAAAACAGCATTATAGCACACATTTCAATTTTAAATTTATCACTTCAGAAAACATATTTTACCCTCTTGCATTCAAATATTTCTCTCTGCACCTGATAAAGCTCAGTCAGAGGGCAAAGAGGCAAATGAATCCACCGTCATTTTAGGTGGTAAAGACACTGTGCTGTACATCCAGCTGGAAATGATTCGAGACGAATCCAGAGCTCAACGTCTTCCAGCTAAAACAGAAAGAGGCAGCCTGTGGATTCTCACTGAGATGCCACTTGGATGCAGCGAAATGTTTAGCTGAGGTATTTATGGCCAGCTGTTCTATGTTTACATATTTCATTCCACATTTGCAGGAAGAGTAAAAAAAAAAATTAAGTAGTAATACAGTTTAGCAAAAATTAGAGTTATTTTAAGTTTTTTGTACTTGAGGAAACGTTAGAAAAATCACATGATTTAAAAAAAAAATGGAAGATCTCTTAACAATCTTTTTTTCTTTGGCATTAATTCCTGTTTTTTTTTTTTTTTTAATTAAAGAATTTGGTTTCATCAAAGCACCTCAACCTTCCGCTGAGGACTTTTAATTCAAACATACTAAGATTGGAGTTGGAAAACAAAAGTTTCAATGTAAACTTCACCAAAATGCCAATGTTGGCTCAAGGGAATCCGTCAAAATCCTTCCAAGATAACAAGACATCAAGTTCCGTAAGTACCACCTCTGAATACAGCTGCACAACTGCTAATTAGTTTCACTTAAATACATTCTTTCATCCTGGCCTAATTTTTGTGAACATGCAGGCAAAGTACGTTTGCTTTCCTTTCTTTTCTCTTCTCGTTTCTCTCTCAAGTATACCAAACTTGCCAGCTCATACTTTCCAGAAACAAAACGTATTCCAGCTGGCATCTGGTGCATGGAAATGTTTGTAACTCACAGTCGTAACTGGCACGGAGGGAAGCAAAAAATAAATAAATAAAAATAATCACAGACTGAAAATGCGCCAAGAGATGTTATCGTTGAGTTTTATTGGGGTTTTTTTGAGTGTAAGCATTCTTACAATGTTGAAAAAAAAGGAATACAAGAGAACAATAAGCTCCTCTCAATGATTTCTGTAGCCAAATTTGAGAAATTCTTTGAAATGTTTCCAACCAGAATCATTGTGATCCATTTTTGTGACTGAAGTGTTATTCTGGAAATGTCTTTTCCCCTCTCCGAGGTTTCTTGGAGCTGGAAACACATCATTCTCCATACAGACTGTAATCAAGGCTAAAGTGTATCCTGACATGTGGATGAGAGAGCACCTGTTTTTCTTATTGACGGCCATGTTTAGATTGCTAGTGCAGACACACTTGCTGGACGGACTTTTTTAAAGTTCACAGATTCGGCTGTTGGTGCTGGAGAACTTAATCTTGGTGAGAAGGTATTTCGTAGCCTTAATAATACAAACTGAACAGAAATATATTTTTTGGAAAACTCAAGCTTTGATTTTGACTCTTAAAAAAAATCAATTCAAGGCAAATTGAGACGTAACAGCAAACAGTCGTCAAATGCAGCGGCAACGCTCAAGCAGCCTCGAACTTCCTCCATCTGGAATCACTCTGCTACTGTGTGTCTGGGGACTGAGCTGCACAGGTCAAAGGGCAGAGAAAGGTTTGCCATTAAAACTATGCTGAGAAATACCCCAAGAGGATTATACTGCTAAATCATGGTCCATCAAGCACTAACAACGGATAAAGTAGAGGAATTAGACTGCTACCTGGTGGGAGACGTGCTCATTCACCAACAACAAACTTAAGCAAAGTGTCTGTGATGGAGTCCAAAAGAGACGGCATTTCAAAACTTCTTTAATTAGTCTCTATCTGGACACTGTGTCCAAAGTCAGAAGACAGTCAGTCCTTGAAAGGACTGTTAAGTGGAGAGAATATCAGATTAATAAAAAAGATGACAAGTATTACCTAAAAGAAATGAAAGCTTAATTTGTTTAATTAAAATGAAAGTATATATGTATTTTAAAATATTTAGTATATTGATTTAAAAACTACTCACAGGTAGTGTAAGTCATTGCATGGGCTTTAATATCAACATTTTATGTAACTGAGGCTTAATCTTTTTGGTGATCCAATGATTTAGATGCTTTTTGGTCCTCGTCCAAGTTTAAAAAAAAACAAAAAACATCCTGGCTTTTTATTACTCATGAAAAAATAATTCATTTTGGTCATAAAAATGTTATATGACAAAGACATTTGAACTGTAGTGCTCTTATGGATGGTATTAAGTCTAGCAGGTAAAACAGACACCCTGGGGAGCTGCTTGGAGGGTTGTGGGTAATCTAAGAGGAAATCACTGTTACACATCTGTCAGTGAAATTACCCACGGTTTTTATCTCTGTTATCTTTGGACAAGTATTAGCTCACAACGTGGCTCTTATTCTGATAATTATATGGTATTACTACAAGTCATAACCCAAGTTTTACTAAGAGGATGCCACTATTTTATTACTGTAAGGATATGTTAAACAGTTAAAAAAATGTACCATTTAAAAATATGCAGTTAATAATTTTTATTAGAAAATTTGAAAAAAATCTAGGCAATGAAAAAATTAAGAAAGAATCGATTGTTTTAAATAAGAAGTTTTTTAAAAACAGAACAATTTAAATAAACATACTTTTTTAAAATTATATTTTGAGTACATTTAACTTATTGGGAACACACTGCAACGTCAGAACAGGAAATAGCTTTGGAAAATGTATACAATTTCATAAAATAAAATTTACAATAAATAAAATAAAACTAATAACAATGTTCTGCTTAGAACCCAAAGACCTTTCATCCTTTTTGGGTTTCTTTCAGACAGATTTTTTGTTCAACGTTTGTGTAATGTGTCATTTAAAAAATAGTTAGTTTTAATTCTGGCTCTTATCTGTCTGCAAAAACATTTAGCTCAAAACAATATGGCTATAAACAGAAGTGGTTCTACTCTGAGGGACACCACAGGCCAACCATCCCACTTGGGACCCCCAATTGCAAAAAAAGTTGTGTGATACCTTTTTTTTTATTTGAAATGAACTGAAGACTGGCTTTGCCACTCCAAAACCTTCATGGACTTCTTCCGGAGCAACTACTTGGTTATCTTGGCTGTGTGCTTTGGGTGACAACCATTTTCTCCTTTCTATAGTGCAGTTGTCCTGTCCCATGTGGAGAAATAAACCCCATAGCATTATACTACCACCTCCATGCTTCACAGTAGGGTTGGTGTTGTTGGGACTTTACTCATCACTCTTCTTCGTCCAAACACAGTCAATGGAATTAAGATCATAAAGATCTATTTTAGTTTAATCTGACCGAATGACTTTCTCCCATGACTCCTCTGGATCATCCAAATGGTCATTGGCTTTGGCCTGGACATGTGCTGGTTCCACGCATGATTCCAAACCATGACGTCATACCAACAGTAACAATGGAAACAGTGGTCCCAGTTTATTTCAGGTCATTGACCAGGTCCCCCATTTAGCTCTAGGCCGACTTCACACATTTCAAAGTATCACTGAGACCCCATGAGGGAAGATCTTGCATGGAGCCCAAGTCCGAGGGAAATTGACAGTCATGTTTTGCTTCCTCCATTTCTCAGTAATTGCTCCAACAGCGGATCTTTTTTCACTAAGCTGCTTGATAATTGCCCCATAGCCCTTTCCAGCCTTATGGATGTCTAAAATTTAGTCTCAGGTATCTTTTGACAGCTCTTTGGTCTTGACCTTATTAGGAGTTGGAGTCCTACTGGTTATATGGGGTGGACAGGCATCTTTATGCAGCAAACAACCTCAAATAGATACTTCTAATTTAGGATTGGAGGTGGACTGACAGGTCTTTTGACAGGTCTAATTATTGAAGCTGTTGCATAAAGAATTCAGAATATTCATATCTGAAAATATTTCAGGAAAATATGGTTCGATCAGATTCCTCATTGTTTGGAATACTTTGCCAACGACCTCAGAATGCAAACTTTTCAGAATTAAGTTCTGCTTTATTTTGACAGAATCTTTAAGTTTTTATTCTAGCTTGCATCTTTTTTTCCATAATATTTTTTTGTTTGTTTTTAGAGAAACAAGACCAGATCATAATAAATCATTTATGGCTACATTCAGCTGATGACAAAAGCAATTTGTCTCTGTTGGTCCCCATGGCTCTGCGATACCCAACAGGAAACAGGAACAGGAAATGTGCAGGGGCTTTTGGATAGTGAGACACACTGTACACAGTCAGAGCCGAGCAAACCAGAGAAGAAATCCAGCAGCTGGTTGGGTTTGTTTTGGCCCGAGGCTGACCAGTCAAGAGCCTACCAAGACCCAGACAAATTTCCTGCTTGATAACAAGCAAATTCTGTCACAGTAAGCAGAGAACTTTGGGAAGACGGGCTGCAAAAGTCTTCAGAGGGACGGTGAGAAGAATTCCACAATAACAACGTTTTTGTCCACAGACCCTATAGTTTAAGTGTAAGGGATCATGGAATCAAGAATAATAAAGGCAGAACACGAGGTCAAGCAGCAGAAAGTTTTATCCTAAACTGTATTCAAACTGAACGCAATTCAAGTGGCAAAGGCATCCAGTTTCACTGTTAACTCAATGATCAGATGTCCTGCGGCACAATTTCAGCAGTGGGTACGGTGCAGCGGTATGGCGACAATGCATTCTGCTGCCAATATTTGGGGAAAAAAAATCATGTTTCATCTACCAATCAGGAACTCAGCTTTGGCCTTTGTCATGTTGATAACGTGATCAGCAGGTGGAGTCCAAAACCAACGTGGAAGAGACACTGATCATCTTCCATCTGAACTTTATGATCTATTTTATGATTGTATTCTAACAACAATCAACAGGTTCTATAAATCTATTCTTATTTTTATTTTTTCCCTCCTCAAACTACTGAGGGACAGAAAATTGTCAGATTGGGTCACAGTGAGACAGAAGTACCACTGAGAGCAGCCATCATTCAGACTTCTGTAGTAGATGGTGAACCTCACCATACTGGGAGAGTCTCTGAACCCAGACATGAGGACATGCTAACCGATGTTTTTGTAGAACTCTTCAAAATAAATATAAACCTGAGTTCTTAACACCATACATATCTAATTGAAAATGAGATATACCCCCACACTTCTATGTAGAGAATATAAACTTGATTGGAGAGATAAAGGATGCAAATTCACTGAGCGAATCATGTTTGGTAAACACAGCAATAGGAAAAGTTTATCCAACAATGGTAAAAAAAAAAAAAAAAAAAAGACGAACTCTGGATGTCCCTTCTCCCTAGAGTTCCCTACTAATGCAATTAATTTTGGATGTCGGAATTAGGCTTGAGGGTTTGAAAAATTTGGCATTGTGAGTGTCTACGGACACAAGTGACTTAGGGGGAGTGCAGACCCAGGTGCACAGAAAAGACAAAACACTTGCTGATGCAACACAGGTTTAAGACCAAAGCAAAACGCTTCACAACAGCCCGACACTCAACCTGAAATGAATACCACATGGGTCACATGTTTATGGAAACTAAGACACAGTTTACAGTGTGGTAAGTTTCAGTAGGGATAGAATTACTCCCATTCCCTTCACGATGTCAGGTTTTGATGGAAAGCTTGGCAGAGCTCATTGATATAAAAATTTCAACCAGGGTTCAATGGGATGTTAATTGTATTCAACTCTGGTTCACAGTATGTAAACAGCCGAAATGGAAAATAGGAAAGAATCTACATTGAAAAGACACAGATGGCTAACTTCTATACCAGGAAGGAAAATCAGAGAAAATACTCTACTATAGATTGACAAGGTTTCTGCTTTATTTAAATTCATCCTAAAAAGAGTCATTTTTCTTTTCTGCGTTGTCCAGGAAAGGCTGATAATGCATCAACGAGCCCCTTTGTTACAGAATATGTTACCTTATTTTGATGTATCTTATGTATTTTGAAAACTCTTCAAATGCTGTACATTAATAAACATTTATATCTTATTTGATGTTTGATTGCACCTGCAATGATTAGACATACAGTGCAGAATCATTTCAATTTTAACCCTTTCTGTTTAAATAATTACGTACAGTAAGATATGGTGGTGCTATAAAGTTGAGATCTGGTTTAAAAGATTTGCATCCACTGATGGAAACTAGTTTTTGGGCCAATGGCAGGAGTCCAGTGATGGTTTCCGCATGGTTTGTTCATTTAGTCACTGACAGATCAAACACAGATTTTCAACTTTAGAAATAAAGAAGAAGAATGGCACTTTTAATGCTGTGAACTGGGAGACTTTGACGATTTCAAGTTTTTTTTGTCTGTACATTGTAAAAATAAAGTTTTGATAAAGTTAGATATTTAGGCAAACTTAAAAATAAAAGTATACCATTCCTGTGTGCTGGTTGACATAAAACAGTGCTAGAGTGGTGGCAGGTTGAAGAAGAGCCAACTGTAGAGAGTTTGGCGCTTGCCAAAGTCATTGCAAATAAATGATCGCATAAGTAAGGTGCAGTGGAGCGTTGGTATGTATTGGACCATTTGACCATTTTGGAAGTCAAGTGTTCAGCCCTGTAGTTGTTACTGTTCTGGTTGACGTAACCAACTGAACTGTTTTTCTTTGTTGTTTTTTTGGCATTATAAAAAAGCGGTGGACAAACAAGCCTTAAATTTAGAACTTGCCCAGTAATGTCAGTCTAAAGTAGGCCACCTGTCAGTCAAAACTGAATGGTGTGGCCCCATCCTATATTAGAGATCTCATAGTTCCTTACCAGCCAATCAGAACGCTCCGCTCACAGAATGCAGGACTGCTTGTAGTTCCTAGAATTTTTAAAAATACAGTCGGAGGTAGAACCTTCAGTTATCAAGCTCCTGTTCTATGGAATAAGCTCCCAGCCCATGTCAGAGAGGCAGGTACAGTTTCTACCTTCAAAACTAGCCTTAAAACATTCCTATTTGGACAGGCGTTCTGCCAGACTAGCCAGTAATCATAGAATAATTAACATAATGCTCCCATACTGTTCTGAAGTTTGGGGAAATAATTATTATAATCACATACTTCTCCAATATATGCTTGAAATATAAATGATGAAATATGTATATTCTCTACATAATAACATAGAAGGCTGCTAGAAGTTAGAAGCTGGGAAAAGTATGGTGCACTGGGGCTCTGTCCTCTTTTCCATCTACTTCTCCTCTCCTCTACTTTTTTATTTACTTCTAACTGTATGCCTGTGTTGGTGGTGCAGTATAATTCACATGTTTTTCCTTCTCTCCGACTCCCCTGTGGGAGACCGGGAGAGACTGCAGTTTCCGGGAGACTTGTTGGTGATCCTGACGAAGCCCCGCCCATCTGGATGAAGCCCCGTCACCATCCGTCACCATCCTGCATCTCTGAGTGGGAGTGATTCCTGGTGGGTCGTCTGTCCTCCTGCTCCTGGTCGTGGTCTGCAGTTCTGCCTCATCTGGACTATGGACTTAATCATCACTCGTCCCTCAGCTCTATATGAATGAACTCTACTCATATATGCAGTTTTAGCAGCTAACTTTTCTTTAACCGTTTTGGTATCGCCTGTCCGTCCTGGGATGGGATCTCTCCCTCATGTGGGAATCCCTAAGGTTTCTTCTTTTTTTCCTGACTCAGGTTTTTTTTAGGAGTTTTTCCTTACCGCGAGGGAGGGTCTAAGGACAGGGATGACCTGTTCTTTATAGTCTGTTTAGTTTTTACCTATTGTGCATATTTTATGACTCCATCTGTGCATCTGTAAAAACTGCAGGCATGAAGCCCAATGAGGCAAATTGAATTTGTGATATTGGGCTATATAAATAAAATTGAATTGAATTGAATTGAAAATTGAATTGAAAAACTGTCAGACCACCATACCACTGGTTGAACACAGCATAGCTTAAAGGCACAAAATTATCAGCAGAACGAGTATTACATTTACCACATTTAAGTGTGGTAAAGTTAGGCTATTTTACACTGTTTACTGTTACCGGGTAGCTTACTTACTATTATGTTCTTAAATGAGTGTATAGCCTTAATACAGTTTTAATCATTAAAAAGAGCTGCGTAAAAAAAACAGTACTATTGAGAGAAGACTTGCCTTTGCTATTTGCTGTGAATCCACTAACCTTCTCCTCCAAGTCTTCAACTAGACTAAAATGTTTCTTTCAGCTGCTTTTTCTCTCAGATGCTTTCCCTGAAAGAACTAATTGTAAGAGCTTCTTAAGTTCGTCTTAAACTGCCCGATCCTCTAATTACTCAGAGTAATGTTTTGCCATTTGATATGTGATATTTTAGGTTAATTTAGTAAATACTTAACATCACTATCCAAGCTGGACTATTGTTTACAGACCTGAAGTCTTAGGATACACAAGTTAAAATATAATAACCCTTAAATTATACACATTTTTTACATTTTTAATAGTAATTCTCTCATTAATCTAGCAGGCAGTCTTAAAAATGTTAGCTTCGGTATGAAAGTGTAATAGAAAGGACAGACAGCTGGTTCCAATTACAGCAGGTTTACAGCTAAAAGTCCACAAATCTAAATCAGGGTCAGGCAGGCAGAGGTCAACAACAAGTATGGAAACATCAGAGAAAAAACTTGAGTAGTCGGGATCCAGACGAGAGTCAAGGCAAGCGGCAGGCAAACAGAGTCAGAGACAAAACAGGGTCAGGAAACAGAAAATCAGAAACACTTAGTAATGCAGACAGAATGGCACAAACAATCCTTTGCACTGAGCAAGGCTCTGTGCTTAAAGGGGCCATAATCAGCTTTTTGAACTTTTAAGTTTGTTATACTGTTCATTGTTCACTATAGACAACTCCAAAGCGGCATTTTGATCTGGTCTCGCATTTCTTAGTAATCCTCTAAAAACTGCGCTGTCAACAGCAGCCCCTCCCATACCAACGAAAATTAACGGGTCATCATGAGCTGATGTCACAATGTGAGACGGCCCCTTCCAGAAAGAGTCTGCTCCACCCGCAGACTAACACAAATATTTTCTTCGCAAAGCAAGCAGCTGGAGCAGCTAGCTTTGCGAGCCGCCCCCGCCCTCCTCTGGCTTGTTCACGGCAAACACCGGAGGAGACTGCCACCCGAGCTTGTGCAGCTGGCCAAGAAACGGTCATTCGGTTTAGCATTCAAACTTTGTGCGGTGGTATTGGAGCGTATTGGCTTGCGATGAATCCCCATGACATGTAGAGATGGATCATAAACATATCAGAGAATGGCAGAAACAGGCGGGGGACATTTGAGAAGAGGGCAGTAGAAATGGAGCAGACTATTTTATTTCCTGGTGGAAAAGTGAGCGACAAATTGGGAGAACAAGTTTAAGCCTGGATTATTGAGAAACGGCAGAAAGGTAAATGGATCTGCATGAAACCAAAGAAGAAATCCTGAAATGTTTATCTGTTTGACGTCATGAAAAAAGCGACACCAACGTTGCCTCAGTGATCGAGTCGTTTTACTTCCTCGTATGAAAGTAATCCACAAAAAATAACTTTAGTACTCTAAAGGCAATATAAAATAATTTTTATGGATATTATTTACTCTGAACAACTAAAGAAAATCATTGTATAGCCCCTTTAAGTGTCATGTGGTTAATTGGCAAATGAAAGTTAGGTGAGCGGCATCCAGGAACTACACACTGGGGTTGCTGGGAAATGTAGTGCATTCTCTACTCTGGAAATGGCTCCTGAAGAGGAGACAGAACCCTGACTCCTGACAGATAGATTAAAATGGCAATACCCAACTGTAATTATTCACAGTGTCTGCTGGATTGATTTTTAGTAGCTGTTGCTACTTGCTGTTGCTGGCAACATAATTAGTTTCAATGTCATTGTACTTTCCATTTAAGGTCACTCGAACCAAAAATTTGAATTAAAAAGGAGAAATATTTGTTTTCCAGTTTTAAGAAAAATGCCACCTATTTAACAGGATTTGATCAAATGCTTAGAAAAAAAATGTTTAGTTACTTTATGTAAATCAAAACAATGAAAGGAATAGAAATAAGACACGTACAGGCTGGTAAAAATCTCCCAAATAGATTATTTCCTTCACGTCCCTGTTTTATATCAAAAACATCAAATGCTTTCTGGCTGCAATGATGGGAAATTTGGTCATTCCAGCATGCCCTGCTCCTGGGAGAACTTGGGAAAGCCTCGTGTTGCGCAGGGATGACGAAGACGAGGGGCAAAGAGAAGGGGACTCCCAGGAAAGCGCAGGAAGAATATGCAAAGGCCTTCGTCGATCTGTACTTCAAATCCGTCAACTGTGTGAATCACATGCCCCGGGAAAACTCGGGGTCTAGTGATAAGCTGGATCCAACACAAGCACTGATGTCATTATTAATGTAGCTTTGGCAAGAGCTGGTAAATGATGGATTGATTATTCATTTAACGTCACTGACCCAAAATCACATGGAGATTAAAGAGATAAACATCCCAGAAGCCAGAATGACTGACTCAACTTTGAACATTTCTCTCTGAAGAAAGCCATGGTACTCACAAATTTAGTCTGAGAGGCTGAGAAACTTCTTGAACAGCAGTTTTTACTTGTTTCATTGAATTGTTGAACTCTCTCTAGGCCTTGCAGTTTGATTTACAGATGAAACTTTTCCCAAAGGTCACAGAAAAAACATGAAGTAAAAATCACTTTTTGTATCTAACTCCCTCAAAAGGTTAAAATGTGAGAAAAAAATTATGCAACAGTAGTATCATGTAGCGATCAAGCGTGCAACAATGGTATTACTCGTGTCATTGTACTTTGTTGCACGGGTTTGCTGGCAGGTAGTGACTTGAATGGACTCTAATAGGATCAAGAAAGAAAATCTGTCATAAAAAATAATCCCATGTAACAATTTGCATATTCTTCAGGAATGAATGGTGCACTTCACCAGATGTCACAGCTGCACTCTGGATACAAACGCTGCAACGTGCTGACATCGCCTGTACTTCCCAGGCAGCAAAAGCTCTTACCAAGAGCCAAAAGCACAAGGATCAAGCCCTCAATCACCCACACAGTTTCAGAGAGCTTTTACCTCCAGTATTTTGATAACCGCACGTCTGTCAATACTATTATTGACATAAAAAATATAAATCGCGGAGGAACATGGTGACATTTGGACATTGTAGTTTTACTACACTGTTTTTCCTATGATCCAAAGAAAACAGCTTACTGAATAAATTATTTTTACGGTTGAGGAAATGAGTTCACAAGGCATTACCTAAAGACGTGAGAAGTTCCACTGTATTTGTGCTTCAACAACCTTCATTTCTCAGAACAGGGATTTTCCTACCAAAAATCGGTTTGTTTATGCATTGGTGTGACAAGCCACAATTTTGGAAGAAGTACAATATGTATACAACTGCAATAAACAGAAAAATATTCAAATGAGCCCCTCAGAAGATTAACTATTCTGACATGTTTTAGAGCGTAGATGTCCATTCCAAACATCTTTTGATATGTTGTAAAAGCATTCCAAGTGGTCTTGTAATAATGATTAGGATGCTTTTCACCAAAATTTAAAACAGCAGTGTCCTTATCTAAGACATAATTTCTGTAGAGCAGCAGGAGTTAATTAGAAATTTGTCTTTGAGTAATTGATGGGATTGTTGACATGGAGTAAGCCTGCCCTCATTTCCCATCTTCCCTTTATTTACACTACCTCCTGGTGGCTTTCAGCCTCTCAAAGCCCCAAGCTAACATTACCGGTGCAACAAAAATGACGAGCAATATCAGAGCTATCCAGTTTTGAGCCCACTGACTAAGCTTAGTTTTCTTCTTATACGTCCTCCATAATAAGAAAAGTGCTAAAAGGATATGTTAAAACCACCCAAAACAGGATTTTCATTGAAGTGAGTCTCTTGAAAATTATTTCATTTTTTGTCTTTTTTTTAAATTAAGATATGAAACCTTTAGATATCAAAAGCTAGATGGCGTGAAACAAACATTTCCTTGTTTAAGTGTCTGTGTTTAATAAGTCTATTTAAAAAATGACTATGGCATTTTGATGCAAGCAACTGCATGAGAAGCACCCCCTACATGCCAGCCCGCCTGGCTATGACCACCCACACATCACAGCGAACCTGCATCGAGAAATGGCATCAGCTGACTCAGAAGCGGCTCAAAAATATACTGATTATCGCGGAGGATAATTATCATCCAGAGCAGGTGTTTATTATGGATGAAACCGGAAAATTCTGGATAGAGATGCCCTCTCACACTAAACTGATAAAGAAGGAAGAATGCGCTTTTCCCTTCCGCTCTCCTAGACTTGATTACATTAAAAGAGGGGTCAACTGGAGCCCACAAGACACTGCGCTGAACTTATTTTTCAACGATTGTCGATCTTTACTGGTGTCCAATGACAGACATGAAGTCTTGTCCACCTTTGTCATGGAAGGGCTAATGCCTTGATGTAAGGGTGGGGTCATCTGCACCCCATAAGAGAGCACGAAGGTTAAGGCACAGTCCGACTGTCAGTCCTCATGAAAAGTTTGTTTGAATACAAAACTACAAAACTATTTATGTTGAGCAATACTCCAGTGTTGTTTAATAAATGTTTACAAAGCATTTTTGATGAGTATGGATCAGTTCTTTGGCCGCGGAGGGTTGAGACGGAAACAGGGGGTTCTCCGTATTCGCGGAGGTCTCTGATCCCTAAGGGGGTAACACTGTATATAGTACACTATATAGGGTGTTTGCTCTCCAAATCTACAATTCCAAAACTCAGTGCCCTAAAATTTCCCAGAAGTCTTTGTGAAAAACCAGTGTGCATCAATGCTTACAACATTAGTGAATATAGACAACAATGCATTGCGTTTAAACAATTCTTGCAACAAAAAAAAAGTTTTAAAATGTATTTTTTAACAAACTATCCACATTTTCAGAACACAGTGGAGTCATAATAGATGTCGTAAAACGTTCATTTTGATTAGATTTTCTCTTCATCAAATTGTGAATATCATTTCTGCCGTTTAGAAAAAAAAGTAGTGAACACGGTGTACAAGTTGCTTCTAAAATCCAGGGATTAGGATGGGAATTCAGACACAGTTTATGACTTCTCTTTGCATGACTTCACAAAATGCATAATTTTATTTTTAAGCAAAAGCAATCCCAATTGCCGCAGAAACAAACAAAAAAAGTATACTAAAAAGTAATGTAGATGAATTAACAAATGTGATTGTGGAAGCTCACTCCTGAGTGCCAGCTGGTAGTTTTTGTTACGTCTTGTCATGAAGCTCCAACATGAAACGTCCTGGTTCCAACTTTAGGTCTTGCTGGATTTTTCATGTTTACCTGTCTCCCTAAGCTGACATCTGAACCTCTTGAGTAATGTCTGCATGTGACCACAGCAGAGTCTCTGTCCAGTCTAGGCATCAAAGATAGCAGTAAATGTCTTATAGATGGGTGAGAATATCTGGCGGTAAAGGAATGTAACATGTCAAAAATAGATACACAGACGGAGTGACTTATTCCTGAAAATAACCTCCCGCTCCAACCTTACCTCCTTTGCTAATCCGTCAAGTTTTTCCCACACTGACCCAGCATTACGGAAACAGAGTTTTAATCGTGTATGTTCTGCTGACATAACGTGTGTTCTGATTGTTGAAAGCCCTTGTGTAACAAGCCCTTCCATTTTCCTTTTGAACTTCCTGGAGTGTTGTTGGATCCAATGACTTACTTTTATGTCTTTTAAAGCTTTTTTGCACTTTCTGTAAGGGTTGAAAAGAGTGGAAAGGATCTTCTGAGCAGTCAAACAACTGGACTCGTATCCAGACAACAACGATGAGAACCATCCAGCCCGCTCTCTCTGCCCTGCCCTGTTTGTGGAAGGTTCTGTTCTGTAAATACTGAACTGTAGCTCTGATTTAAAATAGTGTTACAGTACCAGTAAAAAGGCTGTCGGAAATCAGCTCTTTCAAAAAACCTTCTTCTTCTAAAATTATTTTCAAGCGTATTTTTTTTACAAAAAAAAAGTTTCAGCAGTGCAGGAATTTAATTTCGAATCAAAAGCTCAGTTAATCTTTCATGAAAAGTTGTTTATTGACATGTTAACTCTGTTTGTTGCTGCTCAGTCAATAACCTTGAACTTCTATCCAGGACAAAGGATAGATTTTTTTCTTACCATCAACAAACCATATTGTAAAGGTAGCAGGCTGTGCGAAACACATAATATTTGCAGTGTAACTGTATATGCCGCTGATAAAATGTTTAACAGCTGTGTGTGAAACAAAGAAGTCTGCAGAGCTTGATGTTAGAGACTGGGCGTCTTACCAATGTAAGCAAGTCTTGAAATGTCACCATTTCTTTTTGCCCATCTGCCAAGAAAAGCCACTGGTGACACCGGAGAATGAAAAATCCTTATAACGGTTTTTCAGAAAGTCCCACCACCCAATTAAACAAGAGTTTGTTAAATTGATTAAGACTGGATATCCTCTGTGACTATTTAGTTAAACAAAAACTCTCATTTTTTTGTTCTGCATGTTTCCACTTCAGAGGATCCTTTTTTCACCAAGTGTAATACAGTGGCACTGAAGACCAAATCACAAAAACAAATCACTCAACGCAAAACGTATTAAAGACCACAACAACAAATGTAAAATCAAATCAAATAAAGAAAAATATTACATTTTAAATATGAAAGCAAAATTTTAGAAACTAAAACAGAAAAAAAGAAACAAAAAAGTAATTTCTAGAAGTAAAAATAAAAATGTTTAAAAATGAAGCAAAAGAAAAAACATGAAAATATGAGTATGATATTGCTGATTGGATCATTACAATTTGAGCTTTGAAGAAAACAGAGAGCAAAAGGATGCTTCCCCAAAAATGGGTTAAAGAGTTGATTAAGAACTCATCAAACTTTTACATTTGCTTTGGCCATGTAGCCTAAAGAGATATGTCGGAAAACGCTTCCACGTCAAATGAGTTCTGGTTGAAAAACTTCATCATCCAAACAGTCATGTCCCATTATAACTAACTTTTCTGGTTTCTATTTTGCTATTTTTTCAACATTTCATTTTGATTTCAGGAAATTATTTTTGTTTTCCTCAATGTTTCCTTTTGTTTTTCTTTATTTTTTAAATTTCTTTGAAATTATTATTTTTTTTTTTATTATTACATTTGCTCTGATTTTTTGTCTTGATTTCAAAAACATTCTGTTGCTTTTTTAAATTTATTTTACTGTTGCTTGAATAAAAAAAAAAGAACATTGTGTTTAACATCAACATGTTGGATCAACATTTATTAACATAAAGAAAATTAGGCTCAAAATTAAAATTCTGAGTATTTCTTTATTGTGAATCAGGAGCAGATGGACGGGGGGATGAGGTACTAATGGCACTAATGGCCCCGCCCACAACTCAGAGAAAATGCTGCTCTGCAGAAACTATGTCCAAGAAAACACAGTTTCATTTTGTTTTTTTCAATTTTGGCTTAATCATAATTAAAAGCCCACCGGAACTATTTGAAAACAGCATAAAGGATAATCGGAATGGCACTTTTGGTTGAGTGATTTGTCAACGCATACTCACTCCGAACTCATCATACATGGACGTCAGGTTGGTGCCCCATCTGCAGTGCTTTTTGATGTTTTGGGTGTCCCCAGTTTGTCGTTATTTGATGTGTTGGCTGTTCTCATTAAAACAGGGGTCCCCAACCCTACAGGGTGCAAGCTGGTAACGGTCCGGGAGCTGCTTGGTACTGGGTCTCCAACCTTTGGGACACAGATCAGTACCAGTATACTAACCCCGTATGGGTTCCGTGTCCACTACTGCCGCGTCTTGAGGGTTGAGGACCTGTAATTTAATGAGAACAGAGGGATGGAGAAGGGGCCTGAGCCATTTGTCCATATATGACAAGTTGGGAGTGAGAATGTGTAGAATTTGATGTAAAATGCACATCAGGTCTTGTTGATGTTGCACCTTCAGGGCCACCGTAGGTATTCCTGTCCATTTTTGCCTCAAAAATCTGCACCAAAAGATTTGAAGTTTTTAACATATCATGAAATTTATAGCAGTAGACACAGTTATAACTTATTCATAGATTCACAACCTCTACAAGTGAATGTTTTTCCACAGAATGACTTAAGAAGTTCTGGAGGCAAATGCAAAGAGCAGCTTGCAGTTTTCAAACAAAATGAGAACTTTTTATTTATTGATCTGGAAAGATATCAACGACTGTAACCGGCTCTCCACACAGAGACTCCATCTGCATCTAGAGACAAGCATTTTCTCTGACAGAATATCTTAACTCAGACCCACTTTCAAGGTGTTTCCAGACTGCTCATGCGCTCTGGCAAACTCTCCAATACTTCTCATTAGACAAACAACTCTGCTGTGACTTCACACATATTAACACGTGCGGTGATCATTTAAGGGGAAAGTTAGAAGTGACAGCAAGTCGTACTTTTTTCTTACATTACAGCCCACACGTGCAAGTGAATACTGCAGCTGCCTGGAAAGAGGAGATAGGTCTTCCTGCGGTGGGAAAGACCCAAACTTTTCTATGGAAATATGGAGAAAACATTCAAATTGTAGATCTGAATTACAGGTGGCTGTAGGGATTTAGCAGGAGGTTGGTGTATGTAATAGATATTGGGCCAAGAGTTGAGAGCATTTAATCAAACTTATTTTTATCATAGTTGACCTTTGTCCCAATATTGACACACAACTAAACAGGGAAGTGTTCATGCAAGCGAGGGGGACCCGACAGAGTTAAAACACATCAATCAACATTAATGAAATGACACAAAAGGACAGCCAATTTGACATTTATGTTTGTATCAGATTGAAACATGAGCAGGCTGAGGTTTTGACAGTCTGGTATGGGCTGACTCTTTGGTAATATAAGACAAAGTGTTAGACGCCATGAATCACATGTGAAAAGTGTTGTTAACCTATGAAGATATTGGTTTCTCAACTAATTGAGCACATTTTCAACCATGTGTTAACAGGCTGTCCATCTGAGCAAGTCAACAGCATTAGCGATGATTGCTTAAAGTCCCACTCCAATCATATTGTATTCTATTTTAAAAGTGTCTCCAGTTGTTTTTCTGATAATGATTATGCCGTTTGTAGAATTTTTTTTTAACTGTCGTTTTCTGGGACATCATTTCTGCAGAGTGGCATGAGTTCATCAGAAATACACTGGGGAGTGTAAGCCTGTGCTCATTTCCCATCATCCCTTGGTTAACTCTGTCCTGCTAGCTTTGAGCCCCTCACAACCCTATGCTAGCATTAGCAGTGCAAAAAAAATGGCGAGTAATATCGAAGCTACTGTTTTGAGCCAGATGCCAGATGTTCGGATGACGAGGAAAACGAAAACGTACATGAAACTATTTGTTTGCAAGTGGATGCATCTAAATGCAGTCCATCCTTCTCTCAAAATGGGGTGGAGCAGGGAGCTTGTGGGTTACAGATTGTAGATTTTACATGGCAAGTACAAGCATTTTCTCTCCTTATTTTAAAAAAGGATATACTCACGTATTTGTAAACTTAATTTTCTTTATATAAATGCTCTACATCATGAGAAACATGAACATGTTAAAAACATCCAATTGAAGTGGCTCTTTAAATCGAATGAACAAAGAGCCAACCTTAAGAATTTGTATAACTTGTTGATCTTTCCAGGTTAGCACACATCCAGGTTGACCTATTTGGTTGCAGTCTTCTGAAAAAAGACAAAAAAATGTATCAGCAGGTTTTGCACATGATGGTCTGTTGAAATGTAAAAAACCACAGATTATTTGATTCCTGTTCATTTAACATGTAGAGCATTACTAAGCTTTAGCTTGTGTCTTTCCTGCTTTCCCTTTTTGCTGCGCTCTGCACCTCATTCCTTCTGCTGAACTGGCATCGACACCACGTTTCAGGAGGCCTCTGGAGAGGGGGAAAAAAACACTGGGGGGAAACTTGGAACAATATATTGTATGTAAATAAATGCTCTATCTAAAAAAGAAGGGCTTTCAAAACATTCTCGAGCCCCTTTGGAGAAGCATGTGCCCCAAATAATGCTGTAATTACTTCAGTGATAATATGATAATAATGCTGCAGCCTCTTTGGAAGTCACTGGGTTCACTGTGGAAACAAAGAACAACACTCTGAGACTGGAGGAGTATCATCTGGGGCCTTGAGGAAACTGCACGTGAAGATTTTGTGTGTGTGTGGACATATAGTTTATTGTATTCTCTGCTGCTTCCAGTGTTTCCACAATGAATCAGTACTTTTTTAACAATTGTTCAATCTTTAAAAAACTGTTCAAAGACATTCTAATATATGTATTTTGATGGTTGCCAACATCATAAAGTATTTTGTTGAGGTCCCACTCCGATAGTCTTTTGAGTCATTGTAAAACCGTTCCCAATGGTTTTTAATGGTGATTTTACCATTTTTATACAAAATTTAAAAACTTGTGTTGATTTCCAGGCCATCATTTCTACAGAAGTTCATAAGAAATTCACCTTAGAGTTGTGGGCAGTATTGTTGGCACAGAGTAAGCCTCCCCTTATTTTCCAACATCCTTTTATTCATATTTTCTCCCACTAGCTTACAGCCCCTCTCACCCCCAAGCTAACATTGGCAAATAAATTGGCGAGCAACATTGGAGCTATCCAGTTTTGTTCCAGATGCCAGCTTGGATGAGAAAAACGAAGATTTACACAGATCTATTTATCTGCAAGTGGATGCATCAGAATGGAGCAGAGCAGGAAGCTACATTATTCAAAATACTTTTTTTTCATCTGCACCTCATTCACAATCATTTGTATAAAGAAATACTCAGAAATTCAATTTTAATATTGATTTTCTTTATAAATCTCCTTTATCGTGAGACAAATCACAATTTTCATTGGGGTGGGTTTAATTTGAATCTTTGATTGATGATTTAGCAGCCCAATTTGCCTGATAAGAGGAGTGAAAAGACCAAAGACATGTTTGTGATTGGCTTAAAAAAAAAAAAACAAGATAAACAAAACGATATATTAAATTAAAGCAATCAGAGCAACTCTTTCAGTGTGGTTGAGAACTTATTTCTTTGTCAAACATACATCGCTGCTCTCAGTGTTGAAACAAAATATGTTAAACTAATTTTTCCTGATTTACACCCTCACCTTAACCACTTTCTGTCCCCGTGAAGTCCTCAATAAACAGTAAGGAAGTGCAGCAGTGTGGAGCAGGGGCTAAAATGTATGGAGAGTGAAACGGAGGAGAAAATCTTTGCTCTGCACCAGTCTTGAGTGATATATCCCCTGCTGCAGCTCCAGCGCCTGAAAATTCCATCACTTTCAAAGAGATTTTTGGAAAAGCACCAGTTGTCTGCTGCAGGAAAAAGGGGCAGACAAAGAGGAGAGAGAAAGGAAAAGGAGAGAAAGCGCTCCTGCGTCACAAAGCTTTAATTTGTTCACCAGCTGCCAATAAAAATGATGACCTGCAGGAGAATTTTTGTCTTCATTGGCTCCTTATCCTGGCAAGCTGGAGCCACACTTTGAACAAGTGTTATCTTTACTGCACTGAAAGTCTTTTTCATCCAAATTTATCATAAGGAAAGTGTGCATGGACAGCTTTATATTAAATGATGCAATCCAGAGCCTCTTTTTGTATCAAACATGCATCATGAAAAAAAAAAAAAAAAACTAGTCATCACCTTTAGAGTCTAACTATTTCATTTTTAGAGGGACATATTAGCAACAGTTAAAGGATGAAAAGAAGCAGCGCATCCAAAAGATGTCTCAGGTGTCAAACTGGGAGTGTGCGTCCACCTCTGAGGCAAGAGCGCTTCCTGCTCCATCCACCACCATATATATAAAGCCGCAACGCAGGACCTCTGAAGCACTCACACAGTTTGCAAAGCGCAAAAGCCCCCGCTCTCCCGCTCACTCGCAGCGCCCCCTCTCTTCTCGATCCACCGCGCAGAGACTGGAGAGGTGATACTGCCTTGGCAACCCAGCCTGGAGGCACCGCCACGCCAGACGAGGTAAGAGAGCAGAGATGCAATGTGGAGGATTTGATTTGTGCAGTTCTGCAGCAATTAAAGACACTTCTTTTCACTTATGTCAGGGTGTTGAGCATCCACGCGTATCTCGCAGGAAGTTTTGACTAATTTCAATTTCACTTTTTTTTTAATTCTCAGAATCTCCACCCAAAAAAAAGTCGGGATATTCTACCTACAATTTAAACAAACATGAAACAACAGTTATTTGCTTTAGATTTGATATTTTTGTGCCTGTCGTGCGGAGCAAGTGCACTGGCCACCAGCGTTCCTGCTGCGCCGCAGTCCTCTCCAGCCGTCAATATCACCAATCTGGACGCAGCGCGCATCAATGGAGCCACAAGTCTCTCCAAAACCAGGAGGAGGCGTTACATCAGCCAAAACGACATGCTGGCCATTCTTGATTATCACAATAAAGTCAGAGGCAAAGTCTTCCCTCCTGCCTCAAACATGGAGTACATGGTAAGTGAAAGCTTTCATTACACCTCTGTTCATATAAATATATGTATATATATATTTATATATGATGTCTAAAAGCTGCAAAACAGTCATTATTAAGGAAATTCAATGTCTACTGTAGCTTTCTTGACACTCAAACAACAAAAAAATTAGTTTTATTTTGCAAAAAATAAAAAATAATAATTTAAAGCAACTTTTATTGTAGTTGACAGCATAACCATCTCAAATAATATTTTGAGTTTTTAAGATCCTTGTAGTTAAACTTGTCAGAGTTAATTGTCTTTGCACCAGACATTACAAAAGTTCAGAACTGTCACAGGAATAAAATGCTTTGATGATTTTATGCCTACTGAATATTAAGTATGCAACCAAAATCATTTTATTATTTTTCTGTCATAAATAAGGAAATCAAATAAAACAAACTGTTGTAAATATATCCAATTAATTCTCTCATGTTGACATCACTGGCTTTAATTTTTTACAGAGGTTTTCGTCTCCAACTTCGATGACATACTGGTTATGCAATGCCTTTTCTTTACTGTGTCGATCTGTATTTAGGTTTGGGACGAGACGTTAGCGAAGACAGCTGAGGACTGGGCTCATGCCTGTCTGTGGGAGCACGGGCCATCTAACCTCCTCAGGTTCTTGGGTCAAAACCTCTCGGTCAGGACAGGACGGTGAGTGACCCCTGACACCTTTCCCACTTCCCAACATCTGCTGCTCCTCTCAGGGATGACTCCCTCTCAGCCGTGGTGGCTGCTTCATCTGAGCCCCCTTCTTCTTTCCCCTAAAAGTTTCAGCACTGTGACCTGGGAACTGCTTCAGGAATGCTCCTGTGACCTTTTAATATAAACAGAACTGGCGCTCGCAGCCATGACGCTTGAGGAAAAAAGTCTATCCCTTTAGTGTAGAAACAGAGTGTTTCCTTTAAGTTCTATCAAGGAACAACCAAGATTTGAAGAAAAAAAGTTTATTTTATTATTGTTTCTGTGTTTTTGCCACAATTTCATCAGAAAATGATGATGTCAACCAGCTATGAGAGATACAAAAATAAGAACTTATTTCAAGATTGTGCCTTATTAACATTTACATTTTTACCGTCCACAGTTATCGATCCATTCTCCAACTGGTGAAGCCCTGGTACGACGAGGTCAAAGACTACTCCTTTCCATACCCTCGTGACTGCAACCCTCGCTGTCCGCTCAGGTGCTACGGACCGATGTGCACTCACTACACACAGGTGAGCAACTTAAACTCAATGTGACTGTCGAACTGTCACAACACTGAAATGACGCTGTTCTGTTTTTTTAGATGGTGTGGGCAACATCCAACAAAGTGGGCTGTGCGATTCATACGTGCTACAACATGAACGTATGGGGCTCTGTGTGGAAGCGGGCGACATATTTAGTCTGCAATTACTCACCCAAGTAAGTACTGACCTGAGAATTTGCTCCAATAAGCTGATTCGGCGCTCGTTTCAGGCTTCAGAGAGACCATTTTTAATTCTTGTGAACTTACTAACATGATGACGATCCCATGACGAAACACCTAATCCCCATAAAGCCCACCCTGTTGTGTGCTGAGTTATGTAATACCACCCATGTTGGCGGTGAGTTCAGTTAACCCCATACAAGGCTTTGAAGCCTTTCTACATCACTAAAGCAAAAGGCTCGGGACTCACTTGTGACCTAGGATCTTTAATCCAATTGGTTTGAAATGTGCTGCATGCAAGAGTAACTGGCGCAGGACATTCATGACCTACTTTAGCCTGATAACTTGAGTAGTGGCCTGCATTCTCCAAGAGGTGAGGTTGGAAGTTCAGAGACAGTCCTGCCTTTTATTAAACAAAGTCTAGACAAATACTCCTGTTAATCTAGTGTCTTTTTTGCACATCAGTTATGTCTGACACCCTTGTTTTTTTCTATGTTAAAAGAAAAACTCCCCTTAAGACTTAACTGACCAAGATTAGATATGTTCTTTAGTATTTTTCTCAATGCTTTCTTATGTATTTCTTGAATAATTCCAGGGGTTTTTGGGTAATCTGTCCAAAAACCAATGATTGAATGTGGCTATGTCCAAATTCCCTCCCTAATCTCTAACTATTAAAAAACTATTTAGTGCTGGACTATGTAGTGCCCTGGAGTTTCAAAGCAAATCAGACACCATGAACTTTTTTCAGTTCAAACATGACGTCACCAATTTCAAAAAGTAAAAACCTAATTAATATGAGCAGAGAAGACTTAAATCAGTGGGTTTTGATGAAGAAAACTTGAGTGGTTTTTTAAAAAAATAATATATTATCTATATTCGCCAACCATCAAGAGCACTGATGCACACTGGTTTTTTGCAGAGACTTCTAATAAATTTCTAGGGCACTTGATTTTGGAATTGTAGATTTGAACAGCACTGCAGAATGGCCAAACCTGCTATATAAAGAACTAAGTAGTGAGAAGTGAAGGAATTTTTAACCTATAAGAAACTGTTCTGAATGACTCCTCCCCTCTTCCAAACAGGAAGAACCCGCTGGCTCCAAAGATGCCAAAATCCTATTGACTTCTATAGAGAAATAAACAGCTATTACTCAGTCATTCTATTAGAATAACCCTTATTTCTCTGATACCTTATTTTAACATGTTATTGCTCATCCAATTTTTTTTCTCATTTTTGTCTGTAGTGCATTCAAGTTATAAACTGGCCAATCACACGCCTCAAAAAAAGTAGTTGTTCTTACATCAAACATTTAAAACATTTGATTGACAGATTTTGTGTAGCAAAGCTGTATGAGTGTGGACTGATTGGTGAGAGGGGTTGCTATAGAAACAATCTCTCAGACTGACTCGGACCAATCACTGCTTACTGGTGATTTCCTGTTCCAACATGGCGGCCCCCATATTTTACAAAAAATGGTGACAAATTCACTTTATTTTGTTGGAACTGCAAGTAAGTCCTTTTTTATGGATGATGTCACACTTACTTGGTCCAGTTCTTATTTACAGTCAGTGATTCAAATAAAAATCCAATTTTTTTTTACATTCATAGTCCTCATGCATCTCAACGTTCATGTTCATGTTCTGTGGTCACCCCCACATGAATTCACCAAAAACGTTGCTGTCTTCCAGGGGTAACTGGATCGGAGAGGCTCCATACAAAGTTGGCGTGCCCTGTTCCGCCTGCCCTCCCAGTTATGGGGGCTCATGCAGCAACAACATGTGCTTCCCAGCCCTCAAGACAAACTACCTGCACTGGTTCAAATAAACACAGGTTCCCCAACTTAAGCTGACAACCTCTACTACCACAGAGACATTATTTTAATCAAGTAAGGATTTGCACAACACTTTTGGACTATACTTTGTTGTATATATCGGCTTATTTAAAGAGAAAACCATACATTTTAAAGCATCATGTTAAGTTGATAAAATGTAAATATTTTGTATATTAATTTGTAGCATTTTTTTCTTACCAGATTGCAAAAACTAAGAGTTTTTTGACTGCATATTTATATAAATCTTGCGAGGGTGCGTTCTGCACGCGGTGCTGCAAACACATTTTTCTTTTATTTTTTTGTCGATGTGGTAATTTAGGACATTACTTTAGGTCTGGTACAGCTCTTCATACAGGCTCACTTTGGTGCTATGAGCATCACACCTTCATGCTGTGTGCTCTTACTTTGAAAGAATGTCAGGATCAAAGAGGATCAAAAAGATCAAAGCTTTTGACCTCAAAGGAAAACACACACTGACACTGTCAACGGCGTCGTTGCTTTTGTGCTCACAGCGAGTTCCAAGTTTCATACTTTAAGCTGAACTTGAATGAAAGACAAGTTTTGTCTCATTTACTGAAACCGTCACAGCTGCTAGACTGAAAAAGAAGAAGCAAACTTCTTGTCTGAAGCAAATTAAAGAAAAGAAGAAAAAAAAACACTTCACATTTAAGTGAAAACACCAGATAAGAGTGAGAAAAAAGGAGTTTCAACCTGGTGTCAATCACTGCTGCTACAGTTACCCCGGTTACAAAACACAGATTCAGCTGCTGCGCCAAACTTCAGGTTCACAGCTGAAGCACAGCTGCATGAGTTGTATTTATTCAAATAAGAACCTCTGTTTTTATTGCACAAAACCCATCTTCAGAACTCTTGAGGTGCTAGAATGCAGCAAAAGCCTTCATTTGCAATGGTACAGTTTTAACAGGAAATTAGTTTCACTGTCTGTGTATAGGAGGCAGGCATTTGTTTTTGCTCAATATCATAAATGCTTTTTCAATTAAACCATTTCGCTAGATAAGAGCCAGAACTGTTTCCCATGAAGAGACAGGACATTGAATTATCTGTATCCTTGTCTTTATCATCTACAAGAGCCTCCAACTGTTACTTACCTCTGGACAATAAAGCCAAGGCTATTCCTGCCATTGTAAAGGATTTTTGCACGTTTTTTATTCATAAAAAGCCAGAATAGACCACCATTAACTTGCAGTTTCACTAAACGTTTGTATAATCAGCATTTTGACCAAATTCTGAATCAAGTCAGTCATTGAAGTTACAAAAAGTCTATCAAAAATGGTCAAAATAATCATAAAAAATAATGCCTTTTAACAATAACATCTTGGACTTTTTACTATAATCTGCACTAGATTGTGTGTATTGCAGAAAATATATTTTTTGGGCATTTCATGTAATTACGCTTCACAGGCAGTACCCATATCTATTTTAAAATCACAATGACAATAAGTATGCAAGTGAATTGTTACATATTTTTATATAGCTTTTATTTTTGGTGATCATTTTTATTTAGTTCTTGGAATAAGGCACTTAAGTGCACCTTAATTGTTTGTAAATTTCTAAAATATATTTTGTTCTCTTTTTTGTATATGTAGATATCAATACCTTGATTATGTCAAAGTACATACAATGTAAATTATTCCGTTTTTTTATATATATATATATATTTAAATCATATTCCTTTTGTAGCAAGAATGCAGCATATTAAGACATATTCAACATATTCAAGAGAACAAAAATGCAAAAATAGAAAAATAACGTTTTTCAGCACTGATGGTATTTGAATCAACTATGATGTATTTATGTCATGAATTGTGTTTTATCTTTGTATTTGTAATAAAAAAGTTATTTGATTGCTATTTATTGTCTTATATTTGCTCAAACTGCATGTTTTTTTTCTAATATTAAGGCTGATAATGATTGGCTGATATTAGCCAGCCTAAAGCATCACATGTTTGTTTGCATTAGATCATGTACTCCTCTGACCTGATACTTGTCAGTGTTTATGTACCAAAAGTGAAGAGAAAAGGGTTTAAGAAAATATCCATTCAGTGAAATATCGTGATACTTTATTTGGCGATACTTGTATTGATTTAAAATAATACCAAGGTGATATTTAATTAATTATTTAAAAGCAGAGAAGTTGTTCAGTCTTACTTTTGTTTTCCACTTAAATATTTCCTAAATTTCTAAAAAAAAATAACAAAAAAAAACACAAGGAATTTTATTGGGAAAAAGCAACTTGTTTTGGAGATATAGTTACAGATCTTATTGTTCTGGTCATCAAACAACATGTATTTCACAATTTTACTTTTGTGAAAAATATATTGATTTTCCGAAAATTCTGAAGTCATAATTTTAAAAAATTGCAAAATTTTATTTGGTACAATGCATGTATTATGACACGTGTATCGATATGTGTATCGTATTGCCAGACTCTTGTCAATACACGCCTCTAGTAAGAGATACTGGGAAGTATCAACTGGGATTTTTGTATGACCTGGACACACTGGAAAAGAAAAGTAATTTTTGCCTTCATTTTCAACAACAATGGAAAAGGTAATATATTATTTGCTCAAGCATAATGAAAGCCATTAACAGGAAGTGAAAAACTAACATATAAAGCACAATTCTAGGATCGCCAAACTGAAATAGGGAGATTTTTTTCTTTTTATTTTATATTCCCATAATTTCTAAATAATTGTGTACTTGCTTTCTGGTTGACACATGCAGGACTTAAGTGCAGGAGACCAGACATGATGGCAGGAACTCAAAAGATTTTAAACTGAGAAAAAAGGGGAACCAAGGGAGAAATGAAAATTATGACAATGACCTGAAAATAAAAGAATGGAAAAGTCAGACTTAAATAATGACAGCTGTGGGTAATCAGCAAAAGTTAGCAGGTAAGGAAAAACAATAAAAGGACATTGCAAGAACACAGATACACAATTTCTCACATTTAATTACCATGGCAACAATCACTAATTACCCAGCAGGGTCAAACTCATCTAAAACAGTTCTTTTAATCCATAGTATCCATCCATCATCAATACATCCTCATTTCATTCATTAAACCCCCTTCATCACTACTTTCAGTGCACTTCTTCAGAGAAGCGACATTCACACATCTCAATATTTCACCAACAACTGCTTTACACCTACGTTTTAAATCAGAAATAAACTTGTTATGGGACTAAGACAGTGTGTCAGAAAAAGTGGTGAGAAGGCACATTTTTAACCTCCAGTTATTGCATCAATAAAAAAGAAGTCTCCTAGATAAAAGTGTCAGCCAGAACCAACATCTGAAGCAACGGTGATCCGCAGAAAGGCACGCCACTTTTCCTAAAAGCACGTTTGAATTACTGCTCTGTCAGATAAATAGTGCTGCTGAAACCGTTTAGTCTTTCTTAAGTATGTAACTGATGAAATGTTTATTCATAAAGAACACTGAAACTTCAGAGGGACGGAGGCAGGTTGATAAATGACACTGTGGGTTTGGGTGAAGCGTGTTTCCAACTGGCTGAGCAGTTATCCAACCTCACCAGTAATGAGAAGTATTAGAAAGAGATTGCACCTGTTTAAGTGAGTCTACAAATTAAATAAGCGAGCAAACATTTGTATGGACGAAGGCTTTGAGAGGCTTTGTGATGTGAACAGCTGCAAAAAGACTCTCCTTTATTGTCTCTGTACTCCACAACCTCTCTGTCCTCCCTGACTTCCCAGACTGCTTGAAAAACTTGGCTTGGCACGGCCTCCAGGGGGATGCTGGGAAAGACTTTTCTTTCTAATTCTCCGCTTTTTTTTTTCATTTCTTGTTCTTCTGTGCACTTTGGAAGTCTAGAAACACCATTTATTTAGACGTCTACTTGCATACACCTTGCAAAATTCTAAATTCTTCTGAAACTTGTCCTGATTAAATTACAATCAGGATTAAGCTCCAATACAAACGTGGGAAAGAATGCAACAGTTTTAGCGATTTTGTATTTGACCCGATACAAAAGGTTTTCAGCAAAGAGCAATATTTTAAAGTAAAAGAGATCTTTGTAAGTATTTAGGTCAAATGCGAACCATTATTTTTCCCCAGAGGTTGATGACAGTTTCTTGAAACGTGTTGGGATTTCTCTGATTGTTGGAGCCTGTTTTATTCTGTGAAACCTTCAGCAGAGTTACAGTAACTGCACGGAATTGCAGCCTTTCTCCCTCCCATGCCTTTGCTTCAAACATGGAATAAAAAATAAGGTAAACAGATCATTTGTGGTGTCTCGGACTCTCAGCTGTCTATTTTGGTCTATAATGTTGTTTATTTTAGACGGTTTTGCCATAATATGTGGAGAAATGGGCCATTTCTCAGAGGCTGGGTATACATGTACTTTTTGTGCTGGAAACCCACAAAACAAGTCTTTTTTTGTTTAAAACTGCAGGTTCAGTTTTAACTGTTTAATTTTTTTCTTTCTGAGTAGCTTTTTCATCTTACATGGTCTAGTAAAATCTACATAAATCGTATTTGGCATACTTCAGAATCAATGTTGCATGCTAAAATAAAATGCCTAACGTGCTCTGAAGCCATAAAATGCTATTGTCTATAATCACTTGAACATGTATCATCTAATTTAATACTATGCTGATGAATGTGCATGAAATAAGTTTGTTTAAAAAGTAAAACTTGAAGTCAAAGAGCACAAATTGAGATAAAGGGTAGCCCTGGTCCAGTATTGGCTCCCTGTATCCCACTGGAGTCTTTTTCTTGGACTAGTCCATGTCAGTCTTCTTGCAGGGAGTCCAGAAAATCTGTGTCCTTCAGCTGCGTGACACGAGCCAAAATCAATGTCCTCCCCGGGAAGTGCAGTGCTTGTGAAAGTACGGCTTAATCAGATGGGCTTCGTTCTGTACCCTCTACTCTCAGGCTTTGATGGCATCCGTGGACCGCCTCCCCAAATGTGATTCTTTTAATGCACCCAGAGAGGAAAATTCTTCTTCCTGTTGTTATTTCTTTTTATCCAAGAAAGGGTTTTCATTAAAATATATTTCTGAATCTTCACATTAGATCTTAAAGATAAACACCTATTAAAAATGCGTACAAGTATTTCAGAAATTCGACCTAGTTTTTGTCCAAAGATCTGTGTTTTTGTCTTCTAAAACTATTAAAATTAGTACTTTTAGGAACAAATCAGTGTAATTTCCTATTCTAACTTTTGCTTAAAATATATTTTCTTTGTAAAACTCTGGTTTGTACATAATTGTTTGACCTAATGGGTGCACAAAGTTGTTGTAAGTGCAGTCCATGAAAAGACAGTGACACCTGGTGTTGTTGGGAACAAATAACAGTCGCAAGTTCAGATGTTTTCTTGGTAAGTTTGATGTTACAACACTATCATGTTGGTGGAGCAATTATTTGATGACTAAAATGAAAAACACAAAGATAAAAACTTAAGTTTGGTCCAGAAAAATATCACTTGAATGCAAAAGGTAGTTCAATGGGGCATGATCTCCTAGTTTACTTTTAGTTTGATTAGCTTACAAGGGAAGTTTTGATAGAGCATTTCATGCACAGTTATTATCAGTCATTAGAGTTGCTGTGTGCTTAGAATGGATGTTTATGTCCAGAACTCCCATTCTAATTTCATTTTTACTGTAAAAACCATAGTTATTTCACTCAAGATTTGTGAAAAATAATTAAATAAAGAAAAAACAGTTGAAACGTTTTTTTTAGTTTAAGTGTAATTTATACATTTTTGTTAGAGATTTAACTTAAAATTAAAAAAATAAATCTTAGCTGCACTTTAAAATAGTTGCTTTTTTTCATGTTGACACTAATTTAACAATAAAAACTAAATTAAAAAAAAACAACCTGTTGTGAAAAAAAACTCAAAAGGTTTTTCACTGATTTTTCACTTTGTATGTGCAAAATACACCCATTAAAATCCCCAATTAGCTCAGTTTGTGAGTAATTTCCTAAAATGGTTTAAGCCTTAAAAGATTTTTTAATGTTAGGGTTAAAAATTCTACCATAATTCTTTGCAAATCACTATAAAAACAGTTTTTAAAAAGTAATGATCATATTAATTGCTTTTTTAAATGAAATTCTAACCAGTAAAAACATATTTTATGAAATTGAGTTTAATCAAGCATCCAATTAAAATGTAAACTTGAAAGATTCAGTGATTTGTATGTGACACTTCACCTTATATTTCATTCAACAAAAACAGCAAAAAAATAAAAAATTAAAATTGAATGTAATAACAGAAACCTGCTCTTTAATGTCTCTGAGTCCACTGATCTTAACTTTTAAGCCACTTTACAATTCAAATTCTTGCATTACTAAACAGATTAATGATATTGTTTGATTGTTTTTGTATTGATGAAGTTTCTGTAGAGTTTGAAGGAAACCTTGTTAGGTGATGAACCAACATGAAAGGCAGGAAAGTGCAGAATCAGAAGATGGTTAAGAGACCTGCACAAACGCTTCTCCAACACAAGAGGGTAGAAGTGGACAGCTCTGACTCAACAAGAACGACCGTGTGCTGCTGAGACAGCCTTCTGCTGAGCACAGCTGATAATGTCATGAAAACAATCATGTAGAACATCTGCCAAATGACCTTGATGCTCTTTACACCCTCATTCAACCAGATCCTGTTCCAGCAATCTGACCTCAATCCAACTCAGCCAGAACCATCACGCCAGATATGTCACGTGCCAACAAAAAGAGCTTCCTTTGGTGTTTGTGTGCTCCGCTGCAGCGCTCAGAGGCTACTGTTGTGTGGATGTTGGGCCTGGCTTGGTGTTTGCATTCTTTTGGGTTCATCGAGTTTCTTGGAAGACCACACGCTGGATAGAGGAGGTGCAGGAGGGAGATTCAGGGCGCTGGGCTTTAAAAAACAGCAACTGTGTTGGTCAGATAGCGAGGGTAAGGGGAGGGCAGCACGAACAGAGAGAACTTGGAGGGAAGGCAGAGAATGTGCACATGTCAAACAAACTGTGTGTAAAGCCAGAGATGCTTCGAAGAAGAAATCACTGAGAGATCTTTGTAAAAAAAAAAAAAAAATTCAAATAAAGAATTAAATCATTTATGGTGCTTTACTTCAGGCAGAAACACACTGTATTTACTAGCAGGGATTGTTGTAAACTTCTAAAGAGAATTCCCCTGAAAAAGAAACAAAACTCTGACCAATTGGCAAATATTTAATGCATTTATTTGGTTAAATATTCATACTGTGGCTCAGCGGCATCTGCTTACAACAGATTCTTTTTTTGCTTTTAGCTGTAAACTCATTTTGATGTAATCAATCTACTTTAGAGCATTTGAAATAACTGTGAGAGCTCCTGTGGCTGCACAAATACACCTATACAGCTAGGGAGAATCTCCCACACTTTTTCAACTTAAAACTGTTGCACTTGAACAAGTGTTTTTTTTTTTTGTATTACTTTTTTGATGGGAATCGTGAGCTCAGGGAGACTTCTGCTATTTCAGCTGTGGAAGCAGGAGGAGGGGGAGACATGCCAGGACTGACCGCAGAGAGAGAAGGTCGCTGCTGGGGCCAGAACCAGAACCCACGTCTCCCTGGAGGTTGACCCAAAGATCAGACAGCAACCACTCTACCACTCATGCAATGTGTTCCTGCTGTGACGAGGGCAGGGGCACAGAAATGGATCTGATCAGCAGGTGGAACTTCTTTTATTTATTTTTTTTACGTCAATCATACCTTTAGAGCAAGCCATGCGAAAAAAATAAAAATCTGCAAATTATGTTTTTATGCCAAGAAACAAAAATGAACAATGGATTAAAAGTGTAATGGAAACAAGTGCAGCACATAGTCAGACTAATGGGTGTTTGGATTAATATGTCAAGAGTCACCTCATTATTTAGGAAGGTAATGATGGGAGGAAGAACTGACAGGGGGGTAAATATGGAGAGTCTGGTGCTTTTCTCTGTTTCTGCATGTGCCATAGCAACTACTGAAAATGACCAGATGACAAAAGACAAAACTTTCCTGTTTCCATATTGGAGTTGTTATACCAGAGAAGGGAAAGAGTGACTGGAGTTCACAGTCACCTGTGAACAGTTAAAATGAGGGAAAATATATATATGATCTCAATTTTCTACATGGGCAGAATTGACTCTTATTTTGAAAGGTTTATAGACAAGTTTATATGGTGTGCTAATCAACAGCTTTAGTTTATTATACTTGACAAAAAAATGAAAGAGGGTTGCATGCCTATAAAATGTGGGAATCACGCGTCATGACGCGCGCGCTGAAGTTTTGGAACAAACGGTGGAGCTTTCGGGGGGCGTGGTCAGGGGCGGGACTTTTCCGGAGCGGTCAAGATGAGAATAAAAATGTGGATAAATGATGCTTTAGCTGCAGAAAACTTCCAAAGAGGAAAGAGTGATTTTAGTTTCAACAACAAGGGGAAAAAAATCCTTTAAAAAATTACATTTTATTTTCTGTTGAAAAAAGTGTCAGAAAGAGTGATTCCAGCTGCACCTGAGCTGCGCAACTTTGGAGGCGGATTTTCTTCCCTCTCCCTCCGTCTTTGCTGAAGTTTTCCCTCACAGCAGGATCTCTCTGAGGACTCCAAGGAGCGGGCACCATTCCATTTCATTAAAGGTAAATTATTTCCACAGTCTGCATTAAATCACATCATTCGGCTTCTGTTTCATTATGCATCTCTCCTCACATTTTCCATTACATATATGCTCGTTTCAGCAGCCTGTGCCAGCGAGCGCCTGCATACCACAAAGTTCAAGTAAGTCTACTGAAAGCTTTCTCAGTGCAGGAGCATCTTTTTTTTTTTGCAGCATCCTGTCCTCCTAACTCTTAACTGCAGCTGTTCTTATTAACTGCAGCGTTTCTGTTAATGGTGTTAATATAAGTGTTTGATTTAGACTTTGGATTAAAGTTTGGAAACTCTTCAAGGACACTTGGAAATCTGTATTTCTTTATTCCAGTCATTCCTGTCAGTTTACACTCTGTGAACCCCATTAGTTTGCTCATGGCATCCCACCAAGAAAAATGCACTGTCCACACCAAGATCAATATTGACACGGGTTACTCAGCAAATCTGATAGAGAACGTTAATTGTAGTCCTTTCAATAACTGTGTTTTCTCCTGTGCTCTTGATCCTCCGCCAGCTCAGCACCGTGAATAAAAAGTCTGCTGACGCAAAAACTTCTCCATCATTCCTTGAGTTTAAGAGAACCTCTATTTATCTCTACAAGGATGAGTCAAGTGTCCCCACAGCGCCAAAGAGGCGTCTGTTTGCTGCTGCTCCTCCACACGTGCACGGCTATGGTGATGCTCCCAAACTCCACCGGCTGGGAGAAGATTTTAGACAAATATCTGGATGAGGATGGCGACTGGTGGGAGGCCAAACAGAGGGGCAAGAGAGCCATCACTGACAGTGATGCTCAGCTCATCGTGGACCTTCACAATAAGCTCAGGGGGCAGGTTTACCCTCCTGCTTCCAACATGGAGTACATGGTAGGTGATTCTTTATCAGTTTAAAATATCCATCCTGATACTTCTATCATTTTGTTTCTGATTGTTTGGCCAAAAGAGAAGAATTTCACCAACGTGCCAACTTGTCTGGCTTTATCTGTATCCATCACGTCCACACGCAACAGTTTTATTTCGTGTTGCAAATCATGCTTACGGCGCCTGGGCATGTTTCACCAGCTGTTTCACCAAACACAAACCTTCTAAAGGCTCACGGATCTGGAGCTGTTCCAAAAATGTGCAGGACATGCACTAGATCGCATGACCACCAACAGCACCCTCACAGGATAAAAATCAATACAATTTGGAGTCGGTAATGAGGTTTTTATCACCCTTTTATCTTCGCTTAAAGAGCAACAGAACAAAAGGCGGTTTTATTCTGTGGTAATGGCAAATAAACAGTTCCTGCTGGGGGCAGTTGGTGGACTGTGTAATTGTATAATTGAGAGGTTGGGCTTGAGGACCCCTTGTGTGTGTGTATTGTGTTCAGGCTTCTGGTTGAGGCACATGCATGTGGAGAAACGCTGAGCTGGCAGCACTCAGTTCTTTTCTTCTGTCTCCTGTTACATTTTTTTTTTTTTTTTTTTTGGCTACAGGGGCAACCAGGGGTGAAAAATGGAGGGCTAGAAGTGAAAGTGTGAAAGTTGGCATGCAAGATGCACTGATGTGAAATGATAAAACAAGGAAGATATGCATCAAAAAAATAACCAAAGAATAGAAATTAAGATAAAGTTGAATGTTTGGGAGAAAAAGTAAGAGTTTCAAATTTCTGCACTTTTATTTTGAAAGAATTTTTGTTTTTGTTAAATTGCTGCCACTTTTCAGAAACCTCCGTTTCGGTTTACTGGAAGATTTCATCGACTCGCTCACTTGCTCCAAATGCGGATGCACTTGCGCAAATCACAAATAAATTCATTTGGCCATCAGCTCTGTCAGGACTCGCTATTGTATTAAACTTCAACCCCAATGACCCTCTGCAGCCGCCGTCCCAGAGTCTCTGAGATAACATCTCTTCAAATCCCTCTCTTTTTCTCCTTCATCTACTTCCTGTCCTCCCCCTCCCCCTCTGCCTTTCTCTCAGAATGGGACTCCGCTCCCATTCTGTCAAGATCCAACCAAAAGAAAAAAAAAGAAATACTCTCTGGATAAGTATTCACACGCTGTAGCAAACCACAAAGCTTCAGTGAGGCTTCGGTAGGGAGGGAAGGGGGAGCAGTTCTGCTCCTCGCTCAAATGTTGACCGACAGGTATAAACAGAGCAGCGTTTTGAAGCCCTGTCAGACAACCTGATGGCATCTTGGGAGACAGAGACCCACCTGCCTTGATGTTTGACCTGCTGGTGGTGATAGTAATGTGTGATAAGGTTAGTTTGAAGTTTTTTTCCCATCAAGATGAATCAGGGCAGCAAATCTTTGAGTGCTTTCCACAGGGAAAAGTGCCTCATGTGAGTAAAGCCTACAAAGAACTATGAGAATAATTAATGTCTGGACAGATGATAAATGCATCATGAATATTTTTTATGATGCCACTAATGGACAAACATCTAAAGAGATAAATATTTTATGTGATGACTAAAGCTGTCAAAAATAATTAAAAGAAATTCTTTTAATTTAGAGTGTAGCTAAGATTGCTAGGATTGCTTATTTCATACCGGAGATCTAGTCGGTGGCAAGATGCCCTGCAGAAAATCAACAACAGATCTGCGTCCATAGCATAGTCGTTTATTTTTATTTTGCAGTAGATGAACACAGAAAATACCAGTCATTGCATTTTTCTGTTTTGCTTTTTTTTTTAATTCAATTTTTTTAAACAGTTTTAAACGCCACTCATTTCATATAAAAAAAAACAGCAAAAAAAAAAAAAACATATATTAAATAACATAATCTATAACTTTGCCTGGTGTGGCACCCTTCCTTACCAAGCAGTACCTCTGTCGTAGTGTGGCAGTGGGGCGGTCGACTCCTGATCGGAAGATTGCGGGTTTGATTCCCGTCTTGGCCCTCCAAAGTGTCTTCTGGCAAGACACAGAACCCCAAATCGCATTTGGTGGAAAGTCAGCGGCATTGTTCGGCACATTCACAGAGTGTAGATGGGTGAAAGTGACTGTGAAGAGGTTTGAACCTTCGAGGAAGGTAGAAAAGTGCCATTTACCAAGATAGGGCGGTGGTGTGGTCGCTGTTAGTGCTTCTTTAATACTTTGTTGATGAAAAAGCAGCAAAACAAGCCTTCAGTTACAGCTGTAAGGAAAAAAAGAAGGAAAAATTGGCTCAAAGTAGAGGTTTGTCTGTTTGATTTACATGAAATTTCTTGGATTGTGGTCATAAATGTCGACAGGTGCAGTCAGGCACCCGTCAGGTTGGCAGAATGGCCTGCTTTTTATATTCCCTTGGGCTATCTGACTTGACGTAGACAGAGACATTTACACATCGTCCAATCAGAGCTGCTGCTGGGCAATCCGGCTGCCACCAACCTGTGGCTGCCCTGCTGTTGTCCAATTTTGTTATAGCCTCAGCTCCGTCTCCCTTAAAATGTCAACTTTTAGAGAAAATTTGTGTAAAAATGTGATCGCCAGATCCTAATCACCAAATTTACTGAAAAACTTGCATTTAGGACACCGTGAAGGGGCATTTTTAGATATGTGACCATAGTCTCAAAAAAAAAGAAAATTAAAAAAAGGGTTAAAATGGGGCAAAATAAACAGTATTGCTCCAAAAAGAAACCCAAAAATGTATCCCAGCATGAATGACCCAAGAATTGGGTTGACGAAACAAACCAAGTACTTTAAGAGTTCAGCACCACATCAAGGGCCAGCGTCTTGTGACCTAATATTTAAGAACTTTTCTCCCTCCTTCTTGGAAAAAGTGTGATTTTTGCAGGGATTTTCATGCAGGATAAAAAGGGGGGATTTCAAATGACATTGCAGGTATCTGTAGTATCATAGACATCTGCATCCCTGCAGGGACTAAAATAAAACCCCCGTAACCTACTGACATAGCAAATCTAACACTGCTTTGCGCCGTTTCAGGATACATTTTCCCTCCTTGGTTCGATGCTCATTATTCTCCTGGAGTGAATAGTTCATTATTGCTACTCATAACAGTCTGGTCAGAGACTTTACTTTTATTCTTGACCCATAAGTAAATCTCTGTGGTGTAACTCCACGGTTTAAGCATTTTCTGCAGTTTTAGGTCAAACTAAGTCTAACTGAATGTTACTGTAACAGTAATAGAACATTCAGCCTGCATTATTGTTAATTAATCCTTATCCTAAAGTAATTTCCTCAGAATTTGCTTAAGTGTTTAGTAAATTTTTACAATTGGTTAGCTCATTTTCTTACTATTTTTAACTTGTCATTTCTTGAGTTTGTTGGGGTTCTTGTCATAATTCTCATTTCTTACAAAATTGTCACCTTTCACATTGCTTATATTTTCTTCTGTGTTTCGCTGCATTAGAAAGAAGCAGGAAGCACATACGTGTGAAAGAAGTTTCTCTGCTTGGAATGTGACCAGATGACCAGGAAGGGAGAAAAAAAAAAGACAGGTCTTAAATGAAGTGTTAAGCGAAATAAACAATACCGTGTGCACGGTGCTGAAAGACTTTAGAAGGGGGTGTTTTTCTTTACAGGCCCTATAGAACTGCTGTCAGGTGGGTGGTGGGTGGGTGGGGTACTTCGTGGTTATGAGACCTCCCCTGCTGGAGTAACTGTGCAAACAACAGCATCCTGACAGGGATTTTACTCTGTACAGACTCTAGTGAAAATGATGGTTCTGTTTTATTGCATCTTTTACCAGAGATTTCCTTGTGCTTTATTAACATTCACAGCTTGCCTTGACACGTCCCACATTGTGCGTTTAGGATGCAAATCATAATTTGATTCAAGAAGCTTCAGCCAAAATGCTGTAATTACTGAAGAGCTAACTATAGCAGACCTGCCAGTTAAAATTGTCCAGACCCACAGGAATTAAAAGTCTCAAAATCTATGCGTTGGTCTCTCTTCAGTGTGATACATTCCATCTGCTGGAGTTGCAGATCATTTTGTTGTAAATAAAGATTGATTTTTGTGCACTGAGGTTTCTGAGATCATTAACATGGAAAAATAAGTGTGTTCTGTCAGATGTCAAACAAAAGGAGTTAACTTTTTGATTGATTGTAGTAGTTGAAGTCAGGAATCCACCTTGAATTTATAGTAACTTTTAGATGAGGGTAATGTAGCTCTACTACAAATGCTGCTAGCATTTGAAATGATTCTTTATTCATTTCCAAGGAGTAGTTTGTAGCTTTATGTCCAATAGTTTTCAGTTGTTTTTAGTTTTTGTTTTTGTTCTAATAAGTCATTGTAAAAAAAAAAAAAAAAACTGATTGATACAAGAATAACCTCCTTTCCAGCAAAGAGAAACCTTTATATTGCGCTGCAAAATAAGTCACCTTAGAAATAGGTAAAAAAAAATCCTTACCCCCGTTGGGAGATTTTCTTTAAACAGGCAAAAAAAGACAAAAAAATAAATACTGCAAACAGTGTAAGGAAAATGGCTTTACCAAAGATTTATCGAATCGAATCGAATCAAATCGAATCAAATCAAATCGAATCAAATCAAATCAAATCAAATCAAATCAAATCAAATCAAATCAAATCAAATCAAATCAAATCAAATCAAATCAAATCAAATCAAATCAAATCAAATCAAATCAAATCAAATCAAATCAAATTGTATCTAGTCAAGTCAAGTCAAATCAAGTTAAATCAAGTCGAGTAAAGTAAAATCAAATGAAGTCCAATCAAATCGAATTGAATTAAATCAAATCTAATTTAAATTAAATCAAATCAAAACTTTATAGCACTTTTCCAACTAATGTTATTCAAAGTATTTCACACAAAAGCATAACACAATTTAAATCAATTGCAACTCAAGAGACCATTAGCCACAAAAAAGTATAAAACTCATGCAATGCCCACCACACCCCGACCCCCTCCAACCGCTGTGCACACAACATAGCAATTAATAAAAAAATTCACTAATAATGTGTGAAGTAGAGATCTGCTGACACTGTGTGCGGACACTATATTCTTGAGGACCTGTTCGCACCAGTGACCTCTGATCAAATTCACAGGGGACCTTCTTATTTTAAGAAAAAAATCAGTCACTAATACATATTTTGCTGTTGAAAAACTCCCTTAACAAAATGTATTTTTCTTAAGAGACCAAAAATAATATATCTTTTCATTAACAAAGATTACTTACAAAGATTCAGTTTTTGCAGTCTGAAGACTGTGCAGCAGCTCTGCAGTTTTTGCTCCACACCTTCAACTTTTCTTTTTTCCACAATCAGCTCTCGTTCATAAGCTTCCACCAGCACAGAGCCAGCTGTCTTCTTTAGTTCTTTCATTTCCTTTGACTCACTCTCTCAGAGGCCTGTAAATAAAAATCCACTCTGCTAGCACAGACTTCTGTAGAATGAATTACACCTCACAGTGCAAAGATTGAGGACTGAAACCTGGCTGAAAATGCAAACGTTGACTTTCTTGTAAACATGAAGTGAAAACCGCTTAAGATGTCATTTCGGTTGGATTTCGGCAGGTATTCCTCAGACAGGACAAAAATGAGCTTTACAGCTGAAAGTATTGACATAGCGAAGGATGTTTAAACACTGCTCAACAGACATCAGCTCCTTCAGCTTGTATTTGTGTTCAATATGACAGTCTGTCAGGCTGCGGTGTGGATAGAATAAAATGCCACTGTAAATTCACTTTGCTGTGCCATCACAGGTCTGTTTAGCCTCTTCACTAAAACCACATTAATATTAGACTGCAGCAAATCAGACACAATGCATTTTTTGCACGTTTCTGTTCTTTATTGAATTCATATCATATTTCTTCAGGGCCCAATATTAAACTCTTACAGTCATGCACTGCTGGGTTTGTTGATTCAAACAATTAAGTCCATTTGGCCAGCAGGATTCCAGAAAGCAGCTGAAACAACGGCTCAGAGTTCGTTTGCGGCGCTGCCAGACATCCTGTTTTCTGGGTATGTGTTCGTTTTGGGGGCAATGCAGGAAGCGGCAATTGTCCCAAGGTGTGTGATTTAAGAAAAAAAGGTGTTCTTTGAAAATTGAAAGTGAGATGCTAGATGAGATTTTATTTGGAGCGCGCTGAAATCGGAGGGTAAAACAGGTTCCCGGAAAATGTCTAAAAACTAAAATTGATTTTCTGCGTGATTCGTCATCTTGGGATGAAGGTGAATGAAAGAGTGTGCAATTAAAGGGGTGTACAGTGTCCTTCAGGGGGATTACACCTGTGTTATTCCAACATTTCCTAAATAAAATGAAGGTCAACTGTTAGGAAGGAGACTTTAGCAGCCAGCGTTACTGACAGAGCAGCTTGGAAAGAGACGTGAAAGAAAATCATACTTCTCAGACATATGGAAAGTATTACCTTAGGAAAAACTCTTTTTGTAACTTTCAAATTGCCCCTGATTTGAGGAGAAAACCAATGCTGGAGGAGTAAGTTTGTGAGCCTCTAAGAACTTAAAATCGATAGTAGCAGCAAATCTCTTCTATCTGTATTTGTTAACCTGCATGTTACATCACTGCTCTGCAGCTGTGAATATTTCCACCTATTAGCACCTCCGGAGCCTTTGGCTGTGCTGTGTCATACTTCCTAATAGCAGAAGTCCATTCGCTTTAGATGGAACTGTCCATTAATTACTTAAGTGGATTCAATTCGATCCTCAAAACTAACATCCTTTTCACCTCTCGGGCAGGTATGGGACACGGAGCTGGAACGCTCAGCAGAGGAGTGGGCAGAAACCTGCCTGTGGGAGCACGGTCCTGCCGGCTTACTGCCACAGATCGGGCAGAATCTGGGCGCACACTGGGGCAGGTAAAAATACAGTTAAAAAGTACATGCATTGATCTAGATTTTTTATCAGTGACCTTTTAAGCAACTCCTTTAAAATTTATAGTTTTGGATAGAATAGGGAAACCACAACATTGTTGAGTTTCCCTCAACTCTTGTAGCTGGCTTATACGCAGTACACATTTAAATATTTTGTGAGATGCAGCGATGCGGCTGTATTAAATGCTTCACAACCCTCATGACATTTTATTAAATTCCTGGTATTGAAACGACTAAAGACACCCTCATGGAAATTGGATACCTCTGCAAAGCAACCAGCCCTGAACTCAAACATTACCCTGCTGCTGCTGGCTTTTACTTGCTGTGCGGGAACAACCTTGAAAGTAAGATTCCTGTGTTTGTAACCACTGATCTCCCTAGATATCGGCCACCTACGTTCCATGTTCAGGCTTGGTACGATGAGGTGAAAGACTACGCCTTCCCTTATCCTCAGGAGTGTAACCCCTACTGCCCCTTCAGATGCTCTGGTCCTGTTTGTACACATTACACACAGGTAACTACTAGAAAAGTGGATTTCAATGACTCAATATAGCACAGATTTGTCAATCGTTTTTTGTCACATTTTGCAGCTGGTTTGGGCCACCAGCAGCCGCATTGGCTGTGCCATAAACCTTTGCCACAACATGGATGTCTGGGGACAGATTTGGGCCAAAGCTGTCTATCTTGTCTGTAACTATTCACCAAAGTGAGATTAAATCAAATCTATCAAACATACATATATTTTTGTGTCACCGTCTGTAATTTAATGAGTATTGTTTTCTATCACCTGATAGGGGGAACTGGTGGGGCCACGCACCGTACAAACATGGGACCCCATGCTCTGCCTGTCCTCCGAGCTACGGAGGAGGATGCAGGGACAATCTCTGCTACAAAGGTCTGCAGACGCTGGGTAAATAAACTTGCACATTTCAACAGCTTTTCAATCTTTGTTTTTATATTTTCATAGATGATAGTCCCTATTCCCAGTTCGAGGAAACCGAAGAAAATAACTTCATTGAGCCTGAAACTCCTCTTTCTGCGAAACCCTGGTCCCGGGCCTCCAATCCTGCGCCTCCCGGTCTCCCTACCCCAACCCGGGCCCCTTCCAACGCTCCCATAGAGGACCTGCAGAAGAATGAAGTGGTCAACACACAGCAGATGTGTAAGCTGCCATTTAGCTGTTTGTTCTGGCTCTAGTTTCATCCAAGATTTGGGGGGGTGAATATGGCTTTAGGGGTGGGACTGGCAAAAAGTGGAAGTACAGTACAAAATGTGCAGTAAAGAAAACATTGCATTTCAGAATTGGGTCTGAACCCAAGAAACAGACAAGAACTGTTTGCTTAGCATTTACCGAGTAATAAGGGATAAAACAAAGTCAACATTTACTACATTTCTTGGAGTTTATATCCCTTTGAATTGCATTGCATTTATATATAATAACCTTAGTCATCCTTTTAATTCTGCAAGTCATAGGGGAAGAGGGGACCCCTATTTTAGCACGATCCTCACAGGTTTTGCTTGTTCTTGTCTTGTTCTAAAAGTGCTACAATGTTGCCTCCCCCCTGTGGTTCTGCACACACACACCGGTTATTGAGAGCTAGTCATCTGAAGCAGGCCATGTATCTTGCACGTGCTGCTTCATATGGGAGCATTTCATTAGGAGGTCTTTGTGTCTGTTTCAGCTCAGCTACTGACCTGCGACACAAAGCTGCGGGATCAGTGTAAAGGAACTCCATGCAATAGGTACAGTGACACTCAAGTAAGACAAAAGTAATGCTATTTTTTTTTTTTTTATGACTGGGCTGTATTTAAAAATAAACAGGTATGAGTGTCCAGCTGGATGCCTGGATGCAAAAGGAAAGGTCGTTGGAACTATTTACTATGAAATGGTACGTACACAGTTGATACACAATTTACACACACATCCAAAAAAAAAAAAAGTTGTTTGACTTCAGAAGCCACACAAACTATATATTTTTTTTGTTTTCTCTTGATTATTAGTTTTCTTTTGGGGCTCCGGAGTGGTTAGCACTCTTGCCTCAGAGCAAGGGGCTCTGGGTTCAAGTCCCGGCTGGGGGACATGAAACAGACTTACCAATGGGGGGTCTTTTTGTGTTGAGTTTGCATGTTCTCCCCGTTCATCCATAGGTTTTCTCCGGGAATTACAGCTTCCGTCCGCCATCCTAAACATGCATCAAAGGTTATTGGTGACTAAATTGTCCATAAGTGTGAATGTCATTGTGACCCTGTGACAGAATTCAATTCAACTTTATTAATATAGCTCAATATCACGAAATAATTGTCTCATTGGGCTTCATACCATTAATTGGTAGGTCCACGGCCAAGAACAGGAGCACAGGCTATCACCTGGAATCTAAAATCTCTTCCGCTCCCACGTAGAGGAGTGGGAAAGAGGGACAACACATGAACTGCACTGCACCACACAGAAGCAGAGAGAACTAAAAAAAATAAATGATAAAGATAAGAGGAGAAGTAAATGAGAATAGAGTAGATAATCCTAGTGAACCATACTTTTCCTAGCTGCGAACTTCTAGCAGCCTACTAGACGAACCGGTCAACACCGACACCCCCGTGGCCCCAAAAGGGACAAAATGGCTTTAGAAAAAGAATGGTTATTTTGTTCCAATGTTAGAATTGGTTTCTTTCATTGGTTTCAGCTGCTGCGACACAAACTCAAGCTTTTTTCAAACCGTGGGTTTTCATCTGTTCCTGATGTAACACGATTAAGAAATTCTCAGAAACAGTTTTAATCTTAAATTATTTTTCACACATCCTCCATTATGAAAAGAAGTACAAGAACATTTTGAAAAACCTAAAACACATGGGAGTGGATCATTAACCTCTAAAACATCCACGAGTGGACATCAAATTTTGGGTTATAGTACTACAGTAGCTAATTCTGCTTCACTGGTTCGCCTTATGACTATATTTTTAGAGGGTTAGCTCAATTAACAGCGTGGGTCTTAAGAGGTTAAAAGACATTAATTTTTTTCTTTTTATGACCCAAACTACTATTAATCAGCCCCTCAAATGAGCACAGAAACCCCTGCGGCTGCTACATTGTGAGGAACTTGTAATAAGGCATATATGACCAGCTACTGCCCTCATTGAAAGTAGCTGTCAAGCTTCATTTTTACGTTTTAGGCAACTTTATTGCTGACATTGTAGTACGCTCTGACCATGGCATATCCACATGTCCCACATTCCTGCTGAAATCAGTTTTATGTCAAATGACAGCTACACCTATAAAAAAAAAAGAAAAAGCTCACACATTATGCATGTGCTAACTTCTTAACGACAGTGTCAGCATTATGTAAATGCATTTAGTGAAATGTCCTTTATTTTTTGCAGCACTCGAGTGTGTGCAGAGCAGGCCTACACGCCGGTGTCATTGATAATGATGGCGGATGGTTGGATGTAACCAGGCAAGGCAGGAAGGACTTTTTCATCAAATCCAACAAGAACAGCGTCCAGTCTCTGGGGTGAGAAAGGGATAGTAGGCCAGAATGATCATGCTGCAGAAGAAAAAATACTTAAGAGGAAGAGACTGATGTCTTTTGGTCTTTGTCTCCTATATAGGAAATACCAAAGTGCTAATTCCTTCACCATTTCAAAAGTGGCAGGTACGTTTGAAATTCTTATTTTATGTAATTTTGAACTGAGCTGCACCACAGTTTGTGAATGTGTGTGTTTTGCAGTAAAAGCTATCACATGTGATACCACAGTTGCACAGTTGTGTCCGTATGAAAAGCCTGCAACACACTGTCCAAGGTATGAAACCTTCAATATAACATGCGTCTGAGTGCATCAGCCGCATCCCTGCTGGATGTTCAATTATTCTCTTTTTAGGTTGTATTGTCCAAGAAACTGTTTAGAGGACAATCCTCACATCTCCAGAGTAATTGGAACCAAAATATACTCGGACGTGAGTTTTCTTTTTTGAGTACTGTGTTAAAAAGAGTATCCATAATTTGTGAGAATTTATTCTTGTATCCGTCCGTAGAAATCCAGTATATGCCGAGCTGCAATCCACGCCGGAGTGATTAGAAACGATTCAGGAGGCTACATCGATGTGATGCCCGTGGAGAAGCGCAGACACTACACTGCTTCAAACCAAAACGGCATTTTCTCAGAGAGGTATGCAATGGTTTGCATCTAAACTAGAAGAAGTAAATGAAGGTTTGTTATGCTAAAAATTCTCCCCCAATAGATCCCTGTAATAAAGTAAAGATTTTTACTTTCAGCTGGACAAATTTGCCATAAATATAGTGAAATGAAAACCCTGCAATTGTTTTACAATTTAGCAGCTTAAATATTAAACTTTAGGAGCAAGCGAAAGAAAAGATTAATTCAGTTAGAAATCAATGGGTCATCGGTTGGGAAAAATGTGGCCACTCTTTCCTCCTTGTGGTCCTAATCTTTTAAAGACACAGGCAGTCCATTACGACTCCTTCAATTCTGTTTCCATATTCCTGTTTTGGAGTTTGGAGAGCTGTTATCATCATCTGGCGGGATGTGAAATGTACCTAATATGACCGAGCGTGCCTGGCGTTTGAAATAACTGATTGTGTGTCGGTCAGTGTTTATGTAATTCTCGGAGCGCTCTGTCTTTCTGACTGAAGGTTACAAAACACAACCAGTTGACAAAGATTTAGTGTTTAATATAGCGGTTCAGATAAAGAGAAAAACGAGGACACGAAGCAGTGAGAGGCAGAAGCACACAGTGTTCACCGAGGAACAGAATCCTGCCTGCATTTATCACAAACAGGATCAATACCGAGTGAAATTACAAACAATTTAATCTCGAGCCAAATTGTACTATGGATGAAATAAGACGATTTTAAAAGAGCAGCTGCAATTGAATAATGGAGTCTACTCTTGGAAGAAATATTCTCAGCTGGATCTGAAGTAATTGACTTTAGGCAAATTAGATGACTCCTACTGTTGGAAGGAATGTTGCTGCAGAGTTGTTCATGATATTGAATGATAAAAACTCTCATCCTTTCCCACAAGCCTGTAATTATGGTGTGCTTTATTTTACATTAGATGTTGTTATTCCTTGAGAGATAAAATCCCTTTGAGAAGTGACTTCAATCTTGCCTATTTGTCTTTATAATGCACTTATCCATTGCTTTTAAGAACAACCAAACATCAATTTGAACATTAAACTGTCCATAAAGGCTTTTTACTCAAACATTTGGCCTTTTTTAGCCTCATATTTTTTATGCTTTTTATATTTAAAAGTAACTTTTTTGCAGTAAATAATTATCAGATTATTTGACATCTATTAACATCAGACAAACTGATTAAATGAATAAGTTGCCAACTTTTAATGTTGTCAGGGAAAGTCTAGAAACTGAAAAATATGATGTGAAGTTTAAATCTGGGTTACCCAGTGTGAAATGTCCCCCCATCTCCTTTCGTTGTAAGTTAAAAAGGAACAACTTGATGGCGCGGCGTGATGCAGAGGTAGAGTGGTTGACCTCTGATTGGAAGATTGCAGGTTCTGTTCCCGGCTAGCCCGCCCACATGTCGAAGTATCCTTGAGCAAAAACACTGAACCCCACCTTGCTTCTAGTGGTTATAGGTTGGCGTGTGTGTAAAGTGACGATGTTGCCATCAGTGTGCAAATATGTGTGAGTCTGTGACTTCAAAGCCTTAAAGCAAGGTAGAAAGGCGCTGTAGGAAGACTTTATTGCTTTCTATAGAGTCTGGTTGGCAGGGCCGGATACTGACATGACCACAAATGCTGTGACTGCCACCCACTCCCCACTAAAAAAATAAATAAATAAATATTTAAAAAACAAAAATGCACACAATACACCAAAACAAATAAACAGCAAAACATATAAAAATTAAATAAATTAAATAGAAAACATAAGAATCAAAAACAAAGATAAATGCAGCCTCAACAAGGCACAAACTACTATCCTGCTTGTGTTCCAAGCCCGGTTAAATACAGAGGGCAGTGTCAGGCAGAGGATTGAACATAAACTATAAGATAACAAATAGATTGAAGCAGAAGATAAATATATGGATAGATTGCCTGCCATAATGATGTTTTCGAGCCATTGTAGGGTCTCTAAAGCCGAGTTTCCACTGAGTAGTCCAGTACGGTCCGGTCCAGTAAGGAGTGGCCCAGTATGATCCAGTTAATTCTGGCGAGCGTTTTCAATCAGTTAAGCCTCGTTTCCATCGATCAGTTTGTTTTCATGGCACATGCGTGTTATTGCGTCAACAACAATGCCGGTCATCCAGCATGTACATCGTGTTTAACAGGAATTTAATGTTGTTTGGTTGCTGACGGCCAAGAAGAACCAATGAGTCCGTCCCAACCGTTCCGTTACATTTTTCTATGGACTTGCAACCGATCGGGGCCCTCAAGAGGTCTGGTTTGGTACTGCTTAATGGGTCCATTATACAATGGAAAAGCTCAAAATAGTGGACCGGACCACTCAGTGGAAACGAGGTTCAAGGAATATGACACCTCCAACTCCCACCCCACTCAGACTTCCCCCCTCTCATATTCCTCCAGCACTCTAAAGGGGCTGGCTAAATCTGGGCTTGCTGGTTGGTCAGAAATGCAACGTGTTGAAGAGCACGCCAAACTCTTTGCACAATTAAAACTGACAATGTTAAGAGTTTATAAATTACAACGGTTTTCGTTGTTATGTGGTCCATGGGTTTATGACATTTAAAAAGCAGAGAACCATGCAATAACAGGCAAGCTGTCACTGTACATCCCCCATCCCTTCCTTCGTCTGTCTTTACTCGTCTTCGTCACTCTGTAGAGATACTTGACATCTCTCCATCATTTTTATACCTTTCCTAAATGTGTGTCTAAGTGGAATTGACAAACTCCCCCACATTTCTCTCAAAGCGGGTGGTTTATCCCCTTGCTTAGAGAGCTTACCCTCTATCAATTTTCGTCCTATCTGTTATCGGTGCTGGTTACATGCACTTAATCTGTTTCAGAGTCTTTTTTTGAGCCGCTTGTCCTGCACCTCACTGATTTCTTGTTTCTCTGTTTCATGCAGCCTTCAAAACCCTCCTGGAGGAAGGGCGTTCAGGGTCTTCGCTGTGATATGAGTACCACTGAAGGCTGTTTTACAGAGAATGCTCTTTGATGATCAAGTTTTGTCAAAATTCAGAACTGTTTCTGGATCTGCCACAAATTAAAAATCAGAGATTGATATAATGACACCAACAAGCCAGCAACCGCAGAAGCTCTTTGCGTATTTCCACTTGAGGTGGAATTTTAATTAAAAAAAAACTCTAATTCCTGCTGTTCATGTACATGTGTATATTTGTTAAAAGTGTTTTTATTATTGCCCTATATTTTTTTTGAGTACTTTTATTGATCAAACAGAAAATCTACTTTGCGATGGCACTTAAGAAAGAATTTCATATCACTTCTTTGAGTCTGGCACATTTTTCATTGGTGCTCTGGAGCCATCTCTTGCCATATTTTACACTTTTTTTTTACATATCATTATGAATTTGAAATGAATGCTGCTATTTTATGTGTGTGTGTTTTTTCCAATGAGCTGGATTTTGTTTGTTTTTTGGAAGAAATGTGTGTTTGATCTTAAACTGCCTGCGGGTCAGGATATTGTCAGATGTCATCCACTAATTCAAACATTGTTAACATTCAAAGTTCTTTTCATTTTTTGCAATTAACACAATTTTTTTTAAATTGATCAAGACATGCAATATTTTGTAGACTGTATAATTTCCTTTTCTTACAACCATAAGTCTTTGTTTAAAGAAGTTATCTATATATTGACAATATCACTGTATTTGTTTGTGTTTTTGTAAATCTATCAGTTATATTTTCCATCATTGGTTTTTAAGGAAATGTGTATTTACAATAAAATAATAATAAAAAAAATGATCTCAAGCTCCTTCAGGTTCTCAATCTGTCATTTATCTTCAATCTGTTGCCTCAAATCAAATATTCTTTGGAATATCTATGTTTTACTTCATAAACTGATTGGGTGCTGGAATCCACAATATGCTGTGTTCACTTTTCATTACCTGGTAGGGAAGTCATCCTCCCTCACTGGCTTCCAGTGGGTTCCAGCCTGTCCATATTTTCAGTGTTATGATATCTGGAGGGCTCCAATTGTTTTTGACTCAAGCTGTCATTCTCTGTTATTCCCCTGACAAGAGCCACTAAATCTTACCTAATGGGCCGCCTGCATAGCCACAAGCCAAACTCCTGCAGAACAAGAGAACATTAAAGCCTTATTTTTGAGTTAATGGTATAACAAGCAGGATGGGTTGGACGTATAAATTAAACCAGTTAATAGAGAGATTTGTATACGTCTGATTTAGTTGTGCACACATTTTCATTATTTGTGTTCTGCATTACTGTTAAACGTTGCATAAACATGTTTTGTTAACTTGGTTTATGATTTGCTAAACTCTGCGGAGGAAGAAACTGCCGCTCTGTATGATCTTTATGTGTTCCTAGATCTTGGGAGGAAAGAAGGGGGAGACATACATCAAACAGGTGTCAAAATTCACATCAGAGTGCGGTGGCAGGTGGCATTCAGAGGAGGAAAATGAAAGGCAGGAGGATAGGCAGGACTGCAAAAGTAGGGGAAAAAACAGTGACAGGAAAAGGGCAGAGCGATAAGTAGAGTTTTATGATATTCAGATGCTTTTGTGAGCAAAACATTAGGTATTCTCTGCAGACTGCCTCTTCTTTTCCCAGCTTTAAAACATTCAAGAAAGTTTTTGCATGAGCTTCTTTAGAGAGTTGTTATAGATCAATTTAGCAAACCTCCAAATAATTAAAGTAGAAGTCCAACAGATGAGTTAATAGTGATACATGAGCTTCTTACAGCCCAGTGGGACTGTTTATTGGACCAACCAGAAAGACAAAGATACATTAGGACCAAAACTGAGAAAGCCAAAGCCATGGGCCCATTAGGACGAGGAAGGCTGAGTGCCGTGAAGACAGATGGGATGAAAGACAAGCTTGCAGCGAGCAGAGTCTGCATGGTGCCACCAGTGTTTTCAAACTGTCGTTTAAAATAAGGAAGGCCATTAATAACCTCCTCACTGTGCTCTGCTCTGCTGCAGTCTGGCGCTTCTTGCAGAACAGGCAGCAGACAGGCAAAGAACGTGTCAAAGAGATGAAATATGCGTTAAAAAAGAGGAAAATAGGAAGCTGAGTTTGGGTATTCATAAGAATTTGTAGGGGGATTAATGTGTATGTGCTGTATATTCTTTTTTTTTTTACTTGTTTGTTTACTGTGCTTGTGCAGCCTGGAATTTTTTTTTTTTTTTTTTACATTTGGATGGGAATCAGTTCGCAGTGACGCGGTCAGAGAGGCCTTCAGCACCGAGGTGAAAAATCAGGCTTGCCAGTGGTCGTGACTGTGCTCCTTCTTGTCAAGTCTTTACTTTGGCCTCTGAACAAAACCTAACCTTAACAGTTTTTTTAACCTTCATAATCCAAAAATATTAAATGTATGCAGCCACAATATAAATGAGTTTTTGCATAGCTGGAGTGGCTGCTTCAGAGAGGAAAAAAAGTTTTTTTTTTTTTGAGTGGTACGGTGACTCATGTAATTACTGAGTTATTTCAGGTTCCTATGCTTTTTAAACAAACCTTTGGCAAATCTTGGATGCTTGATTTATAGCAACCTTTCATTACAACCTACAACCAACCTGGCTGAATGTGGAGTTATGGATCTTGTAAAATTGTGCCGCGCTCCATTCAGTTGATGGACTTTGCGGGAGTAAAACAACTACTAAAAGGATGTAAATCGAGGAGTGTAAATGAAAAGTTGCAAATTTGAAAAGTGTCTCATAAAATTAAAGAGCATAATCTGAGAATGTTGAAGATACAAGTCAGTTCTGGAGCAATTGTTGGCTTAGTCCCATTCCAGTCATCTTTTGATTTGTTTCAAAAGCATTCCTTATGGTCTTTTAGTTATGATTATAGTAGGATTCAAGTAGGAGTGTTGGGGAATATCAATTCAGCGATATATTGCTTAATTTCGTTTGGTGATACTTGTATTGATTTAAAGTGTGACAAGACAATATTCAACAAAGGTGTCTTCCTTTAGTTTGCCACTCAAACCCCCCACCACTAGTCGGCAGCACAGCACACTGAGCCTCTTTGAACAGCTCTACACCGCGAAAAAAACAACAACATGATCTAGCTAGAACCAGTGTGTGTGTCAAATGTCAGTCTCGCAGTCATACATTTATAACCTTAAAGATTAAGGTACATTCATTCTATTTTTTTCATTATACTGAACTTTTTTTTGTGGAAATCTGACAATATTTTCTGCACCCTTTAAAAACAAATATTTCTTAATTTACCAAAAGAAAAGACAATAAATTTGCTTGGGTAAAATGAACTTATGCTGTGCTTACAGGGTAACCAAACCCTACATCAACTTTTTTGTCTGTTGATTTCTATAAATGGGACTTTAAAAGAGCTGTCTGTTGGTCATTGCCAAATTTTTGACAAATTAAAAAAACTTGTTTAATTCTTGAAAACATAGTCGAAAAGCAGCTGTGTGCTGCCCCCTACAGGTTGAATCGAGATATTACATTTGAATTTTGTGATTGGTCAAACCCAAGTCCCACGTCATTTCAAAAGTCCCACGTCTTGATCTGCAGCTCCAGTAACAGTCCTGTTCCCCAGCCCCACCACTCTGACCTCTCTGTTTCAGCTGTGGGTGGAGTCAGCCTCCAACTTCCCTGTCGGAGGCGGTTGTTTAATGTCGTGAGAATTAAATAAAACAAATTTTACTATTTTACAAGAATGAAAGACGTATTAACATCAGTGTTTTTTCTGTCACACTCTTTTTTTTAAGAAATAAAAGGAAAAAATAGTCCTGGTTCAGTCTCGGGATGTATCGTGATCCGTATCATAAGACACATATCCGAATATGTATCGTATCACCAGACACAATACACACCCCTAATTTTTAGCCAAAATCAAAACATCTGTGGTTGCATCAGTAGTTGATTAGAAAATGGCTTTTAAGTTATGAAGGGGACTGTTGGCATGGTGTAAGCCTGTCCCCTTCCCATCATCCCATTGTTTAAACCAGGGGTCTCAAACTCGCGGCCCGCGGGCAATCTGCGGCCCGCGGGATGATAATTTGCGGCCCCCGTCTTCATATGAAAGATTACTGTTAGTGCGGCCCGCAAGACTGATATGAATGACAGTTGTTGTGTGCAGAGCTAAACGAACCAATCACGGTAAGGTATATGGCTCTGGAGGGCGGGACATCAGCGGGCTGTCCGAGCCTCCTCACGCTTTAATTAATTCCTCCAGTCAGCTGGGCGGAGGAGGAGCCATGAAGCTGTGAAGTGCTTTCTCACTGAGCGTGATTCGCGGGCCCCGCTCCTCTTTCGTCACGTGACAACACGTGATACACAGCCTGCCGCTTGTCAAAAAGCGTGTTCCCGACGCCGCGCGACAATTCCGCGCACGCATCAAACATTCCGCGCGGACAAATCAGACCCTCGCGAGCGCTTTTTCCTCCTCCGCGAAATAAAAAAGTCCTCGCGAGAGAGACTGACTACTTCCGCGTGCGTGAGTGATGCCCGCGAGCGAGCAGAATCACCGGAGCAGCGCGGTCACGCACGCAGCAGCAGAGGAGATTCTTCTTCTATGGTGTTTTTACCGTTCATTAGCGCTGCTGCGACTGTGCGTGAAATATTGAACCGGGTTGAAGACTCAGCGCGCGCTCAGTGCGTGCACGATTTGTGCGCAGAGCTTGAGACCAGATTTAAAAACTTGCGTAGCAACGCGCGCTCCAACCTTTGAGTGAGCGCGTTGCTCTCAGCTCAGAAATGAAGGAGGTTCTGTAAATACGGACATTTGAAACTGAATAAAAATAGTTTTCTCTTGTCCAGTGTTTGTCAGGTATTTTCTCTTAGACACCCCCCCCCCCCCCCCACACACACACACAACTTCCAGCTGCAAACATTAGCATCAGTTAATTTGCTCAAGTCAAACGTATATCTCCTCAAAATATTGTAATTTTATTATCATTAAAGAATTATAATAACATAATACTTCTAAATAATCTGTTTTTATTATAGTTCTTTTTCTTTTTTTAGAATACTTTCAAAACTTCCAGACAAAGTAAAACCATCTTTTTCCTTGTTTCCTCCACAGTAGTGATGGAATTCTGTCTTTTCTCAGAGATTCAGTTCTTTTGCATTGGTTCACTGTAAACAGCGACTCTTTCTGCTACCAAATTGATCTTTAGGTTGTTTTTGCTATATTTAATTTACTATCAACTACTATGTAGGATTATGCACAATATCCATCACTAATGTAAACATGTTTTTATTCGCATTCCCCTCACCATTTGAGAAACACTGTCAGTCAATATGTGGTTTCTGTGTCGGCTATATGGTCATTGTTATTATTTTAATTATTAATGATTGATTTTCTGATTCATTTTTTATAATTAATTAATTCATTCATTCATTCATTCATTATTTTGTGTTAAAAATAAAGATATTTGAGAACATTGGAATGTTTTATCAGCGATTTTCTTGTGGAAATCCTGATGCGGCCCGGCCTCACCCAGACTCTGCCTCCAGCGGCCCCTGGCTGAATTGAGTTTGAGACCCCTGGTTTAAACGCTCTCCCCCTAGCTTACAACTCCTCAAACCCCTAGCCCAACATTACCAGTGCAGCAAAAACGGCAAGAAAAATCAGAACTCTTCAGCTACACAGTTTTAAGACAGCCACTAAAGAGGAAAATAAAGACATGCATGAATCTGTTTGTCCGCAACGATGCATTGGAATAGAGACAATAGAAATAAAAGCTGTTTCCAATATTTTTTTAATCTTCTCCTGATTCACAACAATTCACAATTTTAAGCTAAATCTTCTTCGTATACGTCCGTCATCATCAGAAAAATGAAGCAAAAATAAAAAAGTGCCACAATCTTTGTTGGAGTGGATCTTTTAAGGATCAATTATTAATTCTGACTCAAATAAATAGATTTTGCTAAAGGTGAAGTTTTTCATTCGAAAATGTACAGAGTACATGAGATCTTGCAGAGTCGTATTTTGTTGTGTCTATGCATGCACAGTATTGTGTATCAAGACATGTTAACTGCTCGTCTGTCACGGTTTTCCTGTCTTTTGCACACTGGCGCCGCTGTGTGCTCACAGTGATTAGCAAACATTTATCTTTCTTCTGTCACAGCAAGGCTTTAGTTATATTCTTAAATGCTTCATTGCAATTGAGGTTGTGAGGAGGAGGGGTGTGACTACTCATCAGATGATTTATTGTCAGCAGCTTTAACACACCAATTCTTAGATTTGTTCTTGCATAAAAAGGTGTCAGTCAAACTGCTTTATGCCTTGAATACAGATGTGAGCCACATGTAGGAGTCTTTCTAAAACAAGCAGTGAGGAAAGTTGTGCTTACAGTACCTCTCCAGGAGGGGCTGGCTGCCTCCCAGACGGCTATTCTGTTAGATCTGCACCCTACAAATAAATAAAGACATGTCTGCATCAAATTCAGGTCTTTGGGAGGGAAAAAAGTACTTAATGCCAAAAGATCTTATTGCAAGAAGAAAATCTCTTGTTTAGTAGCAGGGGGGTAAATTGTTTTGCTGTTTTTCACTTCCTCTGTATGTGGGCGATTTAAAATTGCATAAATAATAGCAGAAATTGACTCGCTTAAGTTCACAAGTGCACCAAAAATCTTCAGACATTTCATTTCTAAGAAATGTTTTTGCCCGTCCAAGGCCCAATCTGAAAATCTGCAAGTGAAACAAATGCTTCTACGGGCAAAAGAGAAAAGTAAATGTTGAGAAAACAATTGAAAAGGTTGTTAAAACTGTGCCAAAGTGTTATAGTCTGAGAAGATGAGAGGCACAGTTAAACAATGAGGCCATGAGTGGCAGATGGGCAAACACACTCTTTTGAAGTCAGTCATAATGGGAAAAAAAAAGAGTGGTGCATTCTTGGGCCAGAAAGCTGCAGAGTCCATGGATGGTGGAAGAAAAGTGCTGCATAAAAAGTAAAACTAATGAAAAGTTTTTTTTTCTTTTAGTAAACTAAATCAAAGAGAATCGAAAATTAGTTTGTTCCAAGTTTAATGTGCAAGTCAGCAAATAGTTTTCCCCATTGTAGCAGTTCAATTTTTCTTTAGAGAGACTTATGAGCACAAGGACTTCTATAACAGCGCTGCTCCTGTGTATTTACATAGGAATTATTGTCATAGAGCACAAAACTTAATGAGCAAGGCGCTGATTGGGCTGCAAAATCATGCAAAGGACTGTCCCATTTCTCCAGCATAATCACTGACCTTTCATGTATTTACAGAGGCGGTTCGACTTTTACTCATTTTCCATGCTCACGCTCCAACCGCTGTGAAGCGAGTCCTGGAGGTAAAAGAGTAGCTTTGTTTGGACCTGGACAGAGCGTGCTAGAGTCATGCGCTTCTGCCAGTGCCGAAGAAGAGCCCACAAGCCACAGCCACCGAGAGAGGCACAAGACCGACCTGTTTTACATTACATCTGTCAGAATAAATACAGTAGTTAGAAGCTTGCAGTGCTCAAGGAACCGTTTGAGCCAAAATATGAGCCTCTGTAACACTGATTACAATTACTGAAAGCGTTTTGAACTGAGCCAGGGGCACAACTGACAGAGAGAAAATATCTGATTTTGCACTTTGATGTACGGTTTACTCTAAAAAAAAAAAAAAAAAATGCATAATGACAAGCAAAAAGACCCAGCAGCTGCAAACTACAAAGTGTCTTTGTTTTAAGGGTAGCTAATGTTTTTTTTTTTTTTTTCCCCAAGCAAGCCTTTTAAAAGCAACTAACTCGCTCTGTACTGATTTTCACCCTTGTGGTTTGAATAAATCATGTGTAACCCAGTTTGTAATGATTATTCATCAACTTATGAAATTATATTAGAAGTAGACCAGAGAGCTGTCATCATCATTCTGGAGAAACATGAAGACATTTAAAAAGACCTTTAAAGAGCTCTTAGCATTGAAGACAATATTGCCCTCTACAGGGCATACACATTAGTCACGCTTGTCCGTCTACTTTTCTTCACTGGGGAGGAATGAGATGGATTAAGCTCATCAAAGCATGGACTGATGATTATATAGCTGCTCTGTGTTTGCATGGACAGAGGGGATATATTGATTTTTTTAGCCTCAGACAACATACATAAAATATCCTGCTTGTTCTGCAAAGTGTTTTGCTTTTTCTGTCCTCTTAACTCTCCATCTGAATTGACGTGAAACTTTTTATTTAAAAAATAGAAGTAAAATCCAATTTTCCACCACTCTTAGGAGAGTGGACGTCCTCCTCTATCATGTGTGGAAAAACCACGTTTGATGAGCTGGGGATTCAGTCGCTTTCTTTTAGAAATGCCGCGGCAGCAGAACAGAAGAATCTCCAGAGATCCAGCTCAGGTTCAGCCTCGGTGACACAAGATGGACCTCAATTTAAGACACAAAGACTGGGTCAAACCTGCAGGAGGTGCAGCTTTTCTCTTCCAGAGAGTGATCTATTTCTTTCCTTTATATGTGCGTGCCCTTGTCTCTCCTGGTTCTTTTTTTTGTAGACTCCTCTGTGCTTTATTTATTTATTTATTTTTTTACTTTAGTTATAATTTTTTAAATCTTGATCCATCTTTTATTTTGTTCATTTGAAGGTTATTGTTAACGTTGTTTTCATTCAATCCATAACCTTCTTTATTTATAAATAAGATACATTTGGTAAATCAATATCATTTCAAACAGTGTCTTGCATTTTATTTGTGAGTGTTATAGCATTTTTTGCAATCACTGTGCATGTGATTTCTTTATAATCTCAATTTCAACATATTTTTTTCCACGTTATTAATATTTTTACTTTAGTCACTATTTTTACTTAAGTTACTTTGTAGCACCTTCATTTGAAATTTTAATTCTTCAAATCTTATTGTATTATTTCAAAATGTCAGGTTTTGTGACGTGTGACTCCTCAGCCAGGTCACCCTTGCAAAATTAGATCTTGATTTTAATGTTTTCTTTTTTAAGTGGTAAAACATAAGTTACTACCACTACTTCTTTATTTTGAATGTTTCACTCCAAGCTTCATTCATTTGTTTTTTAATTTATTTGACAGAGACATTACAGATTAAAAAGCGTTGATACCGATGCATCAGAGTCAGCTACAAAGCTATTTTTCATCCGCTGTCCCTGGACTGATGGTTAGATTATCTTCCTAAAAGACATACAATTAAACACAAAATACAATGCAAGCATAAAAAAACAGTAAAGACATAAAATTATGAAAAGGTACAAATACAATAAAAGAGCAGACATACATGGTGACATTGAAATGCATCATAATGATATGAACACAAATGAGGCGTAGAGGCAGACAATACTATTGTAAAATGTAAATTGACTCTATTAAAGAACATTCATAGTGGCCTGATTAAATTTTGGGTATTAATAGATTATCCATATTGACTGACTTTCCTGACTAACTGTCCTTGAAGTTCTTTTTTCCAACCTCTATTACAGAAACAATCAAACGACTGTTATTTTGTTGTTAAATTGGTCTCTTGAAACATAATATTTTTGATTCAAACCAAACTCAGATTTTTCTTTGTTAGTTTGCGATTGAATGAAAATGGAGAGTTATGTTTTTCTTTCTTTTAGGTTTCTGACAAACTGTTAAAAAAACACAAATATTTTTTTCTCCATGAGTTACAAATTGCATTTTGATCGCTGTGGAATTGCCATAACCTTTAGCAAAAAAAAACAACCCATTACAATAAATCAACATTTGACATTTTGGTTTTGAAGAAGCAAAACAAAAGTGAAACATGTTTTCTTTGGAAAAAGAATAAAATTTATTTAATATAAGTTTTCATCTTTGTGGACATTTTATTGTCTTTTTTGGATTCAGAAAAAGAGTTAAAGTGGAAGAAGTCCATTTCATTCTTGGATGCACAGCAAGCCTTTTATGCAGTTTGTACTCTGGAAAAGCTGATTCTGAGGAAAAACACAGCATATAACATCTACCGCCTGAGTTTATTTTTTAAGCATTTACATGACCGTGTAGAATGTTGCATTTACACGAAAAATAAAAAGCAAAATCTGTACAGTGAGACAGAAAAATATTTCTTAATCAACAAATCTGAAATTAATAAGATTAGAGAGGTTTGTACTATTGTATAATTAATTCAAGTGTGAGACAGAATATTAAAAAAAATCATTGAGAAATAAGAAAGAAACAATTTGCGTGATAGTGCAGAGCATATTTAGTTCCAACAAACACGTAGAAATTCTGTCTTGCACATGTCCAGGTCCATCTAATGTTTACCTGAGACCATTTGGATGATCCAGAGGATTGGGAGAATGTCATGTGATCAGATGAGATCAAAATTGAATTCTTTGGCATTAACGTCACTCTGGGAGAGGAGGGAGAAGAATTCTGAGTTACATCACAAGAACACTATATCCACTGTGAAGCATGGGGGTGGAAGTTTCATGCTGTGTAGCTGCTTTTCTACAAAGGTGACAAGATGACTGATCTGTATGAAGGAAAGGATGCGTCGGGCAGGTAGGTTCTTTTAAGATCGGATGCTGTGCAAGGATGTAAGGATCAGCATGACCAGGTACACGAGTTCCGGGGGGCGTAAGAACAGTTTATTGCTTACAGAATAAAAAAATAAAAAAGTAGATAAAACTTTTAAATAAAAGGAGTTCAAATGTGTCCAAATTTCCATTCACAGAGGGTCCAGAAATAAATACATTAAAAAACACAGAAGAACCGTGTTATGGATGAATAGGGTCATGTATGGTGAGATTTTGTGTAACTACCTCCTTCCATGAGTGAGAGCATTGAGGATTAAACATGACTGGATCTCACAGCATAAAAAGGATCCAAACACATCACCCGAGCAATAAAAAAATGGCTACATTAAAAGCATTTCAAGGTTCTGGAGTGGCTTAACCAAACTTTATCTTAATCATAGTGAATCTGTGGAAGGAGTTGAAAATGCATGTTTCCCAGCAATAGCTCCAAAACATCAAAGCTCTTGAGAAGATCTGTGTAAGAATGGACCAAAATAAAATGTGTGAAAACCTTGTGAAGACCTACATAAAGTATTGACTTCTGTCAATGACATGTCAAAGTATTGAGGTTAACTTTTATTATTAACTAGGTAATTATTTTTTGCATCATCATACACATAATTTCTTTAAAAATCAATTATTATTATTATTTTTACTGAAGCATATCTATGATGAATGTTACAGACATATCTCATCTTTTTAAGTGGAATCATTTGCAGAAACAGGGACCGCCAAATTCTTCATGCCACAGTTTGTTTGGGATTTCACAATAAAACTAAAATAATTGTATTTGAAATGTTTTTTTTTAATTTTTTTTTTTTAAGAATGGTAATTGTTTCAGGCAATATAAAAGAAATTGCTTGAAATCTTTTTAATTTGACCTTTACTTTTTGGATTTTTTAAGGCGCTTTATTCAACCCTGTTTTATTAATAAACTTGACTTAATAAACTAAGAAGGAACTTAGAAAGGTTTAATAATTAGTATACATAACATATGTTCTATACTATAAACTGTATAAAAACATGTGTTTTATGTGTTTCTATTGTTTTACTGATGGAGCCATTGCTAGATTCTGCACCTACAGGCTGATGTAAAGACCCTTTGAGTTTCAAAGATTCACCTTCTAGCAGAAGGACAGAGAAGCCCTCCAACCACGTCTACCTCCTGTTAACAGAGTAAATCACACATATGCCACGGCTAGATCCTTTGGGACCACATACAACCTTTGCTGTCCTATACTGTGCGACAAACCAACGTCCTCCTCGCGCGGTTAAGGACTCAAAAAAGCTCAGAACAACCCACATTTCTGATTTCTCTGTTTTTGGCTTTTGTTCCTCTACTCAAGCTTTTCTCCTTCAAGCTATCGACATTTAATCAAACTCAAATCCCATTGTGACTATTAACATATCAGGCTGATACAAATTGCTGTAAAAAGCTGGAGCGCGGGAAGCCAGAGCAGAACATTTCCATAATGTGTGATCTCCATTTTCTCTCCTTCGTCTCTGAAACCGCTTACCTTGCAAACAGCTATTCACTCAGAGGCGTTTCTATCTCGCTCTCCAAACCCTTTTCTCTCCTTATCTTTTTAAGAAGTGTTAATTATTTAGTTGTTAGTGTTCATGACCCAAGCAGCAGAGAAACAAACTGAGCATTTACTGCAAAGGCGGTTCAATATTTCACCAGATTATTCAAATCGTCTTTCGCCTCAGTGGCGACTAAATAAACAATTCAGAGTGTTTTATATGGAATCTCAGTGCCCTAATGGATGGTGTGCCTCCTCTGCAAGCAGCTTCCTTGTATTTATCATCATAAATGTGAAGGGACTGATATGTGATGTGAAACGAGAGTGAAAAATGGTGATGATTACAAGGGCAGTGGCTGATAAGCTGCCATACTGGACACGGGTAGTTTTCCACAGCTCTGCAGATATTGGCCGTCCTTGTTGAAGGTCTTTTTGCTCTTGAGCGAGTTTCAACACATCTGACCCCACTGGCAGCCAGTCATGTATGTCAGGGCCATATGTTGCTTACATGCAGACCAAACAACCCCTCTACCTGACACCAGGAGGAGGCCATGCCGGTTGTTAGCCTTGCATCACAGCAAGAAGTCAATCCCTCAAAACTGGGGCAGGTCTTGATAGATGGATAGATCTGTTTGAAGTCAGCCGAGTACAATATTTAGTGTGTTGAAAAGAAACTGCTTTCTTTGAAGGAGAATGACAAGTAATAAGACGTCGAATGACGAGGATTATGAAGACAAAACAACTTTGACAAGTCTGAAATTTGAGGACGAGTCCGGAGAGATTTGGAAACTATCAAAGTTGAGTTGTTTGTTTGAGGGTCTGTTCTCTGCCCTTGTGAATAGCTGGAAAAACAGCAAAGAAGACAGACAGTGAGGGTTTTTTTTTTTTTTTTTTTTACCACAGGACTGAAAAGCTGACACTTGACAGAAAAACACTTCTCAAAGTGGCGGGCGTCAATGACAGATGGAACAAAGCCTCCTGTCAGCTGTGGGTGTTTTGTTTTGATGAAGCACAAAAAGTAAATGAATTAGTATGAGGAACAGGATGAATGTGGAGACATACAAAAGCTTGGATGAACTGAGGAGATGAAAACTCTATCTGACATCATAAAAAAGACCAAAATAAACCTGATTAGATGGAAGTGGGTAACTTTGATCCATGAGTTATTATAATAAGTTATATAATGAGAAGTACTGCACCGCCTCTACCGCACCTCTTCAGGATTATAACCTTGAAAGGCACAAAAAAATTTGCTGATGTATTTTTAATTGACAAGCTTTATGATTGCCAATCTGAAACACTGTCCATAAAAAGGCTAAAGGTTCTGGTTGAATGCTTTATGGTGCACCTCTGCTTTACAGCTTTTCATTGTGATCTGTTAATAAGATACTAGGCACTCCAGTTTTGCTGTTCAGCAAATCAAACAACATCAATTCAGTGCCGCCTGCTAATTACAAAACACTGTGCAAGCACACTGCCAGCTCAAAATGCATTTCTTTATTAGTGCCAGAGAGGGGGAAAATATGGAAATGATATGCATCCAAAGACAGGTAGCAACCGAAATCCAAGGTCTCCTGCACATGTGCATATCAGGTTTGAACATACTGTTGGGCAAAGGAAATTTGATTTAAGAAAACATCATAATATATGCTTATTTTTTTTATTTAGGGCACTATGTTATCCTTATATTTAATTCAGGATTTACATCATTTTGTAGCTGTTGTTTCTGCAAGGATGTTTGAGAAGCTACAGGTATAAGATTAAGATCATTATTGTAGGAGCTGCAGCTTGAAGAATTACTTTGTTAAAAAATCTGTTATACTCCTTTTACAAAACATTTCACTTCTCAAACAGAAAAGGCAATTTCTGTAAAGACTGAGATGTCAGAGAAAAGAGGAACCCTATTCCACTGTGGAGCACAAAAGTATCTCAAACTACTCTTTATCTAAGCTATTACAATGACAAATCCTTTCACACTGTATGAGATAGTTATACGGAGATGACAAAAAGCCGAGGATTTAAACTCTAAAAATGTCTACACTAAGATGCATGGAGACACCTCAAAGAAAACTTTGAAATCTTCTCAGCCATATTCAATATATATATATTTATATTTACTAAATATTCAGGAAAACGTCTACAAAGTTCAAGAGTCTTAATCAGAAAAAAAATGTTGCCCAAGAGAGTGTGAGTACAGCCTTGTTGCTTGAAGTTCCTTCACTTGCTCTTAAAAAAAAAAAAAAAAACTGGTAAAGATTGGCAATTAAATAGTAATCCCACTTAAAATATTAAAGATTAATTTTACATAAAAATTAGGTCATCTTTTACTTACTTTGCCTTTCCATGATAAAATGCTTATTAGCACATGGGGTGATGTAAAGCAGATCAGAGCGGATGAAGGTGGTAAAAAAGGAGAGAAAAAAGAACCAATTTAAAGCTATATAAATTGTAGCATCTGTTATTATGAATGGCATCTTATAATTGATGAAGATGATTATGAGACAGATAGAGCATAAATGAACTGCCCTGTAAATAAGAGTGTTATGATTATCAAAGAAACAACCCTTAGCCAAAAGTAATCTATTTAAGAGTACTACTTGAAGTTTACTTTAATATTCCATTTTCTTAAACTTAAAATGTTTTAATTTATTCTGGAAAAGTATTCAATTAGTATACTTCTACCCTATATGTACAGTAAATGCTCATGTAGACTGGATATACTTTTACTTATATCCTAGTGTATTTAAAACCAACTTCAAGTGCTTTATTTTTACTAAACACAGAAAAATCTCGAAAGAGAAAAAAACAGTTTAATAAAATTGTAAAGTGAAGTATGCTAAGAACTTGCGTGTCTAATTTTTTTTAAATGATAGTCTTATTTTTTATTTTAAAAATAGAAACGTTTTAATTATCGCAAAAAATGCTATTTTCAAACACAATTTGTCTCTTAATTTATCTTTTTGCACACAAATTCATAAAATGAGGAAAAACATAGTAATTTAGTTAAATATTATTAAACATATTTTATTATTAAATACTTGTAAATAGAAAAAGGTTTTCGTCTTAGAAAAAAAAACGAACATAAAAGAGCGTCTTTTCCCTTTTTCAGCAGAAATCTCCACCCCCTCGCTGTTGCTTGGATGGTGTAGTCCAGGAAGCGCGCGCCGCTCCTCTCCGGCAGCAGTGAACCAGCTGGTGAGCGGAATGGTATCTCCCTCCTCTCCCGGATGGATCGCGACGCTGAACTCGGACAACCTGAGCGCTAGCCGACTCCGGAGCAGGTTGCCCGCGGCTTCCTCCGCTCCTGCTGAATGTCACACGGAGCGAGGCTGAAATTAAAGCGTCCACCGTTCAGAACGAGGCTGCTGTGTAATATTCTATTTATTATTGTCATTCTTTCGGACAGGAAGCCGCCCGCTACCTTTTTGCCATGGCTTCCAACTTCAACGATATAGTCAAGCAGGGGTACGTGAGGATACGGAGTAAGAAACTGGGGGTGAGTACTGTTGCACTTGCTGTCTGGCGCAGAGGAGGATGAAGAGGAGGTGGAGGAAGATGAGTTCCAGTTGTTTGCAGACAAATCAGCTGGAAAACAATAACAAAAATAGAGTCCCTTCTGCTTTCATTTCAAAAGTTAAAAACTTTATTGTTTCCAGAGATAAAACAAAAACACAAGTTTTTTCCATTTCAAGTGAAAAATATATTAAAATAAAAGCACAAAAGACTGATTCTTGGGTGTAATATGGCACATTTTTCTCCATTGAATTATGCAGTAAAAGGTGGACAGTGCAAAATGAATCCCTTAGAATTATCAGTTCTCTTTCAGCCTCTGTAAATTAATCTCTGTATTGAAAGTCTCATTGAAGTCTGGCTGATTCAGAGTGATGGCAGCTCCTCTGTGCCTCCATAATGGATTTTCATTGAGATAGAGCCAGAGGAAAATACCTCGACTGCTTAAACTGAAATGATGTATTTGAAATCATGAGCACCTTTTGTCTGACTCATAAAGCCATCTGCTTTTGTTCATACCTCCAGCTCAGTGTGCTCAGACATGGGCACACTTCCTCTCCGGTGATAAAGTGTGATGATGGGAGGCTAATGATGTCTGCCTCCTCACATCACCTGACCTCATCTGCATAAGTTTAGCTATAGTCACAGATATTAAATAAAAGTTGAGTAATCAATATTTGGAAGACAAAAGTTGCTTGTAAAAGAGCTGTAACTAAGGAAGGCACATCTGTCAAAATGCAAATGAGCCTTCCCAGATCCACTGGAGTCAGTTTATTAGCCTACTGCTTATGTGGTTTAAACATTTTTTTGATTGGCTACGACTTTGCAAAAATGAGTGAGGAACTCATGCTGTGCTGGCTGCGCTTGAGGTATGGATGCCACGGCGCTGCCAGCTCTGCATTTCAATCTGCTGTTTGTGGAGAACAGCAGTTTGTGTCCTGATCGCCCACTCCATGAGCCCCTCCACCGCTATAGCTGCTGTTGCATCACAGGAAAAAGTCATGCTGCAATAGCCTCAGAGGACCTCAGTGTGGGAAGACCGAATGAATTCATTTGCTCACGTCAGGCTTAGATATTCGAGGAGGATTTTGAAGCAGAGGGAACACAGCAGCAAAGCAGAGACAAACTGTGCGCTTGGTTTGACAGATATCCACTATTTGTGATATTGTCTTTGTTTTCTGTGGCTGTAAACTCCTAAATTTTGAGTGAATTGGTTGAGAAATCCATCCATCCATGAACCTGTCTACTTCTTTCTGGTCAGGGTTGATAGGATGGGGGCTGCCGCGTGATGGATAAGAGGCTGGCTGCACTTACATCAGAAGTTCATCACAGGCCTTTTTTTGTATTGTAGTTTATTAAAATGTAATGAATGTTTTATGGCTATGAAGTGAAATTTGAATAAATGTTCTTTTAATGTGCAGTTCAGCAAAATTTGACTAAAAGATTTTGTAATGTCCGTGAATATCTTTTGGACATCAAAAATAGTCCAGGACTCTCATTGACTTTTATCCAAGAACGACTTTATTCTCCGACCTCCGTATTACATGCATGCAACGTCACCACCTCTCTAACTCTCCGTCGTGCCTTTTCTCAGTCCTCTCTGGAGCATCTCGACAGTGACATCCTCAGGTCACTTCGTGTCATTACATTTCCCCCTCAAGTAACGACAAAGTAACAATGTTTTAAACAAACTAAAATCTTATTGGAACAAAACCTCTTTGCGTTAACAGTCTCTGTAGTCATTACCATTGTCCTATACATATTTAACTCAAAACTTTCACCTGAATTTTACTATAGCATCTCTAGCAAAATGACATACAAACTGAAACAGATTTTTGAACATATTACCAATCAAACGTTAAGTATTTGTTAAAGCTTCATTATTCTCTGATCACCAATCGAGTCTGACTGGAGCTTTGCTCACTCTGCCTGAACGAGTGACAATACCTGTCCCTGGGGACGGGGTTTGTTGCATTTTCACAACCTGCATCTCCTCAGGAAACCTGATGGCGGGAATGGCATCAGGAATGGGTTGGTCGATGTTCGGTTGGTCGATGTTCTCGCTGACTGGGTTGGAAGGTGACGGTGGCGGGATCGACTGTAGATGTCGTCTGTTCCTCCTGTATTGCTCCCCTTTTCTGTCTCTATTACGTAGGACCTTGGAGTAGAGCTAGAGTTGTGAACCACACCAGATGTTGTCCATCCTTTTTGTCCATCCAGTTTAGTGAGCACCGAGTCCCCCGGCTTTAATGGAGGTAACGGTCTCACCCCGTTTCTTCTGTTGTAAAAGTGAGCTTGCTTCTGCTTGGCTGTTGCATCAGCCTGTCGAATCTCCTCTTCTGCAGGCCATCCCGGTTTCAGGTTGTCCTGCAGGGTGGGTAATGTTGTTCTCAGTTTCCGGCCCATCAGTAATTCTGCTGGACTGATGCCTGTAGAGGAGGAAGGTGTTGCTCTGTACGACATTAAGGCAAGAAGTGGATCATCCTGTCTCAAAATAGCTTTAGCCGTCTGCACTGCCCGTTCGGCTTGACCGTTACTCTGAGGATAGTGTGGGCTTGAGGTAATATGAACAAAGTCATATTCCTTGCTGAACTCCCTCATCTCTGCAGAAACTAGCTGGGGTCCATTATCACTCATCAGCACCTCCGGGATGCCGAAACGAGCAAATGTGGCTTTCAACGTGGCTACAACCTGACTGCTTGTGGTTGTTGTCAGATGTAAAATTTCAAGGTATCTAGAGAAATAGTCTGATACTACCAAGTAGTTTTTTCTCCTAAACTCAAACAAATCTATGGCAACCTTTTGCCACGGCCTTGCTGGGAGCTCACTGGGCATTAATGGCTCCTTTCTCTGCGAAGTTTTCTTCTCTCTACAAAATGCACACTGCTGTACTGTTGTGACAATTGCCTCAGACATTCTGGGCCACCATACAGACTGGTTAGCTCTTTCTCTGCACTTAACCAGGCCCTGATGTCCATCATGTATCCTTCTCAATATTATCTCCCTCATTTCAGTGGGAACAACAATGCGCCTGCCTCTGATCACTAAACCATCAATCTCTGACAGTTCTCCTCTGATATGGTAGAAATCCCTGATCGACTCTGGTACAACATCCACATATTCAGGCCACCCATTTCTGATGAAACCTATGACTGCCTGTAGCTGGCTGTCTTTTGCGGTTTGTTGTCTTAACTCTGTCATCCTGTGTGTCGTGGCTGGAACCTGGCTCATTATCACTTCAATATGTGCTGCTACATCTTCATGGCTGACTCCATCGCCATAATGCTGCTCTGGGCTCCTAAGAGAGCGCATCTGCTACCGTTAAGGTCTTTACCGGTGCGTACTCTGCTATGGCATTAAAACGCATGAATCTCATCAGCAGCCTCTGGCACCTAATTGGTACACAGTCTAGATCTTTGCTGTTCATAAGAGGTACTAGTGGTTTGTGATCTGTAACTAGCCTAAAATAGTCCAGCCCATACAAATATTTTGTCAAAATGTTCACACGCCCACACACTGGCCCAAACACTCCTTCTCTATCTGTGCATATCTTCTTTCTGCATCACTGAGTCGTCTGGAACAGTAGGCCACTGGTTTCCAGTGGTCTCCATGTAGTTGAAGGAGGACACCCCGAGCCCATAGCTTAGCATCAGCTGACACGAGGGTGGGCTTGCCGGCGTCATAAAAGGCTAGTACTGGAGAAGTTGTCAGAGCAGTCTTTACTTCTTGGAATGCCTCACTCTGTGCAGGCCCCCATGTCCACTCCACATGTCCTTTCAATAGCTCATACAACGGGTGAGCCACTGTTGACAGTTCTGGTACAAACTTGGCTAAATAGTTAACCATCCCAAGAACCTTTTGAGTTCCGTCACATTTTGTGGCTGCGGGAAGTTCACTATACCATTCACTTTGTGTGGGTCTGCTCTGACCCCGGCCTCGTCGATAATGTGGCCGAGGAAACGAACTTCTCTTTGTTTGAACTTGCACTTTGCTCTGTTCAACTTAAGGCCCGCTGCCTCGATGACTTTCAGAACTTTATCCAAGCGCTGGTCATGTTGCTCCTCCGTCTTTGCATGGATTAAGATGTCATCCATAAAAATCTCTACCCCTTCTAGGTTGGCAGAGTCTCCGCCATTTTTCTCTGAAAGATTTCTGGGGCGCTTGTTATGCCAAAGGGAAGACGGCGGAATGCATATCTTCCAAATGGGGTTATGAACGTAGTCAACATCTTGCTCTCTTCCTGCAGGGGAATCTGATAAAATCCACTTGCTGCATCCAGCGATGTGAACACTTTTGATTTTGTGAGTTTTGGTAGTATCTCCTCTACAGTGGGCATAACATATTTCTCTCGCTTTACTGCCTTATTCAGTTTCCTCAGATCTGCACAAATGCGGACTTCTCTTTTGTTGGGTTTAAGGACAGGGACCATTGCGGCACACCATTCAGTTGGCTGGGTGACTTTTTCAATGATGCCTTCCGCCTCCATGCGCTGAAGTTCCTTCTTCACCAGTGGCACCAGTGGCAGGGGTATCCGCCTAGCTGCATGCACTGCGTAAGGGATGGCGTCATTACAGAGGGCGATCTTTACTGGCTCTGTTTTTAACAGGCCGCCAGATCCAAAAACATCACTGACTTCCTCAATCCTCTTTACCAAGCTCATTTCTAAGGCTTCTCTACGACCCAATAAGCAACTTGTCCCTTCAATCACATACACGTTTATGGTGTAGTTTTTTTCTTTGTATCTGGTTTCACATTGAAACCTCCCCATGCATTTCAGGTCTCCTCCTGGGCTTACGAAGTGTGTGTCTGGAGGCGCCAGCTGGACTTTAGAACCCATCTTTTTGAATGTCTCTTGATCGATGACTGTAGCATCTGCTCCCGTGTCGATTTTAAAGTTTACATTCACTTTGTTTATGGGTAAATTCACATTCCATTTATAATCCTTTTCCTCCCTGTTTACAGCGCCTAGGAAGTATGTCTGCTCCAAAGGATCACTTGTGACCTCTCTCACTGCTTTAGAGTGACATTTACGCTCCCAATGTCCATTCTTTTGACACTTGTTGCATTTACTTTTCAATGCAGGGCAAAATCTTTGATCTGAGTGACGTGGTTTACCGCACCTCCCACACTCCTCCTTAGTGTGAGTACTGTGACTGTTGGGCTCATGACGCTGCATCTTTCTTCTGTGCTGACCTTCTGTCCTTTTGACAGCTCTGATGTTAGCCAGCTGAGAGTCCGGTCGGTTGTTCTGGAGATTAACTTGACGCGTTATCTCCTCTGCCTGACGCACGCACGCGTTCAATCACATATTGGAGCGTCAGGTCTGCCTTAATCTGGAACTGGCGGGAAAGTTCTTTGTCTGATATCCCACGACAAGGCGATCTCTAATATGTTCATCCCTTTTGTCACCGAACTCACAGTGATCTGCCAGTTCATATAATGTCCTATGTACATTTCAGCCGTTTCTCCGACATTTTGGTTCCTTTGTAGAAACACGCTCGCTCGTGGATTATATTGCGCTTGGAATAAGTACAGTCTTCGAACTTTTGCAATAACGACATCAAAGTTCTCTTTATGAGCTTCCTCATCAAATTCAAACGAAGCGAATATCTTTTCTGCTTCACTGCCCATGGCATAAATTAGCGAACTCACTTGAATCTCGCCATCTTCTTTGTTCATCTTCGTCGCCAACCGGTAGCGGCAGAAACGCTGTCTCCATTCCGGCCATTCCGCTGGGCTGTCGAACTTGAAGTCACTCGGCGGAGTGAACTTTGCCATGCCTTTTTCTCTGACACGCAGGCTCTTCTGACACCATGTAATGTCCGTGAATATCTTTTGGACATCAAAAATAGTCCAGGACTCTCATTGACTTTTATCCAAGAACGACTTTATTCTCCGACCTCCGTATTACATGCATGCAACGTCACCACCTCTCTAACTCTCCGTCGTGCCTTTTCTCAGTCCTCTCTGGAGCATCTCGACAGTGACATCCTCAGGTCACTTCGTGTCATTACAGATTTACTTTTAGTTGCATGTATGACACTAATAATAGTAAAAAAAAGTGAATTGCTAAGATGCAAACTTCCTTACAAAGCTTTTAATTCTACATGATATAATTGGAAGCATAATACGGGGTGATCTTATCAATAAGTTTACTAGTTTTTAGTGAGATCTTAATTTTAACAAAAGGAATCTTAGTAAAAATAGATATTTTTCCTAACTAAACCTTATCTTTTGCCACTCTAAACTGCTTTGTAACAAAAAAAAGGAAAATAAAAACAACCAAAAATAATTATAGGTTGATGCAGCGGCTTTTAAAGTCCCTCTCCAATGATCTTTAAACTATTTTAAGTGTTCATCTGGTCTTTTAGTTAGTTTTGTGCTGTTTTTCATGAACATTTTCTAGAAGATAGTTTCTGCAGAGCTGCAGTAATTTGTTAGAAATTTGCCCCGTGAGTTGAAGGTGAGACGGTGCAAGCCTTCCTCCTCTTCCCATCACTTTTAACTGAGAGCTTTCTGTTTACAGACTTTCCCACTATCTTACGGCCCTTCACACTCCTAATCTAACATTACCGGTGCAAGAAAAATGTTTAGAAAATTTGGGACTTTCCAGCTGTACTGTTTTGAGCCAGATGCCAGCTCGGACCTGGAAAAGAAAGACGTACATAAATCTATTTGTCACCAAATAGATGCATCAGACGGGAGTAGAGCAAATACATATCAAATAGGATCTTTTTCAAACAGAATTTTTTATCTGCTCCTGATTCACAATGATTTGAATAAAGAAATACTCAGTAATGCAAATTCTAGCTTAATTTTGTCTATGTATGTCCTCGATCCTTAGAAAAATGCCACAAGAACATCTTAAAAACACAATTTTCACCAGAGTGGGTCTTTAAATAACAATTCTCATAGTTTTTTAAGGAAGCATATCAAGAAACTGAGTTTAATATAGCTAAAAATGACTAGAAACACCTATTGTTTTTGATAAAAGCCTTCTTTAGAAGATTTAGCAGCCTCTGCAGTGACACACTACTGTGAACTTACACTTGGGGGGCTGTAGTCTCTTGGGAAGAGTAAAATCATTTTCTTTGTCCTCTGTACAAAAGTTAGTAAAATTAAAGCAAGACCCTCTTAATCTTAGCAATTCATGAGTTATAGAAGCCTGAAGATGGAAGCTAAGAGCTCAAATATGACAGAAAAGTGCCTGCTTTAAATAAACAATGGGTGTTATAAATATATGTACACTGGGGAGTTGTATGTGTGTACATTTGGCTGGTGATCACAGATGCATTGTCCCCATAAGTAGTTAAGGATAATGGCAAAAAAAACTGAATGAAAATGTTAACAATTTTAAAGAAAATGCAGATTTTTTTGGGGGGTATTTTTTATTTTTATTTTGTGGTTTAAAAGCATTTTTCTTGTTTTAAAGTCTGACTGACAGCTCACCCCAATAAACAAATCAGAATTGTCTTAACAATCCCATCAATGCAATTCTGAATATTTCCTCCCTATGTGATGGTTATTTAATGTGTTTATGACTTTAAAGGTCTTTCAGATATTTCTTATCCAGCCTTTGGATCTCCGTTGACCTTCTAATGCTCTCACACCCGCTTCTATTGTATTGCTGTGGCATTTAAAATGAATTATACATTATTTTTATTAGAATGTTGTACAGTTGAGCAGTTCTCCTCATGGGATATGTATGAAAGTGGCCAGAGCAACACGAGCAGATTTGGCCAAAGTCATCAGCATCCCTCACTGTGATTGGCTCATTTCCAAACCCCATCATGTGTGAAGGTTGAGGCCATAAGGTTAGTTCTGTTTGGCAGAGTTATCAAAATTACCAACCGAGGCAATTTCTCACCAGAGTTTTTCTTTATGGCATTTTGTATTACTGCAGGATTCTGCTCTTTAGGGAAACTAGACTTAAAAAAGGTTGATGTGGAAGACGTTTGCAGCTCCCTCCGTTCTGGCTCGCTACTCTGGTGAGCAGCTAAAGGTCTTCTAGATCAACCATTTAAAGTCCAGCTTCCCTGAAGAACAGAACCCTACACTTAAATTATTTCTTCTATAAATATAAATGCTGATCACCTCTTAATTATTCCGACTGTGTTGGCTTATTCACGGCGGTGGTCTGTTTTGAATGCATTCTCACATTCTTCTCCTCTTCCTCACATCCAAACCTATTTTGTCACCTCTTGTCTTCTGCATCTCACCCACACCCACGCACACACATAACCGTGTTGCTCTCATCTCCTCTCCTCTTCTTTTATCTCCTTTCCTCATTCTTCTCCTTTATCTGACTATCTACTTCACCTTATCCCCCTTTCTTTCTCACCTTTCTCCCCTTCGCTGGTTTGTAGACAGCTGCGGGACCGAGCACAAAAGCATCCTATTCATCACCTCACACTGCACCCTCCATAACCCCAACAGGCTATTCCCCCTGACACAGTGCAAAGGCACACGCACTGACACACACACAACAACGGGTTCGGCTTGGCATTGAAACACTAGCTCACACTTCACAAACGCACCTAGCAAACAGGTAAACAATCTAATGCCACAGAGCGCTGAGCAGATTCCCAATTAATTTTTAACCCTGTTGATGTGCTTCATACAATATTCATGGAAACAAACGAAGTGCTTTACACGGCTAGAAACAATTGAAGTTTCTCTGACAGCAGAAAAACAAGATCCAGCGTCGTCTGGGAGGCAGCAGCAGCGATATTGCTGTTATCAATACAGGTGCTTTGTTACCTTTCAGGAAAAAAAAATGTTTGATGCAATCTGAGGGATAGGCTCCCCTTGAAAGGCTGAAAAACATGACCTTTAGTAATTTGTATGTCAGTCTCAGTCCAGGTAGATGTTTCCCAGGCTTGAAAACGCCGCGGTAAATAGGAAAGGTTAACAGCTGAATATTTTCCTCCCTTCTGTGCAGTCTCTGTTTGCAAAAAGGCTCCATTCCAGTTAGCCGCAAATGCAGGTTTGGGAGCAATTGTTTCAAATTCTATCTTCTGTTTTGACATTTTAATGAGCTGGAGATTTGATATCACATAGGTAGGAGTGAATTATTTAAATGCAGTTTAAACTAAAAAAAACTTTTGGTCAAGTTTTATTTGTTATTGTAAAAACAATCGAGTAGTGTTGTAAATGCAGTAGCTGCATGAGCAGGAATACAACTGCTTGTTACTATCTGCAACAGGAACCAACAGGATTTTAATAATGAAAAAATACATTTAGTTTTACATTAACTTAAATGATTACACACAACTATAGCTGTGAAACTTCTCATTAAATTTGTTCATGAGAACTTTGTAAGAATAATAGTCTACAATAAACTGAAAGCTGTTTACTAATTCAGGCTTTTAATGTTTTTTGATAATGAATGGTATTGTTAGGCATTTTATTTTTTTAATTAAATGTAGGAAGTGAGTGGTGTTAACATAAGTTACGCAGGATTTAAGAAGATAATCATTGTGATTATTGTTTTGAATTCATCAGTTGCTGGGATAGGCTCCAGCAACCCAATGACCCCAACAGAGAGGGAAAGTGAGTTAAGTTGATCGATGGATCGATGTTATTCATTTAATTTGGTGTGTCTTTGTTGTTCTAAATATATAATTTATATGTATTTATATTTATTATAAATATTTTTGCTTAGATTCTTATTTTTCCAGCCAGTTTATTTTTTTTCCTGTTACAAAATATTCTGGTTAGATGAAGATGAGGGTTTAAAAAAAAAAAAGACAATTAAATTGTTCCTAGTTTTGTGCAGCTTGAGGAACGAACCAAATTTGTCCCTGTTTAAACACTGAAGCAAACTCCCGTTTTGAGTTTCTTTGTTTCTTGTAAAGTACATTTGTTTGGAAGATAATCTTTTTTGATTTTGTCACCCCTTTAATATTTAGTCCAGAGGATGCTGGATGATCACCATGGCAAACAAAAAACAATCAACAACTATATAGTGGTCAAAAATTAAACAGACCGATACTTGGTCGTTTAATAAACCCTAAAGTATGAAATATTGAAAGAAAGGAGTACACTTTGAAACTCTTATTTTAGCTTTATTACAAAAAACTAAAGTTTTCTGCATGGAAAATAGTGTTGATTTTGGTTTGTAGAAAAAAGGCTTAAAGGATAAAATTACTCTAATGTGTAAATATATACAGCTTTAGACATCCCCAAGACAAATTACACTTGTTGATTGAGATAGTTTCCTCTTACACATTTAAACGAAAAAAATCAATTTACACTGCTTGCCTCTACTTGTTAATAACATGAGTGCTAATTTGCTTCCAGCTGCCAAAAAGTAATTTGCTGTTCATATGATGTATGTATGAAAATACAGGGGACATGTAACAGCTTTTTTTTTTACCCGTGAAAAAAAATTAATATTTTAATGTTCTAAGGCTGCTGCTAGTCAGATCAGCCTGGTATAAACCTTGTTTATCATAAAGTGGTCAAACTTCTCGGTGTATCCATCTTCTCTGGACATCTCTGGACTTCTCTGCGGACAAAACACACGTTAGCCACAGCCTATGGCGCTGGTGGAACTGTGTCATATTAGCAGATGATTAATTGCAACACTGGTAATTAAGATAAATCTCTGTTCTTTTATGCCAAAATTATAGAACAGCATTCGTTTATTGGAAATAAATGACAGTGATTACAATTTAAATCGTAATAAACATAAATAAGAAAATGTTTCCTTGTGGACTTCAAAAAGAGATGTTTCCCTGAAGGTCAATTTTTTACACAAAGCCATAAATAAAGAAGGCGTTCACTCTCTGAGACAACTTTACAGAACTGGGAAAAAATGAGAAATCTGACACCTCTTTTAGTTTAATATGCAGCTGATTAGGACAAAACCAGACGAGCTTATGTTTACCTAAAACAATTTAGCATATGTAGGTCGTTATGGGAAGCCCACCAGCAAAATGCGATGAGAGTGGGAGTAAAATAATAACAGAAAATGTACGAAAATATGTTAGTTTACCAAAAGATAATTTAACATATGAAAGAGGGGAACTACTGCGTTCTTTCTCTGAGGGTATGTGACAACAAATTACCCCCTTCTCAGTACACTAACTCCCTAATGAAGAAAAATACTCCTAATAGTAGCCGATTTTTTTTTTTTTTTTTTTTTGGCTGTGTGGATTTTTAAAAGCACAAATCCGTCAGATGCATTCAGTTTATGAGATTTTGAAGTGCCAACGGATGTGTGATAAGCCGACCGCAACATCGGTTTGACTTTTACTTCAAAGTTTAGGGAGAAACAGAGCGAAAGCCAACAAACTCTTACTTGAAAAAGATAAAGTATATTTCTGTAATATTATGATAATGTAAAGCAGAAAAAGCACAACTACAACTGAAGTGCTTTCTGGAGAGAGTCTCGGTCAAACCAGAACATTAAATGTCAAAACAGAAAACACATTAAAAATGCATCACATCTGGTTGAAAATGAGGAGTGAAAATGCAATCAGCTGTACGTCTGGAAGTAAATAAATAACGGCAAACCAACAGACAGGACTGCAGAGTTATTCATCATCCTAAACGCAAGGATATAATTTGGAATAAAGATACCAACAGTTCTGAATTTACATTTCGACAATCTGGCGTCTTAAAATTGCTTTTTTATGAGTGAACTATTCACAATAACCTGGGTGCAACCAGTTTCTTTTTTCAGCCGTCTACAACTGCAATTTACAGTTAAAAGACAAACACTGCAGCTTAATGAAAGGATAACAACTTCTGTTCATGTAGAGAAATGTTAGAGAACTCTGTTTCAAAGATAGAACTGGAATAAACAAGATAAGCCCAGAAAATTACACATTGCAATAATAAAAGAGTAATACTAGTATCTGCTTGTATGGCTCCATGGCTACCCTGTAATGAGGCATAGGAATGTGGGATGAAAAAAAATACTATTATTGGGGAAAAAAAAACAACTTATAATATTAGTTCTATTTCAAGTTGAAAGTATTAGATCATTTTTACCTAGAATAAATATTAAAAACCTTAACTTTCATTTCTTTCCATTGTTTGCTTCTAGTTCCCTCAATGGGTGTTTGATTTAAGTGTGGACCAACACAACAAAAAGGTTATTTTCTGTTTTGGTTTTTTTTTTCCTTTTTTTTTCAAGAAGTCCTATTAATAATCTAAAAAGAAAACAACTCATTTATTATTTGTGGCAAATAAAAATGGTTCATTGTTTGAGTTCAATGGTAAATTGGATGGGAAATTTTATTTTTTTTCTTTTAATCCTTATATATATATATATATATAATATATATATATATATATATATATATATATATATATATATATATATATAATATATATATATATATTATATATATATATATATATATATATATATATATATATATATAAACTATCCATGTTTCTCTTAACACCCAGCTGTCTCAGCTGCCCTCCTTTCCCACCTGCGGCATCACATGATTTTATTTTAATTCCCATGTGATTCTCCTCCTCATATTTATCCTCTTTCCCAACACTCAGTTACACCCTTAGCAGCTCCCTAGCATCATATTTCTCAGCTTGTTTGTTCTTCCAGGTTTGAGCTTTGTTTGTCCACTTTTATTTCTGTGTCTATCTGATATTTCACAACCCTCACTGTTGGTTATATTGGTATATTATCCTGCATTTTATTCTAACTTTAGGATTTGATTATAATTTCACAGAAGAAACACTTGTTTTTTAGGCAGTTTTTGCCAAATACAGAAAAATAATAAAGCAGAATACAAACTCTCTAACTTGTACTCATAACAAAATATTAAAATACATGAGCATTTGCCATTAAATAATACATTTTCTGTTCTCTGTAAGCTTTAAGCTGTTCAAAGAGATCATACAAATCTCACCCGGTATTAAAAAACAAAACAGCATGCAGCTTACAGTCCAAGATTAAACATTAGCATAGGAAATCTTGTTTCTCCTCAAACACTCATTTCCCATAGAGACAAATTCAGGGGGTATTAGTCTTTAAGCACTTCCTTGCACACAGTGCTGCTCTCCTCCCATCTCTGTTTATGCTTCTTTTGTCACTCAACTGTTGCTGACACAAGGGTTTCTGTCCAGCCACCGCTGCTGGCCCACATGAGGACATCACGTATTGTGACCATCAGAGTATCGAGTACTTAGTAAAGGAGAGAAGAAGAATGTGTCTATTGTCCAAGATGCCACAGCCGTTTAAGATAGGATCTTACCACTTTTAGGTCCTCGCTGTTGACAGTGACTGGCTGTCCGGATTGGTAATTGTCAGATTTGCCATCCGAAGAATCATACTTCCAGTGGACCATAAACATACATATTGAGAATAGCATTTGATGTTCACCCTATCAAAATTAGAAGTACAAAAAGACCATTTGATTGGGGCCTTTGTAATTTTGGTCCTGATTTTATAATACATCTATTTTTTTTTTTATTCAGTGTATCAGTTTACAGAAGTCTTAGGCTTCCCGAGGCTCATGGTCATTTCATTTAGCTTTGATCAGCTTCTTCAATCAAACGCCTCCAGACAAATCACCAGCTCTTATTAGCCCTGATGAATTGCATCCCTGCCCGGGTATGGGAACAACAGCTCAACAGTCATCATTCATGATGAGAAATACACCTCTATTATAAAGTTGCATTCATGAATAAATCTTTGCTTGAGTTTCACTCAAGCGTTTCACATTATTGATTCATGTTTTCAATAATTTAAGAAGGGTTTTTGCATTTTGCAGGGATGAATGCTGTTATTTTAGAAAGTAATGTCCAAAGCTAAACAGATGGCGGAATAGTTTCTGGTTACTGGCGGCCTCTTATTTTATTATTCTGGGATCTTTAGTGGCAGCTTGATGGTTAATAATCTTTTGATACATTTTGTGTCAATGTTAAAGAAATTGGAGCACTTTTATAGTTTAAGTGGACAACTGTCAGTCATGTTCATGTTTTTAATTGAGTGAAATAGATTTTCATAAAATTTTAATTTGCACAGTCAAGAAGACAGTTTTGGTTTGCAAACTAGAATTAGTTATCTATTCAAGTTTTTGTCATTGTATTCTTAAAATTATTACTTCATTTGCACCTTCACAGCTCTCTTGATCCACAGACGTTACTCAGACTGACAACCCAGTAGTCTCTTTAGAAACCCGTCTTGACATTAATCTTGACTTTTTCAACTCTTAAGGTTGCTACAGACTGTGGCTTCACAATATGAGAAAAACACTCAATATCAGTGTTGAATACTGCATGAGTTGTGACACACACGTGTGGCGCTAATGCCTTTCTGCTCACAGTTCTGCTCTGAGCATTGACTATACTTACGGAGACGCCAATAATCTCCTTTGATGCCCAATAATGCTCCATCTGCACTAAAGAATTGTGTTTTTTTTAGTTAATGGTTGATTAGCTGAAGTCTACTATTCAGAGAAACAGGAATATTCTTTACTGCAACATTGTGGTGTTGGCATGCTCTTATTGAGAAATATAGTGGACCATATCAAGAGTCATTGACTTCAAAAACCTTTATGATTATTATTGCCAATATTGATCTTGGACATGTGGAAATTAAAGGTAGCAACACTTCCAATTGAATGCACTTCAATCATGTTTTAGGCAAGAACTGCTTTTCTACTTTTTTATGAACAAATTAAAGTGTTATTGATAACAGCTCACTAAGTTTTGTAAAATATGTTTTTGATGACTTGAAATTATACTAAAATATAAGTCAAAAACCATTCTTAATCAAAATCACTTTAATTTGAGATGTCCTAATGAAAAAGGTTACCAGTTTTGTTGTAGGGTTGATTAAATGTCAAATTACATCAAAATTACAAATAAAAAAGCAGAATATTCTCTAAATCCCCTCAATTAAGGCTGGATTTCTTCATTTTATGTAGGTAAAGGCGATATAAGTGCACAAACCAAAGCATTTTTTTGAATTGACCTGTATTAGAGTTGACCTGTGTGGATGCTGCAGGTTTTTAGGTTGTCTGGGCCTGTAAAGGGTCATAGACAGTCTTAAGCTACAGTCACCATCGGCAATGAGCATCCGTTGCCGGCCCTCAGCTATGGAATAGTCTCCCAGCAGAACTGCGCATGATGTCAGACCTTAACAGTTTTAAATGTTATTTAAAAACACACCTTTTTAGAATGGCTTTTAATGCTCAGTAGTTGGTGGCATTTTATTTTATTCTATTTTATTTGTTTTATTGTTTTCGTATTGATCTTTTATGTATTTTACTGCAGACTGCTTTTGTAATTTTATGCTGTTTTTATTTATTTTTGTTTTTAATTTGTCTAATTTTTAAACTCTCTTCCTTCTTTTAATGTGAAGCACTTTGGCCTGCTATAAGCAGTTGTAAAGTGCTATAGAAATAAAGTTTCATTCATTCATTCATTCATTCATTCATTCATTCATTAAATGAAAAGTGGATGTAAACACAGGTAAACACCTGTTCTGAGGTTCTGCATTCAAAACTCTTGCATACATGTGTAGCTACCCAAGTTTCTATGACTCTTTTTGACATTAAAAAAAAAAAAAAAACATGACCATGTGTTGTACTTTGACCAGTCAGGGACTCAGATTTGGTAGTGACATACAAATGGCGCCTCTTTTAATTCACGGAAGCGCCAACTGTTTGAAAATTGACCATGGGGGAGAAATTAGTAACTGCGGTTCATGTCCATCCAAAATTATATGACACTAATTTCGTTATATATTAGAATGGAGCTGTGAAAGAAAAAACCTGAAGCCAAATGTCAAACCTCCACTTAGACATTTGACACCAAGCCTCTACCAACTGTTGTTGGCTGATAAAAGCCAGTAAACAGTAGAAGAAGAAGAAGAAGCCCCTCCCTGCTTGTCAAGTGTAACCATCATGGGCTAAACACAAACACACACTCAAGAACCTGCGTTTAGCGCGTTTCTGTGTACGTAGCTTCAGTTGTGACTTTTAGATCAATTTAATTTTTAGTATTATCAGATTTTTTAAATATATAAAGTTAGGTTTATCTTACAACTTTGTTTCAGTGAGTAGTAAATAATGATCCTGCTAAAAAAAAAAGTCAAAGAAAATCTACAAAATCCAGTAAAATTGTTGCCAAACAAAAACTTAGAAGAAGCACAAGTATTAGTCACTCTGCTTCTCGTGTCTCAGTGGGTTCACAAATCTGCTTGGAGGTGTAGTGCTACAGTGTGCAGATGCTCCAGAGACTCACCTACAAACAACAGGGCCTGGAAGAATCTATCATAGCTTCATTAACACTTCAGCTTCATCCTTCTCTCCTTGCCATCCTCCCCTCATTAATCAACAGAGCAGCCCTTGGGGCTCTGCTCTTCAGCTAAGCTCACTTTCAGTGTGTCTGTGTGCATGGCTATACACACTATGTGGGTATCATGTCTGTATTTGCATGTGAGTGCACGCATGGCTGATTTTATGTGTTTGTGTGAGAATTACTGGTGTTCACAGTGACTTTTTTTTGTGACTACAATTTAGACGTTCTTTCATTAGAAAGCTTTCTCACTGAATTCAATTTAATCTTTTTTTATTTTGTAATCAGAATTAAAATACATAGACTCCTATGAACAACTTTTATTTTTTTCAGACGACAAGGCTTTTTAAAAAAAAAAAAAAAAGAGTCTCACCTTCTTAATAATTTTTTAGTTTTGATTCACAACCTATAATGAGTTCCTCTCCTCTAGTTACCTTTCATTAGCCTGCTCGCCAAGCACATTCAGCACAGCCAAAGATAGCTGCATCCGTGTCTCTCTGTGTTAAGACTATTGTCTTTGTGTTTGTGTTGTTAATTTGCTCACTCTGCTGCATAGGTAAACATTATTATGGCCTTGCCTAACAAATAAAATATCATTCCTGATCTGCATTAGATGCAGGCGGCCAGCCTTCATGAATAATGCAAGCTTGATCAGGCTGTCAACCTAACAAGGATTTTCTTGTGGCTGTTGTTTGTTAGGCACTCTTGATAGCATGTTGTTCAAAAAGCTTGACCCTTATAGTTGTAAGCAAATAATGCGTGGCACTCTGTCAGTATTGAAGCCTTGTTTATTTCTGTTTGTTTGGGGCTGCGCAGCTCTTCTTCCCTTCCGTTTTCTGTCCCGTGGGACTTCTTTTAATAGTAAGAAGGTGACAGCTTACCTCTGGGTGAGCACCGGGGAGGCGGAGGGGGGTGACAGTTTGGTGTCTGCCCAGCGCGGCATGAAATGCTGCAGCCGACTCGCTCAAGTTGCCTGCGAAAAGCTTTGTAGTTCATTAGAGGCTGTAATTGAGGAAACAGAAGTAGCGAAACAATCGAAAGTTATGAGGCAAAGTTTTTATTTTAAAGTAGAACTGGAGGACGTTAATGTAGAAGTTTTTTTTTTTTTTTTGGCAAGTGTGCCAGTGAATTAGGATTTAGCTCTATTTTAATGAAAAGAAAGTTTCGAAGCAAAAAAGTTGGCACCAAGGACGGCTTTAACCCTCCACCCCGCCCACCCTCATGTCCCCAATTGTTTGCTCTGGTTTCAGAGCAATGTCTGTTGGGCAAAGTGATAATTGCATTCCCCAAAGATTTCATGCTGAGAATTGGAGTGACAGTGAATAACACCCCACTTATTCCAGGGGAGTGTGTTCTTTGGGGGGAAATGAGACAAAAACAATGTGACAAACTCCATCTGACCCCGGTCCCTGACATAGAAGTCCACATATTCTTTGCTTGTGCACATAAATATGTGTTTTTTTTTTTTTTTTTTTTTTATTTTAGTTCCCCCCAGCGTCCTCTTTGATTTGCACACCAAATGTGGCTGAGTCAAGTTAGTTCCAGCGAGCGCAAATCTGTGCTCTCTGCTTGTGAGGGAATGGTTGTTGCAGACACAGAGCTTGCTGCTTTTCCAGTTAACCGTATCAGAGAAACAGCGAGAACGTTAGCGAGAGAGCCCCTCTTTAGAATTAATCCTTGGTGGTGGGGGGTTGACTGCACCACCGAGTAAGGATTACTGCTTTTAGGGCTTCTGATGAAATTCAAATAACAAAGTGTCCTGGAAAACGCCTGTTTTGTTAAAATCCAGCTGAACTTGCAATTATTTGACGGTGCACTGAGCAGCAGTCACTTTCCTTTGATTTAGGAGTCTCTGTTGAAATGATAATCAACCGGTCAGCTAATGGTAATCAAGCTTGATGGAGATGCATGTTGGTTTTTTTCTAAAAGGTTCCTTTTATCTTGCACTTCATATTTGCTTCAAGAGAACTCTTACTTCTAAGGCGGTTTCCATGTAAGCACCTCTCACTTGTTGGCCTAGATGCTAATTTTGTTGGTCTGGAAGCTGCAGGCAAAAGATGAGGCTTGCCTCGCATTACATTTGGATTTTTGCGTTTTCAGTTTTCAGATCTTTCATTAATTTTTTCTAATGTGTTTGTGGACAATTCATCCAAAGAATTCAAAGCGAAGGATGACCTTTGTCTCGTAGCGGAAACAAGACGTCACGGCTTTGTTGGCCTGTTTCTGCGCTGGTTTCGATGTGCTTTCGGTGAGGGCACGCTGCCATACTCAAATTCCTCTTTGTCTGTGTGTTATTGACTGTGAAAGCTTCAGCCTTGTACATGGATTAAATGGAAATTGCAGCATGTGTATGTGTGCGCGCAGAGGATTGCTGACTAGAGCTGTAATACATAAAGAGCTTTGGAAGAGGGATGCTTTGACAGAGCAGGCAATTGTCATAATGATGACTTAAACCAAAATTGTCTCCTCGTAAAGATGCTTCACACACGCATTGCGAGTCCATCACAGTGTTGTGTGCTATAGCAAACACGGCCTCTCAACCTCAGCGCCGCTAGAATCAGTAGTATCTAAAAATCTGAGACATAAAAAGAAACTTTTCTTAAGTGAAGCACACAATTTTGTCTAACTGCATTGGTGGATTATGGTTTTATGATCACAGTGTAATCCTTTTTCATCTCCTGCCCTGTAAAATAACTGTTTGCTCTCCTAGTTTGGTTGTCTGGTACCACAGTCCCTAAGACAAAACAAAGATTAAACCTCATGTTTTTACAGCTTTGCTCTGCTCTCATTCTTCTCTCTCCTTTGCTGTATCTGATGGAGAAACTTCAACACTGACCCACCTCTGCTCTGGAATAGTTTTCTACAATTTTGGATTTGCACTCCAGAAAATGCAGCAACATCATCTTAAAGTCTAGACTTTAAAAGCGTTGGTGATTTTAACTAATGTTTGCATGGTGCTCTGCCCAGCATGGGTCAGGTGGAATTTAAAAAGTTCTCCTAAAAAGGTCAAAATTTAAGTTTCTAGGGATAACACAATAAATGCAACCAGTGCGTATGAAATGAAGAACATACTGTGCATTATGCAGTTTTTAAGAGGATAAATCTTCACCTTTTCAACAATGTAAAAAGGAATCAAAGTTGATTTGGCATTTGCGCTGCTGCTTTCACCAAACTCCTAAAAATAAATCTCTTTAATGTCTCCGAGCTTCATCCAGCTTTTAGTATGTCTTACTTTATGAACATGCTTTTAAATGAGCACATATGTAGAAAAGGTCAGCTATGCAGAGGTATAAAAAAGAGATGAATTCAATCCTTTGCAAGTTTCGTAAAAGTCATTGCAATACATAAAATATGATTATGCAAATATAAATTTTAAATCTGTTTTAAAATTCAAACCCTATAGGAAAATCACATGAAGCATGAAGTGCTACACCCTGGCTTTTCAACATGAAGTTATTGTTAAAATTTTGCAAATCAACTTTTTTGAGCTGTTAATTATAATGTTAATTCCTTAGGAAAACAACTCCAAAGTACTATTTTGATCAATTCACACATCTCTGGGCATTCCTCCAACAGCCTGCGCTCTGAGCACCAGCCCCTTCGAAAACAAGTGGGTCCTCACATTGTTACCTATGAAATTGGGGAACAGCCCCTTCCAGAAAGAGTCTGGGCTGCCAGCACCGCCCCCAGGGTAACACACCCATTTTCTCAGCAAAACTAGCGGAGATTGCCGAAACGCTTGTATTTTATTAGCACGATATCCACATCCATCTTTGCCAAAGTTCAGATGTTGTTTGTTTTCATGGGCAAAACGCTGACACGCTGCCAAGGCTGGCTCTTGACGTCATGAAGTGGGCGGCACCTACAAAGAGCAAAAGACGTAGCCTCAGAGATCAAGTTGTATAATTTCTAGGTAGGAAAACAAGCTGGAAAAAATAACTCATATTTCATAAAACAAGATTTGTTCTTAAGTATGCCAAATGTAATATGTTGTATATATATTTACTCTGAAAGGCCTTGGAGTAGAACATCACAACATGTTCGGAAAAAGCAGAAAAATATTGGATAAAAAACAACAGACGGACACAAAAATGCTATGCAGCTTAAGATGAGTTATAGGAAGACAGAGAAACCAAAATTGAATCCCTTAATCATCTAAATAAAAATTCTAAAAACAAACAAAATGCTGTTGGGATAAAAAACCAATGTAGGTCCTTCAGTTATGTAACAAGTAAAATGAATATCAATTACACTTTGTTTTCAGCTGGTAATGGCCTAGTCACTACTGCCCTTGTGGCTTAGTTTGCCTGTTATTCGCCCGTAAACAGCCCATATCTAGCTGTAAGGACAGTTGTGAGTAATGGAATATAAAAAACTGGAATGTGGTGTGAATGCACAGTACGACAGTGTTACCTGTACGTCGTAAGTGAATACAATTTACATTATCCTAACGAATGGTTCACAATGCATATACCATACGTATTTCAGCATACCTCAAGGGAACTTAAATATACACTACGGCTCCCCTTAAGATGCAGTGCTCTCTACAACCCTACACTGTCAGGAACTGGAGGTGTGAGACCCAAAATGTGGGAGATCATTTAATAAATAAACTTTGACATGACAAAACCAAGAAAGTAAAAAAGAGTGACACAAGAGGTGACCTGGCAAGAAAGAACTGAAAAACCAACACTTAAATACGCTAAGGACAATTATATCTCAAAAGTATTGTCTGTGTGTAAAATGTTCTGTACTTGTACTAAGAGATTAAAATGTTACGTGTCTGGAAGAAAATAAATTGTCCATCTTTAACAAGATTTTGTGCCTGTAGAACAAAATTACTCTCCAAAAACTGTTCTTGGTTTGGACACACATCTTTAAAGTCCCCCTCCAATGAAAATCATATTATGTTTAACATGTATGTGTGGCGTTTTTCTTATGAAAGAGAACAAATGTAGTAAGAAATCTTTTTGTTTTTGCATTTCCGAGTATTCACTACAGTTGTAAAGGATCGGTGAAAGTTAGGCCCGTGAAGCTCTGAACTTCCTTGTCCGATCTGAAAACCAGAACAAAATGAAATTACTAGATATTTTTGTGGAGCAGCAGGTGATGATTTACGCTAGCAAGACACAGAGCCACCATAATTATCCGGGGTGCAGGGTCCCTGACAGAGCAGCTCTGCTCAGCTCCAAAAGCCACGCCCATTCAGAGAATATTTTTCTGACGGAAGCTTCGGATGAACATAAAAAGTATCTTTGAAAGACATTAAGGTTGTGTGATTTTGGTCAAAAAGGTGATAATCGTAATTGAAACATTACTGAGAACGTTTTTTTAAATAAAAAAAATTGTTGTAGGGTGACCCCTAAAAGTCCCAGTCCAGCTACGTTTTTTTTTTTTTTTTTTAATTTTAAATGGCTTCTCAGTGGTCTTTTAATTATGATTATGCATTTTTTTTAAAAACAAAAATCAAATAACCTTTGTTGTTTTCGGAGAAATGATTTCTGCAGTGCTGCAGGAGTTCATCAGAAATTTGTCTCTGAGTTATGTTCAGTTGGCTTCACTAACTTGTCATCAGCCCTTTGGTTACACACTCTCCTGCTAGCTTATTGCACCTCACAAGCCCAAGCTAACATTAGCATAGCACAAAAAAAAAACGCCAAGCAATATCGGAGCTATCCAGCCGGATAGTTTGGATCCAGATGGTTGCTCGGACAAGTAAAATTAAGACATTAAGGGATCTTTGTATCTGCAAGTGGATAAATCAAAATTGTAGTGAGAACGGCGACTTTGGCCCGCCTATAACTGTTGCTCGAGCTTTTTTGAACCTCTGCTTTTTTGCTCTTGATCTAATTTCATTTGAAAAAAGAAATACTGAGAAACCCAGTTTTAAACTTAAATTATATTATTTATGTCTTCAATTATGAGAAAAGTGCTACATGAACATGTTAAAAACACGATTTTCATTGGATCGGGTCTTCAATGCCTGTTGTCGCAAATCTGTGACAAACCTGCTCTAAAGTTACTCAAATATAGCATCTACTCAAAAGCAAAAACACAAGTGAAATTATTTTTTCATAGCTGGAAATAAATTCAGGTGTTAAGGGGTTAACACCTGGCTTTGGCCCTTGGGCTGTTTTGGATGAACAGACTCTGTTTTTGAGAATTACCAACTGAGACCTGTTGTCTTTTATATTCCATGCCTCATTTTTGCCTGTGGTTCAGTTTTCACCTTGAAGAAGTCTATTCTAAATAGTGTGTGCCATGTGGCTGCAGCTGAGGCCTCAGCTAATGAAATAAAGGTCCCTAAAAAAACTATGATATTACATTTTGGGACTACTTTGGCTCATGAATGTTTGATGAGAACGTCCAATCATGCATAGACAGAGGAACAAGATGAGGACTGGGAGAGGAGAAATTTAGAAGAGCGAGAAGGGCAAAAGGCAAATCAAGCTTGGTGGTGGTGGTGGGGTTAATGTAAGGATGGGGGAGTGTGTTTGTGGGGATAAAAAGTGTGTGTGGGGGGTGGAGGGTGATTACTTGCTGCTGAGGTAGCACTGCATTACATATGAGGATTTGGAATGGCCCAGATAAAGTAATCTATGATTAACTGGGGCGCGGCTGGCTTGCCACCCTGCCAACAGCTGTAGTCGGGGGCGAATTACAAAATTATGGGATGTCCAAATATTTTAAACACGGTGTGAAATACATTTCGGTATAGCAGGGGAAGGGGGAGGTTAGGCTAGAGCGGAGCTGTGCATGAAGTCAAAGGTGACAGCAAAGTGACAGAGGATGCTGTGATCAAGAGCAACTTTTTTCTTCTTCTTCTTCTTCTTTTTCTCCATGAAGCGTTTGAGTGGGAACTTTTCAAATGGTGGAAGAGACTTAGAAGGATTTGCGGTGGGTGCCGCAGGCTGGGGGTCGAGGTTGAAGGAGTGATAGCTGCAATGATTGCGGCAACAACTGTCCGACGGGATAACAAATCAAATTATAAAGATGGAAGCCCCAGTACAGACCCCGTCGCTGTCTGGAATTGATTGCTAACACCAGGAGCTTATATTGCAGGGCTTGGTCTGTCATTGTCCATCAAGCATCATTACCACCAAGGGAACTCTAACCCTTATACCCAGCTCATTTAAGGTGTCCACCAGGAGAAAACCACCAGGAAATTAAGAAGAAACAACAACACCTTCATTTTAAGATTTGTTTAAATTGTGAAATAATTATTCTTTTTACAATTTAAGATACTTGGAAATTCTTGTCTGACAGCATCACGCCTAAGCATGCTACCTTGATTCAAGTACTCTCATGCCTTGTATTGCTTGTAAGTACAGAGGCAATCATCTTTAAATCATAGTTTGTGAGACATGAATCATCGAGAGGTTACTAATCCTTCCCACATTTGTCCTTTTTATTATCTGAGGAATAATAAATGCATTTGCACTTTATAAGTATTACAGATGTGTTTTAATATTCACTACTTCCCTCTTTCTCGCAGACAGCTATTTTTATTCGGCTGCGTGATTAGTCATTAAGCTGAGGCGAGCTGTCATTGGAAATCATTTTCATGTCTTTAGACGGTTCCTCAGTTCATCCAAATGATGAGTGATTTTGCCCGTCGGGGGAACAGGGGCCGTATTTTATTGAAAGACGAGACAGTTCCTCAATAGTGCCAGAAGTTTCATAATGTTCGGCGAAGTGAATTGACTTTGTGTTTGAGGCCACTTAAAGGAAATGACTGTGGCTCTGAAGATGGGTCATTGCGTTGGTGTCTGAACTCCTCACTTCTCTGCCAGTCCTCTCAATCACAGATTCATAGTGAAACTTTCTGTTAAATGCTGTAATGAATTGTCAAAAATTGAATCACAAAATTTAGTCTTGTCCACTCCATCCTTGTCAGCGGAAAAGCTGGGATATCTCATCTTTCTTAGGTTTGACCTCGACAGTTTTGTTGTTGATCTTCAATTTTTTTTTAGGTCGGAGCACCTTGCCAAGCACCTCCTGTGATATGTTCCCTCTATAAAAACCCAAATGTGAAGGGATTGCCCTTCAAATGTTCTTTCCAGCTTGTTGCTTTTGTTACGGCCTGTTTTGCACACTGCGATGTTATGTGTGGTGATGGACCGTGCAGAGATGTCCTGCAGAGCTTTAGAGTATTCTTGATATCCAGAGTGGTATTTTTAGAATAGACTCATGCCAGTTGAGGCTTTTCAGTATGTAGTAGTTTGTTTGTCATAAAAATACTTGTTTTATGTAAAACAAATAAAAAAGAAAATGGAGAAAGTTTGGTTATTGTTTTATGAGATGGAGAATAACCATTTAAAAGATTGGTTGAAACTCGCTAAGAACCAAAAAAGTTTCTACCTTAAGACCTGACGGTACGATGTTTGTTCAGGACAGGACGATTCTTATACCAGGGGAAGCTTGACCACCGTCCAATGCTTCCAAATGTAGAAAAATTTGAAAAAGAACAAATATGCCCATTAAAACTCATGAATGACATCATTTTAACTCAGTTTTATCTATTGTTGCTTTGCTGCTCTGTTCTGCTGCTCCGTGTTCTCTGCAGTTTATCAGCCCATCTCACAGAGAAATTTTGCACAGAGCATTCTGGAGGTTTGCCTAAACCTGTCAAAATTCCATCTTACATAATTGAGATGATTGAAATCATGCCTGCATAATCACAACAACTCCCCTCTTTGACCTGGATGAAAACAGCACCAATCGAAATGTTGCGTTTCTACATTCGTACAGGATAAATTGCTCATTTTGGTTCTGTTTTAAGTACTAAAATAAAAAAAATAAATTCTTGTCATGCTGACGGTGTCTTTTTATTTCACTTAAATTATGAGGATTCCTCCTCAGAGCAATCAAATAAGTTAGAACCTGACTTGGCATTGCGAGGTGGAATCAGTGTTTTATTTGCTGATAAAAATGAAGGAATAAAGCAGATTTGTTCAGCTCCATTTGCTGATTGAGGTTCACAGGTTTCTGGCCAGACCTGTACAGTAAACGATACCAACAGAAGCTTTTCTTCTTGTAAACTAGAAATCTCATTTGAAAACTTGGTTCACACTTATTTGCTGCAGGTACACGAATGTAGACGTGTAATAATAATAAAGACTTTCACACAAACTGCCTTTATTATTGTATTAGTGCAATGTTTTTTAGTGAAATTAAATGAGTCATGCCAGCCCAACAGTATTTGCCATTCATGTGTGTGTAATTACAATCAATGTTAAGAGTTTCTCTGAATGAGACCCACCAGCGGCCTGATAAAAGGGCAGCATCGACAAAGCATCGACATCTCTGGAACAGGCAAAATTGGCCCTTTCCATTCAAACCCTCCACTCCTTATTATGTAGAAGCCATCTCACAGAGCCTGCTTTTGTGCTGAAATAATTACTTAATCTGAGCAATCCTGTGGTGAATTACTTTGTGTGCTGGCAGCGTTATGCCGATTCAGCCTCCAACAGAAGAACTCATGCTAGCTCCAACTTTACTGTTTAAAGTTGGAAATGCAGGAATCACCATACATAAAATGGATTCACATAGTTTTGTGTTAGTGTCAAAGGAGCAGTATAGGGCTGTATGTGGGCACTATAATGGAAGTGACATTCTGTGTTCCATTTAAGAGGAGAATTTTATTACCTGGTTGTATCTTTTACTACTATGGCATTCTTTGGGAGGTAGAGATAATGATCTGCTCTGCATTAAGAAGTGTGCAGTGCTCTGTTTTCTTCTGTTTGCTGCTTATAATGGACTTGTATAACACTTACCCAGAATGGAGACCCATCAAGGCAGACTGATAAGGACCTGGGGATCTGCTATAGTCATTTACTACAAAGTGCCGTGTTTAACTCAGCAGGTCTTTCATAAAGTACACCAGCTGAGTAAACAAATTAATCGTACAGCTGTGGTTCCCTAATACAACCACGTGGCCCAAAGCAATTATACATCAGACCGAGTGATAGCAAGTGTCTCCAACAGGAAAGAGAAGGATCTGCTGTTAAAGATGGAAAACCACAGAGGACCCATTGCTTGGTGACTATAATACGTACCATGCTTTTTCTGCTTTTGTTGGCCTTTTTATATGTCTCGATAGTGGATTGATTGCGATTTCTTACTTTTCCAAATGTTTCTCACTCATCAACTTAGAATAAACAGAATAGATTGTGATGGAGCATACTCTTATGAACAAGACACACATTAAAAACTATGAGACATTCAGGTTTTTTAATAAACCCCTCAAACAACTTAAATGAATTTTTAAAAGAAATTTACAAAATGGCAAAGTATAGTCCTCATAACTTAACTGAAGACACTTGACAGCAAACACAATCTAAGACCAAATTCAAACTGAGACAAGAAGAAGACTGACACGACACATAAGAAGGGTTATATTTGGCTGATCGAACCATTGAGAGAAGCAAGAGAGAACTACCCTAAAGAAAATGCGACAGTAAAATATTTTAATAATTAACTTAGCAAAAGATTATGTTTACTTATAACTCTAACCCTCTTCCTTCCAATGAGTCTTTCCAATGCCCTAAGAAGCAGCTCCAGCCTCATCCAAAGGTTTTAATCTGTAAAAACTCAACAGGAATTTAAATAAATATATTAGGGGTGTAGGGAAAAATGGATTCAGCAATATATTGTGATATTTCGTTTGACAATACTTTTATCAATTTAAAATACTGATAAGTCATTATTTAATTATATTTATTTTGATATTTATGAGAATCTTATAGCTTCTTACTTTTGTTTTCCAATCCCTGACTGCTAGTTGATCCTCTTTGAGCTGATCTACACTGCGACCAAAACAACAAGAAGATCTGTTTACTTGTTTCTTTCTATTCCCCAGTAAAACATCTACCATATTTTCCAGAGTATAGGTCACACCTGAGAATAAGTTGCAGTAGCCAAAAGATAAAAAAATAAGGATCATATTAAAGAAGAAAAAAAGCAGAAACAAGTCGCTCCAAAAAATAAGCTGAACTTAAGGCAGAAAAGTGCATCGCTTCTGAACAAATCTGCCCGGCCAGCATTATGCTGCATGTACACCAAATGCGATTCATGTGTCAAATTTGCATATACCGCCGCTTTTTTAAAAAAAGTCAAATTCCATGCTTTGTGCTTGTCCAGTAATGTGTTCATGAACTTGACAATTCTGTTTGTCATGGGAGAAGCTACCGTCAATTTTTTAGCCTCATCGTCATATGGAACCATTAACTGTATATGTAGTTTACATTGTTGAAGACAAGGGTGATATTGAGAGATCAAGTTTTTATATTTTGAAAAATGAATCAAAAGCATCTGTAAGCCATTTTGCCAGATATGTTCACCGTTGGGTTAATGAGATCATTCAGTTTTTTCTTGCGGCTATTGTTACCTCTGTGACTCTATGACTTGCTGTCCTATATTAGTCCAAGGAAGAAAAAAACAAAACAATAATAATATCTTGTTGTAGATTTGAAAAATATCAAAAGAAGGGGAAAAACGATCAGTTTCCATGTTTGTTTCGGACAGCAATTCTTCTTCTGTGTTGCTGTCAGTAGCAAATACTAATATGCATACCTACAGTGCCCTCTAGCGGTTGTTAGTTGGAAGCAAACACTACAGGGAACCAGTTGTTTGTGAGAAAATAATGAATATATGAGCCTATTTGTGGTTTTTAATAAAAAAAATGAAATAAAAAGGTCACTCCTGAGTATAAGTCGCACCCCTGGACAAACTATGAAAGATCATATAACTTAAGCCCCAGAGAGTATGGTATATAGCAGGACAAAAACTGAACATCTGTTTTCCTTCTGCTTGTGTAAGAAGATTCATCTTAATGGGCTTTTTGGTGAACATTTATAATTGCATAATATTGTGGGCAATAAGAAGTATAGTATATCTTTCTTAAATAAAACCATAAAGACTGTACCAAAATCCCTCAAAACATAGCTAACTAGTTTATTAATTACCAGCTTTTCCATAACAAAAAAAAAGCTCAATTTGGTTTACTTACTGACAGAGTCCCAGCTGCTATTTTGATGTCCTGTTGGGATTGAAAAGATGTAAGAATGTACTATCACTTCTGTGCACTAAACATGACTCAGTAACTGATCTGTGAACTTGATCAGGGTAAAGGGTAAATGGCAGCTTTTCCTGATCCCCAACTAATTTCCCTTTTTTTTTTTTTTTTTTGGTACACCTCATTTATTTAATCAGCAGATGTGTCAGAGCAAATAAAAATAACGTATGTAAGAGTATGGGTTGAAGTGAGAGGCTTCTTGGACGATTAGGCAGCAGTTTCTTTCTTTTATTAAGCAGTAATAATCATTGAGAGCGCTCATCTTCTGCTGTTTTAGGATTAACACACATAAGGCTATATCCTCAGATCAGCATAGTTTGTTAATGAGAAGTACTTTTGCTGTCCTTCACAGTCAAAGACTTAAAGTTTCTTGCGTAACGCCGTTTCTCTGAGTAGCATGAATGAGATGCCTCACTATGGGGCGCGCTCCCCCGCGTATTTCTCGGAAGCACTTATCTCATTACGTCAATCCTGCATGGCTGGTGATCACCTTTCTATATGACACAACGTCATTCAGGATAAGCACCTCTTCTCGCTTCGCCCCAGCAAACAGGCCGGCGAGACATCTCTTTCATGCTACTTAGAAAGCTAGAGTTACGCAAGGACCTCAAAGTTCTCTTTCCGAGCATTCGTTGGAGTGGTTCACTTGGAAAATGGGAACTGCCGTATTACCAGACAAGCTTATTTCAAGGAACCATTAATAATCAGAAACTGCCTTTCTTGTTGTGTGAGAACTCAGAGGCAGGCACTTTCTGGTTTAATTTAGGAGCAGAGAAGTGAAAAATAAAGATCAACTGCCAACCTTAACCCATACGGGTCTGTGAACTCCAGGTTGTAAAAGAAAACTCAATTATTTGGACAATCCAGGGAAAGAGCCTCTGTTTTGTTGAACCCCAAATGAGGTTCAACCTACAACACAAACAGTTGACCTTTCCTTCAAAACAACAGAGTTTTGTCTATGTATGTGTGCAGAACATGCATTATCCTCAGCATCTGATCTTCAAGAGAAGAGAATACAGTCAAGACAATGGGGGAACGTCACTTTTGATAAAGTTGGGCTTTAAGGAAATCAGAACATTGAGTTCCATATTGAGATCCGGAAAGACGCACTATCACTAATACGATTAACTTATGCAAAAACCAAAAATAACACCATCTTCAGTGACAAGTCCTTAAGATCAACAATAACTTGACCCTCCATGTCCATCAGTTGTGGTCTCCTTGATCTACCACAGTTCAAGTAACTGAAACATCCAGAATATTGAATGACTTCTTGGAAGAAGTGTACCAAAATTAAAATAGCACAGATTTTAGATATTCAGATTGTGACCTCCACACTATGATAATATGTCTATATATTAAAAAATGGCAAGTTTTTAACTTAAAGAAATACAAATTACAATGAGTCTACCTTAAAGCTGAAGTTGGATATCAGACATGTCCATCTTCTTAGATTGGGGTTTAAATAAAATACTTTTGTGTATTTTAGAGATAGTAACCAATTGAATATTGCAGATAATCTAATACAATGTTTAGAAAAAGCGTGTAAAACAGTGAGTGATCATGGGAGAAACTCACTCTGGAGGACAACCTTCTCTGGTTACTGTGCAGCAGCTCTGAAGTGCTGCAGATACCAGTAGAGACTTGACACCTGCAGCTGTTTGGAAATGTGACTGTGAGGATCACTTTGAAAGCATGACTGTTTGCATATCTATGCTCAATGGTCGTAATCCCACTGGCTGCTTTATTTTAACCTGCAAGTGTTCATTTTTTTTTATTTGATCAGAAGTGCTTTCCTAGTATTTTAATAAATTGGAAAATATTAAGAAAATATATTTCAGAAAAACTAAAACAGAAATTTTGTAATAAATCAATGACACGCATCAAGATACAAAAATGATTTGCTGGTCTCAGTTCAACAAGTTATCCCACTTAAAAATATGAGAGAGGTCTGTAATATTCATCATAGTTTCACTTCAACTTTGAGATACAGTATAATGCTAAACAAAATAATCCAGGAAACCACAATGAATTAATTTTACATAATTTCTTTGGATCATGGTGGAGAAAATGAGTGTGTGTCAATAACAAAAGCTAACCTCAATACTTTGTAATGCAACCCCGTTTAGTAGTGACAGATGTCAAATGTTTCCTGTAGGTCTTCACCAAGTTGCTGTCACTGCTATTTTGGTCCACTCTTCCATGCAGATCTTCTCAAGAGCATTTATGTTTTTTGGGCTGTTGCTGGGCAGCACAGACTTTCAACTCACTCCACAGATTCTCTGTCTATTGAATCGAGGTCCGTGAACGGGCTGGGCCACTCCAGAGCCTTAAAACGCTATCATCAATACAGGGAACAAGTGGGGGATAGAAGAACCTCTTAAAGAAGAAGGGTCTGTGAGGGATTTTTTTTTTTTTGGTTGAAGCTAATTATTTCTCCACCAATATACAAAGTATTTTTTTTATAATTTGATTTCTTGTATTTATGGTTTAAGTTTTTTTTTTTTTTTTTTTTTTTTTTTTTTTTTTTTTTGTTTATTTCAAGCATTACCTAAGAGAGAGTATGAAGAAGCAAACTTAAAGTGACTTTTAAGTTTATCTATGATAAAATGAAAGCTATTTGTAATATTTTTTTCCAAGTGGGACAAGTTGCAGAATCAGTGACTGAAAAAACTGGAACCCCACAAGAAAATTGTGCCAATTTACATGAATGCAGCCTTGCATGCTGTCACAATGACCAGTAGCTGGTGCTGGGTTTAAATATAAGGAACAGCTTTCTTGGAACAAAAGAAAAATAATGTTAAGTCTAGCATTGCTGAACTAGGCAATTAACAAAAGATGGATTCCAGAACCTCTGCATGTGAGCAGGAAGTTCAATATAGAATGTCAAATGCAGGTCAGATAATGCAGTGGTCCAATAATAGAATGACTCTGCTTTCTTATTTTTCCTCACTTATAAAAAAAATAGAATTTGCTTAGAGTTCTGCTTTTCAGGAAATTTTAATAATAGATGATGTGCAAGATTTTAAAATAAAATTCACTATGAAAACTAATTTTAAAAACATAATAAAACATTAACGACATTGTACACCGTCAGATTGTGCTGAGCTTTTCCAGTTTTCCATTATTGCTGTGATTTAAGGAACTTTTGTAACTATTTTCTGTCGCCAGATCTTCAGGAGGTGTTGGCTGGTGTTCAAGAAGGCCTCCAGTAAAGGACCCCGGCGATTAGAAAAGTACCCAGACGAGAAGGCAGCATACTTTAGGAGCTTCCACAAGGTAAAAAAAAAACAGTTATAACACATTTTTACTGAAATATTTTTCAGTTATGCTTTATCCTTTGCAAAATTATCTTCAAGGGGGTAAAAACTCTTCTGAGATTCTATCTTTTAGAAAAGGATATTCTGTCTCCGACCTAAGATGGCATCGCTATTTGGATTTTTGTGTTTGTTGGGAAAAAATAAAAAAATCTGTTCTTCCTTCTCTAAAGGTGCTGACTTTCAATCTAAAATGCAGAGCAGGTTTACAACAGGTTACATTATGCACATCATTTTTACAATCGTTATCTGTGTTTTTCTGTATTGTACGAGCTTTGTTGTAGATACAGTTCTGCTGACACTCAGGCAGGCGCATTTGGTCGAGTCTAAATGCTTCTGACATTGACATGCAGCACACAATTACCAAGCAACACTTTAATTTAGCAATTTCAGCCAGCTGGTGGAATTAATTAGTTCAACTGATAGAACACGACACAGCAAAAAGTGAAAAGCCACAAAAGAAGACACATTTCTCTTCATAGTACAGCAACAAGGTTCAACTAATTCTGCGCTTCTTCTTTCTCCTTTAATTGCTCACCTTCTTGTATGAGATCTTGTTTCCTTTTTTCCCTCTGCAATAGCAGCCTCCAAACTTAAAGAATAAATCATGTCACTGAGCTATTTAAAACAGGATAATAACCTTGTTTTCATCTTTATCTAAATTGTTCCGTCCGTTGGTCTCAGTTGACGGTTAAAGATCTATTACGGCACACTTGGTGTCTCTGTCTTGTCCTGTGGGGCCATTTTCCTCTATTGAAAGTAATGATCTTGTGCATAATATCTCTCTCCTTACCTCCTAAGCCTCCTAAGTCCTTTGAAATATTTCAATTATGACTCATTATCCCAGTGAGTGGAAAGGATTTTAAAGAAGCATCATCAAGAACAACGTTTGACTGTGATGAAAAGAGCAGAAAGTATTTCCTTTTCACCAAACGGGTTGTAGTTTTGTGAACTAAAAGAAAGCAGCTGCATTATGATTATGATGCGTTTTTTTGTCTTTTTTTTTTTTTTTTTGGATGGGAGTACATGCTGGGCTGATGTTTAGATCACTTTGTTGGCGCTGTTTGCTGCCTTAGCATCCGTCATGTTGCGTGAATGAAGCGCCGTCGGCCTCCTTCATCATGCTGCCACATGGAGAGTCCTCCCGGAGGCGTCGCATGCAACCGGGGCTTCAGTGAGCGATGGGTGCGTGCATGGACCAGTGCGTCTGGTAATGCATTGCCAAAAAGACCCAGAAAAGTCCAGTCTAAAGGCTTCATTCACTCTGCTGGGCTTTTATTTTTCGTTTCTTGCCTGATTTACACAAGACTTGTTTTTTTCTGATTTATTTATTTCCTCTTCTCTCCTTTTCACACTTTGCCAGCTGGATAGCCTTCATCCACTCTGTAAATAGCCTCTAAGTATTTTTAGAGATATTTTCGCTCTCTGAAAAGTTATTTTGTTGTGTGTGTGCTACATTTCCTGACTTTCTGACATTGGCACATTACAAGAACAGGTGAATTTTCACAGGAAATGTTACACTTTAAATAGTTCTAAGTAAAGATTTGACTTTTTTAGCTTTATTTAAATGACTTGATTTCATAAAATGGCCTTTTAAAATCTATGTATCTGATTGCCAAGGCCATAGTAGAAAAGTCTGCAGTTATAAGTGTCAAAACATACATTTTGACTTTTGAAATGTTGCTTATTGTTATTAGTTGGTTTTATATCTATACAGGAAACTGTTTTGTAGCTAAAAAAGGGCGAGGATGTCTGAGCTAAAGTATCTACAGTGCAGAAATACAGGTTTGTAATCATATCTGGTTTGGTGATGAATGGATCTGTCTGTTGGTGGAATAATGAAAGTCTGTCCAGCTAAAGATCATTTTTCCTCACCTTTTAAAAATCAGTTATCTTCTTCTGTTTTGGAATAACAGCTTTGAATTATTCTTTTAGGGTTGAACATGTGTTCTGTTTTAATTTCCCTCCTAAAGACAAGAGAGAAATGCTTTTAAAGATTATTTATCCAGTTAAATTCCACATTTGTGCCTGGAATTGGACCAGGGTTTGTTTGTTTTTGATGCAGGTGGTATTTAAAGGTGGTCTTTTCCTGTCGAACAAAAATGTGCTTTTGCTCGCAAAAAAAATCTCATTTGGTTTTCAAACACACACAAAAACTCTTTTGTCATAAAAATTAAATTAAAACATTTTGAAAAAGTCTATCCAACCTTAAAGATTTGATGCCTGACCAAACAAACTCCGCTTGAAGTAGTTGTTTTTCTTTTAACCTGTTTCTTTTTTGAAATCTTCTTTTACTTTGAAAGGTGCAACCTTTGCTCAGTGGGTAAGTTGAGTGCTTGTCTGAATAGGCTGGATGTCAGCCGGGTTTCCTCATACAGGGAAGTCTGGCATGTTGCAGTGATCTCTAAATACAATGACGATACATTTTTTGTACATCAAGAATGTGAAACTGACGTTCTTATTATATTAGCAACTTGTATTTTTTGTGTAGTTCAATGTAACATTGACTTGAGTGTTCTGTCCTTGATTTCTTGTGCATTTTCACATTACAGCATTTATTAACCAGTGAATACTGCAGTTCCTCATCTCCAATTTTTCTTTAAATATGCGATTACAAACATACTTTTAAACAAAACTTATTCAGTCATTAGTTATTTTTAATTTATACATTTTTCGGTCATTCTTATTTTTCCATTTCACAATTATTCACCACAAATCCTAAGTGCTTATCAGAATGGCAGCAGACTGTCCCAGTAGTCTCTCCAGTCCAGCAGCTTTAGAAAGCTTTTTCCTTTGTGTTTTATGCTAGATTTTAGGTTTCTCCCTAAAACCTCCTGCAACTTCACTCTGTCAGAGTAGCTTCTTAGCAGAAAACTAGTTTATGTTGCATAGTTTGATGCCAAAATCTGAAGCTCCCAACTCATTTACATCATAAATACTTTGTATTTCTTCATCAGCTTTTTTAAAATTCAGTGTCTGAAAGCGAAGCTGCCAAACTGTGCCTAACTTTCCCACAAAGTCCAACTCCGATCATCTTTTGATCTATTTTAAAAGCGTTCCCAGTGATCATTTAATCCTGATTATACAGTTTTTAAATCAAATAATCTGCTGTTTTCTAGAAGTTTCTGCAGTGTTACAGTAATTCATAAGAAATTTGCCTTCGAGTTGTCTGGACCAACCCTGCCCCCCCTTCATTAACAGACTTTCCCACTAGCATACAGCCCTCACACCCCTCCAGCCTAACAATACACGTCCAACAAAAATGGTAAGCAATATTGGACCTATCCAGTGGAGACGTTAATGGATTTATTTAGTCTGGAAGTGGATGCGTCAGAATTGTAACGGATTTGAAGACTTTGGCCTGCCGGTTGTGATCTTTTCCTGACCCTGTTCCACAGTTTTAATCTTAAATTATTTAGACAAAAATTATACAAGAACATGTAAAAAAAAACAACAACACAATTTTCATTGGAGTGTGTCTATAAAACATCTCTTTTCTGTCCTTTGTTACTGACTTGCGTACAGATGTCCCATGGGAGGAAAAAATAGGCATCTATGTATGCGTCATATCATAAAAAAAACAGACACCATCCCTAAGGGCATGAGAAAAATCTCTGCTATCTATCAATAATGATGCATCGTATCTAAGCGTGAAGGGGAATTCATAACACGCTGTCTAAACTGAGTATTAAAAAATCCTGTGGTCGACATTCAGTACAGTCTGCGTGCTCTAAGGTGTGCTCTGTTAACCTCTAAGAGTCGAGCCTTCCTGCATGGGCAATGGGCCCAGCTAATTCATTCCTAACAGTCTGGCAGAAGGCCCACAGTTAGCACACAATGGACCACAATAATGTAATGGGCCTTATCTGCTAGGGAGATTGAATTGGGTGAATACTGTTGAACAAAATGGCCTGTAAATGCCGGGGGTATTCAATTTAATGTAATCTTCTTGTTTTTTATCCACGATCAAACTCCTGGTAAAGTGATTTAGAGGCTAATGATTATTTTCCTTCCTGCTGACTGGATGAACTTAAAGAAGATGCACAAAAATGGAAAAAAAAATGTTTTGTGTTGGAGGGAAGCTCAGCTGAAGAGTGCTTTTTGAGTAAATAACATATTTGCCTTAAGAATATTACACAACTGGAAGCATCTTACATTTGGAAGCTATGATTGTCTGTTAGAAAAACAGTTTCATGTACTCAGCTGGATGAGTCAAATTATTTATTTATTCTGAAGATCCCCTCCTCTTGATATCTGCTGTGCTCCTCCATTGTTATCAGCCCTAAGCCACTATTGCACTTTCAGCAAAGCCATGCAAGATGGCAATTAAGTCTTACTGCTGCTCTAGACGTGTTCATTCCAGGTAATGCACTGCTGCCTTTTTTCCCTTCTTCTTCAGATCACCGAGCTTCACGGTATCAAGAACATTACCCGGATGCCACGGGAGACAAAAAAGCACGCGGTCGCCATTATCTTCTGCGATGACACTTCCAAGACGTTTGCCTGTGAATCAGGTATGTGCGTTTTCCTCCACGCTAGACGTCTTTTTCTGTCTCCAAGCAGGACGAGCAGAGGGCTGGTAATTTGGTGTTCTGCTGACACGCATCTACAAAATGTCATAAATGTGGTTTGGGGAGAGAGGCTGGCAGAACAAAATCTGAGATGCACAGAGGAAGAAGTAGTGAGGGAGACGGCAAAGAATTCAGCAAAAGTGAAGCTCATTTGCCACTATATTAAGAAGAGGCAGCACGTGTTCTGAAATATTGATTTCCATTGTGCAGGTATGAAATCAGATATTGAGCATCATTTGTGGTGTGTTTCTATCTAGTTATGGGTTGTAACAATAAAGATTGCTTCTAATACGTGTGCGGGGAGCTAAGGAAGTTCAAGATCAACATGCAGCTTGACGGTCAGTTGCCTGGAAATGTACGGCTGTTTGCAGAGAAAGAGAAAATACTTTCTCCTTTCGTTTCAACTTTGAGTCACTCACTGCAAACATCCCTGCAAGTGTCAAATGTTTGCTCATTCCAGGAAAAGACCAGGACTTATTGAAAGATTTTTTTTTTCTCTCATGCTTCCTGCCATCTTATATTCAGGTGAATGTTCACCCTCACGATGGAGTTCATCTAAGTAATGACTCCTCATAAAGTTTATTTAAATCTCCTGCACTGGTACTTTTCTAAGAAGTTTTTTGTAGTATTTTTCTATTAAATTGCCTTGAATAAGTTTTGATTTTTAACCTTGTTGAAACTAGCCTTGAAGGTCTAACTTTTATCTGAATTTCCTTTCTGCGGTGTTGACCTTTGCCATTATATGTCAGTTAAAACGCGCTGGAGCTTTTTGTCCAGATGATTGGAAAGCACAGCTCAACAAAAACGTTTTTATGGAATTTATTACTTTAAGATTCTGGTTTTCGCTTAATATTTATATTAAGAAACAAATGTAAAAAATGTAAAAAAATAAAATTAAAAGCTTGTTAAATAAAATTCAGTTCATATGTAAATGTTTTAATAGTGTTCTTTAAATATAAATTTTCATCTTTGTAAAGAAAAAAAAAATGCTCACACCATGGTAACTCCACCACCATGCAGCACTTTAGGGAAATGTTTATTTTGATGGATTTCTTTTTTTTTTTTTTTTTGTCTTTTTCTGAGCCCCTAAAGGGAAATCAAAATAAAGAAGAAAATAAGAAGCAAATGCATGTTCCGCTCATCAATTCACCAAAGCAGGTGAAACCCCTGCACCAAAACGAACCACTTGACTTTATAAATGGTTTTAGATGACGTTCAGAGATGTTATAAAGGTGACGTTGGACAAGCAAAGCTACAAGGTGTAATAAAACTCAACAAGCTCGCATAATTATAAGATGGTGTATGTTTTGCGTTAATTCTGGGCTTCTTGTTCGGAAATTCCGAGGACCTTGAGCTCCTCATGGATGTAAATGCTTAACAGGCAACGGGTGAGGACCTGGCATTGATCGGCTTCGATGAGACCAAGACAAGAAAGGAGGACAAACTTGAGGATAGGGGTTGCCTGCCTTCTGGATTTGTGCCACAGAGGGAGCTAAAAGTGCGCTTTCTCAGTAGAGGGGCGTGGACATGAGTCCCCCACTCTTTGAGCCTCTGCACATTTTTAAATGGACGGTAGAGCCGCGGACTAAATTGTAAATAAACTGTTTTCCCATTAAATCTGGGCAATATTTTTGTCGTGCTCCCAGCTGATCATCGAACTAGTGGTGGTGGAAGGCGTTTTTTTTTTTTTAATTGTCACTTCTCACACAGTGTCATTTTAAAGGTACAAGTGTTTCCTCATTCATCGCGGTAGGTACGTTCTAAAATAACCCACATAGCTGAAATCCTAAAGTGGGATTATAGATTTTTTTTTTTTTAATGAACATTTTTACACGTTTTTTTTCTTTCATGTCAAAGTTCAAACCTTCTTAGAAAAATAAGCCCAGTAATATAAAATGAAAACAATTGAAGTAGGCTAATGGCAAGCTGCATGTAAAGAGACACTGCACACAGGAAATTGACTGACAGCCAATCAGGACACAGGACACCTTGCGCAGACCAAGAATAGAAGAAAAGTCCCTGAAAAACATCTGCAAACAGCGAGACCGTGAAAGGTGAGCCGCCATATAGTGAGGAAACATTGTTGCTAACTCTGAAAAGGTCTCCTGTGCACAAATGACTTCTTAGTTTTCTGAGGCTCACCAGTTTCTATCTGGTGCATACAAGATATTATCTGGTGCGCTCAAGAAACCAGCAATTTTTTTTTTTTTTTTTGTGCCGATGTCCCTTTAGGAACTCCGTATTTTGTCTTCTAAAATAATATTAAATGTAAAAAAGAAGTCAAACATATATTTTGTCTCATTCTTTATTAAGTCAGAGTCTAATTTCTCCTCCTAAGGCTTCTCCGTAGCGGAGAGTTATGGAAAATAGTGCCTTCAAATTCTGACGTCGCTCCCACTCGATGATGTCACCGGTCAGCTACATTAGCAGGACGCTCGGAAATACCTAACAACATTGGTTTTATAACTTTAAAAAGGTCAAGCGAAAACAAAAATCCATTACATACATTTAAATATAAACTTGTGTGCTTCAGAGCACACCCACATGAAGATATGCGTTTCTCCTTGTTCACCCTCGTGGCAGAGAGCTCTGCATCTCTCTGCGACTATGGCTACCCCTTAAAAAAATATTTTGTGCACCCCTACCCCTTCAAATACCCCCTACAATTGGAGAGGTGGGAGAAGCTGGAGGAGTGGGGGTCGATTTTGGATTTGGCCTAAATTACCTTCATATAAGTATCCCAGAAATCTATTGTTCTCCATAGTTACACTTATAATTGAGTCATAAAGATACATTATTTTGGTGTTTCCCTGGGAAACCTTGGAAACAGACTTACTGTTAATCACCCTGTGTTACAGTGACTGCTGTTCTAAGCTAATGGTATATTTTCATCTGGAAACGACCAAGAACTACCATTCATTTGGGTCCTGATATGGTTCCATATGCTGAGGAAAAAACTGTATTTACTGGAAACACTAGACTCTATTTTGGGTTTGGGTAAAGTAGGTCACGTCACTCAAAAATGAAATGTAAAAATAGTTTTTTCTCTTCTGTTCAATGATCTTTTCTTAGAATTTGAGTGGAACATTTTTATTTTTTTGCCTATTTTTAAAAAGTTCAACCACACACACAAGAGACAAATATGTCATTTTACAGCTTGTTAAATATTTTTATTCAATTTAAGTTTAATTGAAAAAAATAAATAAATGAAAAAAAGAAGATAGCTATTGTGTGGTGCCAGCTGGCCTGGATTGCTCAAGAGCCCACGTTGATAAGGATTTTGCTTGGCATCCCGCCTCTTCACTGTGGTGCAGTGTCAATGGAAGTGTGGATTTAAAGCTGAACTTGGCAACTGTAAAGCAATCTGCAAGCTTATTGGGAGACCTTTTTTTTTTTTAAAGTGCACTCACAGATTCCTGAACTGTCCTGTTTTCCAAGCTGGGAAAGTGTTCATGACATCTTATTTTGGAAGTACAAACCTAATGAAACGTCAGCCTGTGTGTGCCGTCAGTGAAACACTCGAAGGAAAAAGAAGAGTATATTTTTGACAGCCCTGAGAGCAACTGTCATATGTGCACATAAAGAAAAATGAGATGGTGACCTGAAGATTAGGAGTGCTGTGAAGAATGTCAGCCCCCTTAAATTCTGCAGAAGGCTTGGACGTGACAAATGCATAGACAAGTGGGAATACGTATTGTATTTGTCTGCATAATGACTTCCTCTGCTGATACCAGAGACTGACTGCTGATTTGATTGTCACATACATTATACTCTCACTCAAGCTTCATTCTGCTTCTTTTTTATTTTTTTGACTTGTTAATACGAATGCAAGTCCATGCTCTTCCTTCATACACCTACACATCCACGGAAACGCACACACAAGCGCAGAGAGACTTCGACCTGGTATAGCTCTTCATGCATGGCACGTAGAGTAGCTAGGTTGCCTCTGTGCTGATGAAGTGTTTGTTTAGCCGATTTTTCACTCAGTGGCCTTAAAAAGCGTGGGAGTTTAGAAGCACTTAAAGGCCATAGCGAGTAGAATTTAGGGAGGCATGAGGGAGAAAAGAGCTGTTGTGTTTCTGCTTTCCTGTGTGCGTCTTTGAAACCTTGCAGCAGACGTTTTCTTAACCTTTCTGTTCCGTCTCTGTTTATCAGTTGATCCGACGAACTCGCCGTCTTCTGATGCCGACATTTACAGAAAACAGCGATCCCACCAGTAACATAACATGATGGTGTTTGAGTTTACAGACAAGGAAACAGCGTTTTCTCACCTGCACATGTGTTCCTTTACACATGAGTGACCATACTTACATGTCCCAGAATCCCCCAGGGCTCAGCAAAAAAAAAAAAAATAAACAACTCAAATGTTAGTCTCATTTCACGCTTCAGTGGTTCCTAGCAAAAGCCCACGTAGAAACATTTTAAATCTTCAGCATTATAAACACATTATGACTCATGAAACTAAAAGAACATCAGTATTTAGAAATACCAAAATGTCACGCACACTTCCACGTTTAATTTGCAAAAATAATTGCTTTTCACTTAACCCTAATTAGAAATTTTCCTTAAATCATTCACACAAAAAAGGAGCGGAAGGTTTTCTGTGAAAGCCAACATGTCAAATCAAACTGTCCATTTTTAAAAGCCAGAAATTAAAGAAATGTGAGATTAAACCTACAAGCTCCACATTTAGATTTATTATTATGAATAAATAATCTGGTGTTGTGCATCTTTTGATGGTGTCTCATCAGACTTTAAAATACCTGAGTGAATTCAAGCCCAGACGCTATGCAGAAGGGCATGTGCTTTATTTTGAAAAGACATTATGAGACTTTTGTTGTTTTTGTAACCAAAAGAGGGTTAACTTGTTATTTAATCTATTCAAAGTCGAGTTTCAAGCTAATCTTTTGCCTCTAATGGTATATTCAGACTGGACCCCTTTGGTTTGCTTAAAGTGAAACTGAGTTTGTTTCCCGATAATCCGGAACAAGTGGACCCTGGCCCAGTAGGAACCACTCTTTGACTCATCTTCTGAGGTGGTTCGTTTTGGACTGAGCTCCGGTTTGCTCTGAGTTTTCTCAGTCTGAATAGGCTCCACGCTCGGAGTGGAACAACTGGACCAAGACATGCACTGTAAACAAGATGTAAACAGAGTTGCAGATTAACAATGAGTCACACTGTTTTCCCCACAATCTTTATGCCCCTTATCAGGGTACTTTCATAGCCGACGCCTTCTCAACATGCCAACGCTGGGCCGCAGTAACAAATAATAAGTGTTGTACCTGATGTTGAGACTGACGGTCAAAATTGGTCAGCGAAACATAAAGTTTGAATATGGGAACTATCCCAACAACGCAAAAGGACTTCCATTTTTACTCTTGTTGGCCTTATAATTCCTGTACAATGATTGAGGAGATCTTCAGTTGTGGTGTTTTGCTTACCAACTTTGGTTCGGAGCAGAAATGTCTGGTTGACAGCAGTCTAAATATGGATCAGACGCAAGGTTCAGGACCCGATCCAGAACAAATTAAGCAGACTCTGTCCAGACCAGCTGAATTTTCTAGGTTAAATACACCCTAAGTTAATTACTAGTTTAAAAGGATCAGTTAATTTTGAGAGGAATGTCTTTTTTTTGGTAATGTTAATGAGCCAATAAAAAATTGTTTTTTTTGTTTTTTTTAGGTTTTACTTTTGAGACATGAGTCAGCTAAAACCTTTTGGTTTCTCACAACTTAAATAAGCAAGACCTTTTACTTTTTTTATAGGTCAGTGTTATTTACCTTTTTACATGTTTGCTATGAATTTAATGAATTTCTGCTCTTTGTTTGACTTAACAACCAGTTGAAACTGAAATGAGCTGGTTTCAACACAACTTGCTGCTTTCTTTACAAGAAAATAATCTAAATGTTTCATTTTCTGAACTTCAAAAAGGTGTTTGTTGTTGTTTATTTGGTGTTTTATTTATTAAGGCAGATTACCAATTAGACAATATAATTTAAGCATTCCCAGCTTTTACTTTAAAACCGCCCCACTGTTTTTGCAGTCATGGCAGCAGCAGCAGTAGCTGAGAGAGAAGAAATGCAGGCTGGGGCTTTGTCTTAGCGCTGCTGAACACATTGTTTTTCTTTAATCTCAACCAAGTCAATACCACTGACCATCCTGTTGGTCTTTGAGGCTTTTCTCTGCGCATAGAACATTTTATCTCACATGTGTATTCACTCACCCACACCACTATTTTCTATTTTTAATTATGCAGAAGAAGTGTGTGGTTGTTTGGTAGCACTGACACTGTGTTGCTTCGTGGGTCTGCAGAGCTGGATGCAGAGGAGTGGTGTAAGCTGCTGTGCATGGAGTGCCTGGGCTGCAGACTCAACGACATCAGCCTGGGGGAGCCGGACCTGTTAGCAGCAGGGGTGCAGCGGGAGCAGAACGGTGAGTGCCCAATTAGTCCCTGCTAGTACAGACAACCATTCGGGGTCAATGTCTCTCAGTCAGCCTGCCACCAAGCAGTTAGCTGTTCCAATCAGGGTCTGTATGTGTTAAAGCAACTGAGACATGAGAGGGTCATGGGAGGGGAACAACCACTGTCCAATTAGGCCTTGCTAATAAGGGCCATTTTTGTCGATATTTGATTTGGAGTCCCCTGTTAGAGTTTATAGTTACATTAGCACTCCTTGGTTCAACTTCAGAGGCTTGTTCAGATGTGTGTGTTCAAGCACGGGTCACAGGCTGTGGCCGGGGCTCTGTTCCAGGCCTAATGAGAAGTGCTGTGCATCACTTGCTTCCCTCGTAATGAAGCTTGTCATAAAGATGGATGAGATTATGGCTCCTAAAGCCATGTGAAATAAATGTGCCTCGCCACATATTCCTCTCACAGGAAATGGGAACTGAAAGGAGATGAGACAACAGGACTTTCCCTGCAATCATTTGTAAACTCATGACGGAAATCAAAGAAGCAACAAGGGAAAAAAAAGAGCAGCTTAAACTTGCAAAAGAAAAAGCAAAAATCTGATTTAATTTCAACCATTGACTTTGTTTGAGAACTGGATCACTATCTCTAGATTTCTATTGAGAGATAAAAGCTATTACTCAGTCATTCAGAAGAACTACTGCTGCTTATAGCAAAATACATAAAACCAGCCCCACCAGATTACTACATTAGACTTTTCATCTCATGATATTTTAATTTTTGTTAGTTATGTGTCAATACATTCAATTAATGGTAAATGATTGTGCTCCATGTGTTTTCTTTAAGCACTGGTTTGTGCTCACACCTAAATTTAACCATTTAACCCAACTGTAGTTCAAGTCAAGCCGCTATTTAGTCAATGTTTCCTATTTCAATTTAAACTACACATTAAAGGGAGTCAGTATTAAGCACAGTTCTAATTAGTCATGTTAAATAATGTTCTAATTGGTGGGACAAATCTTACTTGTTTGCACATGGAGCCACATTTATTCAGACACGTTTCATTCCAAGAATTGAATGTTTGGTGCTTCCAGCATTAGACAGTAAACTCACATCTGACCTCACCATCTCTGCTTAAATCAATGACATAGATTAACACGGCAGAAAGTCATGAATAATTTATGATTGGATTAATATGCGTTTCTGCTTATTTTGTCTCATTTGCATAAATCTGCACTCCAAAACAACAAACTGTGTGTTTCTTTTTAGTTACTGAACAAAATATCCAAAACAATCTTTTTCACACATTCTTGTTTTCTCTACTTTTTTTTTTTAAAGCATCCCAGGCTTTTTTAATCACATTGTTCCCAGATTTTTTTTATTACACTGTCTTTTCACAGTCTTCCAAAAAGGCTTTTGTTTAATTTACGCGACTACTTAGAAAGTGCAAAAATAACAAATGAAAATCAATAAATTCATTTTCTACTAAAACAGTCTATTGTACTTTTTAGCACTTAATGTAACAAATTATAGTTATGATAACAAAATTTTACATTTGATCTTCTTAAAGACTAAAAAAAAATGTGTTTTTGGTGTTTTAACATGTAATTTTGCCATTTTTCTAATGATGGAGGATACATATTTTTAAAAAGTATTTAAATTAAGTATATATATTAAAATAGCTTTGAACTAGAAAGAAAAATGTAGTTTGAAAAAGATTTTAACTGTGATGTAAGATATGCTTTCTAATAGCCTACTACCGCTCTGCAGAAACTGTATCCTAGAACACAACAGTTTCTTACATTTTGGATAAAAACGGCATAATCATAATTAAAAGACAACTTGGAACGCTTTCTAAATAGATCTAAAGATGATCGAAGTAGTTCTTTAAGTACTTAGTGACCTAAAAAAATGGTTTCAGAATCAAATTTGGTTAAAAAATTCTACAGTTAATGGACTCATGTTGAATCTAAAGTCAAATTGATCCAGTTGTTTGGAAATGATGACCAGCTTTACACTGATCCAAGTCTGAATGGATCCTCTGCTCTCTTGCTTCCCCTCAGCAAGCCCTTTGTTGCAAATAGGAAATCTCTGTGAATCAAAGTCTCCTCAGCCTCCCATTCTGCAGGCTCTTAACATTCGATGAAGGCTTCTCTGCTTCTCCCTTTCTCCTACTTATCTGTTCATCGATGAAGCCTCTCACCACTATTGAGGAGTATTTGTTATTGATTCCCAATTCCTCCCCTCTACAGGATGTACCTTAGGTTTTGGCGGTGGTCAGCGGGGGGAGGTTTGCTGGACCAATATATGTGTCAATGTCCCTAACGTTTGAAGTTTGGTCCCTTCCTCTATGCTCGCTTTATCTGACACAGTTAGTCACATTTCTGTGTTGATGTAGTTTCAGTTTGATCTGATTTCAGAACTATTAAAAACAGTAGAAAGGACACAGTATTTAGTATGTACTGAACTTGACTAAAACTTGTCAGATTTATTCGATTACCCTCTGCTGGCTCATCAAGCTGCAGTAGTTACAATATTCTCATTGTTAATTTGTGCAGCTCTGAGTTGCAGGCGAGCGACTGTCTGGATTTGGTCTGTATTAGTTTGTTGGATGGATTTTCAATTCTCTGAGACTATTGTTGCATATCCCACAATGCCAGAGTGGCAACTTAAATGCAAGTGTTTTATGAAATTTGGCAGGTGGCCGCACAGCGACATCTGTAATTGGGTTGATTACAAATGTATTTTATTTTATTTTATTTTATTTTATTTTATTTTATTTTATTTTATTTTATTTTATTTTATTTTATTTTATTTTATTTTATTTTATTTTATTTTATTTTATTTTATTTTATTTTATTTTTATACCTTTACTTTAACAGTTGACATATGTCAGTGGCATATTTCAAAGTTGTGTGGTGGAAGTCCAGGTACTGGCAGGGAGAACACAAACATTACGCAGCCTTAATCTGAGTGCACCCTTTCTCTGCCTGCTGTTGTCTAACTCTTCAGTCATGACACCCTTTTTCTCTGTGCTTCTTTGGCGTTCCTGTTCAGGCAGATAGCCAGAGCCCAGGCTTTGTTTGGCATATCCAGGGCCTCAGAGAATTCCCTGAATTTCCTGAAAAACATCTTTCTTCACTGTGGTTTTCCTTTGATCTTGGCATCACCACGGGCAGCTTTCTTATCCCATGGGACACACCTGTTCTTGTTACTCTGCTGTCCATGACCTTATTCATTTCTATCATAGTTGAATCCTTTAAAAACCAAGATACTATCATTGGCTTTAGCGATGAACGTACTAATCAATACTGGAATCACTACCTAATTACTGCATTAATTTGATTCAGAATTGAATTAGATTTAGAATTTAATTCAACCGAAATAAGATGGATTTTATATTTCAAATTCTCATCTAAAATAAATTTTATTGATTTATTAAACTATTTATCTAAACTAAAAAAATAAAATAAATGCTTACATTAAATACTAACTAATGGCAGTTGTTTTTACTCTAAAAACTATTAGAACTTAGCTTAATGTAGATGTAAGAAATTCATATTGGATTTTTTCAGTAAAATCTAATCAAATTGGATTAATTAATTTATTTTAATCCAGTACAATTCATCCTGCTTTACTTTACTTTATCTGGGTTTATGAAGATTCTGCTACATCTTTAAAACTAATAAATGTCTAGCTACTTGTGTTTGAAAGCCGGCTTTGGTCTAAACTTCCTGTGACTTCTTTCAGAGCGGTTCAACGTTTACCTCATGCCCACCCCTAACCTGGACATCTACGGAGAGTGCACCATGCAGATCACCCATGAAAACATCTACCTGTGGGACATTCACAACGCTCGCCTCAAACTCGTCATGTGGCCTCTCAGCTCCCTGCGGAGATACGGTCGAGATTCCACCTGGTTCACGTTTGAGTCCGGCAGGTGCGTGCTTGTGGAAACTGTGCCTTTTTGTTTTAAAAAGGGAAAATTTATTCTGCAAATCTTTTTATAAATCAGCACACAGTCCTCCAAACTGTATGTATAGGGATACTGCTGGGCCCTTCAGGCACAGATGTGTCAGCTGCATTGGTAAAACTGCCTCTTGGTTTGTCTACTGTGTCCACTTAGTGTATTTTTTGACTTCACTTGGCTGCTTCCACCAGTCGGCCTCCCCATAACCGAACATTCAACCGTGCATATTTGTACATCAGCAGTCTGAGAGTGGGTGTGATCAAAGCGTGTGTGTGTTCCTGGCGCAGGATGTGTGACACAGGAGAGGGTTTGTTCACGTTCCAAACGCGGGAGGGGGAGATGATCTACCAGCGGGTCCACTCAGCCACGCTGGCTATCGCCCAGCAGCACGAGAGGATGATGGAGGAGATGGAAAAGAGCTCCCAGGTACATCTGTCTGTATCCCAGCCTTCATGCAACATCTCTTTTTTGTGCGGCAAACACCTCATGATCAGCAGAAGAATCACCATTGGTTTAAATAATTCTGGATGCTTCAGCTTGTTTTTCTGGACTTCTCATGATGTCTCCTCCTCCTTGTTTACATAAATCCTTCAGGATGTTGACAGAACTCTTTTCTGTAATCCTTGATTTAAAATACATCAACAGAGCAAATATTTCTCTTAGAATGTATTCCTGTCCTCTTGGAGTCTCTGCAGTGGACCAAGTACCCTCAGACACCCCCATGTTCTTGGCCTCCACTCCTTCCTTCCTTCACAACAGTCCTCCATCCCTCCCTTCTCTCCCTCCTCCCTCTCCAATCTCATCTGTATTCTTTATTTATGTAGGCCGGCCTCGTGTTTGATGAGGCCTGACCATATGGCCGTGCTCCTGAACCCCACTACTTCTGGAAATTTTCCAAAAATACCCTTGGCTACATAGATATATATCTTTTTTTTTTACATAACTATAAAAAGGAGAACATCTTATCCCCTCACCATGTAGCAAGTTTGTCTGTATGTTCTTCCAAATCAGTACTATTTATGGTTCTTGTGTCTTAATAAATGCATTTTCCAATGAGTCACCGACAGTGACAGACTATTTAAAAAAAAAAAAAAAACACACACATTTTCTATCTTTCTGTTTCAGATCCACTCCAGAGAGACGTTAACCAAGTCCATCTCCCTGCCGCGCAGTGCCTACTGGCAGCACATCACGCGTCAAACCAGTGTGGGGGATCTGTACAGTTACCAAGGTACAACAGAGAACCTACTAATTACCAGACTCACTGCAGTGTTATTTATTTGTACCTGCTTTTAAAGGAAAGACAAGTGGAGAACAGGATGTCAGGGAGAGGCAATATGTGCACTGCTAATGAGGATTTTTGCAAAACTTGACATTTTACAAAAAAAATTCACCAACAGTAACACCGGCCTTCAGAGGGAAAGCAACAATCCCTCTGTAGCTACAACCATGAGGAAACACAAACATGCTGGTCAAGGACAAAAATCAAAGCCTCAAACTGGTTTATGTAGACTAACAGACAAGAGATTTCAATTGAGGGATCTGTCATAACTAATGTGCTTTATGACAATTACTTTTAGTTTTCTAAACAGTCTAGAGTGAAAATATAAGGATAAAACACTATTTTGGGGTAAAAACTACCAAAAACTTAGTTTATGTTTTTTGTTTCATCTACATTTAATCAAAGAAAATTTTCATAAAGCCTGTTAGAAAATGAAAATAAAAATGCTTGCAAAAGGTAAACGAAAAAAAAAAACAAAACCCCTAATATCAGGTTATAAAACCTGTCAATTAAATGCAAGAGATTTTTAAGAAATACAAGTAATATTGTTTTGTACAATAAATATTGAACATTATGTCTTTTTGATCATAGAGAGGATTGTGGGTTGGACCATTTTGTTGATGCAATTGTTATGTTAATGTTAGGAGTTGGAGTCAAGAAACCGTACTTTTTGTTAGAGAAAAAGGGGTTTCAGACAGTAAGGGTCGATATTTTATCACAAATATTGAAGCTTATAACAGAATACCACTTTTTCATTGTTTGTCATAGTAAGTTGTGGATCATGTCATCAGCTGCACTAGCTTTTCCAGAATTACTTCAAAGAGGTGTCAAAAATATAATCATAAGGTCTTTTTCTCTCCCGAGTAGATTAGTTCATGGAACTTTTTGGCCACAGAATCTAAACCGTTGCTTTAAATTACATGAGAAACCTCAGCACTGAGCAGGAAGAGATTTTAGCCTGGTACTTTAATCATCAAGTTTTCAAATGAAATTAAAACAGCAACTCGGAACGAAAAATGCTGTTGCTTGTTGAAGGTGCCTCTTTGAAAGCATGCTTTATATATGTGTTTGATTAAGCATTTTAGAGACTGCTCAAGACATCGCACTTAATTATGATTAAAAAACAAACACGAAGCTAGTCAGGAGAGGCAAAAGTTTTCAAAAGCACTAGAAAACTACAGATTTTACTTACTCTGCAATGATCCTTAAATGAAGAAATACCAACAAATTGGCAGATAAGTATTTAAATGTGGTTTTTCAAAAATGTTAGTGTAAAAATTAGAATTTTTCATATAGATTCTGTATATATACATACTTTTATACCTTGTAAGATACAATTATAATGCACTGATTTTGATTACCTATCTACTTAAGTTTGTTTATTGCAGGCAGGTTTTTTTATGTTGTCTTTCACAGGCCATTGATAGTCTAAGGAAATTAAATCCTGCCAAGATTTATGAGCTGTCGTCCAAATTACTTTTTGCTATTAACACTTTTTTTTGGAAGTCTAAATCAGGACTGCTTAAACCTGGTCCTTGAGATCTATCACTGCTCCCTGTTTTACAGCTGTCTCTACACAGCTCTCTGCTGATTATCTGAATGTTTATTTTGTATTGCCATGAATACGGTAAGTTACCATGAGGGTAACTGCTTAATTATAGAAAGGTAGTTTGTAGTGAGGATCAGAGCCGCTCAAGGATGTCAGTCAGGAAAATAGTATCCACTTGAATCTGGAATGTTTGTAAAGTTCACAGTAAGACTTCAAATAACATCGGCTCACAATGACAACAAAGTATGTATAAATATAGCAAAGACATGTAAGGTAGTAGGGTTAAAAGCTATTTTTTTTCTGAAAATCTAAAAATATCTCTTTGATTTTTCATGATAAAAAATAAGATTTCTGCATAAAAAACTGAAAACTAACCTAAAATATCTGCTAAGCAGGGGAGTTTCACGATTTAGGGTGTCTTTTCCAAAAGTCCAAAAGTAAAAATGACTTAAACTTCCACATTTTTGAGGGTTTGCTATGGAAGAGCTTTGGATTTAATGTCCAGTAGATGCAGCTCAGATATCCTCAAAATTGGAGTGAGCAACATAGCTTCAGTAGAACGACCTTAAAGCCATATTTCCATAATCTTTTGAACTATTTAAATATGATTATGTGCTATTTTTTGGAATATTGTGTCTGCAGGGTGCCAGTTCATTAGAAATTTGACCACCCAGTGCATTTTCTATCACAAATAAGCTTTTTCTGCTCCTGCTTCACATTTCGAATAAAGAAATACTCCAAAATCCAATTTTAAGCTTAACTTTCTTTTTATGTGTCCTCCATCATCAGAAAATGATGATGTTAAAGACAGTATTCATCTTTAAATACACACACGGAGATCCTTTTCATGGATGAGTTTGCCTTGATGAGTAGAAACAGAAACACAAGCACTCAAGGGCAAAAACATACTGCGCTCTTCATCCCCACCATGTGCATGTCTGAGAAAACAAACATGTCTGCGCTAATGTCTAGATGAGGACTTAAAGCAAAAAAAGGTGATTAGTGAGCTGATGCGATTATCCTCTGTCCATGGTTTTAGTTGATTAGAGGACTTATCTGAGGATAATAGGCCTTTTGGCTTTCACCGATAAAGCAAAACAGAAAGCTAGGCAAAGATGAAAGTCGATCCAGCGTTATAATTTCTTTTGAAAAGCAAGGCTTGTTTTTTTTTTTTTCCTCTCACTATCATTTAATTGTTGCCTGATAAGCTTAAAAGCAAAATGCAGGCCTTGTATTGGAGACATTAACACGTTCTTTTACCTCCTATCCTCTAAATGGAAGAGTTCCACCTTGGGGGTCATTCTATATAAACAAGCTGAGCGTCTGCAAACTTTTCTTCTCCAAACTCTGGTGAGCAGAGCGGCTTTTCTGTCATCCATCACCTTGGCGTCTCCACTGGTCCTCCCACACTTTCCCCATGCATCTGCCCTGCTCAGAACAAACCTCCACCTCCTGCTCATACACGCTCAGCACTGCCATTATTCCTCCTCCTTTCTATGAATAAATTGAATGCATCAGTGTGTTTCGGGTCTCATCAGACGACGAGGACAACAAGGTGGTTCTTGGGAGTGATGGGGCGTTAGGTCCTTTGTGGCATGGGATGTTTGGACTTTTAAAGGCATGTCTTGAATACAAGTTTTGTATATTGCACAGATGAAATCCGGCAGTGTGACACGGTCTTGACCTAGAACTGGTGTGGACCAGGGGAACCCGACTGTTTCATTACATTAACACGTGTTATCTTATGGGGTCCAGATGACCCCACTCTTATACTGATGTGTGATCCCTCCCATGACAAAGGTGGACAGGATTTTATGTCTTATTTGTTTATATGAAAGGTAAAGTTCAGTATGCTTTCTTGTGGGGTCCAGATGACCCCACTTTTAATGTAATCATTCCTAGAATAGGAGAAGCGGCGGGTGCTAGCCATGGTGCTGACATGATCTGACTTCCGCCCAGTGCTCTGAATATCAAAGTGAATGAATTCAATGAAGCGCAGGTTAACGTGCTCTTTGCGTGGTTCACTCGTTCTTTTTCTGGGGGTGGTTCATTAGTGACATATCCGTGAAATATTTCACATAAAAGGCCACAACTTGTCTCACCTTTTTCACGTATGACTACAAGCTTTCGTGGTCATACGTGTACGTAGCATCAGCGGCCTTCAGCCACTAGGTTCCAGCTGAGGAAGGGGGACCCCCACCAGGACTGGGGGACCCCAGGGAAGATCCGCGTTCAGAATTGCATCTGTGCCTCCTAGACACTGTCCCCCAAGAGACCTGACCTGACGTAAAATACACATAAACTGCTTAAGTCTCCACCGACAAAAACTTTTTAACAGCTTTAAACCAAATGCCAGAAACACTTTTGAGTTAGAGAGGTCACGTATGCATCACAAAAGATTGAAATTTCAATGTGCAAAGAGTGCGTATCCATCTACAGATGAAAGAGGTTTGGTGCAAAATGCCAAAGTGGTGCAAATCGCACTAATCTCGCTCCAGGCTTTTTCTTTTACAGCTTTATTCCAATATCTGAAAGACTTGGTGCCAAAATTTCTCTCCTATATCAATTCTCAATGGTTGGCACTTGTATGAATTTAAAAAGGACACAATCTATACGTCACTTCTGAATCTGAGTCTCTGATTGGTCCAAGTTTGACCTGACTTAACTTGCAATGTGCGTCGAATGGCTGCATGTTTTGTACGTAGAGCCCAAAAAATGTTGAAAAAAATTAGAGTAGCTACATGTAAATGTGAGAGTTTTTAACCCAATAGCCTAAAACACAGATTTACACGTGTTTTCATTGACTTTCCTTTGTAAGTGGCCCCTTGAAAACCCAGGACATAACTGAATAGATTGTCTCTGGGAACACCTCGGGGTCACCCCTAGAGGAGCTGGGGGACATGGCCGGAGAGAGGGAAGTCTAGGCATCTTCTCCATCCATCTGGATGAATGGATGGACGCACATTACCAAGGGCAGTACAAACGTTGCATAACTTCAGTGATTTCTCACTGATGTTGGGCCTCCATCTTTTTAGACACAAGCCAGACCCCCAAGGCTTTTAGTTTGATGTTTATCTGAGATTCTCGTGTTATCGTCACATCTTCCAAATGTGCTAATTAGCTTTGCATAACAAGTGTAATGAGTGTCTCACAACAGCTGCAGCTCAACAGTTGATGACCATCTTCCGTTTAAGTTGCTGTGCAGCACTGCTAGGATTAAAAGTACGTGTTTTTTTTTTTTTTTTGTCACTATCCTGTTGAAATAAATAAGAATTTCTCTCAAAGTGATGAATAGTAGAACATGTTACTTCAAAACCTGTTCAAGATTAATGCTTCCTTCATAGATCTTGGGATTCCTGCATCATGTGCTCTAAAGTTCATAGCTTATTTTACATGCACTTCAAAAAATATATATAACCTTGTCCTAAATAAAATTCTACTTTATTTTAATGTCATTTTCTGACATGTTTGACTTAGGAAAAAGGTCATACTAGGAATAAGATTTGAGCTATGCTGACTTTACTTTTAGTATGCCAACCTCTGAAGAGCTTGTTTGTAAGAAAATGTGTCCTCTGGGTTAGATTTAGGAGCACTTAAACCAGTTTTCTGTCAGTTTAATGACTCATTTCCTTTCCAGTAAAATATGGTCTCGGTTGTCATCAATCCATTTAGGTTTATTATTGTTCCTCAACAAAAAAAGAACAGAAAATGTGATCAGAAATGAGAAATTTAATTTTGCCTCAATTAATGTATATGTTCTAAAGTGTTACAACCCTAAATATTGTGTGCATCCAGTGTACTAACTAACCCACGGAGATGAACACTGTTTTTATCATGTTATTCTAGTATTTTTCTGATTATAGAGGACATTTATAATAACATTTAAGCTTCAAATTATATTTGAGTATTTCTTTATTCAAATCACTGTGAATAAGGAGCACATAAAACAAATAGCATTTGAAAAAGACTTGTAGAAAACTTGCTGTGCGGGAAAAAAGCTCTGATGGATCCACTTGTAGAGGAAGGTGGTTACTACTGCCGCTTTGCAGAAACTATGTCCTGAGACTTTAAATGCACCGTTTCTTTTTACTAGCTTCATATTTTTTCTGTTTAGGCAATTCAAAACTGATTCAAAATCTTTTTTTTTTTTTTTTTCAATAAATCTAGGTCCTGAAACATAAAAAAACTCACTGAGATATCTTGTTTATGAAAGCAGTTTAAGCTTCAACTGTGGACGCAGAGATTTGTCATCGCTGATGATAGTTTTTAAAGCATCTCTGAGCCCACATCAAGAACAGTTTGTTTTTAAAGTAGTTCTTCCTCCAGGCTCCAACATCCCAACCATTCAGTATTCATTTTAGCTTTTTCCAACTTACAAGATGTAGAATTAAAAAAAAAAAAGCACAAATTATATAAGCTTTGTAAATCTCTATGTCTGTATTTTGTATTTCTGCAGCTGTTTATATGTGAAACAAATCAATTCATTTTTTTCTAAACTTTCTGCTTAAACCACTGGGAAAAGCTCATTTTTTCTTTAACACACTTTTAGACGGGCAGCTGCAGATTCCCTTTATCTGTAATTATGACGCTATTAGTTCCTGGAATAATAGTTTGGATGTACGTACAGGTAGAAAATCAGGTTTCTATACCATAATGGCTGAGTGAGTTTGCTCCCTGGCTGTATCGCTGTGAATGTTATGAATATCCAATCAGCACAGTCAATTTGCTGAGTCATGCTCGGGTTGCTTTCAAGTACCCTGCGGATCCGGGGGAATAATTAGGGAACACATTTCCCTTTCCCTGTTGAGGTTTATTCACCTATTTGTTTTTGGGTTTTTTTTGTACTTGACTGAGTTAAAGGAGGGTCTGGCACTGAGGAAGAGGAGCTCAATTATTTTCCTATATTTTGCATCTGTTTCCTTTACGGCGTTTCTGTGATTGCTGCGTTTTAAAAACGATCAGTAAACGTGTTCCGTCTTTAGGGAAAAACGTCGAAGGAAAAAGGTGGCGCTGGAAATGAAAGTTTTATTCTGAAAAGGCGGCACATACATAGGGATGATAGTCCTACTTTCCGCTTGTGTAACACTTCTCGCTATTACTATTCATTCTTTTGCATTTCTCCAAAACGGCTGAACTTTCTGAGTTTGCTGATGCATAAAAAATCAGTTCACTAAAGTTTTTCTGGTGGGAAAAAAAGGTATCATTCCTGTCAGGGAGGATTCACAACTTTTATGCAGAAAAGAAGGAAAAAAATGTTATTTTCTTTTATTCATGCATGTTTTTCTGTTCATTAGAAAGTCAAAACAGATGTGAGAATTCAATGACATTTACAGGCTAATTGAATGAAAAATAAAACTTTATTTTCTTATTTTTTATTAGACCATCTGAGCTTTATTTGGTCAATCTGAGATATGAATTAATGGAGCGGATGTGAAGTTTGTGGCGCACGCAGCCACAGCTGTTACCTGACCGCCATCTGGGTTGTTACTCTGTGGTAGTAAAGTGCAGACAGGTGTGTGTCAACATGCACGCGTGAATAGCCTCCTGGTGTATTGAAGGGGTCTGTACTTTTTTTTTTATATATATCTTTATGTGTGTGTGCCCTCCTTGCCCGTCCTGTCTGCTCCGGCCCAGCAGCTGCCACCCCAGGCCAGATAGGATGACACGACCTTCAGTGGTAATGAAAAGGCACTGACAAATCACTGTCTGCTTCTCATAGGGGAGAGCTGAGGAGGAGGAGGGAAGAGGCTGGCACCATCATTTCCTCTCTGTCCTTTTCTGATTTGATTTCTTTTAATGCGAGTGTGTTGCGGTTGTCAAAGATTTGGGGAATGATGGGATCTGCTTCACCTCCTCGATCTCCTCCGAGCTTTCTGTTTTCTCTAAATTGGCCTTGGTTGAGGAGAGGGATTGTCTTGGCAAAGATGTGAGAAAGGATATGCCTGGTTGCCCACCAGTTGTTTCAGCAATCCATGAAGTACGCCTCCCATCCTTAATGCTTTACTTTACACTAGACCTAAATCTTTATTTCTTTTGTATTTCAGGGAATGCTGCTGAGGACAGACTAGCAGACAAAGGTGTGCATGCATGACTCACTTGTTATGGCAGATACTCTTTCGGTTTCATCCTCTCACCCACACAGGCCCCTTTGTGTCTCCTCCCCCAAACTCTTCCCTTAACTCACACGGGAAAATGCTTTTTCTGTGTTTTTCATTCTCACCGTCTTTACTTGTGCATCCGCTCTGTTCACACTCCTCCTCTGTTTTTTTTTTTTTTTTGTTATTTTTTATTTTTAACCAGCCTCCTCTCCCTGCAGCTCTGACACACAGTCACTTGATTGCCAGGCAGGATGATGTTTTATATTGGTCAGTTCTTTGCTGGTAAACTGGATTTGTGTGTCACGATGAGCTCAGAACTTTTATCTAATAAGCAACAATTTTTATTGCATTAAAAAAAAAAAAAAAAAAGGTTAATTTGTTCAATCTAATTAAAGTCTGCAGACGAATTGATTTAACCCACATCAATATGAAGTAGCTTCCCCTCAGGAGCTTTCTTGGATATCTTATAAGCTAGAGTTGATTACAGACTTCTGTTAAGTTTTGCACTTTTTGATATATTGATCATTGGCCACTTCCTTCGTATTCGGTGCCTGATCAGCAACCAGCCAGCCGTTTTATCCTCAGGCCACCTCTGTTTGCACATCTCCAAACAGCATTCCAATATATTATTAATGGGCTCACAGTTGCACTTGAACAGCCCTCTGCTCACGAGTATCCATTACTTCCTCTCAGTGCGTTTAACCAATATGAACTCCTGAGCAAATTGGTCCAATTAATTTAAATTAAGGTGGAGAGAGGGAGATGCCAGACAAGATGAAGCAGGGAAATTGAATTGTTTATCTGTTGCTTTTATATTCTATTGCTTTCAGTGGGATGATGGAGCTTTAAGTTTAACGAGGGATGACAGTTTTAGTGGTTTTGCTTTTGAGATTATCATAAGCTGCAGGGAAAAAAGCTCTGCTTTGTTTATGAAACTGATTAACTTATTTGTCCTCTCTTTTCTTTTTTTTTTTTTTTAAATCCTGTCCTCAGAAGTTGGGCTTTCGTTGACCTTTATCCCACGGGCGCAGACTTTCTCAAGCTTTCTATCTGAAGATCCGGAGGAGTCGGAGTGTCACCAGGAAGAAGCACCATCGCCCTCTGGTGGCTGTGAGTCCAGCTGCAGCGTCAGGCCTCTTCAATGACAGTGAACTGCTGAAGCAGCTGTGGACACTGAACCTACCGAAGATGTACAAATCTGTAAATGTAATATATTATTTCCCAGTGACACACACAGCTGTGTCAGCGAGACACCAGAAAGAGCTAGAGGATTGTTGTATCCTTTGTGATTTTTTTTTTTATAGCATCAAAGTTTGCACCAAAAAAAATCCCTTTCACTGTCTTCTTTAATATGTTTACATCGTCTGTTAAAACCTGCATGTCAAACTTCCTGTTTTTTTGTTTTGTTTTAATCATAACTAACGTTAAAGACCCACTCCGATCATCTTTTGAGCTATTTGAGACCAGTTCCAAGTGGTCTTTTAATTATGATGATGCGGTATTTTGCCAAAATGAAAAAAGCTTAATTTAAAGGACATAGTTTCTGCAGAGCGGCAATAGTACATTAGAAATTTGTCTCTGTAACCGAATGTTTAAATAAATACTCAGAAATGACATTTTAATCTTAATTTTCTTAATATATGTCCATCAAAAAAAAAAAAAAAAAAAAAGCCACAAAAACGTGTTAAAAACACCAGAACCCCCATTTCCATCGGAGCGGGTCTTTAAAAGTCCACCGTAAAACCAGAAGTTGATGGAATCACTTGAATATGCCGCCTCAGCAGCCGGTTAAAGAGAACCTTCCAATAGTTTTGACACATAATCCTCCCACTCCTGGTGCACTCTCCCGAATGTGAAATCGATCAATGCCTCACACCAAAACAGCCTGACGTGGATGGCAGTGATGAATCAGCCCCAGCTCTAATCTGTTACAAGCAGCAAAAGGCAAAAGTCATTGAGAAATGTGCTTCAAGGATACAGGGGCGGGCCATCGTGTCAGGAGTGATGAAAGTGCAGTCCCCTCAAAGCCTCCACTTTAAACTGCCAGCGCAACCGTTCGCTGCAGCAATTTGATTTTAATAGCTGCTGAGGTCTTGAGGAGCTTCATAGATAGCAAGAAGCTGATAAATTACATGGGAGCGACTCCCCTAATGGGATTAAAGGGGCAAGGCAGCGCTAAAATGATGCTTTATCAGGCTAAGGTTATGGGCTTTCTTTTTTTTTTTTTTTTTTTAGCATTTAGCATGTTTGGTGGAAATTTGCCACAAGGTGGTGTTTTATTTTTTACCACACTCAAACTGTAGCGTCCAACTAAAAAAGCCCCCAAACACAGATCTCCAAATTTGATTTCTGCCTTCATATGTTTATGTTTCATTCCAAATGTCAAGAAAACCTTAAAAAGGATAAAGAAAAAAAAAAAAAACTTCTGATGCACTAGATTTAGACTACCTTTAGAAGAGTTATCGAGGGAGGAATAAATTATTTTTTTGAGGATTTATTTATACTTAAATGTAAAAAGATGAAAAAAGGAGATTCCAAATCGTAAAGTGGATGTGAAAGTGCCTTAAATCGGAATTCTTCATCATCTTCTCACTTAAAGAACGAGTCGAGGTTTGTTAACCTAACATTTATTTTTCTGAGATTACAATAATTTAAAAATGTCAATAGATATTTGCCAACTGGATAAGATGTGTTCACTGTCCTTAAATGTTCCTACTTGAGTGCAGCATGATTAAAGTAAACACTGAAGCGGTCAATGTCTATGCTGTTTGAACATTTGTTGGTTTGTGCACTTTTTTTTTGACAAAGGAAATGATGAAGTGTTTGCTCGAAAATGAAACTTCCTGACATGTTGTTACAGGAAGGAGCAGCAATCTCTATTTTGTGTGCAAATAATCCAATCCGAGCCTAAACTATAAAAACTTTTATTTTGAAGGAACTTGGGTCTTGACTTCATCAGCTAAGATGCTTCTTTTTAAATCTTTAAATCACAAAAAATTAGAAACTATCTTAATATTTCACTTTTTGGGTGAAGAAAAGTATATTTTACACCTGTAAAAAAAAAAAAAAATTCTAAATTTGATTCTTTTTTCATTTTTTCTTTGCTAAAAGAGTTTGCCACCTTACATCTTTAACCCAATTTTTCCCCACATTTTATCAGTTTTTAAGTATCAGCTTCTTCCTTTTTGTGTAATATAATTTCTTAAAATCCAAAAGTGTGAACAAAGAGTCAATAGAAGCACATTTTGTCTTAAAGTCACTTTTTGGTTGTCACTTATATTTATTAGTGTTAAAGATGGTTTCTAGTTTGCCACAGGAACATTTTGGATTTGCACATTTGCCTGGATTCATAGTTTGTTAGATGTGTGTAAATCAATCCCACTGCACTGAAGGTCATTTCATGAGACGACAGCAGAAATCTGGAGTCCTCTGTGTTTATTATTTGATGATTGTTTTGTTGTGGTCTGTAGCCGGTCACCTGCTTGTGAAAGTGTCATGAAGATTTTAGTTCCTGTTGGTTTAAGATTGTGTCCACATTTTTTTGTGTGTGTTTTCATTTTTGTTTTGTATGTCAATAGCACTTTGAATAAATGGTTGTAGGAGTACAGTTTCCACAAATTGTACATACGTGATGTTTTTGATGATAAAGAAAAAGGTAATAAATTGAATGTACTGTCACACTTCCAGTTCTGGGTAACTTTTAGACTGTGGAATTTATAAATATATATATATATATTTCTTCCAGGTTGATCGATGCCAATCTGCATTTCAGAAATGAAGGAGCCATAAGAAATATTATGAAATACACACAGCTGAGTGGCCTTGTGGTAGAGTGTCCGCCCTGAGACTGGTAGGTCGGAAGTTCAAATCCCAGTCATACAAGAGTCTAAAAATGGCCTCCCTGTTTGACACTCAGCTTTAAGGGTTACTGTTTTAGTTTTATTTATACTAAAACACAAACACGTGATCCTTTTAGCAGAATTACTATTAAAAATTAAGCTTAACGACACAAATCTTAATGAAAAATAGGAAAAAACAAGTATTTTTAAGAGGTAAAAGCACATCATAGATTTCCTGGAAGGAGCTAATTTTAAAAAATGATTTGAAATCAATTTAGAAAAACACAAGAACCTAACGCACTGGATTGTATTTTTTGACAGTTTTTTTTTTTTTCTAAATTTCTGCTTGAGGTGACCGGAAAGTGAGAAGAGAGTCAATACTAGTACAAATCTGTAGTTTGGAAGGTTTACATCCCACAAATGTTTTAATTCTTGCCACAAAATCTTTTTGTTTTAATCCAAAAAAAGATCATAAAAATGTTAATGTTGAAAGAAACAAGTCTGGAGGAGAGCTATAGTTTGAAATAGAATTTAATTTCATTTGATTTTAAATAAAATAGAAGACAAAAAATATTTTTTTTAATAACAGTAAAAATAAAGACATTTTCAGAGCAACTTAGTTGAATATTTGAAGAATTTTAGCTATTTTTAACACATACAGATGATTTTTTTCTTGGCAGAAAATTCACCCAAATGTAGGTCAACACTTTTTTTTTTGCCACAAGGAGTCATCAACAGCCAAACACATCAGTTTCACTTTTTGTGATCACAAGTACAGAATCACAATCATCATTCCAGTCAAATGCGAGGCTTCTGCAGTTTCCTCGTGAACAGGAAGAAAAACAAAAAAAAAAAACTTGTTCCACATTAATGTCCCATTATGCTCCACATTTCTATCGTGTCCTCAGATTACAGCGCATTTCCATTACTGTCTGTGCCACTGCCTCCACTTCTACGGAGATAAATGAATGAGATTACACAAACGGCAGCACTGCCACAAACCTTACACACTTATTTACAAAAGGACTACAAAACATCTGACAAATCACCAAAAAGTGACTTTTCACATCAATCCACACAGCATAAGGAGCTGCAGCCCAGGATTTTGCTAATTAGAGTTTAGATTTCAGGCTGCAAATAGAAAGCAGTCACCCTAGACAAGAAAACCCATTGGAAGTCTGAATGAGATGCATTCCTGAGCGACCGCTTCTTCTTTTTTCTTTCCCAGTTAGATGATTAGACACTATTGTCAAGGTTTGAATGGAAACCAGGAAGGATGCGAGTGAAAAGAGGACAATTACACAGGCTTTTGTCAATGGGTTTACTCGGGGGTTAGAGGAGTGAAAAGAATGATAACACGGGCTTTTGTCTCCTCCTCTGCGCGGCGCTCACTGTCAAGTACTGTTGTGCCAAAAAACAACAAATGTTTCCTCAACAGTAATCACATACCACATTTAATTAGTCAGAGCGTCCCCGACAGCCCTGTCAGCTTTCAGAGCTTGTTAACTCCTTCCAATCCTTAATCGGAGATTCCTGCATCTGATCAGAGAAGTCCTAACCTCTGCTCCCGCTCAGATGCGACGTGGCCGAACAGCTGTGGAAGGCAGGAAGTACCTTCTCACACGGTTGGCTACAACGGTCTGTTCTGACGCCTAGTTTGGAGCGAGCGCACGGCCTGCAGGTTGGCATAGATCGGATTGTTTCTCAACTGGCCGGGCTTCTTTGCGGTCCGTGGGTACACAGCTACGTTCTCATAGACGTTGGGCTGCGAGGACACATTCAGTGTTAATGAAGGGACTGAGAAAACACACACATGGTTAACATGATAAGAAAGCAGATGTCTGATCAGCGTTTTAACAAGCACATCCAAACTGCACAGCTGGTCGTTTGTTAACGTGGATTACCGGATGATTGGATGCAGAAGATTAACTGTGAAGGGTGAAAGCTTTGTGATTGAGTGTGTATCTGATGAGAAGGTAAGGAAGAGCCTTGAAAGAGTCAAGTGTAAAGACGAGGGAGGATAAAATGAATAAACCGACGCTCACCTGTTTCTGAGACGGGTGCAGTTTGACTCGATACTCCACCCGCCTGCTTTGCTTTCTGTGGTGACGATTAAACAAAGAGAAGCAGAGATGATAAAGCTGACAATGCAGCATCATTGGGACAAGTGCAGGCTATTTTGGTTTGTGTGTGCTGTAACTCAGAGCATGTACCTGCTGTTTTCAGCATGTGTGCGTGACATTTCTGTTCTTTTTAAACTCGTGTGCATCACATCACTTCATGAGTTTTTTTTAACCTTTCAACCATTAGATACACTGTTAATGCTAAATGATAAAAGCTACTGTTGCAGCGTAACTTTTTAATTGAATGCTAAGATTTGCTGTCTATCACTTAAAAATATTTTACCACCCCGTTAAAAAAAAGTCAATATTGTTTTTATTTCATAGAAATTTTTGAATCATCTTAAACTGAGACAAAACAGTCACTTATTATTGAAATAAATATATGGCCTTATTAGGGTAGCATTTTAACTTCTGGGGGGGCAGTTCTAACTTCAACCTGTAGGGGCAGTAGTTAAAAAAATGATATGCATTTGCTAAACAAAAGGCAAGAAAAAGCAGGAAATTACATAACATAACATGAACATAACATAAAAAACAACAAAAGTTAAATTGTTCCCTCAAATTCACGATTTATGGCCAAGAGTTCGTATTTTATGTGCTCAGATTAGCATTTGTTGGCTACAATTTGATATTTCATTGCCATAAATGAGCAATTTCTAAAAATAAATAAATAAATAAAGGCAATTAGCATTTATTACAAACAATATTGCATTATGTGCACACAATTAGAAATAGGAATTGAAAGTACTAAAATACTAATTTAAGCATACAAAATGCCAATTTTTGCCCACAAAAAGCTAATTTGTACATAACAAAACACCAGTTTGTTCAAACAAAATGCAGAATTTTACAATCAAAATGCTAATTTGTGCTCACAAAATACTTATTTGTGTCCAAATTATTAACACAAAATTCAAATTTGTGCTAACGAAAGCTTATTTATGCACACAAAATGCTAATTTGTGCAAACAAAACAATTATTAGTGTCTAATACATGCTAATAAGATGCTACTTCTTGCACAAAATGCTAATTTGTCCCAGAAAATGCCAATCTGTCCTCACAAAAAGCAAATTTGGGCGAACAAAATACTTGTCAGTCCTCGCAAAACGCTAATAAAGATGCTACTTTGTGTGCACAAAATGCAAATTTAAGCCAACAAATAGCTAATTTTTGCACACAAAAAGGTAATTTGTGCAAACAAAATGCCAATTTGTTCTCACAAAAAGCTGATTGGGCCCACAAAATATTAAGTTGTCCGCACAAAATACAAATATTTCATCACAAATCATTCATTTGAGGAATTTCTTTTTTCATGTCATGTCTAAGGCCTGTTGGAAATTGCAGTTCAATTTGATCTGAAAAATTTTGCAGTAAGGAATATATCATTATCACTTGCTGTCATTTTAAATGAATTTAAAATTTGTCAAGTTAGTGGTCTAGCATGTCACAGCCCCTGTGAAGAAATGTTATTAAATGCAATTCCATATCAGTTTTAATTATTATGTTCAGGTGTTGATTTGAATAAACTAGGTTGTAACAGTAACATGTACTTGCAATATAATGTTATAATGTTTTTTTTTTCCAGTTGAAGCTGTGAGTCATGTGACCCACAGACAAACTATGACTATGGTTGGAGGAGAAAGCGTCATCTCTGTTGTGCTGCACTTTCAGCCTTTATTATCTCCAATGGCTTCAACTTGAACAGAAACAAACACTAACAGAACACAGATGACAAAGAGAATTTTCTAGATCGCTGAATGGTCCGAGAAAAGTCTGAGAGAATAAATGTATGTGAGGAAAATACCACATTGGCTTTGGAGTTCACAGCAAAGCAGTGAGCAACACCTGGCTTATGACACTTCAGTTCTATTCCTAAAATATAAAAAGTTTTTTTTTAATTTTCAGTTTGTTTTTCCCTTGTATAAATCTTTTTTTTTTGCACACATGTAAATGAAGATTTTTTTTTAAAATCCCAAACAAATGATGAATTTACCCATACATCTTGAGAAATTTGAGGAGGTTTTTGGGCTAAAAGATCCTACATTTTCTTTGAGTTTTCCTTTAATTTGGAATACATCTCAGTCTAAAGAAATGTGTTTTTATCACTTTTTATTCAACATCAACTGCTTTGATTCCCATTCAGTCTCATTTAGCTCAGAGAAGAGTCACCGCAGAGTTTTTTGTAATGCGGCTCATTTCTGCATCTTCCAGCGGACGGGTTTGCTTCTTACCTGCGCCTCATTGCTAGTATGAGAATGACGATGAGGAGAAGAACTACAGAAGCTCCAGCTCCGATGTAAACGTACATCATGTATAGTTTCAAGCTGAATCCGCCTAATAGAATGAAACAATGAATGAGTGAATTCAAAGAGAAGAAATATATATTTTTATGAAAAATGAAACAAAGCAAATTTTGAGTAAAACGAATCAGAACTTTCAAATGTTTCTTGTGAATATGAGAATTTTTAGTCTCTCCAGCTGAGACAAACACGTGTGTTTATATTACCTGGAGTGGAAACGTTGAGCTGCATGGTGTATGTCCGCACGCCCACATCTGTATTAAAAGTACAGCGATAGAAACCACTGTCTTCCTGTGCGATATCAGTGAGGTGCAGGCTGACTTCCAGGCTGTCGGCGCAGTCCACTCTGCCTCTGTCGCTGTAGTCCTCACTCACCAGGCCTCCCTCCACTTGCTTGCAGACGCCAATAATGTTCCAGATGTGCTCACGCAGCTTCCTCTCCAGAATCACCTGGTAGATGGTTACGTTGTGAGGTTGAATACACCTGATGGTCGCGTTGTTGTTCTCCTCTTCTAGCAGCTGTGCGACTGCCACGGCCTCCTCTGGGAGAGCAGGATCTGTGATGTTGAAGCTTGGAGGCTCATCTGAATGAGAGGAAGAAGGATCAGTTTCAGTCCAAACATCAGCTGAGTCACAGAGTGGTCTGATGATGCATTTTTACACCATTTTTACCTAAATCCTCCACCTGAATGTCTCTGGTCCAGGGTCCCTGAGGGAACGTCTGGACAGAACACTGGTAGTTCCCAATGTCCTGATGGGTGACATTCTTTATAGAAATGCTCCCGTCCAGAGGCGAGGTCCTCAGGAACTCCACTCTGTCTCTGTAGCGGTGGGAGAAGGACTTGCCAAACTCCGGATGGAACACAGCCACCGGATTGTTTTCAAACGTTTTCGTCCAAGACACCATGCTGAGGTTCCCCTTCCAGGGACACAGGCAGCTGAGAACCATCCCCTCCTCCAGCCGAACCGTCTCGACTTCTCTCTGCAGCAGAGCAACTGCACACAAATGCATTTCATGCAATGAAACGCCATTAGACAGGGAAAGAGTTCGACTAGATCAAGATTAAAATATTTGATTTTGATGGAAAAAAAAAAAGACTCCAATAGTAAATGATTATTTCCAACAGGATTAAATCTTTAAATATATATTAACTAATATAGAGTTGATACATAAATAGCACTTAATAATTATTTAGCGAAGCCTTTATAAATGTTTTGTTATGCATAGAGTTGATTAATAAACATTAACTGTTAGATAATGCATTAATATTAATTAGTAATGCAGAAGTGTCTGTTAATTTGTGATTTAACAGTTAAATAATGCTTAACTATGCATTTGTTAGTAAAGAATACCTTATAACATGTTTTTTAGAGTGAAAACTTAAAGAATTCCTCAGTTGGCTTAATTTGATTTAAAAAAATAAATATAATCTCGACGATTAGCACTGCTTTGCAATAGTGGGGCTCACCCTCGAGTAATGACACTTATGTAAATGAACACAAACAGCTTACATAAGCTGTTAAACAGGTTTATTTTTAAATAATTAAAACAACTCACTTGTTATTTAACTCCTGCAAGTATATATATTTAATTTCCAAAGAAAGTAATCCTATGATAAATTGTTAAAAAAATTATTGCAAGATGTTTATAAAATATACATAAGGATGAAAACACACGAAGGAATTAAAACATATTTCATCTCCGTACCTCTGATAAAAGCGAGAAAGAGGAGTACCAGCAAGTACCAGCGGTCCTTTTGTACAGCTTCCATTTTGCCCCGCCGAGATAGAATGAAAGCTGCATTGATGAGACGCGTGGAGAGGCACCAGAGCTGCACTTCCTCCTCACTCTGTGGCTGAAACCACTACAGATAGTGGGCTTCTCCTCCCTCCTGTTAGCCTGATTCTATAGAAGCAGCACTGGGAGCAAATGGGGAAAACAATACCAGAAAATGTCTCTTTATGAGTATTTTTTTGATAAACAGGCTCAAACTAAAGTCATGTTTTAGAGTTTTTTTTTTTCTTTTTTTTTTTTTTCGTAAACTGTTCACAAACTGGTGTCAAAGTTCCAGGATGTGTCTGAAGAATCACACCTTTTAGCATATTAAAGAAAGCTTAAAGTAAAATAAATGCAAACCGATAGTCAAAATAGTTTTATTATTTAGAAAATAGACACACAAAAGCATTAAAAACATTTAGTTTTTAAGTAAATGAGACAGGTTTTCCAGGCACTTCAGCAGGTGGAAGCTCAATGCTTCAGGTTTGGATTCTGCATCTAAAAAAAAAAAAAAAAAGATAAAAAAAAAGTTTTAACAACCTGAGGCACACAAAAATCCTATTGTAACTTTCAACCGTTAAAAAGATCAACGTAATTCCAGCAGATTGTATAGAAGAAAAGCAGCTCAAGCCGCTTCACAATCTACTGGAATTACATTGATTGTGTTCACAGTTGAAGTTACAATAAATACAAAAGACTGTTAAAAGGTTAAAAAGTTAAAAATTAAAATTAATTGTTTCATTGAGGTGATGAAAAAACAAACCTTTCTTAGAAACGGCACGAGCCTCCTCAATTTTCAACCGAACAGTCGGACACTTGAGGGAAGTCTTTGCCTTTTAAAGCAAAAGAAGAAAAAACGTTTTTTTTAGGATTTAAATCCCCTTTAGGGATTATAATCTTAAAATTTATCAGACGTAAGAAGCAGATATTAATATAACTAAAATACTAGCAAGTAAAAGTATGTTGAGCACAGGTGTGGTGCGTACCCTCTGGTTGTTGTGCAGTAAAGCCCACAGAGCGGATGCTCCAATACAGCGAGCTTCCATATCTTTACTGTCCAGGCAGGATAACAGGACGTTCACAGCTTTTTCTGAAACAAATATCACGATTATATTGAGACAATCAAATAAAAAGCTCAGTATTTATTTGGAATAATCGTTTTTGAAATTATTTTCAGTTTTGGTGAATCTAAACCACACAGGTTACAGTATAGTCACGGGGGCCGGATCTGGCCCGTCGAGTAATTATTTCCAGCCCTCCAGATCATTTTATTTTATTGTTAGTAATGGGCCCTATGTTATCTAGCGCTTTTTTTAAATTAGTATAAATTTGACAAAGTATATTTTTATGGAGAGTAAATTGGGGTTTGAATTGATTTATTCTGGAATAATTTTCCTGTCTGTTTTAATTTTTCCTAATTATGTTAAAAAGTCATGATTTCAAAGTTCTAAAAAGTGGCATTATGCTAGCTTGATAGACTATTTTGACACTTACTAAGATTTTTTTAGGATATTTTGGAGTTAAGCTAATATTTCAGCTACATGCTAGCTGTTTGGATAATTTTGGCTTTTTTTTTTTTAGTTTTTAGGGTAATTTGGGATTTAGCTAATATTTTAGCTGGCTATCCATTTCAGCATCTTCAGCTTTCAGCACTAGCATCTTCAGCGGCCAAATTCAGCTTAGAACATTCTAGAACATGCAAAAAAGTTACGGTGTAGAGTGTTCAATAAATATTTATCCTTTTCGGTTTGCCTCGGTGTGTTTTGGATTTTGGCCCCTTGTGTGATTGAGTTTGACACCCCTGATCTGCACCATCATGATTTAATTTTAAGAGGAAAAGTTCTCCTAAATACAATCTGGCTAACACTCTCATACCTGTGAGTCACACTGGTTTAACACCCCTTTCTCACTGACATTAGAAGGTACGCTCTTCATTTCCTATAAACTCCGTCGACTGAAGTTGTACTCGAAATCAAACCATCTAAAAAGGCCTCGACTTTTCCACAGGAAGCAGTAAATACTGACACTTAACAGTTTCCACACCACCACGGCTGCATCTCCCACCCGCATATGAGATGTATTGGAGGGGGGGCACATACGAAGGGTTTGTTGTCTAAGCGGCTTCCTGTGTTTTCTTCACCCTCGTCTTTCATCTGTGCACACCTGCAGCATTCGCACCCCCTCTTTGAGGCAGCATTGAAGCTAAACTGTAAACAACTGATTAGAATTTTGGATGGCTCCATCCCAACACAATGATTTAATTCTGCATCAGAGATCAAGATTTGTTATAATTGATTGTCTGATATTCTTATTAAGCTTTAGTTGACCTATTTACAAGCTAATAGCTGAAAGTTTTTTTGTGGCTTTTCTCTAAATACACTAACCACAGCCTGTTAATAAATCAAGGGGCAAGAATTAGGGGCATTTTTTTTAGTGTGTTTGCTACAATTTTTTTTTTTTTTGGTAACCCATAAAGTTTCTAGCACCTGTTGACAAAAAGCTGAAGCCAAATTGGTGCAATGAAGTTTTCAGATCAACATTTAGGACTGATCAATAACTAGCTTAAGTATCCAGCTTGTTGGGCAAAACGCAGGTTCATGAACGCTCATTTAGCATTCAAGTAAGAAAGTGGAGAAATAGAAAAAAGGCTTCTTCTTCTCTTTTTTTTAAATTACTATTTACCAGCGCATGTCCACCTCTAACATCTGGTATACACCGGACGCAGAAGAACTGCGAAGCGGTGGGCAGGCAGAGTGTGTGCGGTATCCCCTTAACCTCCGGTTCACACCAGACACTATTTTTCTGTGACGGTCGTTTTTTGCGTTGCGTGTTTATTTTCACCTCTACAGTCTGTTTAGATTAAAAAAAAAATATGATTTCATTTGTTGATCGCTGTATTTTATTCTGAAAAACTGGTTATGCTTTGAAAATATTGGGTTTTCTTGGCGTAACTTGCTGCCAGAATTGATGTGGATTTTTCGTGGCTTGTGCAAAAAAAATAGACTAGACTCCGAAACATTCACTGCACGCCGCTAGCCAACCACGGAGGTCTGGTGTGAACTACACCATAGTTATCAAAGTGGAGCTAGGACGTTGAGCCCAAAACTAGCCATAGAAACTTGCGTGAATACCATAGTTTTGAACGCAAAAGCCTAAAACACGTCTACATAGACTTTTCATTGAAAGTGGTCGTTTGAAAGCACGATACTGAGAGTGGTGTGAACCTAGCTTCATATATTCTATGCTATGTTAAAGAATTCTCTCTTACAAGAAACTGTTTTGTGTTGTTATGAATGATAAAGTGAAAACGTGAAGTTTCAAAACCCAGATGCTTCGTGACTCTTCATGTCTCTGTGGCTGTCTCCACTTGTAAAACCTCAGCATTCGTTTACAGTATGATCAAATCAACACCACCTTTGCAACTGAACACCCTCATCCAGCCCTGAGACCCACCAACTCAATCATTGTGCTCAGCTATCACGCTCCCTGCCCACATGCTAACAGATCAAAAACCTCTCACTCAGTGTTTCCATGATGCAGAAAAAACTAGTTCATTTCAGTCTCATTTCCAATAGTAATAAGACTATCCAAAATGAACTCTACTCTACTTGATCTAATGTGCAAAATGACTAAATAAATATGTAAAAATGTGGCACAAATGTAAATAGTTGAGTTGAACATAATAAATCAAACAAGAACAAACGTTTTTAGAAAAGATAACTTTCTGTTAAAAGCCTGCTTTTCTGGGACATTTGAGAAGAGTTTTGCAGGATTTTAAACACATTTCTGCTTTGGAGCCTTGGATAAAACAAAGTCTAACAGAATTCACCTTCATTGTTGCAAGTAGAAAGGTCAAACCGAGTTATATCTGAGAAAGATCTCATACAATCTATAAAATTAGAATCCTTGCGAAAATTACAGACCTACTGTAATGAAAATTGTGTTTTTGGTGTTCCTAACATTTCCTTGTGTCATTTCTCAGATGGTGGAGGACATACATTTAAAATAAAAACCTTAAAATTGCATTTCTCATTATTTCTTAATTAAAATTAATGTGAATCAGAAGCTACTGATTTTTTTTAATATTTTGGCTATAAATGACACAATTATGATTAAAAAGCCACTGGGAACACGTTTAAAAAGGATCAAAAGACGGTCGGAGTGGGACTTTAACCGGTCCAACACAAACATCCGTGTCATACCATTGGTGAGGACATGTGACTTGTTTGCGGGACAGAAGCAGAGGTTATGGAGGGTGAGCAGAGCGTGTCGGCGATGCGTTGCCAGGTCTGCCAGCATTTCCAGGCTTCCCGTCACCTTCAGGATGCTCTGCTGGCCGTCTTCAGCAGACGAGAGGCTGACCAGAAGTCTCAGCCACAAACCCAAGAGGCTCCCGCTCCCATCTGCCGGCGTGGCCTTTAAACCAGGTGCCTTTGGCACCGGCACTGACAAGAACGCTTGAAGGAAATTATTCTGAAATCACAGAAATATTCAGTAAACACAGCAGTCCATGTATTATGAAAGATAGATCCTTTTTTTTTCTTTGGTTCAATTTGCGTGTGTGGATTATTTTTATCCATCTACCTTCTGCAGGATGCCTCTGCAGTCACGTGACGCAGCCAGGTTAGCGAGGAGAAAGAAAGCGAGGTTCTGGATGGGACCGCTTGAGGCGAGCGAGGTCAGCTTCATGACGCTGTGCATCAGAGAGCTATTGCAGGAGGAGGAGGAGCCTTTGACACCTGGCGCCACACTGGGGCTGCTGCCACAGAGAGCACTGCATGCTGGGAGAACAGGGAAAAGCAAACCGTACAGACAAAACATGTTAAATTTTCCATGATCATTCAGCTTTCATCTCAGGAAAATAGAACTCCAAATACTTCACTTAACAAATAAACCTGTTTATCGAAATTATTTAGTGGTTTAAGATTATGAAAATTTGATTTTTTTTTTTTTAACAGAACTTTACTTAAAAACCACATCATTTTATTTTATAGTTGCTTTCTCCCAAAAATCACAAAAAAGATTATTGCCTGATAACATTAAAGGGAAATACTTGAAACACATCTTTAATATCAGAACAGTTTTTAAACATCTACATTTTAAACGTTGCTATAAAAAAGGAACCACACCAATCCCTGTATTAACAGGAATTGACAGCAGTTTTGATGTAATAAATTCAACAAAAAGCTTCTTCAGGGAGTTTTGTCCTCTGAAGAACCCTTCAAAAAAGCAATAAAATAGATTTTTTTTCTGTTTATTTGAGAGGTGGCTAACAAAAATAAAGCTGTGTCCGTCTGCTGCACGTCTGTCTGCCACCGTCGTAAAAAGCATCTCCGCACGGCTGCATGTGGTTTCAGGAAAACAGTCTGGGAAAAGCCACAAAATGATGAAGAAAAAAAACCAAAGAATTTGAGGAGCATACATTTTACGAGGGAAAGTGTGTTCACTTCAGATCAGAGTCTCTTAAAACCTCCATGGCAGGTTGCTCTGTTTAAATTTACTTTTAACTGAGTGTTTGATAAAGTGAAGCGAGGTATTATCATTGTTCCCAGCCTCAGGCTACATCTGCATTTTATTCAGCTGAAGCTTAAATAAATTAAAGGCTGATATATAACCGAAATAAAAATGTGTACTGACATCAGAGTAAGTGGCATGAATAATTATTCTCCAAAAATATCAGATGTAAATTGGAGAATTGAAGCAGACTAATTCCTGGACTGACAGGAAACGTGTGGCGTCTTCTGACACAGCAGTAGGTATGCATTGAAGATGGTCTGGGGTTACTGCTGCATCTTACTAGCTAGATCATTTTATTTGTCATTGTCACAACATTTAATTTATTGAAAAACTAAAGAATTGGCCACTATTTAATTTGCAACTAATAACCCTTTTTATGTGGACATAAAAAAAACATCAAAAATAATTTGCAAATACTGGATAAAAAGTGCATAATTTGGTTATTAAAAACAAGAAATTACAATAAAAAAGAGGGTTTAAATTGCAAAAAAAAACCAAAAAACAAAACTATAATAATAGATGCATGTGGACTGTTTTTTAAAAAAAGTATATCACAGTTAACAGTATTCATTTCCCTTTCAAAATATTAATCTTTTATTAAATATAGATTCAGGGCCCACTGTTTCATTGATTTAAATTGTTTATTTATTTGTTTGTTTTACATGAATTAGGTCTCTAGCTCATTTAACCCACAAAAGCTGGATTAAAAAAAAATAGAATATTCCACTCTGCCCAAATTCTGCAGGACATGGATGTTTGAAACTGAGTTTAATCATCTACTAATCTCAAAGCATGATGTCATTAAGTTGGTTCATTTTGCTTCAATTGTTTTAGTTGGGTTCAATACGTGGAAGACTTGCTAAATAGCCATCATTGATCTTTCAATAGTCTGAGTAAGCCACAAAAGCTCATAGCTAAACGCTGTCTCCAATCAGATCAACTGAAAGTCTAATGGAAGAACACAATGTGTCAGGAGAAGATCCACAAGCAAAAGAGATGACCGTGGGCTTCAACTGATTATTTAAAGATTCGTGAACCTGCAGACATAAAAAAAAGTGGAATGAGGTGGAGGAACAGCTTCGAAAACAACCACATTCTGACGCTTTTGGGAGATGTGCTAGAACTACAGGGTTGCTCGAGTATAGCCACTTCTGGGTCAACGGAGGAAACGCCTTAACTGGGCCAAGGAGAAGTATTGGACTGTTGTGCAGAGGTCCAAGATCCTGTATTCTGATTAAAGTAATAAGTCATTTGGGAATCAAGGCCCAAGAGTTTGGAGGAAGACTGAGGAGCAGAACTCAAGTGGCTGGTGGTCCAGCGTGAAATCTCAACAGTCAGTCATGATGTGTGTGGGTAAACTCGGTTTTCTTCAATCCAAAATCACTGCAACAGTATATCCAGAATGTTCTTGATGATTCCATCTGCTGAGGATTTAGATGGAGATGCAGATTTCTCTTCCAGGAGGACCTGCTCCTCTACCCATACTATTGAAGTATGAAGATGGAAACGACATTTTACTTTATCTTGATTGATTTGATCATAATCTCTGTTTTTATCTATTTTTTTGGCAAAAACTAAGAAGTACATACAACTCTGTGCTATTCAAATAGATGAAAATACTGTGTTTTGTAAGTTTTTTTTTTTTTTTAACAGTACTTCAATTCATGTAAAAATTAATACTTTGAATCAATTTAATTCGTAATGTATTCTATGAAAGTTCAAATTTTTTATGCAATAATGGAAATAACATAATTTTCAATTATGTTTCATTTTTTTGGAAAGAGTCAAGATATATATGAAAATAAATTGAGACTTTAAAATTAATCTCTCTAAAGACGTCCATGTCTGATATAATATAGAAATATAATATGCGTTTTTGTTGTTTCTCTATGTTTGGGAGTCCAAAAAAAAATGTTTGCGAAAATGACTTGTGGCACAGATGGAAAACACAAACGGACTTGATGTAGCAGAGCTAACAATGGATGAAGTTGGCAGACCGGAGATGAAAGAGTCAGTAGAAAGGTGGGGGTCTCAGGAGCCTGGATGCTAGCCTGAGGGCGGATGGTGTAATAGTAAGCCTGACTGCATACAGACTGAACACAAGCTGCCGTTCAGATAACCTTTAGGGAAATACCGCGCATGACTCCACAGACTTGGGGTGTTTCACAGCTTGAGCTTATGGGGGGGTGGTGGTGGTGGGGTGGTAGGTCAGGAGCATTTGAGTTTAGATCAGAGTGTTCACATGCCCCTGCTGAGAAACGGATGCCAATCAAGAGGAGCTCCGGCAGAAATACTAGAGCTTCTTCTTCTTCTTCATTGGTGATCGTGTCACACAAACATATCAAAGGGAACAAAAGCACCTATTTAAATCTCATCTTTTTTGCTAATTTTCACGTTTTAGGGAAAAAATGTATGGACATACTTCTCAAACAACAACTGACGTTCATGGACTTAGAAAGTAAACAAGAATCCATGACAGAGATGTTCTTTTTCTCTCCCTGGTCTTGAACTACACGCATACAAGAAGTCAAAAAGACCCCCCCCTTCCTCCAGTAATAAAAACCCTCCTGACACTGCACCCATTGTGACTGGAAAGCGACCGGGCACTGGTCTTATAGCGTGAGTTATTCAGTTGTCACTGGAGCGCACAATGGGGCTCTCAGTGCGGCGCGTATGACTTAGTCAGATTGCAAACAGCAGACCGAGGAGATGGACAGGCACGAACGAGGCACAAAGCTCGCACAAACAAACGCAGACAGACGTGGAATCTGACGGCGGAGAAACGCGTCTGCAGACCTGTTGTGCAGTTGGCTGTATAGACACACAAAGCCTCCAGTGCTGCTTCCATGGTGGGGTCATCCAGCAGGAGCCAAGGCCACAGAGCATGCACGGCCTGAGATAGACGAGCATCTGTGGCGGCCGTCTACACACACAGATAAACAACCGATTAGCAACAGAAGGTCAAACAGCAAACGCACGAACATTGTAGAAGACGTAAGAACTAGGACCAAAGAAAGAAGTCTTTAGTTAACATGATGTAACTTCCTGAGTGTACAAGAAAGATACTTTTTTGAAGCACATAAGTCTGAACTTCCATTTAAGAAAAAAGAAGCTAAATTAGTGCTCACTTTGCTTTCATCATTGCAGTAAAGAGCACTCCGCAGGATCTCCACAGTCAGCTTCACCTCCTTTAAATAGACCGCTTCCTGATAGGAGGGAAACCCAAAACAAAGAGAAAAACACTGATATGTCTCAGACTAAAAACAAGCTCTCATTAAAGACCTGGTGGGAAAAGAAGAAGAACTTTCTGCTGAATAGTGCAAAGCATTTTTCCTAATATTTATCCAAAAACCTTTTCATGTGGAATCAGTTTTTTTTTTATTGTTATCCAAGAGGCAAAGAAAGACTCACAGTGAGCACGAACGTGCTGAGATGAAAAGTTTCCAGCCAGACTGTGCTTACCTTTTTATGGAGGGAGACCTTGCCAGGTCGGACCGACTCCAGTTGGAGTTGGGAATGCGTCTGCCTCAGCTGCTCCACGCAGCTGTCAATCAAACCCGCTGCAACGCAAAGGAGATCTAAATGCTTTAGATTTGAGATTTTTTTTAAAAAGGGATGAATGGTTGATTTCTTTTTTGTTGTTAATTAAAAAAAAAAAGTTGAGAGTCGATGCAACAACTGAAAATCGGGGAATTACCTTTGGAGGCAAAATTTTGGGCAGTGGAACTGCAGGTGAGCAGTGTCATCAGAGCGCGACCCGTCAGCTTCTTCAAAGGGTCTTGAAGGCTCCGCCCCTCAAAGCTCTGAGGTCAACAATCAAAAGAGGAACCCGTGAATTCATAACAAACATTTTTCACAGTGATATTCTTAAAATCTCATTCTACTCTAAACAGAATTAAGAAATCTAGTGCCAAATGCACCACAAACCATTACTAGACCTCCTTCGTGTTTCACAATGGTGACAGTCTTCTTGTCTTATTGTTGAATTTGTGAAGATTGAGCTGAATTTGTCAGAAAAATCAAATGCTGTATCGGTTGTCCAAAGGAAATGCCATCAGAAAGCTTGTGGCTTATTAAAATGCATGTAGGCATATTTCACCTTGGAGTTCATCTTTAATGCCTTTTGAGAATGTTTTTTTTTTTTTTTTCTGTTCATAGTTTCAGTCTCTCCAATTAATCATTAATCACTCTCCTTCAGCCATGAGCCGAGTTTGAAGGCAATTCTGTGGAGCTTAAACTTCTAAATTAAATTTGAAACTCTAGTTCAACTTAATCACACAGTAAAAAGACTGAATGACTGATCACAAGTTTGAAGATATTTGGGATGCAGGCAGGAGGACACACCTTAGTTTAAAGTCTTCATGTGATCGAATAAATCATCTATTAGTGTACCATCCTTTTAAACCTGTTTAATATGTTGTTTTTAATGATACGGTAATTATATGATATAGGTGTCAGTTGGTAATTAGTAAATGTTTACTTTGCAAACAAAGACAGTGAAAATAACTGGAAGTTAGAATATGTTCTTGTAAAATGTTTTGAAAGGTTGTTTTTCCACTTTTTAAACATCAGTGATATGAATTAAGTAAGCACGATTGTAGATCTGGAGGAGAATCTGTAATGACTAATGTTGATTATTAAATGCTGAAGTGGCCATCCAGGGACAAAAAGCACAGCTGATGACCAAAGAGACCCTCATGATCGTTCGAGCCCCCCCTTTCTCCCCACCTACCTGCAGTAACAATTCACACAGCTGGTTGGCCGGGGGACCATTTAAGATGTCAGACAGAGGAGAGCTGCGTTCAGAGTTTGTGATTGCTTCAGTGCGGCACTTTGTCTCCTCTGTGAAAATTGTGGCAAGAAACTGCAGAGCCACAGTGTGGAGATGATTGTCTGCAAGCTTCTTATTCATGCACTCTGATAGTGTTCCTGCAGAAATACAAACCGTCAGTTACTTGGATAAAAGCATAAAAACAATAGCATTTTTGATCAATGCAAGCCTTAACTTTTCATTGAAAATATAAAAAAAACACAGTGGTGGAAGGTTAGTGATTTGAGCTGAAAATGTTTGGGACAAAAAGTCCTAAAAATCTTAACAAATCTAAGTAAAAAATGGGGGACAAATTGACCAACAGTAAATTAAACAAAATGGTAAAATGATACAAACAGACAAGACTACTTTTGCAACTTTCACCATCTCTGGGTGGAGAATGAGTGTACCTGCAAATGACCGCCAGCGCCTCGCCAGAGCAGCAGAGACAGATGGATGTGTTGCAGAGCTGTTCCTCCTCAGCAGAGCAGCCAGGAGCGTGAACACGTCATCCCAGCATGCACAAACCACAAGCCGAATACCTGCATCTAAGGAAGTAAAGACTGAGTCACAAAGTCTGACAACTGAACCACAAAGCCACATTTAAAAGAACCGTAGGGGAAAAACTAAAAGAACTGTACAAAATGAATGTATTTTTTCTGTATTGTTACATTTTATAGTTTATTTAATTTACTGTCATTACTTCTTGACATTTGGTTCTGACCTAATCCTTTAATGTCCAGCATAAGAATAGCCACTAGAGTGGACAGCAGCTGTTTCATGAAGTCCATCTGACCAATCAGCTCTTTGTCTGCGAGAACGCAGGACTGCAGGAGTTTGGAAAATCCAGATAGGAACTGAAATGCAGTCACCAACTGAAAAGAGAATGAGAAACAAAACATTATTGCTGACATTGGCGAAAAAGTAAAAATAAAACAAAAAAAAGTGTTTCCTGCTGAATTATTTCCCTCAAAATGAAATTTAAAGGTGCCCTGAAAACCCCCAGTGCTGCACTCAAACTGTCACTGCACTGCACTAAGACAATTTTACAGGGAAAAAAAAAATTCCTTACAATTGTGCTTCTATAAGCATTTTTTTCACCTGGATCTTAACTTCTTCCCTCTCTCCAGGAAGGACGTTGGGTATCTTCAGTTCAGTCAGACATTTCTCAATAAGTCCAACATCCACCAGACTGATGAGGAAAATGAATAATATGAGAACACATAATTCAAGATTTTCTTGAAATAAAAGATGATAAAGAGGCAGTAGAGTGTAGCACTAAGTGGATCCATTTCTCACTTGGCTAAGAGGTGGAGGAGCTGGTTCTGTCTGACGGCAGTGAGGGTGAAATCTGGCAGGATGGCCAGCAGGTTGGTCAGAACCCCACAGTGCGCCGTCAGAAGGTCGGGGGTAACAATGAGGGGGGTTTCCACCGCTGCCGGCTGGGATTCCTGTGAGGTAACCGAGTTGCTCGTGTCTGTGTCACTCTGGCCTGTAAGATGGATCCATAAAAAGCCAATAAACAGACTATTTTTCCTGTTTCTGGAGTTAAAAGCACTTAAGTTTATATTTTTTCAGACCAGTTCGAGGTTCACTGAAAGCTTTCTAAAGGCACAAGTAAAAACAATGACTAGTCTTTCTGTAGTACCTTGAGCCGTCAGTCTGCTGGTAGGAGGTTCATCAGCGATGCTTAAAGCAGAGGAAATGTTAGGAGTGTGTGGCCCTGAACCTTTGATCTGTAATGGATAATATGAGACGATAAACATTCATTTAATCAAAACTTAAACAAAAATAATTAGAATTTAAAGCAAAGGACAAGGTGCAATTTTAATAATTTAAGAGTTATGGCTAAATGTTTTCTATGAAGGCCCTGCAACTGGGAAATTTATTTGTTACCATGACTCAAAAAACACTAAAATATAATAAATAACACAATGAAAAATCCACTGTTTGTGAGGATTTGTAGGAAGGAGTATATATAGAGTTGTTTTAATACATTTCCATTTTTGACATTTACAATATACAACTGAGTATAAGAAATACCATTAGAAAAAATGTGAGAGTAAAATCCTAAAATTATGAGAAAAAAAATCACAATCTTACAAATATAAAGTTGTAAAATTATGAGAAAAAAGTAATAATCACAAAAAGTTGTTCTATTTCCTTTTTTATAAAACCAATCCAGAATGAAGGATAATCAGCTCTATGTCGTTGCTTTCTTTTTTGCTGTTGTTTAAAACTTCTTAGTTAACAGATTATTGCTTCATAAATGTAATACTTCAATTTTGTATAATTTCATCTTATGATTTAGTAAATTCTAACTTTATTATCACAAAGGACTGACTTATAATTCTACAAGAGGATTTTAGTAAAATTACAACTTTTTGTAACTATATATATTATTGTATAAGTTATATAAATTATGTTTTATATGTTTTTTCTCACAAAGTTTTGACTTTTTCTCATAAAATTATACCGTTGTTCTCATAGCTGCAACTTTAACTGTATTCTTATAAATGTATTTATTTATTGTATTTCTAATACTCTATTGTAGCACTGAGATAGAATCAAGTATTTTCTATAAAATACAAGTTTCTGATTCATTTGATTACAGTTTAAGTTTTCTGCCTTCATTTATCTTCTGGACCTTCTAAAATGAGATAAAATATGAATAAATTGTCTAAAAACCTTTTCTTTTGCCATAACGACTCTACATCTGTGGAAGTTACTATTAAAATAATGTACAGTTGCTTTGCTGACCACGGTGCTGAAGGTAGAAAGAGAGCTGGAAGGTCTTCTCGAGTCTGTAGAGGGGTCACGTCTCCAAAACCATAAAGAATTCTCAGAATCTAAATAAAAACACAACAGTAACATGCAAAGGTTTAATTCATCAGTAATAAACCCCAGAAACTCCAAATAAATCTGAGCTTACCGACTGACGTGTCGCTCTTAAGACCAGGTCCACTGGGCTCGTCAGAACAAGAGTGAACCCGAAAAGTGTGTCTGCCTCGGTAACAAGTGCTGGCAGAAAAAGCGACATTTTGGAAGTATTGACAGTGGTGGAGGAGAGCCTGTAGAGCGGGAAGACCCACCAGAGAGATACCGGACACCTCATCATGAACACACGGGTGCTAGGTAAGAAGAAAAGAGATATAAAGCAGATAAGCAAATGAAAAAGAAATAAACAAGTTTATGGAGTAAAAGTATTCATTAATACAAAATATTTCAAAAGTTATTTTAGCTTTTATATTTTGCTTTTTCTTCTTTTCCTCTTTCATTGTTCAGCACAGGCTTTTTCTATATCATGTTTAGCAGGAATGCCTGAAGTACAACTCCAGTCTCAATGTAACTGCTTCCTAATTTAGGATTCATTTGGTGTTTTGACAGAGGAGCTTAATTAAAGTGAAAGTGAGAGCTGTTTTCCTGCATCACAGTGCGGCTACGAGCCAGCAACACTCCTGCTCTCAACTCAACAAGACTTTTCTCTCTCAGTGTGAGGCAAGAGACGCTGGGAATGGAAAGAAATGTGGAGAAGGCAGACAGAGAAAAACACAAAAAAAATAAAAGGATTTAAAAAAAAAGGCTGGCGGATCTGCTGACCTGCCAGTGTGAGTTCTTGGCCTCCTCTGCATTGGCAGGCATCGGCATCACCAGCAAGTTCTGCAAGATAAATGCAGCCTGGACGCAAACCACGCAGAGAGGGATGAAAGAGAGACGGAGACCATGAAGCTCTCTTAGACTCCATCTGCAACAGTGCCATCTGCCTGTGTTTAACTGGTAACACATGCATGCAGCCTCTCTTGACTGATCACAGAACAACTCCACCTAATTTAACAAATCGGTCAAAGTTGGTAACAAATATTTACCTTCATTAGCTCATGTGAAGCACTAAGGCATGGCAGGTGTGTGGGTTGCATTTACAAAGCTGAGTTGCAGTTTTTGCACAGTACCTCTCGGCGGACCATGCTGGTCTCCTGCTGATCCAGGAGGATGTTGAGCAGCGTGCCCCACAGACCTCCACTGATGTTCTGACAGCTGCGACACAGAGCCTGGCATCCACTGGGCACAGAGGACAGAGCAGCACCTAAACCCAAACTGGCAAACCTCACCTGTCGGGGAAAGATCTGCGTGTTTGATAGGAGGCTTACACAAATAGAAACTGAAAAGGGAAACAGACTCTGTCACAGCATCGAGTAAAGACAGCAGATATGTTGTTAATGCTAATTATTATGGCCCGGAGCCGTTCTGGACTGCCTGGACTAAATGTTGTTTTTGCATCTCTGGTATTTTATTGCCTGTTGGAGCAAAAATTTGACCCCCACCATATACTCAAAAGCTCACCAAGATTTGCATCCACCTAGTATTAGGTCAAAATGAGTTTTTGACATGGTGAATAACCCCCCCCCCCAAAAACAATGACATCACAGCAGAAGAATCCACCAAAAAATATGACAGAGTAAAAAATCTCTTCTGGAATAATCCACTAAAAAAACTAAAACACACATGTTTAGGGTATCCAAGAGAAATTTCACACATATAACCATAACTAAAGTTGTGTTGACCTTTGACCTCGGGAAGACATCAAAATCTTATTTTACCAAAAAATATCCTTTTATCACCGGTTACCAGTTTTAAACTCCTCCAATGGATTTTGATCACCACCTAACTTCTCAAGCATCATTGGGAAGCACCTTGGAAAAAAAAAAATGCTGTTTCTGGAAGTTGTGCTTTACAAAAAACACAGTTGCCAAGGAAATCCAAAAATTTACTTTTGCAGATTCTTCAAAAACTTACGTAGACCTGTTTGTCCCCCCAAGGCGACCAAAAAATAAAATGGTTGCTATGAGAATAAAACCAACAGAAAAGCCGCCATTTAAAAAAAATGGCAGAAGGGAAGAGTGAGGAGGTCTAGCAGCTGCTCAGCCAGTGAGGGCAGCGGGGGCAGGGGAGAGCAGCACCTGCAGGCCATAAACTGCTGCTAGTGGCTTTCATTTTAATTTTATTTGTATTGACAAGAGGATTTGTCAATTTGTGCTTTCTCTTTGACTTTTACATGGCTGCTATATTGAAAAACTCTTACAAATAGGTTAATAATTGTTTTAAGATAAGATAAGATAGTCCTTTATTCGTCCCACGGTGGGGAAATTTCAAGGTTACGGCAGCATAGATAGAAAAATTTGAAGAAAAAAAATAGACAATTTACATATTTACAAAGAGAACAATTCAATATTTGAATTCAATATTAAAAGGTATTAAAAAAGCAAATAACAGGAGATTACAATTCAAGAGCAGAGGCTAGCAACTTTGTACCTCTTGATCTCGATCCACCCAGAGTGGAATTAGCCAGGCCAATCCCAGCTGAGAGCCACCAGCATCCTCAGTCGTCCGATCACTTCCCAAATACCACTGAGGAATGGAGTCCTGATGTAGAGTAAATGCAGAACAAAAGTGAAGTCCAAATCTGGAGAGCTTTTGAAAGAGTACAGAAACGCATTTGAGCTTGCCTTCTCGTTGTTTTCAGTCATCATCTCATGGGATAGATGCAGCAAGCAGATGACAGCGTTCTTGGTCACACCTTTTCCCAAGAAGGACAGGGAGTTTCCACCCCACTCAACATAAAACGATGAGATAACCTGTGAAAATGACAAGAAAGTGAGTGTGAATCAATCCCTATTTATATTTAACAGCCTGGATTTTTCCGTCTCGTGTATACTTTATCAAAGAAAATAAAAAATAATAATAAGAAAGAGTAGAAATGTTTCCTCATAAAAGATAAAAGCAAACTGTATCCCCGCAGCTCACAGCAGTCAAATAAAACCTAAATACAGCCGAGAGACTAATTACTTTGTTTTTGCGTGCCGTCAGGATGAGGATGCACCGAGGAGCGGATGAAAAGAGAGGAGCCAAAGGCCAGCCGAGCTTTTTGGCCCCGCAGTGCCAGGAGAGTCGGGTTTGGGGGTTTAAGAGGGCGAAGGTTTGCTATCTTTCGGTAACCAGGTAGACGGAGGCAGCCAGGAGACATAGCGGCAAATTAAATGCCAATCTCCATTCATTTTTATTTAATGTCAGTGAAGGGTTTCCAGTGGAAAAAGAAAGAGGTCTGCACTGTGTAAACAAGATAGTGTAATCCACAGGGATCTTCATTCTCAAAGAAAAAAAACAACAGTTTGGACAGCTCTGCGCTGACGACTGCTGTACAAGCTCGTCTACTCTGCGTTAGGCTATTGTTTTATGGACTGTTGCACAACTGAACAGATGGAACAGCAAGGTTGATTAATTTCATCACCATTCTCACAGAGTGGCATAGGTAATCAATGAGATTTTTACTTAATGTAACATCTGTCATGCAACTTAATTTTGCAAAATTTTAATTAATTCCTAAGATAGAACAGTTTCCTCTTTTCCTCCTTCCTGTAGGCGCTTTCATTGCTCGTAAGAGAGTACAAGGCTAGTCAACACTAGAGCATATGTGCACACATGCTCGCAAGGATTACACAAACAGACGTTACTGCAGAAACACAAACCTCTAATAATCCACTGAGATACTTGGAGCAGAGGGAGCTGGGCTCCAGGTCGGAGCAGTGGGAGCTCCAGCCAGGCTGTGCAGTCAGGCTGACCATGCCCTGCAGTGTCCTCTCCAGGCTGGGAAGGCCATAGAAGCGTGGGGCATCGGACACCCGCAGGCTCTGAAGCAAACGGACTGCCAGTTGGCTTTTGAAGGGGCCGGCTAACGCCAAGCACGTCCTGGACGGACAGGAAAGGCCACGGCGAGAAAACGAGGAAATCAGGAAAACAAAGGCAGGAGCAGACATTTTGAGACAAACAGAATTAGGCTATTAGTTTTATATAAAATAAAAAGTCCCACAGATTTGTATGAAAAAAATATGTTTGCATTCATTTGTGGATTTTACACACAATACCTATAAACTCTTGAAAACGAGCACGTATTTAGGAAAATGAAACGCTACTGGGATGTATCAGCCTTGGACAAGTCTTTTCTTTACAGAAATAACAAGAAGAACAGATTTAAAAAAAAATGCTTTTAATTCTTAAAGATAATGAGATGGATTACTACAGAAAAAGGTAAAGGTGAAACACATCCGCTCAGATGTTAAGGGGCTGCACAGCAGATCAGAATAGGGAATTCATAATAATCTTTGGTGTTTTTATTCATAAAAACTTTTATCACCATTTTCAATGTAACTTTATCGATATAGCCCTTTAAATATGTGTGATGTTGCTCAAAGGGGTGCAAAGAACTATAAAGAAATTAGCAATAAAAAGCTGAATCAAAACAATAGAAATTTGACAAATAAAACAACATAAACCACAAATGGGGAAGGGGAAAATTTTAATCACTGACTAGAAAATTAAAAGCTAAGGCCTTTTAAAAGCTGATAACGGTGGAGGCTGTCTGATCTAGAGGTAAAACGAGCCTCCAGACTGAGATGGCACAGTGAGAAGCATCTGATTCCTTAAAGACCCGGCACGGGGTGTTGATGGAGAAGACAGATAACACGGTGCAAGGGTGGAAAATGACGCAAGAACAAATAAAAGAATCTTTGATTGAATACTAGAGGAAAGAATACCTCTACCTGTCAGTGGTGTGTGACAGTCTGAGCAGCAGCGTGTTGAAGAAGCTGGTGAGTTCTCTCTGTAGTGTTTGGCTCATGCGGTTCTTCAGTTCCTCCGGCTGCTCGGGACTCGGGTTTGAGCTCTGGGTCTCCACGCCGTGAAGCAAATGAAGGAGAACTGCAGTTTCCTGGAGATCAAATGAGACGTCTTTTTGTCAACAAACGCAATATTATGATTAATAATCATTTCAATAATTTGATCCAAAATGTGTGAAAAGAGTAAGGAAAAAAGGAGTATTCGATGAAACTTTATGTTGACAGAACTTCTCACTGAGTGTTGCTCATGGAGGAAGCTTGTAATGCAAGAGTGTAAAGCGACAGCTGTTCCTGAAACAGCCCAGTAATTACAGAAAAGACGGAGCAGAGCAGAGCTGCTTACCTCTGGTAAGCATTCAATCTGAATCTGCTTTGGCTGCCAGGGGAGGACTCATTGTTTACACATACATTAATGAGAAAGCCAAGGTGAGACTGATTGAATCCAAAGAGTAGCTCACTCTACTAAAACAATGCAGTAATAATTCTTCTCCCCGGGCGGAAAACATAATCCAACTTTGTTTGCAGAGCTCAGAAAACAATTTCTGCTGCTTCTGTGAAGGAAGTCTACGACAATGTTTGCTGCTGTTACCACTAAAAGGATTTATTTAACCGTTTGATTGTTGGGACATTAAAGGATCTGCTAACATTCAACCACTTTAAAGTAACTACAGCTGATATAATATTCTATATTAGGTCATTTGGAAATAAACTACATTAGCAATTAAAGCAGAATTCAATTATGCTAGCTTGAGAAGCCTCCCCAAAATGTATTCTTTTCATAAAACTACTTCTATAATGCAATATTTTTATGTCTCCTGTAATGCATAGTATTTATCCTTAAATTTAAACCAATTGAGACACAAATCAAGGGTTAGGAGATACTGGAAAAATGCTTGAAGACCCACTTCATTCATCTTTTGATCCATTTTAAAAGTGGAACTTTGATTATAATTATGCAGTTTTTATCCAAAATTGAAAAAAAAGACAAAAAACATTGTTTTTTTAGGACTAAGGCCAAATTCAAATTCTTCCACTACCCCTGTTGTTTCTCCCTATCCTTACATTTAGCCCTCCAAATGGAGAGTTATGGAAAAGTAGTCTATGACCGAATTCCCAACTTTATCCCTAACTACTAAAAAAATATGCAATATGCTTAATTTATGTCCTCCATCATTAGAGGAATGCCAGAAGAAAATGCTTAAAAAAAAAGAAAAAAAACTAAAAAACTGTTACTTTAAATCAGCAGTTCTTAAGCCTTAGTTCGGTTTTATTGTTAAGTATTATGTTGGGGGGACTGGGTGGTTTGAGGGAGGAACCGGGGAGGGAAAGGTACTTTTTTTATGTAATTGTTTTATTTGTGTGTTTTAGTTTTTTAACACAATGTTTTTAATGTGTATTTTATTATGTTTTATGTTAAGTGCTTTGAGTCTCGTGTGAATGAAAGGATTATACAAATAAATAAAGTATGAAGTTTTGAAGTTTTAAAATACATTTTTTATCAAGCTAAGAGAAAATGTTTGATCAGAACCTATAAATTACAGCAAAGCATTTATTTTATGTGAAGACCACCAAAGAGTAAAAGTCTAAAGTAGAGCCTGCATCATTACAGTGATGCACGTCCCAGAAAGCGTATAGGAATGTGTACTTGGTTCAGAAGCAGCTCCAGGATCCAGCGTAGGTCTCTGTCTTCAGCGTCAGGCACAAACTCGGCATGAACCCTTTTGAAGTACGCGTTCAAAAATGTCACAATTCCCACCAGCAACCTTTCATCCTCAACGCAGGCTGGTCGCACCTGGAAAAACCTGCGGGGAAGAAGACTCGGTGACAGCAGGAGGAAGGGAACATTGGAGAAGGAGTCACCCCGTGTTCCACAAAACTGCGAGGATGTTTAGCTTCTTCGCTTCACAAAACGTTTATGAACAAACAAGCCAAAAACCAGAACTTCCACAACATCCAGGTAACAGTGAAAAAAGGATTAAAATGCTGCTTTTCAACTACTTTTATCAAATCCCAAAAATATCCAACAGTAATTAGACAATATTTACCAAAAAAAAAACAGAATATAATTAAAAGCAGAACTCAAGGTTTAACATGAACTCTTAATTAATTTTTAGACCCACAGAATATTTGAATGTTTTTAAATCTCCAAGGATTAGAGAAAGCCAAGCAGCAAGCACTATCTCAACTAGAAAAGTTGCATTACCTGCAAATATGCAAGTGTGAATGCTTTTTGCTAAAAGCTGTCACTGAAGATGCTGAAGCTTTTTGCTAAAAATGGTGGTCCGATTTATAACAGCTGAAGGGATTTCCTGAGAATGGAAAGTCTATTTTGCAAAATGTTAAATTTGCTAACAGATTGGAAATTTCATTAAAGAACTATGAAAGAGTGCTTAAGTGACTAAAATTTCTGAAAAATGCTTAAAAACTCTTAACAGATGATAATTTTGCAAAAATATTTTGTGTTGCTTAAATATTCAAATTATCCATAAAAGCTAGTTTGTCCAAAATAGCCTAAAATTCCTCCGTAAACTAAATCAGTCAAAAATCTTAGCCTGTTGCTAAACTAGAAGCTAAACTCTAAATTAGCCCAAAAAACACCAAAAGATAACAAATTAGCCCAAATCCTTAACATGTTGCTGAAATATTAAGAAAACTCCCATTTTTTTCTTTTTAATTACTATAAAAAATTATTAACATAGCTCATGAGTATACTTGAAGGCTCGTTGCTAATCAACTTAAAATTTTGAAATTTGAAGATTTTTCTCATTTATTTCCTTTGGGGCATATATAGCCGAAAAATGTACGGAAAGGAGCAGGAGAATCCCTCACACAAGTCCGTCCGTAGAATTCACAAACAGCACATTTGAGTTTCAGGATGACTACTGACTGAGCAGTACCTGGTCAATGCGGAGTGCCAGCTGAGGGATTGTAGGGTGTCCCGACAGTTATATGTAGGAACATGAGGAAGCGCCAGTCTGTCAATCAACAGGTAAAGGCTGAGCCCGCTGAGGCCGGAGGCCACCGGTCTGTGCCCGGCCGCGGTGGCGATGGCCTGGATGCAGTCCTCCAGAGCAGAGGGAAGGTGTGCCACCCGCACTGACGAAAGCTGGGATTCTGACAGCTTTAAGTCGGGATTAAATCTGTGAAAAGGGAAAAAAAATTGGAGACGCTTAAAAGGGAAAAATGAAAATCCGTGATGCATGACGATGAATGTGCTGGCAAGTGCGTGTGCAGCCCACTCAAAGGCATACTAATGACTGCATTTATAAGGGTGTTTAAGCACAAATCCACAAGGATGACACATCCACAAATCAGTTTGTTCAGAATTTTTTGTTCCTTTTCAAACCAGCTGCAATCATTGTGCAACATTGAAGGGGGGAAAAATGAATTACACCACGACAGTGTCTCTATAGAGCTGCATCAACAACATAAGGATTCCTCTCAATTGTCAGTGAGTAATCCATCATCAGCGACTTCTACTTCTCCGGTCTCAATGAAATTTCAAATAGATTGATCTATTCATGGTGTGCTTCAGATGTCTTTGCTTTAATCAACCTAGTTACAACAGCAGAGAGACATCCTCATTTGTTTAAATTAGGTCACATTAGGACCTAATGAAGACAGATGAAACACAGTATTCCAAAACTCTGATCCGCACACTTCCCCACTGAAAATAAAATCTGTATGTAACTGACTTTTAAATGAAATATAAAAGAAAAATTCAAAACATTCGTACTCGTTAGAAACGCTCGTGCCACCATGCTGCTTTTCCAGGAGGTTATTTATCCCAGAATGCCACGCGGTGTTCCAGGCCACCTGCAAGGCTTGCCTGGCGGGATTAAGGGCTAGGAGGTCGTCGGAGGGAGCCAGGAGGCAGCGGTACGGGCTCACAGCGTGATGAGTCGCTGCCTGAAAGGGGAGGTTGTAGCTGGAACACAAATTAAAATATCATGAATAATTTTCAAAGGGAGGAGGGTTAAGGCAGCAGGAAAATGAAAAGTAAACATAAAAGAGAGGAATTTGTTAACTACTCGGTGACCCTCACCGCTTTGGTTGTAGCCTTACCTGCGAGCTGCTGACAGTGGTAGAGAAAATGGCGAGATTTTCACTTCTGTGCTGGCGTTTTCTAACCTATTGATGATAAAGGAATCTGTATATTACTGATGAATGCATAAAAGAGAAAAAAATATAAAGATGTACTCAAATTTGAAGAAAAACAAACCAAATTTCACTGCTGGCGATTTCATCAAAGAGCAGCAAAGTCATCAGGACAGCAATTTCACTGCCGTTGTCTTTGTTCTCCTTCAATATTAACGAAGCTTTAAAAAGAAAAAAATACATTTGAAATAAAAAGTAGTAGCTCTTCATTCGTTTTAGAAAAGGGCTGGCTCTCACTTTAACTACAATTCACACGATTTAAATCATTTATTTGTTTCAGCTCACATTTAAAAACCAAGTTTTGCTTGATTATGAGGCTTCAATAAACTATTGTCTTATGTATAATATATAAGTAAAATAAGATTGGAATTTTAAAAAACAGCTATGTTTTTATCCCAACAAGTGTGATTAAAGTAATTAACATGGCCAAATTTGGCTTCAGTTTTTTTTTCATTTTTAAATTTGTTATTTTAATTTTAACTTTTTTGGATTTTGTTAATTGCTACTAAACAAACAAAAATATGTCAAATTAACTTTAAAAGCCCAAAAAAAAACTGTAGTGCAGCTAATAGCAGTAGGCTACGTTCACACCGCCTTCAGCACGCATATTAAATGCTTATTTCTGGCTTTGTGTTCAAAACTCTTGTGTTTACGAGTCGCTACGCACATTATTAAGACTGTCTTTGAGCTCTATGTACAAAACGTGCATCCATTAAAGGTAAAGCAGGCTGAACCAATCACAAACTCTGAGTTGGTTTTGACTTATGGATGGTGTCGCTTTTAATTCACGGAAGTGACAACCAATTGATAATCGATCACTGAGGAGAAGTTAATAATTGCTGTTTGTGCCCGAATTTTATGACAGCAAATAGTCCATATATTGGAATAGAGCTGTGAAAGAAAGGAATAAGATTTGCTAGATTTGGTAGTCCCACTCCAACCATATTTTATTCTATCATAAAATCATTCTCATTGATCTTGCAAATTTTATAATGACATTTTTAGCCAAAAACATATCAACTATTTAGAGCGGCTGTAGCTCATTTGAAATCCAATCCTGGTTTGTGGGCGGGACTGTTGACATAGAGCAACCCTGTCGCTGAGAGCTATTTGTGCACTCACGTGTTGGCTTCTAGCCTCGAGCTAACATTAACGGTGCAAAAAGTAACAACAAGCAATATTGGCTCAACCCAGACGTATAGTTTTAAGCCAGAATTGCAATTCCCAACAACGCCTATGTCAGTAGCTGCGCCATAAGTCTGAGTATTTTCTAGCATTTGGTTTTCTGATCCAACACAATTTCGATTAAGAAATACTTAGAAACGCAGTTTAAATCGTAAATTTACTTGATTTAATATAATTTCATGAAGTTGGCTTGCTATTTGAAGTTACTGAAGAAAGAATATTTGCACAGATGTTGCACACCTTTCAATGTCTTATCCTCTATGACATGAAACTAGTAACATAGAACAAATAAGTGTTAGGATTTAGTTTCAGCTAAAATTCTGCAACAAATAGCTAAATTTCAACATTTATTTTCAAACACAGCTAAGTATGGTTGCTAACAGAGCACTGGTGTTGAGCTGAGACACACAGCAACAAGTTGCATCATATTATGTGCTGCTTATTAGAGTGTGAAAACATTTTTAAAAGCTATGCAGCTGTGAATGACTTAAAACCCTGCCCTGAGCGCCTCGACACGTTGGCGTGCAGCTGCGACTGAACGAGCTGCTTTGTGAGCGTACCCCTGAGAAGCGAGAGGAGCAGGAGGTTGCGTTGCGCCAGGCTGTGCCTTAGAGACGGATCGGCGTACACCAGTTTTCTCAAGATGCACGCACACGGCTCCAGCAGACAATCGTAGCTCTGAGTAAAAAAGCAGCACACGGCTGTGTTAGGTTGCAAGGGAAAAACACAAGCACACATACTCATTTACCCCGGATCTGTCACATGAACACAAAAGTTTTTGGGTTTTTTTTTTAGCTGTCAATTCAAATCAGCTGAAGGTGAACCAAAAAAACTGGTAACGAGCATCGGGGAGTTTTAAGAGTAAACAACCAGCAGACATTCCTCTTTTTCTAGTCAAGTTAAGTTTGTGTAGCCCACATTCCCACACAAGCTGCACCCTTTCCCCCAGCATTCTCTGATTCCAGGACTGGGAATGATCAGCAGACTGTAGTTTCTGGAGGCAAAAAAAAGAAAAAAGAAAAATCACTGCTGACCAGCGCCTGTCTTACTCTATTAAACGAAGCCATTTCATCCTCCTACCATCCACGCTTCACTGACTTCCCTCCACATGCATTCATGGAAGCGCATTCTGCATAATCAAGTGCGTGTACACAAAAACGCAAGAGTTTGTGACCCTGGTTTGGCGTCTCAGGGATGCTTTTATTTGCCTTTTAGCCAGATTTCATTCATTTATCCCTCCGTCAACAGTTTTTACCTTGTTGCCGTGCACGCTCTCCATCATGAAAGAGACGACTTTATCTGTTATACCGAGACTCTTCAGCACTGGGTGCATTGTTGTGTCTGTATGGAGGGAAGAAAACAATTCACAAAGCAACCACATTTGCATAATTGTTGACTATTTTTGTTCTTCCATTTGTCTGTAACATATGGCAAATAAAAAAAGGCCCAAAAGCTTTATCGATATGTGGAAATCACAGTTTCCTCAAGAGGAAAGGTAAAAGTTAAAGAAACTTTTAAACTTGTTTTTTTTTGTATTTATGGCCTGCATAAAATCTCACTTTCAGTTATGACTCGGTTAAGCAAAAAAAGTCATTTTAATCGTCACCAACTCAGCTATATATCTTTTAAATTACATTTGTTGGTAAAAAATTTTTTGTAATGGTAGCATTAGAAGTAAAAGGTTGGTGTTTCTTGTTAAATATTTTACTCTTTCAGTCCTTGCAGCTCAAAACCATCTAAACAATATGTCATCTCACCTTGCAGCACCACAGACAGCTGCTCTGCTGCTGATCTTTTTAGGGAGATGTCAACCGAGTCTGAGGACAGGAGACAGAACAGCTTCTCCACCGACTCCACCTAGACAACAAAAACAAAAAAAACAAGAAAATACACAAGCCAGTCCTTTTTTTATATTTCATTTCTAAAGATTCGTACCTTTAGTAAAGACTTGCTGCTGGTGTCAAGTGTGACGTCCACGAGGTTTTTCCCACAGAAAATGTTAGGAAGAGAAGCAATCACTGATTGATCCACGTCCGGTCTGGAGGTGCTTGCATCTTCGCTGCTGGTTATGTGTGGAAGAATCTGCTCCACTGCTGCCATTCTGACTCTATTTATCATCAAAAAATACTAGAAATTAGCCAAATCATGTCAAACTGACAAAAAAAAAAATCTTATTTCATTAAACTAAATCACAGTTTTTTTTAAAATGCAGCATAAAATTTGGTTTTAGAGCGCTAATTAATATTTGAAAATGTTATCATTTGTTCATGCAAGGGGCTTTAAAATAAAATGTCTGGCAGAGCAGACAAACCTATTAACTACTGCCAAAACTTACAAGGGCTCTGCTGGTGTTAATTTCCATCTCTATCAATATTCATAGGCTGGGACTTGATGGGAAGCACTTTTACGTAGGCCTCAAAGAGCATTTAGATGACTTAATGAGCACATTAACTGACAGATATGTACAGTTAAGGATAAAATGGTCAAAATAAAGGCTTCAGATAATTATCGAACATAAAGTTTCGACTCACGTGGGTTTTTTGGAAAAAAGGAGTCGGAGCGCTGCTTTTAGCTTGGCTGCGTTTGAAAGCGCGCCCGCATCCGACGTGTCACTTATCAGCAGGACACAGTTTCCAAGTGACTCTTCAGTGTTGGCGTAGCCCTGCCACACACATAATGAAACACACACACAGAACGTTTAAAGATGCACATGTAGTTCTCAGGCAGCCTTGGCAGAGAAAAGAACGAACATTTGTGAATTCCAGTTAGGGAGTGCAACAGTAAATAAAATCTGCAGCACTTTGATTGGGCTACGTTGGTTTTTGTTTGGTGTTGACAGGGTGGGCCCATCTCTCAATAGCCTCCTTGAATCAAATCACACTTGACAGCCTAATGTTTATTCATGAAGAATTTCCTGGCTTTCTGTTGTCTGAAACCAAGCAATTAATGTACGTTTGTTTTTTTCCACCAAAAAAGGAAACAATATAAGAGAGAAAATGGAAATGAGAAAATAACTTTTTGTTCTCACTGGCAGTTTAATAGTCCAAGAGAACTAATATCGTCATTTTGGAGTAAATTTAATGCACTCAATTGGAGACATGAAGCTGCTTTAAGAGCCCTGAACTAAAAACACATTCCAGGCTTCATTATGGGAACAACACCTGTAATATGGGTATGACCGAGTGAAGAGCCTCATTGAATCTGACCCACGCGGATGCTGTCATCATCAATCGTCCCTTGAGCAGGAATAGCAGGATATCCTTGGCAGCTAAGCTCACCTATAGATCACAGGTGTGTTATTGAATTTATAAAAGCAAAACCAATGAAACTTCAACCAGTAAATAATTTCAAAGACTTTTTTTTTAATTACTAAAGCATAGAAGCAACGATATCTGAGAGGAGAATTTACTTAATAAAAATCTAATTATGCAATGCATTAGAAATACAAGGAGTTCGTTTACTTTTTCTGCAGAGTCTTGAAGTCCAAAAGTGCTAATTTCATAAAGCACCCTGTGGTGAAGGAGGAAGTTAACGGCGGTGCACGCTGCCGGTTCCTGTCGTGACACATTCTGGATGCCAAGGCAGTCCTGGGGGTAAATGTAATCACACCAGAGCACATCATAAATTATTGCTGTCTTCTCACTTCTGCTCGCATTCATGACTTTCGGTTCGCTTGCAACTCGAGATGACGATTGGTAAAAATGAAAAGGAAAGACTGACTTGAAATGTCAAGTGGCATTTTTTTTTTTTTTTTTAAAGTATGCTTCTTCATTTTCCGTGGCTGCAAGTCCCAAAAGCAGGCTGGTGCTGTTTCAACCGTGACCCTTTAGAACAGCATTCTCCTTCTCACCTTGACCAGGTTTAAAGTACATTCATATGCTTCCATCTTGACAGCCAGTAAAGGATGAGACAGCATCTTCAGAAGAAGTTTCTGGCTCTCAGTCTGAAGGAATGGACTGGGTTGATCAAACCTCCACCTGGTGGAGAAGAGCAGAATAATTCAAACTAGCATAAAAGTGTCTCATATTTAAAAAAACGGATTTCAAAGTAAAATTAAACTGGAAAAGGAGGCATAACTCACAGATAGGAGCACATGAGCACACAGTGTTTGATGATGGGCAGGTGCAGGTGAAATGGAAGGCCGTCTGTAGCCTGATCTGCCAGTTCAAGTAACTCCAACCAGTTCTTCTCTCCCTTGAGAAATAGTATTTAAGATATTTACTGATCATTGCACAATAAATATCTAAAAACAAAAACTAGGTAAAAAGGCTCCACCTCAGCTTGTATTTCCTTGATGAAGCTGCAGGTTGATTCCATCCAGAGAGCAGCTCTGGTTACCCTCCTGTACACATCGTGGTCGTCTATGTTCACCTGCTCTAAGTAGGCAACCGCTGCTTCCTGCATGCTTGGTAAGAAATTGCCAAATGATGTGTCCAAGCTTAAGTGGAAAATCGCAGCAGCCATGTTATCTTGAAGATTGCTGCTGGCCTGTTTTAAGGTAAAAAGCAAATTTTAATGGAAAATTATGTGTTTATGTTGTTTGGTTGAATAATAAAAATACCCACACACCTTCTCAGGAGGGAGAACAGTCTGTAGGAATTTGATGGTGAATACGGCAGTACCTATGTAGGCCAGTCTGTGGTTAATCTGAGGAGTATCTGTTGAAGAGTTCTGGTGATAGCTGAGAATATCGCTCAGCAGCTCCATGCAGGTCTGCAGCGATTCTTTCTAAAGAAAACAAAAATGTAGATATCGAAATGTAAACAAAGAGCACACATGCTGCAAATTTACCACACATTCATGTATATGGCTGGAAGCCAGGAGAGAAAATGTTTATTCTGGGGGGTTGAGGAATTGAATGTAATCAGATTTCAGGGTTATTTTGGGACGAGATACAGATCCACCATATCTCAATCTGAATAAATTGGAACAATCTATTCTCAGCCACTTTGTTCTGGCTGTTGAATCCGAGCGGGGTGTGATGCACACCAGCAGGGGGCAGTAAACACCCTGTGCATGGCAGGCTTTGGCTTGTTCCCCATAGGAGAAAGCAGACGGCTTGCATACAAAAGCTGCTTTCCACATAAAGATGACAAAATAGTTCTCGGGCTGCAGAACTCTGGGCATGTATTAAACAGCAGAGGGCCACAGGGGCCTGAGCTTGACAAGTAAGTATATCCGGGTGCAAAAGAACATACTCTTTAAACTGCCAGGGAATAAAAAAAATGTTTCTGTGCGGTTAAAAAGAAAAGCACATCTGTTTAACACAATCTATTATGTGGGTTTTATAGTCATAATAAATGAAGACATTTACCAGCCCAGCAGTTCTGATCTAGGATAAGCCCAGGAGTACAGACGAGTAGCTCTGCCGCTGCATCAAAGTCTTTGTATCCTTTTTATAACCTGATATATTTCACTCAGTTCAATCACATGCCCACAGTTCTCCTTGACAGTTGAGTACCGTATGGTTGTGTGTCTGTAGCAAACTGTCTGGTGGCCAACCCAGCTCCCTGTTTCAGTGAAGTGTATCCATTCATCTACATAAGAGGCTGTCATGAGTTGTGTTGACTTGCCAGCTCCATCCCCACCAGGCTGTGATCGTCCCAGACCAGCTCGCACACGCTGTCCCCGAGCAGGAGGACGGCGTCGCACAGCAGCTCCAGAACACGGTGGAACATGTGCAAACCTTCTGAGGGGGGGAGACAGAACAAAAGCAGATGACAAAAGCAAACAGCGCCGCATACAGAAACATTAGGCAGGGAAGCTATTTTAAATAGTTAACTGAAACTAGTGAAAGAATAGGAACGGAAAGAAATAAAAAAGGATAGTTCCCCACCAGTCTTCAGCAGAGGTATGGCGTGTTGCAATGTGGCGACAGTAAACTGAGCCAAAGTGAGCTGCTGTAACTGCAGCTCCAAGGTATCTTCTGCACCCAGGTCAGGAAGCTCCAATTGGGCCACATGTTCAGGTGAATTAGATATTTGCCCAGGAGCCGGGGCTGCCACTCCTGCACCTCTCTGTGAGCTTCCACTGAAGGAAAGACAGTCAATCACTGCAGCATTCTTTGACAATGTCAACACAGGGAACAGAATAAAAGAGATTTAGAAAAAAAAACTGACTTAAAGCACAGGCTTAGTCTTCCTGTAAATCCTTTATGAATTTCAGTTCATGCAAAAGTTTTTATCTTAATATGTAAGCTACAGTGGCCCAGAAGGGCAAATCAAAAAACATTAAAGATCACAGTAACAATAAAAAAAGCAAAACAAATAATAAAAACAGAGCATTTTAGAAATCAAAATTTAAAAAAAAGTCTGAAAACTAAAGTAGTTTTCAGAAATTAAAATGAAATGCTGAAAAAAAATGAAACCAGATAAGGTAGGTATTCAGGGACATCAGTGCCTGGATGATGACGTTTGAGTTTTGAAGAAGAGGGCGTTTTGACCGAATTGTGTTGCCCGATTGAGCGATCAAGCAGCTCTTGTGGCCAGAAATATCTTCTGTCACAAGATATTGCCACAGCAAATAACCTCTGGTTGAAAAGGTGAGCTAACATCATCCAATCAGTGACGCCCAACAGTACCTACCTTTTCTGGTTTCTTATTTTGCTCCATTTCATTTGATTTCTAGAAATTATTTTTGTTTTCCAAAATGTTTAATCTTTTTTAAGTTACAAAATGTAATGTTCTTTTATGAATTCTTGTGCTTTTTTAAATGCCATTATGATCTTTAATTTTTTTGTGATGAGTGGTTTATCCTTCAGGGCCACCGTAGTAAGCTTCTAATTTCAAAACAAACCCCAAGAAAATCAAACTATTGACAAATCCTCCATAAAAAGGGACGTTTTTAAATACATATTATGCTTAGGAGAAAGTAGATCATCTAAAATAATATAATCTCTTCATTAGTAGAAAGCCAGAAGTCGAACAGAAACACCAGCTGTCGATGTGTGACAGTGAGACCAGGGAACATCCCCAGGAACGCTGTCTTAAACGATAGGAACAGATAAGCAAACGGAAGAAGATTTAAATTCTGCGCTGTTGCTGGATTGCCTTTATCCACACACCTGTCCGAGGCTGCGTCTCCATCCTGGCCGTCTCCCCTGGCTCTCTGTCCTGTGCGGCCCAACACAGAAGGTCGAGGAGAGCGCTCGGTCGCAGGCGAGGACGCATGAGAGCGCTGGTTCCCCTGAACCTCCTGGGTGTAAGACAAGGACGAGTTCTGCGACACCGCATCTGCACGCCCGTTAAATGACAAACTTTCAGTGCTTTTAGAATAAAAAAAAATACAACTGGTAACGTCTGGAATAAAAGCACGGATAAACTTTAGAGAGTTTACGATGGAATGAAATAAATATGTGAAGATTCAGGCGTGTAAAATAATTGATGATGATCGCTGACACCACCGCGTATCAATGTTTAAAACCGCATGGAATGGGCATATTCATAAGAATTAATAAGGCATGTTACCTTGCTTTGCAGAGCAGAAGCCCGGATCTTGGTGGAAGCGCAGTCTCCTCCTCAGCCCCACGCAAAGCTGCCGCAGGCAGGAAAGAGCAGGCGAGTGAAGGTAGTTCACCTCACCTTTACACGAACCCAGCCGCAGAAGAGACAAAAGGTTCTGAAAACAGAGGGGGGAAGTCAGCGATGCTGCAATATCGACAGGCTGAGTTATAGATCAATTCAATTTAAAAAAGGCTTTGAAGAGATAATAACAAACTGAGAACAAACTCTGAACTTATGGAGTGCAACATATTTTATTTTTGTGACAATTATAGAGTTGATTCTAATTATGTCTGAACATTGCTTAAATTTGTGACGTTTAATGATTTACCACAAATAAAGCCACATTGTTGCCAAATTAAGACACCTCCAATGCATCAGAAAGCCTTGTGGGCACAAAAAACTAGCAGCCTGAGCAGAACAAATGGAGAAAGTACAAACTTGTTGCAGATTACAGCTTCAGGACCTACTCTAATTAAAATGATGGTTTATTTGTCTTTTTTTTCTCACGATAGCAAACAATTATAAAGAGAATTAAGATTAAAATTGCATTTCTGAATATTTCTTTATTCAAACCGCTCCAGTTGAAAAAATGTCACTGGAGAAAGAGATTATTTGTGAGGTAGAAAACACACTGGACAGGCTGCTCCCACATATGTTGACAAAAACATCACGGAGCAATACAAGGTGCATAAATTGACATAAAAAATACTTATGTTTAAGTTGAAAACTCCTCCCTAAAACACATTTAAGGCACTGGTAGATGACAAAAAAGGGTTTCTCAATAACGCAATTTCAGCCAAAGGAGAAAATACTGCTAATAGGGGCAAGAGGACCTGATTACTGACAAATGGCAGTTGAAAATCATTAGCCAGAAATGGAAATTCCAAAAGATTTCAGAGTTGTAGCCACTTTTATTAAAACGTTTAAATGTAAATAAAAAGTTTAGTGTTCAGGATTAGCTTAAAATGTGTCAAAACAGGGTAAACGCTTTATTAAATTTCTAAAAAGATATTAACAGAAGCGTTCAGATTTGTAAAACTGTTAGGACTTTAATATTGGACCTTTAGCTCCAGACCAGTGTTTATGTCTGAAATCATATATGAACATTTTTTTTAAAGACAGGGGTAATTATTTAATGAGGGCGTCCTAAGCTGAAAGGTTAAAAAACTAATGTTCAGGCACATTGCATTACTTGGTAACACTGGTACTAAAGCAGATGTTTGAGTGAAGAAAATATTCAGTGAAAGATTTTCAATTGCAGTACAAGCTGCTGCTCATCTCATAACTGTTCAGGTTCCTCCACAGAGCAACCTTCTTCACAATCTGGGACAGTCATAAATTCATGTTTCATTCAAGTATAGTTTTTGACAGTGACTATATTAGAGTGAACCTTCAATAAATCCATTACAAGTTGATTATCCCAGTCAATAAAAGAGGGTTTACTCCTTTGAGGTGAAGTTATAGAAATAAAAAATAGAGTAAGAGGTCAGGAAAAACCTTAGAACTTTCATCTCTAATGTCTTCAAGTCTTTTATTTTATTTTATTTCAGTTGTATTTTAACACAGAAGGCAATTTATTAATTTTTGTGCAATTAACTGATGATAAATTCAAAGCAGGACATTGTTATGAATTTCCAGTCCAGTGGCTATCATTCTAATGAAATAGTAATATAATAATACCTTCACGATTCCAGGTCTTTGGAGGAAAATCTCTGCTGGAAAGTCCTGCATAATAACATCACACAGAAGTTCACATGTTGTTCGTACCAAGTTAGGGTTCGTGCTCCCCAGAGAGCTGTTGGAAAAGAATTGAAGTAGACATCTTTAATACTTTGTGAATTAACATCACATGAATTTTTAAAAACTAGATATTTTTTTAGAACATTGTTCAATAAAATCCCTTTACTAAAAGACTAACTTAGCCATTTTTATTAACTATTCCTTACAAATAAATAGAATTTTTTGAAGTGATAAAGTTATTGTTTGCCAAAAGTTTATTGTACAAGACAGAAAAAAAGACAAAAACGATGCGTTTTCGCACCTTTCGTTAGACGAAAGTATGTGCCCGTCTGTGTTAGTCAGTGCCAACCAAGAAAACACCGAGAACTTCAGACATCTCACAGATTCGTTTACTGCACAAGAGAAAGCAGAAAAAAATGAAGAAAAAAAACACGAGTTCCCGTGTAGAAAAGCATCACCTTCAATTAAAGTGAAAACAACCGTCACCTGCTATCTTCTTGGGTGGCACTTCTACGTTGCTGGGCTCGTCTTTGTGAAAATAACCTGTTTTGGGTGAGTTTTCGTCTGCTGAGACAACTGTTGATCACACAGAGGGAATAACGGCGACAGAAATCTTACTTATATGCACTACATATCATACAATAGGAGCGTAGAACAATAGGAGGACAACCTGCTTATCAGCAAGAATGTGAAATGACAGATTCTCAACAGAGCAAAATCTGGAGTTTAACTTGCAGCACCTGTTGGAGTTGTACAGTGAGCTCCATGTGAATAGACAGTTGAATGACTGGGGAGTAGCTCAGGAAGCTGAAACAGCTGGTCTAGGGTTCCATCGATGACAGTTCGCAGTCTGGGCTCCAGATTAGGAGATAGCAAAGTGAGAAAGTCGACCGCCCCGACGTCTCTCAGCATCTGGGCTGCACTGGGATGCTTAGAAGATAAATAAATAATAACAAAATGCAAAGTTAAAGCATATTCAAGAAATAATTCTATAGTTATAGGGATATTGTCAAAATGCTAAGCTGCTAAGCATTACATTAGAGGAGGAGTCTGCAACCTTTAATGCTAAAATGGTTCACTTCAATGTTTAGAAAAGTACACTTTATGTTTTTGTGGCCATTCATTTGTTAAATTTAGCTTATAAATATTTACAATTACTGAATTATAACAATGTTATAATTCTATTATTTTCACTTGACAACAGCAACTTACCTTCAAAATACATATATTTCGTGTCAAATAAGATTCCTCTGCTGAAGCAGATTAACTAGCAAATATACTTTAAGAATTTTGCCACCAGAAAAAAAAAACATAAAATAAGAAGATGAACTTTAATAATAAATCACTCTGAGAATAGATATAAACTTTTACCATCATTTTGCTCTGTTATCTGATGTGTGTATTTATAGAGCGCTTGAATTAAAAGGTTAGTGTGAATGCAAGACAGCTAATTAAAAATAAAAAATAATAATAATAATTTTCACAAAAAGTTGTGCATCTGCTAACACGACTTCTTTAAAAATATATAACAAAAGTACTTTTATTTACCTTTGATAGAGTTAAAAGTAACTCAAGCACTTCCTCCTTCATTGGCACCTCTGGGAAGTTGAACCACTCCAGAAGATACACAAACATCATCTTTTCTTGGACGATGTCATTTACGTTGATCAAAGAATGATCCAGTTTGCATAGGATGTTCTTCAGGGCTCTAACTCTTATTTCTACCAGAGAGTGACCTGGGATTGTGAAAATAAATACATTTTAACATCCATTTGAAGTTTTTCTATAAAGTTAGCGAACAATAACCCACAACAACAAATGCAAAATTCGTAAAAATTATTAGCTTTAGTGCTTTAATATTAACTTATCTGAGAAATAAACAATGAGAACTAATATATTTTTTACTCAAGCTAATGCTGGCTAGCAATAGCATACGATATTTTTTGCAAGAAGTTGTTTAAAACAGTCAGCTTCGTACCACTAAGTAAGGTAAAGTCCTTACCAATCTTTTTGATCATAGAAGATAACTCCATGCTCTCTATAGTTTAAAAGAACGAGCTCGTGCTTAAAACCCGCGAGGAACAAAGATGTAACCTCTACTTAATTAACTAGAAACTGCTCAGGCGTCATGTCAACAGAGGCTGCCCGGGTTTGTTTTCAACAACCCCGCCAACGTCATTCTACTTCCTGAGGAAGTCAGGTTGCGTTCAGGTACGAAAAACTGTGTGGGATATCTAAAACACTCAGAACTTTATGGAAAACGTATACGTGAGTGCCAGGTTAACAAAAATATTTTTCTTTATTGTAAAATACATATTTTAACTTTAAAGCGTATTTTGGTCACATTTTAATGACCAAAAGGCATCATTACAATTTTATTTTATATGAACAATAAGAAAATTAACTATCAAATAAATTGAAAATTATAAGACAGGGGCATTATTTCACAACAACAAATAATTATAAATGAAAAATGAAAATGAGTAGAGAGAACCAAAATAATAATAATAATTAGACATATGCAAACGTGAAAATGCATTTGAAACAAACTAATTTGTTAAAACAAAGCTCTGTTATTTAACTTATGTATGATTAACCAGAGTTTTTTTCTTTTTGTTTTGTTTCACAACGAAAAGATATTTTGAGGACACCATTTACCAATGCATCGCATTTTATAATTTACAACTACAATCATTCAAGCCTCTTTGTCAATAAAAGTGGTTGTATTAAAAGACTTTTTCCTTTTTTTAAAGTCAAAAATTTCCCCTTTTTGTTATTATTTTTAGTTTTTATATATTTATTTTACAGATTTCTTATAAAGACTTACAGAACCACACTAATTTGAAACTTATCTTTGCCAGTCACTGCTGACCACCTCCAGTTTCCAAAAAGACTCAATTTGTAAAACAGCACAAGAGTCTTGCACTCATTTTAGTCATTCTAATCTTGTTTCTGTGTGCAGCATAAATAGGGTTTGCTTGTTTTCTTTAGAATCTTTTCCATTCACAAGTTGTGGTTTTCAGAAATATTAAAGGAATTCAAATCGATTGTGTACAAATCACCCATGTTCTTTGCAAAATCTATTTTTCGAAATTCTTCATAACCTTATACATCTTTTTCACATAGCAGAGAACCTGTCTTTTTTACAGTGATACTCTGTAGGTTGCTTTTTCTATAATGACTCAATCCTATTACTGACATATTGAGTTAATCTAAACCGCACCCCTGAAGTGTTTTCAATAATACCTAACAATTAAAATCTGGGGTTGTTCCCCAAAACAATTTACATTCAACATTGACATACATAAAGGCAATTTTTAACACAATAATCAGTTTTAAATCCACTACAAAATGGTTGTGTTAACTGTGAATTTGTACACTTGTATTCTGTCTTACCTTCAGACAGTATAGAACACTGAGGTCAAAAAACAAAGGAATTTGGCTATAAATGGCTTCGTTTGAAAATTGCTATTTTAGGATTTTAACAAAGTACATAAAAACATAAATGTAAAAATTATGATCTATCCTGCTGAATCTTTTTCAATGCATAATTTTACATCAACCTAATGCAGATTTTTTTCTGGAACTTCCTAAAGAGAGGGAACATTTTAAATACGGCATAAACAGTAAACCAGATTTGGCCTTATATACTCCACGTCTTTTAGTAGTGGGTGTCCTTGTTGCTCAAATTAAATATTATTTTCTTTGAAACATTAAAAAATATGTTCTATGGAGGTCAGTTTAACAAAATAAACAAAGAAAAAAAAATACAGAACAAACAAAACTGAATAAACTTTAATAATTATAACCTGCTTCAGGTGTTTTCACATATCTCTGCATTATGGATCAACGTGTGCTGAAAGTAGCCAGATTATCATTTTATGTTATAAATCTTTGCAAAATCTACATTTAAAGTTCACATGCACAACCTTTTAACTTAAGAATATAAATTCCCATCATCATTTAAATGTGTCCATTGAATGTTAATTATTTGAGAGCTCTCACTCTGATGTGAAAAAATAGTCAGGTGATAATGAACAAAGTGTGAAAATGATAATTTGATATCATTATAATCCAATCATGCCACTTTTAATTCCATTGGGAGTTAGATTCAAAAAGGATTTGGGTTCATATAGATGCTTGACTAAGACATTTAGAATTTAAATGGGTGGACAGATTATGATGATTTTAGCTTATCTTATTCCATTCTTAGAGTTACTATTTTTTTTAATCATTTCCAAGTATTTTTTTTTCTTAAAGACTTTACAAATAGCTAAATGCAAACTAAATATAAGTGCAATTTATTACAGAGATCCAGTACCATAATAGGCTAGTTAATCAAGATGATAAATGTTCTTATATTTTTCTTTTTTTCCAGATGTATTTCATCCACTTTGGCAGAATGTCTTCATACATTATTGCACACCATTTGAAAAACGTTTTTTTTTTCTTTCTTTTTTTTAAACCTAGTCTAAAATTGTAAAATATTAATTTGTATTTTGGTTCAGAATGTATCTGTGCTTCATGAGACTTAATGATGAACCTGCAAAAGGGTTCTCATGTGCTCAGGATTAAAAAAAAAAAAAGGTGCTGTAGCTTCCCACTGTAGTTTCAGAAGAACAGAGTAGATGAGCAGGTTTGATTTCTCTTGTCATTTTGCAGATGTAGAGTAAAGTCACATTGTGATTTCTCACATCCAGAAAACATCCCCCAAGGTCAGGATAGGAGTTCTCAGTTACTGAGTCTTTTGTGAAGAGCGTGTCACATCACTGTCTGACAACACCATCTGCGCACACAAGGCAAAGCTTCATTCTTAATAAATAAAGACTTCCAGTGAAATGTATGTTCTACTGCTTCTATTTTTAGGAATCTGTACTCCAAAACCATTTACCTTGCAGGTTTTCTTTTATGATATATTCATAATCTTAATTTTCAAACAAAAGTCAGAGCTATTTCAGATAACCATTTGTTTTACTTTAACATATAAACAAATAAAAAACAAGAACCTGCACCTTTTTCTGCAGGTAAAATTTTATGATTTAAAAAAATGGTTTAAGTACTTTTTATCTTAAAATAAATAAAGATGATCTTGATTGGTCCTACCTGAAAAAAAACCCCAACATGACTGGTTCTTGTAGAGAAAAGCTGCAGGTCTGGGTAGTTTTATGAAGGACTTGTAAATGGCGCATACTTGCATAGCACTTTTCTACCTTCCCCAAAGGCTCAAAACGCTGTACAGTCACTCATAGTCCAATATTCACACTCACGGCAGTCCTGCTGCCGAACACTGGTGTCAACCTTCCATCAGAGGTAATTTGGGGTTCAGTGTCTTGCCCAAGGACACTTCGACAGATGGACGGGCAAGGCGGGAATCGGACCCGCAATCTCCTGATCAGGAGACAACTGCCGTACACATGCACCACAGTTGCTGTTGTGTATGAAATGCAACATTTACAGGTATGTTTCACAAAAAATTGGTTGTTAAACAGGAATTCTCTGTCAGCACTAAAGTTATTTTTTCACATAGTCTATTGTGTTTGGGAAGAATGAAACCTTACCCTAGTGTAGAAAAACACATAAATTCTGGTCAGACTGAAATCAAGGGTTTTTTGTTTATTTATAGAGGAACTCTGTTGTGGTTCAGTGACAATGTGAATACAATTCAATGAATACAATACAATACAACACAATTCACCTTACAAAAGGAGCAAAAGTAAGCCAAAGAGGCTCAAGTCCTGTGCATCAATTACCAAAAAAAACCTACAGAGACTAAGCTATTGTGGCTTTTAAATGTGATATTCACCGTTTTTTTAATACTTTTATTTTGTCATTGGCAGCATTTGTTTACTTTAGAAGAACACTTGGCTCATTTTTAAAATGATAGATTGAAAGAAAACTGAATCAAATTAAAATGTCCCAATTGAGTTTGCTTGATTTCTCTATAGCGGAAGAACCTTAAATCAACATTCTATTGATGCAGATGTTACATTTCTTCAACCACTGTTGATCACCACAGGTAATTTTTTTTGTTTTTCTATTTCTGAATATCCAAAGTAGAATGCTAAGTTCTATCAAAAAGACCCAAACTGGCCGTGCCTTTACATGTAAGATTCCACCTCTCTGGTCATTCTTTCATAAAGCTTTAAAGACCACTCCAATGAAAATAGCGTTTTTAACAAGTTTTTGTAGCATTTTTCTCATGATGTAGAACATAAAAAGAGAAAATTAAGAATAAAATGGAATTATTCAAATCGTCTTGTAGTTGTTTCAAACTACAATTGGCAGGCCACAAGCTTCTTGCGACTAGATCCATGTGCATCTTTGTTTTCCTCGACTGACCTGGCATCTGGATCATAACTTTACAACTGGATAACTCTAATATTGCTCATCATTTTTAATTTTGGATGCACCAGTAATGTTAGATAGGGGGTGTGAGGGGCTATAAGCTAGCTAGCAGGAGAGAGTGTAAACAGATGGACAACTGAAAATGAGGGCAGGGTTACTCCATGCCAACAATCCCGCCCACTGCTTAAATTCCAATGAACTTCTGCAGATACTATGTACTAGAAAATCCCACAGGTCTTTTGAATTTGCCTTAAATTGGTATAGGCTAATCGTAATTAAAAGACCACTAATAACGCTTTTATAATAAATCAAAAGATGATTGGAGTAGGACTTCAATGGTAATATGCGGCATATTTAACTGACTAATTTTTGATGAGGAATTTACATGTGCTATTTATTTTTGGTAATTTGTCAAATTTTTGCTGAGCGAGATGAAAGTTTGGAAACGGCATTGTTGAACATCATACTTTAAATTATGAAGTATCCCATCTCCAACACATCTTAGTTTGAACAACATTAGCTCTGAATGAAACAAATTCCCAGCATTCCCTCTGGTTCTGATCCTGCTGGACATGCCGTGGGTTCTAGCTTTTCCCTTTGCTCCTGATGAGGAAGTGGAGGTGCATAAACCCCCCACCTCCACACCCCCCCATTAACACCACCCGTAACCAAACTAAAGCCAGAGCAGACACACTGTGCAAATAATTTATGGCTGATGCAGCGTTCATTTGAAATTAAGATGAAACATAAGGATCTCGCCCTCATAAAGTGGGATCTTATTAAACAGTAAGGCCCTCTTCATCTTACGTTCCATCTTGACTTGAGATTCAGTAATTTTAGTCATGCTTATACATAAATTCAAATTCTTTTTAAGATATTGATCTAGAGAGTAGAGAGAGGTGATCCTGAGGCCGTCGTACGTTTTACTCAGCTGGGTTTGATAACCTTATGCAGTCACACAAATCCCATCAAATTATTATCAGAGCAAGATTTCAGTTCACAAACTCAAAAAAGCCAAGCAATTAGTAAATATCTGATGTGTTTAACCTGTCATGATAAAACAGACTAGGTTATTCCCACAGCTGCGTATTTACATATTTTTGCTGTCGAATATGTTTTTTTTTTTTTTGTCAGGTCTAATTTGGCTTAGAGAAACACTGGATCTATGCCTCTCAGTGTCCTTGGTGTTATTTCTACAAGCTTGCGCCCCTCGCTTCCTCTCCCCTCCTGTGCTAACACATCAAGAGAAGGCAAGCTTGATCAACCCTAATAGGGCCTGGTAATTAGAGACTTTGCACCGAGCCTTCCCTCTCGCAGCTGCTAAGCAGGTTAGGGGAGAACTGCCACACACTTGACAGAGTGGAAAAAACAATGTTATGTTCAGTATTTGGACCAAATTAGCCTTGCAGTGGTAAACACATTCCACTTTAAAACAATAGTGACACTAATTAGGCAACCAATGTTTCATCGCGGGGTTCAAGCTAAAGTTGCTCCTTGAAATACTCACTAACAGTTCAGGGAGCAACTTGATGAAAGCAATTAAAATAGCAATCCTGACCACTTCTTTTTTTTTTTTTACACACTGAGTAATCAAATTAAAATTATAGACAATATTTTTACAGTTAGGTAAATGGTATCAATAAGAATTCAGATATCAATACATTGCCATATGTTCCTTTCGCAACATTGGTGCAATTTTTTTCTGCAATCACAATAACGAGATCTTGAAAATACCACTCATCTTTGTAAAACTGATCTTTAAAAAGAAAGTCTGCAAGCAAAAGTGATTTAGCTGGGATGAGATTCTACCTTTATTGTCCCACGGAAAGTAAATTTGCAACAGCTGGACAGCATGAAGGAAAAAAATATATAATAAATAAATAAATATGATTTTTTTAAGCAACTGGTTTAATTTTTATCTCTGATATACGAAATTATGGGAACTTTTTGCCATTTCTTTTTCAAAGTTTGTTGTTTCTTTTTAGTCTACCCTGCCTTTCAGTGTGGTTTAGCATTTACCCAAAGGAGCACAATGAAAGGCAATTATTTGCCTTTTTTTTCACTTGTGTTGGCATCTGCTGTTTAAGCTCTTATAATAAACTGGACCTAAATCTAAAGTGTTTATTGTTTCACTAAGACTCCAGGCACAAGGTTTCTCAAAATTTCTGAGTTTCTGAAAAAGTTATGACATTTTTACAGAAAAAGATAATAATAATTTTTAATCAGGACTCTGCTCAATGAAACCCTAGTTCAAATAAATACAAAATAAAAATACACACCATCTGTAGTTCTGTGGGAGACAATTAACTAAAATAAGATGCCATAAATTATTTTTATTAAAAAGAGAATTAAAATGACCACATGTCGATAGAGGATTAAATTGTCAAAATGATCGTCTCAGCTGTAGGTGTTTTTTTTTCATAATGATTTGGATGTAACAAAACTTTCCCTCATTACTTAAACACAGTCTTCCGATCTGAAAATGGTTTTTAATTATCATATTGTGATTTCACCTAAAAGACTCTACGCATGCTCTTTCATTCTGTCTGCAATTAGAATGAGGTTAGTTTAAATAAAAAAAAACACTCTGACTGAGATGAAACCTTGACATCTAAGCAGCTTGTTCATCTAATCACTATTAATTATATTAGAAGTATACTCATATTTGGCAACTGGGCTGAACGGAATAACCTTAAATGTGACCAAAACAATTCCTTTCGGCTTAGTTCTGTTATTGACTCTGACCAACTGAGTGATTAGATTGGGTGTGGTTAATGAGAATAATTAAGGTTTATTTTAGGTAATTCACACTCTGCGCAAAAAAAAAAAAAGAAACTTCACTAAGACCTGAATTTAGCTATATGAGGGTCCAATGTAAATTGTTGTCTTTTTATAGACCCACATTGAATTAAAAAAGAAAGGTAAATAAAACTTATGTTTAATTAAGTTTAATGTTTGAATGTTTTGGAGATTATCTTCCCCTCGACAACTGCCAAAAGTCTGGATTTAAGTTTACTGATATTTTACTGTGTTAACCTGTTGTATTATTTCAAACATTTATTTGTTTTACATCTGGCATTGAATAACAATGTTTATATCTGACAATACTTTCCCGCTGTGATACGTTTTTTGTTTCTTAAAAAAAATGAGATGCTCAAAAAATAACAGCAAGCCTTTGGCAAAGAAAACGCATCGATCTACATTCTGCTACATTCACGGCAGGCTGGAAAGGAGAAACACATGAATGCACAAAAAACAATATTTCCATGTGTGGTAAGGACAACACGAGAAAAATGTAATACTTAGATTTTCTCCATGTGACTTTTCACTGTTGCTGAAAACATTAGAACACTTTGCCTGCTGGGATAGGAGACGCATTTTACACAGTTAACTTTCATCATGTCAGCTACCATATTTCCTTTCAGTTCAGAGTGGTTTACACATCTGTTAAATATGGAAGGAACAAAGAGATCGAAAGATGCTTAAATAAACTATCCTTTCACACACCCTTTCTAAAAGAGAATGCATTCTACTGTCTATAATTGACTTAATTACTTTTTGGTATAATTTATAACTCATAACAAAGAATAATATTTAAAATCTGTAAACTAATTAATATGTATCATTTGACTAGTTGTCAACCGACTAAAACAGGAAAAGTTGTTTTTTCACAATTTTTTGCTTTCTTATCAGAATGCAAAAGGAGACAGAAAAACAAGTTAACTTATTTCTGTTCCCTTTCATTTCACATGAACAGGAGCTTTTGCAAACTTCTATTTTTTTATTTAATGGAAATGAAAAGAAATACAGAAAAAAAAACCTGACTAATACAGCATTTTAAAAGACAAATCAACCCAAGTCATCATTGTTCATCTGATCCATAATTACTTTGAGTTTGAAATAAGATCAAAAGTAACAAGTCATCTTAGAAAAGCTCTGTAGATTCTAACAAAACTTGCAATGACACTTAATTTATCAGCATTTTTGAAACTTATTTTTATTTTATGATATTATTAAATCACCCCGTCTTCACCCAACAGTAGCTAGGACAGGCTCCAGCAACTCCAGAAAGGATATTATGGGTTAAGAACATGGATGGATGGATGGATGGATGGATGGATGGATGGATGGATGGATGGATGGATGGATGGATGGATGGATGGATGGATGGATGGATGGATGGATGGATGGATATTATAAAATCATACATTTTTTGTGAATTTTCCCCAAATTATTTTTTCTAATGGCTATCTCAGTCAGGTAATTGAATATTGATGCTTCTTTAGAAAAACAGCATCCAAAACTACAATTAAGAGTAGTCTAAAATTAGGTATCCTGGCACAATCACTATTAAGATTTTTTATTTAGTTATTATCATTATTTTTAAGACTACGACTACTACTACTACTAATAATAATAATGATAATGATAATAATAATGATAGTTTTATTACCAAAAAGTATGTAGGGTTAACTTTAAAAACAAAATTATGTGTTTCTTGCAATCTGTGTTTAATCTCAGATTAAGAACTAATCTTTTCAAATCTAAGATAGAATATTGACCTTTTTTTAATTTTGAATAACAAACAAACAAAAATACTTAACAAAGACAGGGGAAAAGCAGTCATGTAAAATTATTTATTTTAATTATTATAGTCATAATTCTGATTTAATCACCATAATAAATTATTTTCAACTATCTTTTTCTGCTTTGTAAGTAAAACATTTTATTTTCAAGGGTAAATAGGTACAGAAAAAAATGTTTTGATCTCTAAATTCTAATTGTAGCTCTAGATCGTTTGATTAAAACAGTCAATTTATGTGTTCCGATTATGTTAATCATTAGTGACTGGCAGGGCAGCCTGCACAGCTTGTGCCTTTGGGATGTAGAAGCTTGCTGCTCTGTGTGTCTGACTCCCTGCATGCGAACGCACCGACTCTGCTCCCATAATTCAACAGGCAACAAAGGAAGAAAGAAACAGGCCGCGAGCTACAAAGGCTTAGCCTACCTAGGCTAGAAGAGATCACGTTAGGGTGTTTTTCCACCCGTCGCTTTACTTCTGTGAGTTAAAACATAGGTCCTAACTGTATATTGTAACGCATTGTGCCTTTGTTTCGATTCGGGGGTGGACTTAGCGAAAGCAATGGCAATGTTTTCGATTTAAAACGCTAGCAAAGCTGGCTGACATAGGTAGGAAGCTAGCATTAGCCTAGCTAACGTTAGCCAACAATTGTCAAGGAGAATATCTTTCACAAATATTTTCCCCAATTTTTTAACAACACAATCTCTTGATTTAGAAGTATATTGGACGCACCCAGGTAAGAAATAGTTTTGTAAATTCTTTCACGTGTTATTTTGTGAAAAGTCTCTTTAAATTAGGTCTGCTATAAGCACTTTCATGCTAGCATTGGATGCTACTCTAGCATTTACAACAGAGTAACGTTGTTTGACATATTTTAATGTATTTTAAAGTATAATACATTAGAGCATCAGTTCATTTGGAGCATTTAATAACGTTGTCGTTTAATTGGGAAAAGCATACAGCCCAAGCTAAACGTTTCCTGGAAGCATGCTGTTGTCCTTAGGCCTTTGCAAATCAGAAGAGCACTAACTCTGTAACAAACGTAATTTTAAGTAGTTCTGTCGCTTCTAACACTTGTGTTTGTGTGTGATAAATTCACATATGTATTTTTGCTTTAATGAACAAGCGTTGTTTTTACATGGCAGGAAAAAAGAAGGTGATGGAGGTGGAACTTGACCCAGCCAACTGAGTCACCGTTTCCCCGCAGATAATGGTGAGTAATCACATTGCAGCTGTCTTGATTAACTAGCAGCTTTGTGTAATCGCTTTAAGTTGCAGATGTCTACTAAATTTTGCATGTAATCATAATTTTGCTGTGAGGAAAAAAAAAAGCAAAGATAAGTATGTATTTAATGTAAACTTTACTGTTTCTAAAGTGTTGATAGTGACACATTTCACTGCTGTCTATAGATTTGTCAGTACAATGGGTGTTTTGATCTTAAAGACCTAAAAAAGATTTTTTTTTTTAGGTATTTCTTAAACTTGTTTTTGTGGCATTTTTCTGATTATGGAAAACATATATAAAGATAAACGAGCCTTCATGATTCATTTCTAAGTATTTATTTATTCAAATCATGGTGAATTTATTATATTGTAGTTGTTACATAGATAGTACAAGCCACAAGCTCCTTGCTCAGCTCCAGTCTGATGCATCCAGTTTTAGGCGACTAGATCCATTAAGGTCTTAATTTTTGTGCTCCGAGCTAGCATCTGACTTCATGACTTAATAGCTCCAATATTGCTAGCCATTTCTTTTTTTGAGGGGACAGTTAGGATGGGTGTGTGAGGAGCTATAAGTTAGATGGTGAGGAGTTATAAGTTAGATGGTGTAGACGGATGGGAAGGGTGCAATGGTCCCGCCCCAACTCGGAGACGAATTTCTAATGACTTTCTTCCATTTTGCATAAATTATTTCCCTGAAAATTGCAGTTTTGATTTTGTTTAAAAACAGCTTAATTATACATAGATTACCACTGAGAATATTTTAAAATAGGTCAAAAAGATTATTTTTAACACCACTGTGATGGAAACCAGAAAACATAGTCTAATCATATGTTGAAAAAAAGAAATCTGTAAAACTTAAGGAAACACAAAAATAAATTTTCTTGTGAGTGGAGTTGTTAGAATCGTTGTTTATTTTGTATAAGGAGTGCATTTTTTTTTTCTTTTTAGGTTTGTTTGTAACTAATAAAATCAGAAGAACTTTGTAAGGAACATTCACAAAAAATGAAAATGTTATTTTATTTAAATGAAAATTATTTTCTGTTTTACAGGATGCAGTTGTTCCTCTTTGTGCATGACTTAATTCATGTGGCCTGATGGGAGGACACAGTGGATAGTACTGTCGTCAGGATACCAGGAGAGCCATCCCATGCCCCCACTTTGGAGGGGCTAACAGAATGAAGAAAATAAGCCTTAAGACCATCCGCAAGACCCTCAACATAAAGGGCAAAGATGAAGGTGACTTTGTTATGCTCCAACAGCCTTCAGTGACCACAGAGTTTTCTAAGGAGGAGTCAATATTTGGGGGATGCTACACCAAAGAGCTTTCCGGCTGTGATCTTGTTGGTGAAGATGAGAAAGGAAGCCAAACCAAGAATCGCTCTAAAAATGAAAGCTTGATGGGATCGCTGAAGAGAAGGCTATCCACAAAACAGAAGGCTAAAGTCAAAGGAGGATCGTCTGCTGTAGGTTCAGTGGATGACGACGACACCCTCTCATCATCTTCTGTGTCCATAAGCTGCAACGAGCTAAAAGCTCAAAGACCTCTTAGATCTCCCTCTTTATGGAGTCAGCATTATAGCCCCTCACCATGGCCTCTGCGCTCAGTCAACTCAGATGATGCATGTATCAAAATGGAGGTAAAGGTCAAAGCCATGGTTCACTCCCCATGCCCAAGTCCAAACCTAAACGGTGTCAGAAAAGACTTTAAAAACTACCACATGGAAGGGCTCTTTCAGGATCAGGCTGAGTCCTTAAAAAATCTCCAGCAACCACAAAATGGTGAGCTGCATCTAAACATTGATGAAAATGATGTGCCTGTGGTGCTGGGGCTGACCCCCCACCACTATATTCCATACACAATGCCTTTAGATGAGGGAATGTACCCAGAAGGGTCCCACTCCTTCTGCCTGGACACCTCCACTCCCATGGAGGTGGGGACAGAGACAGAAACCGGGTCCATCCACACACACCAGGGACCAGAAGATCACGAACTGGTTAGTGGGATGCACCCGGACCTCTTCATGGAAACTTCAGTTAATAGTATTCTTATTAGTTCTGCTGGTATGGTGCTCCAGAGCTCTCGAGTAGACGTCCCACCTCCGCTCTCGCCACTCCTGTCACCCATGACAAACAATGGACACATTCCTAGGACTTTTTCAGGCTTCAGCGCCTCAGACAGCCAGGTAGCTGAGAGGGTAAGACATCACCTCAACTTTGACCCAAATTCAGCACCAGGAGTGAGTCGGGTGTACGACTCCGTCCAGAGCAGTGGGCCCATGGTGGTGACCAGTCTGACAGAGGAGCTGAAGAAGCTTGCAAGGCAGGGCTGGTACTGGGGTCCCATCACGAGATGGGAAGCAGAGGAAAAGCTCTTCAACTTGGCAGATGGGTCTTTCTTAGTCAGAGACAGTTCCGATGACAGGTACCTGCTCAGCCTGAGCTTCAGGTCGCAGAGCAAAACTCTCCACACCCGTATTGAACACTCCAACGGACGCTTCAGCTTTTACGAACAGCCTGATGTGGAGGGACACACATCGATTGTTGATTTAATTGAACACTCTATCAAAGACTCAGAGAACGGAGCTTTTTGTTATTCCAGGTCTCGCCTGCCAGGTTCTGCAACTTATCCTGTCAGATTAACTAACCCAGTATCTCGGTTTATGCAAGTGCGCTCCCTGCAGTATCTTTGCCGCTTTGTCATTAGGCAATATACAAGAATAGATCTGATCCAAAAATTGCCCCTACCTAACAAAATGAAAGACTATCTGCAGGAGAAACACTACTGAGGACACAGAAACACAACAGTTTGCACATTTGTGTTCAGGCAAGAGATTGAAACAAGGTTTACAGACAGCTGCAGTTTTGAGACGATTGGTTCAGGTAGCTCTTGATTTGTTTCTCAGTGACTTTGTCACTGTTTAGTCCTCCATTCCATTGTTCTGCTGTTTTTCACTGGGTTTCAGAACTCTCTACTTCCAGTCATTTAGGCCAGCAAATAATCTACTGCAAAAATATAGTAGAGGTGTTCTGCCAAGTAGTTCAGCTAATTGAGCGTAGGCATTAGGCATTCATAATATGTGGTTATGTATGCTACCCAGCTGCGCACATAGAAGTGGTTTTAAAAGTAGAGTTGAGCCAACTGGAAAAAATAAAATGAAATGCTGAACTTGTAAGTCTGTTATTTTTTTTTTCAACCAAGTTGTACATTTTGGAAATAACTTCAATCTAATTTTAATGAGTTCTCAAAATGTGGACATCTTCAGCACAATCAGACTCCAATGTAGAACATTGTAGTATTATTAGAACACAGACTTCTGTCTGTTTTTCTGCCTAACCTCACTTTTGACTAATATCTAAGTACTTTTGATCCTCAATTAGAATGGTGCTGCTCTTATTTTGTCATTTTTTCTGCAGCTGTACTGGGTTTTCAAGCATTCATGTAAAAAAAAAAAAAAGAAAAAGTTTCTATTGGGTCAAAAGTTCTTACACTAACCAAAGAGCTATGTAACATATTTTGAGCTAAGAAATGATATTAGTAACGTTGTATATCAGAAGATGTAAAAATTTTTCCAGGCTTTTTAAAGCAACAATTTGGTCAAAGATGTAGCTTTTTGTTTGGCTGCATTTACTCCTTATGCATCATTTTTGCCTAAAGGTACTGTTAATGCTGGATTTTAATGTGCTGTTTGTAAGGAAAAAAATTGCAAAAAAAAAAGAAAAAAATGGCGTGAACCTTTCTAAAATATGTTCATATTTTTCCTGCATTTGGAATCTTAAGAAAGCTGCACTTGAGCTCAGGCCTAACAACGTTTTCCGTGTATGTAATGCTTGTATCATCACGTCGTAACGGCTTTAAGACTGTCATTAAGGGCCGCTGTTGTATTGTTCTGTATGAGAGCAGATGTCGCAACAGATAGGGGAGATTTTTGATGCCCCCCAAATAAGATTTCCAGTTGGTTAATTTGGGGTTAGCTACTAATGAACGTCAGAAACAAATCGAACAAAGCTAAAGACTTCAAGATGAACAGATTGGGGGGAAAAGCTTGCATGTCCTTTCGTCTTAGATTGATGTTGAGGTGACGGGACATGCCTAAGTTTTGCTGTTATCTCCTTATACTTATTCTTTTAAAATGTTTCCATCTCTTTTCCCATCCAAGTCCTAACTAAGCTGCACTATTCTACACAATATCTCTCTACCGGGCCGTTTGTGCTGAAGTAAAGGGAACAGCACACAGTATGCTACGCAAGTGCTTTATATGGATACTTGACAGGGAATCATTTAAACATTATGAATGAGAATCCATTCTGACATCAGTGTCCTTAAAAGTATTAGGAAAACGGTCTCAGACAATTTTGACCGATTGTTAAGCGCATAGCTGTTAAACTGTTGGGAGTCTGAGGAAGTTACCGTGAATCTAGCACAGCAGAAGTAGATAGGAACTTTGAACGGTGTTGCATGTAAGACTTTGAGTTATATAGGAATGAAGGATTTAAGTTCTAGACGGATGTTCTTTTTATGTCACAAAAACGTGGGCTGGACATTCTATTTACAAGAAATGTGTTTTTTCTATTTGAAATTTTAGTCATATCGTTTTTGACTAGTGTTCTGACATTTTCCGTCTGGGGGACTGGGCTGTACAAAAGGAATGTACGTTTGTTTGAGGTATCCATTTTATCTGCCTGCCTACCAGTTTCAGAAAGCACCGCGATGGGGAGATGGGGGGGCATAAAAACTACAATGACACATTATTTGCACTTGAACATTTTTGACATGCTTGGATCCTCTCCTGCCTTGAGTTTGCCCCTCAGATGGTCTGTAAAAAGAAAGTCATGCATTCATCCTGATGTATTCATATAACTGAGAGTAATAGTTTTTTTTTTTTTTTTTTTTCGTCATATCTGTGGGACTTAAAGGGTATTGCGTCGCCACCCTTTCGAGGCCTCCGCTAATGCCAATTAGCTGTCAAAGGTTTGGGGGATGGCGGCGAGAATGTGGATGTAAATTTTCTCGTACCCTTTTGTTTTGTGAGTGGATGTGTTTCTGTTGAAATGTGAACATAAAATGTTAGTCTTTTTAAGTACAATGTTCTTTTAGTTGTATTTCCGATTTGATTTTCATCCGAAGCTGGTTTCACATAGTTGTTATGCTGCTGAAAGTTCTCTGGCTCCTTGTTAGACGTCATTTCCTCCAACGTTTGATTCCAGAGGTTGATGCTTGTTCACTGGACAAGTTTGAGCTTCATTCCTTGCGTATCTGTGAGTGAAGGTAATCGTTTACAACCCAACTTTTGGACATGGCCTTTTTTTTTTTGGTTTATCCTTTCTAACACGAACACCTTGGTACAATTAGAATTTCTTTACTTTGATGTGTTTTACACATTTGTGCTGCTTATGGATATGATTGCCTTTCTTGTATTTTAACAGTTGGGAAATGGAGTGTCACCAATGTAGATGTATGTACACACAGGGACTTTGGTTAACATCTTGGGAGAGCAGAGCAGATTTGCAATGTGTTAATGACTGCAGAGAAATCGTAGCGATTAGTGGAAACCTTTGTAGAATTACCAATTCACTCCAGTTTACATTGGTGTTAACTTTTCAAAGTAGATGGTCTTCTTTTTTTTTTTTTTTTTTTTTGTATTTTCTTTTTGAGAAAAAAAAATCAGCAGTGATTTATTGCACATTTTGGATACAGTTCAAGAGTTTTTTTGTATCTGCCAATTATAAATTATAAATAAAATTATATTCTAAAAAAATAAAGTGGTGTTTTTGTTTTTTTATGTAAAATTATCTGAACTGAACTTGGATTAATGGATAAAATCAGGGAGGTCTAAAGAGATTCTTTTCACAGCAAGCACAAATTGGCAGCTAGTCCCGGAGCGCTGCTTGCCTAATTTACAAAGACAATCTGGGTGGTCTTTAAATACGGGGAGTGAAGCGCAGACTCATGGGAAAGATTATTCATGAAGCTACCATCCTTGGCTTTAAGTTGACTGGAGAAATGCTGAAGGAGTTCTGTTGTAGAGGAGAATGGAATGGGGTAATGGTGTCAGATTTGGATTCACTGAAACACATTTTGCATGATGATGTGAAGGCAAGACTTTGTCAACTGCATTTGTTGTCAGGCCTCTCCAGACATCTGAGGTGAAGATGCACAACTCCTTGCGCTCTGCCCCGTTCAGTATGATTTATTCATGGCACACTCTGGTGGCTGCGTGTCATATTGAGAACCCTCCATCACTGAGGAACTCTGCTTTCGCTGTTCACTCCTTTTTTTTATTTTTATTATTTTTTTAATCTTCTGCTTTCAAAACTGTTGAGTTTGGGATTTAACAAAAGATTTTACTTCTCTGAGAATCCACTCTGACATGAGATGAGATGCCATTTCTGCTTTTTTAGGGTTGTTGACAAACGCAAAATTTTTTGCCCCAGTCACCTTGTTACAAAAAATCCTGCCTTCGTAATCAGGAAGCTTTAAAAACAAACTGTCACTATCCGTCCAATGTTTCTGTACATATTCAAATACCAGAAAAAGAAGTCAAATAGTTTATATTTTTTGCACAAACTTTTCCCAACTTTAGTCTTTAGTAGGTGTTGATACATAACAAAAACAGTTTTAATTCTTAAGTATGAATTTGACCTACTTTTTCTTAATTACAACTTACCTTCAAAGGACATGTAAGGGTCCAAATATTAGTGGGATAAAAATCGTTTGCACATGGCCAACATTTCCAATATTTAAAAGTATCCTGTAATTGTTCCTCAAATCACAGATTTTATACAAAAATAAAAGACCTGGAGTAATGTTTATAGAGCTTTATGCTATCTGACATGAATGATCGAAAATAAAAGATGTTTTTATGTATTCAATATTTATTAAATACAAGACAATATGACACTTGACTATAATAAAAGTAGACTATTTGGGAAATATTAGTTCTTCTAAGCCCATTTTTTTAATTGTCATTCTGTATGGTCAGTAGATGATCAGAAATTGTCTCCAAACTTGGGTTTAAAAGCAAAATGCTAAAGAATCCGCTTGAATAAATGATTAACTATATGTAGGGTTGATTTATATTCTTACAATCCTACCAGATCAATCTGTCTAAGGCAAATTGTTAATTGAATCAACCTGTTCCACTATAAATTAATTTCAAAATAAAATTAATCAGTTATAATTGATACCATCCGGATTGAGACACGGTAGGTTTATTTTACTATAACGTTAATATGACCATCACAGTGGACAACACACATGTTGGCAACATAAACTGATCAAGTCATCATTACAGTCCAGTGTGTGGAACCCCTTTGAATTTTGCAGACATTTGACCATACAGTGTGGTAGAGTGTTCTAATAACGTTTAGTTAATTTTGATGTGAAAAACAACTAAAATGTGTATTGAAGCAGTTCTTCTCTACTTCTTTTTTTGTGCACACATTTAATTTACACTTGATTATCTTGCAAGAAATATAAGGAATCGGGAAACTTCACCAGGTATTTATCTCTGGGTCGCACTGGTTGAATTTTTGGCCAAAGATGTCCTGGATCAATTTTAGGTCAGTAAATCGTATTGTTCAAAATGATCCAATATCTACTGTAAATTGTAACGTGTCAACCACAAGTTATGAAATGAATCAAATTGTTGTTAAAATGAATTGTTGAACCCCTACCAGTATGTGTCACATTAGGCAAGATATCTATATTAATTTTACAGACTTTTCAGAGAGACAATTGACTTGCCATGAAATAGTAGTTACAGAAATTGATTCTATCATGTCATAAGACATTTTCTTACACAATGCAGCACATAAAAATGAGGGTTTTTTTTCTCTAAAAGGGAATAATACTGGAATACTAGTAACCAAGTATTTGCTGCTTTTGTTTCTCTTAGTCTGGGAGTTCTGTACCAACCTCGATGCTACAATTTCCCAAAAAGTGCTTTTGCATTTCTTATAGTGCAAAACCAAAGTGCTAATTTATGAGCAAATGTCCTCACAGTGTGGTTCTTAGTTTGAAACAGTTTACTCCGGGGAATCCATCCATCACATGTCTGCTGTCTCAGACTGATGATCCATTCCTGCCATCTGGTGCACTGCGTGGTGCAGCCATTTTTCACCTATAAACAGGGGTGATGTTGACAGCTTGAATTAGCCTGCAAACACATATATTGCTTTAAATTGGCGTGCCAGGAAAACACTGGTGGCTCTTGCAATAATAATAAAGGCAGAGTTACCTACTGGCAGATGTATTTCTGTCCAGAGCGCAAGCTTTCAGATCCACTGATGTCGTGCCAGTAGACCTGAAATGGCCGAGACCCTCTCCATCCATCATTCCATTCGATTCCTCTGGTCCACAATTAGCCCCATTAGACACAGGGAGTGCCTTCATCATTAGCGCAGCGACGGCACCTCATTGTGGTTTCCATTGTGATCTCGCTTCACGTATTCATAGAGGGAGCGTGTTTACTGAAAGTTCTTGGCACCTCCAACTTTGCATTGCACACACACCGCTGTGCTGCATCCCTCCAGATCAAAACGCCTTTCATCACCGTGAACCTCTAAAAGCCGCATCTCTCCTACATCAAGCAAAGACAGAATTTAGCAAACAAAATGCTTCACACTTTATTTATTTACTTTGAAAAACTTGTTCTAGTCCTTAGTGATGTTTAAAGAGCACAAAACGGACAGTCCAGATGGCCACGACTTTAGGGCATGAGGAAGTGGCACCTTCTCATATGACTGATGAATTCAGAATTGTCCAGATAAGCTTCTTTTATTCAGGAAGATGTCTTAATTGCAAAAGGAGAACGTGCACAGGCATTTAATTTTAATTAAATGCAGCAAATGTGTGCGTGTTATCAAGCATCGACTGGTGTGCACAGCTTCCAGTGCAGACTGAAGGGCAAAGAGAGTCACAAGACAGTCATAATTATGTCATTAAAAAGAATGACATCTGGAACTCGGAGCCATTGAGTAACACCGAATCCCCACCTCTTCCCCATCTTTGCCCCCCAGTGGCACCAAAAATCCATGCTGATTCTCTGCAACAATCTGCCCATCCTTTTACAGAGAGGCTAGATGTGTCTGTGTGTGTGTGTGTGTGAAGTCGCCATGGTGAGGAGGAAGGGAGGGCGGCAGCGATGAACAGGTGGCAGTCATCAGTAAAGAGATGAGGAGTGATTTTGAATGGGAAACTTGTCACGTTTCCTCAAAGGATACCTGGGTGTCTGCCCTTCTCCAGCGGTCCAAGAGGCACGGCGAGGATGCGAGAGATGAAATGAGAACAGGTGGCGGCTCGTTGCTTAACAAGGAACAGAGTTCCCCTGTAGGTCTGCAAAAACACAGCCTGAAAGACAACACGGACCACGGCACTTCCACATCCCCAGCCCTGCAGTTGAAATTTGTGTTCAAAACAATTCCTTTAAATCAAACTAAAAACAGCCGATGATTAAAAATAATTTGACAGCAAATTTACCAAAGGCGAAATGAACAATCAGTAATTGTCAGTAAGTGACGAAACGATATATAACTCCTGAAGTGGCAGCAAATTTTATTGATATTTTAAAACAAACTCCTGCTCAGATTTTACCTATGTCCTGCGATTCTCTGACTGATGATTTTAATGACAGACTGAAGTCTGCCATTGATGTAGTAGCCCCACTGAAAACTAAAATACTGAAATCCAATCCAAAGAGACCTTGGATAAATGGGGCTACTCTAAATCTGAAGAGAATCTGCAGACGAGCAGAGAGAAAGTTTCGAAAAACAAATTTAACAGTCGATTATGACTTTTTTAAAGAACAACAAAAAATTTACAATCACACCGTTAAACAAGCAAGAACTATTTATTTTTCCAAACTCATCACTGACAATAAAAACAACCCCCGGTTCCTTTTTAAGACCATTGATTTTTTATTAAACACAGATTTTAATAAACCAATCATGCCTCACACAGAAGCTGCATGTGAGGACTTTGCGAACCACTTCAGGAGTAAAGTCAATGCTATCAGATCTAACCTTCAACCGGTACATAGCACTAATGTTAGCAGGTCAGTGGCATTGTCTTTACCTGAGGAAACACTGGAGAGTTTTGTCCTGGTTGATGAGAAGATGCTTGGTCGAGTTTTTTCCCAAGCAAACACTACAACCTGCCTTTTAGACCCCATCCCCACTTCTCTTTTAAAAACCTGTTATGGATTCTTTGAGCCGGAGCTTTTAAACATAGTTAATACCTCTCTTCAGACGGGTGTCTTCCCCACTGCCTGTAAGACGGCGGTGGTGAAGCCCCTTCTGAAGAAGAGTAACTTGGATCCAACTATTCTGGATAATTACAGACCTGTATCCAACTTACCGTTTTTAGGTAAAATTATTGAAAAAACTGTTTTTACTCAATTGCACGAGTTTTTAAATGTACATAATGTCTTAGAAAAATGTCAATCTGGTTTTAGGACAAACCACAGTACTGAGACGGCCCTTTTAAAGATTTTAACTGACCTTAGAAATAATTCTGACTCACAGAAACTCTCTGTCCTGGTGCTACTTGATCTTAGCGCTGCTTTCGATACGGTAGATCACCAGATTTTATTAGAAAGACTTAAGAGTCGGGTTGGCCTCTCGGGAACTGTTTTTAACTGGTTTCGTTCTTATCTAACTGATCGACATTTTTACGTAAGTTTGGATACATGCTCCTCAAGAATCCATAAAATAAGTTGTGGGGTTCCCCAAGGGTCAATTTTAGGTCCCATTCTTTTTAATTTATACATGTTGCCTCTTGGGGAAGTCATCAGGAGACACGGCGTTAACTTTCACAGCTACGCTGATGATACTCAGCTTTACATCGCTGTGTCTCCTGATGACTATGGACCTATAAACACTCTTTTAAATTGCATCTTAGATATAAAATCATGGATGGCAGAAAACTTCCTTCAACTCAACCAGGACAAAACAGAAGTTTTAATTATCGGTCCTGAAGACAAGAGAGAGAGGATTTTACCATATCTTCAGAATTTTAAACCTTCTCACTGCGTGAGAAACCTGGGCGTTCTTTTTGACTCTGAGCTGAATTTTATCCCTCACATTAAAAATGTCGTTAAGACAGGATTTTACCACCTCAAAAACATTGCCAGAGTCCGCCCATTCCTCTCTCTTGCCAGCACAGAGGTGCTGATGCATGCTTTTATTTTTAGTCGTTTAGATTATTGTAATGCCCTGCTCTCTGGTTTACCTCAAAAGTCTCTGTCAAATCTACAATTACTACAGAACTCAGCGGCACGAGTTCTGACGAGGACCAGGGGGCGGGAGCATATTACACCAGTTTTAAAATCGCTGCATTGGCTCCCTGTGCGTTTCAGGATTGATTTTAAAGTTCTTTTAATGGTTTATAAATGTTTTTATGGTCTTGGGCCTTCTTATTTGAGTGATTTGCTTTTAAAGTATGAACCCTCGCGGACCCTGAGGTCTTCCGGCACCGGCCTTTTAGTTGTTCCGAAGGTGAGGACCAAAACACATGGTGAGGCTTCATTTCATCATTGTGGTCCTCGCCTCTGGAACAGCCTGCCGGAGAACCTCAGGGCCGCAGAGACCGTAGAGGTTTTTAAGAAGAGGCTCAAGACCCACCTTTTTAACCTGGCTTTTACATGACTTTTCTAGTGATTGCATTTTATCTTCTTTTTTTTTTTTTTTTTAAACTTCTATAAGAATCATTTTTATAGTTATTTTATGAATGTATTTACTATTTTTATCTGCAAACCATGTTTTTTTTTTTTTTTTTTTTTTTTTTTTACTATATTTTTTTTTTTTATGCATTCTTTTTATCTTCTTTTAATGCTTTTTAATTGTTTTAAAATCCAGTGTTTTCCTCACGGGGATTCTCTGTTCTGGGGCTCCGCCTGCGGCGGGGGGCTATTGCTGCAGTGCCTGTTCTCTTTGGGGCGGCTGGGGTCCGGCTCGGTAGAGCGGGTCCTGCGCTGCCCCGTGCTGGGCGGGCGCAGCGGCGATGCCCCCTGTGGTCGGGCGGGTTCTTGAATTAGGGGATCCTCGGAATATCGTTTCTACACAGTCGTACCAAGCCAGATTGTTTTGTTACATCTGCAGTTTTTATAGCTTTGTTCAGTTTTATTGACAAGGGTCTTATTGGGGGTGGTGGGGTGGGGGGACTGGGGGAGAGAGGGATGTTTGCTTTGTGTCTTTATGTAAGTTTGTTTTTAAACACTGTGTTGTTTGTGTTTTTAATATGTATTTTATTTGCTTTTATGTTAAGCGCCTTGTGTTTCGGCCGAAAAAAAAGGCGCTATATAAATAAATAAAGTTTGAGTTTGAGTTAATTAATGACAATACCTGCCTCCAATCTGCTTTTGGTCAGGGGCCAGGCTGCTATCATTTTCTGCTTGATTGAATTGCAGTCACACTCCTCACTCTTTGAACCGTCCCCGTCCCACAAGAGCTTGACGCTTTCCCTCATTGGCAATGTTGCCGTTTTAGTTCTTTTCTTTTTTTCTTTTGACCCTAATCTGTTGCCAACAGAAGCTCAAGGCCTTTCAGACCTCTGATACTCCAGTGAGCTCACAACACTGGTACATCGCTGCAGCTCGAAATCTGAAAATTCATTTATCTTTTACATTATTAAGTTTTGGGTTTCCAAAACTTTTACATAATTACACTCCAGATTTATTTAATTTCCAATACTACCTTAAATGAATCTCTTTAAACTCTAAATAAATAGTGAAGAAAGGCAGGTTTCCTCTGGGATGCTTGCAAGTGAATATTCTTTTTAGGAGGAAAACATTTCTTTGGTTAGCCGTGATCTCTCTGCAGGCAGTTTCCAACAGAAAGCGGGTTTTATAAATCGTGTGATAGCATGAGATGATTCTGAAACAGGGCGATGCATATCGACACAGGATCTCCGGGTCTCTTTGGGCACACCTTTGTGCCGTCTGTATAATGCTTCCCACAGATTTTGACAGATCTGGACAACATATTACAATCGGAGCAGACAGTTCCATAACCTAATCTGAAAGTCTGTGGAAATGTAAACAGATGTTTTTTTCTATTATGAAAGGTGAGAGGGAGAAGGCAGCTTCCTTTAAATTTGAGAGCTACAATCTTTTAAAAATACTAACTGCTGGCCCTCTTTTCACGTTTCAAGATGGGAGATTCAAAAATGTGTGCAGCAGCACAAAAGTGGATGTGAACTGTTTATAATGACACCTAAACTTTAAAAAATGTGCAAGACAGTTTTAGTTTTTTTCTAAATTCCTGTTGTATTTTCATTAAACACTACTTGTGTAGACGTTTTATACAATGACAACTCAACAAATTCCAGTCAAATGGGTGCACAACTTTAAAATCTTATAGGTTTACCTTGACACTGGAGCTCAAAACCCCTTCAACCATTGTGCAGCTACAACATCTGTCCATGTGGTGGTGGTACCCTTATAACCATTATCACAGGGGTATCAAAAGTCATCTTGGTTCAGGGGCCACATTCAACCCGTCTGATCTCAAGTGGGCCGGATCAGTAACATAACAGCAAAATAACTTATGGTCAACTTGTTATCTGTAGATTTGTTTTCGTTTTGTTTTTTTCGTCAGTTGGAAAAAAAATGCAATACAACCTAGTAGTTTAATCACATTTTATTATTATTAGAGCTATTATTATTATTTTTTTGATGATTACATTTTGGTCATTGTGGTGACACACCTGATAATTTTTGTAGCAAATTAGTAGCGGTGGAACTCGCAGGGAACCTAACTGCATCTTACCCAGATCTGGCACACGCTTGCAAAGAAATACTATTTCTTGATCTCCTCTTATGCCAGTATTTTTTTTTTTCCTTTTCTCCCCCTAGTGGCGAAATTGTGCATTGCGGCCATTTCTTTAAATAACCACAACTGGACACAGAAATGGGCTAAAAACTTGCTGTTTTTTTGTTTTTTTTCCCCCAACATCCTAAAATTTATTTTTTCTTCATGACAGGGACAGATTAAACCATCTGGATTGCCGGATGCCTGTGTTTGACGCCCCTGCTTTATCAGAACCGTTTGCTTTTGATGTCACTGTAAGGTTCAGAGGGGCAAAAAATGTTGAGGTCCCTAAATTAACAACTGTCTCAAATGAAACATTTTGGGCAAATAATCCCCCCCCCAAAAAAAAAAAAAAAAATTAACAACAAAACTTTCACCTTTTTTGGAAAAATTCTAATAAACAGCTGATTTGAAAAAGATTCCACTTCCTCACAGTAGTCACAAATGAAACAAAGTAATTCGTATCAAATCAGTTCTTAAAATCATGAAATGAAAACATGTATTTTTTCTTTCATGGTGTAAAGTAAAACTTTTTATTGGGAAATTACTCCCTTTTGAAACTAATGTCCAGTGGTTGTTTTGATAACTGCAAGATTTATAATTTAGGGGTTGCTCCAATTGTAGAAATGTAATTTTAAGAATGTTAGGTAAAAAAAAAAAAACATTTTTTAATTTACAATTTTACATTTATTTCACCTCTTCAAATTCATGGACAAATTGCTTTCTTTCTATATGTTGCAGGATGGTCTGTCTGCATTCAGGTTATGGTAATTTGCAGCAGGGTTCACTTTCAGAAAAATTAGTCAGGGTTAACTTTTAAAGTTTTTCTTTGCAATTTTATTTACAGAGTGTAAAAAAAAAAAAAAATTATATACGCTTATTGTTTTGTCTGCCGCTTTTCACAACCATCCTACACTTTGTGCAGGAGTGAAAGCTAAATAAAGTTAACCAAAAAAGAAGAAAACAACTACATACAAACGACATTTCAGTTGGCAGTCAGGAAACAAGGAAAGGGGAAAAGCCTTTACACGCACATTTACATCACAGAAAGCCCTTAATCCAACACGGTGTTGGAAATGAAATCCTCATTCATAATTCAGTGTTAGGTTTTTAATGGGCAAGTCCCAGTCTTGTTGTACAGCACTTCCTAAATTGTTTCCAGTTTGTAAATAATGTAATGCAGTGTTGATGAGTAAAAGTGGCCATGGGCCATGCAATAGTAATGAACGAAGGGAGCGGGCTCAAGCACAACTGAAATAATTCTGTTTGAGGAGTGCTGTTAAATATCCACAGCTGTCATTAGGTGGATCTACAAAGAAGAGCTTGTGCGAAAAAAAAAAAAAGAACGTGTTTCTTTATTTATTCATCTCAGAAACCATCAAGCACTCTAAAGACTTGGCAGTCTGCTTTACGTCAAGTTGTAGATTAAGATGTAGATGAAAAACTGAGCTGTTTAGAGAAGTCATGGGATAATTTCTATATTAAAAAGTGTCAAAACTAAAAAAAAAAAAAGTAAAAAACTTTAATTCTGATCAGATAATAACACAAATAAGGATACTTTTTTCAAGCTTACAATTAAATGTATTGTTCCAAAGCTCTTTATCTTTTGTCATTTGGGTCGTAAAGGTCAAAACAGCCTCTCAAATCAAAATCAAAACCACTACTTGCACTGATTGAGTGTGATGGAAAAAAACTGTTTCTGAAAGGGACGTCTTTGTGTCTCCGGTTTGAGTGGAAACATCAAGTGGATTTTTAGAGTGAGATTTAATTTCCAAAAGAAAACAAAAAAACTCAGACAATAAAAAAAAAGTCATTCATCTGCATCCTCAAATATATCCCTGAGAGAAGCAAACAATGACGTTGGCGCTGTGTTTACTCAACTTAATTCCATGAGTGACATCAAAGAGCTTTTCCTCTTTTTTTCTCTGTTTCTTGTGTCGTTTTAGTTAAGTAGCTCCAGCCCAGGCATGTCTGCTCCTCCTGTTGAAGTGTGTCACTTCAAAAAATCCCTTTAAATACCCTGGAGAAGAACAACAGCTGAAGTACTGTGATGGATTCATGCTTCCTGTGCTTTAGTCAGGTTCATGGCTGGTGAGGCACCAACTATTCTAGAGTCAGAAAAACAATTTAGACCTTTTTTTTGCGCAGTTCAATAGGCAAAATACATTTTCAATTTTACATTTTTCTCTGACTAAAATACTATAAATTCATTTTGAATGTTACTTTATACTGGATATTTTTAAACATTCTTTAATGCAAAATACTCCTTAAGGTCATAAAAAAGAGAAAAGAATCCACCTAAACTCAGAGCGTGTTTTTTAAACTGTTGATTGTTTCTTTTTTTAATTCATTGCAAAACAGTTTTGAATTAAAAAAAAAAATACAAATTTGGTCCAACCTTTTCATGTGGAGCAGTCGTGGTGCAGAGGAAGATATATATATATATATAGTGCTTTGGGCCTTCTACTTCTAAGAAGATACTAAAGTGCTCTATGAGCATACGCCATTAATCAATGTTTTTTTTAAATAAATAAAACATAAAAAAAGTTCCAACCGTTGTGTGTAGTTTTTATTCTCCTTCAAAACGAACGCTCAGACTTTCTCGAGACGTTGGACAAATGAATATATCCTTCATAACGTCCAAACTGATTCAGATTTAAATTTAGTAAACTTTTTTTTTGCACAGCTCTACATTTAAAGCTGATACAAATTCTTGTTGCCTCATGAGCGTCACCTAAAGCTGTTGGAGAGCACTCTCTGCCTGACTTTATTCACTGATTTTTAAGCACAAAAGTAGTTAATTAGTCAATTGGCTCACACTCATGAACCCTTTAACTCCGGCGGTTTAGCTCCAGTGTTTACATTCTTTTGATTACTGTTAGTCTAGAAAGTAGACTCATTCAACTTGTGTGTGTGTATTTCTTGATTTGTAACTTGTGCCTGCATTTTTTTGTATAAAATTGGATAGTTTAGTTCTTGATTTATAACTCATACAATACATTTTATGTGTAACTTTATGTATTTGGTGATGTATGCATCAGGCAATTTGTGAATGATTTGTATTTACAGTTAGTTTTAAAGCACTGACATAAACATCAATGGAAACCCCCTCATGTTCAAAATATGAAGTACTACCCTAGATTGCAAAAAGGCCAAAGTCCCAAAGATTTTATTTGTAAGAATAACCATTCTTGATCTGATGCATTATTCTTAACATGTTCTTTGTAATCCTATTTTTTAAAATATATTTTTTCTTTATCCCTAGTTATCCAAGTTATGAACTGATCAATCAGATGCTTTAGTTAGAGAGTAGCATGTGGTGCCCCCTGGCCCCGGCTCGAGCGCTTGATTGACACATTTCCGTCAAACGCTTGTCAATCAAACACTTTCCCATCGACAGAAATCTGCCGTCAATAGGAAGGTTGTGGACTTTGAACAAGCCGGAACCAGCTCACTCATGATTGGCGACAGCTTTTCCTCTAAAAACGTGCCTCAGACCGACTCAGACTAATCGTTGTTGAGGGGTTCCAACATGGCGGTAGACGTATCAGGAAGTGACGGCAAAAGCTCTGGCCTGATTTCCTATGGCGGACCTAAACACTTGCTATTTCCAGTTCTTATTAATGGTCTATGGTTTCAAGCTGTTGTTATTTTTTGTTGCAGATGTGTCAATTATATTCATATGTGCATGTATAGAAATGTATTCACATGTAGAAAATGCATTGCATGAGTTGCAAATCAAGAGTTACGCACACACAAATTGGATGTGTCTGCTTTCTCTTCATAGTCTTCAAACATTAATTTAATCATAATAATAATTAACATAATTCTAGAGGATTCTGTCAAGAAAAGCAGCTTTTGCACTATTGTGTAATACTTTACATTAATTTTGTTTTTCATGTTGATCCAAAGTGACTTATTTTCTCCATGTCAAAATAAAGTGAATCACGTTTCACCTCTGTAATAGATTGGTACATGTGCAAATTTAGCATTATTTCAAATGAAATAAAAATAGCACCCCTATGAAATTACTAGGAAAAAAAATATTTCAACAGATTATATTTATTTTATTTTTATTTTTCTAGGGGTCAGTCTACAGGTGACTTGACTCCTGCAGTCTGTGCTGGATTGTATCAGAGGACCTGAATCACTATGATTATGTCAGGATCTAATGAGCATAAATCAAGTTGGTCATTTATTAAATGTTAGGTTCCACTTCAAACATGTATATACTAATAACATGTACATGTTGGAATGAGTGCAGAAAAAAATTCCTTTCCAATTATTAAAACAAATTGTTTCCTTTCTAGAAATTCCAAATCAAGTGTTCTGCATTAATCTGTTTGACCCATAGATGTCCTTGTTTAGCAAGTGATTCTGTTCCCATTTTTCTCTAAAAATAAGTTTCCTCAGATTTCAAGCCCACAGAGAAAATAATATCTTCACTTTCTTCAAAAAGAGAATACACTGACATATTATTGTTTGGAAGTGCGAAACACAACCTTCATGTGTCTGTTGCGTCTTGACTCTAAAGTTTTTGTTTTCATGTGACTGAGGATCAATGTGATTTGTGAGCCCTTGGTAAAACTCGACTTAAACTTCACAGCCTTCCCTTTTTCCGCGTTGGGTATATTTCATGCAGGTCTAAATAAAGATGGGTTGCAGAAGGAAGCACTTTGGAGGCTGCGCTGCAGCTTCTCTAGTTGATTTAGGAGTTACTCTAATCCACATGTTGAAAAAAATGCTCAGTCAGAATCATGTTTTTCAGATGAATCAGACTTGAAGCATATTTAGCTTTAGGCCGTGATTAGTAATCACAATTATTCATAATTTTAATTGTAGCCGAGTAGATTTCTCGGAATTTCTCTTTTCTAAACTGCCATGCTCAGCCACAATCTGTTGATACTGTGCATGAAATCTGTCACTCCTTGTTAGTTGTCTCCCCCAAAAATGGCCTTGGATTGTTTATTAAGGACAAGCTTTAGCTGTCAAATGCAAATAAGTCTGTCTTTTTTAAGTAGACAACCTTAACAATAACTTCTTGCTTATGGAAGATTTCAGGCACCTTCCAAAATGCACATTTTATGCACAAATCATTTGCCAGCGCTCAAATTCCTGCCAAACAACATTAGGAAAGGGTAAAATGCACTCTGCTATGCTTTTGAATCTATGAATCACAAAGCAAAAAAAAAAGACTGTCAGCTCCGCTACCGCGGCGCCGAGATCTTAACGAGTAAAAAAGAGACAAGAGGAATGTGGAGCAGACGTGGGCGGTATTTAAAACTACATATAAATAAATAAAAGGTGTAAATAAATAAATAAATCCTACCTACATCACCGCGGTGATAGTTATCGCTTGTGAGATGAATCAAAACAGCAACTGGAGGACAAGCTGCTTAATTTTCCTGCTTCAGCCTTGAATCTTTGCATGCTTCAGCACAGAACAGATCTCCTTACATTCCATTCACGCATTTTTAATCTTCGCATTGTTATGAGTTAGATGGGAATTGTGCGGAAACCATATGTTTATGGTACAAATGCTGCCCCCTTAATGAATGATTTTAGCGGCTGCATCACCTCCACTGACATTTAGGTTCCTTTTTCACAGTCACTTTGGAAAATGGATATGATGAATGCCAGCTTTGAAAGAACCTTTTTTTGAGCTTATTATTCAAATTGAGCTTTCAAAAATATAAAAGAACCCAAAAGTATAGAGTATCAAAGCTGCCATCACCTGTCACTCCTACAAGAACAGGAAAGAGTCTTTTCTTTGTTCCTTTTTCAAAAGTTACAGAGACTTTTCTCCTTTGATGTGGATAACATGAGCGAATGTTCACCTGCTGCAGCTGATGGAAGAATACCTGCAAATGAGAACAGATGTCAGCTTGGCACCAACCAGCGTGAACCACCAAATTACATTTGTACTTTTGCCCCAGATCAAACTTAAGTGTCCAGAAATCAAAAGATAATCAAATTAGTGGTGGAGCTTCTAATTCTAAAGTGGATTTTAATAAACAAAGTTAGCTAAAGAAGACGGAGACAGAAAATTGAAAAGTTATCAAAAAGCTGAAGAGGTAGCACAGAATCATGAAAAATAATGACTTTACGAACACTGACGGGATGATATTTTGTTTAAAACGTTCTCAGTCTAATTAAGTCTAAATATTAAATATTAGTTAGCCTGATGTACTTGTTCATATTTAGAGCAGCTGTATAGTCTTTTCTAAAAAGTAATTGCTATAAATAATTTTCCTATTTACACATCTGACAGTCTACCCTGTTATTTAGAAACTAAAATAAACTTTTTAAAAACAGCAAGGAACAATAAAGTCAAGATTATTTTGAAAAGTTATGAAAAAAGTATGAGCCAGTACTAATATGTGAATTTGGCTGGATTAAAAACTGTTAGATTGATACATTTTTTGATTATAGTGTCTTTTTTTTCTTTATTTTTTACACTAATCCTTTACTATAAATAAAAAACATACACTTAAACACTCCAATTGATATTACACATATTAAGAATTAGATCATTTCATTTCATCAGAAAAATAAAATTGATAAAGTGCTTGAAAAAGGAGTGCATAAAAGAACAACCATATTAATTGTCACCTCCAATGTTCCTGTAATTTCTGCATACATTTGACACATTTTACATATAGCCATCATTCACAAAAACATAATGGAATTAAAGGGAAAAAAAATAATGTACCTTCAATAGTCACAAAGTATTAATTGTCCCTACATTGTCCTATTATCCCTGTAATTTTTCAAAATTTTCCGTTTGCGTTTAAGTAGTCTAATCCAGTTTTAACCGCTTGATACAGCTTTTTTATGCTTTTCATGTAATCATTTATTCAACTTAAAAAAACATCTGTAATTTAAAGAAAATTAAACGACAAATAGGTTTCACATCAGCAAAACCTAAACAAAGAAACCGTATAGAAGTTTATTTTTTTGTGATCTGATGGTGAAACTGGCTTGCATGCTCCAGAAGAGAGCAAGCATGTAAAATATTGATCAAACCAGCATCATTCATTCTTGAATGGTCAAACTGACAGTGTTACAATCACCCATTGCCCTCACATCTCCCAGGGGAAACTTTTTTTTTGGCTGCTCACATCCTAACAGCGGGGCAGGGTGAAGTGTGAGTAACAGAACAGTACCCCTGGAGCTGGTGCAGAATCAAAGCATGGTCCAGGACACTTCAAAAGCTGGTGGACCTCACCAGTGTGCCAAAGTTGACCACCCAAAAGAAAAGGCTTTTTTTTGTGCAACCTGCTTCAGCTGCAGACAGATGTGATTTAATTGGAAGCACATTCACAGCTATATTCTTACATTTTATACATCTGAAATTGTATTACAGGAACAATGGAACTTTAAAATATTAAACAGTAGATGCATGTTTTTTGAAGATCAAATATTTTTTATTTGCTTCAAACTGGTTTTATAGGTGGGTGGATGAAAGTATTTGAGGCCTCACTCACTGTATTATTTTCAAACGAAAATATGATACAAATGAACGGAATAGGATGTAGGTTTGTATTAAGGAGTAGAAAAAGGTGAGAAACAAACAAAATGAACACAGTTATGTAGCGAGCCTGCAGGAAGCAAAAGTAGAGGATGTGGATAAGAAGTATTTTCAAAATAAAAGAGGCAAACTTAATTAACTTAAAAACATGATGTAAAAACAAAATATAAACCAATAACCAGTAAATTTATTTTGTTTGTCATGATTTTTTTGTATTAACATGTCATTTAATTATTATGCATAGAGTTTAAGATGTATAAAAAAGGTGAATGCCCACAAACTGATGAGGATATACAGTATTTTATCTTGACACAAAATGAAAAAAAATATCTGACCATTTGTTTGACATGTTAACTGTTTTGTTGTCACTAGAAGAATTTTAAACAGGGTAGAAGATGTTCATAATAGTAGGAACATTTTAAAGTCCCACTCCAATCATCTTTTAAAAATGTTCTAATTATGAGTGAGCTGTTTTCAGCCAAAATAATAATAATAAAATTTAGGAGATTGTTTCTGCAGAGCGGCAGGAGTTAAAAATTTACCCGGGCAGGACTGTTGGCATGGAGTAAGGTAAGCCCCTTCCCATCATCCACCTATTTAGGTGCTCTCCTGCTAGCTTAAAGCTCCTGACAACCCTAACGTAACATTAGCGGAGCAACAAAAATGGCGAGTGATATTGGAGCTATCCAGCCGTACAGTTTTGAGCCAGAAGCAGCTCGAATGAGGGAAAAGAAGACGTACATGGATAGTCGTCTACAAGTGGATAAAATATATCAGATTAGAGTGAAGCAGGGAACGCTTGGCTTGCTGTATCACATAAACTTTTCCAAAATGACATTTTTTGTCCCCATCATGTGTGAAATGCCACAAGAACGTGTTCAAAACACGATTTTCACAGGAGTGGGTCGTAAAACTTCAGTGGCAAGAGTTTCACTTCAGCTGATGTCCAAAGATGTAAATCCTCCATCTAGATTTTGGCTTATTTTCTTAATTTTTAAAATTCAAAGTTGATGTTAGCTGGCTTATAACAAAAATGATTAAGCCGATCCTTTTCCTACATCTGATTACTTTGAACACCTCTCATCTTTATGTTTTATCATAAAAATTGAGAGAGGGTTATTTAAAATGATAAATTATTCACTTTTATCACATTATCCAGGATTGGTAGGCATTCCCTTTCTGTGGAATAAATTCTATGGTTCATTTTCTAAAACCGATATCTTAAGCTTTTTCCTTTCTAATCACTGTGAAAAGGACATGTACACATTCCAGACACTCTATTTTGAAGAATCTGTTTGTCTACTGTCGCTCTTTCTTCTTATTCTTCTTCATTGACCTAGTTTCCTCTGTCTTTTAATGAGATTTTTCTTTGTCTCTTCCTCTTTGTTTCTTCGTCTCTCCCAGGCTTTAGACTTCTTACTGTGCCCCGTACTGTGTTCCTATCGTGTCACCTCAGTTGCCGTACCTGGTGTCAGGCTCTTGACTTCTTTCCCTTTTGTTAATTGCAAGTAAACAACATGACTGTCTTGGGACTTTGCCTGATGCAGGGATATATTTTTAACCCCACCCCCCTAAAAAAAACAAGAACAGAAAGAAGATAAAAGAGAACAATCAACAGAAACAGCAGTGCATGATTAAGGATGATGCCTGTCACACTTGTGTCACAGCCATAAACAGTGCTTAGATATGTTAGTGACAGGTCACAGCAACACACGCAGCTAATTGATGCTTCTGCAGAGTTCTGTTACATCAGTCATGTCTGCTGCTTATCTGTACAAACCAACATTTAGTGTTGGCTTAGAGCATTTTGTCCTTTATTAAAGCCAAAATAAGGTTAATAAATCTTATTGTTACATGATTTTCTGCACTATAAGGCGCACTGCATTATCAAACACATTCAATCAATGAAACCTATTCACCTTTCAGTATACCCCACAGCGAATCACCTTTCACTGATCTGCAAATTGGGTTTGGTAGAGAGTTTTACACCGATGCTCTTCCTGACACAACCAGTACATGGAGACCCAGACCTGGACCCTATAGCAAGACAGTCGTGTGAAGACTCTTGCCTAATGACCTACAATGGATTCAGCCACGCTGCATTTGGTAAATGAACACTGGTTTACTGGATGCAGGCAACCGAGCCATCCAGCTGCTAGGTCTATTCTCGAACTTAAATGTCATACGAAAGATGCACCAAATAACTCCAAACGTCAGTCAGACTTTTAACTGTGTTTACAGTAATTCTAGCTTAAAACAGGCTACAGCGTATTTACAAAACCTGTAACTCCCAACCTTGTTTTTGACATGTAAAATAACAGATTAACACAGCTAAAGCAAATGTTACTGTTACAACACTAATACCCGCCCTTGTTGGTAACAAATAATAAAACAGTCCAACATTGCTACACTTTACTGTTTTCACGATAACGGTGAAACTTGATTGGAACTTGTGAAAAGACTAAACCAACAATTTGATAGAGCGCCGTCTACAAAACCAGAATGAATCCTGAATGAATAGGCTCCATACTCGGAGTGGAACAACTGAACCAAAACAGCTACCGTAGTGATCTAAACAGAAAGCCCGGACAAACGTGGAACAGTGTTTCAACAGCAATTCATTGAGATGTGATGTGTCGGATGAAGGCTCATTAAAACACTTTTTAACATTATACATATTACTTCTCGCACACTTTTTCCGACAATCAATATTCCATAAACACTAATTACTGGACGTTCATAGCCGTCGCCTACTCAGTGACCATCTTGCAGCATGCCTCCAAAGTAGCAGTAAAAGGTGTTGCACCTGACGTTGCTACAGATGTTCAAACGGTTGAAGCATTCAAATATAAAATTTGACTTGAACTATCCTGACAAGTATTGCAAAGCTTAGGACTTCCATTATTCTCTCTCTCTTTGTTTTGCTCCACCTTCATAATTTCTGGCCACTGACTGAAGAGATCTTTGGCATGTAATTTTGTTTACAAGCTTAAGTTCGAAACAAAAATCCCCAGTAGACATCCGAACAGACCAAACTCAAGGTTTAGGACTCGATCCAGGTCAAATTTAGCCGACTTTGTCCAGACCAATAGACTATTCAAATCTTAATACACCCTAAATGAAAAGACCAACGATTACAATCTTTTTATTCATGATGTCAAAGTAAATTTGGCAAAACTGCAGGTCATAACTACCATAAATTGTTCAATCAAAACACCTAATCCCAAAATTAATATTTTTCTTCCAGGCAAAACCCTACAGCACACCCTCCACTCGCAGCTGGTATGTGTGTGTTTTGCCTGAGCCCTTTCAGCTGATTAAATATGTGAATATTTAAAAATGACAATTCTCGGCACAGCTGCACGTAGTCGTCAGGTCTTCTCCTGAGGGAACCGCCAAGCTGTTCGTCCTGCTTTCAGCGCCACACGCCGCACTACACGAGGAGGCTCCAGCGCCATTGGAGGGGACTCCATGTCATTTGTAGAATTTGATTTTGCCCTATAAATACAGAGCACTCAGCATGCTCCATGCTCAAAAAACATGAGCCCAGAGGGCTTTGGAGTGGTTGACTCTCAATTAGATAGCCCTTACTGTCCCCGCCTCCACCATTTGCTACTGTGTAATTATGGCGATTGTGACGAGGCAGCTCTGCTGTGATCTGAAAAAGGAAAAAGGATGACACTTGTTCCTGCCTACAAACATGTTGTATTGATGAAATCTGTTCAGCTTTTGACACAAGCTGGTTCAGTGTTAGAACAAAATCAGGTAACTTACATTATAACTCTGAATTTCAATATTTAGAAAAACTTTGATTTTTATTTCATATTCTCCCTTTTTTCCCCCCAGTATTGTAGATAAGAGCATGAGTACCAAGCAGGCTTTTGCTGTCACAGACTATTACTAGCTGGAAAGACTGAGACCTTGCCCAGAGCACATCATTTGTTTCTCTGAAGACAGAAAGTGGACAGATGTCATTTACATTGCCACAAATATAGAAAAAAAAAACTTGCAATATACAAGGCCAAATCTTCCACTTCTCTGAACTAAAGCTATGCTCACTGTCATAAAATGAGTGGAGAGGCACAAATTAAAAATCCTTTCCACGACCATTGATGTAGCTATGTCTACAATAATACATTTTAGCTGGAAATGTTTATCATCAAATTGTTGAAATTACTTATGAAATATCATTTTGTAAAATGAAGAGAAATAACGATTGATTTTCAAAAGATTAAAATTACAATATGTTACAGTATTTTAAAAATTATGTTTGGGGATTAACAAACTGTTTTGGTTCATGGCTGTCATTTCCATTTATGTTTACCTTTAAAATGTGGTGAGGACCACATCCTTCCTTCCTTCCTTCCTTCCTTCCTTCCTTCCTTCCTTCCTTCCTTCCTTCCTTCCTTCCTTCCTTCCTTCCTTCCTTCCTTCCTTCCTTCCTTCCTTCCTTCCTTCCTTCCTTCCTTCCTTCCTTCCTTCCTTCCTTCCTTCCTTCCTTCCTTCCGCTCATCCAGGACCGGACTGCTGGGAAAACAGTCCAAGCAAAGATTCCCAAACATTCTTCTTCTTACCTGCTGCCCTAATGCAGCCACAGGCTCTGCAGTCGACCTCGCGAAACTTCAAACTCATGTAGGTTCACACGATAACCTTGCATTTACATAGGAAGCACTGCCCCCCCTATTCGTGGGGGTTAGGGACCATGGACAACCGTGAATATGCTAAATCCACAAATACGAAGAACCCGCCACCCCTGTCTAAACCGACCACTCCCACGGCTGAAAAAATGTCCGCCACCAGTCCATACTCATCAAAACACCTCTGATCATTTTCTTAAACATTTATTAAAGAACATTGGAGGGTGTATTGTGATAAATGGCAGAAACACTATGATGCTGAGGTACACGACTGATGATGTGTCTCACTGTAGAAACCCCATGGAACTCCAAAGAACAAAAGCGCCAAAGTGGTAAAATATTAGGGATTTTAACATCTAGTCCAATCAAAACATTTACCACGACAGACCTGCACAACAAATGCATGACAGCAGACGCTCTCCATCCATCAGTCTTTCCTCGCTTGTGAGCAAGACCCCAAAATACCCATTGTGCTATGATATGGGGTCCAGATGACCCAAGCTGAACATTGATGTGCTTTTTTTATCCCATGACAAATGTGGTTAAAGGTGGACAGGATTTCATGTCTGCCATGGAAACCAGTTAAAATCTAAATTTATTGAAAAAAAAAGTTCCGCACAGTGTCTCATGGGGTCCAGAAACCCTACTTTTAATGTAAACCTGGGAGAGCACAAGGGTTACAACTTCTCCATCTGAGACAGGAGCACTCCTCCCACCTAGAGAGGGATGCCTCCAACTGGACCCTACGGGAGTAAAGAGATTTTTTAAATCAATACAGTTGTGTCTGTTTTGTCCTGAACTCAGAAAAATAGAAAACCAATAATTGTAAGGCTGGTGCAGAGTTGTGGGCGTGGCTTATAGATGTATTGGATCCCAGTGTACACATTAGCATATTTTCAAACCATAAAAATGCAACATTTTTATTAACCTTAGAACACTTTCGCCATAAAAAGTGATGGTGTAACTTTTTCTGCAATTTTTACCCGATATAATATACCCAATAAAAAGTATTTGTCATAAAAATAAATCAAAACATGACAACACATGATAAATTACAGTAGTTTACTTTTATTTTCAATGGAAAATGGAAAATTACAATCATAGGAAGATCCTGAAATTTAGATTTTAACACTTGCTTTTGGAATAAACAGTTCAAATTGACCATTTATTGTTTTATATTTTTAGCATTGATTTTTAACATTTATGTTTAGTTTTTGTATTTAGCTGATTTAAACGACGCATTTAGTAGTAAATTCTGACATAAAGGTAATAAATGTATCAGAAAAACAACAGACACTGATCTATCATTTGGGGATATTAGTGATGCAATGACAGAGATGTAAACAGAAGTGTAGGGTCAAGCAATGGGAACACATACGTCGGATTCAAACCCCCTCACTCACAATACTGAAGTATGTCTTTCCATTTCCTCCTGCAGAGCTGGTCACAGAGCCAAACTGGAGGCAGATGGGGGCTGCTTAAAAAGGTCAGAGTGAGTAACATGTGTGTGACAGATGATGCCACTCCTGAAACATTAAATGTTATGGACATGTATTGGGATAATTCTCCCGTAAATTCCTCTTTCAAAAATAAAAAGATAAAAATGTTGGGATTCTCATGGCAAAGATAACTCAAGAAATTTGTGTTTCCACAGCTCAAATACAAGCACCTACAGCCTCTTTGGCAGTCATCATTGATGTCAAATGAGGCACGTTTTCCCTTTTTACCTTTTACTCGTCACTGGCTTTCACTCCATGGAGTCTTATCAGTTACACGCCTTTTTGTTCTCTAATGGTGTAACATTTCATAAATTTGTACCCAAGGGCAATTTTTTTTTAACTGAGGAGTGAAGATAGAACAACCACAGTTGCGTCTGCATTGTGCAACGTCAGCATGAAACAGGCTCAAGATAGCACCAGTTATTCACCAAAGTTTATTTGCGAAATGCATCCTGATTCTCTCAGCTACCTTTGAGGCTTACTGGAGCTGTGCCTCCTCAGAGTTCCGATCTCTCCTACCGCACACACAAACTCCCTGCTGAGCCCATCTGCAAGCTCAGCCACTAACCCACACCCATATGCCTCCCCAACCTCCCCTCCTCGAGTCAAGCGTGCTCCTGAATTGTACAGCGCACTCTCTTCTTGAGTGTATCTGTACCCCCAGTAACACTTCAGACCCGCACATCTGCACTGCTGCACTCACAGGTGAGAGATGGGAGAAGAGGGATGTGGGTGTCTTCTCAAACACAAAGAACCTCTTGATGAGTGCTGACACGTTTACACTGCACTCAATTACTTGTTTTTGATTACTGGTGGCTCTAGTGATTTGCTTGTTCAGAGGCTCTCAGAAGCCAATGATATAACCTCAAAAAATGTTGCTTCTAGCTCTATGTTTCTGGATTTGTGTGGGGTTGTCTCCTTACTTTGACTTTTTTTAAAAACATTTCATTATTAACCTAAATATTTTTCTTTTTATTTCTCCAGCCTGAATTCTTTTTATTTGCTCCTTAACTCTTCCTTCTTATTTGTAGTATCTGACATCTAATCTAGTACAACAAAAGGAAAACATTTCTCCCTGTTTGCCAAAGCAGTTCTTGAATTTTTTTGCACCTATTAAAGGCAAGGCAAGGCAAGGCAAGTTTATTTGTATAGCACATTTCATGTACAGAGACAATTCAAAGTGCTTTACATAAAACATTAAAAGAAACAATCAAAAGAAATAGTAAAAATGTCATTCATTATTCAAATCATTAAAATAAAATTAAAAGAAAGTAAAAAGATTTTAATTTAAAACAAGCATAGATAAAAAGTGCGGACGTAAACTTTTGAATACATATTAATCAAATGCAACTGAGAACAGGTGAGTCTTTAACCTGGATTTAAATACACTGAGTGTTTCAGCAGATCTAAGGTTTTCTGGAAGTCTGTTCCAGATCTGTGGTGCATAGAAGCTGAATGCAGCTTCTCCATGTTTAGTTCTGACTCTAGGAACTGATAAAAGACCGGATCCTGATGACCGGAGAGGTCTGGCTGGTACATACTGGGTCAGGAGGTCAGTCATGTATTTTGGTGCTAAACCATTCAAAGCTTTATAAACCAGTAACAGAACTTTAAAGTCTATCCTCTGAGAGACAGGTAACCAGTGTAAAGACCTCAGAACTGGACTGATGTGGTCTACTTTCTTGGTCCTTGTGAGAAAAGGTGTTTTTTTCTTTATTTGTTCCCGTAAACATTAAAATACTACAATGAAAAAAATCCTCATTAACATGATCTGAAGCCTCTGTTTCCAAAATCTCTTCTGAGGGGACGTGGCTTTTGGACCATCAGTTTATCTACGTTGGTGTAGAAAACATCATTGTGTCAAAATACATAAAGATAAATTTGTCACAAAAAGGCTCTATCGTATTCTCTCGCAACCTGTATTTCGAGACAGGGGAACATGTAAAAACCCTGTATAATTCTTGCATGAATCATGCACAATTGCATATGATTGGCAATTGCATATGAACTACGCAGAAACTGCGCATAAACTACATAATTCAAAAATTTTGACCAGCTCAAAACCAAATGAAACACGTCAACCGAGTCTTTCGATGGACATCTGCGGACATTCATAAATGAGGAATGTAGGAAAAAGGTATGAAATACATAAATCACACATGAATCGTGAAGGACCAAAAACCCAAAAATAATGTGCGATTCATGTATGACACGCTTATTATGTAACAGTTGTATAAATCGGCCAAATCATCACAAGAGCCCTTTGTGGTTGCTGTCCATGGTGCTGATGCAAGGTGATTTCTTCCTTGTGCTCTGAATGTCAAAATGAAGAAATTCAATGAAGCACAGGTTTATTAGATCTTTGCATGGTTTATTTGTATGTTTTCGAAGGTTTTAATGTGGTTCATTCATAATACATCTGTGAAAATTTAATATATGAATACCACCACTTTTTCCACGTATGACCAATTTTTTTTCGTGGAACCTCTGCAAAATGTACATAGTGGCAGTGTGACACAGCTTTTAATCTCACGTACTTGCAGCTGAATAAAAGTCCTGCCCATCTTTGAATTTGGGCACTGCTGAAGCGGCGTCTTGAGCCAGCGGGTCAAAACAAGAAGGTTCTGGATCATTAACGCCTGCCTCGATAGAAGGTGGAGGGGAAAACTTCTCAACCACCATAGAAAGTTCTGTGGTGAAACTGGGATCACTTTGCTCTGTATCAAGCGTGACTGCATGTTAGCTCAAGCTAATCTCACTGTCACCGTCAATCACAGATCCTGGCCGCATCTCCTCTGCGCAGCCCGCCACTTCTAGCCACCCGCCCACTGAGAGTGGATTCAGCCTCAAACCATCCTGTTGTGTTACCATTAAAGGTGCACTGCAAGCTGAATAGTCCATTTCTGAATTGATGTCATGTATAAAGCGCACCGAACTATAAGGTGCATTAAGCGAGAAAACATCTCAGAGATCAGTCAGTCAGACTTTATAATTGCATTCACAGTAACCCAACTTGTTTGCAACAAGCTACGCATTACACAGCGTTAGAAGCGTTATGCTACATTCACACCCGCATCAGCAACATCCGTTCCATCAACCACTTTTGATAAAAAGTCTATGTAAACGAGTGTGTACGCACATTTCAGACTTCCTTCTGTGTTGAGGTTTCTATGACTGTTTTCGGACCGTTTTCTGCAAAACTCACAACCACTGAACACGTGATGAAAGTTAAACCAGTTGGACTTTGACTAATCAGGAACTATGCTTTGGTAGTGACATATAGCTAGCATCCTTTTCATTACCAGTAAGTCCCGGCTGTTTGAAAATTGATCATAAAGGAGAAATTAATAATTGATAGAATTATTGGACACCAAGTCTTTCAGATGTTAGAATAGAACAGTAAAAGAAAAAGCCCGGAGCAATTTTTGCAAGATTTGTACCGCTTCAACATTTCATATCAAGCCTCTTCCACTTCTTCATTACCCGATTACAGGCGCAAGTATTGGGTAGTGAGAGTCCAGTGTTCAAGAACCCGGGTTCATGCATAGCTGTGTCAGCGTATTCACAACACCAGTAACTCCCAACCTTGTTTTAAACACGAAAAGTGCAGACTAATACTGCAATGACAAACTTTTCTGTTACTATGCTAACTCTAAACTTGTTAGTAACAAGTAGAAAAACAAATTCAGTCAAACACATGTTTTGCTGCGTTGGCGTATTCACAATAATACCCAGTAACGCTCAACCAAACATGTAGAGAGAGCACCTTGTACCTCTCAAAATTGGTTAGATATCCTTAAGTGTCAATACTATTATTGTTTTGATCGATCTGACAATAACATCAAAAAAGAAGCAGCTACATTCTATTTAATGTATAAGAATTCACAAATTCAACAAAAAAGTGTGATACAAAACCGAGTTAAAGATTTTTAGCTGTGCAACACTATGGAGCTTCCTCTTTGTTAAAGATGACGATGTTTTATCAGCTGAATGAGTTTTAAGTTTTGTCAGGAATGTATGGTTCAAACCATAAATCTACACAAAAATGACTGCAAGGCTTCTCAGTAAATTACTACAATTATTTCTTGACATTCACTTGTCATCCTTTTTTAAGGGATGGCACATGACAGCAAGAAAATTGTGCCATCCATCATATCAGAATGATTAAGCTACCACAGCTAAAATGTTATTTTTTTCAAATTGTTTGTAAAACTTACATTTTCATATACAAATGTTTTAAATTGTGCTATATAATGAAACTATAAATTAAGCCCCCTTAGTCTCATGTATGGGTGCATTTACTTATGTTCTCCAACTATCTACTAAAGGTGTCTCTGAACTGTCTGCAGGACATCGAGATGATCAGGGTGGCTGTAATGGAGTTGCTAGAGGTGAGGAGGGATGGCATGTACCTGCGTGTACTTTTTTTGTTCCTTGGGCATATGGGAAAAATATAATGCGAGAAGATTAAGTGCCTCTGGATGCACAAGTGTTACACTCAAATAATTGAGGGCCCTCATCCTGTTTGCTAACTAACTAACCTTTTTACAGAAATGCGGTTGAGGATATTTCTATGATAGAATGAACATTACAAAATAAAAGTGCATTCATTTTAGCCAAGCCAAGCTCACAAAGTGACTGATTTAAACAGGTTAGCATTGTTAATCCAAGTCATTTTTTAAATATTTTTTGTACATCTGGCCATACATTCAGGCAGGCCACAATGTTTTTTTATTTTTTAATAGATTAAAGATTTTCTTCAATGTCCCTAAATTAAGCCTTGTTTCCACTGAGCGGTTGGGTCAGTGAGCATATCCATTGTAAAATTGACCCTTTAAACAGTAGTGAACCGTACCTCTTGAGGGCCCCCTTCAGCTCGAGGTCCATAAAAAAGTGGAACAGAATGGTTGGGGCAGAGCTGCTGTAACCACACGCTAATTGGCAGAAAGTGATGAGGACGTTAGAAAGCACCAATATATCGATCATTTAATCGAACGTTTCCAAAGTTTGTAATTTTCTTTCAAATAATATTAAACACCTGTTATACACAGTGTACCAAAAGTAAAGTAATAAAAAGATGAGCTGCTGGATGACCTCCATTTTTTTTCTAGTCGTCGCTCTACAATGATGCAATAACAAATTAGCAGTCTACATCATGATAGCGCCGTGAAAAGAAACTGCTTAGTGGAAGCGAGGCTTAACTGAGTGGAAACGCTCACCAGAATTAACTAGACCGCACCGCACCACTCTTGACCGTACCGGGTTGGACTGGACCACTCCGTGAAACAATTGATGGGAGTATCAATACCAAAGTATCAAAGTATATATAACCATACATCACCACTATTAAAGCATCATTAATTAATTAATGAAAAAAAAAGTTCCTGTGCCATTTCTAAATGTTTTTGTTTATTAGGTGACTCTTTTTTTTTTTGTGTAAAAATAAAAAGCCCAAAGCATATTGGACTGCCCCATCACTCATATGACCAGAAAAGCTAAGAAACGCTTAGCAACAGTGCACCACGAACAAACGATTTAGGATTTTTAATCTTCCATAATAAAGTTATTATCTCTGCAGTTTTTGATTTGTTTTTAGGATAACAAAAAATATGCTTGACTTAAAAAAAATAGCAATAAGAAATCACCAGTACTTGATTTTTGGTGTTAAATATTTTATACAAAAAGTAATCTTTATCAAATGAAGAATTAAAAGTGTGGTATTGCCGAGTATTTTAATAAATTAAAGATTTTAGAGAAACTTATATCATATTTCCTGATCATCCAAAACAAAATCTCTTTAATTTTTCTTTCTAGTCTGAGTTTTTGCACAAGTTGTGCATTGGCTCTTTAGAAATAACCACCAGCTTGATGCATAACTTCTTTCTAAGAGTTTTGACAAAAACTGCAGATTATGACTTGCAAGAGGGAACCGTTTATTTTGAGACAATTTTATTAGACTGCATTTGTTTTTTGCAACGCTCTTGAGTAATTGCTGTCATGGAGTCTGGACTATTCCTCACTCTGGCAGTTTTAGCTTTTTCCACTGAGGGTTTTATGTTCACATTGATAAAAGCTTATTAATTTATTTGCGTAGTCGGTGTTTAACATCCCCTCAAATAAGTGCGCTTAATTAAAGTTATTAATGAAAATGGAAGAACCCGAACCTCCATCACTTTATCAACAAATATTAAATAGAAAAACAAATGAAACTAATTGCTCTTAAAACATTTGTATTTTGTGAAGTTATAATAGAATTTCTCTTTCCATTGAAAAATTCTTCATCTTTCCTTGCTCCGATTTATTTTCTCAACTATTTTAACTGCTTCAGTTTCTCATTGGAAAGTTAAATGGCCATATAACGTGTAAATAAAATAAATAAATAAAAAGTATATTAAAATCCTCATCATGTCAAACCACATTTTACATTTTTGACCTCCACAAAAGACAATAAAACATCCTTCACCATTACAAGAAAAGTCCACATTTTCAATGAAGCGATAACTAAAACACAATATATTTGAAACAACACAATTTTCTACATCACAGAGTTGAAATAAAATGATTGGCAGCCTCATTTAAATATACATTTAATTCAAATTGGAACCCAGAGGCTAATTCAGAGCTATCCTGCAGATTCCATCCTTCCTAATATGCTAAAAGTTAAGAGAAAACATTTTTCTTGCTCATGAATTATAATCTAGTTGACAGCTGCACGGTAACACAGACAGCCCAGTGAATCTGCCAAGTTCTATAAAAACACTAACTTTATTACGGAGGCTGTAGATGACCGTTTGTGGCCTGCGCTTTATTAAAATTCCCGCAAAACTGCAATAAAAAAAGCATGCATATATTCTGATGTGGACGTTGTTAGCAAATCAAACGATTTTATGACACTTATTGTTTTGTTTTTGTTTTATTGTCAACCAGTGTAATAGTTTCAGATTCTGAAGGTTGTTAGGGGAAAAAAAAAAGTTTTTCTTCTTCTCCTCGTGGAGCAAAGTTCACCTTGTTAGCTTCAAGCCCAGCTGAGATCACCTCTGATTGGGTGTGGCGCCGAGACAACATAATCTCGTGACGTGGGGAGAGGTAAGAAAAGAGTTGAAATGAGCTGTTATCACACATCACATGCCTAACAAAGCAGGCATCCATAGGCTTGCACCCTCGTTTTTTTGCCCCCGTCTTCTCCACCCTCTCTATGCCTTTGTGTCTGTCATACTGTCGTTTGCTTTCTCAGCTCTGAACCCCTTCGCTTTCCTGCCTCCCGTATTGTCACCTGTCTTCACCACCTACACACCAGTCGGGTGTACATAGCAACTTCAAGATAACACTGCAGCCCAGACAGTCGGTCACCTCATTTATCGGCTCTTTTTATTTTTACCGCACATCCACAGCAATCCAGCAGCAAATTTGCTTGCATAAATTATAAATAAATAGACTGTCATTACACATTTTTGGGGGGAATATAGGTTAGAAGATTTACATGATGAAGAGGTCTGTATGTTTTATGGAAAAAGAAAGATTTGCTCTTGTTTGAAGCTCTTCACACATCCAAGTGCATCATATCTTGTTTTTTTTTTTATTTTCTGATTAATAAATTACCAGTGTTGAAATGTGCAATTTCTGCTTCCAACAATCTCTTGATATTCAAATAAAGCTGGTTGTTAGTAATTATGGACGCTAGGGAAGTGGGTGTGTAGTGTTCTCCATCACTATGCAAATCTTTCATTTTAAAACACCTATGTTTTATGTAAAGAGGGTTATTTGGATAAAAATCGCCAGTGGTTTCAGATATTTCTTTTGTCTGTGGGATAATGAAGTTAGGAGCCAGTGTGATTACAGCCAATAATACGTGTGGAGCAGGAGTGTGTGGTGCAGATCAACTTCTATAACCTTTTCAGGGGGATGCATGCCAGACTACATTTGTCTCTTTTGATAAACTGGATTCCTGTGTCAGGATCTTTTTATCAAAGCTAATAATTTCACTTTATACCTTTTTTTTTGTTACTTTTTGCTTTTTGACCACCAAAATGCTTGCTTTGGAATCTTAGATTGCAGATCAGAAGCCTTTGTGGAAATTATAAAAAGAATAGGAAGTAATTTTAAGAATCAGATTTTAGCATTTGCAATCATTTTCAACTGAAAACCCTCTTTAGAATACTTTGTTAATTTGGCTATTACAATTATTTTTTTTATTTCAAATTGAGATGATTTTAATTCCCATGATCCACATCACAGACACCGCCAAAGAATACAATTTAAAAATGTACAATTTAAAAGTTCAACACATTAAACAGATAAAAAGTTAATTTCAAAAGTTTGAAAACAAATGGGCTGAAAGTTTGGGATTTGCATTGTTTTCTTGGTTCACATCATGTTCTTTTATCAGTTTTCAATCCCAGTCTCACCAGGATTAGGCTGCTAATCATCCACAGATGTCTTACATTAAGGCAATCATCCTCAATGCATTTAAGTGTCTGGTTTTTAGTTATTTGCTATTTTTCCAGCTCATCTGTCATTCTGCTTTTAGTTCAAGATTTTCTCCTACTTTGGCTTTGTTTATTGAACTTTAAAAAAAGTTAATTTTAAAAAATTGCTGCTGCATCATTTATTACTGAAAGAAAACCACATTTTAAAGCAAGTAACTGACTTATTTTAGATATTTGTGGACAAAAAAACCCAATGTCTGATTTTGAAAATTTTTTTAGGATATTATATTTTAAGACTACAAAAGTTAAACATGTAAAACAAGACATTTTCAGAATAAAGTGTTTGGACACACCAGTTAATTTAGTAAATATGAAAAAATGAAATCAAATTTGCTGAAAAAGGCTATTAGCACACTGCATACTAATATTTGATAACTTAACTGGAAATTTTCTTGAACTATCAAAACTCAGAATCTTTGCAAATGCATGATTCACAAGCTCTTTATTTAATTCCTGATGTGGAGAGATTAATAATTATAAATTTGTTTTGTTAATGAAGTAGCAAAGGATTTTTCTCAATTTTTGGTGTTTCATTAGGTACAAGTTTTGGAATCGTTTTACAAGATTTGACCAAAAGTCCAAGAGTCAATACGGAAACCAAAGAGAAATTAAAATATATTAGTAATTAAAAACACACCTTCTCAAATACTTTAAAGTCCCACTCCAATCAAATTTTGATCTATTCTAAAAGTCATCCCAGTCGTTTTATAATCATAATCATGCCGTTTAATGAAAAATCATAAAAACTTGTCGTTTTCATGGACGAAGTTCGTGTAGCGCCGCAGTTGTCAATCAGAAATTCACCTCTGATTTGTGGACGAGACTGTTTGCATGATTGTAAGCCTACACTGATTTTGCATCATTCCTCTGGTTTTCACTCTCACCTGCTAGCTAACAGCCTCTTACAACCCCAAGCTAACATTGGCGGCGCAACAAAAATGGTGATCAATATTGCAGCTATCCGGTTATGCCAGCTAACACGAGGAAAATGAAGACGTTAATGGATCTATTTTTCTGCAAGTGAATGCATCAGAAGGGAGTGGAGCAGGGTGACTATGCCCCGCCCATTTCAGTTGCTTTTTAAAACTATATGTTTTCATCTGCTCCGGATTCATCCTAATTTGAATAAAAAAACACTCAGACATGCAGATTTAAATTATTTTTTTAATATAAATACAAATTTCCTCCATGAGAAAAAGGAAATACAGTTTTCATTGCAGTTGGTTTTTAAGTTTTCTTGGAATCACAAAAATATTTTTCTAACCTAATCTCTTTTATTATCCTGGAACTCTTTAGCTCATTATTTTCCTGTCAGGCTTCACTTTGAATCTAATGTTTATGTGGAGTATCAGTGTTAAAGGCAGCCACACGCTGGCTCGCCACAAACAAACCACTGCATATTCAGTCTTATTTGTTGGGTGACAGATTGGTTAAGCTAGATGGGTGTGCACCTGCCACAGACTCCGTCTGATTCTGCATGCCAACACCCTCAGTCGTGTCGGTCGACTTCTCCCGCATTCTGGTCCCGCCCTCTGCTCCGCCGCCTGGCCCATCCATCCATCTGATTGACAGGTTATGAGCCAATCTCTGCATAAATGACTCTGACACACCAGGAAACCAGACCAGCTGGGTTCAATCAATCTCACTTAAAGTGTTCTCCATTGCGACCACGCCTTCTAATACTGAGACAGCAGAGAGGGCAGTTCTGCCGTAATGTAATAAGATCTCTCCTGAAGGGCTAAGGTGATCACTCTCCAGCAGATTACAGGGGAGGACGGTACCAGAGAATTTGTATATGAAAAATAAAGAGGGTAAAAAAGGCGGCAAATGTGCTTTTGATTTTTGTCTCCGCGACGAGATAAAAAAACAAATCGTAAAAGAAATAGATAAAGTGGGCTAAGAGGACAGTGCAAACAGCAGCATCACTTCCTTTTAAAAGAGGGATATTTAGTGGCTAAAGGGAAACTCCTAAGGACTAGAGGATTACACACACACACACACACACATATATATATATATATATATATTATATATATATATATATATATATATATATAAAAATCATTCAGACCACAGTGACACTGTCCTCTGTTGAGGGTTCCCTTCCTTTGTTCCAAGCCTGGTGTCACGGGGAGAGTAAATTTACCCACAAACCCTCAGTGGTGAACGACTGAACTTTCATTATTGCAGATTCGAGTCGGCCCACAAATAACTTCACTCAAGAGACAGAATGATTGATACTCTTCATCATCTCTGCCTCCCTCCCCACCCCCCTAATTCAATTCCAAATAACTGCAAAGCTGTGTCCCCCATACCAAGGAACTCGCCAATGGAGCGACGTTATTGATCCACGAACACCAGGAAAGCGTATGCATTTTCCGCAATCCTCTCCAAATAATAACAAGAACAAAAACAGCAGACGCCCAGATATGCAACATTTACTTAACGCTCGGGAAAAGAGGATGGCTGATGCATGGAAATACATGGATGAATAAGTAGATAAAAAGCAGGTGGAGTTCAGAATTTAACATTACTCCGTACAAATACTCTTAATTTAGATCTCTCATTATAATAAACCAGACTTTCTCAACACTGCACCCACAAACTCATGCTCTTGCACTTCCCTAGCCTTCATTTCACTGTCCTTTTCCTGAGGTTATAACCAGTCAGCATCCTTCTTCCCTCCTAGTCATCATTTTTCGAGCCACAGAGGTATAATCGGCCCCGATCAGGAAGCCCATGAACTCTGAATGAAGCACTTTTATGCAGAAACGCCCAACAGCTTCAATCTCATCTGTTATCAGCATGAAAACAGGGAGGGGGCGAGCCACACAAGCAAATGGGACAACACAGAGGCTGCCTGCTTTTAGACCCTCAAATTTGTTTGCGTTAGAAAAAAAAGGCTTCTAAAAAGGTTTTATAAATCTGTTCAGAAAAATGATGTAAAAAATGAATAATTTTAAATGAGCAAAATTATTCTTTAATTTTTTTTTTAAGAGAATAAAAACTTTTGTGGGATTTACTTTCACTTCTGTGTGTTGACCACCGGATTTCATTCACTGCACAGAACAGATGACAGTTCCTACATTACTTTGGTCAAACAGCTTAGCTCAGCACCCAGGAAAAACCTAGTCAAAGCTCCAAATGCACACCCAGGAATATAACATCTGGCTTAAATTCAGTTTCCTTATCTATCCTATTGCATTCATCCACACCCATCCTGTCATTTGGATCAGTTTTTGTCTCCCCTGACATCAGTACACAAACTGAGTTTGTAGTGGAGTGATTTAACGTTACTGGATGACATAATGCGTTTAACAATCCGCCCGGGTAAGTATTATCAGTGAGGAATGACTCATAAAGTGTCATCAGTCTGCGATGGGGATGCACAAGTGTGAGATTACGTGACGTCAGATATGAGTAACTGACCTGATTAGACCACCGTGATAAACATGGAGGCTTGTCTCTCACACTCACCTCCTCTCTCCTGCTCACGCTGGTCGCCTCGATGGGGCGGCATGAGAGCATTTGCTTCTATTTGAAATCATCCCCACCTTCACACACGCTGAATTAGTGCCAGAAGAAGAGAAGCTCAGTAAAAACAACAGATGCGCTGTGTTTTCCTGCAGTCTCCCCGGATTCATCAACCTCAGTTTTTTGTGAATCCCACCATCTCATAATACCGCAAACATACTGTTGGATGAAGGAGGATGTAAATGAAAAATACATTATTTATATCTACCCAAAGACGTCTGAAAGGGTTGTTACTGTGCCAGGATTTTTCACTATTTTACAGAAAGATTAGACTCTTTTTATTGATTTCTTTCTCTTTTTTGAGCTTGGGTGGTAATTTTTGCAACTATATTTCACCAGGACTAATTTTTGATGCCAAGTCTCACACTTGATGAATAGGAAGTCAATATTTTTACATTTTTTTCTCTTTTTCTTCTAAATTGTACCATTTAGCCAGTATTACCCATCCTACTAAAATACAATTTAGTACTCTGCTAAGAAATTACTTGTAATGACTCCACGTGTTGATTTGTGTGCTTGATCTAAAAGGTTGTGGTGAAACCAAGAAAAGAAAGCAATGTAGATCAATTACTCCCCAGCTTCACATGTATTCTTGCATCGTACCTGCAGCTTTGGCTCGCTGCTTCCCTACTTCACAGAAAAGGCATCCAGACACACTCTGCAGCAAGCAGCGAAAATTTGCTTTCTGATTCCGCACACCTAACTCCCTCCTTGTGTCTTAAAGTAGGACTGGAAAATCAATTGCGCTCATTTTCAAAGCCATCTCAGATGGGATGGGAGGGGAATCTGGCAGCCTCTCTGTCATGTTTCAATATTACCGCATGATTCATAGGAAAGCACCTCTGGAAATGCATGTAAATGATTATGCAGTCACTCTGTCACATGGTGGTGTTTCAACAGAACGAGCAATTGCTTTATTCCTCTAGGGAACAGAGGCTGTGTGGGATGCTGGGTCAAAGGCAAAGAAAACTCCAAAAGGTCAAAGAAGATCAAACCCTTCCAATAGTGTCTTATCTGCAATTAATCAGCCCATTACTGACAATATCCACATAACACCACTCCTTCTAGTTCATCAACTAGTGTTCCTCATTGAGTATAAATTAAAAATATTATACTCTATTTAAAATAGGTGCTAAACGTCTGTTTTCTCAACCTGCTAAAGCAGAATTGGTCAGTGGTCAGTTTAAGGTGGAACTTGGAAAAAGCCTTAATGGGCAACGGATTCTCGCTTCTAACTCATGTATGGACGTTTGATTCAGGCCCCCTCCGCGTCACTTTCGGACATTTTGAGTGTCTCCAACTTGTTGTTTCTTGATGTGTTGGCTGCTTCCATAAAATATTTCTGAAGCGTGAACTGGAACCGACTCGTGGGCCGCTTGGTACTGGTCCACAGATAGGGAAAAAACACATACGCTAATTCCCAACCCTCAGATCAGTCTCTTTACTGATACCCTCTCCTAAACCGGTGCCAGTACCAGTTCATGTCCCAAGGGTTTGGGACCTGTGATTTAATGGAAACAACTAGCATGTCAAAAAACGACAAGTTGGGGACATCCAAAACGTAAAAAGTGACATGGAAGTGGCCGTACCCATAAGTCATACGACGAGTTGGGAGTGACTATGTGTAGTAACAGCAGTATTTCATGGGTCAAATGTGCAAGTCATTCATTTATTTTCACAGTTACAATGTGTATATTTGGATGTGATTAAGTCCAGCATTAAGCTATGTTAACACCACACTCAGCGACACGTGTTCAAGTGGCCACTTCCAACGAAAAGTCAATGTAAATGTGCATCAATGTGCATTTCAGGCTTCTGTGTTCATAACTCTTGCTTTGCTACGCAAGTTTGTACGACCTGTTTTGGGCTCTACCGTTGTAGTTCACTTTCTACTATCGTTTTGGGGAAAAATAAACCATTGCCATTATTAGGAGTTTCTGGTGGCTGTCCTTAAGGTCTGATGGTAAGGAGTGTTTGTTGATCTGACTGTACTATGGCTAAAAGCATCACTTAGTTACCAACAGCTTTATTTTCTGTCCACTACCGACTACAATCCCATGGACTTTGTTACTAAACTTTCTGTTCCACAAGAACATTGGTTGACCATTTTTCTGATATGGTTTTCTGCTCAGGAGACCATTGGTATTCTTCTGCACCACATGTGTAGACTCCACAGTCTGCCCAGAGACATTGGGTCCTTATTTCACTCTTAACTTTGGGTCAGAGTTTGCCCTCCTTCTGAGACGTTTTCTCAGCCTGTCATCCAGTTTCCGTGCCCAGTCCAACTGACAACCTGAGAGACAGGAACAGCAAATGCAGACTAGTATTCACCTTCTGTATGGGCTGAATATGCTCCCAACCCCATTCTTCCTCGGTTACCGAACTGTCTCAATTTAAAGAGATCTACTGTTGTCTGCTGTCTGTCATCTCTTTTCAGGGTGTCTGGTTCCAGTCCCTTTGGCTCGAGGTCATGTCCTTTGAGTTTATCAGGCCTGCAGAATGGCTTGCAAGTGTTGTTTTTTCCTGCATGTTATGGGGTGACCCAGAAGAAGAAGCTGATGTCACGTTATCTCAGTCTCTTCCCCATTTCTAAGATAATCAACATGGTTGGTTATATATATTTTTTTGGCTTTCTCTCCTGAAAACATTGACCTCTTTCAGAACACAGCGTCATCATCTACAAATTGCTTACATGCCAAGTGGGGCATTAACCTTGCCATCATTTTTATAGTCATGCATGCTACTCTGATGGACTTCCTAGCAGATTTTGACCATGGTCCTTTGATCGCAAACTTCTGCTTCTTTTGCTGTGGTCAATTTCTGCATACAAGGGCACAGCAAACCAGGATGGCAACAAGGCTTGCACACAGCTATGTCTCTTTTTTTCTTGACATTTATAAATTAATCAAGTATTTTTTTCATGCAGGGAAAAAAATTGTAAAAAACACCAAACAAGGTCATTATACAATAAAATGCCATCTACGCAAACTAAATCCATGCACACTGTGCATACCACAAAATCCCTCCTACAGCTTATTTATTTTTGATGGAGGACATGATATTGTCTTTGTTTTAATTATCATTTTACCACAGTGGACATGCACAGGGATGGTCTGAAGCATGCATCTTTCCCACACAGTGTTCAAGATTTCCTCCAGTCAATTAAGAATAAATTGGCTGAGCCATTGGTATGATCTGATCACATCTTGTTCTGGTATTTCAATAAGATCCACAAATGGAGAATCTTTCATTTCACACTAACTACATCAAGATCAATTTCAAATTGTGATATATATTTTTATATAAATGTAGGTTTTTTATGGGTTAAATGGTAAAAATGAGTGCCGAATTGTAGCAACAATAAAGGTTTTATTAAGTAAGCTTGGACGACGTGAAAGGATCTTCTTCTTCATATTAGTGTTCCAGTTTTTTCTGCACACATTGTTGTGGCAATTTATGTGGGATTAAATGCTGCAGTCAACAGTGAACTGTAAATTATTCTGAAATGACTCATCTGAAAAGACATTTTCCCGGAATAAGGATCCTTAAAGGGAATGTCTGAGAAATAGGATTAAGCTGGAAACTATGATGCTTACCTGCAAGAAAACACTCTAAAAAATAGTTTCAGTACTCACAAATAAAAGTTATTGAGGCACTTTGTTCAAAAACTAGTTTTAAAATTCATTCTTTCTTTGTGATATTTTTTTAAGTGATCATTTCTAGAATTATGTTATTTATGAGGACAAGGACGCATTACTTAGAAATAGTTCTGGGCTCAAAAAAACAGGTAAATGGTCGAGCTATTGTAAAAAGAAAAAAATATAATTGCTTGAAATTGAAGAAACGCTTTGAAGCAATCCAGACACACAGCTCAGTTTGATTCATCTTGTTAGAGCAGACCTTGTAGGATCTTACATCTGTTTCATTAATAGGCTTAAGGAAGAAAGACCTTGCCTCAACCATATCCACCCACCCTCCTCCACTAACCTCAGGTGTTTTGTGCATATCAATGTGTCTGCCACGACAACGATCTGCTTCCTTAATCAGAGGCTAATCTTATTTTCAATAATTAGCTGACAGACAAAAAGGAGAGAAACCTCATTTTCCTACGAGACCCGCAGCCCCCCTGCAAGATCAATAATGAACGTCTAGCAGCAAACATGTTTGGCTCCACTAGGAAGAGGTTAACGCAGAATTAAAAACACGTCAGACCTATCACACGTTCATGCACCCTCTTGCATGAATCCATATTGGCTGTCAGGATTTTTACTAATAAACATCCACCGTGGGATTGGTGAGTGCAATAAACAGAAAAAGTCTTGTGTGTGTTTTTTAAAACCCGAGAAATACAGATTTTGCCAGTGTCAAGGATTTCATTTTATTTCTGTGAGCTTGGTGAAATGTTAAAACTTTTTCATTCTTAGCTTCAAAATTTCCTTTTAGTTTTATTTGCTTCTCTTGCTCTCGCAAAATTTACCTGACTCCTCATTCAGTTTGACTCTCCAGAATCCCCAGAACCCTCCAATTTCCCCACCTTTTTAACCCACAATGTAAAAAAACACACAGAGACAGAAACTAGTGTGTTAGACAGACTGTAAATGCTCACTTCTGATTAATACAGCCTTCTTACTGACGCAAGTGTGGAAATGACATCCTGGAAAAGCAACAGTGATAAAGAACTAATTAAAGATGGTAAAGGGTGAATAAGATTTTATGGATCTGTCAGTAATTGGGCACATGAAAAAAAAAAAAAAAAACTGGCAGGGTGCAGAATCCACCGCTGCTCTACCTTATTAGGTGCTGATGTGAAAGTTAATGTATTTCAAGCTGGTGCCTGAGCGCATGGAGGAGGGCTGAGGAATGGCGTCCTTTATGCCCCTCGCTGCGTGGAAGCTCAACGACACTGTACGCAAAAGGTAAAAATAAGGACAACGTGTTGTCCGCTGACATATATTTAAAATGTAACAAACTTTTTGTTCTAAAGTGTTTGTTTTATCATGCATTGGAAAAACTGGATGATTTAGTGAATTCTGGGGGTTTAACGCTTCATTTTAACTATTCATATTGTAATTTGTGGTTACAAAACAATTCAATGTCCATAGTTCTACATTCTTTGTATTTCTGATTTTTTGTGTTTTTATTTGTATTTGTATTCCTATTTAAAAGGTACCAAACCCTAAATCAACTTTTTGTGTCTGTTGATCTCTAAAAAAAGGTCTGTAAAAGTGCTGTCTATTGGTTGTTGCCACATTTTTGACAAATTGAAATAAACTTGTTTAATTCCTGAAAATATGGTCAAAACCCATCTGTGTGCTGCCCTCTACAGGTTGAAACGAGGTATTGCAAAAGAATTTTGTGATTGGTCAACTGGTGTAAGTCCCAGAAGTCTGATGTCATCATGCCCTGAGCTCCAGTATAAAATCCCCGCCCATCTTTGATTATGTACGATCAGTTGTTAGCAACAGAATGCAGCTGTTTCAATGAGATGTAAAGGCACGAGCTACAAAAATTGTCCTACCTCCCTAATTTTTTCACCGATTTTCTCAAAACATGGCTCGAATTGAAGCTTAGAAAATGACTGACTTACATTAATATTAACTCTAAAAACTAAACTGTAAATAGTGTAAGAATGGCACCTTCTAGTGTTACAGGTAACACAATGCTGTTAAATTAACAGATTTTGCCTTTTTGCCAGAATCTATAGAACTGAGCTTGCAAATGTAATATATATCAATGGTCTTGAGCCAGTGGCTCAAAACAAATTGGTTCTGGACTATGAGTGCCGGCCTAGGGAGAAGGGGGAGGCAGAAAAATCCTCAGCCTTCACAGAAAGTTCTGCAGAGAAACTCGGATTGCTTTTCTCTGTACCACTCTCCATGTTTTTCAATTGAACCTAATGACAAACCACTCTCCATATTGAAGACCCAGCATACATTACATAAAGCTAAACTAACTGTCAATCATAGATCCAAGCCACACCTCTACCGCTCAGTCTGGCCCCATTAGCCCCGCCCTTCTTTTGGCATTTTTAAAATCTGGGCTGACAAAGGAGTCAGCCTCCAACCGCCCTGTTGGGTTACTCTTTAAATATATGTAAAAACACATTTTAGAACATTGTATCACACTGACTTTGCTAAATTAAAAGTGTTTCCACACATTGGACTGTAATGATTAATTGATCAGTAATAGTAAACTAAACCTATTGTGCCTCAGTCCAAATGGTATCCTCTAGAATTGTTATTACCAATTCAATTAACAACTTGCATCAGACAGATCCATGTGGCGGGATCATAAATCCATTTGATTAGGATGATTAATCATACACCCATAGTAAAGTGGAACTTTACAAGAATTTTTTTTTTATAAAGAAATGTTATGATATTTTTCAGTGTATATTGCAATACCAAACAAAAGTATAAGTGACAGAATTAAAATAGTTTTATGATTTTCTTAATTGATAAAGTTTTATTAGTGACTTTAGTTTAATCAATTTGTTCTAAAGGTAAAACTTATATTATACATTATAAGTTTAAGTAAATGTTTTATCACTGCAGTGTAATTCAGAATAAGATCACAGAAATGTTGGATATTTTACAGGAAAATTTCTGTCATTTTTGCAATTTTTTAAATTATTTTACAAGTGAAAAGTTTGTTTCTTTTTAAGATTTTAACCTATAAAAAGCCACATCAAATTTTCTCCAACAAATAGTTGATGATTTGTTCTGTGGTGGAATATACCACAGACCAAGTTTACCACAGATTTCTGAAAATCTTCTGTAACACTGATATCGCCATGGATTATTATGGGATAAATTCAGCAATCCTTTTATTGACTTGAAGCATGGATTGATTCTAACATCCCCTGTACAAAAAGCAGCAGGTCCGACTGTTTTGGCAGCTTGTCTCAGACACAGACTGACACCAAGCTCCAGTTAACCACATTGACAATAGAGTGACAGGAGAGGATCTATTTGTATCCAGTGTTAGCTAAATCCCCAGGTATGTTGCTAAAGCTCTCCTTGAGCTGGGAGCTGAAGCTTGGACTGATCTGCCTCAACTACATATCTGGACAAACCAAATCTGCCCAGCACTGTTTGCCAGCTCATCACCAGAATGATCCACTGACAGCTCCTCTCTTAACTCGAACATATGGCTACAAGGTCAATGACACAACTGTTAAATCGATCCATGAGTGCCAAAGCAGAGACAGTTGCTCCCATTCATCCCTCTCAGGTTTCAGTGTCTGCTTTTGTGAGCATGTTAGCAAGTCACCAGCTGAACAATAAGTTCAATAGATAGTAACTACCCTCTCATGTACTTCTACAACCGTAGCTAAAACGTTGGGCGCTGTGAGTATGTCGACTACAATCCTTTGCTGATTCTGTGAATGCTCATTCCACAGTTCTGAGCCTATTCAGGTTGAACTACTTAGTTAGTAGTTCTTAGTTAGTTTTGGAGTAATGCTGGCTCGACTTGATGCAGAGTAATTAGAAATCAGAAGCTGGGTAGACACCCATGATCATCTATGATTTTCATTTCTCATTAAGTAAAAAAAGTTGGACCTTATTTCCAGTAAAAGTCTTTGTAATTTCAAACATCCATCAATCCATTTTCTTAACTTGGTTTATCCCTTACGGGGCTGCCGAAACCTAACCTGAGTAGGTACATCCTGGACAGGTTATAGTGTGTAATTTGATCCTCTTTTTACATTCATAAATTGGGCTTTAAATAGGATTAATTTGACTTTTTTCAAAAGTTTTTTCATTGACCTTGCACACTTTTCTGTATATGGGTTTTGGACAAGATGTGTTGTGAACCTTTGCTAATAAGATAAAGCTAACTGAAGTGATTGCATTCAGTTAATGAGTGTCTGCCATCCCCCTTTCTCACTGTGGGCTTTGTCATTTAAAGTAACGCCGACATGGTAAGGTAAGAAAAGGAAAACTGCAGTTGTACGAAATGCACCATCATTATGCATTGGTTATGAGCCAAAATTCTACCAATGGGAAATAATCTTTAATACAAAAATGAGCAACAAAATTGCACATAATGTAACAGTTTAGCTGGTGGTGACAGACCAAAATCACTTGGGACCCACAAAAAGTGGGTGAAAAACTAACAAACTGATCATAAAAAACAAAAAATAAAACCAAAATAAAACAAAAATAAAGAAAAAAAGCACATACAAAGGACAAGAAGGAACTGACACCAGTAAGAAGAGCAGGAAATAGAGCGGCTGTGCTCACTAAGGAGGTAATTAACAAACAGGACACAGCTAAAGATGTAAACAGAATCCAGGTGTAAACAATTAACAGGAAGTAGTGATGTGCGAGTCATGAACGAATCGTTCAAAACTCGCGAGTCACTTTACTGACTCAAGAATCATGAGTCATCTTCCTAACTGACTCATTAACTCTGACTCATTTCCTTCCACCACTAACAACTTACATTTGTAGAAAAATATCCAGCTTATCACTGGAAAAAAATATCTTCGCTATGAGAAATAAAAACCCTCGGAACGAACCTCAAACATCGCAAAATCTCTCGTTTGCTCAGAGCAGCTCCGCTCTGCTGACAACACCTGCAGCTCCTCACCCCTCCCAACCTGAGAATCTGCTCCCCCTCCCAACCTGAGAATCTGTTGGCCACTCCCATACCCCTCCCATCGCTGAGGTGCTGCGAGCAGCTCTCTGAGTCCGTGCTGAATCGAATGGGCGGGTTTGAGTCAGGACTCATTTGATTCACCTCGTTTCGAGCTGAATCAAATGAGCGATGACTCATGATTCAGGAGTCAGCTCCTCCCTCCGAACTGAATCACGAGTCAGGACTCATGAAGGAGCAGCCTCTGATTCAGGACTCAGAGCTCACTGAATCACAGGAGAAGACTCATTTCGGACTGAATCATGAGTCAGGACTCATATATCTGACCAATCACAGAGCAGTTTGCCTCGTTTCGAGGTGAATTGTTTGATAAAATCTCTCAGCAGCTCGGCCTCGCTCTGAAGCTTGTTGGAATCCATTGTGCTGGAGCTTTAGCTTAGTTTAGCTTAGCTTAGCTTAGCTTTAGCTTATCAGCCTGTTTGACCAGGAGGAGCTGCTTCCTCTGCTCAGCTGCTGCTTTGCCCTGATGTTCTGCTGCCATTTTAGTAAAATCTTTTTTTTTTTTTCATTTTATGTCTTGCAAAGCAAATAAAATAATATTAACCAATTCCACCACTTTTTAAAAATATAAATTGACCATAGTAACCAATTTGCCAACTTATTTGCTCCAATATTGTGATAGAACTACAAAACTCATAGAAACTTAGTGGATTTCTGCTCTTTATTTAGCTTATAAAAATATGTTCCCTTGTTTGCATTTTATTTATTTTCACTAACTTTTTCCAAAATTGAATTTGAGTTATTGAGACAGAAAAAATGTTTTGTTTTGTTTTTTTATTTTGAATGATTTTTTTCTGTCCTGCAATGAAATGATTTGTTTTAATTTTTAACAATTAATTTAGTAATATGAATAATTTGGATACAAGATGACATATTTTGCACTCTCTGGGTAAGTGACTCAGTGACTCAAATGACTCAAATGATTCGATTCACTTTGGTGAGTGACTCATTAAAACTCGAGTCAGTAAAAAGAATCAAAATTCCCATCACTAACAGGAAGCAGACTGGAAAACAAAGACGTTATAAAGCAGGTGAATTTAACATACAGGAAAAAATGCTAAAAAATTTTTTTTAAACAAAATTTTTCCGCACAAAGTAACATTTTATGAATACTCAGAGTTCACCTCATTAATTTGAGTAATCCAATTGGTTCAAAACCATAAGAATCTTCTTTTTTTGAATTACAATTTGACATTTCTTACTTATGAGTTGAAGATACATACATTGCAGCGCTCCAAGGGAGCACAGCTGACTTCTACCTTCTGCAGGGTTTAGGTGGAGATGTGAAGATTTAAAGCTACAATGTTCTCCTTCCCTTTTTTCCCATTATCAGGTGAACTAAAGTACAGGTGATGGGAATACAGTGACTTCATATGGAGCCACCTACCACACAGCCGTCGCTCTTATCTCAAAAGAATTCCCGTTGGGAAAGACAGAGCAGTCACGAAAAGGCTTCGTGTGCGGGATCTGTAGACACTGCTCGCACTGCAGCCCGAAACAAGTACGCCGTCTGTGGTAAAACTGTAGCTGATTGAAATTCATCACCGATAGCAGAAATGTGAGCATCGCACTGCAGCAATATGAAAGCCCCTAATATAAAACTATTGCCTAATTAACTGTGCTGCTAGAATTAATGAAGTTGGTAGAAAAATGTGTTTAAAGGGGCCTTTGCATCATTCTGACTTGAAAATGATACTGTGTGATGTTTTTTTTTTCCTTAAACATGTATTATTTTTAAATAACAATCACTATTGTTCTACACAAACCTTTAGGACTGTTTTAAACAGAGCTTCTAGTTTTAAATAAAAGGAAAATTCAGTTTAATGCTACGTTTAAAACACTTTCCGTCTAACTAAAGCTCAGACAATTAAGGCTTTGGGCTTTTATTTGCTCTTGACATGCCAAGAAGTCTCATTAGCTCCCACTGATTTTTTTCTCTTGAGGTTTAGAGCTTTCCTTTTTTCCACTTATACTGAGACACACACAGTGAATTTTTAAAGTTCCAGCACATCCACACATGTTGTTTAGTCACTCCTGGAGGAGACAGGTGTCAGCCTGCATCTGATCAGGTCCTGTAAATGAATAAAAATGATGGAGGTGGTTGGATTTTGCAAAGGTCACACAAACGCACCTTTTTTACCGAATCCAACTTAATTAAAGAAAACCGGTTATAGAGCTGCGTTGCTCTTCTTAAAGATCCACTCTGACAAAAATTGTGTTTCATGTGACATGTTTTCTCATGATGGAGTTCAAAATAGCATTTCTTTTTTTAAATGAAAAAAGCAGTTTTGAAAAAGAGGGAAGGGAGATTGGGTTGCTCTTTGCTAATGGTCCCGCCAGCCAGCCACTCAGCAATGTTTTTTTTTTCTTTTTCACTTGTCCTGTCCAACAGCCAGATGGTAAGAGCAGAATGCTTCTTGTGTTGGACATATTTTACAGTTACACTGTTATTTATCTTCTGACACACAAGGTGTGGTATATTTGAATAAACCTCTTTTATAATTTAGGCTGAACTTTATTTATATTGATTATGTTTGTATCATTTTTTTGTTGGACCAGATGGAAAAGGAAAAGAAAGAAGAGAGAGAGAGATGGTAGAAGGGGGGTGGGGAGGGCTGGGGGGGGGGGGGGGGGTTAAGGGCACAAAAAAAGGGGAAAAATGCAGGGGGTTAAGGTAATTGGAGGATAATTACAGAAGTGGGGGTGTAGAATCGTAAAGAAAAATCAACAAGATGCGGGAACTTTATAATCGTCTCTGTCAGGTGTAAATGTTTGTCTAAAAGGGGCGGGGCCTTTCTACACACAGTCAGATGTTACACAATACACAAGTCAACATGTACACTATGCAACTACAGTTGCATAGTCCACCACAAGGACCCCCAATGCCAGAGAGCAGGGAGGCACAGCAGCACAGAGGGTGCAGGCTCCAGCCCAGCCAGAAGAACAGCTCCTTACCGCGCCAGGGGGCCCAAAGCGGCCCCCAACCCGGTAGACCCACCCCAACCCCAGATACGCGACCCAGCACCACCCAGGAGTTCTGAGGACCCCCCTGACCACAACTCAAGGAATGGGCCAGGGCCCCCCAAGGGGGACCCGCGCCATGCTCCAGGCAACTTAAGCAAGTTTCTGATGAACTGCTAAAAACAAAGTTCTAGAAAACAACACTATTTTTTTTATGTTTGTTTTGGCTAAAAACAGCAGGAAATTAATTAAAAGACCACCACAAATAGTTGATCGGAGTGGGTCTTTAGTTTGTCTGTCTACCTCTGTGCACTTACACTCACTGGACTCTTCCTTTCTCAACAGATTCTCTAACGTTGCAACTTTTAAACAAGTAGAAACATTTTTTTTTTGTTGCATTTATAAGCCATTTCCACTGATATTCTGCCTTCGTTTCCCAGCTGAGACTAATAAAATCATCTCAATAAAGCTAGACATGATCTTGGAAGGGAATGCACAATGAAATGAATGGATTTTTGTATACACTGAAACAAAAGATAACAATAAAACATACCAGCAAAATTGGACATGATTAGATTCTACCTTGCAAATGTGTTTCCAGAACGGGGGAAAGATATTGAAGGCTCCAATATCAGCAAGAACTCAGCAACGCTTAAACTGCTATGTGGGAAAACTGCAGATGGGTAAAGAACAAAGGTAGAAACAGCTTTGAGGAGGTAGAGAGGGCATGAAAGCACAAACATTTCTACTTCCTACCCAGATTTTTCCTTTTAATGGGTCCTAAAGGTAGCAGAGGAGACATTGGAAGTGAGAGAAAGGGATACTGAACATGCTAAGGTGGTTGTAGCAGAAAGACTCGCAGTTCAACACGAATCCAATTTCCCTGTGGACCAGAATAAAAGACATTTAAATCTAAGCATGGCATGAATTTTTTTTCATAGCATGTGGTCGCCTTTTTCTACAGATCAGAAGATTGCAGCCAAGCCCAGGCATGAGGACAGAGGGAAGCCTGGAGGCCATGCCACCCTCAAACTCTTTGTTAGATGGGACTATGACACTGGTGGGTTTTTTTCAGCTGCTATCAACCATGCACAGTGAATGTATGCTGTCACACAGAGTGTTTAGAAAAATGAAAAAATACAAAAAAAAAAAGAGGAAAGGAAAACAGAGCCCTACAATTCTAAAGAGTTGAATCATCCAGCCGATATTCTGGGATTTCACCTGGGGGGGTCCTCTGCCGTTGTGTTTTGCGCTACTGACTCACAGAGTGTGTATGGAACACTGCTAAGTTTAGACTTGTGTATGTTTTCTCCACAAATCTACTTTGTAATTGGCAGATGCAAGGGGTGAAATATTGACTGGGTTGGTGTGTGTCTGAGTGCACAAATGCGTATGAATCTGAATGTCTTTTGTGTTTCGTTTCTTTTTCTTTCTTTCTTTCTGTTTTTTTGGCTGCCGTCCTGGTTTCATCTCAGTGTGCTACCAGGGAGACATAAGCCACTTCCATCTGCATTAGATTCCAAGTTTCTTTGTATTCAGAATAGACGATAGGAAATCGTGTTTAAACCAAATTCTCCATCACTGCACCAGTCCTTAATTGAAGATAAAGAAAAGGCAGAAAAATGTCATCTCAGTTTTACTAAGTGATGTATAATAAAAAGTATTAATTGATTTATTCACTTTGTAAGAATACATTTGCCAGACTAGTTTCTGTGTGGGGTATTTTTATTGTTGACATGGGACAGATTCCCATGGATTGTTGCTAAAAGAGCTTCAAGATGTCTATCAGACAGCTAACTCATTTTGATACTCTATTAAGCTACGTTCCCTCCATGCATGTGAGACACGTTCAGGAATCCACTAAAAGAGGGTCCTTAAATGTACATTAAGCATATGGTGTTCAAACAGGACTGTTGCTACCCGATGCAAGGACCTGTAGGTGGAAAAAGCTTGGTGTGAAATGTCAAAGTGGTGCAAATCTCTCAAATCTTGCACAGGTATTTCCTTTTACAACTATACATAAAAGACTTGATGCTAAATCGTTCCAGCTGGGCACAAACAGCAATTATTTTCAAATAGTTGGCAAGAAAAGAGAAGCAACCCATATGTAATTTCCAAATCTGAGTCCCTGATTAAAGTTCAACTGGTTTGACTTTCAGTGCACTCAATAGCCAAGCATGTGCGGAATTACACGAACCCCCTGAGTTTTAATCTGGGAAGCCCAAAATGAGCATACACAAAGGCCCATCCGAATCCCTCCCTTCTCCCTACCCCTACATTTAACCCTCCGAGTGGTAAATTAAGGAAAAATAGGGCCTCCGAATTTGAGCGTCACTTTCGCTCGTCACCGATTCACTTAGTGTTAATCCAAAGCTTCCAGTGCTCAACAACATCAGGGGTTTTGTAACTTTTAAAATGTCATGCTACAACAAGGAGTCATTAGTTACATTTAAATGTAAACTTCTGTTCTTCAGATCACACCCACGTGAAGAAAAGCGCCTCTCCTCCGCAGCACAGTACGACGCAGATTACCCTCGCGACGGATGGATCTGTGTCTCTCCGCTTGGACGATGGGATCTTAAAAAAAATATTTCGGACACCACTTCCACTACAATGGATTCAGATTGAGCCAAAGACTTTTCATTGAAAGTGGTCACATGATCACCCTATGCTGAGGACGGTGTGAGCATAGCTTTAGAGGTCTACCAATAGTGTTCTGAAAGATATCTGCACATAGACATCATCACCCATACATCTACTTGTTGCCATCTAAGCTTTGGATATTTTTTAGATGTCTATTAGAGTATCTTTTTAAACATTTAACCACAAAAGTGGCAAACATTTCTATTGAAATCTACATGGCGTCAAAAGGTCTCATAGCTTACATCAAAACAACAATCCAACATATATATATATATATATATACAATGTGATGCGTGAGCAGCATATTTTGTAGATGAATCAGAAAATCACATCATAACTTTTCAATAATCTTTTGAATAAAACCCAACTTGAGATACATTTTAAACACATATAATGCCCTAAAATAACAATGCAGATAGCAACAGAGACAACAAACTAAAGAAAATCTAGAAAATATATAAATATAAATCTATATACCGGTACTTCGAACAGTCACTTTCCACAAAGTGATTCTGTTTCATGACACCATCAGATTAAACAATGGGGATTTTGTTGTACACATCTTTACATCTTTACATATACTGTCGAAGAATATTAAAGGATGGTCTTTAGAGCACAGAAAACCACAGTTAATGTAACTGCTAACTTTTTCTTTATGTTAATTTCTCTATTAAATTAATCTTAACCCTACTCCAGAAAAATGGCAGATTGTTTACAACACACACGGCATGATGGAGATCTGATGGAGATCCAAACTGTTATATTCTATGATCTGACGTCTGTCAGATACATAATACATTTCTGAAGCTGTAAACACTGAAATACCCATTATTTAAATATCTCAAAGATGTGTCCATGCACAGTTGGTAGTTCCCTTGTATTTAAGGTAATAACATTACTTTGTACATAACGTTTTTATGATACATAATTTTTGATTTTACATGAAAGTATTAAACGTTTGATGTAAGAGGAGCTGTTTACAGCTTTTGCCTTTTTTTAAATAGATGGAACTCTAACATTCAAATAACTGCTTAAGTGATCCAATGAGCCTTTCAGGAAATAGAACTAAACTTGACGGCCCTAACATATTAGTTTTTTTTTTTTTTTGCTCCAATATTTTTATAGGAATTTAAACAGTCCGAAGCCATAAGCCTTTTAAATTATCTGTTGGCAGTATATATATAAAGTTGTTAATAAAAATTCTCATTCATCCAATTAAGGTTGTCTTGATATAAGTGATGTTCTAAAAGTCTAATACTACGTTTAGTATCCCACACAGAAAAAAGGCTGAGAGAAAACCTTGTTTGAGGAATGAAATATATATTGGTGTTAAAATAAAGGAGCAGTGACAAAGCCAGACACCCAAACAGCCACCTTATGTTACTTACCACTGTGATTCCAGGGTAGAAGGTCTTGGCCAGTGATCACTGAAAAGGGCTTTTAATAAAAACTGTTTTTTTGACAGCATGCCTCTCCAATGGGAATAAAATAAGTATAAACATTTATTATTTAGCATCAAGCAGCAGAGTGGAGGCTTAAGGCATTCCAGGGCTATTTGTTGCACTGATAAATATTTTGAGAGTCATAGTGATTGACAGGTAGAGTTTTGGATCCTGCTAGAGGTCTGTAATTATAGAAATACTTGGCTGAGTGTTTCTTGGCATGGTTTGGAATGGAAACTATGGCACAAACTGACTGGGGGGAACAAAATAAAACAACAACAAAAAAGAAAGACTAATTGAAGTTAAGTTCATCGCAGGCATGGCCTGTAGCATTTTTGGAAATGTCCCCAACCTGCTGTATATTTGGTTGGACAGAAATTGAAAATAAAGATCCAAAATCCCTCAGAAGTGCTAAAACACAGGCATGTTGTTGTTGGAAAATAACCCTGAAAAAAAAAACAGCAATAAAGCCTAAATAAACCAAACAGAGCCAAAAAGGATTTCTGTTGTTCCCAAGAGAGTATTGCTATCTTGCTTGATATTTCCAGTGAAGCTGAGCCATGTGACGATCAAATAAACAGCCACGAGTTTTTTTAGGTTTTATATTAATATATGTGTTTTATGAAAGGTGATATGGCCATTTAAATGTTAAAGGCTATTTATGCATTAGGCATTGTGGCACATTTTAAGGACCCACTTTTGAGCTATTTCTAAAGCGTTCCCAGTCGCCTTTAATTATTATTAATTATTCTTGAGCTGTTTTTGTAGCCAGGACAAAAAAAAAAAAAAACACTTTCTGCAGAGTGGCAGTACATTTGGAATTCGCCTCTGAGTTGTAGTTGGGACTGTTGCCGCAGAGCAACTCCACCCCCCATTCCCGTCACCCATAACTGAGCTATACACTCTCCTGCCAGCTCACAGCCCCCCACAACCACAACCTAAGATTATCAGAGGAAGAAAAATTGAGAGCAATGTTGGAGCTATACTTGGATGAGAAAACAAAGGTGCACATGGATCTAGTCCTCTATTATCAGAATGGAGTGTAGCAGGGAGCCAGTGTTGCACCCAGTGTATTTTCTTAATCACATCTTTTTCCAACTGCCAGATTCACAATGATTTGAAAAAAGAAATACTCTGAAATGCAATTTTTCAACATAATTTCCTCTTTATGTGTACTCTGTCATCCGAATAATGCTACAAAAAACATGTTAGAAACAATTTTCAAAAATTACAAACATTGATTTTTTTTTTGTTAAGTCTACAATTGATTAGTTCATCTTTTTTTATCTCATGAAAATTTGTTCACAACTAAATAAAACAATGTTGATACTCAGGACTGTAAATGTCTTAATCAGGATCCTATTATTGGTGACTGAATAGACTGAATGTTGAAAAGAACCTCATGTCAGTGCTGTGACAGGCAGCAGATCAAATGGAGTTTGGCATATTGCCATTTTTTCCTTGTGTGATGTTATTCAGTGTGACCAGATGTGATCTGACAGACTTTTGTGTACCACAAGGACTTTTATTGTGTCTGTACTGCCTGTAGGGTGCCGGTGTCGTACATTTTTTTTAATGACAAAGAGAGATTTGTCTTGTGCCAAATACAAAACTAAAGAATCAGTTCAGTTCGTCAAATAACCACCTTTCTGAGTCTAAATGGAAAATAAAAATAGTGGCCTAATGCTATGTAAATACCAGGCATGTGTGATATGTTTTAGAACACACTGAATGTGGGTTTTTAAACGCACTTTTAGCATATGGTGTTCACAATGGACTGTTCCTACCTGATACTAGCACATGTATTCACAGAAGAAGAAGCTTTGAGCGAAATGTTGAAATGATGCAAATCTTGTGAAGCTGGCACCAGGCTTTTTCTTTCTCATCTCTATTCCGATATATGAAACACTTGGTGTCATGGATTTCGAGCTGGGCACAAACCAACAGTTGGCACTTCAGTAAATTAGAAAAGAGTCTAGCAAATCTGAGTCTCTGATCGGTCAAAGTTCTGTTTATTGCCACATGTTTTGTACATAAAACCTGAAAATGGACTTAAAAACTTGAATAGCAACACCTGATGTGACAGTTTTGAATACAGAAGCCTGAAACGCATAATGTTTAGACTTTTCATTGAAGGCGTTCGCTTCAACGCGCTTTGCAAAGCCCAGTTTGAATATAACATTACCAACAAAGTTTCACTCCCAACTTGTCATATTTGAATGTATGGTTCAGACCCACTCATTGTTACTTTTTGACATCTTGGGTGTCCTCATCTCATTGGGGTTTTTTTTATGAGCTGGCTGTTCCCATTAAGTCTGGGCTCCCAACTGAACCAAGCAGCCCTTGAACCGGTACCGGTCCAAGGGCTGCTTGGTACTGGGCCACAGACAGGGAAAAATACAATGCGAAAATCACAAGTCCCGAACCCTAAGGAACCTAACCCGGTACTGGTTCCACGTTCATTACTGCGTCTGGTATCGTATCCTGAAGGTTGGCGATCCCTAATTTAATGGGAACTGCCAGCATGCCAAAAAACAACAAGTTGGGGACACCCAAGATGTCAAAAATGATGCAGAGGGGGCCCGGACCATACACCCATTCATGACGAGTTGGGAGTGAGAATGACCTCTAAATTCCACACTGAAAAACTGATTAAACTGCTGCATGTAATCATGCAATATGAATCAGCTTAAGTTGCTTTTCTAACGAAAAAAAAAAAAAAAAATCTGGAAGACGGTACAGATAAGAAACATTAGACTTTACACTTTAGCATAGTCAATGCCATTATGGGGGAGTAGCTTTATCACAGATCCCATAACACCACAGGGAGTGTTTCCATGTTTTAATCAGGTGCTAAGTGGCTGCAGCTCAACAGTGCATGACTGTACCTGAAAAGAGCCTTGGCTGCCGTCTAATGAGGAATCACATTTAGCTCTGCCTCCAAGTGTGAATATCAAACACCTCTCATCTCTCTATTTTTCTTCTCATCACTTCTCCCTTTCTTTAAGCCTGAAGGTTTTCATTTTTGATGATGATTCCACAAAGACAGACAAGGATGGAGACCAGTGAACAGCTGGTGCGTGCCGCTGTGGACGAGCTCGTCAGCATCCTCAATAGGATCTGTTGCAGTTCGGCTGACAATCATGTAGAATGTAAAAAACATGTTTTGTTAGTTTTACATTTCAGGTAACATATTATTAGCAATGGTCTGACACACAGTACAAGAGATGTATTCATATAACACTCAAAATAAATACATTACAAATACTACAAGCCCAAACCACCACTTCCCCACCACCATGCTTGAAAGTTGGAATATATCGTTGAGGTAAAAATATTTTATAGCTTTTACTCTAACATTGTAAATCATTATTAATTTTAGCCTCTCCACACCACATCGATCCCAATCTACAAATAATTCTTTTAAAAAATAATGTCTTGGGGATGTAACCATTTACAATTTAAAAATAGTTTTCCTTTCTAATAGAGAGACTTTTTTAAATATGCTTGTTCATATTTGAATAAATACAATATGGTATAAATATTTTCCTTTCTTCAATGCAATTCAGCTCAAAACATAAAAAAATGTTTAGGATGTAAGTGTAATGAAGTATTTATCGGATAATAATTATTTTTTGACTTGACTTTTGTACAAAATGAAATAATTGAAAATGTCAACAAAATAACTTAATCTCTTTCCTATTGTGTTGTCATGGTATTTAACAATTACCACATTTACCAAGGCTTTTGTGTATCTTTGTGTTCATTTACACCTAAAGTTACTGATCCTTGTGCAGATTTCTGATAACCTTTGCTAAGCAGCAGTTTGTTCACTAATGATGATGTCAACACAGCAACCTCTGCTGATATGCAGACCAGATGGCCGGCCGAGTTGCGGCCTTCAGATCCCCGCTGTGCTTGATGAGGGATGGTGATGGTCCTTGCGTGTCCATGTGTGTGCGCGTCTGCAAGTACATCTGCACGTATGTTTACTTTCCTTACACATGTCACATGAAGAAGGAAATAAGAAATCCCATCGTCTTTTAGCAGGTGTTTGCATCATTCTTCATCATTCATTTATGAACTTAATGAACAAACTAGGTACTAATCAACAATCACTCTGTCTGTCTTACTTAACAAGTCCTTAGAGAACAAATAATAAAAGTAGAACCTTTGCTGTTAATGCTGTCATTTGAATACTGACAACAGTGTCAATTTCTTTTATTTAAATGTTTTGACAAATGTTGGATTCAAGTATATACCCTGTAATCTGTTGTAAAGGTGAGTTTACATTTACTTTTAATAATGTCAATATAAATCAAAAAGACAAATAATCTTTTTCCCTTCTTGACTTATAATTCAACATTCCATCTCAATCATAGACACGGCAGTAGTCATGCAACAGAGAGTGAAAGGCTGCGTGTTCCGATGTGGTTGTGCAAGGCGCATGTAGAAAGAGGTTTAATGAAATATGGCCTTCTTGTAAACCGAGTGAATGGAAATAGATTTAATCTACTGAATCATGTGACTCTTGGAGACACTAGAGCCTTGAGGGCCATACTTCTATGTGTTCCATTCTCATTAGTGTCTGATACCTGACTCTCTTCTTCACAGCCCTGAAACATCCTGATGGAACATTCATAATTGATTTTGATTAGAGACCTTCATTACCAACAAGTGACTCTGTACGTCTGTGTGCACGGTAATCTCCAGAGGGCAGATCTTTAAAGTGTGGCTCCTAGTTTCACTTACACACTCTACTATGCATGTAACCTTGAATACACAGTCTGTGACAGAAAAGCAAAGTTGATTTCCTGCAGAGTAGAGTAGATCATGACAGCATAATCTTTTTTTTTTCTTACCAGACCATGCAGAATTGACCCCTCATGAACTGCCACCTTATTGTAGTGGGACAACCTAAAGAGTATGTTGTCTAAGGCAAATCCCTCTAATAGGGTCTTCTGTGGCTGATGGGTCCGAGGCGGCAAGAGAGCAGTTCAAAGACCCTGAGATGCAGACACTGCCGTGCTCGAGAACCATTTGGAGGTTTAACCACCCAATCCAAAGCCTTAATGCTGACTGTCAAGCAGGGTGACCTTGGGTCCCATTTTTAGAGTCTTTGGTCTACCTCAGCTTGGATTTGGATTCATAATCTTCCAGTCTCTTCCACAAGGCCACTGAGCTGGTGAGTTGATGTCATTTCACTGAGTTGAAAAGAGCCTTAGTTTGTGCAGGACCATGACTGATCCTCGATTGAGGTAGTTGATCTTGCTACCATCTACACCTTAGGCTCTGAAACCCAGTTAGATTGGACTCTCTTCTACACTAGAGTTTCCTGTCGGATGAGATGAAGAGCTAGAGTGGGTGTGCTCATAGACGTCACAGCTCAACTATTGAGGTTCACCTTGTTGAACTAAACCAGAGGTGCCCAAATCCAGGCCTTGAGGACTTGCCTCCTGCTGGTTTTCCAGAAACCTGCCTCATCTGCTGCTGATTATTTGGATCAAGTGTGTTTAACGAATGGGAGGCTTCGATGGCAGGTTGGGTGGAAAACATGTAGCACACTGGCCCACGAGGCCTGGATTTGGGCACCCCTGAACTAGACAGTCATGTCCTTGCACTTCCAGGACAGAGATAGGCCAAAAGTGGTTTCAGCCAAGCAGCAGTACAGAATACCCAGTTTTCTTAAAATATCTAGGAGTTGTACAATGATGTGATCTAACTGAGGCCTCCATTGTTTTAGGATCGACATTATTACTTGGAAGGGCTTGATTGGGAGGACAGTTCTCGTAATCTGAAATCTGATTTGCTACTGGATTGGGGGGACTTTGTCTATTGGACATCCTGGGAGTGATTAAGGGTTCTCACAGCACAACTGGGGGAATTTTCTGTGAAGTCTAGGCTTCTTTACTTCTCCACAACTATGAATACATAGAAGAATACGGATAGCATCCAGAACTGTATTTATTTTTGCCTATGACCAGTATCAATAGAAAAACGGTACTGCTACACCATCTTTTCCACATATTATCAATGGAGGGACAATCTGAATGCCACAGAGGCTGATTCAGAATTTTACATGTTTTTGAAGGGATGGCCTATGTGGTTTTTTTTTTTACCACATTGTATCTTCAAGCATAAGCTTTCTACTATTCTCCTCCAAGTTTTAAACAATAAACTCTGAATTTATTTCATATTTTCTTGTTTGTTTTTGGTGTTTTCAGAAATAACTTCAGAGTTTCTTTCTTTTTTTTCTTTTCTTTTTTTTTGCGTGGTTAAATCCAGTAGTTTATTTTTGGATGGGTACTGTTTGGAAACGTTTTTATTTCATTGCATAGTTGTCTTATTTCTTTGCTAAATTAGTATATAGATTAGTATTTGTGTTAGCTTTTCTTTTAAATATATTTATTGAAGCAACGCTACTGTAAGGTTCAAAACCACCTGAGATTAAACTCTGCAACATCCATGTTAACTGGGTCTAATCATAAACTTTCTATTTCAAAGGAACAACTCACTTAATAAAGTTGCTGGATAATATAGCTCTACAATTTTACTCTACAGTGTTTTTTAATGCAATATAAAATATTCTTGTCACTGTGATGCTCCTACTTTGCAGTGTAAATTGCAGTTCTTCTTTCTTTATTCTGTCTTCTTTCCTATGTTGCACATGTTAACAATAACCTCAACAACCACCCTCCTTACACACACACACATACACACACCTGTCTGTTATTGAGTTGCTTTTTTATCTTTTTTTTCTGCACCTCACACAAAGCAGAAACAGCAGGATGGTCTGTTTTGCAGATGGAGGCAAAACGGTAATGATATGGAAACAGCCAGAGTGACTTACAGGAGCATTTGTTCCCCATTGCAGACACACACAAAACACACACACTCACAAAGAAACATGCAAACACCAGTCAAAAATATATAAATTAAAAAATGCCTTTAATGCATTAGATTTTCCTGCATAGATTCTATTTTAGCAATAAGTTCTAGCTTGTTAAGCAAGCTGAAAACACGACATCTATGTGATAACAAGCGCCTTGGCCCTGACCTTGTCTAATGGCATCTTTGTCGTATTTACCGAATGGCATTTGGAGCAATCACCTCCACAGAGACGTGATGGATGGATGAATTGACAACAAAGCAATCTGATCCAGAAGTGTGTTTATAGCTGGTGAAACTTGTTCACTGCGTCAAACAAGATGGATTTCATGACTGACACAAGCTCCGGTCAGAGTGACGGGCATCTTCAGGTCTTTATTCTGCTGCATAATCTGAGAGAAAGTGTTCAAATTAAGGATCAAATGTAAAAATAAAATGTGTTCCTTTCCTTTTTAGATAAAAAGAGCCTTATTGTGAATCTCCAGCAAGTTAGTTTCTGCAGGAGGAAGAACAAGCAATCAAAATTCTGCAGGAATCCGACCGGATGGTCCCTCATGGGCTGCCCTCTTGGAGGACGACCTGAAAATGGCTCCCGGTCTTGTCAAACATGGTAATACAGTGCAAGACACTAAAGAGATAAATACCGGGCTGACAAATAAATGTGTGGTAAAGGAGGGCATTAATCGCCAGCTTTGTGAGACGTGTGTCCTTATGACGAAGGAGGGAGACATTTGTCAGTCTGTACCACAGATGGCCCCGCTGAGGCCTTGATGAATTACCACCACCTTGCTTTAACTGGCCACCGAGGCAGAGGTACCGCGGCCGCTTAATCTGCAGCCGTCTGGCGTCCAATCTACTATTGAGAAAAGTGACAAACACAGACACGAGTTAAGCCCAAAACACCTTTCTCCCTCACCTTTGCCTTCAAATGGAATAATATGTCCATTTTGTTTCATAGATAAATGCAAAGAAGGTAGTTTTTCAATGAAAATATCAATCATTGGAGGAGAAAAATGTTTTCCAAACCCCTCTGGCTTAAAGTAAACTTGTAATTATTCAGTTGAAAAAAGATCCTGACTGAAGTGTTTTATTTCAGTTTCACCAAGATGCTGTTTTGCTTCTGTCAAAGTGAAGAAGATGTTAAAAAAGATCCGCTGACATCTGAGAGGTTCAGAGAAAGATGAGAAACAGAGACTTTTCCACAGCTTTGACGCGTCATTGAACCACTGAGAGACTTTATGCACAAAGATAGAAAACATAAAATGAAAACATAAGAGTGGCCAGCCAACAAAATAAAAAATGACCCAACAGCAATTTATCTTGTAGTTATAGAAGCAGCAAAGCATCATGAAAAGAAAAGTCAAGTTAGGTCTATTGTTCATGTCTCAACCATGAGAGAAGTCGCAGAAAAATCAAACAAAACAAACAGACACATATATTATATAAGATGACAAAAATATAAACTTCTTCAGAAAATTTGAGACTAACTGCATTCATATTAACAAAAACATTGAATAAAAACGTCATTAGCAAAGAGGAACAAGTAGGATAACTTTGCACACAGACAGACAGACAGACTTTATTTGATCCAACAGAGATATTGATTTGTTACCATACACAGAAAACATGTAAACATTGGATCAATTAATAAAAATTATGTAATTTGTTTTAAACTCAATATATCACCAAATTAACACTTTGAGTTGATTGTTTATGAAACTCTAAAATTAAATTTGATAAAGCAAATAGTTTTACATGTAAGAAACTATAGAATTATTGTTAATTAATCCAACGTTTCACTTTTTATACTGTAGCTCAAAAACAAGATAATAAAACTGATAATAACAGATAATAAATAGCATTAAAATCTAATAAATAAATGACTCATACTGATATTTAGAAATATTAATGTGTATTTCTTCCTCTTAATTGTTGAAATGTCTGTCTTTTTGTTTTTACAATCTACGAGAAATAAATGAACAAACATCCAAACATAGTGTAGAGCCCCAAAATCTTCATAAATAAATAAACATGACTTTGTGCAATCAGACAGTCAACCAATAAATATCTCATAAATATATTAAAAGATCAAAAAATTGTGATACAACTGCACACAAATCTGAAATTGGTCATGTTATCATCAAATATTTTTCATTTTGCTTTAAAACATTTATTACCAGCATTTTAGAATATTTTTTTATACATGCTGAATTTATAATTGCATGCTTTTTTTTCCAGAAACTCTGATTTCAAAATCAATATTTTTCCAAAATAGTTTTTTTTTTTTAATTTCACATTGCTGACAAATGTATTTAATTATGAGCTTTTTCAGCAGAATGGGTCTGTCTGTAAATAAACCAGACAACACTGAGACACTTTTGTGACTGGCCATTCCTTTACTCAGACATAAGCATCAGCACCATAAAGAAGAAAAAAAATGTTTATATATAGGTCGCACCTGAACACAAGTTGCACCCCTGGCCAAACTATGTGAAAAACATGCGACTTTTACTCTGAAAAATACAGTATTTTGCAATAAAGGTTAATGCATAAAATCTTTGAACAAAATAATGTTCTTAATGATAATCAATAAAAATATAGGAATAGTTAAATAGATTACTCTAATCTATATAGATTGTAATTAAATCCAACAAAAAAAACAACGCAGTACACTGAATCAGAGCTTTCAGTCTTTTAGCACATCATATCTGCACATGAGCAGTCTCTTCTGCCTGTCTATACTTATTCCTCACAACATAGCTCATGACTCCACCTGAAGGTGATGTCACATATCGTGACAGACCGAGGAAGTGAACCGATCACTCTCGCCAAGCAGAGTGACCCTGACTCTCCTAATTGGCCACGCAGTTCACAGTGGATGTGATTAATCACAGGCCAATTAGCCACTGGCACCTGTGCCAAAGCTGGCTGCAAGTGTGAGTTACTCAAATGAGAGTCAGTAGCACTTTGCATACTAGTTCTCTCAAACTGTTTTAATGACTTTCCCACTTTGTGTTTTATTTTTATTTCTCCACTGCTCAGCGTATACTGCAAAGGACTCCCTGCGAGCGAAAATGATCAATTATGCATTCCATTAAATATGTATATCTCTGCCTTTGTTTATTCTATTGCCGTACACTAATGTCTCTTTCTTCCCCTTCCAATGATTTACAAAGAAATAATAAAAAATCTCTTCTTTTTTTGTGCTTCATAAAATTAAGCTTGAACTAGCGGTGATGAAAATGACCCGCAGATGACTTCCTGTGTGACATAACTTCAAATCCCCTCTCTGCTTCTGCCAATCAATACTGTCTCCCTCCTCCCACCAGGCTTACAGGGACACTTCCCTTGGCACCTCAGAGTATCTAAATCCTTTTACAGTGAAGCCTTCTGGCCATGTCACACTTGACTGATGATCCTGTATTACACACTGAACTGACAAAGAGAACAGACATTCAGTGGAAATCCTCCATTCAGAGAGGGAGAGAAAAACAGAAGTGTCTAAATGCTGGCATGGGACGGATGTCTATACTACTCATGACTCAAATACATGTGTTGGGGCTGGAGTGTGGAAGGATTAGAGTGCATAATAGATTTCAGAGCAAGGGAGCGCGGATGCAGCCCTAGTTCAAACACTGCCTGAGGCCTGTAAGCTTTTCTCACAAAGGATCACAAGCAAAATAATGTTCAGTAGCTTCTGCTGGTGAAAAGGTGCTAATAGACTCTTGGGAAAATCCTAGACTTCAACAAAACAGCCAAGATGTGGTGACCCCGTATGAGGGCTTTCCTGGTCTTTGGTGAGAGAAAGGCTATGAACACATCAGGCATTTGAGAACGCATACAGTGTTCACACTGGACTGTCACTACCCAATACTACCGTATTAACTCCCAGCTGGAAGAGACTGAAAGAGATTTGTACAATAATTATTTTATAAATGTCCTACCTGGTTGTATTCATTTTCCCCTCTTTGATCGTTTACAAATCAAGTACAAATATCAGTAGTCTTGCTTGCAGAAAGCTCCACAGCTCCTAAGGATGATATTAAACAAGCTGTGGATTCTCTCTAAAAACCGGGTCAAAGTTAGACGAAGGTTGTTTGATAATGAATGTAAAAAGATTTTTCTTATCTCATTTATGCTAACACTAATGCTAGCTTTCCACAACAGGGATGAGACGTAGATCTGTAGATCTTTTCTGCCCAGTTAAGTTGGTTACATTTATATTTACACGTTTACAGATCCGTTTGAAATTGGTCTGGCGTCATTGTGAAAAGGGTCTATTACTTCAACTTTCAACTCGTGTTCAGTGGCCGGACACTTCAGGGGTCCAAAAAAGTTGCAGAGCGGCGCTTTGACGCTAGACTTTTGAAGTCTAAGCCTTAAACGCGCATACACGACCGTTTTGGCTTGTTATTGGAAGTGGTCATTTGAATGTGAGTACCTGAGCCCCGTGTGAATCTAGAGGTTTTGAGGTTGGAAATAAAATAAAAGTTGGGTCAAAAATCGCCTAACTGCTACTTTTTAATGATGCAAATTAGAGGGATACCAGTGTTGTTGCTCTTGTCTGTTTGAAGAGTGTTTGTTTATCTCAATGTTGACAATGTGTAGCGCCTTAATGTGATGCGAGCAGAAAGATTAGGCCCTGACCACTGACCCTAAACACCGCTAAGCCACATGGAGACAGATAGGGCTATTAAAGTACCATAATGGAGGGTGAAAAGTGACACCAATTAGATTAAATGTGCAAGATATTCACCAGGCTTTTTTCCTGCTCTAATTTCTCCTGGCAGAGTACCAGAGAGCAGCTCAGACTGAATAACAAAAGATAATGATCCTATTACAAAACACACTTCTTGTTTGGACAGAACCTCAGAGAGGAAGTTGCATTTACTCTGACTGACCCGCAGTGCCAACAAATAAACCGGTCAAACGGCCTCCTTAGCAGAGCGTTCTGACTAATTTCTGAGTGAGTATGCATTTGAAGGCTAGTCAGACTATCTGAGGAAAGCCAGCACGCTAAAGCGTGTAGTCCTTGAATTATTAATATCTTAAAATTTTCCCAATCCCCAAAAGTTCCTTCAGCCATAATTAAAGAAGTTCTGCTGGAGAGGCTATGCAACATTCCCCTTGATGAAGACCATCAAGGTCCAACTGTTACATTGCACTCTGGGGAACATTTATACCAGATCTTTTTATTTTCTTTACGCTTGGATGTAAACCAAAGAGAGACATAAGCAGGACTAAATTCTCCATGAAACAGTTTTTAACGCAGAACAGTTGCTGTGGTGGAAAAAAGGTGATATTGGATAATAAAACCACACCCTGTGGATGTCTTAAAAACTAGATAACATATTTGCAGACACTGTGGTAGTTTTGGTGTTGGTTTCAGGTTGTGGACTTCTACAGGCTTTAAGAAATGTGTCTGTTACGTCCTGCTGCAATTGCTGCACCTTTTCTTCCATCCAGGCATTCGGCTCACCTGACAGGTGTGGCCAATGTCCCTAAATTACCACCTGCTGTCTATTTGAGGCAGAGGGGGCCATACAGGGAGCAGAGCAGTGGGCTAGGTTTGAGGTCTGGTCTGGTCTGGTCTGGTCTGGTCTGGTCTGGTCTGGTCTGGTCTGGTCTGGTCTGGTCTGGTCTGGTCTGGTCTGGTCTGGTCTGGTCTGGTCTGGTCTGGTCTGGTCTGGTCTGGTCTGGTCTGGTCTGGTCTGGTCTCTGGTCTCTTTTACCCTTTTTGTCCTCAGCAATTTTTGATTGCTGGGTTTTACGTTAGTTTGGGGTTGGACCTTGGTAGTTCTGATTTGAGAGCTTTGACTTTTTTTTTTTTTTTTTTTTTTTTCCCCAGGTAGTGTTTGTTAGGCAGCTCTTAGCAGGGAGCTGCTGACTCTTGGCTGTTGTCATGGCTGGGTCAGCAGTCTCCCTGACTTATTTACTTTTTGGCCAAGGTTCCAACTTTGTTTTGGTTTCCCTTTTTTTAACCAGCAGAGTAATTGTATTTTGTTTTCTCATTTCAGAAACAGGGTTTCGTGTATTTAATAAACTGGCTTCCTTTTATTTTTAGTGGTGTCTAGTCTTCATTATTGTCCTCCCCCCAGACTGGAGTCAGGTTCACCCCCAGGGGACGTAACGGTGTCTCAAAGTGTTAAGCGATAATGAAAGAGTAAATATCTTTTGGTTGGTATTGGAAAACTAATACAAAAGAGGAGCATTTTGAGTTTTATCAAAATACTCTGGGGCAATTGCCAACCTTGACAATGGGATGCATGATCTGCATTAGTTTGTTTTCTTGGAGAATTAGCATTTTTCCCACAGTTGATGTGTTTCTCAACTTTCATTGGGATCAAAAAGAAAATACTGGTTAAAAAAAAAGATCAAAGATATACTTCTACTCATCCTTTCCAGTGTCAGTGGGGGTACTGAAACCTATCCAGTGAACTCAAGTTAAATGTAGAGTACATTAAGAACAACTGACCACACAAGGCAACCCAAACTCACATGTGATAGTTGGAGTCACCAGTCAACCCATGAGGCATGTTTTTGGACTCAAGAAGAGCCTGGAGGAAATCCACAGATGCATGAGGACAGCATGCAAACTCCACACAGGTCCCAGTTGGGACACGAACCAAGACAGTCTTGCTGTGAGGCTACAACACTAAGCACCACAACACAAACCCTAACTTCAAAAACGTTGGTTTTGATTGCTCCCACGATTAGGCTAGTAGTAAAAAAAAAACATGGATTTATGTCCATATAGGGGCCCATTCTCATCATAGTAGAGATTGCATCTTATAGTCTTTGCCAAATCACCTTGCACAGTATTCGGATTCAGTGAATGCCTTAAATGGAGGGTAAATAGGTGAATAAAAGATGCAGAACGTATTGATGATTGGGCAGTTTTAGCCTCTCCAACTGAGAGGGAATGAGGTTTACAAAGAATTTTCATTTCTGGTCCAGCAGGTTATTGGTCTGCCTCTCATCTGCAGCTTCTTCTGGCATCCTTACCTGGACAACAAAACACTAAAAAAATCTCTCAACCCTTTAACACCAGAGCTTTTGTTGCATTGTTGACATACTTATGGTTACTGTAACTTTTCAACAGTCTGTAAAATTCCAGCAGATTCTGAAGCAAATGAAATGAGTCAAATTTGCCCGAAGTGAAGTGTTTATACAATCAATGTAAATCAGCTAACTCTGTTGTGGAGAAAACCAACTTCGAACTGTTATGCAACATTTTTCATTAAACAATATGTTGCATATTGGTGCAAAGTAGAAATGAAAAGCAGTTTTTGTCAAGAATCAGCTGATTCACACTGATCAGAGTATGTCAAAGAGCGTGTGTTGGTTAGGCACCGCTGACAAAATATCAGATGTTAAAGGGTCAAATATTAAAATTAGTTTTCCATGAATCTTTATGTTATATGGCTGAATTTTGTCTCCTCTTTTTTTTTTTTAATAATGCTCTTATGTTGAGCCTTCTTTTCTGTTTTCCATCTTTGGCCAGATAGTACCTGGTGGTCCCTGCTTTGTAAATTTTGCTATTTCTGTTTCCCTTAGCAAACAATCCAGTCACAATAAAAACTCACCTAGACAACCACCCCCGTTTTGCCTGACAAAGTGCACAATATTCAACTTCTTCTCAAAGTTCTGCTTAGAAAAGATAAATGTTGAACTTCCTCATTTAGCCACTGCCCTCCAACGTCTGTGTTCTCTGCCCTCCAAACTTGGAACAGTGCAGACTTTGAAGCAGATGCCACAAGTTAAAAGCAGACGTCATGAGTCACATTTAGTCGGATGAGTTACTAGGGCGCTGCGGTCCATCTGCTCTCATAAGACTTTGGCGCTCTGGGTTGCCAGCCTCCTACCACTCTGACTGTACTCTGCTGCAGAGTTGTCTAGGGTGCACACATTAGGGTTGCAGAAGGGTACACAAAAATCAGTTTGTATGGATGAAATTCATTTATTATCTTCCAACAATCTCAATTTAGACATTATAATCACGAGGGGATGGCATGGATGAATTTAGCCAGTTACTTTTAATTCTGCAACTGTCATCTTACTCTGAGATGGCACGGATCGAAATATTGTCAGGAAAGGGAAGGCATCTGCCTATAATGCTGTTCTTACGGGAAGGATTTAGTATGCAGCTGAAGAAAATGGACAATAAATCCTCTTTTGCTCGTCTTTCTTTCTGGTTATCTACGTCAAAAAAAACAGATAAATACCAGAATAAATATGTTTTAGTTGGGACATAATTTAAACCTGCAATACTAAAAAGAGAACGAGTAAAATCGGTGTATGGTTGGTGGATTAAACCTCTCTGTAAACAAGAAGGCAGAAATATGAACATGATTTTTTTTTGTTTTTAAATCATTGCATGGTTGGTACCTGTCTACATCTCTGAGCTGCTGCTTCCTGTTCACTCTAGCCCTCTTAGGTTAGCTGATCAGCAACTTCTAAAAGGGCTTGAAACAAAGTACAAGGTTGAAGGGCGGCGTGTGCAAGCTTTTAAGAACTTGCTAAATGCAGATTCTAGCGTATGGGGTTTACACTGCACTATCACATGTACCAACAGTTGGAAGAGGCTTGGTGCAATGACTTGTGAATCCTACTCTTTCAATGATCTACTCTGATATATTGAAGATTTGGTGTCATAATTCCAACTGGAAAAAAAACGTGCAATTATTACTTTCTGCTCCATGATTGACTTACAAACAGTTGGCAATTCAGCAAATGAAAAGGAAAGTCATACATATGTTGCCACCAAACCCGAATGCCTGATTGGTTACGAAAACGTACTTGAAAACTCGTGTATTGATGCCTGAATGCAAGATTTGGAACACATGAATCATGAAACACACACACACACGTTTCCATAGACTTTTCATTGAAAATGGTTAATTGAAGGCGCATTGCCGAGGCCAGTGTGAAAGTTGCTCTAGACAATTTTCCTCACTACCCATTTTAAATAAAATTAAAAAAAAAAACACTTCTTAATTTGACTTATAACCCATAAATACAAAAAAATTAAAAATATATATTTTTTCTAATAAGTAAGTTATATTAAAGAAGTTGGCATGGTATAAGGTTGTAAAACAATAAATGATATAACCTTTTTAAATTTATCACACACGTGTTTGACACTTTCAACATAAATGGACTGGTATGCAGTAGATATACAATGATACATTTTCAGCACAAATTGATTAAAACCTTGATTTTTTAGGCCATGGTTTTGTTTCGGTAGGATTTGAGCATTACATAACAATGACAAAATGCTTAAAAATACTTTGTTCAGTTTTCTAACAAGTTGGTAACAATGAAGACAAACCTTTCTGTTGACCTGTAATAAGCCTGGTGTAATGAAATAAAACAATAAATAACATAACCTTAAATTTATTAAAGCACCTGTTTGATATTTTCAACGTAGACATACTGGCATGCAGTAGGTATAAGACTCACTTTCCCCGTAATTTGGTTCAATGGTTTCACATGCAGTTTAATTTGAAACCAAAAATTGTGACGTCTCAAGTAGATTCTATTTATTACTTGTGTATTTTTTGTCTGCAAGATTTTAAAACACTTTGCGTCAGCAAAGACAGTTTAAAGACGCACTCCAACAAAAAAATCTTTTGTAGGTGTGTGTGTTTTTATCATGTTCTTGCAGCATTTTTCTTATGATGGAGGAAATATAACACTTAAGATTAAAAAAGCATTTCTGTGTGACTTTTTGTTCAAATCGTGTTGGATCAGGAGCAAATTAAATCCATGGTTTGAAAAGCTTGAGTTTGTGACACAGCAACTACCATGGATGAGCCAAAGTCCTTCTCAGCTACAATTCCCATGCATGCTTGCAGAATAATAGATCTGCTAAGATCTTCATTTTCTTCGTCTGAGCTGCCATCTGTAGAGCTGGATAGCTTCATCATATTTTTGCTATGCTAATGTTAGCTTGAGGTTGTGAGGGACTGCAAGCTAACCGGTGAGTGTGTAAACAAAGGGATGTTGGGATACTAACGCAAGGCTACTTCTGGGCAAACAGTCCCACCCACAACTCAGAGGCACATTTTTTATGAGCTCTTGCTTTTCTGCAGAAAATGTTTCTTAAAAAACTGACACAGACTTTTTGGATTTTTGCTAAAACCTGCAAAATCATAATTAAAAGACCACTGGGAATGATTTAAAAGGGATAGTTGGAAGGAAACTTTAGGTGCTCAATAAATAAAGTTGGTGTGCTGTTGGAAAGTTGGCAACATATTTCAAGTCAAGAGGGAAAGTTCCCTTTAGTGCATCATTGGAATCAATAGCTCATAAACAGGTCAAATTAAAAAAAGTAAAAATGTATTCGCTTAAAAAATCTAGCTTTGACTGTTAGCTCCATGCCATTAAGAAGTCATTTGTTGGTCTGCCCCTTTGAAATGACAGACACCGGGGCACTTATCAAATGCTAAAATTTGAATCTAAAATGAATCCGTCATTACTCATACTTCTGCTATGAGGTGCAGGCGTGGCACTCTAAAATTTGAATCTCCGGTGTTCAACGGTACCGTTCATTTTAACGTCACGTCTCGCAAAAGAGCAGCTGTCCGCGCAAAACACAAAGGCCCGACTTGACTGACACCACAGCGGGAGGGGAAAGAACAAATGCAAGGTCTCATATCTTTCATTGGTTCACTTCTAAAAAATGCTGTTATCAGTTTTTCTTTTCTCTGTCCAATCACACAAAGTGGTGCTATCATTACCAAGTCACAGTCTCGGTCTTTGCCTGAGACTCCCTCCCTTTCCCTACCTACCTTTTATTCTTTCCTTTGATGCTTGCTTCTCTTTTTCTTTCACACTGCCTTCAGAGTGGCAGCGGGGGAAAAAAAAGAGGGCTAAGTGCAAGGCTGCCGTTGGTGTTCGCGCTCCAACTTCATGCTAATCACGGCAGAGGAAAAATGATGGTTGGGGGGGAAAAAAATCAGATTTTGACCTAATCTTGCGACTTGCTGCGGCAGCTCTCCTGTGAGTTATTTTGCCTCAAGGACAGATCTGGCTCCCACTTTTTCCATTCCGTTCATCTTCATCACAGTCCACAGTGTATTTGTTCAATGTTGAGTGTGTAAGTACATGTTTTTGTTTTTGTAGGAGTTGAGTTTTCCTCTTGTGATCACATTGACTCTGACTTTATGTCATACATTTACATGTCTATTCATTCAGGTTGTACTTTATTTAAAAATTCTTTATTCACGTGTAAATTCAAGAAAAATGTCTTGCAAGACTGGAGCCGCATTCTTGTTTTGATTGAAGGTCAAAAGCAAACGGTGGCCTTGGCAGCCATAAAAATATATTTTCTCTATCAACAAAAATGTGAGACATTCACCTTAAAAGTTAAGGAGTGCTGAATGTTAAACCCAAGTATTTTAAATAATCTTTCTTATTGTCATTGCCACAGGGAAAGGGAACTTCCAAGGAGAAAACGTATATTTTCTTGTCTGGCATTTAAAACGTTTTTAATACCCTTGTGTATATATTAAGTATACAGGTATACTTAATCTATACTAAAAGTAAGGTAGTCTCCTTGAAGTTTACTTTTTATTTTACTATCTAGACCAGGGGTGGGCAATTGTTTTGACTCGTGGGCCACAAAGGGTTCTAAAATTTGGCATAAGGGCCGGACAAGGAGCAGATGGAAGGAGAGATTGGGTAATCAACCTCATAAACTAAAAAAAATAATATGGAATTTAGAGAAAAACATGCTTTAATTTGGATTCAAATTCACATATATTAATTTAAAAACAGAAAATTTGGGAGTTTTAATTTCTAAATTTTGATTTTTGTTCTCTTTTGGGTGATCCAATGGATTGATGTTCTTCAGAGGAAAATGTGAACTCAAAGAAATGCTGCATTTATGTGGTGTAGGAATAATCCAAAAGATCACCATCTGACTCAGAAAGGAACACACACGAACGTCAGAGAAACAACACCATTCATGGGAAGAAACTAGAAATACAATGAAAATAAAACAATAATTAGGATTTTTGATTCAATGTATTTTAATTTGGAGGGCCACATTAAGTAGCTTAAGGGGCCGCATGTGGCCCCCGGGCCGTAGTTTGCCCACCCCTGATCTAGACCAATATATTTTTTAAAAAGTTTTCCAATTTAGCCTGAAGAAGTATTCAGTTAGTATATTTCCTACACTACAGGTACCTGCTCTATGGTATTCTTGCTATGTTTAATAAAATGTAACATAATATAAAAGTTTTTCAAAATAAACTTAACGTAACGTGACATAAAAAACCTTTTGTTTAATATAAAAACCCTTCACTTGATATGATCCTGAGACATTTACACATCATCCAGTCAGGGCTGCTGCCGACCAGTGATTCTGGATGACACCGCCCTGTGGCCGCCCAGCTGCCCCCAATTTTGTAATGACGTCATCCCCGCCTGTTACTGGACTGCCACTGTGCAACCTCGAAATGTACCCAGGAAACTCCTGACCATCCCAAACTTTTACAGAAAAATGGTAAGGATGATTGCCGTAAAAATTTTACAAAAAAAAAAAAAACGTATAAAAATGCGACTGCCACCTTCTGATTACAAATGAAGGCGTGCAGCCATCTGCCAAATTTGCTGAAAAAACATGCATTTAGGACGCCTACTGGGGACATTTTGGGATTTGTGACCTCAGATTGTTTAAATTTAATTTTTATTTTATTTTATCTTAGGTATTTAATGTCAGAAATGGGGATGTTTGTAAAAGTCTCAAACTAGGTCCGATGGATGAAATACAGACGTTAAGAATGACCTCAGAATCTCCACATGACATACCAACAGTACAGACAAGAGGATCAGTGGATGATTGAAGACTTTTTCTTCTACCTAGGAGAAAACAACACAAAAGGTGCCTAAATTTGACTAAGAAACCTAACGGTTACTAATTTCCACAGATCTTGTTTAAGATGAACTCTGCTGTTTATTTTCTTTGTAAATTATCATTTTTTTTAACTGAACTTTATTCATGCTATGTTTAATGGTTTACTTTCCTGCATTGTGCTGGTGTTCTGAACAGCATAGCTCTTTTTAAGTGCCAGCAGTCTTTTCTTGGTTCTTTTAATTAATCATCTAGTTGTTTTTTTTTTTTATTTAGGTAATTATTTTTATTTAATATGCGTGTGTTGTGAGTGCCCAGTGTTATTATTGTGTGCATGTTAAATTCCAAAGTACTTTGTTTTAATAGGTAATCTGTATGAAATAGTGCAGCATCAATTACTTCAATGTTAGTTATCCAAATGTCTTATTATTGTATTTTTTTTTAGCTTTGAGTGCTTTTATCTCTTAGAGGCAGACCCAAAACAGAAAAAAAGTGACGCTTAACCTTCAGAATTAAGCCTTCACTCTAAAGCCAAATACCAGGTAAAATAGAGTAACAGCCTATGACCGTGAAGTGTTCCTTGCATAATAGAAAGTAAGGATGAAAAAAAAAAAATCTCATTTCAATGCTGAGGGCCTCTATGAATTTTCTGAATGATGCCTGAAAAAAATCAAATTCCTACAATCCTTCCAATGCGGATGACCATAATAAGGGAGGCGGAATCGGAAGGCCATCAAATCCTCTGGAGTGCATTGATAAGGTGCTGACTTTGTGTTTGAGCATATTAAGAGTTTTGCAGGTGAATGCACTCAAGTTTAATGTGTAATCAGAATGGTATGGGGTAGAAGAGATGAGGAATCCCATTACGGAGTGATTAAAATGCTATAAATAACCTCTCTCATAGGATTGGTAACACATCCAGCGCGCCCCACCTCTCACGCCATGATATTTCAGATTGACCCAAACGATTTAATCCCAACTGCAATGCAGTGATGTAAAACAAAAACACTTCACATTTTTCTTGCCCCCCAACTTGTTTTTTCCTTGACATTATTGGCAATGTATCACTTTAGTCAGAGCTGGATCTTTATGATAAATAAAAATTAACGTGGAAATAAAATGAATGCTTCTTGTCATTGGACTTCATAGTTTATACTGGTTTTTGTGACTTTATATTTAGCTCATAGAAGGAAAACTCACAAACACACAAGGAAGAAAAAAAAAGGGAACACAGTAGCTAAGTATTTACCTATTTAATTAGTCTTGAGTAAAAAAGTTTGGGCTTAAACTAGACTCAAACAAGTGTTCAAATAACAAACTTTGTGCATTATTTTTAAGTAATTAAAGGGCTTTGATTCCTTTCAGAAGGAAATACAGTAAAACTTCCTCTGCAAAGAAGCAGCTCATAAGGTTATATGTGTCATGATCTAGTGCTTATGTTTTGTCAGTTTCTGTTTTCCCTGTCAGTTTCACCATGTTCAGGTTAACCATCCACAGCTGTCTTCATTTAGTTAATCAACCTCAGTGTATTTAAGTGTCTGGTTTTTCAGTTTCTCATTGTCAGGTCATCTGCTCTTTTATGTTCTGTCATGTCACTGGTTTGTCCTCCTGGTTTTGTCATGTTTAAGTTGATTTAGTAAACTTTTATGTTTCTGCCACCAAGTCTGGTCTCCTGCATTTGGGTCCTCCACCACCATCCTTGACAATATGTTAAAAAAGTACATATCTATCGTAAATATGAAGAAATAGCTTAACGGAAAAAAAGACTTCTTAAGTGGAAAGTCAAAAATAAATGCCATAAAAAAATTTTGACAAAGTTATGAGATATAGTACGGAGCCCCTAAAGGGACATCAAAGTATAAAAAATTCAAGTAAACATTTTTTTCCAAGAAAAAAATAAAAATGTTTGGTTACTATACAGATACTATCTGCTGGTGTGCACCCACCAGAGTGTAGCCACAAAAAAAAATGTCTATAGAATTTTTTTTTTTCTTTTACTTCGATTTTTTTTTTTTTTTTCTTTAGGGGCTCCATAGTTGATATTTTTTTCAAGGAATTTTCTTTCATTAAATCTTTTATCATGAGATTATTTAAGATTACATAGAATTGCTAATTACTTCATTAAAATGCATCACTGTTTTAGTCCACTGTAATTTCAATAATTAACATTTTTTATAAGTAATTACGATTTGCCTTTTTTGCATCTATTTGTAAGTAAAATGCAGGTAAATGTAACATGCTTTCCCTATTCACTGTAAATGGAACAGAGGTCCATTAATAAAAAGGAGAGAATGAGAGGAGAATTATTGTATTAGTCTCACTGTGCTGATAGGATTAGCAACAAATCACAATAGAATGAGCACAAAGTCTCCCATGTTCGTTTATTTGTTAACAGAGTTTAAGCATGGTACGTTTGGCCTGACTCGTCACCTCACCTGTAGCATCAACATGCAGAGCATGTATGTGTCGATTTAGCCTCCTTTTTCCCAGTTCATATAAAAATAAATCCTCCAGATGTTACAGTTTAGATGATAAATCAGAAAATATTTGCCAACCAGAAGCCCACACTCAAGAGAAGATTGAAATTAAAAGCTTCAGTAATATGCATTAATTTGGTTATATAGAAATAGAAGTATCCCTCAACAAATAAAAGTTTGAAATAGTTTTTAAAATTAAATTTGGCTACTTTTTGTTTATCTTTTCAGGATTAAAAACCCCCGTAAAAAAAACATTAATATTATTAAAACTGCATTGCAAGCTGTGGTGAAGGTTTCGCAGATCTCACCTTGTTTTCAAAAAGATTGTAAAACACGTGCAAAAATTTAATTAGAAGAAATTAAATACTTAATAATCTTTTCTTTCTCTTCTTTATGCATTTATGCATGGTGTCCTTTATGTGCTAAACGAAGGATGCACTTAACCAAAACAGTCTAATAATCGAGCATCCTGCTTATCTTTTGATTTCCACATTGCCCAGAATGAAAACCCAACTCCAGCTCTTTATGTCCTCACAAATATTTGTCCTTCAGGCGGAGTGCTGTCACTCACTTCAATTTTACAATTTTTTTGTTTCTCCAGGCACCTTTAAATTGCTTTTCTGCATGTAGTTAGAGTGGTCCTCTAAATGAAATGTCGCAACAGAATCTATTTATGAGTTCTCTTGTTTTTGGACTTAAATTTTCCATAATTTATGCATAAAATTTGACGATATCATTCCAGATTTGCAGAAAATGACAAAAGAACATATCAAAATATTTATTTGTGACAAAAATGTGGGGCCAACTATTTATTTTTCCTTTACTATAATAATACATCTTTGACTTTAATAGTCCCACAAATCATTCACACTCATTTGATTGTCATGGATAATTAATGGTTTTTAATAAAGAAAAAGAGATGAATCATAGGCGAGCCACAGAAGAGGAATGCACAGAGTAGCATTGCATTAAAACATATTGCAATGCTGGAAAATATGAAAATAGCCATTCATCATTTCATGCAAATGTCCATGTTTTAGCTTTCAAGATCAGCTATCATATATGTGCATACATGTCTGGGCAGAGATATTTATGTGGCTGAGTCAATTAAGTGTGGCTCTGTGTGATATAGGTCCTCATAACCTCCTAATTGGCTCAGTGATAAAATGATCATTGTTGTAGTAAATCATTTTGTCCAACACTCTGAAGCAAAGATGCTTAAGCTGAAGCCATGCATGTTGTGTTGAACTGAAAAAAAGTATCTAAAAAAATCTTGACTCCAGATGGAAAGCTCTCAGCTTCATCTTGTTATAGTTTGTTTAGGTTCACAGGAAATGTGTTAATTAAAGGGACCTGTCATGTCAAAAACCCAGGTGGTGTCTGTCAGCTGAGGGGGAGGAGACTGAATCCACATGGAGTCTCTTTGCCCAATCAATACACCTTAAATGAAATCGCAATGTGTATTACTAGACCTTCCAAAAAAAAGTGCATTTTTTACTTTTCTTTTTCTCCTCATCAGGTTGTTTCGCACACTGGCGGGTGGAAACTGTCAAACATTAAATTTCTTTATTTTTGCATTAAAGCCAGGAACTGATTTTGGATCAGATATGTTTTTCTCCAACCTCACTTGAGATCATCCTCTGGCATTTTTCCTTGTTCTGCTTTCTAGACATAAAGCTTTTCCATTCTTATGCTGTACTGGTGTTTTTTTAAGATCATACACTAATTTCATTTAAAAAAGTAAACAAAAATACTATATAAACACGTCAAATTATTGCACATGGTTAAAAAATGTTATTCTTTCAACAATAGGAAACAAGTCGTGGCTAAAGGACTGAGAAGAGAGCTGCATGATGCTGTTGTCTCTCCTCCTGCAGTTCAAAACCAACTTTTGTAGGTTTATTGGTGAATCAAAATGGACCCTCGGGAGTGAGTGTGCAGTTGTTTGTCTGTGTGGCAACCTGTCTAAGAAATGTGCTGTCTTTGCCCTAAGGTAGTTGGGATAGGCTCCAGTAACCCCAGTGTCTCTGCACAGAACATGCTGATTATTGACAATAAACAAATGCACCAGAACTACAGTGGTTCCTCATTTTGAGAACTGGGGTTTATTAATTTGAAACATTAGTTTTTTTCATGGATGTTGTTCCATAAATAAGTGGTTTTATGTGACTGTGGTGTTGAGTTCATGTCAAAACTCACACAAGTGTGACTAAGCTCTAGCACTGAATCTAAACTATCTTCATAATCTGGAAATCCTGCTTCTGTTTCTGTGTGCTCTGAGCATTATAGCAGGCTTATAGAGTGTAAACACCTCAATGCCTGATTTTTTGCTAAATGTTTTGTTGTAGATTTCTTTCACAATAAACAAACTAAAGTCAATATTTCTTCTGATTGGTCGATGATTACTGTGAAACTGTTTTGTAGTTGGTCAACTCTTTGTTCGTAAGTATTGCGAGGTTAAAAATTCAAAAATTGAAAGAAAAATGAAATATAAAATTTAGCTTGCAGTATTAAGTTGTATGACAGTACTGATGCTTCTTAGTAATAAAAATAATAATGTAACAGTTATTTAAGCGTCATCCCATACTTTACAGTACATCTGAGATAAAGTAGTTGATTTGTAATGTGCTGACTACATGAACCCTAAATTATTTTACGTTGATTTTTTCATAAAACCTGCAAAAAAATAAGAATTATTGATTGGGAACCCGAGCCCTGTGTGCTTCAAAATTATATATTTTTTTCATAAAATATGATAAGAAATATATATTTTGGCTTAAAAAATTATATTAACTAGAACAACAAAAACTAAAGAAAACAATATGAATTTTGTTTGTGGTATTATTTATCTATTACTAGTTCATCAAGGTGATTTCACTCAGTTTTTCTCTGCATAGCATCATTCCATGCACATGGGAACAAAATTATACAAATTTAAGAGAAGTTCTGCTTAAGTGCTACAAAAAAAACTATAGATTGATGCAGGACTATTTAGTGCCCTAAATCTCAAAAGAAATTCGGACACCGTGGTCACAACCTTTTTTTTTTTTTTTTTTTCTTAACATCAAATATAACATCACCAATTTCCTAGACCTATAGGACTATATGGGAGCATTTTACAAACTGTGTTTATGAATTCAATGTATTTTGATGATGAAAATTTGGATACACACACACAAAATGTTTAAACACACTACATCGTGGTCTATATTTACTAATCTAGTGAGAATAGATGCACACTGGTTTTTCGCATACAGAGACTTGTGGGAAATTTCAAGGGGACACAATTCTGAAATTATAAATTTGGACAGCTCTACAAAGTGGTGAACGCAGTAAATAGAACACTAATAGTGAGTAATAGAAGAAATTCAGAAGTTACCGTGGTGTTGAATGTTGCAGGCTGCTGTGCTCCTGATTAAGTGCAGCTGTTTTTCATTTAGTTAATTGTGCTGCAGGTTAGTATCTCAGTAGCCTCACAGTTTCATTGGGGCTGGAATGTTTGTTGGTTTATTGTGCTTCATACTTTGTGTTTATTAAAGTGTTTTGCCGAAACTGGCTTTCCTGCATTTGGGTCCTTTGTGTTCCCTTTCTCAATAAAACTGTAATAAATATGAAACCACGCCATTACCAAATAAAATAAATAAATAAAAGATGATCTTAACAATAATAAAAACATACTAAATTGACACAAGCACTGAATGTCTAAATTTGTGAGTTTAACCGTCAGAAGATACAATAAAAAATTAACAATTTCTACATTTTTTAAATTCTTTTATTTGCTTCTATGTTCTGGGCCGGACTTTGTTTCGTCTGATGGTTGGCTTTCTTTTTGCAAATTTAAAACATAATTGAACTTTAAGTACCAGAAAAAGTTAACTTAATCTACTTGAAATTATGGACGTTATCTTGAAAGAGAACCTTTTTGCTTAATGTTAACCTAGCAGCAAAAAAAAAAAAAAAAAAAAGAAGTGACATAAGTGATGTGCTTCTCAAGTTAAATTAATTTAAAGAAAAATCCACAGCTTGAATCTGATAAACCTAACGGGAAATACAGGTCCTGATTGATAGATGGTATGATGACAAATTTGAGTTTTTCTCCATAAAACTGTTCATGAATATTACAGGAAGTGGCAGCATTGAGACATTAAACATTAAAAGTGAACTAAAGTTAACTAAAAACATATATTCTGTTCTCATTAGACCGTGTATACCAATAGTACCCAACTGGACCAGTCCTTGGGACAGTTGGTACAGGGCTGCAGAAAAAAAAAAAAAAAAACAAAAACAAAATTTTTTACAACTTTTTTTAATCTGACTCTGAAGGGAAAAAAAAAAAAAACTACTGGATTCTCTCCACCTCATCCAACTCATTCTTGACACAAGTTGCCTGGTCACGTGTGAAAAATACATCTGTTATTTTCTTAGAGCGGCTGTACCAACTGCTAAATTGAAACCCTCAAGCTAGCAAAGTTAACATAAAACAAATCGTATTTAGAAAGTTTATTTTTGCAGAAAAGAGTGAAGAAACAGAAAAACCTTTGACTTCCAGTAAATATATTTTAAAAAAAAGTTACATTTAAACAGAAAAAAACAAGAGTTTTTCATTTAAAATTTAGATTAACTGCAACAATTGTTTCTACATACCATAATTATTAAATAATAATGCATAATATTTGGCAACTGGCTGTCTAATGTTATGAGGATGTTGCTATAAAGTTGCTCAAACTGTGAATTACTTTTATGATTATTATTAGAAAATTACCAGTTTTAGTGACAGTTTTTTGTATTTATCTGTCAGACTTTTAGAGTCAGACATGGCTAAAAACTGTTCTGTTAAAAGTTCCCATATGAAACCTAAAGTAAAAATAAAGTTTAAAGCAGATATTTCACAGAAGATAAAGTTAAACTTTACCTTCAATAGCTGAGGGAAACTGGAAGACAAGAAAAAAAAAATCAGATGCCCACTTCCAAAAATGTTATCTGACATTAAACCTGGTGTGAAAAAGATAGAGACCACTGGTGAGTACTTTACGAACACATGCTAATTGAATTAGACGTATGGTATTGAGAAAACCAAGTTTTTTTAAAGCTAGTGTTCAGAAAAATGACAATAGCTTGAAATTTGCATGAAGTTGACCGCTGTAGAAGAAATGAGAAATCCTTAAAATTCCCAGAATCTTCCCATTTGACTGTTTTCTTCTCCTGACAGTGTGAGTGTGGGTGGTGGCGCCTCTGCGAAGCCCTGTAATGGAAGGGGGGGACCTGTCCAGGGGTTTTCTCTGCATCGTTACTGATGGCAGCTGGAAGAGGCTCCTCTGAATCCTAAATAGGACGCGGTTGGAAAAGCGCTTGGATGGATTTGTAGCAATTTAGTTAGGAAGAAATTCCCTTTCAGAAGGTCATTAAAAATGGTTCATGAAGGTGACACATTTATCATCTTTCCTTATGACCTGCATATGCTGCATCTGTTTGCAAAAAGCACGGTTTGAAGTTTCACAAACTGACAAAACTCAAACCATTAAATATAAAAACGCTTCAATAAAGACAAATAAAGGTGTTAAAATATTCTTTCTAAACACAAGCACACAAACAGCTTTTAGATGGCTGCACATGCACAACACATGAAGCATTAATTGCAGCTCTGTGACTCTTACAACCAACAATTTAGGTTTGTGATCGACTGACAGGGATCATAATTAAAGCTAAATATTTTTGTGAGTTTGAACATTTTTTCATATGTAATCACAGTCTTGCTAAACGTTTCCGTTTTGTCAGTGATCTTTTTTTTTTTTTGCAGCTTGTTTATGTTTGACATTTAGACACCAGACAAAAACGTTGTGGCTTTTTTTTTTTTTTTTTTGGCCCAAAACAGACAAAAAATTATAAATTTAAAGGTGCATCTTAAAACCAAAGAATTGAACAAATATTGACAAAAAAGAGCATTATTTACACTGTTAAATGTATGTTTTAAAGATGTTATAATCTTATATGAAATAATTTAATGTGATTTTTCTGGAATATTCATGCATATCAAATATATCTTATATAAATAGCTTCATTTTACTCAATGGGTGATAGATGGCCTTCAGAAAATCCCCTAAATGTTACAACAGATTGTTATTTAGACACAATGGGAGCTTGTTACTGGTCATCTTCTTCCTCCTCCTCTATCTCTAAATAGACCTCCCATCGGTGCTGAACCTCTTGTAAAAGAGCAGCCTCCATCTGCAGCAGGTGCAAGTCTAATGATGCTTTGATGCCATATGTCAAATCTCATCACTTGCTGAGTCGACTGACATTTCTGCTGATGGCTCCTAGCAACAGCATTACAAGTGGTAGACAATCACCTGCAAAGACAGAAGTACCCCAAAAACCTAAGGAAAGCTTCATATTTCCCCTCAACTGTTTTATTTTTACTCATAATGCAGCACACGATTACGCAGGAGGGTGTAAAAATCGTTGTTAGCATGTGTTACTGCCTTTATAACGCTGCACCTGCTGCAAATATCCGTGTGCATCAAAGTGTGTTGTCTCGTTGCATCAGCAGACAACGTTTGATTATTGCATCAACAACTGTTGTGTCTTTTATGTTCTCCATTTTATTTATTTTTTTGCCAAATCGGAGCTTTAGAGCCCACACATGGCTGGCTGAGTAGCTGGTAATCATCCTACTTTGGTTTGATGTGTGGGGCACTGTCTAGTCTCAGGCAGCCCATCACAGTGAAGTAGGAATGGAGTGATTGCCTGCATTGTGTCAGTGATGGAGATATAAGATGCGGTTTGTCCTTGTGCGGTCTGTGTGACAACAACAGGCGAGGTAATAAAAGGCAGAGTCATGTGTTTGCCTGTTGTGACGACTCAAGGACTTCTTGCACCTGCATGCGACGTTGTTATAATAAACACACAAACACGGATAAGCAGGTGGAATCTGTGCAACAAGCAGGAGCTCTTTAACCCTACTTGCGCAAAAGTTTATTTAAATCGTCTTAAACAAGTTCAGAAGTGAATTTCAATGACACTTGTGTTTTAAACATAAATAAACTCTTTTCAAGGATGAAAAGGTTTTTCTCTGTTTCACAAACTTTCTTGAAAATCTAAAATTGCAGAATGACAAAGCATCACCCTTAGGGTCCACACACACGCCAATCAAAAAGACAAACCATTATAAAATGTCCAATTTGAAGTAAAAATGTACAAAATCAGATAGTTGAAACTAGACTGTAAATATTTTTGGTACTTCCTGGTTGGCATTAAAACCATTAACACTAGAAGAGAACTGGACAGAGTGAGTGTGATGTCACACATAGAACACAACTTGCTTCTGGTTTAACGAAATTAAGTCAATTCAGTCGCCATTTTTCCACACTAAGGCCATCAACATGATGGCACCAGGTGTCGACATTAAGCAGTGATGGTTAGAGTCGGCGTGAGTCTACATTTCTACAGCGCTCTCTCCAATCAGGATGAGCATGTTAGTAGATCACACCCCTTCCAATGAAAGCGGGCTCAAGAGAATGTTTAAAAAATTCGACATGATTCCACCTACTTTTTTTAAAGCATCTGATAGGTCACTTTAAAGCTCGAATGACCTACAGTACAGCAAAAAATTCCTGAAAAAATGTAGGATTGGCAAGAAGATGTTGAAAAAAAGATAGCAGAGCGAGAATGGTTATTTTGCCAAATACACTGAGTAATAGCTGTTTATTTTGCATCAGAAGTTTAGAACAACGGAGACTGTGTTTCACTCAGTCCACTTTTCATATACAATCACTGGAATTTGATGTAAGGTCTGAGGAAAACACTTTTTCTGGTTATCTTACCAGATAGTGCTGTTTTTGGAAATTCAAATTAAGTTTCATCTATGGAAACATATATGTAAAACTAACAATATTTTGTCAGAAATTAACATAAAACTACTAAAACTTACTTTTAAACACAATAATTATAATTTATTGTTTCTGTATCACTAGTGCAAAGTTGCTGTAAAGTGAGCTTTTATTAGTCAGCCCCCCTTAGTCAGTCTATAGACTCTGAAATTAGTTGCCAATAACACCTTTACAGTGGCTATTAGTGTCTTCCACATAAATGATTTGGATTTATTATCTGCGGCATTTCAGAAGTAAATCTTTGTTTAATAACAAACTGTTTCTATTCTCTATTTACGTCAGCTGATATGAAAGGAAAAAAATTATATCTGTATAGCGTTTTACAACTTCCATGAAGGCCCGAAGTGCTTTACAGTCACAGTCTCGTTCACCCATGCACACACACATTCACACACTGTTGTGTGAATGCTGGAGCTGACCCATGACCCCCAGGAGCAGTGTGGGGCTCAGTGTTTTGCTCAATTTGACACATGGGTGGGCAAGGCAGGAACTGAACCTGTAATCTTCCAATCAGAGGTCAACCGCTCTACCTCAAAAAATGTTGCAAAGTACTGTTTAAGAAAACATTAAATTTAACAGAAAGAACTTAGTATAGAACTTTTTTTTTTTTAAACTTTCAAATGTGCAGGATTTGTCAAACATTTTGAATACCCCATCCACTAAAATCACCCAGTTTGTTCTTATTTATGTGTTCTTGATTCTCTTTCTATTTGGAAAAGAGGAGGTAGGGTTTATGAGGTAAACTTAAGAAGAAGTGAAGAGTCGGTACAATTAAAAACGTGTTTATAGTCTCTTTAAGCTATTATCTTTTGAAATACAATTGCTTTGAAGGCTAACACAATAAAAAATGTGCTCTGAATCAGGTTTTACCTCATCACCAGAACACAAAGGCTGTATGACAAAGCTTTATCTTTTGTATTTTTTTTATTTTTACAACTGTTGTGTTTGTGTTAAATCAAAACACAATAATATGGGAGATTGTAGAATCAGTCACAGTAATGTATGTTTTCCTTCTAATCTGTAGGTGATGCATTATTTATTGGAGCTACAGTGAATTTAAAATATCAAAAGAGCAGGAAAGCAACAATATTTTTGAAACACTGATGCATAATTGACTCCTAAACTGTTTCTGTGAAACAGATACAAAAATCTACATGGCTCGCAGCTTAGAAGTATGCTAATAGACTCTTTTTCTGAGCATAGGCATCAATGTTGTTAAAGGTGTATTCTCTCCCCTGATGGCCTCTAATCAGCTCCAGTCAGCCAAGCTTACTCAACCTGGAGAACTGGCTACTGATTTTCTGTCAGAGGGAAAAGCACTCCATAATTATGCTGCCATTTGAAATTCCATCACTCTCCTTTCGCAACAGAAATAAGATGCATCTCATTGAAATGTATATGGAATGCTGGAGGGATATAGTCCTGGGTAAACCTTGTTTTTTTAATTAAAAAGACGGTGGCCTTGGTGGATTACTTGTGACACAGGGAATGATCGGGGCACTCAGAGGGCTGCGGTTCAGGTAAATATGGCTTTAATGTCCCAGAGGGGGAGCCAGTGGGGCATGACTTTGCATGTTTATGGAAGTTAGGAAGGCATTTTCGGAAAAAAAAAAAAGGTCCAATAATTAAATTTATCCTCCCGAAACTAAACTACAACAAGCAACTTCATCAAAAACACCTAAAATGAAATGTTTTCAGCATACATACTTACATTTTTTTATTCAAAATGGATTTCAAAAGCCCCCCCACTATCTCTCCTTCTCATATATAGACATATTCTAAGAGTGAAAAAGATGACAAAGGAATTGGTAAGTTGAGAAAGACAAATTTGACCTTGACATTTCACTTTGGCAGAAATGTCAGTACTTTATTCATTCAGCTGAAGAGCAAGAGACCATACTGGAAGGGAAAAAAACATTTTTCTGAAGGGGAAAATCTGAAAATCTTTTGCATTTTTTAGCTCGCGTAAATCCATTTTTAATTAAATGTGTAAATTTCCTTAGAGAAAACACAGTTTATAACAGTTCCATCTATAGGGGCGACAGACTCCATTTCTGGGTCATTTTTAGAAATATAATCATGACAACAGTATGTGTGTATTTGCTGTAGGGGCGGACGTCGTGGGCGCTGTGAGTCAGCCGTTACCCCTCCGTCTGCTCGCTTCACTGCCTCCTCACCTCTCACCTGCCCAGTGGCCCGCTGCCTGCAGACAGCCACTGGCTAATCTTACTCTCCTGCTCCTCCGCTCTCCCCCCTTCAGCAGCCTCTCACAAAGACTGACTTGGAAGCTCACACTCTTGGCCACACAATTCTGCTTTAAAAAAGCCCCAGAATAAACCTTTGACTGAAGGTCACTTGATGGCATTAAATATCCTTGGACAATCAGCAGACGTGCATTTCTGCAGAAAAAGCTAAGAATGTCATGTTCTTGTGTAGAACTGATCTCTGCTCATCGTCCCTGTCTTGTTTAATAAACGCAGCGGGCGGTCTCGACTGTCTCCTGTCCGCACTGTTTAGCCAGCAGGGCTCTGTCGCTCCGACTCACCTCCTAAAATGTGCATCTGCATCACCTGTCACTCACGGGGAGGCATGCCATGCGCCGTCTGATTGACGTCTGATTCTGAAGAGAAAGAGGGACCGTCTTTCACATGGTCGAGCGCGCCAAAATATGTGTGAACAGAAAACGAGGACATTTAGGGAGGAGGAGGAGGAGAAACTGTGAAGACAAGGAGGGAGGAAGAAAATAATATTACATGCGTATTTGTGTGGAGTGAGGAACGGAGGGTCTATTTGCGAGAGCGATCCTCTTACGTGCAAAGATCTTTTTCTGCTTCAGCAAATGGTTCTCTGCCAGGACAAGCACCCTGGCGCACACATGGCAGGTACACAGGTGTGGTTTGACAGAACTCATCTGCTGGACTTGCATGTATGAGAGCAAAGCATTTACATTCCGAGGGAACACACATGTCATCTCTCTACAAAGAGGCCAGAGCGTGAGTCTTTGATGTCCTTTTTGGTCACTTTTACCTTGTTGTCGAGCACAGCCTCTTAAAGCTCAGCCCAAATCAAAGCGCTGCAGGCCTTACTGATGTCAGTCAAGGTCAGCACAGCAATTTCTTTCTAAAAAATCTCTTTTCCTGCTGCTGGAGATTCAATGAAGAGCTGAAAGAAAGAATAATGCCTCTTGTGATATAAACAAACTCTCTTTTTGGAAAAGTGATTTTAGTGGTGAGCTCACTGACATGTTCCGGTTTCCAGCTTCGGGATCATCTCGTGGAGTCAATCTGCAGAGTAAGCCACATAAAGCTCTGAAGAAAACAAACTGAGAAGTTAACAGCAACCCAGCTGCTTATGTTTTTGCTTTATTTATTCAACAGTCTGCAGATTCTTGGAGGCGCAGTCAGGCTGTGTGTTTTGATAAGAGGTTTCATAAAAACTGGCTGAATTCACCAGAAATGAAGGGTTCACCTTTGAAGGAAACAATGTGCCGTTTGAAAATGTGTCTCTGACAGTTGCAGAACACCCCCCAGAAGATTTTTTTTTTTTTGAAAGGGTGGAAACTTGACAGTTTTGCGACTGTCTCCATGGAAACGGAGAGAGGGTCTCATTAGGGTAGTGCCAGAAAAATCTGTGTTCGCAGGAACAAAACCCCAGACGGAAAAAAAGAGAGGAAAAAAAAAAAGAGAGGAGGCTGAAACCGTCATGATTTTAAAAGAAGTTAAAAAGAAAAAAAAAGAGGAGTAAAAAATATAGGAGTGATGCACTTTTCTAGGAAGAGCAAAAGGAGTCAAACTTCATAAACAGAAGACAGTTGAGAAAAACTATTATTGAAGATACGGAGGAAAAAAAAAATGTCCCTTGGCAAAATATGTGAGTTTGCTGTTGCATTTGACAAAGCTAGTTTCAAGGGCAATCTCTGTTCCTCATCTGATGCCAGCTATTCTCTGGCATCACCAACTTCTTGTAGAAAAGTCTCAGTGTCGTATTGAATTTCTCTCCAGCTAGGTTTTAAGCTCTGTTTTTTTTTCTGCAGTGAACTTTTGCCGTTGTTTAGAAATTCTCATCAGACATATTGAAGCCTTACATGTAGCGCTTAAATATTTAAAAGGGAGATGGTGATGAAAGCTACGACATTTATTTATCAATGGGTCAAAAAAGATGAAAGATTCTGTTGAGATGCATGTCTTATAATACGCTTCTATGATGTGGGCCTCTAGAATGCAATATTATGCAAATGGTGTCATGTTTGATTGTATTTATACCAATATCACAGTGGGATAACTTGTGTTGCTTAATTATGAACAAATGTTTAACTCACACAGCAGATTTATTTTTCTGCTTAGTACAGTTGTATCATAATAGGAAATTAATTGCCAGACAAGAAGATGTGCAGATTTAACCAGCATTAAAAGTTTTGACCTTTTTCCAGGCTTGGGACAGGCACAAGCAGGAGACTGATTCGTTTTTCTGGCCAAGTGGGCCTCAAATGGCTTAAAAGTTGGCAGAAAATTTGGGTTCCAATTGGGTTTTTCCGCAGTTTCTGTTGTGGCCCCAATTGTGTTTGGTTTAAGTGGACTCTCTGCAAGCTGGCTAGCTATGCTAGCCAGTCGCCCCGCAGAGCAAACGAGCGCTGCTGCGCCGAGCTAAGAGGGTTGCAGGTTCCTGGGCAGAAGAGCCCATGTGGACCATTACAGGTGGGGCCGCTACGGAAACTGCGGACAACCAATCAGAACGTACATTTTCTGCTCAATTTTAAACCGTGTGGGGCCTTGTTGGCTGTTGAGGCTTTAATTATTTTTTTATACCTGTAAGTCCATCCATTAAGGGTAACCAAACCCTAAAATCAGGGGTCTATAGAGGGGCTTGAAAAGTGATGTATGTTGGTCATTGACACATTTTTGAAAAATTGAAATAAACTTGCTTGATTCCTGAAAATATAGTCAACATTCATCTGTGTGCTGCCCCCTACAGGTTGAATCGGGTTTGGAATTCGTGATTGGTCAAACCATTCAAGTCCCACATCATGATCTGCTATGGTACCAGTCCTGTTCCTCAGCCCCACCCCTTTGACAGGATTTTCAAATTTCTGCTGTAGGGGAAGTCAGCCTCCTACTTTCCTGTTAGGTAACCCTTTAAATGTTTTTTTTTTTTGGTCTTTTCTTCGCCTTTTTTTCCCCCAATTTTTATCCCTTTAGTTAATTGTGGATTTTTGTGGACCATCACGTTTGGGTGGAGCAGTCACAGTATTTAGGGGGACATTTAAAAAAATAAAAATAACTTAATGTTGTATGGAGGCGGCACTTAGTGATGTTTAAAGCAGGGGTCCTCGAACTATGGCCTGTGGGCCGGACCCGGGCCACCTCCACATTTGGCCTGGCCCCTCAAACACTATCATGATTATTTTTTTCCCAATCTGGCCGATTTACACCCACGTAGAACGTGACTTTTTATTCCACCTGTGCAGTCTGAACTGTGAAAAACAGAGTATGGACTATTTATTGGTTTAAATTTTGAAATGTTCTAGTATTTTTTTCTATAAAGATAACAGAAATGAACGATTTAAAATATGGGGCTATGTGTGGCTTTCTTGAAAACTAAAATTGTTTTGGTTGAGACACACCCAGTGATTGATAAATCTTCTGTTAGCCCACAAACCAACATCAGAGAAGAAAACAGTTATATAGCCTTCACTAGAAAAGGTTTGGGGGCGTTTTAGTTCATTGTGGATTTTTTTTCACATTTGGACAAAGCAGTCATAGTATTTAGGGGCGCATGGCCTAAATGACAAAGCTTAACAGCATCTGAAATAAAAAAAAAAAAAAAAAGAAAAGAAAAAAACGTTTTATAAATCTGTCTCTTTTTTGCTTAAAGTTGTTGCATGAACACATATTTTACAGAGGCCAAATAACAGTTTTAGGGAAGCTTTGTTTTGTTTAATACTTTTTTTTTTTACTTAAATGATACTACTACTTCCCTTTAATATAAAGTGTCTATTTAATGACGATCAGTAATAAGAGTAATAGGATGTGATTTCTCATCTTTTCTCTAATACTCTCTGCAAATCACAAATCCTTCCTCCAAGTACCTTTTTTTTCCGGCACATCTTTCTTGTTTATACCCGTCTGCTTAAAAAGAAAGGAATCAGTAATGTTAAAAACCTTTGCAGTTTTGCATCCGGCTGAGGAAGAGTACGACAGTCGAACGCGGAGTCGACGAAAAGGCCACCGCATGCCTCGTGGTAAGCTGGGAATTAAGATGTATTATGCCAGGAAGTGAGGACTTTATTTATGGGTGCATCCGGAATAAGGAGAAGGAAATATGGCAGCAATACCTGGGGACAGAGTTAAATAGTGTGAGACCATTCCCTGGGCAGCAATACATCACAATAAAAGCAAAGAGGAGCTGCATGTGGCTAATGAGAGCAGATCTGAACCCGACACAAAAAGTGTGCGGAGAATCAAAAGTCTCATTAAATTATGAAGTGGATGAACTCTGAAACTGTCTTTTTCACCTGAAGTTAAGCAGTCATGCATGCATCACATCAAGAAATAAAGGTGACTTAAATGTATTTTATAATGTGTCCCCATATATTAGCACTTGCTTTTGTGCACTTATCAGTATATACATCCACCACCTATGACTATTTCTGGAAAGGGATGACAGAGTGTGAATGTTTGGCAGGTATCCACGAAAAGAAAAGGAGAGGAGGGGGGATGGAGTAATGGCAGGAGTGTTGCACGGTGACAGGAACAGCGGGAAAAAGCGGGAAAAAGCTATTGAGAGATGAAGGGGAAAAAAACTTGGCCTTTGCACGACCCAGTCTTGTTTGTGTTTTCCTCCTTTTTTGTGTGTGTCTCCATTTCCTTTTGACGTGGCCTTCACCCTTCCGCGTCGGCCCTGAAGGCCCGCGGCGTGCCTCCTCCTCTTCCTCAGCCTCTCCCGAGAGCACGAGCGTCGTGCAGAAGGAGGCTAGCCTTCTCCGCAAATTCCCCAGTCTTCCGGAGCTCGCCAAATCTGCTCTCGACGTCTCAGCACTATGTACAACAGCCGAACGACAGACAAAATATTTACTAATTTTCACAGCTGAACTGTAAGGGTGGGGGGAGGCTGCGGCGGCGAGAAGCTTTTGTATGGGGCTTGACAGCAAATTAGTGCCCTGTCGTGACACACAAAGTGGTGAGGCTCGACAGGTCTGCTGTTTTTCCATTTTTACTATCATCCATGCTTCAATTATTCAGTGGCATCCATTAGCATAACAGCAGCCATTTTATATTTAGCTCCCCCCACGTTGACTGCGTCAACATTTCACTCCAAATATTCTGCTAACGTCCCTGACACGGGAAGGAGGTAGTGGCTCAGAACTGAGTGCAATTAGTGACCAGGAAGAGGACAATGGGTCTATTTTCTTCATTTGGACGTTCAGCGCGGTTCGAGGCCTGATGCCTTCTAAGGTCGGACGAGTAAAAAGCAGATTTATGTCATTGAGGCAACCGGACAGATTGTAATAACATGTGCCAAAAAAGAAACGACTACACATTAATGGAGGGGGGTTCTACAGCTATCACACGGTCCCATTTGTCACTATTAGCAGTAATATGAAAAATCCCTCGACTCATCTTGGACGTCTAATTTGTTAGCTAGCTAGACTGAACAGAGTGTCAAATAGGAAAACTTTGCAGATTAGATGAATTTAACTCCTCACTGATTTTATAAAGTATATTTAATTTCTATAGCAAAGACAATTATAGTTTTGACACAAGTCTCATGGGGTCAAAGGACAATCGGCCCCTTACAAGTTTGCATATGTGAGTGCAACTGTTTGTATGTCTGCCCATGCCTAGCATGCGATCCCATCCCTCTGCTGTGTTGTGTGCTCTGCTGTTCCCCACCAGCTGTACACTTTGACCTCCCACTTATCTTTGATCCACTGTCAAAAGAGCTCGCTCGCCGCCATCGCTCAGCTTCAATCTGCAAACCTTCACTTCTCGCTCCAGATTTTGGGCCCGGAGTCACTCCGCGTGAGCTTCTGACGCTCCGTTTGAGGCAGCTCCCTGATCCAGCTCTCAGATAAGAGACGATCCATTTGGAAGTCATTCAAACCAGAAAACAGTCTCAAACACGGAGCGAAGGCCTGACGATGTATGCAGTTTGTTAATCAAAGTGCAAAATGCCATGGAATCAGAGAAACTAATTGCTGCAACTTTGTCTTCTGTCACAAACTTTCTACTATGTAATTTACAGCTTTTGCATGTCAATCCTAAATAATCAAAGAATAATTAGAAGTCATAAACACACATTTAGACTGGAGCTCCCAAGAAAAACATGTATGCTAGTTACAACAAATAAATGCTTAATCTGAATTTTTAGCCTTTAGAAATATATTTTTGAGGGTTTTTTTTTTCAAAAGTTGGGTAAAAACAAAACGGCAATAGATTCAAGACAAAAATTGAAGCATTTAAACCTTCATCACTTCATTAATCTAGATGAAACAGTGACACAGTTATAATTCTTAATGAACAGCTTTTTTATTGAAGTATTAATTGGACAACTTTAAGGATACATATTCTGTGTGCCATCATGACTGTGATGCATCAATCATGCAACATAAGTAATGGTCTGGAATTCTTTTTGAATGGTTTTCTAGGAAAACCTATAGGTGCAACTATAGGAGAGTCGGTTAAGTTGATATTTCAGACAAATCGTGCGATACAAGCGCCGACTTAGGTGTGAGTGTACTTTAGGATGCCCCCTTTTAGAAAAGTCACGAGAAAATCCAGCATGTCGGCCATTTGTAAAGAACTGGCCAAACATGCAATTGTTAATAAGATATTCAATGTCTATTTGCCCCAGTTTAAAAAATATGGCCCGGTCATGCACAAAGTGTAGTCTTTAAACTTGAGGTATTCCGAAACCAAATTCACACATCAGCCGAGACCGTCGACGGACGTCTGCGAACATCACTGAATGAGGAACGCAAGAAAAATGTACAATTTACTCATATCACGCATGAATCACGAAGGAGCGATGTTTGCACAAATCACTGATGAATTACATATGAACAGCGCAATAATCACGCACAGGTACGGTTCACTTAATATATGATGGGTTTATGAATCGGCCGATCTTTCACCCCACAGTCCCAGAGTGGTCAAAGTTCAAACTGGTTTAACTTTTAACAGCCATTTATTAGTCGTATAGAGTTGTAGAAAAGTCGTAGAAGCGAGAGTTTTGAACAGAAAAGCTTGAAAAGTGTGTTTACATAGACTTGTTGTTGCTCCATCACACATTACCAAGAGCGCTATGTACATAGCTTGAGGCACCATTCGCAAACATCTTCCCTAATGATATTATGCCAATGTGTGTTGAAAACAATACATATATATTTTGTGTTAAAACTGGCTTTTTTTTTTTTTTTTTTTTTGCTAAAACAACAGTTAAAAACAATCTGACATAATTTTAATCATAAAATTTTTCTGGCATTAAGGGCACAAACTTTTTCTGTTCTTTTAAAAACAACCTGGATTTAAAATACTCTATTTTCAGCTTTCTTACAGAAAATACTCTCCTGTTACGTTTTCTTCTGAATTAGCATAAAAAATACGGCAAAAGGATTCCCACTTCCTGCTCTTACACTACAAACTTTTGCAGAGAGGAAAAGTAGCTCTAAACTTTATTTTATATCTGTGTCACACTGTTGTAGGATCCCACTCTTTGCATGTGAAACTGTAGCACAGATACTTCTTGTATTGTAAAACACAGAGCATACAGTCTCATGCAGGCAGTCAGATTCAGAGTGAAATCTGATGAAACATCGCCTGTGCTGGAGACTGAAGGAATGCATGTTGCTGCTCCTCAGATTGTGACACATTTCATGTCGGGCCAGCAAAACGCCTTTGTCTCCACCCTCTTTCTATATTTCACAGTGCAGGGAAGGGGCATGTTCGCGTTATATGCGCTCCACAGCTTTCTTGTTCTTCCCCCTCACTGTAGCGCTGCAGGGTTTCAGCATACCAACGACCGCTACTGTGGGGGATCTTTCCCTTCGGTGGGCTGCAGACCACCCAGGTGTGACTGCATGTCAGGGAACAGCTTTACTATGACCAAAATTACACTTTTTTTCCCTGAGTTTACAGGCCAAAGCCCTCTGCTTCAGATCCCAAATCTACTAATTTTCACATGTTTACAACTATAAATGTACTAATCTTTTTAGGTATTCAACTGTTAAAGTAGCAGACTTTCCATGTGGGTGTGAAACAGAAAAGAAAATAAACTTAATCTGAAAAAAAAAACTGGTTAGAGATCTGACTCATTCACAGTCATGCCTCATTTTCCTTCACTTTGTTTCACCAAATAAGGTGAAATGATGAACATACAGGAATCCACTTTGTAAAATGTAAAAATCTTTTTGCTTCTTTTTCCCCATAATTGATGGTTTTTCAGTTGTGTTCTTGGCCATGATCTTTGCCTCTGTCAGTCACACCATGTTTAGGCTGCCAATCATCCACAAATGTCTTATAGATACTCCTCAGTGTTTTTAAATGGCTTTTAGTTTGTCATGGTCAATTCATCCTATTTTATTTCTCCATAGGTCTTATCATGTTTAAGTTTCTGCCACCAAGGCTCATCTTCAGCATTCTGATGTCTGCTCCTAACAATGATGTCGTCTATAATGTCTGGCAATAAATACAAACTTCTATTTTCGTCTATTAAGATCTGATACTTCATGGTGTCTTTAACTAAATTGAACTGAACTACAAATACAGTTATGCTGAAAATTGAACAAATACAACAATAAATAAAAAAGTAAGAGCATAATTGAGGATAATTATTAAAAAATCTAAAAATTTGATCAAGAGAAATGGTTCAAGAAACAATTTAAGTGAGCAACAACCCATTAGCAAGTTAAGAGAAAAATGACTTATTGCTTTTGCTACTCTTGAATTTGAGACTATTTCTGTAGCTTTGTGGGAAAAAAAATGTTTGGTGATCAGTGACCCCACCATAGCAAAAGGTTTATTGGTAAAAATTAATTTACCATCTGATAATGAGAAGTAAGATGGAATTTTAAGAGAAAATTATCTAAATTTTACAAAAGTTAGAGAAAATTTGTGATAAAAAAGTAATAATATTACAAGAAAAATGTGCAAATTTATGAGAAAAAGGTTGTAATAATACGAGAAAAAAGTGAAAGTCATAATTTAAAAATAAAAAAGTGATGAACTTGTGAGAAAAAGTCTTAATTTTTAGAGAAAAAAAAGAAAAATTTATTTATATATTTTTTTTTTTTATTAATGATAGCAATCCACATGTCCCATGATGCATTTGGACCTCTACAACTGCCAACAGCGTAAATGGCTTGCCTGCTAGAAATTCACTCATTGCGGGTCAAGAGACTCTTCTTTTGAAGAAAATTGTAAATATACTTATTTTTTTTCACTTTTTGGGGCCCAATATTTCTTTACACTGTTGAAATATGACTAATTATTGTTGTTAGACTTAATTCCAGACAGAAGCAGAGCTTTAAGACTTTATATAGAGAACACAAGACTTTGGAAGGGTCGCAAATGTGGCAAATACGTGACTTCATTTAAAAACATTGCTTTTGTTGTTTTTTCAATGCTTTAAAGAAACTTGTTTTGATGATTCCTTTATCTTTTCCATATGATACGAATATTAAATAATAAATTGGGGTCAAGTGGGGGGGGGCAGCTGCCCTCGTAGCTCCACCCTAATACCAAATTATGTCCTAGTATCTTTCAAAAAAGCATCAAAACCAAAGAAAAACAAAATAAATGGATGAAAACTATGCTTGGTAATGAATTAATTCTTCAGCCCATAAAAGAAAACCATGTCTCTTTAGACTATAAAACTATTTACCCTTAAATTATTCCACCTGACTAACAGAATTTGGCTGTATGGGGATTTTATTCCAATCATTGCACCAGCAGCTCCAGCTTAACCATGTGGATCTGAAGAGACGTGATACCATATGCACATTGTTTGATAGGAATCAAAATAGAAGCAGTTGGTATCTGCTGTGTGTCTTTGCAGAGCTCTCCATTATGAGTCTTCTACTGTTACCAGAGCGCACGTCAAAAGCTGCGTAGAAAGGGCCTCTAATCTGGGCACAGCTCTTGTGCATCAGCAATGACCTGCATTTGACCGTCAAAAGTTTTAGGAGCCCGTCTCTTTTTCACTCTGTTTTGGTCATGGGGTTACTGCTGCTATTCTCATGCTATAAACATTTCACTATAGTAGAAAACAGCAGTAGAAAATGATGGAAAGTTTATTGCTCCTTCATTCACCAGATCTATGAGGGGAAAAACTGTTTGTAAAATCAAATAACCATTTTTTGCAGTGAATTTGCAGTCGATGGGTCTTCTGTGCATGTTTCTATATTTATATTGAACTTTCCCATATGTTTGTGTTTTTGGAAAAAAACAAAAAAGTTAAATCATGATGAAGTGATGGATGGTAAATGTCATAAAACTGAGGAGGATCACAAGTGGCATCAATCAGTCCCAAATTGGTTTTTGACTTCTGCCACTGTTCACATCAATAACACGTCTTAGTCAAAGTTTTGTCAAAGTTCAGAGAGTTTTACTTAAAAAAAAATTGGAAAAACGCAAAAAAAAGCTGAAAGAGAATCACGCCACAGGACTACTGATCACATCTTTAAATTGAGCTATTAGAAGCTAAAGTGGTAAAGGTAAATTTAGTCAGTAAAATTTGTTTTAGTTATGGTCCAACACATCATTCACATCATGAAACTTTGTTCCTGCTTAATACAAGGTTTGCATGTAGAAAACATATGTGCAAACTTGAGGGCGCTCACAAAAACTTTTCCACAATTGACTTTTAATGGAATGTAATAATAAGAACTGTTGTGGCAGAATGTGAAATAAACAGAACAGACAATTGTCTGCAGTCATAGTTTCAAGAAGGAAACAATTCACTTTCAAACACCCAAAACAAATAAAATAAGACAAAAACTGTTGCATATCTTGTACACACAGTGTTTGTGTTCGCTCTGATGAGTTAGGGCTGACATGAAACCGCTCATGAGCTGATTTAGTCTTTTTATTTTCCCCAATATGGCAATATGACATTTTAATCTTGGAGATTTCACTTCCTACATTTGAATTTCTTTTCTTTTTTAATGCTCGTTCCTGCATCTCATCTTTTATCCCTCTTGCAAAGGAATTACTGGCGATCAACAGATCCAGGCTGATCAGCTGCAGCATGTGGGGTTCAATGGCTTAAGCATCCCACCTGAGCGCTCCTGTCAGTGCAGAACAGTGCACATCTGGTTGGTGAGAGATATCAGACCACCTCCCAAATCTCTCAGCTTGTTTGTGCAATTTTTGTAAAGTTGTTCTGATCATTTGTATAACATAGGGGCTCATGCACTGTAGACAATATGTCAAACAACATGGTTGCCATGTTTCACATTAAAATAATTACAGTATTTCATGTCATAGCTAGCTTGAAAAGGTAACTCAGAGTACCTTTCTGTTGACTCTTCATCTATTTGAGGGTGGTATTTCATAAACTACAATGTAGATAAAACTCCAAAGCCATCTGTTAGCCAGACTTAGATGGAAAGGTAGGAATAATTTCATCTGAAACAACCGATTAAAGACATTTCTGATGAAAATCATGTTTTTGGTATTATTGACAGACTTACAGTATCTCACTAAAGTAAGTACAACCCTTACATTTCTGCAGATATTTATTTATATCTTTTTAATGGGACAGCACTGCTGAAACAAACTTTTGACACATTGAAAAGTTGTCAGTGTCCATCTTGTATAGCAGTGTAAAGTTATTTTTTTCTGCAAAATAAATCAAAATAGAGGCATCCCCTGGCGTCCTATAATGTTTAATATATATTATATTTTGAAAAAGCTTGTTGGTGTGATTTTGAAGCTACAATCAGCATGCTACAAGTTCCCTGCTTCGCTCCATTCGGATTTTCTTTTTCCTCATCTGAGCTGATATCTGACTCAAAACTGTACAACTTGATAGCTTCTATATTGCTCGACATTTTTATTGTACCAGTAATGCTAGGTTGGGGTTGTAAGGGGCTGTAAGCTTGTGAGGGAGAGTGTAAACAGATGGATGATGGGAAATGGTGGCGGGCTTACTCCACTCACCACAACTCAAAATCAACAATGCAATATCTTCTAATCAAAAAGTTTTTATCTTTTTGCTTTGACATAAATCCAGAAACTGCTTCTGTATTAAACAAATGTTATCTTCCATTTTTTTGTTTACAGAATCTCAGTTTTCATCTTAAAATCTAGCAAATTTGACCTCTAATGAATCATTTTTGATTCCACCTTAATAAGTATCACTAAATTTAACATCTTCGTCGAAACAGGTGTAAGGAGGTAGACCGGCGCATCAGTGCGGTGCAACGCTTACTCATGCAGAAGAGAGGGGATCTGTGTTACTCACCAACAGATTTTAAGTAACGGGAACGGAACAATGGAGCACGGATAAAATGCAAAACAGGAAGAGGTGGGTGGGTGGGGGGTGTGGGGGGGTGCTTCCTACCGGGGGATGATGGGGGAAGGGTAGAAAAGGCGGGGGGTAGAGTGTCTGACATTGCCCCCATGGTCATAACAGCAAGGTCTGCATATGGGAGCAGCTGCCCTGCCCTCTGTTTCCTCCCCGTAAAATATGGCTGGAATTTTAATTGTGCTTGTTAATTCTGCTTAACACAGCTTTTCGTGACTCTCCGCATGTCCGGCGAGTCCTGATCTGTTTGTAATCACGACTGTCTCACCCAAGTACGTGTTAGACTATATTTGCAAACAGAAGCTCCGTCTTTGTCTAAAAAAAAAAAATAATAATTTAGACAGTGAGCAACAGAAGGATCAGCTTGTTATTCGGGGGAGTATTTAGCACTTTCACTCTGGGCTCCTCCCTGTGCAGATTTTTAAAAAGAACAGAAAACATTTCTCCTCTGTTTTATCTTTGAAGCATTCTGTTTCGATTTCTACCTTTGGCAATACCTCTGTCTCAGCCTCACAGTGTCAGCTCATTGTCTGACATGACACGGGCTTGATTGGCTGCGATGCGCTTGCACAAGACTCGGGCTAATTTGAAGTAAACTCTGCACAAGTGGCTGAGTCGTTGTTTTGTGACCCTGTTTGTGTTGGATGAGCGCACCGTGTCTCTCTCGGGAGCAGCCTACAGGCATCCCACAGATCTAACACGCAGCTCTGCAAGCTCACAGAGAAAAGAAGGAGAGAAAAAAAAAAAAAAATCAGATTCCAGAATCCTGGCTGAATACATTACAGAAAAATAAAAACTAACTTTATTAAGTTTTTTTTTTTTTTTTTGGAAAGGTGGGGTCCAAATAAGGTGAAGCCTGCAATAAGAAACAATGCCTCCTGCTCCTTCTAAACCTATTGTTCCATGCACCGGCTTGTGATATTAATCTGTCCGAAAATTCCTGTTCGGTCTCATTGAAAACAGAAGGCTATGTCTGCGTGATCAGAAGATATTCCGGAGCTTTGTGGAAATCCACACCAGGCCCTGCTGTGGGGATTTTTGGGCTATCCCCCCCTCATGCCACTGAAGAACCTCAACTCTCAGCAGGACCTCAGATGACAGAAGGAACTGAAATGTCAGAAGACGGATGGAGGGAGAGGTGTTGGCGAAAACACGGAGAGGGGTGTGGAGACCCTGGGGAACCTGGTGTGGGGTGGCATGTGTGTGTGGGGGCGGGGAGCAGCAAGGTCGGACTGAGTGAGTCTAATTTGATCTAAGATCATCCGTCTAGAGGAGCTGGAGAACCATGTGGAGAAGCAACAGCGATCTGCAGAAATTAGACACCAGTGAGAATGGAAGACAGACACGTGATAATAAATGGAAGAGTGCGTGGAATTTTGATGATTTGCAAAAGGGGAGGGGGGCTGGAAAAAAGAAGGCATGGCGAGGTGCTTTAAGAACATGACAGTTGGATTCATACTAGAGATTCCTCATAATATCACACGTTTGTTGGAAAGCTACAAATAATAATCATAATTTCGTCCCAATAGACGAACGTTCGGTGTATTCCCTTCTCCTCACACCAAACAGCAAGGGTCACCCCTGCTTTCTTCTCTCCTTCCGCTCCAGCACATCCCCTTGTCGTGCACTGTAATTAAAACCACAGGTGGGGACCCATAACACTGCATGGCTGCTCCCAGCATGCAACAGGCACCATCTGGTTCAGAGGAGGGGTGTGTTTTCTCCCGAAAACAGCCAGAGGTTAAAACATCAAAGGCTCGGATCTTTGATCGGACCTCAGCAGGCTCTGGAGTAGAGGGAATAATATCCACTGTCTCTTGAATCTTTCTGCAAGACAAAGCGTGAAATGGGAATGTGAGCCTTAGCTTGTAAGACGACGAGGTCAGCTTCCCCGCCATCCAGAAGGGGACCTTTTGCCGTCACCTATGCCTCCTTTCCAGGTATCATGCCTTCCTAAAATGTCTGAGAACAAACCTGTTACAAAATATTCTCTGAAGACTCCAGCAGCGCTGATTACTGCTGCTTCGATGGATGCTCCGGTAAAACGAACATGCTCACTACACCTTGAAACATGGCACAAGTCAGGAGAAAACATGCACCCGTTAGGTCACGGCACATCGGTAAGCTTTAAATAAAGCTTACATGGATTTGTTTTCCTGAACTTATCCGATGCTCTGGAATTTCAATGTATGGAAACCCTCACACAGTAAGTGATTGAGAGGTATTTCAGTCAGAAATTTGAAAGACAACAAAAAAAAGTTGTAACAGAAAGTGATAGAAAAGCCCACCTGACAACATCGCAGTGAGGGACAGAGGTACACCTGGGGCAGAGAGCAGATATCTCCCTCTGCTCACTCCAGTATGCACTGTTCAAACATTGTTCAAGAACAGCGCCTCTGGTAGAGATATTCACTTTAGGGTCGGTCTCTGAGGAACAATAAAGACCCCAAACAGCGTGCCTAAATTTAAGCTAGCACGAAATCCCCACCCACTGCTCCTCAGTGACTGATTTGCCTCCTCCTTTTTCTCTCAGTGATGTGATTTTTATATTTGAGTTCTATTCTTGTGTAATAGGACTGCAGTTGAGTGGCAACTTAAAGTGTCTTTTTTATTTCAGAACATATGACGTCTCATGCTGGAGATTAAAAAGATATAGGGGTGCATCCACACATGAGTTGGAGTTTGTTGGTTGGATGGTCCACTCTTTTAGACAAAGAGAGCTCCGGTGTGGACTAAACAAACCCTTGAAACTTTAAGTCTCAGTTCACTTGAAGATCGACTAAAGGGAGCATTGCAGCTCTGCATGAAACAAGGAGTGAAAATTATGTAAAATGTCAAACCGAATGTCAAATGCAGTAAACATGGTGCCGGGAGGACATGAGGGCATCTTTTACTACTGTACAGTACATTCCAAATTGTTATGCAAATTGTGTTTAAGTGTCAAAAAGATACAATTATTTGTTTTTCAATGAAACTCTGGATGCCTGAAATCAATCTCAGATACCTGAAATAAGTAGTTTGGCAGGTGAGTTCAATTAAAAGAAAAAAAAATAATAATAAAGACATTATTAATACTAACATTTCAAGCAAAATTGGAAAGACAAGGGATCCATCTACTGTTAAAAAGTGAGAAATAGTGAAATGTCTTGGATTCAGAGCATACATGAGTAGATGCAGATAAAAGTAGAATGAAGAAAGTTTCTGCAATACAAATACATCAGAATAAGAGAGCAAAATACCATTTGGACATGGGCTGTCTGTGAGCGAAACATGTACTAAGATCCCGCCGCTCCTGTCTGCGACCCTCCACAGGTGTGGAAAACCCCACCAGCACTCGAACAGGTCCACCCATCGTATGGGTGCATGTGACTGAGGCCTTAGCAGTGTTCAAAAAGGTAAAAATCTGCCTCAGCCTTAAAAAAAACAAAACTCAACTAATAAAACCAAGAGAGCAAGTGCAAGAATTCTAATGTGTTCTCATTTAGAATGAGTGTACCCATGTTTGTGTGCTTCTATCCTGTACGGTCACCTCAAATGGGATGGTTCTGCTGGATGTTTTGCTCTGTTAAAAGTGAACTGTCACTCTATCTCAGCAGGATTTTTTCGTACAGACTTCTGTTAAAATACAGTGGTAGCAGGACACATCTTACCTGTTTTGGATGGTTGAGCGTTATTGCTTTATTTTAGACAAATTATTATTATTATTTTATTTTAGACATCTTTAGCGAACCTTTGCTGTGAGTTGGTGACTTACAACTTAACTAAAAAATGTAGCACTGTCCAGGATTTGTTGTTGAGAACTAATGTACATCTAATCCTAAAACGAAAGTGAAACCATCAGTTATTCCCAAAAATTGAAGCAACTGGAAACTATACTAGTTTTAAGATAACTGTATTTATTTTTACTCCTTTTCTTTCTAAGCAGAAATCGAAGCGCAATTAGAGCAGACTTTTCCTAATGATGCTTTGTGAAAATGATTTCTCTCCCTCTCTGCAGGGATGCTTCTCCCAGCGTCTTCCTTGCAGATCTGTCAGTGGTATCTGAGCCTGCGAGCTGCCTGCATATGCATCCTGTTGTGCTTGGGAAACACAGTGAGCTTTTGATTGGATTAAAAAAAAAAGATCTTTATGTTTAGCTGCCTCTAAATTTTAGTGATGGAGATCACAGCACATTTAAATGTGTAATGTAAACCTTGAACAGATGCTTTTTTATGAATGTGGATCTTGATTCTGTGATAAATTATTGAGTTATTTAAGAGAAAAAAAAGAATGTTTATTTCCATATTTTTGCTCATTATGGATTGCCGGCTTTTGCTGTTTATAAATATGAAAAAAATGGAGAAAACCGTATTAAGTCCCATGTATTTTTTAAAGTATTCATAATGAATAAGCACAAAGAAAATTAATTTTTAAGGTAATTTGAATCTCTGATAAGTCCAGATCTGATAATATAAAAGGGGAACAATTTTTTTAAAAAAGTGATAGAGGAGAAAATTAGTGTGGATAACAAAGAACAGAACCTAAGTGTGACAAATTAATGAGAAAGATTTTAAACAGGCAGAAAGTGTACAAAGGTATAAATTTGGAATAACACAAAAAGCAAGTATAAAAATTACGAGTAAGGAATTTTAAAACTGACAGTATCTGAAAACAGCTACTGCATTCCCATTCACAAAATTTAAAGTCATCCATTGACCTTTGATGAATATTTTTGTACTGTGGGAAGAAGGGGTGTGTGGAGAAAAACACACTTCACAAGAAATGTAGCAAGCCGGAGTTTGAACCAAGACTTTCTTGCTGTGAGGCAAGAGTGCTAACACTGAGCAGCCCAATAATGTGCATAATTTTATGTGCATTTATGTACTAAATGTCTGGATAATATTTGGAATGAAAAAAATAATAAAAAAAAATATTTCAAACTATAGAAAGTTTTTTTTTTTTCAACTACAAATGATGAAATATAACTCAAAAGCCAAGAGAGGTCACTGCTCTTTTCACATGTGAGAACTGACCAGATCTCTTTGTTGTGTCAGACTCAGTCTTTCTGATTTCAGTAGAAGAGTGAAAGTGCCACATTCTGCTGCACCAGTCCATTATGGACTGTCACAACAGGGGGCTTTCTTCCCCTTTTTTCTTCCTTTTTTTTTTCAAAATGTAGCATTTATTGATTGATAGAGATTCAAGTCTTGCAGCTTAGATATGATAAGTCCTGCTACTTGCCCTTCAATTTGCACCTCTTTCTCCTCTTCGTTCACTTTTTCCTGCCTCCACACTTTCGCCCCCACTCCAGCATCCTCCATCTGATTTTTTTCTTCATGCAGCATGTCATATCTCTCCCCCCCCCTCAGTACCCCTCCTCCATCTCCCTCATCTCTTGCTATTCTTTTCCTCTGTCTCCGACGTTTCTTCACCTCTCCTTCCGTGCTCAGCAGGAAACTGTTGGAACCGGCAGCTCCAGAATTCTGATCAGCCACTTTGTGGTGTAAGAAAGCTCGCCAAACTGTCTCTCCGATTAATCAATACTCCCATTGGCTGCAGTTAACACCTGTAACCTCTACATTACATTGGGGGAAATGTTCAGTCCTGGAGCAGAATAGCAAGCGTCCAACTTATCCCAGTTACAGCCAAAAAACTGACTTATTGGAAAACATTTTACAACCGAGCAGATAAGTTCTACAATATTAGAGACATGCCACTTAGAATCGTTCGTCTTTCTCGATTTTTTTTTTTTTTTTTTTTTTATGCGTCAGGGAGTGAACATGTGAAGGAGTGATTGAGCATGATAAAAAAAACAAGCTTACCTGTGGGCCCTTTCTGGATCCGTTCCAGCTGCATAGATGCCATATGAATATTTGAATAAAGAGAGATACGTTTATATGCTGTGACAAAACTAAATGAAATTCATAATCAAGTATCTAGGTCATTTGTAAGGCCCAAAGCAACATCTCCTTCCCTGCTTGCCTGCCTGCCTGCCTTTTCCGTGTGTTGCCTGAGTCTGGGAACATCAAGGAGATGAAAACACTCTGCATCCTGTGTGTGAAACAGCTCACACAAGAATAGCGTGCTTCAAACATACCAGCATAGCTTTTTTTTTTCCTCCCCCCCTTCTTTTGACAGAAAAAAAGATAGAAAAAGAAATTCTATCACTTCATGCAAAGGTGCACTTTGATGGGATAATGTGCATTGTAAGGGGGTTGCATAAAAGTTAGCGCCCTTGCAAAAAAAAAGTGCTTAATAGTAGATCTAGAAAATTAACCGCAGACATAATGACATAAAAATGTAACTGTTGCAAAATCTAAATAAATAAATTTGCTTTATGATAAACATCTAATTTTATTTGCCACCTGGAACTATGATGATAAATAATGAACAACTTTTAAATGTTTACTTTTCAAACTAAATATAATTAGGCAGTTAGAAGTCAATGTAGATTTTGGGTTTATTTTTTATTAGCGGATTACATATGAAAAACAATTTGACTCTTAAATGAGAGACTGCACCTTGAGCTGTTGATCATGTCATCAGTGGTGAGTTTTTAAGCTTTTAATCAACATTAAAATCCAATGCCTGTAAGAAAACGCATTTGCTTTCACAGCCTAATTGGATTTTTGGAGCTCATACACATTGACTGTATTAAAGGTGCGAACGGAGGGTACTCGCTTGCATTTTGACCATAGGCGTAAATACATGGGTTCAATAATCTGTGGATATCACTCGGTGAACTTTGAAGGGCAAAAATGAAGGCAGCAGTGGCGTGTCTGTTTCATACGGTCAGCTCAATGACCCTCTGATAATGGATTATTAAGTGGAAGAAAGTAAAGTTTTAAAGGTTCCACCCAATTGACACAAAACAATTCTTGTGTACATTTGAACATAAAAATATTCTGAATCAAGTTGTAAATACATTTATTTTTTGTATAAAGTTGGACTTTCTAAATCAGAATTGACTTGACTGCCCCCAGTGGTCATTAAACAAACTGCAACATTTGCCCCATCGTCTGTGATCTCAGGGAGCCACATGTGGTTCTTTTAATCATCCACTGTGGCTCTTTAGCTTTGAAGAAACATTTTCCAATTTATGTTAATAACGGCTTTGTAATTTTGGTTAATTTGTTTATATTTCTAAATAACTGCGCAAAATAATGCCTACAATTGATGCACACAAAACACATACATGTATTTTTCTGCACAAAAGTGTCTAGTTGCTGTCCAGAGGCAAAGTTCTTAATTTATATGATAGAATTTACATGTTTAGATAAAAAAAAAAAAAAAAAAGATCTGCACTAATGTTATCATGTTTATATTCAGAGGTAAAAGAAGTATAAAAGACGAGGGTGCACCATGTCATAATGATAGAAAATGTCATGTTTGACTTGGCTTTTTATGCAGTTTGAGGTCTGCAAATATGAGCGAGCAAATCTGCTACAGCAGATCTGTGTCTGACTTATTTGACATGGGGTGTATTTTACTTTGAAGGGAACATTTGCTGTCAAAAGTAAAAGAATTTCAGAGTTATAAAAAGAAAAATTTATCATTTTATTACTATATTTATTCATGACCTTATTGAATAACTGTAAATATTTAAACGCAACATTTTATAAATGCACTTTTTAATGGTCACAAATACATAAAGTGCATTTTTTAATAAGCAATAAAGTGAGACTTTGCTGGTTTTAGTCAGTCAAAAAGAAAAGAAAAACAATAAACAATGCCAATGATAAAAAAAGGATCCACAAAAGCTAAACAAGAAAGTAAAACAAAGAACAAAATGCAAAACTAATAAATACTAAAACTGAAACCAAGCTAAAAATATTAATCTTTTTCAGCCTGAACACATGAATTAATAAAGAAGAAAAGGGTTAAGGTTATTTAGAATAATTACACAACACACAGGAGAACACAATAAATTTAGAAAAATGAAACCAAACTCTCAGCCTGGCAGTCCTTTTCATCTGTTACCTGAGCTGTATGACTGTGTACTGCACTGTTGCCATCAGCCTGTTTTCTGTCAAGACTAACTACCATCATTAACCTGATACTCCAACGTGCAAATCTTACTTAGAAGCAACAAGTTCATTTTGGTTTGTTTGAACAATGGCAGGCATGCTAAATGATGGGCTTGTTGATGCAAATGCAAACAAAAATTCACTTAATTGCAGCCGTTTATCATGGAGATGCATCACAAATTGATAGTAAATGGTGTTCGGGACTCTGATGCAGGAATTCTGTCAGAGGAAAAAAAGACTGGAGCTCTCATCCATTTCACTACATCTGGGATGGTTCCAATGATCATAGATCACTGGATTTTTTTTTTTTTTTTTTTTAGCTACTTAGATCCTCTGTCTGGGGAGAACAGAAGAATTACAAGTCAAAACATTTATTTTCTCGTCTCACACACATACAGTCTTTGTACATGGTTTACTTTTTTATTTGATCTATCTCTGCATTTCCTTGCAAACATTTCATTTCACTTTCAAGTTTTTTTATTTTTGTTTTAATTTTTCAATTTCTTGAATGTTTTTCAGCTCATCAAAACATTAGGTCCTACTTGGTTCAGCAACTTATTGGATGACAAATCAGTGGAAGAATGGATTTCATTTGTATAACTGATAAAAAGAGAGTGGATGGGACATCCAACCTCTTTTGCAGGGTTCACTTATTTATCACGTGATTTATATTCTAAAAATAATCTGTGATGGGTAAAATCCGCAAAGTGGAATAAAAACTATTTTAATATCTTTTAACAGATGGTCTATAAGCAGACATTCTGTATTCAGACTGTAGTCTAGCTGAGATTTATTTTTCTAAAAAAAGCCTGTAAACAAAACCATGTGACTAAAGATCTCTTCACTCATTGGGCAGGAATTATGAGGGTGGGGTAAAACAATGACAGACAGAGCAATGGAAGTCCTGCACTCTGCAATACTTTGCAATTTCACTTATTTTTGCGATTTCACTTATTCAAACTTTTTTTTTTGCTAATCAGTATTAAACGTTTGTATTTTACTGAGTTGCTGTTGCATCACCGCTCAAAAGGGAACCAAATGTGTGGAGTCTGAATACACCTGTTTACTGCAAGGTGCATGTTTATATGTTTCTCTCTTGTCTAGAGTCTCAAAAAAAAAAAAAAAAAGTATTATAGAATGAAAATAAAAATATGCTTGTGATCAAATTCAGCAAACTACATGCATTCTGCAGGAGACATGACTGGGATTAATTAACAAGATCTACTGCCAATCAGAATGCAGAATACACTGCAACGTTAAAAGAAAATAGCATGGAAAATTGCACAGAAAAAATCTGTCAGATTACAAATGGTCTCATGACCCACCACTCACACAAAACTTTAGCCAAAGTAACTTGCATTTATGCTACTAATAATCCATACAGAAAATACTGACTTAGATTCAACTGTTTTTTTCTTTTTGACTCAGCATATCATGCATACACAGTTCACATTTCTGTTTTTCTTTTTTTTTTTGCATTGTCCTAATTCTTTACCTGAGCAGCAAATGTATTAAACAGTTTGAATCCCCACACAGAAGACTGGTGTTTGCATCATGTCCTCCACAGCATCGCCACACATAGAAAGATCCGTCTGATCTTACTTTTATTTGCATTCAGTGAATAATGCAGCACCATGAAAATCAGAGACGGGTAACTTCACAGTGTTTCTTCATTTCCCAAACACACTTGACAATGGCTCAGTAGCAGGTAACTGAGTCTTGTAGGCACATTTCTAAACCAGACAGAGAAGGTACCTGGAAAACAGATTGTGGCAGTTGACAGGTGGAATAAAAGGGGTGCAGTTTCCTTGATGTTTAGAGAGCTCAGAAGAACTTAGATCAAAGTTAAAGGTGACGTTTAATATTAATCCAAGAAAACTATTTTAGACAACATTGGTTGGTGTTTTCGTTTTTTAATACAACTGTTTTTCTTGTTAAAAGCTTTAAAAGATGCAGAATAACTTTCAACAGGGTTAATTATTTCAACAGAAAATTCATATTGGGGGTGGAAACAATGTTACATTGTCATAGTCTCTCTTTTGTTTTTATTAAAGCTGTATGAGTGTTTCTTTGACATTTCTGATCCTATAAGATGATACAAATTCTTTATACATAATTTTTCCCTGGTTATCAAAGAGGTTCAAAACATGGTAGATCTTTTCATGTCAGGCAGTAGGTTTTTAGAAAAACTGGAAAATGATATTCCTTAACAATATCACATAAAGTTTTGTAACTAAATACATTAAATAGTGTTTGCGTACAAATCTAAATAAAGGGAACATAGTAAATTTTTTTTCCCCAAAACTTTGATAAGTACAAGTAGAAAAAAGCATAGCAAATAAAATTGTAGCAGAAAAATGTCCTTTTGAGGCCAAACTTTACATTAATTATATCTGTCTACATTTATGGTTGAACAGGTAGGGGTCAGTCATGGAGAAACCCGCTCAGACTGAATGCACTGGAGAACAACTCAAGACTTCGCATGGAACAGAGTGGAGAGCAGGGTTAAATACAGCATGATGAATAAGATCAATGGAAAAATCTGGTGAAGGCAGGAGTGGCAGCTGATGCATGATGGGATATGGAGTGTGGAAGGGAACAGATGCAGAGGACCCTCTGGAGAGGGTTCCCCCTGGTGGTCGGAGGAGGACATGACTGATTGAGGCTTGACACCCGTATTGTACGTAGTATCTGCCTCTTGGTGGAATTATTCTAAAGCGACTGAATGATTTGGTTCTGTAATTTGAAGTGGTAATAAGTTTACTTGACTTATTAGCGTGTTCTTTATATCATGGTTATCTAAATAACTGTTTATACATCCCGCTGTTTTTCTAGATTCCTCCTATGTTTCATGAAGCTTAGCTCAACTTTTCAAAGGATTTTTTTTTTTTTTTATCATGCATTTTCTGGCCGCTGCATTTTAGTTTCTGGAGTGACTTATAGTAAAAAAAAAAAAAAAAATATGGTTTAAACTAACTTGATTCTTCTGTTTTTTAAGCAGATGTTTGCATGTTTATATGCTTGTCTTGCTCTTTTTCTAGCTCAATCAGATTGAAAATCCCCCATTCTAAGAATAAGTCTGATACTTTAAGACAGCATTTGAACTCAATGCTGTAAACGTGATCCTAACACAATATATCCTGAATCCCATCAATGGATTATGAAGGTTTGCAAACCACACTGTGAAAATATAAATACAGCTGTTTGTTCTCTTCTCGGTTGTTTAGCTTTGCAAGCTCTGACACCACATGAAACCTTTGCACATGAACCTGCCTCATCTAATGTCTTTGGATTAGCTGCACACAAGGTTACTAATCAAGATTTATCTTCACAACAGGCTCTTGGAATTGTAATGAGATACAAACATGATGTTCATCAGGCCTGAAACAACGATCCTCAAACACAGCAAACAAGTGGAGAAAATTAATGACTGCTGTCACCTTTTCCAGGAGAAAACAACAACAGAAATCACTTCATTGGAGTAATAAAGCCAACATCAAAATTATCTTTTCACCAATTGGTTTTAAGACATGCCAACACACCTGCATAAAACAAATCATAAGATACTCCACAGCTTTTACAGTCTGTTAATGAGCTTGATTTGGATGGAAATATACAATGCTGCATAACTTGTCCAAAGAAGCAACAGTTTATTTTGAAAATCTGACATTGTTTGCAAAAAGTTTTGGGGCTAAAATTCCCTCAGAGTATTGTTGCTCTTAAGTGTCCAAATATTCTACTTTCCCAGCCTCTATCAGAAGGACCCAGGTACTCATGCAACACTGGGCTTTCTGTACACCACATATTTTGATGGGGATTTCGCGCGTGGCTCATCTCTTTTAGCTCGCTGCTAACCTGGTTAGCAATTAGTTAAAAACCTGGTTACTTTCTTTTTCTCCACTTAGCAATCTGCTTACATTCAGAAGGTTGTCTGATCTGAACTCATCTGAGGTCGAACACGCATACAAATACCATGGTTATCCTCCACAGGACAATAAAGGTCAGTGGTCCTGCCAGAAAATGTGGAAACAGTGTGAAATCTAAAGCTGCCTTTGACTTTGAATGGGCTTCAAGATCAGTCTAAATGTTCACATTTCTAAGAAAACTCACTTCCTAATCTTCCTAAAATGTTCCCTAAAGACGACAGTTTTACCCGACAGTTTTAATTAATTTGTTTAAAGTCAAATCATTCTTGTTTTCCAGCTGTGTTTGTGCAATTGTTGCAGAGGAGTAAACAGGGATCTCAACAAATCCAATATGGCTTCCAACTTCGTGTATGCAGCAAGCTAGCATAGCAATGCTAGCCTATATAGCTTGTTGAAATAATCATATTATTTGTGGTTAATGCCTATAGAAAAATGTAGTGTAATGAATCAATGTTGTTGCTTCAGTTGACATAAAAAATGTCTTGTCTGTACAGGAAAATGATTTAAAACGACATAGATTCAGTTTTAGTTTCACAAGATTTTCACCAGCTTTTAATTTATTCACAACACGTTCAGTGTATAAATATTAAGTTATCACATTATTAACACTGTCATTTAAATAATTAGAAAACGTCTTCTTTATGATCATCTCATCTGAATTATCTGGGTTTTCTTAAAAAAAAACCAAAAATGGGCTAAAAATAAAAATGAAAGAAACCCAGCAAAGCTAATGCAGTTCCTGCAGACAGTGTATTGACTTTCAGGGCTTCGATTATGGCTGCGGCGGGGATAGGTAGGTGTGAAGTTGAAATAGAGTGAAACTTCATAACATTTACATGTTTCTCTCATTAGTCAAACATTTGACCCAAACCTTGAGAATAAATACTCAACCCCATCGATTTCCTTCTATTCCCTGAAATGATGTAAATCGCATCACTCAAGAATAATGCAAGGGCAAACAAGCCTCTGCAGGCCTGGATTCCACATATCAGAGCAGTGAGCACAGGAAATGGGGTGTGAGCGCTACTGGACCAAATCAATACTTTTGCTTGTCTGTAGCTTAACCTATGTCGCTGCTAAATAACTAAATGGCTGGATGGGTAATGAAATACCACATTATTCTCAATGATGATGTCGTTTCATTGTATTTTGTGAAGAGGAAACTAAATATGTGAGGAATTGCATTCTGTCCTGTGGCTGTGTGTTTTCCCTGTCTTACTTTTTTACTCTGCTTTCCATTTCAAGTCACAGGTGATATTCCCTTGTTCCCTGCTGGATTGTCATCAACTGTCATCAACTGCAGCGGACCTTGAACTAGATACAAGATGAGGGATTTTTCTGCCCTGCCTAAGTGTGCGTGTGTGTGTGTAGGGGAGCAGCAGACCAAGAATGAGTCTTGACTGAGAAAGTTGCACAAAGCAGTATGTCGGAAACCTACCAGGAGACCTCCGCCGGGCAGTGCAGCATGTCTCAAATCTCTAACCCACTCCGACCAAGACCCTTACAACAATCGATTCACACTCGAAAATGTAGAAGGGGGGGTCCAGGTGCTCATTTTAAATATTATTGAATGTTCTAATTGCTCTTTTATTTGTAGAAAATAGAAAAATACCCACTAAAGTCACTAGATCCATCTTCATTTTCCACGTCTGAGTTGGCATCTGGTTCAAAACAGCTGGATAACTCCAATATTATCTGTGATTTTTGTTGCACCAGTAATGTTAGGTTGGGGATATGATGGGCTGTAAGCTTTCTGCCCATAACTCAGAGGTGAATTTCTGAGAAGCTCGTGCCACTCCGCAGAAACCATATCCTAGAAAATTGCAGAAAATTTTGGTTGAAAATGGCATTATCACAATTAAAATAACACTAGGAATAATTTTAAACGATCTCCAAAGATAGAGCAACTTTAAGTAAAATTCAGTATGACTTTCAGAAAAAAACAACACAGGAAAAAGTCTCAATGACGTCACTTTATGTAAAACTGCCGGCCGACCTCTCAGGCACAGAGGATGAGGTGGCATCGGCTTCCCTGAAGGTAGTGACAGAAATCTTGAAAGTTTTCATCAATGTGCGTGTTCCCACTGTTGGCTTCCCCCTGCACCTTGCAGTCCCAGCTTGTGCTCAGTCTTTTCCCTCAGCACTGTACATCTGTGGGTGTGGATGGTGACAGGTCAGATAATTAGAGTGCTGCTGTGTCTGTCTGTGGCTGCCGCACGGAGCTGCTGGGCACATGACTCTGTGCAAACTCATCTCAGCCTTTGGTCCCGTGGAGGCGCCCATGCATGTACACATGCATAAATATTCAGACTACTATTTATTAATTATCAAACACTCTGGCTTTAAAGGAATGTCTTGTTTTTATTCCTTGCAGTTTAAATGCTCCTGAAATAGTAGGTGATATTTAAAAGTTTTAAATATCACTGACTTTTTTTTTCCTTTTTTTGAGCATAAGTCAGAGGGAAATCCCCCCTAAATATTAGCATTATAACAAAATAAAAAGTGCATTTTTTAAGCCCTGAAAACTGCACATTTAAGGAGTTCCGGTTGTTTGTTACACTTAAAACTAAAGATGCACACTTTTCCCACTACTTTGCCTTTTCTCACTTGCTCAGAAGACATATATTTTTGAAACAAATTTGATTATTGACTCAAATATGTTTTTTTTTTTTAAAAAAAAGCAGCACTTCCAGGATGAGGCATTAACCACCATCACATTCACAATGACCGGTTCCATTTTGACCTCGCGGAGCTGCATCATAACCTGACACCTCCCCCTGTCGCACAGTCTGACCTCTTCGCCCAGGGCAGTGAGCAGACTTGGGAAACAGATGGAAGCAAGCACATTCTGACACATACAAACACAGCTCTTTGACTACTGACACACTTGGAACTTCTTCATCAGCGGAGTTTATAAGTGGACAAAATAAGTCATCTTCGGACACATGGTACTGATGCTAATACAGGAAGTTTGCAAAACAAATCACATCTTAAATTGACTTTCCTAACAAACCTGTATTAACTCAGTTTTGTGTAAACTATTACTTTCAGATATTGCACTGAGACAAAACTAGATCTATGTGGCTGCAGGATCCATTTCTGTCTGAGTTACTGCCAGGGAAGGTCTTAGAGGTGAGCTTCTCTCCTCACTGATAAATTGCTTATTTTTTGTCCTTCTTCCTGCGTGAACTGGACCTTTTGGCCCACGATGCCCTTCGGTGGCACAAAAGTCACCTACTTTTATTACACTTAATGCTCCAAGCCCCAATCCAGCAGTGTGAGAGTCTTGCTGGAGCAACTGCCAATCAATTTTTAATCACGTGTGAATCAATAGCTGACATTTTTTCATTTGAAGACTAAAAAAAGATAAAATGTACGAGGGAAAATTAGGGTCTGGTATGAATTTGTCTCACAAAAACACATTTACATTTAATCACATTTTATTGATTTATCATGTGCTATTTTAACCCTATATAGATAATTTGTATCAATGCAATGCAAACATTGAATATATAGAAAGTAAAAAGACCTAAAAGCAAAAAAGTCTTACAAGACAAAATATTTTATCAAGAAATGATTTCTCTTGTAAAATGATCTTATTCAAGTTTTTATTGACTATACATTTTTTTCTTTACATTCTTTACCTTTTCTTTCACTTTTATTACCTCAATTGGTTGATTTTTTTGCTTATTTAAAGAAGTAACAGTATCTTATTTATTTCTAAGGGGTATGATTTTGCAGTGGGAGACCCCTAACATTAACCTGATCCAAACTTTTCTTTAAGGCTTTTCTTCAGTATTTCAGAGTAAACTATATCCATATACAGTATATGATCATATATTACCTTTGGAATACCAAAAAACAAATTATTTATGAAATGTTAGTTATTTTCGTTGACTCTTTTTATTCCCTGAAGTAAAATGACTTGATCTCTGAGGCTCCACCTTTCTCTCCTTGAGGGAGCCGCCCATTCCAAGACATCATCCTAGAGCCGATTCTAGGACATCGCTAAACTGGCTCACAACACAGACAGTCAGAATCTGCTCGACTGTGTACGAGTCGAGGGTGGAGGGCTTGCAAAGCTAGCTGATCATCGCTAACTTTGCAGAGAAAGTGTTTGTGCTGTCTGGGGTGAAGCAGACTCTTCCTGGAGGGGGTGTTCTCAGCTTGTGATGTAAGCATGTGAGGACTCGCTCGTTTTCGTGAGAGTGGGAGGGGCTGCTGTTGAGAGCACAGTTTTTTAGAGGATTACTCAGAAATGTACGAATGGATCAAAATACGGCTTTGAGGTTCTTTATAGTGAAAAAATGAACGGTATACTTAAAAGCTCAAAAAATTGATTTTGGATGGTGTATCCCCTTTAAAAACCTGGTTGTTTTCTGCCCTATAGAGTCTTTTCATTCCACTAGAGGTAATAGAAGAAATCTCAAAAACGCTTGTGGCAGGAAAAAAGTTTTGCTTATTTTCAAACTTTAGGTTGAGAATAACACATCTGTTCTTATTCATTTCTTTTGATAAAATGCTAAAATTGTTGACTTTTAATGTCTGGATTCATTTTTAGACGGTGAATAAATAATGTGCTTTTTCCCTGAACAGTAATAATCTTATCTTAAAAACTAACATTGTTATGAGGAATAACTTACCAAATATTATATTGATATCATATTCAATACTATATTTATCTCATATAAAAATGATATTTCCATTGTTTGAGGATTTTATTAAATGATTGAAAAAACATCTTAATTCCAAAATGAATTCAAGTTTTTGTCAATTATTGGATATAGTGGGCTTTACTGTGTTAAAATAATAATTTTAAAAATCTGTCTTTCATATGACTGTAATAATTTTTAGTTTGATTTTGACCAGAAAGTGTCTCAGCTCATAAACTTCTTTGTTACTGCATAACATAGAGGTTGAAAATCTCTGAAATCCTACTATTTATAAAAATGTAAATCTATTTTATAAAGTAAACCCCTCAATTCCAGAAAGAATCAACGTTGTACTAAAACCACAATGACCAATTAAACCTCTTTTCATTAAAAAGGTGTGTGGTTTTATAGACCATTTAACTGAATATTTGTCTTGCACTCAAATATGTAAATTACATAGTAGCATCTGAGTAGATTGTGAAAAAAAAAAACCTCTGCAATAAACAAGAAGCATATGGTTCCAGTTGCCTCTTTGTAGGCAATTCCTATACACAAGGTAATATATACAGGTGGAACTGCAGAGACAGCAGAAAGCTTAAGTGCATCCTTCTGCTGCCTCCCTGTAATGACGAAATGAAGTTTGGATCTTGAAGTTTGCTTTTCCTTTTCTGTAGAGAGAAGCAACAGAAAATGGCTGCTTTGTAAACAGTGAGGATCTGCATGTACCGCCGTTCAGCCTCTAAATTTAAATTAACAGGATTTTCATAACACCCCAATGTTACTGCATCCCGACTGGAACCCAAGTTGTGGAAACTGTCCGACGCGTCTCGGCGCTATGCAAAGCTCCACTTTTAATAATTCATGTCTGAGTTTACAAATGGCACTGTTGCGCAAAAATGAATCAGTCGAGTCGTGGAAATGCTGTTTGGAGGAGATGAAAGTTTAATTTCTGTCCTAGATTACTCCCCCTCATATTTAAGCAGGCCCATTATTTTGCTCCCACCAATGTTTTCCCACCCGCTATAATGAGAAATGAAGGGAGATGTAGGTTGCAGCTGTGGGACACCACCAGTTATGTACTCAAACAGGATCCTCCCTGATAAGCGACAGCTGGGGCGGCTATTTGCATGGCAATTTGAGGGAGCATCCTGTTTCAGGGCCAGCTCCGTAGACGGAGCTTGTTAATTTGTGTGGGTGGTTGCGTGGTATGCTATGTAAGCTGGAACATGCAGAAAAGACCAAGAGGGACGGAGGAATCCTGCTGATGCACAGTGTGAAATTAATTCATTAAATAATGTCTTTATATGCATGTGCTTGACTTCTTGCGTGTCTCTGAGGAGGCTTTCATGAATGCCTAAAAATGGTTTGGTTGGTTTCCAACTTGAATAGACTTGCATAAGTTGGAAAATTCATTAATAACATCTTCTCACATAGTGCCAATATTGCACTAAATTAGAGCAACAAGTACTTTGACTATTTGAGGTTATCCAGCATTTTAAACCCATTTGTGTATAATGTTTGTTACTGCCCCTGACTGACTGTTCATTTTAGGATGTTTTTCTCTGTTTTTTTTTATTTCACATGATCTTGCTCTATTTTACCTCTTCACCATCTCTCTAAACTTCTGCTTAGTGCTTCAGGTCAACCAATCAGCTTCTCCCAGAGGTCTAGAAGAAACATCAGAGGGGGTCGAGGGGATTAAACTCAATTTTAAAAACAAGGTTCTGATCAAGCAATACAATAAAATCGGATTTTTTGAAGATAACTTGTTTTTACATTCCGTTTTTTTTTTCTTTGATTTTAAATAGTGTTTTTAATATTTACTGTCCAATACTTTGATGCAAATTGTTACTTATTACATACTTCTTGAAAGTTTTTTTTACGAGATTAATCACTAATCAAAAAGCACTCAACTTTACTACTTGTTAAAAAAAAACAAAAAAAACAACTTGTATTTGATCTGATCAGAACCGGATTACTAAAACTTTGCAAAACTTAAAAATGAAGTAACTAGAGGTGGGATTATATAAATTATATAAATAATTCACTCTCTCTTTCAAGCAATCAATCAAACTCTTCTTTACTTTAGCTAATAATCACTATATTTACTTACTCTGATGTGACATAAAAATAAATGACACTACATATTAGGTTTTTGTTTTGTAAAATAAAAATTGCTCCATTCCTCAACAGCACATTTAGTAATATTGTCTTTTGTCACTTTTTTTTTCTTTTTTATAAAATGATTTATACATCCAAATACATATGTTCCTTTTAAATATGTGAATATGCCTGTAAACGTCTGCTTCTTGTTCTGCTTGCACATGTTTATGCACTAATTGATTTAATTAAGAAATGTTTATAATAAAACCACAACATATAAAGTTATTATATTGATTATTGATTAACATATTATATTAATACGTTTTTGTTTCATTTCCTTTGAGTTTAAATAGAGTTTTGCCTCCTGGTGCATCCGTGCGTGAACTGTGGTGATTATTTCACTATTTATATATGATTTGTGCATTAATTACATATCTATTTATTTATTTATTTATTTTTTAAACTTGTCCTGTCCAACAGCTGAGCAAGCAGATACGGGCTGAGAGCCTCTTGCGTTGGACAGATTTTAATGTCCCAACAGGGGTTTATTAAGTATATTAAGTATAAACCCCTGTTGTTTTTCATGCTAAACTTTATTTATTTTAATTATGTTGTATATTTTTCTTTTTTTCGTTGGACCAGACGGAAACAGGGGGGGGATAAAAGAATGGGGTTAAGAGAATTAAATAATTACATATTTCTAATGTGATACATGTGACTAGGTGGTTTAACCGGACACTGGAACCGTTCTCCTAAACGTTACCACCATTCTTCTGTATCTAAAAATGTCACTGGCTGAACGCATTTACAAACTGACGTGCGATTAGATCCTCTCTGTATTATGGCATTTCATTTCATTTGATTTCTTGTTCAAGTGAATTTAACAATCAGTATGTGCTAGCATAAAATCAGTTATGATCCCCAGCTGGTGCTTCATGAATGCAAGTGTAACCTTAATGGCAGTTTAATTTATCATGTAAATTTCAGTGAATCAGATGGAGCTAAGTAAAATAAATAAATAAAAATCACCCACTGTATAATAAGTGAAAAACCATTAATCTATGCAGATATTTTTAGCTACCAGCTCTACAAGATTACACAACTCTGGCTAGCATAAAGCAAGACATCCCTCTGCCAATTAAAAAAAAATGAGCAGGTAAAAATATATAAATAACAGAACCTAAATGTTTCTGTTTCCATCATTGAACGATAATTTATATTTAACAAGTTGAGAAAAAAAAACTATAAAAAAGTAGCTTTTGCACCTCGTCTTGACAGAAAACAAAGCGTTCACACAACAGCTGCTAAATAACAGTAAAACAACCTTATGTGTAGTAAAGTGTTAACAGTTAGTGAAGTGTGACTGCACAAACAAATAAAGCCCCCAGTAATAATATGATGTATTGTGTTCCCCACTTCATCCTCTTATTACAACTTAATAGAAGGGGGGAGGCTAAGTGAAGAGTTTCTGCATATTGTAGCTTGGTTTTTATAGATAAGTCAACTGTAATTGCATCTTTTTGCAGTGGGTAAATAGGCTTATTCTGCTGTCCACAGCAACACGTTAATTAACTTCAATATGAGGCTGCTTCTTGGTACTGTGGGCTTGAATGTGGAAATTAAATTTAAATAGTGTTAGTAAAATGAGCACTTAAAATAAAAAGAAAGGCCACAAATACTAAATTTTAGTCATTCTAGTCTTTAATAGTCTTTAAGTTAATTTGTTTTGTTCTTCTGTGTTCTGAAGCAAGGGTTAAATCTGACTGCTGTGGTCATCCCCAAACACTGTTTTTGTTTTTTTTTTCTTCCACGTTTGAAGAGCATTTTTCCTTTTCCAAATTGCAGTTTGTTTTGTCCAATTAAAGGTTTTGGTTGTTTCTGCTTTCTGCACTTCATACAAACCTTTCTAGCACAGCAAATTGTGCCAGTAAAAACATCTGGAAGCTGACTTCTTTAAAGCCCCTTCACAATTTGAAGAAAGCAAATAAAGCAGATGCATCTGCACGCTAGCGTGGACAGCTACGAAACCATCATATTTAAACAACCACGGACATAAGAAAACAATCACAAAATTCACACTATTTCATGAGTTGGAGGATATTGTCGGGATCTGAAACTTCAGAATTTTGCTCATGTTAAAGTTAATTTTGTGTTCCCATTTTTGTATTGAGTTTCTCATAAAGTAGCAAGACTTTGTTCTGATCAATCCTAATCCCACCAGGTTGAAGGCTGCAGTCACCTCAAGTCTTTAGCTGTTAGGTGCTTTGAGTCTTTTCACAATTTGTTTTCTTGTTCTCCTTTCATTTAAACTCTCAAACAGACTTAAGGCTTCATCTTAACTGTTCTTACAGGTGGATATTAGGGGCGTGTATTCACAAGAGTCTGGCGATACAATGTGTATAATGATACACATCTGACGATACGATACATATTGCGATATATCCCAAGACTGTAGCAGAATATTTATTCACTTTTTTTTTTTAAAGAGTACGAATTTAAAAAAAAACAAAACTAATAAAGTTTATTGTATTTAATCATTACTACCCTAAGCACTGCATCTCATATTCACATTGCTTTAAACCAAACAAATGCTTGGTGATTTTCTTTTGTTAAATTAATACATATTTGTTCTTTTAGGGAACGATCAATATTTTCTGATTTCCACAACAAAACATTTTTCAGCATAAAAAAAATAGAATGAATGTGCCTTGCCCAAGGGCTTTTTATTTCCAACATTGCTAAACGTGCCTTCACCAGTTCTACGGTCAATGACCCTCCATGTGCTTGGACAACCCAAAAGCTGTGTGGGTCAACTCCTCTACAGGTGACTTCAAGCGACAATTTTTAATGAAAAGTCTATAAAAATTTACATAGATGTGTGTGCTTCTGAAGTTTTCTTATCAGTTTTTGGGCGAATGGATGTCCTTAAAAGTTGAATCAGTTGAACTATGACCAATCAGAGACTCCAAATTGCCAGTGACAAATGAATAGTATCCATTTTAACTCACTTCTGTGAGTTTCAACCGTTTGAAAATTGTTCATAAAGGACAAATGAATTGTTGCTAGAATTCTATGCCACCAATTCTGTCATATATCGGAATAGAGCTTTGAAAGGAAAAGCCTAGAGCAAGATTTGAGAGATTTGCACTGCTTGTTCCGGTGTAAATGTATAATCAGACTTAAGCTCCCATTGAGAAGCTTCAAGTCAGTTCTACCTGATCCATCTATTCTGTCATGTACAACACATTCTAAGTTCATGAGACTGTATGAAGCTAAATACTGGTGGCATGCATTTGGTTTGATGTTACTATTTTTAAGCACTGTCATTAATTATTTTGAGTATTAGGTGGTCTAAAACATATTATTTGCCACAGTTGTCGGCTGCTGTAAGTGTTGCTGACATCCCAAGTTCACCTGTCCCAAGTACCTTTGAGCAGTTCAATATCAGCTAAACACAGGGAAGAAGATTTTTGTTCACCTCCCTGATCTCAGAAATTCCCAGGTGGCTTTAAAAGTCAAACTGGCAACTGTGTCACCAAACCTTCAGTCCGCAGCTGCCTTTTCTTATCGATGGCAATCTCATCGTGTTGCAAACGCCACCCCCCCCCATATGTCAAAACATAAAAAGAGCTCCAGATGTTTAAAGTGTCATAACAATACAGGTGGTCGACTGACAGGAAGGTAGATCATCCTTCTTTTTACTGCCGGTGTCTTTTATCAAGTCTCCCACACAAAAAGGAAGAAAGTCTTATAGCGCAGCTGTTGTTACCATAAAAAATAACAAGAAATATGCTGGTTTATTCAAGAAATTACCTTCTATATGCTCATTTTTTGGCATTTAACTTTCAATTTATTTGCATTATTAATAAGAAACAATTTATAGAACCAAAAAAGCTGAGACTTCCCCTTTTTCTTTTTTCACCATTAAAACTTGTACTGCAACTTTGAAGCTAATCAATGCAGCCACCCACTAAACAACACACCTAATGCTGTTCTAAGTCAAGTGTGGTGGTTGTTAGAGTAGCCAGGGGATAAAACATTATTTGCCTAAATTTACTGCCAAGTCTCCGGTGGATATCTGAAGGTTCACCGGCCTCTGTCCATCTATCTTTGCGAAACATTAACCCCAGGATATCAGCAATTACTTACAAATTAATCTATCTAAATTGGCAAATTTGCATTTGTTGCCATCTGGCAAAGCTGGTAATGAATACAAACAACTCTGTAATAGATCATAACTTATTCAGGGCACATGAAGAATGTAGTGAAGGAGTTTTCCTTATTAAAACTAGATTTTCAAAGGTTGTCTACAGAGTGGTGCAAGCAATATTTTAGGTGTTGGGTGCAGAAGTTATCAAAGTGGGGTCAGATTTCCTGTAGAGGGAACCCCAAAAAGTGATCCTGAAAGTTCAATAACTTCAATGATTTTAATGGAAAATGCTTAACAAACTCTGAAAATGTTTATATACATCAAGTAATACTTGTTCACAACAAACCCATGAAAAATATGGTGTCCTCTAGTTCTGGGTGATATGACGATATATATTGTGTGGGCGATAGAAAAGTGTCCATTGTGCCATTTCTCTTCTATTGTTTAGGTCGTTTCTAACCTAATTTGATCAATTATTACGTCAAATATTCCATTAGCCACAGACAATTGCATAAGTGTGTACATAAAAGAAAATGAGTGAAAGAAATAAAGACAAATCAAAACAGAGATTCTTCACAAAAAAACTCCCTCTTGTGATCTTCTGAGGTAAAGCTGCTTTAGGTTCTTTGTTTTGCACTCGCGCTTGACGTAATTCCAGCATAATTTATGCAGTAATGTGTTTTTACTCTCAGAAATTTGACATTTTTGTGCACTTTGAAAAGTGCTTTTCATAACAAGTATTTTTTTTTTACAAATTAAGTTTAAATATCTTTGACTTTTTGAAACAAATGTGAAGGTTGCTGTGTTTCAGCCATATCTGGTCTTATTTGATTTATTTTACTGCACTAAAATGTTTGTTTCTCAATTGTGACTGTTCAGTTATCTGTAACTTAAAATATTTTTTTTTTAGAATAACTGAAAACATACTTTATTATCGTATATCATGATATACATTGTTATTGTGAAATAAAATTATTTATATCATGATGTACAATTTTTTTTTGATTTTGCCCTCCACTAGTGTCCTCGATTGATGCTTTAAAACTGCTTCAGAAACAAATATTTTTTCTCAAAAGGATTTGCTTAAAAAAGAAAACTCAATTATTCTGAGTATGTTTTAAAAATAACTGTCATGCTTTGTATATTTTATGATTTTTTGTTTTATCAATTTCCGCAGAATAACATAAAAAAATACAGCTAGGCTATGAAAATCTAAACCCTCGGGAGTCTGGCAAATCAAAAAGAATTTATATCCCTCGTTTAAGTTTTATTGCCCTCCATATGTCTTGATGTTTTGTGGGGGATTTTTCGCTTTTTAACAGAGCGTTTATATGTCAAAACAGCATCAGTGCTGGGTGTCACAGCTGCAGATTCCAGAAAATCCTCTTAAGTAGAAGTCTAACTACAGAAAAAAAAAATACTAAAGGAGGTAAAAAAAGCAGTTTTCCTCAGAAACGTTGATAATTAACAATACGCCATCTGTACAATGTGAGGAAATCTGTCAATTTGTGATTGGAAGTACCTTGGTTCACCTTGACTTTCAAATTGTACTTTTTTTCCTAAAAACACCTATGCACACTTTCTATATGAAGTCTCGTGATTGATAACAGTTGGATTGACGAGGAAGTTACATTTTTGTTCCGTTTTTTTTTTTCCCCACGGCTCTCAAAGAAAATCCTGCAAGGATCAAATTGTTGAGAGAGGCAATTTTATTGGTTCAGGGGCGGAAAATGATATAGTCACAGTCTGTGTGGATTCTGATCAAACAAATTGGACGTGACAAAAGTAAAATTAGACAAACTGAGAGATGGATAGCATAAAAAAGAAAAGGGAAAATGTTTCAGCTCAGGTCGGAGAGGCTTTGTTTATGGATTTTTTTTATGATGGGAGCTAAACAGCTTAGAATCTAAAAATCCTTACCAGGGGTTAAACTTTACGTTGTGCTAATTAAATAAAAGTTAGAATCCATTAATATGGCGATGAGAAACAGACCTTTTTTCTGTAAAGCAATTATGCTATGGCAAACAAGCAACAAAAAAAGAACTCAAACAATCTTGTCCTAAACGTTGAGGCTGAAATGCTGACTATGATGCATGACTTGACAGTTTCCTCATCCCTCAAATCTATTGTTTTAAATCGACTCTGCTTTCACTCGATTCAATTATCCAGTCGGCACTGCAGAGATGGCTTTCTACTGCAAAATATTTGACAATATGAGAACCTTGTGTGACCCATTTATTTTGATTTGGGAAAACAATTGTATCTCATCCCTAATGTGTATTGTGGGGAGGGTCCATAAATCACAAGCTGCACACAAGTGTGTGATAGGTGCTGGGAATCTGGTGGTATAAAAAGAGAGGAATTAACATAGATTATATCCCGTATCCATCAATGATATGCTAAAAATGAAGCTGTGCTGCATCCTTTTTTCTGATTTTTTCACTATACCAGGATTTAAAAGTGGATCTGTCCAGATTATTCCGTACATTTTTTTAGGTGAACCAATTTATGAGTGTATGCTCGTGAAAAGCAAAATGCGTTTCTCAAGAACTATAGATTCAGAAAATATTATTCAGGTGAGCATTTCTGGGGTTAATTTTCTTTTTGTTAAGAAATAGAGACTTAAAAAGAAAAAAAAAAAGTAGGCATGTACAGGGAGACTGTGTTTATTGCTTGTGGGAGGTGAATGATGGCAAAACATAAAAACCCCACCAAAACTGAGCAGATGGAGCCTGTGTGACAGTAAAATCCCAAACGCCCGCTGAAGGTTTTTACCAGTGACATATGAAAGCAATCTGTCATACCAAAAGGAGGAGTTAGCAGAATGATATGCTAATGAAACAGCCATGCTGCAGTGATAAATTATGCTCAAAAAGTAAATTGTTTCTCATAAGATCCCTGTGCGAGAGCAAGGACAGCAGAGGGGGCAAGATTATTGGTCGTGAATGTGAAATGAAACAAGCGGTGACTGAAGATTATGGTCACAGAGAACGTTTTGATATAAAACAAATCTATGCTAAAATGTATGATGTAAAATGTTACATTTTTTTTAAATTGTTATCTAGCGCTGATTTCTAACTTGTATATTTTGAAAAAAATATATTTCCATGGAGAGTAAAATATTAAAGTTTATTTAAGTTGATTTATCCTTGAATAATATTCTTGGCTGTTTTAATTCATAGCAATGTCAAAAATTAAGTTTTTATTTTGTTTTAGTGTGTTCACTATCCTGTTCAGTCTGTGACCTAAGGTGTGTTTTGGATTTTAGCCCCCTGTGAAGTTGAGCTTTACACTTCTGCTTTAAAGAAAAAAGGAGACAGAGTTTTAGGACCACCATGAAATGAAAAAATAAATGAGAATACGGTAAAAAATATATTTACATGTCAGATTGAATTTGTAAAATTATGAGAAAAAAGTCAACATAATTGAGTAACACCTAACTTTGCTCATCAAGCACAAAACTCTCTGCCAACACGCCTGTGTGCATCAGTGAAAGCTCATTCTCAATGGTGACCCCTCACAGCACAGGCCAAAAGGTGAACAGCAACAATCATAGCTGTATTTCCACTGACTATGAAATTGCACAAAATGGATTTGTGATAATAAATTTCCCCAAAATTTGAACAAAACTAAAAAAAAAAAAAGTTTTTGCGCTTGGAGAAAGTGGGTTTTGATTTGGTGCCATTTCAGCAATTGTCATTATACCAAGAGGTTTGTTAAGGCTGGAAATCGATAAAAAAAAAAATTAACTAATTTATCGCAAATCTGAAAAAAAGTAATCGCAATCTATCACCTTTTTTTGTTATAGTATTTGCCAGCAACTTATTATTTGCAAATAATCATAATATAAAATCTCATGCAAAATTGTACATTTAAAATGTTTATTTTTCAACGCTTTGGAACGTAAAGGTTCCAAAGGGTTTATACACACACACACACACACACACACATTTTTCAGCTACCAGTTTTCTGAGTCTTCTTTTCTGCCTTTGCACTCTCTTTCTTCATCTCCTTCATCACCAGAGTCATCCTACACACCACCATCCTGTGCTGTCTGGAAACCCTCACCAACCAGTACTATCTCCTTCAAATTACACAGTCTACATAAGATGTAGTCTATCTGTGTGCTTCTTCCTCCACTCTTACAGGTCACCCTATGTTCCTGTCTCTTCTCAAAGAATGTATATATATAGCCATTTCCATCTTATTTGCTAAATCAACCACCCTCTGTCCTTCTACAGTCCTCTCCTGGATACCAAACCTGCCCATCACCTCATCACCTCGGTTTCCTGCACCAAAATGTCCACAGAAATCTGGACCAATGACACTCTCTCGTTTCCAGGGATGCTCATCATCCATTAATCGAGGTCCAACCTGAACTTCTTCTCTTCCAGCTCCAGCCTACCTGTGGGGCATACTCACTAACAACATTGAACATTCCTAACAAACTCCTCCTTCAAGGTAACTCCTACTCCATTTCTCTTCTCATCTCCACCATGATAGAACAATTTGAACCCTTCTCCTAAGCTTCTAGCCTTGCTACCTTTCCACCTGGTCTCCTGAACACACCGTATTTCTACCTTTCTCCTCTGCATCATGTCAATTAACTCTCTGCCCTTTCCTGTCATAGTTCCAACATTCAAAGTCCCAACTCTCAGTCCAACACTAGTGACTTCCCTCTTCCTACGAACCCGCCTTCCTCCTCTCCTTCTTTGACCAACTGTCAGGGTTGGTGGATGAAGGACCCAAATGCAGGAGACCAGACTTGTTGACAGAAACATAAAAAATTACTAAATCAACTAAAACATGACAAACCCAGGAGAATAAACAAGTGCGGTGACAGAACATAGAAGAGGAGATGACCTGACAATGTGAACTGGAAAACCAGACATTTAAATACACTGAGGTTGATTAACTAAATGAAAACAGCTGTGGATAGTTAACCTGAACATGGTGAAACTGACAGAAAACCGAACATGACCAAACCCAAGCGCTGAATCATGACACCAAGAGTAGCCCAATTTCCACCGGCACCCTGTCGGTGAACAGCCCCGATGGCGGTCTTTGTTAACTGGGCCTCGACTGATCCGGTATGGATATCATAGGTCTGATTCACAAAGATTTCACGTCAGATGCCCTTCCTGACACAACCCTCTGTATCTATCAGGGCTTGGGACCGGCACAATGAGACCCTGGCTTGGGCCCCCTCGTGGCTACATTCAAAAATAAAGCACACAGTGCTGTTAAAAAAGACTTTTAAATGCATACATTATCATCTACTTTTTCATAAAAACAAACATTTATAAACTTTTCAGAAGTTTTCATTTGCTTTGACTTTGCTGAATTATTATTTCTCAATTTTGCTTTGGGAATAATTTTAACCGAACATGATTAAACTGCACAAAACTAAAACATTTGTTGACAACAACAGATGTCCAATTCATTGCCATTTTTGATCCCACTATTATATAATCCAATGGCCTGTGATAAGATTTTACTTTAGACTCTTCACTTTCAATTTAGTTTTTTTTTTTTTTTGTCTGCCAGATGGCACTTTGTTTTTTGCATTTTTCAATTCCAAGCCTGGTGTAATAATTCCAATTATTAATGTGACAACCAATTTCTTGGAATACCTGCTACGCGAGTTAGTTTTAGTTATTTTATTAAATGTTTTTAATTAATTTATAGCTAAAACTTTCAGTTTAGATTTGAGTAAAATACAAAAAATATGATATTATTAGGGCTATCTGTTCAGACCAAAAGAAACAATGACTAAAGTTGCCAAATTTGGTAGTGGGAAGATGAGTGATTGAAAAGGACTTTTGATGTTTACCATGCAACAATTTTTTTACATTCTGTTCCCTCATTTGTTTGTTTTTTCACTATTTTTTGTTTCTTTTCTCAATCATTTCACTTGTAGATTTTTCCTACTTTGTTTCATTTTGGTTCTTGTATTTTGTTTTACTTTTTAAAAATGGTTTTGATTATGTTGCTCTCTATCCTTTTTTGTTACTCACTTCTTCATTGTTTTTGTTCTTGTTTGATATTTTTCCAAAAGTCTTCCTTGTAAAAATGTATTTATTGGGTTACAGATTGCTCTCAGACACAGAACTGAATATTAGCAGTTTATTCAGATTCTGGGATCCTTTGAAGTTTCGGATCTTGCTTAGTTTTGAGTAACTTGCATCCTTAAAAAAAGTGTCAAAATAAGTAGTTATATAATATCTCTTTTACCTTACACAAAAAAAACTGTTAAAAAGTTAGAATAGGAATTCAGTTGGTAATTATTTCAAACTATCACACATTGGAGATGCCAGTGAGCTTTTGGCAGTTCTTAGGTTGTTGCAATGCAAAAAAAATAAATAAATGAATAAAAATCTGATTTTTTTTTCCTTTTTTTTTTTTTTTTTTTTTTTTTTTAAATAAAATGCCATTTAATTACCTCTTTCTATTAAGATCCTTTGAAATCTCACCCCTGAGGGTACTATATATGGGTATGGGTGTGATTCCTCCCCCCTAAATGTGATGGCCAGCAAAAATCCACCATACACTAAAGAAATAAGAATTCAAAACACACACACAAATTAAAAAACAAAACAAAACAAAAAAAAAAAAAAAAAAACAACAAATGGGAAAAGCACTACAATTATACAAAAAAAAAAGTAAGAATGGATGGACGGACATATGAACAAATAGACAGACAAACAAAAAATAAAGATATATTGTATATATAAATGAATGCCGGCTCAACAGGGCACAAACCTGTGTCCTGCTTGTGCCTATCTCTAGTTCGGTAATGGAAATGGTATTGTCTGTATAAGATTCCAATAAAAAGCATAGAAGACATTAAAAAAAATCAAAAGAGAAGATACAAATTGTGATACCTGATGTCATGATTTAGTGCTTAGGTTTTGTCATGTTCTGTTTTCTCTGTCAGTTTCACCATGTTCAGGTTAATCATCCACAGCTGTCTTCATTTAGTTAATCATCCTCAGTGTATTTAAGTGTCTGGTTTTCAGTTCTCATTGTCAGGTCATCTGCTCTTCTTCATTCTGTCACTGCTCTGGTTTGTTCTCCTGGTTTTGTCCTGTTTAAGTTGATTTAGTAAACTTTTATGTTTCTGCCACCAAGTCTGGTCTCCTGCATTTGAGTCCTCCACCACAATCCCCGACACCTGAACAAAGTTCCAAGCTTGACTTTCTGAGCATTTTAGCAGCTTCCGAGGGATATGACTCCTCAAACTCTCAGAATACCCAGACTTGCTCCCCTTGATATTCTACCTGCCCCCCAAAGTGGTGATTTTATGCCACTGCTTGATTATTTATTTATTGAAAATCATTGGCATAGTCATGAATGTAAGGCGGTGGCAGACGGATCACCGGCCAGCAGCAGCTCTGATTGGACGATGTGCAAATAAGCCCAATCGGATGGTGGCAGTAGGATGGCGGCGCAGGGGTAGGGGGGTGGCTGGAAGGTGGCAGTCTGAAATCGGATGATTATTAGATCATTTTGATGACCTTGGAGACCCTCCTATCAGTCAATTCTTGCGCTGCTGCCTTCCACCCACCTGCCTGTCACTGGAATGACCTCAGAATTTGCCCGGGCAGCTAATGATCAATATCAAAAAATTGTTTGGTTGAAACTTTTTCTTCAAACCTCTGCAGCCGCCACACGGCGTGTAAGATGCTGTGGCATTCTGGGGTATGTTACCTAAATCAAGGCCTGCCAGAGGGACAAATAAATGGCTATCTTGTCTTATCTTAGACAAGTAACTAAAAATGTCTCACAAACCCATAAAAGAAAGTCTAAGTCTGACCAAAGGACAGTTACCCCCCAAAACACACAAAAAAACAACAAAAAAGTAACAGAGGGAGCACTGCTTCTGCAGCCAACGCTCATGAAGGAAAGAAAGGGCAACCTGCTGGAGATCTGATGACAGAGTTATTGTCAGTGTTTACATGCCAGGTGTCAACAGTGTCACAGATTGCCTTCCCAGAGCTCTCAGCAAGACTTCAGCTTGGTAAACAGACTTCAAAGAGGATGATTCTGGGCTGAAACAGAGACACATATGCAAGCAGGTATGACAAAGCTAAACACTCTCATACAGGTAAGCCACACACAGGTGTTACACACACACAATTGCTGATATGTGGAGTAGTAAAATAACTGTACTGCATCCAACTGTAAGCCCTTTTTCTGCAGAAGTCATGCAAAGCGGTAGGATGCAGAAAAAGTGAGAATAAATTCCAGTAGAAATGTTATATGGTGCTGTTCGGGAATGCACAGTGGATTTGGGAGGACTTTGGTGTGTACACAGCAAAGTGTGGGACTCTTTGTGCGAAGACTGCATCGTGTGTTGGGGAGTTTTACCCAAATGAATTGTGAGGATTGTGTACAGAGCTGAGCGAACTGTTTAATTAGGATGAACTTTCGAAATAATCCATGATCAGCAAGAGCGGATCACGAAGGAAAGCACAGAGAAGGGTCGGAGCTTTCATATTTTTCTGTTGCCTCTCAGCGTTTCAGTCTGTTTCTTCAGTTTTTTTTTCTGAATTGTTTACAATCAGAAAAAAATAAATAATAGTAGAGCACAGTATTATGTGGGATTGTAATGTTTTTTTTCCTTCTTTTTGTAAATAAATTCAAAATAGTTCTAGTCCCATGTCGTCTTTGTAAATTATTCCCCAACTGGAATTCCTAATGCATGCAATGTTTTATGAATCACGAAAGCCGGTAGCTACTGTTAAAATTTTCCACATCATAAAGAATCTGCTCAAATATGCACAGCAGTTGTGAGGACAAAGCCAAGGAATTTAGAGGAGCTTTAAAGGCTTTGTTTTTTTTTTTTTTTTTTTTTGGAGGGGAGAGGGGGGGAGTCCTGAAGGTTTGCAAATTAAAACAAAAAGGAGGAATAAAAGTGAGTGAGTGTGTGTGTGTGTGGGGGGGATCTCTCATCTTTTGCAGAGATGTGCCTTGAGATATGCATTTTGCTGAGCCACTGTGGAGTGTTTGATTTCACACCGGTTTTTAGCTGATCGTTATATTTTATTAAAAGCATCTCAGTTCATTATATAAAAGCCCTTTCCGATGCTTTGAAAAAAAAAAAAAAAAAAAAAAAAGCAGAACATGTAAAACCACACACAGATCAACTGGGTGAAAGTTGGCCTTTGGTAGTAATTAAAGCGTGCTATTTCAAACCCAAACAAATAAATATTAAAATAGGAGATTTTTCAGCGAGCAGACCAAATTTATTAGGGGTGTAATGACTAATTTTATCTATGATTCGATTCAAATCATAACTTGTCGCACAACTCATAGTCAATATTGGATCTTTTTGATTGGAACTAAAATTGATCCTGGACAAATTTAGCCAAAATTTCAACCAGTGTGACTCAGAGATAAATACATAGATATTGAATCGTACAGGCAAAGTTTTCCAGATTCCTTGCGTTTCTTGCAAGATAATCAAGTGTAAATTAAATATGTGCGCAAACAAACAAGTAAACAAAGAATGGTAATTCTATGGAGAGAATATAGTATCATCTGATTTGTGCCTGTGTAATTCTTGATTTATAATTAATAAAATAAATTTCATGCTTAACTTTTTGTACTTGCAATTGAGTAGTTTACACATGCTGACAGATTGAAACTAATCCCACACATTTTTTTTGAAAAAACTGTGCTCGATTCACTTGTTACGTGTAACCATCTTTGTCTCTGCTCTGTGTTGTGTTGTTACTTTTGCGGTGTGCTGCAACAGGAAGCCACGTGACGCCAGAGGAATTTAATTAGAGCAGTCTCCATTTAAGCTCTGGTTTTAACAAAATATGGTGTCAGCATGTGGCGCGCTCAGACAGTGCCCAAAAATTTAAAAAATACAAAGTTCAATTTAGCACCAAAATGACATATAAAAGGAACAAATATCCGCCATACTCACTTCTTACAAATTAAGAAAACGGCAAAAGGGAAGAGGGAGGGCGGAGCATAAACTTATATTCGGGATCTGAAGGACCCTATTGTGACCCAATTGTCAGGTGTAACATAAAAATGTATGTAATTATACTATATGATTGTGAACCTGTTACATACGCACACACAAAACAGCATTTAAACACAAATCTGATTCGAAATGTCACCTAGATTTGTGTGTAAGTGATGTGTTGAAAAGCTGCTAGAATGCTAGGTCATTTGGTTTTTTATCAGCCCTTTGAACTTAGATTGCGAATAGTATCTGGGGAAAACTTGACATTTTCTCTTTTTCTTAAACAGATATGCCCACTAATTGATATAAATCACTGATATAATTGATATAGATCACTGCTGGGCTTTCCCCGCCGCACCTTTGCCACAGAGTTCTTCCGAAAGCGGGCGGCGCGAGTTCCTCCCCGACACCCAGAGAGCGGACAGAGTCATTCAGCCTTATATCCAGCTCCGCTCTCTGGGTGTGGAGAAGGATCTGACACAGCCTGCTTGCCCCAGAGAGTCGTACAGGATGTGTATGCATGTGAATACACAATTGCAATTTCACAAAGTTATGCACAAAATGTATTGTGTGAGTTCAAAATCGAGAATTACACATAAACAAATTTGATGATACTATATTCTTTCCATACATTCCATTCACATTTTAGTTTCATAAAGTTCAACCCACTGTTGTTCTTAGTAATAAAAACGAAACAATATTAGAGCAATATACCACAGTGCGTGTTCACATATCTTTGTAAAATATGTTTTTCCCTACATTGGACTGTAATGATTGCCTGATCATGTTTTGTTGCCATCATGTGTGTTGTCAACTGTAATCGTCATTTTTACGCAAAATAAACAACAGTACTTCCATCCAAGTGGTACTTTCCAATATGAATTATCGGTTTATCTCATTTTGAAACAATTTTTTAATGGTGTAAGTTAATTCGATAAACAATTTCTCTCAAACAGGTCTATCCAGTTGGATCGCAGGAATAGAAATTGATTCATTGTTTTATCAGAAACACTTTTTTAAATTTATATTTAGTTTCCTTTCCAATCTTTTGTTGAGGACTTGCATCTTCTAATGTTTCAATCAGTGTTTGTCTTCAGATAAATTTCTCAAAGCCATGCATAATTTAACCTACACCTCTCCAAATACTCCCCAGGAGGCCATGTATTAAGGAGTACACTCATGCACACATCTGTAATATTCCATCATAACAGCACAGCAGCAAATCACATCAGAGACGATGCATCTCGGATCATATTGTCTGATCCAATACCAAGCACCTGTATTGCTATCAATTACAACTTTGACACCCAACTAATTTCTTTGAGAGCTGGATTAGTAATTTGATTCCAGGCTCACTCACTTGATTTCCCCTACCCATTAATTTCATTTGCACTTGCCCATCAGCGGCACCAGCACGTGTTGACTCACCCACATCCCAGAGCTCATCTTAGCTCGCTCTTATTAATACCACCAGTTGCGGCAAGTGCCAGCCTAACACTTCCACAGCATGCAGACCAGCGCTTTCATTCCGGGCCATCGCAGCACGCATCTCTTCTTCAGTTGCTCAAAACCTCTTAACCTGTCCACTCTCTGCTTCACCAGCAGGCTCTTGACTTCTGCTAATTCCAGGATTCATATTATATTCATACAGCTACTCCTTTTTTTTTTTTTTTTTTTATGCAGCGTCTGAAAAGTCAGGCAACATAACATTCAGATTATTTTTTAAGATTTAAAGTGGAAGGCTTTTTTTTGTTTTTTTTTTTAAACAAAGCTGTTACCCATTTTTACATGAAATTTAAAAGCTTTGTACATTGGAAATGTCGCCGGCGACACATACATAACACATACTCTTTGACATACTGTTTTCACAACCAACATGAATTAGAGGATTCGGATGCAGACAAAATGGCTTTCCATATGTGGAGCAAACCCTCTTTTCTCTGCAACAGAATCAGATGATGTACATTGAGTAAGAACTTTAATGCAAAGCTGATTTTCTGCTCTTCAGAATTATTGCGTAAATGGTTGAAGGGCTACTTTAGTCAAAGGAATGTAAACACAGGAGCTAAAGTTTTGGTGCTGAAGGATTAATAATGTTCAGAGAAGTGGGGCTAAATTCTGTTTAACCTTTAGGGAGAACAACACATATACACCATATTATGCACATAAATATAATTTAAAAGATTAACAATAAATAATTCAAACTCAACCCCCAAACCAACTATTAAGTAATAAACCAACTTCAGAAAAATTACTTAAAATCTCCCTGACATTTTTATAAAATTTATTTTAAAAGACCTGTAGTGTTTAAATAATGATTATGACGTTTTTAACCAGAATCCCACAACCTAAATGTCTTAAAAAGCAGTTTTTCATCTTAATCTAAAGCCTAATTTTCCAAAATAACCTCTGGGTGGGTGTGGCTTTTGGTAGCCCTGCCCCTGATCCCCCCCGCTGTCTGATTATGATAGCTCTGTGTCTTGCTAGTTTAAATTTACACCGCTGCTAGATAAAAATATCAAGCAGTATCGGTAATGTCCAGCCGTATTGTTTTGAGTTGGATGTCAGCTCGGACGAGGAAGTGAAGAGCTTCATGGACCAAACTTACTCCAAAAGACAGATTCTTTCTCCTCTTTTAGCTAATTATCCAATGTTTTTTATTGAAGTTGCTGTGACCAATATGTTCAATCCATTAGTTTCTTAAAGTAGAGTTCTTGGGAAAATAATGAAAGCTAACATTAAAATGCTCTTTCACTGATTTACAATCCTTTACAGCTGCGGTCAACTGACCCGCCGTTCGCATTTCCGTGGTCAAATCATGAAGCTCTGTGGAGTCTTGCAGAGATTTTTCAACATTCTCAGCCCTGCTACCATAAGTATTGTATGAAACTCACATAAAAAATCCAGTGGTGGCTGATTTGACCACAGAAATGTGAACAGCGGCTCATTTGACTGCAGTCAATGGGAAAATGACCTGAGTTAGGCACACTAGACAGACTAGAGGACGGTTTTGCGCATGTGCAGCAGAGCTGTTGTGATGTACAGATTGCTCATTAATTCAAGCAGAGCCTGTCTGCGACAATTTGATTTTAACAACGATTTAAAAGGAGAATTACTTGGAAATGCAAAAACAAAATATATACAATTTTTTTTCTATTGTTCCTAGTGATCTTTTGATTATGATTAGGAAGTTTTTAGCCAGAATCAAAAAGCCTTTGTCGTTTTCAAAGGCTTATCGTTTGTCCAGCAGCAGTAGCTTTTTAGAAATGCAATTTTGGGTTGTTAGTGGGATTGTTGAAGCAGAGCAACCCCTGCCCCCCTCCCAGTTGCTGAGAGCTCTTTTTTTGCGCTCATGCCCGAGCTTATAGCCTCAAGCTAACATTAGCAGCGCGAAAATAACGATGAGCAATTCTGGATCAATCCAGTCTTACAGTTTACACTTAACAGCGATCAGCCGTCGCATCAATTGTATCGACAATCGCGCGCACTCTAATTTATATAAATGTTGACTGTCTTTGTCCACTTTAGCAGTTACACGTTTTTTTAAAGGCTTTTATATTTTTCAAGCGATACAATTATCTCCAGCATTTATTTTTAACATGAAGGTCATCCTGCTCGTGCATTTGCGCCGTCTATTAACGTGCAGGTTAGCGAGGCAGAAAAGGAAGTGGTGTCCACTAAACAGAAGAAGGCATCAAAAAGACAAAAAAATAAAATAAAAAGAGGGGCAAATTTTCCAGTAACTTGCACTATTTTCTATGAAGTTGTCCTCTCTGTGAACTTCGATATTTCCAAAAACATCTTTTCTAAGTTTTACATCATTTTCAGTGTTTTTCTGGACAGAATTTGCACCATAATCATGTATTTATTCACTGAAATAAATTCAAGTCACGCGATTTCACTACAGGTGTAAATTTCCAGTCGCGGGTGACGTCACCAGTATGTGTCAGCGACTGGGGTGATTCTGCTCCGACCTCTGCAATGCAGGTGATCACAAATCACTTGGAAGTATAATTCCGACCAAAGCTTGAGCGAGCCAGTATGTCAGCAGGGGGTTAAAGGGTTTTGGTATGCCTATTTGAGTAGCTGCGTCATTAATCTGAGCATTTCCAAGCATCTGGTTTTCATCTGCAACTGATCTGAAGTGATTCAAAATTAAGAAATATTCAGACATAAATCATAAATTATTTCATATAGGCCTTCTACTATGAGAAAAATGCTTCAAGAACCTGTCAAAAACACACAAGAAAAAAAACAATTTCCATTAGAGTGGGTCTTTAAAAAACAGCTTGTTTTAATAACAACATGCTGCTGCTCTGATGAGGAAAGCTCAAGCTGCTAATAAATGCAAACTGCAATACAGCAAACCATAAAGGACAAAACGCTTACTCTTGAATAAAGTGTGACTAATTTACGATTTATGAATTATTTAAATAAAATAAATCAAGTTTGTTGCAATCTGCATTTTTGCCACTAGATGTCACTGAAAACAGTTTAAGGATCTCCAAGATACACATTCAGGTGGATAAAAAAAAAAAAAAGATAAGATAGTGTCATTGCTATAATGAGTTTTTTTTAAAAAGACAGGATAATATAAAAGAGGTTTAAGATGTTTGTCTTTTAATTTGTATTCAGTGAAAACAAGACATCCAATTACCCTCATTTGACAAAGCATTTAATCCCATCCTGACATTAAAACACACAGATTGGTTCATGGATAGAAAGATCAATGGATGCAAAGATACATAAAATGATGCACTCACATATTGACAGACCCCTTTAAAAAGTATTGTATAAATTGCAGGCGACACGTGTTGGGGAAATTTTAACAAGGATAAATGACAAGAACACAATAACAGCCTCCAGGGAATCTTCCCTTCACTCATTGCTGCTGCTACCAGAGTGTTTCCATCACAAAGCCTAAATGAACTGGGCTGTAATTTGAATGCTTTTCTATATTTCATATCTCATAACATGTCTTTGAGTGAGTGTAATTTCTTTTCCATATGGGCACTTAGCGGTAAAGAGTGAATAATAAAGGAAGCCCAAACAATTATGTGGCTTTAGTCATGCATCGCTGCCCTTGGTAATGTCACTTGTCTGAAAGGGGAAGTGTTCTGTCTTAGTTAGAAGCCCTGGCACCTCATTGGACTCAATTGTTTTTATATGGCCCATGAGGTTTCTTTTTTTAATACTATGACATTATGCAGCTGTAGTCTCCTGGCATATCTGTGCAATATTTGAGCTCTTTTGAGTTAGGAGACGTAAGGAGAATGTATGTGAAAACATTAACATCCAACCGAAAGTCTCTTCACACAAAACTGTGATTTTGCATGTAATGGTGTGTGAAACCACAATAAAGAAAAGAACTGCAGTTCTTTTAAGAAGCAGTATTGCTTTTCTTTCATTTGTTGTGAGTTTTTCCAATGACTCTTCAGCTAAGATTGCAATCTTACCATCAATTAACCAAAACTTAGCACCCCTCCTGGTAAACGATCAGGTTATCTTTCAGGAATAAAGGTTAAAAAAAACCTAACATTTAAAGTGTATAATAAGATGCAGTAATTAACATCATCGATTCGCATCTGTAAGACTACTGACTGGGAGAAATGCGATTACTTTTATCACATTTCAAAACTTAGAGTTGGTTTTGGAGGCCTGTAACTTAGTTATCTTGTGACTGTGGAGAGTGCAAGAGGGCTGCTCTCCTCTGTGATTGATGAAAGCACATGGGGCAGGCTATTAAAAAAGCTGCAGTGTATTCCATAGACAATGGCTATAAACATATTCAGGGTGCTGAATTTAAAATGACTTATTTAGGGGAAGAAAATGCAATTTTTGCACCAACCCAAGCCATAAACCTTGAATTAATGGGTAATCCTGTGTGCACATTTAAATTTGTCTCTACATACACACACACACAAAATGTATATTTGCATACTTACAAGGTTATTTATTGCTTTTACAATCAGTATAGCACCACTCGATACCCATAACAACCATATTTTTCAACTTAATTCAACTGAGACAGTTTGACATGGTTTTTGAGCACATTTTTAATTTGTTGACATATCAAATTAAGAAGCTTCAACCAGCAGCTGGTTAGCTTAGCATAAAGACTGAACACAGTAAATCTTCTAGCTTGCTGTACAGCACTGACAACATTCCTCACTAAGTACCACTAAAGACTACAAATTGGCACATTATATCTTTTTACACTGCACAGGAACATAAGAAAACGTCAAAATACAAATTGTTTGAGCAATGTTTTCTACCAGCGCTGTGTTTTTTAACTAACACAAAAAAATACATTTATATTATACTCAGTCATAACTGCCCTTATATGATATGGGTGACTGCAAATGGGCAAACCTGTGTGTGGACTGCAGAAGATTTTAAGATTGTAGACTATTAGGTGAGCCCGTAGAGCAGAAACACGTTTTTTCCTATGGGCATGCTGCGGTTGTATCAAAAACTTAAACAACAAGCAAGGGTCATTAATGTGGGTGAAGACACAAATAAGTTGAACATATTTTTTTTATTTTTTAACCCATTCAAACCCTGAATTGCACAAGGGGGGCATTCATGAGATAACTACGCACTCCTTGCACTCACCCCGGCTATTTGAAATGAGGAAATTAGACAATCAAAGCATAGTTTGTGGGTGCATTCTACAGGTGTTCAACGAAGACTCGTGCACACCCTGTGCACAGGCCTTGCTGATGACAAGAGTGCAGCTTTAGGGCAACACATTGACTGTATGTGAGAACTGGACCAAGTAAGTGTGACGTCACTCATTGAAAATGACTTGCTTCTGGTCCCAATGGAATGTCAACATTTTTCGTTTTACTGCCGTTGACATGTTGCACGCGGAATTCATTGATGAGCAGTGATTGGTCCAAGTTGATTTGAGTCCATATTTCTATGGCAACCAATCCCTCCACTCAGGACTGACCATGTTAGTAGACAACAGCCCTTCTACTCAAAGTGGGCTCGGGAGAATCTGTCAATCAACGCTTTGATGCAAAACCACCTATCTTTTTTTCACATAGAGTTAACAAGAACATAAAAAAGGTAGCAGAGTAAGAATTTTTACTCTGACAAAGATAATGACATAATAATAGCTGTTTTTTTCTCAATAGAAGTCTATGGAATTTTGGCCTCTTAGGACCAGAGGGACCACATTCAGTCAATGGGCATCATTTGACAGCATCACTTAGTGTGTGCAACTTATGGTGCTGTTACAAATATTTCATGAAAACTATCAATCATATGTTCCATTTTCATGAAATTTCTTATGGTGGCTTCCTAAAACTCAAGGGAGCAGCAAGACACACCTCTGTTCCCTTGAAGATCCTGTTTACGATCCTCTACAGGCCCGGATAACCCAAAAAACCCCAGCACTCATTCTGGTCAACTCCCGTACTGATGGATGTGACCAAGACTTAAACTGACTGTAATTTTGAAAACATTACAACATTGGGCTGCCCTCCTGAATGTGTTCAAGCATACCCAGCTCTGGCATGTTCTAATTGGCTCGACACACCTGAACCAGGTAATCAGGTAATCTTATGAAATGTGTTTTGGACTGTGGGAGGAAGTCGGAGTGCCAGGAGAAAACCTATGCATGCATGGGGAGAACATGCAAATTCCACACAGAAAGGTCCCAGGAGGGATTTGAACCTGGACATCCTTACTGTGAGACGAGAGCGATACCCACTGAACCCCCGTGCCTGTTTTATTTGATCCAAATTACAATAAGTGGTGTGCATGTAAATAAAAAATAATAATAAAAAAACATCATGGCTATCCAGAAGATAACTAACCATGAAGACCATGACCTTTCTGTGTCCACCATGCTAGAGCAAATCTTACATGACTTGGGATTCCAAAGAAATAATTTGAGTCTCCATTTTCACCTTGCAAGTTTGTGAGTCTTTCTAGTCAAACTGCCGGCATTACAAACCATTATTTGTCAAGGGGCACTTTTTAAATGTCACTTGCCCTTCACATTAACGTGATGGGACAGGAAAGCAGCAGGCAGATATAATTCTTCTTTTTTTTTTTTTATCAAGAGATGGGTGAGGCATGAGCAGCACTACTCTGTTTAGCTAACACTGAAACTCTATCCATGGTAAACAAATCATCTTAACCACAAATGAAGTTGGAAAAAAAACGTACAAACTGAGCTCAAATGCCTGACCAAACGCTTTACTGCAAAGGGTATTTGGTAAAATTAGCTGGAAATGTTTTTACAAGAAGTGATAGTAGTCAGTGTAGGCTCTTGACTACGGTTTAAAGGGTTTACGTCTTACCGGTGTTGAATAGGGAATAAAATAAAAAGCTTTCTCTTGAAAAAGAAATTTCTTTGGGAAGATGCAGGTGATTAGAATGAATGTGGATTATATACAAAGTGAAGATGCTGTTAGGTGGGGGAAGAAACAGGCAGAGAGAAATCCACACTGTTACAAATGGATAATTTATAAATCTGCTGTTCAAGCTGATATCTCCGGAGATGACAGAGTGCATGCATCTGCAAATTGTAGAAGATGAAAGTTTAATAGCATAGAAATGAAGTGTTTTGGCCTAGCATAAGTAGCTGAAACGCAAAAACAAACATCCCGTTTGACAAATTTCTGTGTTTTTTTGTGGTGTTTTTGTCTCTTTAATGAACAAAGAGACCACACTTACTGTACACATGCACACATATGAATGAGAGTGTGCATCTCTGATCAGGCACAGGTGCTCCATTATTCAAAGTATCTCCTTGGGCTTTGGAGCTCTGACAGAAAACCTGACATAACTTGTATCTGAAACCTTACCCTACCCTGCCCTGAAACACCTCCCCCAACAGCAGAAAAAATTACCGGAGCTTCCCTGGGGAAGGTAGAGGGGAAATGTGAACTGGTTGAGAGGGACAAATCCACTGCAGCAACAGCTGTTTCCAAATCTCAACAACCAGGGGACGTGTTGTGGGTTATATTTTATGGGTGGAGAGGGACCCGGGATGTTCATTTATTTATCTCTACAGTCAGCACTGATCTGTGCATGTGTGTGTGTTTGTGAAAAAATGTCTTAGAGCTCACTTCTTGTTGTTTTGTGTGAAAATGGCTATGGTCACTTGTCCCTCTTTGGGTTGGTATTAATGCCACAAAAAATGCTAATTTGATCTGTTTTTGGAGCAGAAATATCCAAATGAGTATCAGAGAAACGCCAAATCTTCCGAGGCCGTTCTGATGCCATTCGAGTTTCTCTTCACTCCTTCTCGTAGATGCCACTTCATCCATGGGTACAATTATGCTGAGAGCAATTTCATATTTCAAGTATGCAAATACGAATGCTGTGAGGCCACACTCAGTTCATAAACAGAAAATAAACAGGCTGCAGCACAGACATCCTTTTGAAGTGTACTGTGGTAGCTCAGTGCAGCTTTCATTCACTCACATTCATGTTCATGCACGTCAGTACAGGGACTTAAATTAGTTTAACGCTCACAGTGGTCCTAACTTCAAATACAAATGCCCTCAGCTTCACAAATCATCCAGTACTGAGGTAGAATACCAACAAAGACATTAGAGAGCAGCCCAGACTAATCAGTGGTGATGACCTTAGATGGGTTAGTGTTTACACCTTTTCTTTTTTTTAGCCCCTAAGGTACAGGCACAACAATGTTTACTCTTTTCTGTTTGTCAGTCAGATGAGTGAGTCTGGGTTTAACAGACGCACATCACTTTCCTAATTGCATGGTGCCAGCTTAGACTTTCAGTGGGGGGAGGGATAATGGTATGGGATTGCAAATGAGGGTTTGACGTGGGCGGACTATTTCCAGACGAGTTCCGTCCTACTTCCTTTAAGTTCTAAAACACGGTTTAAAGCAACACCTTACTCCTAGAGAATCAGCTTTTAGTTACACCCTTGTCTAATGTAGCATCATTGTTCTCATTTGTAGATTTCCAAATAAACCCTGTGATTTCATTAAAGTCTGTCCTGATTGGAGCACCTTGTTCCAAAATAGCATCAGGGTTTTAAGCAGGTTCTATATGTAAAGAAGTGTCCTTTTTTGTTTGTGTTTTAGGTTAAAAATCTAAAGTGTGATTTTCTAATTTGCAAAATATTTCCATAGACAATAGCATACCACATCTAGAAAGCACTATCTATAAAAAAAGTTACTTTACAGAAAAAAATGCAATTACATAATAAGTAAACAAATATTTTCAAATTATTATTTAAAATGTGCTAAGCAATTGAGTAAAACCATTTTTAAGCTGCTTTGCTTGCTTACTATTGAACTATTGTTATGATGAAGGAACTATAAAAACTAATTACCAAATTGATTACATTCGTTAAGGCTCCTTTTCAAGCAATCAGTCAAACTCTACTAGACTTTAGTTAATAATTCCAAAACTTAATGAACCAAACGTTAAACAAGTGTGTTTTGTTCTTTTGTTTTCTATTTTCAAATCAATGCGTTTGATTATTTCTGTTATGAGTTTTAAATATTTGTGTGTCTTGTCCTGTATTTTTCATAATATGGTCAAAATAAACCAATCAATTCGTTAAGGGTTTTTAAAACCTCGTTTCCACTGAGTGGTCTTGCGCGGTCTGGTATTTTGCACATTTTCATTGAAAGATGAACCCATTAAACAGTACCAAACCATACCTCTAGGGGGGCCCATGAATTGCAGGTCCATTAAAAGTGGAAAAGAATGGTTGTAGTTACCCATTGATCGACAGAAAGTGATTTTAAAAACCACCAATATAGCGCTCTTTTAAGCTAACGTTTCTGACGTTTGTAAGAATTCAGGTTTTTGTGGTTTCCTGTGTTATTTTTTGGTTACGAGTCTTTATTTAAATAGCCTGCAAACAACAGCTTACTTCTAGGAGTTTTTTTTTATTTTTTATTACTGTTAGCATAATTACATTTTTACACTCACACTTTTTTGGAGTTCTTACTACAATTACTCCCCCCCTCCAAAAAAGAAAAAAAAAACCACAATGATTGTCCAGGGTCTCCAAAAATGTTAAAAGCCCCCGGGCCTGTGACATAATTCCATTTAAAATGAGCTTTAAACGTTTTACTGTGGTCTAACTGCAGAATATGGGTGACTGTGACTACATTTAGGGACTTCTGGGGCTAAATCTGTTCAGAGATTCATATGCAGAAATAATTGCCTCTCCAAGACAATTGCGTGTTAATTCCCTTCCATTACACTACATTAAACAGATCCTGTTATCCAAGGCAACCGCCACATTTCTTCAAATTGAGGGCAATGTGAGGTTTGGTGTGTTGCCCGAGGCCTCCATGAATGTCAAGCCTGGGAGTTGAACCACCAACCAGCTGGTTTAAAGACAGATGTTCAGCTTACTCAAGACGCTGTTAGCACTTAACTCACATGGTTGATCATTTATAGTTAGCTATTTAATCCTTTGAGAAACCAAACACCACAAAAACATTTTTTTTAAATTTATCCATGAATATGAATATTATTACAATATGAAATAAAGTTCAACTGCAGAACAGATCAAAAGAGAGCACTAACATGTAGTTTGCATCATATTTGTTTGACATTAGTGTCTGTTTTGTTCATGTCTTACACATGAAATTCTCACAGGAAACAAAAATGCAAGAATCAAGGCTCCTTTATGCTACTAGGGGAATTCTTTATTATATTGTCTGTCAGAAAATTGTTCTTTTCTATATTGCTTCATTTCTTAACCACAACTTTTATGCTAAATTCGGATTCCCAAAGTAGCAACAAAATTCAGGAATTAACATAATGACACGTCCTAACATTTGGTTGTTCCTATTGATGCTAAAGTTAGGGACTATCTGAAAAAACAGTATCTGTTCCAGCCTTTCCCTCCCATGTGTTTTCCTCATCTTTATTTGTAATTTCTTTCTTTTTTACCACTTCTGCTTATTCTCCTTCCCATTTTACACAGCCAACTCCTTTGCCTTGTGCTTTGATAAATCCATTTCCCTCTTTTATGGCATCCCCTGATTTCAAAAGCACCTTTTGCACCATCCCCCCTTTGTCTCCAAACAGAATATTTTCAATTCTGTATCAATTTACGCCACACTTCTCACACAATAATACAGAAACAGCAAGATGTTATTCTCAACACCCTGTTGGCATTGTTAAGGCAGAAAAACACACCAAAAATATCCAATTACTCCATATTAGCTGCAAGCTACTGGTTCACACAGGAAATAATGCAACTCTGACAACATGCTGCAATTTAAAATGCATTTGTGTGATGTTAGCTCTCAGTGGGTACAGTTAAGCTCAGGATTCTGTTGGCAAAGGTAACATGCTGGTTTGGGTGGTAGAGGGTTAAAAGAATCAGAAACATTCATCTGAGGAGTCATGCACAAACCAAGTCTCTAGTGAGTGTTCCGAGTTCTCCTCTGTTGTGCAGTTGTATTCATTCATCCATCCATGCGTCCATCCATCCATTTATCCATCTTGTACTGCTTATGCATAGTGAGGGCAACACTCTAAGCAGAGATGCTCTGACTTCCATCTTTAGAGAGTTTGTATTTAGGAATCCAAGGAGATCCCAGGCATACCGGGGTACGTCTAAAAATGGAGTGATATGATGATAGTTGAATCCAAATTCTTCCCCTACCCCTACGGCATCTCCCAACCCCCACATTTAGCCCTCCAAATGAAGAATTATGGAAAAATAGTGTCTTTGAATTTGGACGTAACTTCCATTCGATCAACAGTCACCCGTCAGCCATGTTAGCACGAAGCTAGCGGTCGCAAATACAAAATAACATTGGTTTTGAAACATTAAAAAGGTCATGTTAAGAGAAAAAGTCCTAGCTTACATTTAAATGTAAACTTCTGCACTTCAGAACAAACCCACATAAAGCAAATTGCTTCTTCTGTACGGCACAGAACAATGCAGAACACCATCAATATAATTCAATGTGTTAACAAGTGTACTTTTTTAATATTGCATTCTACCATCTTCATATAGTTGAACTCCAAAGTTCTCACGTCAAAATTCAAGTGCCAACACGCATCCAAGCAATCACTTAGAATGAAAAATCTAAATGTATTTTCCCAAAATGTTCGTTTGGGTTTCTGCGTTCTAAATATTCACGTTCACTCCTTGTTATTCAGGTTTCTACTACCTTTTTTATCTCTAAGTACTAAAAGGCCATCTGTTAAACGTGCATTAAAAATTAAACCAAAGGTTGAACTTTTAACAATCACTGACTCTGATTTGATTGTGACATATTGGATATTTTCCTTTTTAATTAAAAGAAGTGTCAACCTTTTGAAAACTTATCATAGAACAAAAATGAAAAATTTAAGTTTGCATAGTGCTGAAATTATTTAAGTCTTCCAAATATCAGAATGGAGCTGTGAGAGACAAAACTTAAAGCAATATTCACAAGATCTGCACAGCTATGACATTTCACACTAAGTCACATTTCCAGTGTGAATGGATACTCAACATGAGTTGACACAGTTATTTGGAAAATTAACCTTTAACTACGTGCTAATGCAAAAGCATTTTCAATGTTCAAACTTGCGTTTTGGCAAAACACGGAAGAGAAACTCATTTGAAAACTTAAAGCATTTTTTTCCTTTAACACTCAGATTGTTAGTTTATTTTAATGACAAACATGTACACATTTCATGCAGCTGACCTGCTTTTCAACAATGTGTTGGCTTTTATAAAGATGTATTATTATATAACTGAAGATCTAAATCATTTCAAGGTTGGGATGTTTTGTTTTTAGTAATTTGAAATGAAATTTGTACAGATCAGTGGAGACCAAGTTGTAAACCAGAAAAGAAATGGTGCAGGGCGTTTCCCCAGACAACTTGAAACAAGAAAAGAAAGAAAAGTTTAGATTTAAATGTAAAGCTGATGTAAGGGTTTATGAAATTAAGATCAGAAAACTTGAAGGGAGCGTGATGCTATATCTACAAAAAAAAAAAAAATGTATTCATATATTTTAGTCTAGCAGTTTTATTTGCTCCTGTCACCTCTAAAAACATTCTTTTTCCATTTCCATTCCTTTTCAAATGTGAGTTTCCCTCTTCACTGGGAGAAACCTGTATTAGCTCAAGGCTTGCAATATTGAACAGCAGTTTAATTTCATCCAGGCTGAGCTGGCATTGGATAAGAGGACAGAGTATATAGTGTGCACTGCGGCATACCTGGGCAACCAGTAAACTAGGATGGTGCCACGGGGTGAGAGCGCCAAGCTGCACACCTGATGGCAGATGTCTTCTCATACTTCTGGTTTTGAGCACATTTTTAAGACCAAGAGCTGGAAAGCAGCTAATTTAAATGGTAGTGTTGAGGGAACTTGGGAAAGATGACGAATAAAATGAAATTTTAGTCTTTTTAAAAAGAAAATCAACCATTTATAGAACAGATTGTGCAATAAAACAAACCAAGGGTGTTATCTAGTTTTATCCATTTTGATTGTCATATGAGTTATGGGTGAAAGAGGGAATTATGCTGCATAACAACCGTTGTAGAAATAGAAATATCCATCAAGATCAATCCTTAAAGATATTAAGAATGATGATGCTCCAAGTATTTATGGTGCAAAAATTGACTCGGTTGGAGTGATTTATTGTTAAAATGGAAAAAGATCAATTTAAGTTTGTGGAAAAAAGTAAAGCAAAATCCTCAACAGCTCGATGTCAAACTGATAAGATCATATAGACGTGATCTGTTGTAGTCATCGTTGCTCATTATCGTTGTCATTTTCCACTGTTCACAGGCGGATTGATATATAAGCTGTTCTCCTAACAGATGCTTCTGGAAATATTTTTTATTTCATTCTTAAGTAACTACAAATATTATCACTTGTAGCTTAAATGAAGCAGAAACCAATTAATGTTGTGTTGAGGTGGAGAAAATAAGTTAGGATTCTTAAAAAAAGAGAAAAGTCTGAATTCAAAGACTTTAAAGTTTCACGACATCAACAAAAATGATAAATTAAATGAAGTGTAACATTTATTTGATCAATCGATAAATTGATGTTTCCAATCAGACTGATCTGTCTGAGGCAAGATGCTGATCAATCAAATTGAATCGATCTATGAGATTGTTTCAAAATAAAGTAAACCGATGAAATTTGATTTTTTTTTTTTGTTTTTTACCTTTATTTATCAAGGTGGGACAGATTAAGAACAACCTTCCTCTTTACAATTGTGGCCTCGAAAAAGGCAAAAACATTTGAGAAAGAAAGCAAAGAGGTTACAAGAACAAGAAATAAAATTTAATAGAATTAGAAAAAAAAAATCCAAAATTATAAAACCCTAAAATAATTGTACTGAGTAACAGCCGTGTTTATCTTTAAACTGTTCATTAAAATTAATTTTAAAATGTGTTTGTTAAATAAAAGTGTCCAATCTGACAGTGCCTCAGTCCAACCAGCATTTGGACTGAGAAATGGCAGGTTTATTTTAATATAACGTGGCAGAGTCTCCACTCTGAAACGGTAAGGTTTTCCGGCGACTAAAAATGTGTACTTAATATAAAATCCAAAAGCAAAGTGGCTACAAATCAGGGAAGCACTGCTGCTTTTCTTTACTTAGATTCACTTGTACTCTGAAAATACCAACTAAGAAAAACAATAATTTCAAAATAAACATCACAATTATAATATAAGAGTTACTTTATTCAGGCCAAAGAACAGACTATTTTTAAGTTCTCAGTGGCAGCTTTTTCGTAGGAAATGCTTTATCATGAAAATTGAAAGTTTATTTTATTTCTTTATATCGTCGCCACTGCAAGTCTCTTTTCTATTTTTAGTATTTAAAAAAACTGTTTAATTTTGTTGGATTATTAAGTGCCTCTCAATCTATATAAATATATCACTCAATTCTGGTGTCCTCTTGTTTAGTCACTTCTTGTTTTCTGTTGCTTAAAGGTTTCTGTGGTTTAGTGTTGTCATGTTTAAGCTTCAGGATTTTATTTTGGTCATGTTTGATTTAATTTTTCAAAGGTTCTGAGTTTCTGCCACAGGCCTTTCACCTGCATTTGAGTCCTTCAAAGCCACAGTTTTTTCATGACTTTTAGTTAAATAGAGCTAGAGCATTTCAGCATTGTGCTCAGTGTTTCACAGTTGAAAAACTCTTCCCCTTACCTCATGTCCATCTCCAGCAGTCTGAGACTTGATTGTGTTCCGTTCCTCCATGCCACAGCTCTGCAGAGTGCAGATCACTGCAAAAACAGGCCAAACCTCAACAGTTAGTTAGGATAGATTATATAGATTATATCTTGATTTAATGACACAAAATAAGCATCAACAGATCTTTGAAAGGTGCCTATAGTGATATTTTTTTTTCTGTTTCTGTACTTCTTTTATAAATGTACCAGCCTTTCCTTCAACTGATATGCAGAGACAATCTTAGGAGTCATTTTTTGGTTGTGTACAGCCACTTTTATTGCACATCTCATGCATCATGTACAGATCCAGCTAACTTATCAAATCAAAATTTCATCCTATGTGCAGCTTGAAGCGCTTTACTTATAATAACAAAAACAGACACAAAAATTAAAATAAAAAACCCATCCTTTACCCTCCCCTTCCCTAACACATACATCCCATTATCCCACATACAATTGATACTTCTTATAAAAGTATCTTGTAAAATGAACATCACACAAAATATATATTTTTTTATAAAGACACACAATTAATGAAAACTGTGGTCACACAATGATTAAAGCATGTGTTTTTTGCCCTCAAAAATAGTATTTCTGGAGCCTCCCAGAGCGAAGCTTTTAGCAATACTATTCATTTGTTAAGTCCAAGGTAACATTTCTAACAAAAACACTGACATTTAAAAGATGCAATTTACTTAAAACAAGGCCAAACTTTTTTTTTTTTTTTTAAATTGGGTTTGGTTTTTAAAAATCTGTTTTCTGCTCATTCTGTCAGTCAATAGCAGATGGTAGCAAAAGTGTATTGATAAGCAAGTTTAAATTTTACTTGCAAAATCAAAGTATTTACTTAGCAATAAATGTGTAAAAAATAAGAACTTGACAGAATGTGAACTAAACGAGGTGCTCAAGTCCATACCTGATGGTGGAAGGCAGCGCTGCCCACTGCAAACGGCTCCCATTCTAGTCAATTGAAGTAACCTCACCAAAGGCTTCCCTAAAGCTACCCTAAAGCTCACTCCTGCGCTGCTCCTCTAGGCGACAACTTAATTTTAAGTTCCCAGCTGCAGCTTAACCACGAAGAGCTCGGTTGAACTGTGAAAATGAAATCTACAAACAAGTAATATTTATTTATTTTCCTTTTCCAGGTAAAACTGAAATTAATTGCGTGATCCTGAGTTATTATTTCCATCTTTTACAGTTTGAAGTGTTATTTTCGTGGACCTCAGAAATAAATGATCAGTTTGGTTATTTATGTTTTGAGTAGTTTATTTCAGCTATAAAAAGAAGGGAAAAATAATAAAATAAAATAAAGAAAATACATGTAACAATTTTAAGATATCAGAAATGAATTAGGAAAAAAACAAATAAAAGAAAATATATAATTACTTAAGTTCAGAAACACCTATAAACATCTTTAGTCTAAATGAATAAAAGTATAAAATGTCCTAAAGTTACTTTCAGAGAAACAAATGATGTGAGTCACTGTATTTTAAGGAAAACACACTGATTTAGTCTATTTTCAAACCAAAAGTAAGTCATGAATTAGATTTTTTTCAATCAACATTTTGAACTTATTAAAATTACTTATTAACTAATACTTTTAATGTAAGCAACATTTTATTCTAAATATTTGTATGAAAGGATTTGCAGAATCATTTTACTGTATAAAAGGTGACTTTATAAAAAGTTTTGTTGTGCATGAACAAATCTCAGAATGTTGCAAGTACTGTTGCAGCAAAATATTTAGCAAAATATTTGTTTATAAGAGTGTGTGATTATTTATGTATTTTGCTTGATTCCGTCTTAAAAGTTTTTCTATGGAAGGAAAGATTATAATAGATTTCAGATGGCTGCAGATATTACTGACATGCAAATAAAGGTACAATGATTTGATTTGATATATTGGTTTATTTAAAGCATTTGTTGCAGAAAATTTTAAAAAATCCACAGGTTCTTATTGAACTCCACAGAAATCCATTGGCTCGTCCACATCTTAATTCCTTAAGAATTCAAGCTTATATTACTACCAATGACCGCCTCTCCCACCAATACTTGATTATTGAAAAAAGAGTTTTTGCATTGTTCATAATCCCAATTTATCCCATTCTTCCATTTTTCAGCAAACAATCAAGGATGGTCATGGTACGTTTAACAGCAACCCTGTCTCTCTTGTCCGCATGTGACATTTATTATTTCATAATCAAATAATTTTATTTATGTACATTTTGAAAAAAAAAATGCAACCAAAATATAAATCTCTAATTTGTTCTTTGGATGCTGCTGCTTCATCTGCAGCAACATCATGTTTACTGACCTGGCAACATGTCATGTTGTGTCAAGTCCTCAGTCCTAAGAAGACTCGCTTGAACAGAAAGGTCAGAAAAGCATGCTCATAAAGGGATGTGGACAGCTTTTAGCCCGCAGCATTGCTTTAATCAAAGCCAAATGCAGTTGCAGTCAGAAAACACTTCTGATTTACTTAAGCAACAGTGAACACTGGCTCTGAGTAAGACCTGTAGGATTTAAAGCAGCGAGGGCATTGACTAAGAAACCCTAACATTTCCTTAGAGGTACAGGGTCCACATGTGTGAACGTGAGCGTGTGTGTGTGTGTGCGTGCAGCCCTTCCTTGTGGCGTGTCCATGCCCTGGGCTGTTTGTTCTTCGATTTTGTTGGAAACATGTTGCATGAAGCAATACACCTGCAAGTCATGGTGTTAAGTCACTGGTGCTGTGCACTGCACAGGCCATGGTTAACCCGATTTATTCCTTATCTTGCAGAGAACAGCTACATGTGAGCAAAACAACTTCAATCTGAGATGTATTTCTAACCACTCGTCTTCGGTCAAAATGACTTTTCTACTATTTAACTTAATTAGAGATGTGTTCCTTAAATTCTGGTGTAGTCACTGCTTCTGTGTCAACAACAATCAAGTCCGACTGCTGGATTTATAGTGCTGTGTGAGCATCCCCGTTAGTGAGAGCTTCTCCATCATGATGAGAGACAGCCCACACAGCTCCAAATTGCTGATGAGCTTATTTTTAGTTGAGGGGCAGCCCCAGTGTCTGGTTTACATGAGGGATTGACAGAAAATGTAGAAGAGATTTCCCAGTTAATACTTGTACAGCAAGCCTTCCTGCTCTGTAATTAACCAATTAACAAGCAACGCACCCCACCAACCCCAGACCTGATTCAGTTTGCAATCACAGGAATGCTCGTCTGCAAAGTTTTAATTGTGCCCGAGGTAATAACTTACTGTTTGTAATCACATTCTCTCCCTCCCTATATTGCACCAAGGTGCGCTGGGGAGGAAAAAACTTACTGCCGCAAGCTAATTCTGCAAACCTCCATGCTGGAGGTGAGCGCAGTGCACATTACCGGCGGTGCTTAGGGTGTTGCTGAACAACAGAATGAACGTTAATATGAATCTCAAAATATTTCACACTTTTCTGCATGTAAAGCCTCAGATCTGAGGTGATTGGCAAGCAGGGGAAGCTTCATCCAGCAGGACGGAGTGCGTTCAAAAAACTAGAATGGGTGTGTCTTCAATTTAAAGCGGGTTAATGGATGAGCATAGTAAAAAGGAGACAAAGGTTGTGACTCACACACGCCGCGCTTGCATGGTGGAGGCATTCCCTGTGCCAGAGCCAATCATCATTTCATGGGCAGACATGGTGCACAGACGAGATGAATCACTAAGCTGTCATGTGTCTGTTTCACATTCTCACTGTCAGAAAGAAAATTATAGGTGACTTAATGCTCCTTTTTTTCCCCCCCTCCAACTTCTGGTGCGCTGCCAGGCCATACACTGAGCTGAAAGGCAGAAACATGTTCCGTCATATGGAGGCTGCCACTAATTGTTCGGCTCAAATCTTTCCATTTTCTCCAGGACCGACAGCCACCCACCACTTTTAAAAATACATACTTGATGCCATAACTATATAATAGACTTAAAGCAATTACAAGAGTCATGCATTCTAATATGATAGGCAGAGTAGAGGCTTGGATTAGCTTTGCACTCTTGACGTTACACACACACACATACCCAAACTGCAAAACACAAACAATCTAGGGCAGCTATTCTAAATCCAATTGTTGTGAACATGAAGCCAGCTAGTTTCAGGCGGTGGGGTGAGTTTGGCCCACACATACCAATTAGGCCTGTTTCCAAAGCAATACAGCACAATGCTGCCCAGAGGACTGCAGCAGAACAAGACTTTGATTTCCCTCAATGTGATAGTAATTTCATATTTCACCGAAAAGCAACATGGCTGCCCAGGCTTGAGTCTCGAGGTGAGTAATGAAGAGCAATTCACCAAAAGATGCTTGTCTGGTCATTAACATACAGTTTCTTCAAAACAAATAGTGGTGTGGTAGTCGCGAGGGCGGTTCTTTGGAAGCTGGGCTTGCTCGCCGACACCACGTCCTCTGATGCAGCCTCTGAATCAGTCTTACAGAACCAGAAGGAGGCCTCTTTTGTTGGGCACACAGAGTCCCCCGGTAACTTCGTCAGTTGCTCGCGTTTGATCAGTTATCGTGTCTTGCTTTCTCTCAGCACATGTCTCAGGGCTTGAAGTCTAAGATGATAAATGCAATGCGAGACAAAACATCAAGGCCCGAACTGAGCATGCAGCCTGTGGTCTTCACGGCGACTAAACGCTGCCGAGTCCCACCACAGCGACTCAGACAGATTGAGGAATACAGCGGGAGGGGCGCGGGTAATGAGAGAGCCAGGAGATTTACTCTATTAATGGAGACCAGGAATATTTTCTCTGCAACTTACGTGCAATAGTGGAACAACAAGGGCAAATGCCATGTCAATGCTTTGACCGTACGCAGAGATCAAGTTGATCCACTGTGTCTTACAGTCTAATTTCAATCATATTTTGATCTATTGTAAAAGTGTTCCCAGTGGTCTTTCGGTTATGATTATGTCAAATCAATAAACCTGCGTCATTTTCTAAAACATAGTTTCTGCAGACTCCATTAGAAATTCCCCTTTGAGTTGTGGGCGAGACAACTGGTACAGAGAAACCTCGGTCACCCGTAACTGAGAGCTCTCTGTTGACACTGTTAGCTTATGGTCCCTCACATCCCCAGCTTAACATTAACAGCTGTGGTGCAGCGGTAGGACGGTCGACCTCTAATCGCATTATTGTAGATTCATGTATCAAAGTGTCCTTGAGCAAGACAAGACATTGTCTCTGGTGGTTATAGGTTAGCCCCAAAGTTTAGTAGCGGAGCTGCCATTAGTGTTGGAATGTGTGTGTGTGCGGGTGAACAGACTATGACTGTAAAGCACTTTGGGCCTTCAAGGAAGGTAAAAAAGCACTTTACAAGTATACGCCATTTACCATTACCAGTGTAACAAAAATTCTGACTATTACCAAAACGATCCTGTTGTACAGCTTTTAAGCCAGATGGCAGCTCAGAGGAGAAAAACCAAAAATCTACATGTATCTTATCGTTTACAAGAGGATGCATCAGAATGGAGAGGAGCAGGGAGTTTACTGTATTATCTACATCACAAATACAATCCTTTTCACATTTTTTCTTCTTTCTTCTGTTCCTAAATCACGATTTGCGTGAAGAACTAGTCAGAAATGCAATCTTAATTAATATTTTCTTGATGTTTGTCCTTTGTCACCAGAAATGTTGCAAAAACATGTTAAAGATTCGAAAAACTCAATTTTCAGTGGGTCTTTCATAATAACAAAAAAAAAACATATTAAAAAGACACCAAACCATGCGAATTTAACCACCATTCAAAAAGGTTAATATATTTTAAATGTTGTATGTATGTTTACATGTTCTGAGGCTAACTTTGTTTTTAACTTTTATTCTTATCGGAGTGGGTCTTTAAGCTGCGTTTAGTGAAAAATCTGATTCAATATTTAGCGTTGAAAGAAGCAGCAGGACCAGGAACGCAGTCTGTTTACCTTGTGATACTAACTGCGTCTGGGAGTGTATGGGAGGCTATTGCGGGAATAAATCTTCAGCCTCTCTCTCAAATCTTCCTGGATGCCGGGGCGTTTTTCAGGGTGGGGCAGAGCAGAGCCAAAGCACCCCAAAGAGAGCAGAGGTGTAACCGTATGGAGGCGTCCATATTAGCAGAGTTATTCTTCAGGATTATGTGCACCTCCAACCCGGGCCAGAAAATTTGTCAGCAGAAGTACAGATATGGCTCTATCAATAATCCATGGCATTGTGTATTTCCCAACTGATGCCATTATACGACTGGGGGATGACAGCACTCACCAGCTCCATCATCTTATCCACGGGGACCAGGATCTCATAAAGCGCCCTCAACATAGACAACTCATATAATGGGTAATAACTCCAGCCAGTTAATACAAGGGAATTATCAGTGAGAGGAGCACTGAACCCAGCAAAAAAGTGGCACACCCACCACTGTGTTATGGTCGGGGAGTGAAGACGAGAGCAGGACAGGAGGGGGAGGCAAGAATGGGAGATGAAAGGAGAAGGAAAGATACATGAGAGGCAGATGAAGCTGTGATTTTGGTAACTTCTGTAGCAAATTTCTAGAAAACTTCTCATAGTTTATGTATTCTTATTTTGCACAACTTCAGTGAAATGGAAGGTGCTTTTGCAAAAGGCTGTGTAATGAAGAGCTTAAACTAGTAATCCTGCTAATCCAGTTTAAATCTGTTCTTAATTGTTTTATTACAATGTCATTTAGCAAATATTATTACGTAGAGAAGCACAAAGCACAGGACGACATAAAAGCTATTAATTGCTGCCAAAACTGGTCTTGTGAGTTTTCCTTTAGGACTGCATGGCTCTGATCCTTCATTATTTTTTAGAAATACACAAAGCATCTTAGATTTGCATCCAAAAACAATAGATAAGAAAATTATCCCCTTAATGCTTGTTGTCGCAAATCTGCAACAAACCACTTTAGCTCCAAAAATACCTAAATGTAGCATCTACTTAAAGGGTGACTAAACACTAAAACAACTTTTTTTGGGCTGTGTACTTGTATCAATGGGGCTTTAAAAGGGCTGTCTGTTCGTCCTTGCCACGTTTTTGACAATTTAAAATAAAAATAATATTTTTTACTCTTTAAATGCTATTAAAAATTGTGTTTTTTTATTTTATTTATTTATATTCATCACAGCTGGAAATAAATTCTGCCATTAAGGGGATGTAATAATAAAAACAATAATAATAAAAAAGACAACCACAAAAACTAATATTTTGTGGTCTGGCTAGGGGGTCTAGATGTGTAACCGAACATACACACACATTTTCTTTGCAAATGTTTTTGGCATTTAAATATTTGTTTTACTGCTAAAAATGAGTCCACATATTAAAAAATGGTAATTGATAAATCAGGTTTTTTACTTGCTGATAATACTATAAGAAACAACGTCTGGATGACTTGGTTGGCTGCATGCAGGACTGGTGCATGGGAAACCAGGGTTTGTTTCCCTGGGAGCACAGTGAGTTGAATCCATTGCGGGTCCCTAGACAAGACTCTTCACGCTGCTGCCTACCTATTTATCCACAAGGGAGCCCGGGTCTGGGTCTCCCTGTAGCAGTCTTCAACCCAGATAAAATACAGGGTAGCCTCAGAAAGGGTATCTGACATCATACCAAACTAAATTAGCGGCTGAGTGAAAATTGATTTGCTTGGGGGACCTCTCGAAGGTGAACAACGATCATCCATCCATCTCCATCCATCCATCCATCCATCCATCCATCCATCCATCCATCCATCCCATCCATCATCTTCTTCTGCTGATCCAGGATCAGATCACTAGGGAAGCAGTTAAAGTAAAGATGCCCAAACTTCCCTCTCCATGGTCACTTCCTCCAGCTCCTCTGGAGGACCCCCAAGGCGTTCCCAGGCCAGCCGAGAGAAATAGCATGTCCCCCCCCCAGAGGAAAGTAATTTCAGCCACTTGTAGCCGGTATCTCGTTCCATCAGTCATGACCCAGAGCTCATGACCATAGATCAACACTGGAAAGAAGATCAACCGGTAAATTAAGAGTTTTTCTTTTGGGCTCAGTTCTCTCTTCACCACCACATTGGACTGGTACAGCAACCGCATAATGGCGGATGCCCCTCCAAGGCTGCTGTCAATCTCACGCTCTGATCTTCCCTCACTTGTGAACAAGACCCCAATATATGTAAACTCCTCCACCCGGGGCAAGAGCATTCCAGCCACTGATTGAACTGCCACCTTAAAGTGGTGGAGGGGTTTGAGTGCTCCAGTAATCCTAGGAGCTAGTCTATCAGGGGTTTCTGCCCCTGGTAGGGTAACCCTTGGCAGACAGGTTCTGGGTGACAAGCCAGACAGAGCGCTTCAGAACCCCTTTATAAGAAGTTCAATCAAAGATTCAGTTATGTAGTCAGGATTGGCATCGCTGGGGCCCCACCCTGAGGCCAGGCCTGATGTAAGGATTGTAGGCTATCTCCTGGTGGCCAGGGCTCCTTCCACAGGTCTCAATTGGATCAAGCCCAAATGAGTAATGTGGGATTACTCTCCAGTGAGCCCATCACCTAGAGGGGAGCTCAGAAGGGGCCAGTACCATGTGGTTTGGGTCGCAGTGGGAGGCAAGTGCCTCAGCAGCCCAAGTCATGGAACTTGGCTTTTAGGAGAACGATGATAAACAGGAAATGCTTCAACACAAAAGACTTTGTGCACAATTTTGAAATATGTTGTTTACCAGGAACATTAAGAGTCAGACATTGTTTTAGAGAAAATGTGTTATTAAAGAAAAAACATCCAGATTGCATTTTCTCTCTAAAAGAGGTAGCATTGCAATATTTGTTTTCATGTTTGATCCATCCCTTAGGCGGGTGGTGAGCTGCCTTCATGGTTGCACTCCATAACCTGTCAGTGATTTAACCCCCCCGATTCTAGCCTTGATGCTGAGCACCAAGCAAGAACACCATTTTAGTATTTTAGTATCTGAAACAATCCCTTAGTCTCAGGGTTAAACCAAGACTTAACTGTGGTTATCTCATTAGCATCATTCACAAACCCGCAGATAATGTGAGCCATGAGAGCACAGAGTAAAATTTTTAACTACACACTTGACAGGGAAAAGTTTCAATTAAACATGCAAAACTGAACTTTTAACAAAGTATTTTGACTGTTCTAAAATTATTAGAAGCAAAACAAAGGGCTGATGTCGGTGCCTCCTCAGCAGCATCGCCCTGGGGCATGATCAGCCCAATTGTCAATTCATTTTTGTAGAGCTGTACAAGGACAATAGAAGGCTAATCCCTTTGGCCTCAGAAAATGTATTTTTAAATGAGCAAGATCGCAAAACACAATATGACAGAATTTGAACAAATTATAAAATACGTTTTTTTTTTTCTTCAGTCCTTGGGTGAAAACAGAAGAGGGGGGGAATCATAATTTCTTGGAGTTTGGATTGAAAGATGTCAGAAACAGAGTTTGTTGCACAGGCCAAATAGCAGCAGGCCACTCAGAATATCTGCAGGAATGTTGCTAACTTTTTAATCCCAGATTGCTCATTGTCAGAGGTGTAGTAGAGTTCATTTCTTTGAGAGTAAGAAGAAAATATTCGGTTCCACCACAGGAAGGCAGCCCGTCCAGACAGGTTGTGTCAGAGGCTTTTGAGTCCAAGAGCTGCAGAACTGGCTGAATTTCTGTAGTTTATAGAATTTTGAGCCTAGGGAAGGTACCAGCACCCTCATTCTAGTTCCTAAAAAAAGGCTAGCAGACACTATGCAGTCGCTTCTTATCTGATTAAAAAAATACAAATAAATACAAAAATTTGTGCACTCTGTAATGCAAGTAAATAAATAATTGGATATAACCAAGTCAGCTAATCATCCCTTAGCTTTGTCGCTTTGCCATTGGTAAAATTTGGTTGAACATCAGGTATACCTTGGACAGAATAAATCTGAAGTGGAAAAAGAGTAACAAGGGGAAAAACATGTATAGCATACAGATACTTTTGTCTGCATTGTTATGAGAACTTGTTACTTGAGTCCACAACAAATCAATGAATTGGAAATTTATTGTTGGCTAAATGTTGTTAGCTGCTGTTGTGGCTGGATAGATAAGAGACTCAGGTTAGAGAAAAACTCAGCTAGAATAGCTAGCAGGGCCAAAACTACAGCCTACCAGGGACCAGAATTTTAACCTGGACCACAACTCACATGCTGTATGACCTCAAGCAACTGGAAGAAAGGAAGGCCCAAAAAGGCAGTGTCTAATAATCTTAGTTCATGCTATTTATTATGTCTTTAGCATAAATAAACAACATTGTATACACGAAATACTCCTAATAGAAAAAAACAAAGAAGCCTTATTGCAGGCGATGCATCATGCTCACTATTAGTCCTGCTGTGAGCAGTATATAGTTGTGATGCTACGTTCACACCAAGCATTCAACGTGCATTCAATGCATCTGTCTTGAACACGTGTTTGACATATGATGTTCACACTGGACGCGCAGGAAGGGGCTTCCTCTTCTTTTTCTACAGTAAGAAGAGGCTTGGCGCAAATTGTCGAGGTGGTCCAAATCTCACAGATCTTGCCCCAGGCTTTTTCTATCACAGCTAAATTCCGATATATGAAAGACTTGGTGTCTTAATTCTGGCCCGGCACAAACAGCAAGTAAACTTCTCAGGAAACAGAGTTTTGCCCAAACTTTATGTTTCAACTCCTGTTTGTTTAGCATATAAATGTGTATGCTTTTAGACATTTGCCCCTCCCCCTGTCATCTTTGTTCCGTGTCATTGCCCATTGAATTCGAAGCATTCAACAACAAGCATCTGGCTGTAACTCTGTATCCAGCCTTTAAGTCTTAAATGTGGGTGGGTGCCAGCCAACAGTGCTATTAGCAGCTAGAGGGACAGGAGGGAGAAAATAAATATATAATGATGCCACCCACCAAGCAAAGATATTCAGTGTTTGCATTTCAGGGGACAATAAAGAGGGCCATCTGTTCCTGTCATTGGTGCTTTATTGTTTTCCTCTGTGGACCATTCACTTACTAACAAACTTCCCTTTTTTAGGTATTATTCAGACCCTGTAACATACACAAACTACAGTCAACCTTTGTGTGAACAAGAGGGAGGACATACACATCATTAGTCCTTTATAGCTGTGAGGTATTAGGGCGAAAACAAAAGACCCTTTGGATGTCGAGGAAAAATCCTGACAATGGGGAAGAAAAAACACAAAAAGATGCTAGGGGGGCATGGCTTTGAATAAATTCTCTGGCCTTGTCCCTCATGTTGGCATCCCTGGTTGTATGACAAACACTGCCAACTGTTTTCCTTTCCTTCATCTTGCAGGATGAGAGGAGGGAAAGGGAGACTTTAGCAAGAAGCAATATTGGCTTCCAAAATACAAATCCAGGCAGTCGACTCTGCAGAGCTCAGAGTTTGTCCTCATAGCACGTCTAAACTGGGGACTTTGAAGGGTGGGGGCTTTTGATCTGGTTTTAGTGTACATGATCATGGAAGTGGATTTTACTCAGCATCTGAAGTAATAGTACCAGAACTTGTGAAGATGTCAGTAGCTTTGGTATTACTGGGATCTAGTCGGAAGACCAAGATTTTCCCTAAATGGTGGCGTAATAACTAAACACAACAAATCCTATGAGCTTTTAAACATGTTTAGGATGACAACCTAACATTGTTAAAAAAATAATAATGAAAGGACTAAAAAGAGAGGGAAAAGTCTTAAATAGAGCAAATATCCATTGTGAGCTGTAACTTCTATTCATAAGCACGTGTTTGTTGCCATAGGTTGTGTCCTGAATAATTTACAATCATGTTGAAGCTATTGTCAGCATGGAGAAATATGCTGAGTGAAAATCCTGTTAATCAGTGGTGTCAGCACAGGAACGCTGCATGAAAGATCAGATAAACCAAAAAAGAAAAAAAAAATCCATGCCAACTTCTAATACAGGATGAAACACCATTGACCTAAAGCAGGAAAATCATACAAATACTGGTGAAATATGCTGAATATATGTTTAGGCTTAATTATGTTGTTCAGCGCACTGCAGAAACTGAATCTTAAGAAAGTAAAAAGACCTGTTTTTAAGAACGATTCTTTTTTTTCCATCTTGCAAGAAAACTATTCTTATCAAGAAAGGCATTCAATTGCAAAATCTTAATTTAGGTAAACATGTCGTAGTGACTAGAACTTTTGTCTTAAATAATTGCTTATACTTATGTTGTACCTACTGGGTATTCATTAGAGATGTAAATAAAATATCGATTTCAGTCAAATACTGCAATACTTTATTTGGCAATACTTGTATCGATTTAAAACATTGCCAAGGCAATATTGAAATTCTTATTTTAAAGCAAACATCTAGTGCAACTTTACTTTTTCCACCCTCCTAAATATTTCCTCTATTACCAAAAGAAAAGCACCATGGATGGGTAAAAGCAACTTGTTTATGAGACACAGATGCTTTTGCTTCTGTTATGATAATTACAGTAATGTAACATGTATTACAGTTTTATTATAATGAAAATGTATTCATATTCAGATAATTCTTCAGTCATGATTTTAAAAAAATAGAGAAATATTGTCTGGTATTATCTGAGGATATAGTGGGATATTCATTGTACATGTTTAGTGTATAACGATACTTATTGTATCGCCAGACTCTTTCCAATACACAACCCTAATTATCATATTATGTCTACTGCATTAGGTATGCTGTACACACTGAGTTTTTTACTTACTGGCCATTTACATGTTGTTTTTAATGTGTTTTTTGTAACACCTGCCCCATGTAAAAACAGGATTAGTACAAATGCTAAAATATTTGTTAGCTAATTGTATATTACATGCTATTTACCAAGATAGCAGGTAAACTGAAACTACCATGAAAGTACTGTGAAAAAAGTTTCCAGAATGAAGTTTTAACTCATTTCTAAAAGGCCTGTTTTTGCAAGGTAAGCGTTTCAGGTTGAAAAGCCTTCTTAAATGTTGTTTGAGTTTCCCTAATTTGATTGGTTATGACATAAATGTATGTTTGACAGTGTATATACAAAAAAAAAAAAAACAACAAAAAAACCCAATTTTTTTTTCTTGATATTTCTTGTTAAAGTTAGTCACCAGACATAGATTTTATTTATTGATATTTCAGTTTTAGCTTGAAGACAAGTGACCTACAAACAGTTGTGAAAATGTGAACGTAATCGTTAAAATTGAAAATATGTGTAAAAACTGAGCAAGACTCAAATTTAATTTGAATAAATTGATTACATTGTTCAGGCATTAAATCATTTAAAAGTCTGTTTTGGTCACTAAAAATTAAGAGCATGTGGGTTTATGGAAGTCCTTTTAAATCACTATTCAGTTATATTTTCTAATGTATTTGTTTGTTGTTACTTGAGTCAAATAGGCTCTAAATAAAATAAAAGTGGATTGGCGACCTGTTCATAGTATACCCTACCTTCACCCAACAGTAGCTGGATTTTATCCAGCGACCCCGTGTGACCCCAAAAGCAAGGCAGCGGTTTCTGAAGATGAATGGATGAATATAAATAAATCAATATTAAGCATTTAAAACATTGGTTCCAGATGACAAATGTTTGATAATTAGCTGGATGGAAAGATTTTTTCCATACGTTGCTCTATAATTTTCCTTAAATTATGTTTATTAGACTTTTAGTTAATAAAAATATAAAAGATTTTGAATGTAAAGCCACCTTACTTAGAATCTTTAAGTTCATTCTTTTTCTGAGGTGGACACAGGTGCGAGCTGTTTCTTGGCGCTGTGTATTAATAAGTTTGAAATTTGATGTTTCGATAAATCTAAATGTCCAAACTTGGCCACTTTTATTTAATATAAATTTGCTTTCTGATTACCTTTTTTGAAAAAATGCAGCAAACTTTCAGATATTACATTTTACATTTATTACAAGATAAACCTACAAATTTCATATAATTATTTCAAGAAAAACATCTAGAAACACTGAAAATATATTTTTTTAAATACAGTGGAAATTTTTATTTTCAAACATAACAAAATATTGCACAACACTAATACGTTTTAAAGGATTCTCTTGCTTTTGCATTTATCTAAGACAAAAGCAATGTTTTCTCACAGCTGATCTGAGTGACTGCAACATTTGCAGGTGCATTTCCATCACAGTCAGCAAGGTTAAACTCCAGAGAAATTAAACAAATTGCTCTTCTAATGCAGAGTAAAACAAATGGAGAACTTTAGTGCACACGTGGAACCCTCTTGGGTTCTAATTATGTAAAACTATAGACATCAGAAGGCAGTGAATTCTTTAATGAGCACTTGAGAGAACAAAGGGAATTTAAGTGCATGTTAATAAGAAAGGCGAGACAACAGGAGGAGGAGGCAAAATGCCACAGAAAGCATTGCTACACATTAAACGGGGGCATTCGCTGTCTTACTGCCACCGTAAAGCTTCCGACAGTTACAGGGGGGTTGCCACCGAATATTTCAGAGGAATCTATTCTCACCGGGGTTTGTGGCAGCCAGAATAAGCACACAGCTGAAGAGTCAATAAATAGACCATGGATGCATCAAATATTTATGAGGGATTGTCATATTTTTTTTAGTTAAGTAAAAGTTGTGATTTTTCCTTTAGACCTGAAATCAGTCAACTGACAACCTGGAAATGAGTCAATTGTGTTTGATTTATCTTTAATATTTAAGGCATTTTCATTTATAATGAGAACACACTTTTAATTCACCAAAAAAAAAAAATCAAGGTTTTATGAATAAAACAATTTCACAAGTTGTATTTTTAAGGGTAGACCTGTTTGACTTGTGTATGATTTTTCAGTTTCAGGTGAGTTTATTTCATGGCTGCGACTAATAGTAGTCAGAGCATTCTCTATGGAATCATGGTGGAATGCTGGTTGGGGAGCTCTGGAGCTAAAATAGAGGCACAGGGGAGCAAACTTTGTCCCATATTTTAAAAACCTTCAAAAAGTGAGGAGTTTATGTGGATAACCTGTTTTTATGAACATATATAACACATACCTGTATACTGCACAGTATTAGTAAACTCTAATATATTAGTGGAGACGTCAACACATAATTATGGCACAGAGGACACAAAAACCATCTCTTTAGCGGCTACTTCAGTTCAGCTTGTAAGATATTCTAATTTAGCTGCTGTCTTCATCGATCCCTTAAAATTGCATTTCTGGCCTCTTCCCATATCACAAAGCACCCCTGCATTCTTAATATTTAGAATGAATTTTGCACGGTCATATATGATTTATATAACAGTCATTATTTTTGCTATGTGATTTGTATAAAACTGTCGTTCACCCAAAATAAAGGAAGTGGTGCAGATCCAGATATTGCCAAGTTTCCGCTTTGTAATCTCCTCTTTAAAATCTGTTTAGTCGGTTTTTTTGGTAAACAATAAAAACGGAATAATATTTTTTTATTTGATTGTCTGTTGCAACCTGAGACAAAACAATTGTTTATTACTTTCTTTTTTGTTGCCATAAAAAAGCCTTTTTTTTTTGGAAACATTTGATCTGACAGAAGTAAACTTCAAGATAACGACATACCCTATACATCAACAGTAGTTCTAACTAAGCTTAAAAAAAAAAAAAAATGTAAATAACTACTAGAACCACCCGGCCTTTAATTTTTACTTAAATGTCAGCTCTTCAGTATATTTCTCTTCATTGATCACCTGTGTTTTCTACATCACTAATTTTTTTAAAGCAGTTTGCTGTTTACTGTTTGGAGTCAAACTGAAGGGAGCAGCTGAAAGCAATGAATGGTAAAGGAAAAGGATGGTTCATGAACCAGATCATCTCGGCTTATCAGTGAAACACTGGGAGTTATGTCAAAGGTGGAAATAATAACACTGGTCTGAGACTTTCTATATCACCTTGGAAACCAAGCAGAAAAATTTCACAGACACCCCTGAATTGAACATGACTTATAAAATTGATTTGGTGAGGGATGTGTGTTTCCTAAGCTGCTTTGGGTAATATTTTAACACGGAATCTCACCATCTTCACAAAAAAATGGACAAATATAAATTATTATGACAGTATTAACAGCCTAAATGACATGAAATCAACTTTTTTAATGGTCTAAATTTGCTCAGATTAACAACAAATATGTTAGTCTGAACAGTCATGATGCAGTTGTTTGATTCTTACAGTATTGTTTTACAGCTGATGTCACAATCTTGAGCTGGTAAAGAAAAAAAGATTGATTTTTTTTCCTCCATACAATTTTAGATTTTGTCACTTTGCTAATTTTAAAACAACAAAATTAAAATCAAACTGCAAACACAAACTTCTGCACTGTCCATGTTAGCTAATGGATTTGGATCATTCCAGAATTGAACATCTTACGTCTTGTTCATACAAAAAAACTAAATAAAATTACTCATCTGGAGACCAGATATGCAACTCCTTCCCCCTTCCTACCACACATTACCGAGCAATCTGTTTATGCTCTCTCCCACTAGCTTACAGTCCCCTCACACCCCAAGCTAACATTAACGGTACAACAAAAATGGCGAACGGTTTTGGAGCTTTTCAGTCGTACAGTTTTGAGCCAGATGTCAGCTCGACAAAGACGTCTACATGGATCTTGATGCATTAGAAGGGAACCATGGAGCTTGTGGCCTTAAGTATTTTCTACATCACAACAACAATTTTTATCTGCTTCTCCGCTTCTGATTCACAACAATTTCAATCAATAATAAAATAAATAAATACAATTGAAAATAAAATTGAATGAGGAAACAGTAAAAAAATGCAATTTTTAGCTTCATTTTTTTTCTTAAATGCCACAAAAAACATGTTTAAAACCCCATTGTCACTGGAGTGGGTGTTAAAGATTTCTTCTCATGTTTCTTTCTGCAGAAATCTTGAATGCAAAATTTAAATAATGAAAAAAAAAAAATGTTTTTAAATGAAGCTAAACTGGTCTTTTATTGTTGTAACATGAGTCTGATTGTTGGTCATTATAGAAATAGAAAAGGTCATGTTTTTAACTAATAATAACGTCAGATTATTATTATCTTTGACGGCTTCTTTGTTACGGTGTAGAGATTTGTTTGGCTCATTCAAAGTGTGGCTAATCAAAGTACTCACACAGCTTCAATACCACATTGCACATTTGCATAATTATTGGTCTCCTTGGAAGCTTCTTTTTGAGTTATGGGAATGATGGGAGCCATAAGGACGGTGATTCTGTTTTTTTAGATTTACAGGGGTGCTCTCTGTTGTCCTGCAGTTTAAATTTACAGGAAAGTCTTTGTTTTTGTGTGAAAAACAGTTTGTGCAGCTTCCATGAATCCAACTAAAGACAACTGTGCAAGTCTTAAATCCTCACAGTCAGTTTTTACCATCTCCATTACATCTAACAGCAAAGAGTCTTTAATTTTCTTGCAAAATGAAATTTGATTTACTCTCGAATAACTCAAAGTTGGCCTGACACGTACCCAATGATTAATCACTTCAAAATTACCCGAGCTTTTTAAACCTCACCTCTAACAGCGGAATTAAAACTGGGCCAGCATGGAGCCTTTGTGAGTGTGTCATCCTATTCCATTCAAATTTCACTGCGCTTTCTTTGATTTCTTTGACCAAAAAGTAAGGTAAGCCCCAAGGCAGTGACGGACTGTCATCCCTCCCCTGGGGGAAGGAGATGCACTCTTCAGCTCCCCTAATGATGTGCCTGTCTTTTGAACGAAGAAGCCCAAGCCATGGCCTATCACTTAACACTTAGCACAGAGACAGAGAGGGAAAAAAGACAGGGGAGGGATGGAGTAAGTTTGATGAAAGCTGTCCCTTTCAACGTTTCAAGCGGAAATAAAATTTAACTTGAAACACTGTCTTCAGCTTGCTGAAGGATTGACGAATACGGGTCAGCTTGGTATTTGGGGCAGAATCCACCGAACGGAACAGCTCCTTTTAGGAATTGTGCTGCCATGAAATTCATATTACATAAACGATAGGCAATTATACAGCTGCTGATGTCCCACAGTCACATTGTAAATACAAACATTCTCAATCTGGAGAACTCAACATAATCACTGTTTATCCATTACATCCTCTTCTACCCCGCTGAATGGCTGCACACGCTCTCACATCGCCTTTCAATCACTCCCTAATTGATACTGTAGCGTTTCAAGTTAGGATTATCCAAAAACAGACTTGGTTTCCTCTCCTCTCTGCCATCAGTGTCGAGATGTTCCACGAATATCTCAGGTCTTCTTTTTATTTTGTTCATGCCGTTTTAACGTTTAAACTGGTTTGAGCTCTCCTTTTGGTCTGTGTGGATGTTCTTATCATCCACTCAGCTGAATCGTAAGATGAACAGAGTGTAGAAATAAAGAATAGCATCACACATGATGGTGAAAAGGAAATGCAATCTCCTGAGAAAACAGATGCCACGGGGGACAGTTAACAGTCGTCTTCCTTTGCACTTTTTTTTTTACATTGTTCTCTTGCAGAAATGTAAAAATAACATAAAATTATAGTGGAGTAGAGGATGTAAATGGATGAAGTAGCATAAATACCCTTTTACTGCTCATATAGTTTTCTTTTATCTTAATCATATGTGCTTCGGAAAATGCTGATGGTAGCAGGAGACAGGAATAATCACACCTTGAGTGGGAAAATTGTGGACTGGGACAATCTGGAGGATTTTCTGACAACCATTAGTATATGTGGACATTGTAAGAAAATGAGTTTGGTAATTTGTCTCTAAATATGTGGAAAGTTTTCACGTTGCCTGCTGGCCATCATAAACGTCGCACCAAATTCTCTTCTTATTGCTCCATTGCTTCAAATCCAAGTTAAGAAAGATGCGTCAAACCTTTTGGCTTTTGGGAGCATTAGCAATGGAAGGGGAAACGTTCAGGTACAATAGATACTGCAAAAGTTCATTTCTGCATTCATGTGGAAACTTTATCTTCTCTGGAAGATGCAGAAACACCAGGAACTCCTCAAGAATGATGAAGACAGTGAAATGTACCGTTCAAGAATATGATGCTGAATGGTTGCAGATTCACTCGATTTAGATTGCCAGTTTTGCCCTCGCCTCAGCGAATGCTTGGTTTAAACTCCAAAAGCTCCTGTTGTAAATGGGAAAACTGTTCCAAGGCAGAAGCTAACATATCTGTAATGCTGGAAATCTGATAGACCGGTGAAAAAAAGATGGAGGCCCTCAAATTGTGGAAAGCCACTTCAGAAATGATGTAAAAAACGTAAAAGCTGTTCAAGTTTTTCAATAGGTATAGTGTTCCCTCACTTGTTGCAGGTTATGTAAGGTTCTGTAATTTGTTACATTTAAAAATATTAGCTTTTATGATGTTAAATTTATAAGTAACCATCAACTTAATATTTTAATTTGATGAAAATGAACAATTTTAAATGTAACAAGTTACAGATTGATCACTTTTGTCAGTGTAGCAAAACAAAATCCTGCAAAACACAACTTTGTTGTGATACAAAAAAACAAACTTTCATTTCAAAATCTTTATTAAAAAAAACTTAGAACACAAAATGTTTTCAGCAGACTCCCGGCTAGTTTAAAAAGCAACTTTTTGGGTAATGTAGCTTTGAAACTTTTACTTTCATTTATCTCAAGACCCCAAACGTAATAATTTTATCTGCAATATGAAAACAGAATCAACTGTTTAAAATGTGTTAAAAGTAATTAGAAGCAATAAAGAACTGCTTTTCTTTTTGCATTTTTCTAGATTATCATAATTAATGAAATGTTACAGTAAACTAATTTTTAGCATAGACATGTTTTCTCTGGTGAAACGTTAAAACCACCTAACACCCTGCCTAGAAACAAGTTAAATTAATGATGAAAAAGTTGATCCAACAGTTGCTGTACACAAATAAAAATTGGTTCAGAAATCACTACCGGTTTAAATGCATAAACTCATACATGCTTTAGTTTCTCTCGATTTGTACAAAGAAGAGAGATATGCCTGAAATATTCTAGTTTTTGTTTGGAGGTTTTTATTTTTTACTTTTCCTTAAAAAGTGTGTATCTGACAGTTTTGGTGATTCGTGAAAGCCATACTGTATGCTGGATAGTTTTTTCAAATATATTTTCTATTTCAGATGCAGTCTAAAGGATTTTGTTTGCATGTTCACTAAAAACCGAAAGGTAGATCCACTCCACCTGAAATCAAAACTGAATATTAATGTTTTTTCAGCCTAAATCTGACTGAGGGAAGAAAATAATTCTGAGGCGGCGCCATCATCCGCTCTAAGTGTGAGAGACAGCAAACACGGCAAAGAAAAGGTTTTTAGAAGAAAAGAAGGGATGGGGGATGACGTGTTGTGGAACAGGAATGCACTTGGGGAAGAGGAAAAGCCCGTCAACCTTTGCATTTTAAAACACTCCACATCTTCAAAATAAAAGGAAGGAGTTGGAAGGGAAGCTACAAACGAATATTCACAATGCCTGAGCGCAGGAAAACAAAAACAGGAAAAAAAAAAAAGCCACTCCTTCTGCATCCTTGTCTAGCTTGGTTAAAGTTTTTCCCCGTTGATGGCAATTTATCGTCTGAAGATGCATTGGCAGTTGTTGACAGAGACAGAGTTTGTGATGCTAGACTCAGTTATTCCGTAGAGATCAGCTGGGGAGGGGCTATGAGGGGGAGTCAGCTCTCCGATCTTGTTTTCTTGCTGACTCTCTTAACTGTGTTTACTCTTTCAGCACTCACATCCAAAGATATCTAGATAAAAGTTTTCCACCAGCTGAAATTTATCCTTTTTTTTCTCTCTCTTCAGCAGCAAATTAGGGCAAAGTTGAATTGACAGAGCTGACGACTCGCATGTCGGGGAATCTGCGTTGGAGTTGGTGACTCAAGAAACTCAGTGATAAAATGGGCTGCTCTGGTGCTCATGGAGCAGATAGATAGATGAATGTTGGCCGGTCCTCTCCACTCTCCGAACGGTCCTGGAGATCATCCACACAACATAGGGGTTGAACAATGATATCTTCAGTTCTTACCCTCCACAATAACCTTTTAACAACCACTTCTCGCCATATTTTAGTCCTTCAATCCTTGTACATTTTGTCAGCAAATGAAAAATCTGTGAATAGGGCTCAGCTGACACTTGTAGTTTTATTATTTTTAATGATCATGAACTATTGGCGATGACTGCAATGATCTTTTGTAAAAGAGAAATATTCTATAACTTTTATGTTGGCAACGTATCATTTATCCCACACAGTGTCCGTCACCTGCCACTGCCAGGGAAAAAGAATCAATGGCAGGAAGGAAAAATTATTACAAGTGTCTAATGCATCAACACATATCATAAAATGCCACCATATAGTGCCCTAAATTAAAGTTTTTCAGCAAAGTCATTGATCTGATTATTAAATAAAATTTATATTAAAATTATATTAGATGACAGATGCATTAATACTACATTTTTTCTAAGTTACAATAAGAAAAATATTGAGATATATCGTGATGTGTATCACATCATGATACTGTCACCAGACTCTTGCCAATACACACCCCTACTTTAGAGTAAATTTGTATAAAGATAAGAAATCATAAATAGAAAAGGATCCCAGAAAGTCTAACTTTACTTTTCATTTTAACTAAGCTCCATTGTATGCATCCAAAAGTGCTCATTTGAATGAAAATCAAATCAAAGTTAAAGGTTCTTGTTTTTATGAGCGATGGTGGCGATGGAGAGGCTGTGATCATACCCGAGTTCCATCCAAAGCCTCTAAACCCTGAAAACACGGAACCTTCAAGTGAAAACCGCAAGAGCAGTCAGTTGAGATGAGAGAGGAGGGAAAAAAAAACAACTGATTTCCATCAAAACAGATTGTCAAAGCAGATGGGACTATCCGAGAACTGGGGCAGAGTGGATGGAAGAGGAAAAGTGGAAGGGGTGGGGGCTTTGACTGTGCAGATCTCGGCACAAACCAGACATGAGAACAAAATGAATCTTCTAGGCGATCAGCTGCTATGTTGGCATGTCATTCTAAATGGTCTTTAATAATTCTGAATTAAGTTTTATTTAAAATGCTAAATATTTAAACATCAGAAATCATCAAATCCTACGAGGAATTGTGCGTTTTGTCGACAGCAGAATGTTTTCGTGCTTTAAGGGGGAATTCGGTTCTCTGCAGATGAAATTACAGGGTTGGCCTCGAAAGCGGTTTAATTTCCTGGACAAAGAAAGTGTAACAAAGTGTCTGTGACCTCAAACCTTTGAGTATGATGTCTCTGCTTTGAAAGTGATGAGCCGGAGCACTGGATGCGTCTCTGTGGTTCAGCGTGTTTGTAATTAATTCCTCCTGAACCGTCGGTGCTCCTACAACGATTCTGCATGCTCTGACCATTATCATGGTGCCTCTGGCAACACCTGAGCAAAGCTCATCAGCATGCCAGAATTGATCCAACACAAGATTTTTTTTTTTTCAAAGTGAATTGGCTCGATCAAATCCTTTAAACATGTTATCAGAGCCAGCGCACGCTTGAGCCTCCAACAAGAGCCTCTTTCTGTCAACCCCAAACCACGAGGAGTAAACACACCAAGCCAGGACTAGATTCCAAATGATCTTGCTGAAAAATGTTGCTCAAACATCAGAATGTTTTTAATGAACTGGTCAAAAGAAGAAAATTATTCCTTTAATGTAACACCTATGTGAATTTTAAGCCCTGTGTTTCACTGACAATTCTAATTTATTGAATGGGTGAAATTCCATCGAGCTCTGAAAAGTAAAAATCTAGGAGCAAAGTATTCAAACTATTTCAAATTTCTCCTTTTTGTTGTTGTGAGACATGTACTACTTAGTATGGCTTAATTTGTTTCTGAGTCATACTCTAAAAAAAGTGAACATTTGTTCAGGTTCAGCCTTGGGATATATTGTGATATGTATTGTATTGCAATATGTATTTTATCACCAGATTCTTGCCAATACACACCCCTACTCACATTGTCTATAAGGATCGAGGCAATAAGTGGCAGTATGCATTTTTATTGCAGATTTATTGTGCACCTCCTATAAAAGTAAAGAAGGCCTTGTCAATATGTTGGAGAAAAAAATAGAAAATGGAACATTTTTTCTCCCATTTTTTTTTTTTTTTTGCTGTAGTTTTAGACCAAACTGCTTTGATTCTACTAAATTACTGAACTGTCTTGTAACCCATCTCAGCACACTTGATCTCATAGTGCATGAATGACCATTTAGGCTCAAACTTACTTCAACATTGTGCAGGTTGTAATCGGTGTAAATGGATAAAAAAAATAAAAAAAAAGCTATTTTTTTTGTTGGTCCTACTTAACTTAAGTAAAAAAAAAATTATGTTGATGATGTTACCATAAGGTAAATAACACAGTTGAGTTTTATCTAAGAGATATTTTGTCTCTACAAAGAACCCTGAATTAAATCAAACTAAAGATTCAGTACAGACACTTAAAATATTGTTTTTCAAATAAAAAATTACATACACTGATTTCATCTTTCAGGATACCAAAACATTTTGGACAATTCCATGCTCTTGTGGGAATCGTCTGGAGCGGACCCCTTCCTCTTCCGGTGCACAAAGCAAGGTCCATAAAGAAGTGGAGGACAGAGTCGTGTGGATGAACTTGACTGGTCTGCACAGAGTCCTGACCTGAACCCCACAGAACACCTTTGGGATGAATTAGAGCAGAGACTGAGAGCCAGGCAACATCAGTGTCCTCAGTGTGGAAGAATGGTAAAAAATTCCAAGAAACACTCCTCAACCTTGTGCACAGCCTTCTCAGAAGAGTTGAAGCTGCGAAAGGTGGATCCACATCGTATTGAATTCTATAGGTTAGGAATGGGATGACACTTCATTTTATATGTGAGTCAAGGCAGGTGAGTGAATACTTTTGGTAATATAGTGTATTTATTCTTATTACATGTTTGTGTTACTTCTATGTTAGACCATTTAAAGTTTTGATAATTCAGTTGAATAAAATGACCACACTTCCATCCTAATTAAGATTTATGTCACTTTGTTTTTTCCTAATACAGTAGGAACCACATTTGTTATTTCTGTTTGTTATATATATGAACTATTTTGGTTTACTTCAACTTAATTGAACTATTTTTTTCCAACAACAAAAAATAATAGTGGCTCTATAAATCTTTGATTTTAATGTCAATGATTGAAAAGTGTGCATTTAAAATACTCAACTACTAGTGTTTGAACAAAACCTTATTAATGCACTTCAACATAAAAATGAATTTGCACTTAGTACCTGCTAATATTCATATATGTTTAAATAACTTTGACCTTCCCTGATTTTATTTCTTTGCTGGGTTTAAAACTCTCTACGAATAAATGTACGACTGCGGTAACACTGGTTGAGGTGATTTGGTAATGCATGAAAATGGAGCTCTTGCTTTCAGCATTCTGTCAGCTCCTAACATCTGTTGTCTTCTCTGCCGTTCTGAACTACTGAATTTTAATACAGAGAAATTCCCAGGAAAGCTGTTCTCATTTACATGTTTCAGTGATATCAGATAACACAAAGCTAACTCAAATCCGTGACCAAGAGAGTGACTTAAGACTGCACGGTACAGCTAAAAATCTTTTCAAATTATGTATTTTTAGATATATGACAATAATATGTTTTATAGTGATTTCAAATTGTTAAATTAATGAAAAGGTTGGCCTATAGAAAGACAGAGAATACAACAGTGCTTTGAACTAATGTATGCATTTTTATTTGTTTGTATTTCCTCGCCTTGTGAAAAAAATGTTATTTAATATTTTTTATTACAATTTGTGTCTACAGATGTGTTGGTTTGGGTTAGCAAAGCACAGAAAAGTGTAGGATGCTAAGGGTAGCTGTTAGGGGTGTAAGAAAATATCGACTTAAATCAATACTTAATTAAATACTTAATTAAATAAATTAATACTTAATTAAATCAATGCTTGTATCAATTTAAAATACTTCCAAGACAATATTTAATTAATTATTTATAAGCAAACTAGTATTTCAGTGTCTTTCTTTCATTTTCCACTCAAGTCCCCCAGCCACTAGTTGGCAACACAGCACACTGAGCCTCTTTGAGCAACTTTGGACCGCAAACAAAACAACAAGATCTCGCGAGAACCATCTCGTGATAAACCTGAACTCACCAGTGTTGTGGTTGTTGTTACTGGTTATTACACAGCGAAATCAAACATGCTCAACTCAGTTTTAATCAAAGGGTGAGAACGTAACAGAAAATCTGTGCCGAATTGGTTCTGGTATTGTATAAAAACGCAGATGTCGGTACTTCGCAGCTCATGTAAGAACGAGTGGAACATCGCAGCACACACTGTGCGGAGAGCTTCAGTCAATATTAGGCCGGGGAATCGCTGGGTACCACACGATACAAGGAGATCCACGATACATGGCACACGATATGGATGATATCGCGATACTGCGATAATTGGTAAAATAATCTCTAGTAACTCTCAATATATATTTAGAACAAATATTTTTTTAGGAAAATGTATCCTCATTTTTTTTAGCTTGAACACAATCATAATAAATAACTTGTTTCTTATTGTGTGCAACAAAAAATAGACAACTTAGTGCAACATGTTCATATTCCACCATTTATTAACAAAAAAGGTGTATAAATATTCAGATAAAATATTTTTCTATGTCGTAAACTTAAAAAAAACGTATCTTTTACGGTTTTGGGATATATCTAAATAGATATTATAACGTGAGACATGTAACGTGATACACATCGTATTGCCAGACTCTTGGCCAATACACACCGCTAGTAGCTGTAATGACTTCTTAAAAGTTTTTGTGATGTGGAAGTAAATAAACTGTTTACCTCTTTTAATCCTTTGGCAGTCACCTTTAACTGGATGTGAGGGGAGGCGGGGCTTACAGAGTTGTTTTTATAAGTTAAGGAATAGGCAAATCTTTCTGTTTAGTGAAAGGAAATGCACAGTAAAACATCATGTGCGATTTGTAAATTGACATTTTTAATTGTTGTTGCTTCTCTCTTTGTAGAAATTGTGATGAGACAAAACATTAATTTTCTAGGTTAATGTCATAATGAAATGTCAAATTTTATTTCCTAATTGGAGGTGCGGGAAGGTGAGGTGTGTCTGGATTATCACATAAAAATTGAAATGTCACATTTTCCACTCATAAAGTCAGACTCTGTTCTAAAAAATTGAATTCTCATTGTTTCGATCATATTTTTAACAGACTGAATAGATTATTCTAAGTTAGATATGCAACATGTAATTTCTAGCTTCCTCAAAATGCTTTATGTTGTATACTATATGATGATTAAAATGAAAATTGCATTCATTTTTGAGACAAATGAGCAAATGTGGACCCTTGGCCTACAATTTTTTAAATTTATTTTTTATACATTTAACAGATGTGTACTTCATAAATGAACTAGAACATTCCACCATATAATTCCTTTTTATGAAACCTCTCCGGTCAGGAGGGAACAAATGAGCGAGATTATTGACAGTAAGAGGAATTTCCATTTTCTCCACATTGGATTAATTAGTGGCTGACCTCCTCTTTGCGGCTGACTGACTTCCATCTCCTTTTTCACCTTTAAACACGCCTGTAGCACTCCTCAAGGTCCCCAGCCATGCCTGAGGCTGTGGAGAAACCCCATTGAACACAAGCTCAATGCCATCCGTGCGCCCCGCCCGCCCGTGCTTATGTGCATGAGATAAGATGAGACAGAAATGTTCAAGCTTTTATTTCGTTTTTCCTTGGAGACCCTTTTACCTCCTCCATCAATATGCAATTTATACATTCTGGAGGTTTTAAAGGTTTGTGTAGTCAAAATGTGGTTTTCATGGTGACCTGAAAAGATGGTACACTTATTCTGTAGAAAAATATGAATTTTACCCGTTAAATGTTTATGGACAAATGCCATTCAATTTCTCCTGCCATTTATGATCCCTGTGTGAATAGTTAAATTGTGAAGGTGAAACAACAAGTCAGCCCTTTAAAAAATGCTGTTAAATCAATTTGCACAAGCAAAATAAAAAAACAAGAATTGCTGCTTTTTTTTCATTGATAATTTTAAATATTTGCTTATTTTTTCATTCATTTTTTTTCCCGCTGTGGGCTGAAATAGCATAAATCGAACTGTCAGTGAGTCTCACAAACAAGCTCTTAAAGATTTTTCTGCAGGCAGTTAAAGTAAACATTGTGACCCGCTCCTGTATTGTCATGAAACGCCTGCATTATTCCAGACACCGGGACAACCGCTTATTAAGGAGCGAAATAGCAGCGGCTGAGGTTGTGTCCACATGTTTGAGGATATTTTTTCCTGTTATGGTGGAAGAAGAAAAAAAAAAGAAATATTCCTGTATTACCATGACCTTGCAATTACTTTTTTCCCCACTCAGTTTTGTGCTGTGACAAACAACAAAACCGTGTCTGCATGTTATTTTCAACCCTGAGCTCTACTTGGTGTGCAGGGTGAATTTAATGTTTTTTTTAATATTGGAAGTTGCCATTATATGTTACTTTTCTTTCACTGTTGGGAGTCCTTTCTCTTTTTTTCTGATTGAGTGCTTAATTGCTTCAGATTTCTCTCCTCAAAGGATTATCAGATTGTTGGATAAACAAATTTCCATAATGCCTCTTTTTGCAAACACTTTTTTGTGTTGAATTTAATAATCATCAAAGATGCGGTTCACATTAAAACACACACACTGACTGCTTCAAGAGATTCAATTTGAATTTGCTGCTTTTGTTTAAACAGTGAATCCTAGCAGCCATTTCAAAGCTTTCATTAATAGAAACTACAAAAGAAGCGTTTGCTTTTTGTCTTTTTAGATCATTTTTGCATCAGTTTCGACTGTACTAAAAGATAATTAATCAGTAAAATAAACAAAAAAAAAAAAAAAAACAACTTGCAGGGGACTTAAAGGTACAGCCTTGAAGTGATTTTCTGAGAGTTTTAAAGTTGACTTAAAGGGGTTCCTCTCATGCTTTGCATCATCCTTGTGTGGTATCCCCCAAGGCTTTGTTCTTGTGCTTGTGTTGTTCTGTTTTTATCTTTTCTCTCTTTACCCATTTTAGAAAAATATGGCATCATTTAAGGGTGATTGTAGCACTTTAATAATGCTAGACATTGAATGATACCAAGACCTGACAGTCTCCTAAAGATATAACAGGGATAATTGTTGCTTCATTGACTGAGAAGAATTGGAGACTCAGAGTTTACCCTCAGATAAAGTATTAATAATTCAGTAAAGACGGGTTTCCAAAAAGAATTAACCTTAATTGGGACTAAAGTGTATATTCTAGTTTTAAGTCACTTTTTTGTGCTTTTTTCCCCATGCAGCTTAAAGTCCCCCTTCAATTAAAACCATGTTTTTCACGTTTTTAACATGTTTGTGTGGTATTTTTCTAATAAAAGAGAACAAATCTAATAATAAATCAGCTTGTATGCGTGCTTGTCAACGTCGCGGCATGCTTCTAATGAGACGACGAATGGTGTCTTGTGGCATTTCCTCCCAGATATGTGTAAGGGTATCCCTAAGCTGTTGTACAGTCTGAGGAGCAACCTGGCGCCACCTGGACCAAAACATAATGTCCCAAAGATGTTTTGTTGGGTTTGAGTTAGGGGATCGTGAAGGCCATTCGATTGTTTCAATTCCTTCATCCTCCAGATTCTGCCTGCATACTCTTGCCACGTGAGGCCGGGCATTGTCGTGCATTAGGAGGAAACCAGGACCTACTGCACCAGCGTAGGGTCTGACAATGTGTTCAAGGATTTCATCTGGATACCTTATGGCAGTCAGAGCACCATTTACTAGGCAGTAGAGGTCTGTGCGTCCCTCCATGGATATGCCTCCCCAGACCATCACTGACCCACCACCAAACCTGACATGTTGAACCACCTTGCATAACGTTCTCCTTGTCTTCTCCAGACTCTCAGGCCACCTTCATGAAGTCTGTTCATGATTGTTTGGGTAGAGACATTCACACCAGTGGTCCTCTGGAGGTCATTCTGTAGGGCACGAGCAGTGCTCAGCCTGTTCCTCCTTGCACAAAGGAGCAGGTATCGGTCCTGCTGAGGGGTTGAGGACTTTCTACGGCCCTGTCCAGCTCTCCCAGAATAACCAGCAGTCTCCTGAAATCTCCTCCATGTTCTGGAGATTGTACTGGGAGACACATGAAACCTTCTTGCTGCAGCACGTGTGGATGTGCCATCCTGGAGTTGTTGGACAATCTGTGCAACTTCTGTAGGGTTAAGGAATCTCCTCATACTGCCAGTAGAGAGAATTACACAAGCCAAAATCAGCACGAGTGGAAAACCAGCCAAAAAAGATCAAGAGGGAGAAACTTGAAATGAGCTCCACATGTAACAGCAGTCCTGTTTTGAGGGTTTTCTAATTGTTTCCACTGAAGTGCACCTGTTGTTAATTCCAATACAGCTGAAATTGATTTACGAGGCCCTCAGCTGCTTAATCAACAAGGAAATGATCAGACAGGTCTAATTCAATTCATACCAGGTCCAACAAAAAAAGTGTTCCTTTAATTTTTGTGAGCCTATATATATATATATATATATATATATATATATATATATATATATATATATATATATATATTCTTACAAACATCCTCAATTGAGTATATAAGCCCTCTCCTTGCTTTACATGGCTTTTGTTTTACATTAGATTTTAAATCTTACTTTTCCTGTTTTTCAACTCTATTGAATGTCTATAAATTCCCACAGACTCAGGTGGCTGCGATTTTGAAGTCGTAACTGGTGTGTAGGGACAAATCGATATTCTGTTTGAAGATACTTGAATTGATTTAAAAAATAAATATTTATAAGCATCCTTTAGCATCTATTAGAATCTTACTTTTGTTTTCCATCTAAACTTAAAACTGCTAGTTGGCAGAACGGTACACTGAGCCTCTTTGAACAACTCTACACTGACCAAAACAACAAAATCTGTTAAATGTTCAGTCAGCCTCGCAGTTTTGGTTATCATGTGACGTGTACTATTTAGTTTTGACTGGGATGGGTCCCAAACTGAAACTCTCCACCACGTTGCTGCCAGTATCTAATTGCTGCGAGTACAGTTAAATACAGTTAATTTGACTGTTTTATTACAATGAAAGACATGTTAAAATCCTGGGTTTTTTTTTCTGAGTCATACTTTAAACATTATTTACTAAAAAAATGTTCTGGTATAGTCTTGGGATTTATCGGGATATGTATCATATCGTGAGACATGTATCACTATATGTATCATATCACCTTACCAATACACACCCCAGTCATAACGGCTTCATCTTTTTTTAACTTAATTTTATTCTATAATTTTAAAACTTTTCGAATTAGTTTTCTTTTGCTTTTTTATCATTTGTTATTATTTGCTTATGCATTTTGACATTTTCTTCATTCTACAGTTGAAATTCACAATCTAATTTTTGTTTCTTGTTTCATTGCACTTAAGTAAACCCAGCGGTTTTTCAACGTATTTTAAATGTGTGAATAAAAGTAACTGGAATTGGTCACTAAAGTGGTAAATATGTCCAAATATATTCTGTCCATAAATAACTATAGATGAATTTATCCATTACTGGAAGCGAAATTAAGTCTATAAATGGTGTATGTACACTTACATAGTGGTTTTCTAGCTTCCTTGAGGGCCCAAAGTGCTGTACATTCCCATTCATCCATGCACACACACACTTTTACACTGATGGCTGCTCCACTGGCATTAACCTATAACTGATAAGAGCAGTGTGGGATTCAGTGTTTTTCCCAGGAACACTTTGACAGATGAACGAGCAAGGCAGGAACGAATCTCACGATTGGACCGCTCTACTACTTCACCATGGCTGCCTCACGTATAAATGAACAGAATGATCAACTTTAGTTAAAGTAATATTTATAATGTTTATTTTATTCTTATAGCTACATAAAGTTTTAATTTAAACTTTCCTTTTAATTATTAGAAATGTTTCTGTGTTGCTTGAAATCAATAATTTGTTTTGTAGAAATCATCTTTTAAAGTTAATTTAAAATTTTATTTATCTTAAAAAATGTCCACAACCCAGTGAGGAGAGGGGAGGTCCGTCAGAGGTAAGATCTGGAAGCAGCTCACGTTGTTCTCCGTGTTGAACAGCAGTTCATGTACTTGTGGACACTCCACCTGTCATCACAGAGAAAGGGGGGAATCCAGTGATAAACAAAAAGAGTGCTATTAACATTAATAGGGTGGCAAGAACCTTCTGACAGCTTTCACAAAAATGTCCTGACACTTTTGCTTTTCATTTTTCCTGTTGATTGTGTTTTCTGTCAGACTTTTTTTCCCCCTTTTTTGCTAAAAAAACAAATTTTTGTGTAAAACAAATGCAATAGGAGTGGTATTCAGATGCTGTCCTGACAACAAAACTAAGAAAGAGCCCCTACAAATACATTAAAAAGTCCTACAATTTGAAAAGTTTCTTTGAATAAGCACGAAAATCTTCCAACGGGGTAGAACAATTTCATCTAAAAAGAAAATTTAAGCCATTTTTTTTCTCAAACTGTGGTTATTTTTCTATTTTAAAAAAACTTTCTTAACGATATTTTTCTTGCAAGACAGAAAATAAGACCATTTTTGTTGAATCACAAGCTTTTTTACTTTCCCAATATTCAGTTTTTGCAGAGAGACTGGGTGAAATGTCAAACAGGCTAAGGAAGAGTGGGCTATTTTTGGTTATGGGGACCAAGAACTCTGGCCTTTATTACATTCACTCCTGCACCAAATTACCTTTAAAACTGTAACCATAATCCACGCCTTCACCTGTAAAAATAGTTTTACTTCTCCGCTGCCACAGAGTTGTCAGGTTTGTCAACTTAAAAATGCACACTTAAAGTGTGCAAATCTCCCTGATCCGGAGGATCCACCGCCCCTGTACTCCTCTGCTGCTGGTTATGCTGAGGCAAGTTTTTTTTTTTTTTTCCTACTCTAATGAATGCAGTTAAACTGGTTAGGTGCTGGGTGCAGGAAGCTGTCTCTCAGACTCGCTGTGCCTGAATCTAATGTGTAGACAGATGATGTATTGGAACCATCACTTCAAGGAGTTGCTCGTGTAAGCCATGGATGGCTGCCTCTGTGTTGCCTACTGTCTGTATGTGGTAGTGAGGGAGGGGGGGAAACCGAAGGGGGGGAGAAGGGGCTCGGACGAGGTTGTATTTTCTTTTGGGAATTGCATGTTTCAACGGTATGGATATTGCAGGCGGTGGCAGGAGGTATAAACAGACTTTCTCTGCCTTTTCTTCAGGGATGGGCCTGTTCACAGAGGCGGCGCAGTGACTGATGTTTGTCAGTGTTATGCGTCTATTTATTTGTTTGGCAAACAAATGCATTATTAACAAGCCACCGCCACATGTTATCCTCCCAGCGTACTCTTTGTTTGCATCAGTGTCTTTCCATTCAAGTGCAAATTAGCTAGGTCACTGAGAAACTACAAATACCAAAGCCTCAGGTAAAGTTTCTCTCTCTGCAAGGTGAAGACTTTTATGGGATCTGATTGAGGTTAATTATCAGGGCTTTAACATTTGAGAGAGGAAGAAGTGCACAGGATTCGTCCTGACAAACTGAGTGGCCCATGAAGTTAGGTAGGTTTTTTTTTTTGCTGCAATATCAAAAGATCTGCATCATCTAAAATGGTGATGAATTTAGCTCCCAGTCACAAATATTAAATTATATTTAGAGAGGGCCTTGAGCGCAATTGCAGACCCGGAAGGAAGTGCCTGTAGGTTTGCCGGTGAAAAGCTTGAATAAAAATGATGCAGTGAAAGGCTTATTCTCACTCGCAATCACACTTAAGGCAATTTCCACTCGTAACAGGGACCAAAAAAAAAATCTGATTTAAAAGGTTTTTTTTTTTTTTTCTCCCCATCCTGTGGTTATCAGTGAGTTAAATCATCTGTAACAAAAAGATGACAAATTGAAAAAAAAAAAAACAAAAAAAAAACTGCTCGCATTTTCTTATAAAAGTACAAGCTTTCAAAAATGTCTCCTAAAATAGGAGTTAAAAATGTCACAAAATACACAGGAAAGGATTTTTGAATCAATACTTAATCATTTTTTTTTGTTTTATGTTATGTTCCCTCAGAGCATGCCCTCCTGTTGTTTCAATTTCTTACATTTATAGCCAGGAAGTGTAGAAAAGCATTGCTTTAAATGCATACCATTTAACGTCCATAAAGCCATTTAAACCTGCATAAATGCTTTGTTTTTTAAGCTTTTAAAGGAAAACAGAAGTTTTTGATACAAACTTTTTTCTGTCAATGTAATTTACTGAGATAATAGACAGAAAAGATTTCCAAATGTGCACAAAATAGCTGAACTCTTCAAGTACTCTGCCTTTTTTTTTCGTTTTTTTTTGTTTTTATGTATCTGCCCTTTGTCAAACTAATCACCTATGAGTGTAAAAGAGATGTATTACGTCAGAACAAAGGTCAAACAGAAACCAGTCTGGGCCACAAACAGGATTAAGTTAGATATTTTGCTCATTGCCATGGTAAGATTGACTTTTTATCCCAAAGAAACGTTTAAACGTTTAAAAAAAAAAACTATTGGGGGAAGGTTTTTGAGTCAACAAAAGAAAGTGAGTGCATTCATCATTCGTTAACAAATAGCTCTTTCTGTTTTGTTTTTTTCCTTCTAATGTTTAAAAAAAAAAAGATAACACATTTTGCCATGTTAGGAGTAAACAAATATCCCAATAAAAAGACAAAGACATGATTAGTGTTGAAGCTCCAAGAGAACATCAAAAAGCAGTCTTGATCCTGACAACAGAGCTTTCAAATCAACAACAGACAACTTAGATTTTTCTATTTTCCTCTGATATATTTAAATCCTACTTTCAATATTAAAGACATATTAAGATCCATTTAGTTCTTTTTCTTTTTTCAAGCAAGAAAAAAAACAAAATGAAAGACGTAACGTACACGCTTCTTGGCTGGATATTCTTTCACTAAAACGTCCTCATTAAAAAAATAAATAACCGACATAAATCTATTACTTCATTTAAATACCAGCATGTAGTTCACTGCTGGGCTTCCTGCTGGCGGAGGGCAGCAGATCTATGATCTCTCTCCATGTGGATAAGAGTCCTGAACAAATATATGTGGTGAGGACAAGAGTCCACAGGAAGCAAGTTTAGGGCTTTTCAATGGCATCTTTCTTGGTAAGCGCACTAAAATGCCATCTGTGCTTCGAAGATACCAGACCCAAGTCAAATTTACAATGCATAAGAGACATTTGTTTGCTATTTCGCAGTAGTGGAAGCTTTTTTTTGTTAAATAAAAACATATTTTAGAGAAAGAAAATATTTTCCATTATGGTATTTTTAAGATTATTTATGTTTTAAACTGGTTTAACTAAAATCACAGTCAAAATAATCTTTTATCTGATAAATATCCAACATGAAAATGTTTTTAATTAGTTTTTTCCTGGATCTTAAATGGAACTTTTATTGTCAGATTCAGTCCAGCAGGGAGACAGTGAGATCTTCATGGGCCAGTTTCATGCGTGATCCAGAACAGAATGATTTCCTGGCACGTTCCGCCATGCAGGCCTACTGCCTGCATCAGCAGCCTATCAGCAGGTCTTTGTTCTCAGCTGTTGTGTTCTCTTTTACACAAGATGAAGGTAAAATTCGAGGGAGGGAAAAAAAAGGGAGGAAAAACCACATTGCAGAGGTAAGCAAGCAGACCCAAGTTACCAGCTGTTCATGTCTAACATATTCTCAGGAGGGCCAACTGGTGTTCAGTTAAATCCCCAGTTTAAAAAAAAATTAAAGAGATTTCTTTCATTTGAAACAGAAGGTTGGTGGTGCCGTTAATGTATTTTAACAAACGAGTGCAACTCTTTTGGCAAGCTTCTATATATAAATATATATATTTTTTCTGTTTTTAATTATTTTCCAGGGAAATGTTTTCTCAACAGACAAAAGCATTTTATTTTAACTTTATGATTTAAAGACCCTTTTAATTTTCAACTTTTAAACTCAAATCCATTAAGAAGTGTTCTTTCACAATGTGTCAGAATTGTAGGAGAAGCCTGCTAAATCGTAGATTCAATACAAAATGCTCAGAGGCAAATCTATTATGCGCAGTGGATTACGTTTCAGTCTTTAACGACAACGCCCATCATACATCTTTGGTCCAAGTCATGAAAAAGGTCATATTTTGCAAATAAACTCGAGCAGAAGTAAACAGACTTTTACCCAGCCGACTCACATCAGAGAGATCAGTTATCTTCACCTGCAAAATTAAAGACTCCAGGCAAATTCTGGTTCAAAGCAGTAGGGACACCTTTTGATATTGAGCCTTTTGCTCAGCCCACATCTCTCTCAGTTGGCCCATGAGTCTGTGACCTGTGATGGGCATAGACTAAAAAAAAATGAAAATCAATAAAGGATAAACGCTTCTCTCTGTGTGGTTTGATACAGTCACACATGTGTTAAGCTTTTCCAAAAGACAGAAAAAAAAGAGGCAATCAACAATAAATTCACAACCAAAAAACTACCTGATCATCTCAACTCAGGTGTACCGGAAATGGAAAAGAGGGGAGGGAAAGGGCAAGCACCACGAGTGTGTGTGCGTCTGCATTTGTGCATAAACACACACGTTGAGGAACATTTCACAACATCGCAGGCGTCTTTGGAAGGTTTTCATCTTTCTAAAATGTCATCAAGCAACAGCAGCTTCTCATATCTATGCAAATGTTTGCATTATTTTAATGTTGACGTGGAATTTGCAATAAGTGGAAGAAGCCTGGCGTCAAGGCGCAAATGTGCAGCCGTGACATGCAGCAAGTGCAGGTCTTTAAAATCCTTAAAAACTAAAAACTGGCTAAATCTTGCAGATACAATCAACAGTTTTTAGTAGTATTTAGAGAAAAGATATGTACTGCACTTAAACGGCACATCTGTCAATGTAAGAGTTCTGGCTGAGCTGATTTTCAGCACCTCGGACAGAGACCAGACAGGAGGCCATTCTGTCCGAGGTGTTGATTTCAGTACCACGGACAGCGACCAGAGCGGCCTCCTGTCTGCGTCCTTTGCGGTCACATAAACAACAAGTGATGAACGCGATTCGCCTATACAATACAATATCTTTTATTAAGCGGGACATATAGGGATTCTTCTATTATTTCCACAATGTACAATTGGTGAGCAACGGCACTGAACATTAAATCAGTCAAAGCTATGCAGATTCCGAACACACAGTAATGTCATTATGATAAGTTTTCTTTTGGATAAAGGGGGCTTGAAGTCCTCTCTGTGGACTGAAACAGTTTGTCTGCCTTTTTCTGTGTTCCATAAACCCGTCGGCGGCCTACAGTTGGCTTATTTTCAATATGTTCAGCATCCAGACGCAACACCATTGACAGCACAAGAAAACAGAAAAAAAAAAAAACTTCCTTTCGTGCAAAAAAGAAAAGAAAGAAAAAATATATAAGTAAGCCTTGAGCTTGGGCTGGAAAGCACTTCTTCTGTCGTTGTCCATAATTCCAAAAACTTCACTGGGACAGAAAGCAAATATTGGTTAAGGCTGCACAAACAGAAAAAAGCATATAACACACTCAGCCTGTCCGAGACATCAGTTCCTCCATCCGCTCCTTTTTTTTTTCTTTTTTTTTTTTTTGCCCGGGTTCACCCGTGTCTCAGTCGGAACAAAGTTTCTCTTCCAGGCAAGAAAAAAAAGAGGGGGAAAATCCACATACACCCCCATCAAAAAAAAAAAAAAAAAAGCTCATGCCAATCAATGGCCGATCGATATGTCAAGTCATCCAGATTGCGTAAAAGTTGGCTGATGGATTTGAATATATGCAACTCCAAGGAAACGTTTGACTAAATAGTGGACGAGTGTACAGATATTCGTCGGCTTCCTTGGCTGACAGTTCAGTTATAAATAAATGGCGTGTATTTTTTTTTCTCTTTCACTTCTTTTTTTTATCCTCGACCTAAGCAGGGTCCCATGGAGAATCGCAGATAGATTATAGTGGAAAGACTAAAAAGCCTGAGAAGGTGGAGTATTTCCATCCGCCCATAAGAGTGCCCCGTTCCAGCTTCAAATAGACCCGGTCCTCCCGTTCAACCATCAGCAGTACTCCGTTGCTGGCCGCTTCCCTTGTGACGTCCTGGTCCCCGGCGAAAGCTGATATAACCGGATAATCGTTTTGCATCAAGTTCACCTGTAAGGGAGAGGAGAAACGCGCCAGGCTCATGTCTGACTCCAATGATATCGTTTTGAAGGCTGAGGGTCATTTTGACTCACCTGTATGGTTTGTCTGTTGTAGACCTTCACCACATGAAAGCTGAAACTATAAATCCCCCTCCTTGGCGCTTGGAAAACACTTGCTTTGAGATCGAAATGGTTGCCGATGTTCACTAAAACCTGTGACCAAAGAGTGTGCACAATGAGACAATGTTTTGTGACAAATCTACGTCTTCATTTGCACGTTTGTAAAAACACAGAGGAGGATCTTTATTTATTTATTTATTTATTTTGGTCATGCATGTCACTGCTTGTTTATGCGCAAAAGGCGCATGAAAGAGCCTGGATGGTGTTTTGCCAAATGTTTGAGGCTGCGCTTCAGTCGCTGTTTGGGAGGGCTCCCAATTTGATGCAGATATTACAGGAGGCTGCCCAAAGACCTCGAGCGTGAAGACTAACTGAAACATTCAATCAAAGCCAAATTACACAACGGAAATGGAAACGCAGCCGATTAATGATTCCGCATGACTGATCAGTGTTTTCTGTGGTTTGATGCGCACACCAGTTGGAAAACCTTTCAAAGGAAAATTAAACTAGTACTTTTCGGAAATGAAGAAACTAGAGGACGAAGAAAATGAATGAAACTTGACGAAGGAGTTTAACAAAGCAACAGAACGTGTGATAAGAACTTGAGATTAAGGGGATAACAGTTGGCGTCTCACCTGGTCGAAATATATGGTCATGGACGTGTTGCTCATTTCTGACGGCTCATGATTGGTCCCACGCACGGCGGAAAACGCCACCTTTGCCCCAGCGGAGCGCACTGATATGCCAAGTGAGGAGGTCACCCCTCCGTCCGAAGAAGGGTTCGAGTCGCAGACCACGAGACACTTTCCCTCCAGCACGATCGGTTCCGTGTCGTTCTGGCCGAGGCAAAGAACCACGCCGCATCCCAAGAGGAGGGTCAGTGCCAGGATGGCACAGGGTCCCGGGCAGCGCGCTGGTGGCACCATGGCTGGATCACTGAGCCCGTGTACAAAACGATAGACCCCCGCCGACCCGAGGAGGTTTGTGGATCACCTGGTCCAGATTTAGTCCCCCTTCTGTCTTCCTCCTTTCTTCCTCTATCTGTGATGCGTCCTCACTCTCCCAAACACCCTCTGACACAGACGCACTTAGACTCTCTCCGGCTGAGAGTCTCCCCTCCCTCCTGTGCGTCTTTGCTGATTTGGGAGGGTTTCAAACTGTTGTTGGTGCGAATCCTTGTGATATGAGAGGAAAAGTTGAAATTGTTTTATGAGGTGACAGTACTGATGGAATTTTGACACCAAACTGGCTCTCATCTGTGTGCGTAAAAGAGACTGTGCGTAAAACCAACAGATTCCGCGGCATCTACTAATAATCGGTTTAAAAACAAGAGTAAAATCAAAATTAATTTTGATCTGATCAGTTTAAATAGTTGCATAACTGATGAAAACTTTACACAGAATTAAAATGACTGAAAACAAACTGTCTTTCTCCCCGAAAACGGTAAACTGGATATCGTGCAGCTTTAAAACCTTGCAAATAAGACAAAGTCGACATACCTGTGCTCTCCATTCCGCTGATGTGTTCTCTGTCTCTGCCGGACTGAACTGAGTGCACAGATCGCTGTCAGAAAAACGCAGAAGTCTCAGGGCTCCCTTTCCAGGGACAGTTCACGCCCATTCTTTACGCGCGCAGCCACTGCAAGCAGACTCCTCCGGAGCGCGCTGCAATTAAGAGCAGATGCCTTGACTAACGGCTTTGTTTACATGTTAATCAGCTCAACCCTGTTAGGTCAATGGCCCCCGAGGAGGCAGTATCATTTTCTCCCTGTGACTGTCACTTATTTGCTCACATCGTCTAGTGTCTTGCCTTTATTAATCCCAAATTAAGGGGCTGCGGTGGACAGCCCCACTCCTGGATGGTACATTCAGCACGCATGTTTATGTCACTAATCCAATACTTAAAAGAGCAGTTTTACGAGTCCAGCAGATACTTGTGCGCCGCCCAGTGGAATATTTTATTTGTGCAGGGGTGGGCTTCTTTATTATAGCAAATATTTACTGTCTGTTGGGCTGCTTGGATATTTCTTAAAAATAAGAAAAATCGAGAAATTTCTTAGCTAAAAGACTGAAAGTATGACTCTTAAAAAAATGATTTTAGCTTGGCCAGCTCAGGTGCACCTTTAACCTTTCCCTTTCAAGTTCAGACATGTCATCCTCCTTTGAAGTGTTATGTAAGGGGTCCCTTTGAGTGTTCCACGCCCTTAAAATGGTCTGAGAGAGGGCTTCACAAGGGGTGAACCTTCACTCCAGACCTTTAATGAGCTGTCATTTTCCTATTTAAAGATATGCAAACCAGAGACATGTTGGCCACATTAATTCAGCCAACTAGAGTGATTTCAACTTCATCCTTCTGGCGGAAAAGTTACTTTTTTCAACTCATTTTATTCACAAATATAAGATAAGCTGATAGTGATTCTAACTTAATACATCTTTAATGGAAAGTGGAATGCAATTTCTTCATATTTTTCAAAACTTTGACCTGTAAAAGTATTATATGTTTATATTATTAGGTGCAAAAGCCAAAAACTCATGTAGCCTTCAGAAGGACACGCAGTAAGAAAAAAAAACACTAAATGTCAAGTACAAGGAACACCGACAGAAAAGGGATGTGGCCTACATTGCATTACCTTACCAGAGGCTAATGTTGCCCTGAAAGAGACTTCACTTCCATCAGGACAAGCTGATCGGCCAGACTGACAACAGAGTTATGGTTATGCTCTGTGACAGCCAGCAGAGCCTACTGGCTCCCAGGAACAGGGGGTCGCTTGTGTGATTTGTCTTGAAGCAAGCCATCTGCTTTTATGAAGAGAACTCGTCATAAAATCTGCAAGGCTTTGTGCTTTAGTGTGACTCGCGGAAGTTCATTAGTGACTCAGACTCAAGGTGGCATCCCGTACAGTATTTCTGTCAATCAACTGGATGTGTGTCCATTTGTGCTGCAACTACTTTTAATTTATGAATTTGAAGAAAACCATATTTTTTAAGATCATTCTGGTATGAAAGAAGGACATTTAAAAAAAAAAAAAAACTTGTCCATCTGTCAAAAGTCCATCTGTCTGCACACAGTGGTAATTGACACAATGCTCACATTTGAAATGAGGTCAGACTCTCAAATTGTGAGGTCCGTCTGTGTCCAGACACACAGCGTTAGAGAGAAAAGGAGGCAGATTGTGTGATGTTTCTGTCGACTTTCATCCCTGAGGTGTTAACTCTTTCATAGCACATAAAGGCAGTTCAAACACCATCACTTTTGTCAGGCCCTCCCTGGCTAGTTTTGGCCTAACACCCCGATGATGAGTCACAAAGGACACTTTCTTGATGGTAGACCTTAACATTTCTTTGGGCTTTGATTTCGGCTTATGTTCAGGGTTTTAAACAGAGCAACAGAAATAGAGGTCACTGTGTTTTTCTGAAATGTCAAATTGTGTGTTAAAATGTCAATAAATAAAGGCCACAATAATTTTTAAGGGAATTTATCACAGCTTGAATAAGCATGAAACATTTTTTTGGATAAAGCTATAGATTGAAATGTGTTTCATTAATTTATCCTTAATTAATAGCACTATTTGAAATATAGTTTTAAGATTGAAAATTGTGTTTTTCAACTCTTTGGTGGGACAAAATTTCCCCTGCTGTCGTGAATATTTAATCATTATTAGGTTTTTGTACCAGAACTGTCAGAAAACTATCAAATTAGAAGAAAAGCTGCATTTAAAGATGATTAGGAAGGAAAATATTTAGCAATTTGTCAAAACTATAAAGAAATGTTGCAAATCTGTTTTATTTTATTTTAAAAGGCAAACTTAAAAAAAGGGGAAATCGACAGGATGCTTGTGGAACAGCAAAAGTTACCAATGTTATGAATTAAATAAACTAATAAAGATAATGAAAGAGATAAAAAGAGGGGAAAAATGCTAAACAAAATAGTTGTTGCTGTTTTTGTCCCCTTGTATAACTGTCAATAAAGTTTATTAATCATTCACTCAACTTAACTTTAATGATTCCTTCAAAATCACAAAAAATAGCAAAAATAAGTTATACATAATATAAATCATGGAATCATGAAAAGTCCAAATCGTCTTTCCTTTTGTCTCAAATATTTTAAGATTTATCGTCTCATTCCTGCTTTTATTTTGAAGACAACTTCCGCCGGAAGTTATCTGGCTGTCACCATGGAGATTAAGCACGGACTATAAAAACAACGCGAAGCAAGCGATAAGGCTAGACAACAGAGAAAAACAGTTTTCGTGCGAATTTCCCGTCAATATGGAAACTTTAAACTGCCTAGAACTTTAGGCAACAGCTTTGTGAGGAGAAAACGAGAAATATTGGTGCCAGCATTGGTTTTTATCAACACTACACCTTAAAATACAGTCTCAAATTGTCTAAATTGACGTTCTTTGACCCCAAAAATTGTTCCAGACGGCTAAGAAAATGGCAACTCACTCAAAAATAGTTGCTTCTAGACTTAGATCAACGAAAGTGTACAAAAAAAGTGACAAATCGGCTTCTGTTCAGAACTTCTTTGAAAGGTAAGCTGGAACTATGCTGTGTTTACAAACTGGAAGATTTTTTTTTTTTTTTTTTTTTAAGTTTAAGTTCAGCTAAAGACAGTTTTCTTAATTATGTCTTCTGTTTTTGCCTTTTTCCTTGTTTTAACCTAACTAAATTAATATTTGTTTAAAGCTGCCTTTATGGTTAAACTTTGAGCAGAGTTTTATTGGAGAAATGTGTGAGAAAAGTTGTAGCCTATAATGCCTTTAAAGTGCAAAAAAAAAAAAAAAAAAGCAAAGTAGTTTGGGATTTAAACATTATGTTTTAAACTAACTACATTAAAAATATCTATTAAAACATGTTGTATTCTGTAATAGCTATTGAACCACTAGTAAGATGTTGTTCCCAAATCCCATGCCATGCCATGTTAATAAGATGTTTAAATTAGTTTCCTATTATACAATTTAGATTAATTACATATTTGTCATTTTGTGGTTCAGGTATTGGATCACGCTGTCAATATGAGTATATTTTTATATCTTGTTTTTATTGCAATTAAATCTGGATGAGCATCAAAAGCAAAGCTAGAAAAAATAAAAAAAAGTAAAATAATAACCAATGGCCATTTAGGCACTGACACTAGAGAGCGTTTGTCTTTTTGTCATGTTTACGACATCGCTCTAGAACCTTGGTTTTGTCATCCAGTCAGATCTGTTCATTCAGCCATAATTATGTTTCAAAATCTGCTCTGCTCACCCCATTACTGCAGCAATTAAGCACTCTTGTTTTTTGAAATCAGTCACAACAAAATAGAAAAAAAGCAAAAACACATGTATTATTGATTATTTTTTTGTAACTTAGAACAGTTATCAATGTTGCGGTGCATACTGTTGATATCTCAGAAACCTAATCCATCAAAAAAGATAACTTTCATGTAAATTTAGCTTATATCCGTTATTATCACCACCAATAGCCACCCAGCTCTTTTTCACACCGGAAAAGAACCGCACCTCTGTACAATCACAGCCAGAAGTGTTAGTGTGAACTTAGCCAGATAATTAATGGGAATTTATAGTTGAGATGTGTCGATCTACTTTTTTAACAAAACTATTTATTCTGTGGCCAGCACACATTTGTGTTTTTATGCTGGAAAATATGGTAAAACTTTACCATTATAGTGACCTAATGGGGCAACTTGCTATTATCCAAAATGACAAGAGCATAAATAAAAAAAATGTTAATTAATGTAAATAATATCAAATTAGATCACGCATTTATTTTATCTATAATTAATTTTTTGTTGTTTTCTTGCCAACGAGCTGTCATAGGAAACTTCTTTGTGATGTGACTGTGGACTGAAAGAACCAAAGATAACGCCATCACAGTTTGCTCTCTCTAATTATCTTTTCAGACTGCCGTGTACGATTGTGACAAAGGTTTTGTGGTACCTGGATGCCCCTGCACTCCTCAGCATCAGTTGTGTCAATAAGCGCATCCATCAGCTCGCCAGCGACAAGTAAGTGTCAGCAAGGGTGTTGCCACGGTGACAAAAGCTGTATATTGCATTCATAAATGTGTTAATCAGATGCAATAGGGGACTCCAAAATTTTTAAAAGCTCAATAGAGGAAACAAAATCAAAGTACTCATTTAGTGTGAAATGCTGCTGGCATCAAGTGATGGTGATTCTCAAATTTTAGTCTTTTTGAGCTCAATTTCTGCTTTTCTTAAACACAAATTATGCATATAAAAATTAAGAATTAAAAAATTCTTAAAGTGAGTTTTTAAAATTGAGTGTTTTTGTTGGGCAACTATCTCAGAAGGGTCATTTTATAGCGTACGCCACACATAAAAACAGAGAATCATTGAGTAATTTATCAGGGGTTTATAAAAATAGTACTAAAGATGAAGCTTAATCGAGTTCAAGAATTTAGGAAAATTTTGTATTCTAGGACATAACCTTAAATAAAAACACACATTTCTAACCTTTATCAGAAAACAAAATATAGCAAATATTTTTGGGATTATATTTTTAGGTTTGTGGATATAATTAAGCCTTTCTAAGTTATTTTCGAGGATGGAAACTTCTTTTTGAAAAGCTCTCAGTTTGATAAATTTTTTTGGTTTTGTTTCTGGTTCGCAATTTTTTCTTTTGTAAATAATCTCTCAAAAATTTTAATCAGTAATCAAACAAAGGGTGTTGAATTTTTAGGTTTGAAAACTTTTTTAAAATTGATTTAATTTTAAGAAATAAAAATAAGTTTAGTTCTTTTAGGTTTATTACAGAAAAAAAAAATAAAGTGCCTAACAATTCAGCAAACGGCCACATAAAACATGAAATGAAATGTAATTTAAGGAGAAAATGAATATAAAACTGTAAAATATTGCAAATAATAAAATCCCTTTGAGGCTAAAGAGTCTTCAGGTGCATTTTTAAAAGCCTAGCTCAGTCAACAGAGCATAGGACATAAGTTCTAAAGTGTTGGAACTACCGCTCAGAAGTTTTACTATGTGTGATGGACAACCAACTCCTGAGCTGATGATCTAAAAGTAGGGAAGGATTTGTGGGATTCTGAAATCTCAGAGCCATAATGAGGAGCCTGACCATGAAGGGTTTTAATAGTAAGATCTGAAACTGTAAAAGTTATTCTGAAAGGAGCTGGCTGTGGCAAAGTTCTGAACCAGCCAGAGGCAGTATAAGTTCTTTTTGGCTTAAACAAGCAAAAAGACCTTTGCAGTAATGCAGGTGTGAAGAGTTTAAGGTGTAAAGAATAATTTCAAGTTCTGCCTTTGATACCAGAACATAGTAACCGAGTGATTTTGCTTTGTGAAGACGCCAAGGTTTTAAACAACTGACTGGACAAAACGGGCCAAAAGGAACTAATATGGAGTCTGATCAGAAAGATCTTAATCTAATCAATAGTTGGTGCAGAAATGGCAATGAATCAATGTATGGAAGTAACACAGAAAGAAAAAAAAGTATCTGTTCTGCCATTTAAAAAAAGGCCTGTAATTTTCACCTATCAGAGACAAAATGAGAGAAAAAATCCATAAAATCACATTGTCTGATTTTTAAATAAATTATTTGTAAATTATGATGGAAAATAAGTATTTAGTCACCTTCAAACAAAATGGCTCTCACAGACCTTCATATTAAGCTAAAATTAGTCAAAATTAGTTCATCCACTATTTAAAGTTTGTTCACAAATGATTTTCAAAAACAAACAAAATTATTTTCATCAAACGATTAGCTTATTTGGATAAACTTTTCTAAAAAGAAGCTTGTGTGTAAAAATAATAAAAAAATAAAAATAAAAAAAAAAACTAAACTAGTGTGTCAGCCAATAGCAAAGTAGCTTTGTTGATGTTATCACATTTTCTGCTTCATATTCTCTAAATCTTTTCCTGCAGCGCTTTGTGGAAGAACTTATACATGTCAGAGTTTGGCAAGAACAAAAGGCAGAATCCTCCGCCCGCAGACGGCCTGAACATGAAGGTGCAGGATCGCCCTGCAGGCTACTGGAAGCGCCTCTTCCTCTCCACAGTGGAACACTGTGACACTATGAAGTGGAAGCAACTTCTTGGACATGTCAGCCGTCTCACCCATCTGCCAAGCCGAACAGAGCAGGTCCTCAGGTACCGAAACACAAAAGAAACACAAGGAGAGGTGTCTTCAACCTGAGGCTCCGGAGCCACGAGAGGATCTTTGACCTATCCATTGCGGTTGTGGGGTTAAAGAAAAACAAAAATGGTTTTAATTATAAAAATTGCATCTTTTTGGACTACAATGTGCATCAAGAGAAACAAAACAGTCAAAAAAGGTGAAACTTTATTTAACTTGTTCATTGACATTTGAAGCAATAATACTTTTCACTCTGCGGGATCCCTGACTACAATACCCATAATGCTCTAAAAGTCCATCAAGCTCTGTGATTTAGTAGTTTATCATAGTTACACTAAAACAATTATACAGATTTTAGAGCACCATGTACCACAGAAAATGAATCAGAAGTCAGTTAAGTAAAGCCAGAACGCATACATAAGGTCATTATAAAGTGGATTTCCTATTTTTTTTTTTTTACAAAAGTGAAGGATTATAAGTGTGCCTGGTCCAAAAATTGTGGTAAGAGTCACCTAGTTAGTTCTGATTTACACATTTCTAACTGAGATGAACCAACAACAGTTAAACAAACAATAAAAAAAGCAAAAATCACTGCTGATTTTACACAAAAAATGACTACATTTGCTGTATTGAAATGATCCTATATCAGGGAGTGGTAAACTTTTTGAGTTATGCCACAAAGGGTTTAAAAATTTGACAAAAAGGCCAGACTAGGAGCTGCAGGAGTGTTTGGTATTCCACCTCATAAGAAAAAAAAAATGGCATGGAATCTTGACAAAAACATACATGAATTTTGATTGATAAGTAATATGTGGATTTTAAAACAAAAACTTTAAGAGTTTTTATTTCAAAACTGTGTTTTTTTTGTTCTCGCATGCTTAAAGAAATGTGGTGTCGAAATTATGGGTAAGGAATGACTGCAAAAAAACTGTAAAATCCTTCAACACCACAGGGATGCAGAACATTTTCTGCACCAAAATAAAAGTCATTTCATTTGCAGTGCACCTTTTATGGAGACCTACCAGCATTACAGGGAAAATTAAACATTAATAAGGATTATCAATGTAATTTATTATGGTGGGGGGTATTAAATAGTTTACCGGGCCATATGCTTCTGTCCTATAGGGTGTACTTTATTTTGAAAGGAAGTAAGACGTTATAAACTACATCATATTCTCAAAAAAGAGCTATTTCATCTTTATTTTTTATTTATGCCAAAAATTAATAGTTCTTTTATGTTTGTCATAATAGCAGCATAAATAAAAATCTGTGTCTTATTTTTCTAAAAGGGTGAATTTATTTGGAGCTTCAATTGGGTTGCAGTCAGTAAACCTCAAACGGGTCTTTAAGTCTTAAACCTTAAGCTTGAAGCCTGAAACTCTTGTCTTTGTTTGATTTAAGTTCTATAATGTTAACATCTTTTTTTAAGAATTTAAAATGTATCAAGCTTAAAAAAAATCCTCAGAATGTAATTTTTCGTTATATAGATATATTTTTTATTATTGGTCAAAACATTTCTATTGATGAAAATGTGCAGCAAAAAGTACTTTCTTTATTGCCTGGACTTTGTTTCCTCCAACTTCCTTTGAGTCCTTGAAGCATTGCTGAACGAGTAAACTCTGCCGCAGAGAAAGTTCAAGGGCAGGAAAAAAAATTGTCTCCAAATCAAAAACTAAGCATGGTTTGTTTTCTATAATGACACTTTCTTATTAAAGGTGAGAAAGAAGGTGTGTGTCTGAATGCAATGTCTGCTCAGGGTGGTGGTGGCTGAGGTGGGGGATGCCAGCACACAGGGGGAAAGCTCCTTCACCGCCTCCACTGCAGAGTCTGCTGTGTTTTTACAAGCTGTGATTAGAGTGTGCAGCACTCAATTTTGAGGTTTGTTGCATTTGCTGTGCCTCAGAGAAGGGAGTACAAAACAAATGAGTTCTTAGCAAAGGCTGTCTGAATTGTTGAAACAAAATGACCCCCACAAAAAAAAAAAAAAAAGGAAATAAAAAAATAACACACAAAGAAACACCTTTTGCTCCCTCCTTCTTCCCACTCTGAGACATTTCCCTTAAGGGCTTTGTCTGCTCGAGACACTGAGAAGCTTTCCATTTAGCCTGCTAATAATCATTTCACAAGGCTTCACACATACAGTCAGTGCAGAGGGAAGTCTCTTGGGTCATCTGGGACTTCTCGGGCTCCAATTTTTAGCTTTGTTCCTCTATTTAATTGATATTGGCTGGTTTCTCAGCTGGAGAATTACAGTTATGGATCAAGACATTCATCATTGACTGGTCAATTTCATTTCATTTGCTGTGTATCGTTCTAACAAATACAGCTCATAGGAAAACTCTACAAAATGTAAAAAGAGCTTTGCAAAATAAAAGTCCAAACTTTTATTTGATCAAAATTTCACCACTTAGAAGTGTAAATTAGAGAGCTATTTTAAGCATTCCTTGTGGTCTTTTGATAATGATTATGCCCCTCCCATTGCTTATAACTGCTCTGTTTACATGCTCCCCCGCTAGCTTACAGCCCGTCATACCCACAACATAATATTAGCGCTGCAACAAAAATGGCGAGCAATATTGGAACTATCCAGCCACAAAGTTTTGAGCCAGAAGCCAGTTTGGATGTGGGTCTGGTTGTCTGTAAGTGTATGCATAGTAGCTGGTACGTGTTACGTAAAAGTTACTATGGCAACCTGGATGCAATGAAAGGATTTTTTCTACGTCACAAATATGATCTTTTTCAAACTGCTTTTTTTTGTCTGATCCTGATTCACAACAATTTGAATTAAAAAAATTACTAAGAATTACAATATAAGCTTAATTTTCTTTAAATAGATGTTCTCCATCATCAGAAAAATGTCACAGGAACACGTTAAAAACATCGAAATCCCCATTTTCATTGGTGTAGGAAGGTTTTCTGTGATGGTTTTCTGTATGAAACACCACTTAACCCAAATCTCCCTTTTCCTTCCTCAAAATTGTCCCTCTTATTTCAGCGTTGTGTTATCTTCCTGCAGAGACTCCGGCGTCACCTGGGAACTGACTGTCACTTCCAAGTCAGGACAGGTGTGTACTTTGGAACTGAGCCGGTCTCAGTTCTGCAAGACTTCCCTGACTCTGTGCTGGAGCGACAGATTCTACTTACCCAACTATGAGGAGATTTCCACCCTTCAACTCGACGGCGTCAGGAGGATTGAACTCCGCCGCCTCGGCCTTAAGAAGTAACGACAGGCAGCATCCATTTCAGCCCTTCTCTCTATGTCTCTGTCTCCTCATCGCTCTGTGAAATCAGCTGTGCTTGCCCTGTCAAACCCCGTAGGAGGTCCCTCATGGCCAAGTTGGACATGCAGCCTCTAACTAAAAGCGCACAGGTCATCGGCCAGGACAGACTGGTGCAGCTGAAGCTGCTCCAACCTGGATTCATCGTGGGTCTCTGGAGGGTAACTACCTCACAGAAAGCCATATAAATATCTTTTATTAGCATTTTTGAGGTGAAAATCCTTCTATTTTTGCAGGGCCAAAGCTCAGTTGCCTTCTTCATGTTCACCCTCCACTTCCACAAGTTGATGGAGAGAAGCACTCAAGGATCTGCTGCGTGGTAAGCTGCACATTTCTTAGATATTTTATAATGCATCACTGTTATCGCCATGGAAATGAGGTCAGAATCCATGTGATGTTCCTGTAAGGACCCATCTCATGGACTTTCCCACAGAAGGGAATAATGTGACTTTCCAAGGATTTGGTTTCATGAATCTTGTCATTTATCAGATGGGATGATAGAAAACTGTATTTCTCATACAAATATAATCAAATCCAGGTTATTAGATACAGACAGTTGAAGTGAGTGTCTTGATCACACCTTTATGACAATCCCAGCTGGGAGTTGCTCAGTGTAGCGTCATGTGCTTATAGCTCCATCTACTGGTGTTTGTTAGTAATACACAACAACTTAATCTGATTGTCCTAAACAAAATACAATGAAAAATAAAATTCAATTAATAAATGTTTTTTTTGGTAATGTTCTCTCCTGTCAATTTACTTTTTTTTTCTTGCTCCAGTCCGTACACAGAACCAATCATCAAACCACCCTTTGATGATGTGGACCCTGACTATGGTCTCCACGGTTACCATGTACACTTTGCTCTCCACAACACCACCTGTGAGCTACTCTCTGAGAACTTCTCACAGCTCTGCTGCCCCAAAGGTAATCTCATATTGGTAAAGGATGATTTGTACTTGATAAATGAGAATATTGAAAGGAGCCAAACATTTACGATCTCTTCAGCTTCTTTAGTAAAAAGATTGTCCCAAAGATACCAAACTACTTCCTGTTCCCCATTAGTATTGTAATTTAGCTAGTTATTGCACTTCATTTGTTTGTTTTGAATTTTAGCGTTTTATAAAATGTATTGCACGTAAGCGTCCCTTACTTTTAATGTATTTTTAGCTCTTTAGTTTTAGAAAACTTCTTTTTTATGTGGTGAATCTATGGAATCCTGTTCTTTTTTTAAGCGTTAAAACTAATATATTTTAGTGTTGTAATACTCGATTTCTAATTGCAAGATTATAAAGATTTGTTTTGTTTTTCGATTTTTTCTTCGTCTAGATCAGATCTCTGAAGGATTCATTCGTCTCACAGCCGTCAGCAGAACCAACCTGGCTCAGCACACACCTGTGTTAGGCCGCATCACCTTACCCTGGCAGTGCGAAGTCCTGCAGGGTTCAGTGGAGGTATGACACACGGTCTTTACCGACTTATTAATCTTAAGCCGAACAGTTTTTAACTCTGTCACGTTTAAACCTACCACAGCAGATGCAAGGTGAGATGTTTGAAAAAATAAAACATACTGTAGCTTAGTGAAACTTTATTTGTACATTTTAAATATGTTAAATAATTGTGTTTTTATAAAAGTTGTTGTGAATATGCATGAACCAAGAAAAAACATATATATATCTTTTTATTTTTTATGTTTTTAAATTTTATTTTAAAGTTGTTTCAAGAAGTCCATGTCAGTCCTAAGCCATACATTTATATTAGTTGTATTATAGTTATTAAATTTCATGAATAATTATGATGTCTTATCACAGTTGAAAAAATTAATTTAAGGTGATGGATTTTTTCTAATTTAAGAAATAGAAAAGTATGTAATGAGGAGAAAAATACTAATCTTAAATACACGTCCTTACTGAGGTCAGATCATAAATATATTATAAAATAAGAACTATTGTACCAGATATAGCTTTAATTCACAATTCATAATTTATTTATATATGTCCTCCATCATTAGAAAAATGCCGCAAGCACATGTAAAAAACACCAAAACACAACATTTTGTCAGAGTGGATCTTTAAGAATCTGTATTCAAACTCAACTGATCAATATACAGAGTATTATCCCTCTTGGTTTTACATGATTTAGCTATTTATGTGAATGGAAGAATAGATTTGATTAAATTTAAGGTAGAATCCATCATTTAAATATCTACCCACTGTTTTCCTTTATGGTAGATTTCGATTTTTGGAATTACATTTTTCCATTTTAAGATTCGATTTTAAATTTCCCATCTACTGCACAAGTCCAAGCTCTTTTATTTTTATCTTGTTCCTCTCTGAAGAAACTGAACATCATACAAAATAAACAGTTTCTTTCACTCACAGAACCACAATGCACTCACTCACTCCTTGTTTGCTTTCTTATTTTCCTCAGAACTGCTGCATTATGAGTCTCACTCTTTTGGATGAATTCAGGAAGCCCTTTAAGTGCGTCTGCTCCCCTGTTTCCATGGAGCTGGAGAAGACGTCCGTTTGTTTGGACTACAGCGACGATCACTTTCTGATCCACCATAAGGAGCCTGACGTTCAGGTGAAGATGGAGCTTGCGTGGTCGAGGGAGCAGGAGAAGTTTCTCCTCATCAGTTTGGTTATCTATGTGAGTGTTCACGAAGTCAACAAGCATTTCAGCAGAGAATACTAAACTTTGTATTCTTCTGAAATACGAGAGATTGAAGGACTTTTTACAATTCCTTCACTTTGTGTTCATGTGTCAAATGGAAACAATGTTGCAAAGTCCAACAATTCTTACAGGTTTTATCAATCTAAACAATAAAGTATGGTTCATACAGCTCTCCATGTTTCATTACTTGACTGAAAAATACATTTTAAAATCATTTTATTACAAATTAATGACATTCTGTCTCAAAATACATTTTTTAATTAAATATTTGAGAGAAACTCTTTATTTTTAAGATACATATTTTCCCATATTTGAGGTGTCCTTAAGAGATTTTCTTTAATTTTCGCAGAAACGTTTTTGCTTTTTCTAACTTCTCTCTTGTCATATAAAAAATGTGTATTTGTTTTTTGTTTTTTTTCACTCTTACTGGATCATGCTAGTGATTCAAAACACATTAATTTACTCAGAACTTTTTAGTGAGTGTTTTTGCGCATATACTCCAGTTTTTATTTATTAAGGAATAAAAACATTCCCATATTACCAGTGTTTTTAAATAATTCTCTTATTATTATCACTACCTTTATTTCCTTTTCTTTTAGTTTTATTTGTGAATAAAAATTTGGATATTAATAATTTTAATCTATTCTTTCAATAAAGCCAAATTTATTGATATATATTTTTTAATTATTGTTCTTTTCAAACAAGATGTCGACATTTTTAATAAATTTAAGAGTTATTTACTATGCTGTACAATTCAGTTGTATTTGCTGCTTTATGCAAATGAGGAGAAGATCCAGATTCCGAGGATCCAGGACTACCAGCCTCATGTATTGTGTTTTTACTTAATGAAAATGGAGCTTGTTCCCAACACGCCAGGCACGTCTGACCACAGCAGCAGAATTAGTGGGAGTGCAGTTGTTAGAACAATTGCAATGCAGCTAAAGGCCAATCCTGCTGATGTTTCCTCTTGATAATAGTATTTCTAAGAGAGCGCTTTATTTTGCCGAGAAGGTCATTGTGTCTTTGGGTTTAGATCCAAAAGTATTCAAAAGACGTCAGCCTGAGGGGAAATAAGGACGACTGCAGAGAATCAGTTGAAGTTGACACATTGCAACAAACTGCAGCCTCTCATTTTTATTTTAAATGACTCAATTTTGTTTGCGATCACATAAAAAATCATATATATTTGGCTGCATGTAAATATAGAAACCAACTCTGGCCAAATAGGGTCACATACCCGCACAAGGAAGTGCTGACTCGCGCTTTATTACACTGACAAAATGTCCAATATTTCCATTACTGTAACCTGATGACATGGCCATGTATAGCTCTCGGGTTTTGTGTTCCAACACACATCACGGTGACCTTCATTCCAACGTCCGCCGCCACTTCATCTGCTTCAAACTGCCACTTCCTCATTCCCAGGAAGCAAGGGTAATGTGTGTTGGTAATGGACTGGTTAGTATATAAAGTCATTTTTCCTCAGACACTGGAGTTCATAATGGGTTAAGGTGGGAGGGGCTTGCAGGTGAACGTTTGGAGCAAGGACTGTGCAGCCTTGACTGAAATCACTGTGTGAAGTCATGGCAAGAAAATATTATCTGTCACTGCTTTTTTTTTTTAATGATAAATAAAAAAGCTGTAAATGTCCATACATTTTCAATTTATTTTAGCCAGTTCTCCAGCAGATGGCTCTCTTTATCAAAGAATGAGTACACGAATGAACAATATGTTGGAGAAACATATGCTGCTGACTTATAGAAAAATCCTCATCAGCATTCGACACACCTAATTCCTCTCATTTTCCTTTATTTTTTGTGTTCCGGCTACAAGCCAGTAATGTGTAAGATAATCAAAACTTCAACCCCAAATGATTAATAATAACATTCCAGAGCCTAACTTCTGATTGGCTTCATTAAACTCATCTTTCTTGGTTTCCTCGCAGGCTAATCTTGGAAGAAAATTGCTTCCATTTTTAGCCCTTAATTCTCTCCCTTGTGAGTGACCAGCTGGGCCCACAAACTATTCAGCCTCAGAAGCCATTGACACAATCCTCGTTTAGTCCTCTCAGTGGAGAAAAAAAGTCTGCTAATGACATTCTCCTGGAGGGAGATTGATTGCATGTTTATCTTTGTGTTTTCTTGATTGCCGATGAATTCGGAACGGACACATTTGCTTTGAAGGAATGCGTTCGAAAGTCACTTTTTATTTTACGGAAGTCTGGAAAATCACCCACACTTGTTAATGTTTTGCTTAAATCGGAACCTCAACTATTCCAAATTTACTACCAGGTGAGAATAAGATACCAGTGGAGTTGATTTGGTGTAAAATCATGAGTCATAAAAACCCAGAATCTCCCTAACTAGCTGTTCATCTGAAATTATAGATGGTCGGGCATAATAAAATATGTTTTAGGTTAAACCTGGCAATAAAATGCCATCCTTACGGAACAAAACTTTGTAAAAGTTACACACTAAAAGTAATGATTACTTCAAAGGCATCATTTCTAATTTGGATACAATTGTAATTTGTAAATCAGAGAATTACAATTTTGACATCAATGTTTTCAGATATTTAGCACATTTTAAGGAAAAAAAAAACAGGTTTTCTTTTACATATACATATTCTCACCCTATGAATTAATATATTTATAAATGTTACATTTGATAACTAAATATTTAGTTAACCAACTAAATTTTTAATTTTAAGCTAAATATTTATTTTAAAATAACATATTTAGCCTACAAACTCAATATTTAAGTTTTGTAATTAAATATTATAAATACATATATATATTAATTCACTGGGCGAGAATATGTATATGAAAAAAAAACTTTTTTTCTCCTAAAACGAGCTAAATATATGAAAACATTGATGACAAAATTTTAATTCTCTGATTTACAAATGGCACCCCATATCATTTAAATAATAAAAAAAAACATTAAATGTAAAAAGCTGAAACCAAAACTGAAGTTAAACAAACAGGATTGCAAGTAAACAGTTCACAACTCTTTGTACAAACTAGTATTAAACTGCCCATTTTATACCTAAAAACTTGTCTTAGAGAAGGCTTTAACATCTCCGTCATGACATTTAACGTTTCAGTAGGTTGCTGTTGCATAGATACATTCACTTCTTTTCATTTTTATTTCCTATAATGGCAGTTGAGGTGAACACCTGGAACTGTTGGCATCCATAAATGTCGGGGATGCACTCCGACGCCTGAAGTCATCTGTTCTGGTTCACAGATGGGAAGCAGGAAGTGGAAGATCTCGTGTATTTTCATTTAGTGTACCACAAAGTGCATTCAACATTTCCTAGGTCCAGCGCATCCCCTAGAAATGTCCCAGAAGTCCTAGCGAAAAGCCATGGAGGATCAAAGCTCACGAGTTTGGCAAATATAAACCACAATGCATTGCATCTGAATGATTTTTTATGTGAAAGAAATGTATTTTAATTTGTTTTCATCTTCAGAGCATAGATTATTCATAAAGAGTCTTTGTGAAATGTTTATATTTATTAGGTTTATTTCATATTTACAATAAAGAAAAAAAGCATTGTATGTACTTAACAAGGAACTAGATAGTTAGATTTCCCTGAGAAAAATTATTCAGTTTTCTTTTTGTAGAAGAAAAAAAGTGTTTAACACCTCATGTGTTTCCAGTTGTCACTTGTTGCTTGAATTATTTTCAGTCAACATTTGTATAGTAATGCTGAGTCATGCCAAGTGGAGCTCTACTGTAAACTCCATAGACTTAAATGTCACAAACAATAAGCGGGCAATTATTTCCGCCTCACTTCCCTGTGTAAGTTATCCCGTGTCTCTTCGAGAGAAAAGAAGCTAACTTGAGTCAGCATACTATCCAGAATACTGTAGGAGCACCTTCAGCAATTTGACGCTTCAGTAGTTTGGTTCATCCTCACTGACATTACACTTAACTCCTCCAGGTAAGGTCCTACCTGGAGTTTGATGGGAGGCTGAAGCCCCACAGTTTGCGCTGCTAAATGAAGGTCACAGAAAGGTCAACTGTTCATCTACACAAGGATTTTAGACCCAGATCAAATCACAACATTTGAAGTTAACTTTTATTTATTTCTATTCATTTATTTTATGGTGGTGAAGTTATGTTTTAAAGTTAAAAGTCTTTTCAATTCAAGTTGTGTTTTATAAATTACTGGACTAACTGTTGCAAGTTAATGAGCTACCCTTAAGAGGTTTTTGTTTCTTGATTATTATTTTATATTTCCACAAAAAAACTGATATGTTAAAATTTCACAAATATAAATGGACATGTTTCACATTTACTAGCTTTTTATCCATTAAGTTGTTATACTAACTGAACTAGATATGGTGTTTTTAAACTTAGGGTGTACTCAGACTAGAAAACTCCGTTGGCCTGGACAATATGGTCCGCATTGAGTCCAGAACCTTGCATTTGGTCTGTATTCAGACTGCCGTCTACCAGATATTTCTGTTTCAAAATAAAGCTCAAAACAAAACCAAATGACTTACAATCTCTCAAGTCATTGGTCATGAATTATGATGAATTGCGAGGGCGGGGCAAAGCAACGAGAGAAAGAACAATGGAAGTTTTAAGCTTTGCAATCCTTGTTGGCATAATTAAATTATTTAAACTTTTTATTTCGACCAATTTTGAACGTCTGCATCAACGTTTGGTACACTTTTTTTACAGCTACTTTGGTCAGGTGGAGGCATGCTGTAAGGCGGTTACTAAGCAGACGGCTATTAAGGTATGCTAGTAGCAATATATAGGTTGTCAGGAAAACCTTGAGAATCAAAGTATATTGCGTTAAAAGTTATTTTAGAGAGTCTGCAGTCAGCCGACCACATTTCAATGAGTTACTGAATTTCATCATTGCTCCATCTTTGTCTGCGGCTCATCGGTTGTGTTTACAACCCATAATACCCAGCCACAGTAGCCATTTTGGTTAAGCTGTTCCACTCCGAGCACGGAGCTTATTCAGACTGAGAAAAACTCAAAGCAAACTGGAGCTCAGTCTAACTGGAAACAAACCAAGACAACCTCAAAAGAAAGGTTCAAGTGCCATTCCTTGTTCCAGATCAGGGTCCGCTGGGGTGCATTCACACTGAAAATTTGTTTCAGATTATGGCGGGAAGCAAACTGGTTCAATTTAAGTGAACCAAATGTGTCCAGTCTAAATACACGCTGAGACATAAAAGAAAGTATCACTCTCTTATTTTGATCTACCAGTGACAACACTTCGTCATTAATTAAAACAAACTTGAGCCTTAAATCAAATGTTGCAGCAGCGTCTGTGGCATACTTCAAAGAAAACACTCTGGGTTTTGCTGTTACAAGGTTCCTAGAACAATTGTGCAAAAGGTCTGTGCCCCAGGCAAACGCAATTGATCTGAACTTCTATTAGGAGGAAAGCAAGAGACTGAAACAAAGAGGCAGACATCTGAACACACACGAAAGTGTCCTTTATTAAGGAACAGATCAAACAACATGGGTACATTGAGACTTACAGTACAGTCATTTGCAGGAATATTCAACTAAAAATGTATATAGAGGTTCCATTTTCTGTGAAAATTAGACTGAATAAAAAAAAATGAAACACTATTGGCTTTATTTAGTAATGTGAAATGTAAAACCCTCAACAGCTGCAGCTATTTTACACATCAGTTTATTATTTCTCATTTATCTTCTAGTAAAGGACTTTTTAAATGTTGCCCCAGGGTAAATAAAAGTCCCCTAACATGCACGTCGAAACAAGCCAGTCTGGTACAGGATGATTACCTTTTAATCACATCACTGCTGCAGGGCCACCTGCGTGCGACACACATTAGAGTTGGTGGCTGGGATAACATTTCCACATGCTTGCAGCTGTCGCAAAAGCAAATGAAGACGTATGCCAGGCACTCTGCCACATCGATACCTGGGCTTTTCCTCGGTAATCTGCCAAGTCATCTAAGAGCCGCTGAGTCACAGCGTTCTGATTTAGCTCAACTCCTGCACCGGATGAACGACAGGCTTTCGTCACTACTGCAGTGTGACATTTTTAGTTTGTCACAACACCGTAAAACTGCACTTCTGGTGTTTCCAGATTGTGGTTTATGGGGGATATTATAAGATTTTTTTTCCCCTTTAATATGACACTGACTCATGGCTGAGCAGGTTTGACCACAACGACTGTGAGATTATACAGTCGTAGGTCAGTGCTATGAGAGGCCAATCAGACGAGGTGTTTGTTTTACATCCATTTGAGAAGCAAGGAAAGAGTGCACATAAACTGTTACAGCTTGTATGTGAGGTCACTTTTGGTGCTGAGTGCCGTTAAGGGATTTGAAATGTATGCAACTGATTAAAAAATATGATAGAAAAGGGGAAAATGCTATTTTGAGTTGAGAAACCAGCATGTTCAATTGTTTACACAATAAATATTCTCCTTTTACGAATTACACAAATTTGAAAGCTGAAACTATCTTGTCATATTTGATCCTTTTGTGGATCTGAGAGGAATGTCCAGTTTTAGGTGGTTGGTAATATGCGGCTGAGTATTAGAGTCAGTTTACAAACAAATTGTTTGTTTTTTAAATTTATAAATTAAATCTTGTAAATTTACAAGATAAAAAGTCATCATTGTTAAATCCCGAGAATAAAGTTGTATAGGCTATTTATGACCTAAAAAGTCATAAGCTAAATATATGACTATTTTTCTCATAAATTTACGAGATTAAAAGTTGCAAATTTATGAGATTTAAAGTCGTAAATCTACATATATATATATATATATATATATATATTATATTATATTATCTTATATTATTTGATTAGGTTAAAAACAACAAAAAAATCAAACATTAATATATGTTTAAACTTTTAGACTAATTATGATTTTATTGTAATTTCCTTTTTTTGTTTTGTTTTTTTAACCTTTTTTATTATTGTACTTGAGCAATTATTTGCATGCACCTTCAAGCTTGACTCAAAATTTTTTAAAAGTGGTTTTATTTACATTATTATGTATAACTGTAAGTAAAATGTAAGATAACCTCTGCAGGCTTTGCTCACAATAAAAATTTAGTTAAACAAAAAATCACAAAGAAATATTGAAAAGAAGCCTCATACTATAGAACACTAATTGCTGTTTTTTTTTTTTTAAACAAGGAAAAAAGCAACTCTAAATAAAAAATCCAAATTATTCTCATTGGATGATTGTAACCCAGAAAAGGCTGAGCTTGATTTAGCCTTTCAAGTTACAGGATTTCAGTTGAAGAAAATAATCTGGTTATATCAAAAATGTTTTGCTTAAGGCTGAAGCTTTACAGTCTATGCAACAAACTCACTCAAACAACCTCTTAGTGCGGTAAAGAATGTCAACTTTTGTTCTAATACATCAGTAAATTAAAAAATGGATGCTAGTTAGCTTGATTCAGCAATTATTGGTTTATTTGCTTCATTTTGTTCACATATGAGTCAAATGAAAAAGGACACAAGATACTAGCACTGCATCAGAAGCCTGGATTTTTAACGTTAGATTAAAACAATAAACATCTGTGCTCATACTCACCTCTTTTCTTCATCAAAATTACATTTTTGCTAATTCTGGTTGGATGCTTTGTCTCCATGGTCAACAGCTCTATGATCTCGGAACAGGAGCTGCTACAGCAGCCTGGTTAAATCAATCCTCTGTCAGAGTGAAATGAATTTTAAAAGGTCAAGTATGTTGCACCCCACTTCATTACACCGCTATCTTCATCCAATGCTTCTCTTTTAATCGCTCACCCACTTCATGATTGAACGCATCCGATCTCCAACTAGATTGATAAATGTAACTCTTTTTTCCTCATTAACAAACCCGTTGGAGCTCCTTTTTAAATAATGGTCACATAACCTGACTAATGTGAGGCTTTCGACCAGGCAAACAGGCTCAGGGTTCACGAGGAGACGTTCTCATTTGCAGACACGGCTATGACTGATACTAATCAAGCACATCTTCTTCACGGGAGTCTCCATATTTCATGATCATCACCTCTGCTAGAGGTAAGATGAATTTCTCTGCATCAACAGGATGTGGAGATGTACTTCTTTTTTATTTTTTTTTAAGGTCATGTGTGAGCGTGTGGACAAGGAGGGTGAAACAGTGTAGAGGAAACCTGAGTTGATTGGGATTACTGGAGTTGATGGGGATCATTTGTCATGTTTGTCAGCCTGTAAACCTTTGCTTTGAGATAAGAGGCTTTATTTGATTGGAGAATTAAAAAAAAAAAATACAAGCGTTGAGTGTTCCCTGAACTAACGTCTTCCAATGTGCTGCGTGCTGTTTCTAAGAGACTTGGATTTTTAATCTGTTTTGGGTCCTGGCAGCCATGTACAAGTGGGCAGAAAAAGGAATGAAATGTAGAGTGGCCACAAGAAGGCACTGAAACACTTCAATGATTTATGCTGGCAGACAGGTACAAAAACTTCAATATTGATCAATTCTCCCCACGAAAACATAAATCAGTTTGTCTTAATGTTTCTGATTGCTTTTAAGTTCACGTTTTTAAAACTATTTTAATTAATATTTTTTGAAAATCATTCTATTGCTTCTGTGTCTAAAGCTACGTTCACACCGCCTTCGGCAATGCGCCTTCAAGTAACCATCCCCAATGAAAAGTCTATGAAAACATGCAGTTATGAATGTTTCAAAACAGGCTGAACTTTGACCAATTGGAGACTTAGATTTGGTAGTGGCGTACCAAATGTTGGAAAATTGGTCCTACAGGAGAAATTAAAAATTGCCATTTGAGCCCAGCTGGAATTAAATATCAGCAAGTCTTTCATATATCAGGATAGAGCTGTGAAAGAAAAAGCCTGGGGCAAGATGTGCAATTATTGCACCGCTTGACATACAAACTGTATGTGGCGGCATTCACTAGTAACCAGGAGCAAAAGAACAAGAACAAGACACCCCTCCCTGCTTGTCCAGTGTGGGCGTATCGTTCTGAGTTTCAATAGTATCAATACTAGGATGAAGTATTGATACTAGCATTATGAAATCGATACTTTTGATACTTTCATTTCCAAGGTAGTTCATGCAGGCGCAGCGTCCATCCCAGGGGTCTTTTACCCCTATGGTGGCTCTTTTATGATTGAAAAATAAAAAAAGTTTATATGTGTTAAAACGTAATTGTAAAGTAAGAGGTGAAAAAGTAGTGAAGGAAAAAAAGGTAAACTAACTCAAAGTTTAACTAATTTAAGGACGCTTTCAGAAGTCAAACTACAACAAATTTGTGTGAGTCCTGTTCTACAGAAAATTAAAGGCCGTCAATACGTATTTAATTAAATAGCTCAGATTAAATTTTGGTTTGTTTGATTTACATCTGATGCTCATTTCTATTTATTTACTGCTGACATTACACTTAACTACTTTATTTGCTTACAAATATGATCACACACGGCAGGGTGTCTTTTATTTTGAAAGGAACTCGTATGAACTGTCAAATCTGATCTAAATCTAAATCTGATACGTCTTTAGTTCAAGTTATTATAATTAGTTAATTAAAGTTTTTATTTGCCTAAAGTCTCTGTCTTGTATTTTATTATACACTTAATCTTAATTTTAAAAAAAAGTGTATTTATGAAATTAGTCCATAGTCAAACATTTCAAGGAAAAAGTATCGGTATTGATCCAAACAATACTAGGTGTGTGCTTACTTGGTATTGGATCAATACCCAAATTCCCAGAATCTTCCCCTCCTTACTTGATCCTGTGTGTCTAGAATTGATTTTAATTGCTTTGTTCATGCTTCCAATAATCAGATATGTGGTTTTCTGATTTGCATTGAGCAGTACGGGCAGCCGCTCTGCCTTCTGATGAGCCACCGTTCCAGTCTGCTCTAGTGACTCAGTGCTGCTCTTGTGGCCTCAGTGCTCCAGCTCTCACACCCTTATGTCATCACTTTTTTGCTGTTCTCTCAACCTTGTGGGCCGAAGCGCCCGAGTCTAATCCGAGAATGTTACCTAACACTCAGAGGACAACATTCATCAACGTCTGCCCGCTTTTGCCTACAGTGCATTTCTTCCTGTGGATGCTCCAGGTCCATTTCAGTTGCTCCAGTCGTACCAAAGGGTACAGTGTTCGACCTGCCACAGGTCTGCAGGACACCAGCGGATCTCTGTCATGGTTCTTCACTGTTACATTTCTGCTGATCTGAGGCCAAATGGATCAAATTCACCTGAGCCCTGGTGTCAGGTTTGCTTTGCTCTTGTGATATATTTGACCTATCATAACAAAAAAAGACAAACATAAATAAACACTGGTCCGACGGTAGGATATCGGCTGTACTGGCTCCACTTGGTAGCCTGCTCCATTGGATTGTGTTGCATTACTGGCCAGGTCATTCTTGACAAAGACATTTATACATTTTTTTATTATAGTAGGACGTGGTAACATGTTAAATTAAAAAATATGTACATATATGCATTTCTTATCTTACTTCTGTTGGGGTATATGGCCTTATTGTGACATGTTGTGAATGTTGATAAATGATCAGGGGGAATTAGGAGTAAAACTGCAAGATTGTGTCAGAATTCCCTCACTACTCAGTGCACGTCATAGAGGATTTGCCCTTTTGCAGAGGTGTCCTGGAAAGTTTGCGAAAAACTACTGTGCATTGATACACGCTAGAATTAATAAATATAAACCATAATGCATCGCGTTTGAACAATCTGTCATTTGAAGAAACATTATCGAATTTGAATTTGTAGAAATCTTCCAACTCTTCACCCACAGAACTCAGTAAGTTCAGAAAATGTTCACATTTATTGGGTTTATACTTCAGCAAATGGGACATTTTTAAGTCAGTGATGGCGTCCAAATTGCATTGAAATCTAGGGCACAAGATACTTTGGCACTACATAATCTGTTAGGGGTTGGGAAATATTGAAGGAATTCAGGACAGTTAAGTGAAAACAGTAAAGTAAATTTTAAGCATATATGGCTCCAATTCAGAATCTGAGTGATTTGAGTAATATGGGGTGTGGGAGGGTCCCGCAGCAGCACCTGTTGCTAAGGGTTAGAACAATATGTCTGTCATTGAAATGACCAGAAAAACAACAGAAAAAAAGGATACTAAATCTAAAGACAGCAATTTACCTTGGGAAAAAGAATAAAAAAGTGGTTTGTGTCATGATTTAGTGCTTAGGTTTTGTCATGTTCTGTTTTCTGTCAGTTTCACCACGTTCAGGTTAATCATCCACAGCTGTCTTCACTTAGTTAATCATCCTCAGTTTTTTAAGTGTCTGGTTTTCAGTTCTCATTGTCGGGTCATCTGCTCATCTACGTTCTGTCACCTCACTGGTTTGGTCTTCTGTTTTTGGTCATGTTTAAGTTGAGTTAGTAAACGTTTGTTTCTGCCACCAAGTCTGGTCTCCTGCATTTGGGTCCTCCACCACAATCCCTGACAGTTTGTTGTCAACTGCTGTAAATGTAAGTATCACAAAAGGATTCAGTGTATAAAGATGGATTTCTTCTACTGGACAAAAAAAAGTATTTTCATATGGACCAATGATAGGGAAGTAGAATGGCTATCCTGAATAGTGTGTTGTCAGTGAATGATAATAACATTATTATTAAAAATTCATTTAATTTGATTAGTCAACTTTCTAGACACCCAAAATTTGCCTTACAAGAAATGGTGAAAGGGGAAAAAAACGTTTAAAGCAAAAATGCTTTAAATTTAAAAGTTCCTGGAATTACGTGGGGATCAGTCAGGTGACCCTTACCCTTTGTATTTTATTAAGATTGTGAAGTTCATACAATCTTTAACATGAAGAAAAGTGTTAGATATTATTATATGGGGATGGAAAAATCTTAACTCTTGAAAGAATGAACGTAATTAAAAATTTTATATTTAAACAGATAAAATAAAACTCCAAAGGCAAGAACACAGTGTCGTCTGGGTTTGACTTAGTTGGATGGCTATTGTGGGGTGTATCCCTATAGAGTGCAATATTTTGAAAGGGATTTTAGTTTTTCCCTGAATGACTAGCTGCTTTTGGATTTACAACACAGTAGGGTTACAACAATTTATTGTTGGTTTTTCCAATTATATCACTCATAGTTAAATCATTTCTTCCATAATCTGTATTGCAAAATCTTTTAGAGTAAAAGCGTGGGATAAAAGATTTCTCATGTTGATTCGTTTAGAACATCAGAAAAACAAATGTATTTATCGTTTCTTGACAGCAATACTTTTGTCATTCCTAATGTTATAACCTTTTTAAGATTGTTTTATGGACATTGTTATTGCAAAGTAAAGATTATTATACATCCAATAAATGCTGTCATCACGAAGCACTCCAGCATGAAAACGTCCTTGCAGACAATAAAAAAGAAAACTTCCACAAATCGTTCAAGATGTCATGTAAAAATATGACATACACAATATAAAGGTTTCTACAACAATGCATGACATTTTCTCTGCACAATCTTATTAGCAATGTTCATTAGTATAAAGGTTCTTCCCTTGGAGAAAGTCATGATTTTAGACGGTAATCCACAGTTAAGTTACTGAAGCAATGAACTCAATTACAATAACAGCAAGGGAGTCTGGGAAAAAACACATTATTTTAGAAATTTGCAGTACTGCCATACTGTTAAAAGCAATCCAAAATTACACTATTATAAACTAAATGTAGCAATTCATTTAAACTTTTTTTATTTTCAAATTGCTAAGCATTGTGGGAAATTGAATAAAAAGAGGAAAATTCCATCGGCAATATTGGACATCACAGACAACTGACCAGACACTTCTGTTTTATTTCCACAAAATATTTAGTTAACAATTAAATACTTGTAAGAAACTTTTTTTTATGCTAATTACATTTTCAGCATCAATGTTGCACCATGATCCTTGTATTTTATTTAAGAAAATTTCACATCTTGTGTGTTTTTGAAGAACCTAGGAGGGGATAAAACCAGATCAAATGTATCTAAGGGAAGATGTTTCACTACTTGGTTTTAAGATCAATCCATCCATTTTCTTCCACTTATCCAGGGCCGTCCCGGGCAGCAGTATTCCCTTACTTTCCTCTCTCTTCAGCCTCTCTGGGTGAATCCTGTACATTCTCAGGCCATACCAGAGAAGTAGTCTTTTCTTCATGTCCTTGGTCCTCCCTTGGGTCTCCACCCAGTGGGGTATGCCCGCAGCACATCCCCAGGGTGGCATCCCGATCCACCTCAGCTTGGCTCCCCCGGATGTGGAGGATTAGCTGCTCTTCTCCAAAGGATCTAAAATTTGAGGGGCTTTCCGTTACATGATTCCAAAATTTCAAAAATTAGCAATAATGGAGGGAGCATCGTCCGTGCAAAGGACATGCAAGTGTGGTACATATACAATTACAATGTTCCTCTAATATCACAGAAAGATCACCCAGCATTCTTGTGAATACTTTCTGAAAATCTGTAATTTTCTTACTTTTCACTCCTTCAATTATTTATGCCTAAAATGGCCAGAAGGGGGCGCAAGGGGCTTGTTTCACTCATTCGAGTAAAAGCTCTCAATGAAGAAACTGCTCGATGTGTTTTCTTTCTTCCTTTCTTTCTTCTTTCAGGTAAACATACATTTGTTAAGAATATATCTTGAGTTTCATAGAAATGTTTTGTCTATGGTTATTTTATGTTTAAGAAGTGGAGAAAAGTAATTGGCTTGTTTGGTTTTCAACCACGCGGCTGCACCTGCCATTTTGAATGTAGCGCCACATAAATTGAGATGTTTTGTCATGTTCTCTTGTAAGCTATGCTAAAGATTCTAAAGTGTTTAAAAACATGATTATTCGAGTAAAATCTCTCAAAGAGGTGATTGCTCCACGTGATTTCTTTCTTTCTCCATTCAGGAGCGCAATGGAACTAATCTTGAACTAATCATTTATCACTCATTTCTTTTTTTCTGGTTCCGGGTCACAAGTAGTTGTTTGCTCCAAGCTCTTGCCAGTTTTGACAGCTTTAGGTGATTATAATGTTGAAATATTACAGAATTACTGCAAAAAAAAAAAAAAAAGAGTACTAATTCTTCAATACAGAGAGCCAACCATGGCCCCGAAGAAAAACCAAGACTTATCTGAACTTACCAATCTGAAAAAGGCATTCAAAGACCGCCAAGCTAAATTAGCTCCACTGCTGCACTTGAAGCTAAACTAGCTCCTCTCACTGAACTCATGAAAGAGATCAGATGTGAAAGAGCGATGACTGAAAAACGAGATAATCAGCTTGACCTCCTTGAGAGATGAGTGGACGACGTGGAACAACAAGCAAGAATGAATAACGTCATTCTCATTGGATTTCATCTCAAATACAGAGCTTGGCCTCAGGCGGCTAATGCTAGCGAGAAGAAGAAGTGGGAGTCAGTCTGATCATTCTCCACATGCTAAAAATTTCTGGATCTGATTCCATTGGCACCGTCACCCTCCATCAAGAAGAAAGGAGTCTCACCTACTTCATCCTTACTTGCCCTCAAGTGTGGTTGAAGGGTTCTTTACGATCTTTCACCTGCAACATTCCCATTGGAAAAAAATGTGCCTGAGCATTTTCGCTCATCTAACAGTCTACTATTTTAAAGTTTTGTGTAGACCACCTGTGTGCCCCATACAGGTTTGCCCATTTTTTTAAGGTAAATATTTTTTTTCTGATTTACATCAGCTTGTGTTTTCATTCCCCCATCTAAAATTCCTCTTTATAATAATTGTTGTTTCTAAAATTGCCAGGATAATTGAGAATGAGTCATAAGGTGCATTTCATCCGCCATTCAGAACAAATCTTCTTTTTTCACATACTCATTAAATTCACCTAAAATTATATTTTCCAAATATTTAGAGACAAACTGCTTATCTGTGTCTGTAAATAAATTCATAACAAAGTGCCATTTTACTTTCCAAGGAAGCACATGGTAAATTTTAATATAGAAATGAGGTGGCGACTTGGTTTAAAGTCCATTTAGCCTGAAGGCGTTCCATCAATTATTGTGTCAGCGTGTAGGCAGGAACGGGGTAAGCACTGCCATAGGGGCTTCATGATATTTAAGGGAACTTTAAGAACAACAATCGTTCAAAAATACCTCCGGGAATGTACAGTGATCCTGCTGTCTAAGAGTCACGTAGGAGCAACAGCCGACACACATGCAGGGAGAATCACATTAGTGACTTGAAAGCCTTTTGATTTAAGAAGGCGAAACACGTTAAGCCCTGCAAGGAGGATGGCATGCGTGCACACATCACAGCATCTGATTTATTGTTTGAATTTTAACGAGTGAGCTTTGTCCTTGGCATTTAGTGCACTGTAGGTGTACATTTTTAAATGTTTTGAACAAATGAAAGGAAACTGTGAAACCCTGATAAACAAAGCATATCTAAGGAAACCTTCCAGGCTATGCAAATGAATAATAAAGAGGTGCTTTGACAGATATCTGAGCACATCTACGGATGAAAGAACAATGAATCACAAAGACGTATACAGCTGTCGAGGATGCAATCCTCCCTGATGATTGACACAAATTTGATGAATCAAACTAATTTTCAAGTCCGCCCCTTTTCTTTTCTTTTTTTTTTTTTTTGAACCACTTCGATTCATAATTTTGTTTTTCAGCTTGTGCTTCTCCTTCTCTGTCTTTTACTACTTTGTCCTTTCTCCTTGATGATCAGGCAGATAAAGGTCAACCTGGATCCCGATGTTCACAGGCAGGTAGACCAAAGCCAATTTCAGATGTGTCAGTGGAACTGATGCTGCCAGTTTCCTGTGACAGCTTGAGTGGAGCAGCATCAGCTCTCATCTAAAAAATCACCTCTGCTTACCGAGCGGAAAGTGTTTGTCACACACACCTGAAATATGCTGCCAACGCCTGTCAGCGCACATCAATTATATTTACTACATCCTGATTATCATATCTAGTATTATAGTTACTGTTCGCTGTGATGCTCATCGCTTGTTTACATATTATCATTACCTTGAACCTTAATCTGCTTTATTGATGTTTATTTGTCCTATTTTCTACATAATGATGGTCTGTTTACCATTAAAATTAATATACTTTAATAAATTTGATAATTCAGTTTGTGAATGCTCAAAGTCGACACACTTTGGTAAATTAAAAAATAATCAAAGGAAGCTTTTGCCCATTTTATACAAACATATTGCGCAAGAATTTTTCCTTAACTGAACTTAGATGTGCAGTGGAAGTTAAAGTCCCAATTGTCACACACTCAGGTTTGTGAAATTTGTTCTCCACATTTAACCCATCCACTGGGGTAGTGGTGAGCTGTGGACACAGTCGTGCTCAGATGGTTTAACCCTTTAACACCAGAGCTCCAGTCTTTATGTTCTTTAATTTATAGTTACTTTTCAACCGTTAACAGGATAAATGTCATTCCAGTAGATTCTGAAGGAGAAAAGCGGTGCCCCTTAATGCTCAGTGTCAAGCAGAGGCACTGGGTACCATTTTTGGAGTCTTTGGCTGGGATTTGAGCTTGCTGCCTTCCAGTTTCAGGGCGGATGCTCTACCACTGAGTTGGCAAGTATTTTGAGTTCTCATCAGCAACATTTACAGACACCGTTCCTATAGCTTTTGCAGGCTATTTTGTAGCGAAATACGAGCAAAACTTCGGAGAAACTGCCCAAATACTGTTTAAAACAATACGCTCTGCATTGTTAGTTAAGAGTTACCACATTTAGTTAGCATTGAAATGCCTTTTCAGTTATTCAAATCACAAAAGATTTGTGAGCTCTATGACATTGTTTTTTTATTTTAAAATAACATTTCCAGTAGTGTTGGTTAAATTGATTATGATTACGAAGTTTTTAACCAAAATTCCAAAAACCCATTTTTCATGTTGATCTGAATCCATTTAGGGGGTGTGGCTTTTGGTGCCTTGCTGAGTAGCCCCGCCCCAATACCCCCTGTCTGATTATGTTAGCTCTGTGTCTTGCTAGCGTAAATCTTCACCGCTGCTTCATAAAAATGTCGAGCATTCTTGTGAGTTACGGTTAGCTTCTCATCACAACATGTACCTTTTTTTTTCTTCCTGCTGTAAGTAATGCCTTTGTCATTTGCACCCATATGGGTACTTCAGGTTTTTGGGTTGTCTGAGCCAATGGAAGGTCATAGACACAGGAGCAGCTGCATCTTAACAGGTGCACAGGTGTGTCTTCCAGTTCCCTTGAGGCTCATAAAGCAAGCTCAAGGGATGTCATAAAAATGGAACGTACCTTTGTTGTGAGTGTGGTAAGTGTATTGTGATGTTACTGTGACCCTGGGTTCACACGGCAAGCATTACAGATCAGGTGTGATGGGGAGAACTCTAGCTACAGTAGATCTCTCATATTTGCTACTAGATGGCTGCAGCCACAGGCTCTACTGCCGACCTCGTGAAAGTCCGAACTCACTTAGGTTCACAAGATAACCCGCAATTTATATAGAGAAGGACAGTAATCCCCCTCTTAATCGCTGCGGTTCAGCTGCGTTGTCCAAACCCAACAAAACGGATTCGCAGCGTCGCAGAGGTCTAACGTGATCGTCTGCAGTGGGGTTTCGTAAAGACTGGCGCTTGTATCGGAGCCGTAATGCTAGCCCTTTGAGCCTGGGGTTATGCTAATGTAAATTGGACATGCTTATGACTTACAGGTAATGATCATCAATGCCCTGCCACTTTACCAATCATGTGCAGACGCCACGCACAAAGGTATCAAAGTTTAGGTGAAAAAACAATCAACTTTTCCTTCAAGTTGGTTTTGGACTCCACCCACTGATGACGTCATTGACATCTCACAGGTCAAAGCTGAGTCTCTTATTGGTTTACACAACACATCTATTTTTTTTTTTTTTTTTAACCAAAATTAAGAAATTTTAATTCTGAAAATATCCTGCCACACCCAACGCTCAAAATGCACCGCATGACCTCTAATCACATCTGTACATTGACTTAATATTGAAATTATAAATATCTGAACCACAATTCATGTTCAATGTAAATAAAGCTATAAGTTGGCTTCTAAACATTTTAACAATTCCATAAAAATACTTAGAAAGCGGACATTGACCCAAACTGTAAACAGTGCAGGAGAAGTACAGATTATAAATACACAAAGTAAAATGTTATAAATGTAAAGAGGGAGGAATTATCAAAAACAGAAACATCCATGGATGATAAATGTCGCAGTTAGCAAAACCACCTGTTTCTATTTTTCTCTAGATGTAAATGGTAGATGGAAAATGTTTTCATCAATGTCTGACAAGTTGTGTCCTGCTTTCCACTTTCTAATAATCTGCTAATTCGACTCCAGTCCGTGAGTGTTTTGAAGTCATGTCTGACAATAAGAAGTAAGGAACCACAGTAACAAACAGAAAGTGTGTTGTAATATATGCACAGTCCTCTGTTTTTGATGCGGCGGTGTTGCATTAGAATCTATCCCTCAATGCCCATATTTAATGTGTCGAGTCGAAGCTTTCCTGTGACAGAGCTACAGCTGAGTGTGGTGGGTGTCACTGGGGAGCCGTAATCACAGTCTCTCCACAGAAAGCGTTCGGCGTTCTACCCCTTAGGAGCTCATTCAGCATATTCCTGCATAATTACCTCAAAGTGATTAGAGAAATCAATGGAGTACTGTCATTGCTGAGGGCACTTTTCCAAAGCTACGTCTTGTCGCAAAACACATTCATCCAACTTCCTAGCATATGATATCGTAAACACTGAGCAGCACAGTCAGTATACTACAAATCATACAATCATTTGTATTCTTGACGCCTGTTGCCCTGAGTACTTGCTGTGTGTCACACGGTTATTGGAAGTGACGGCAAGTTTTAGCAGCGTTTTATGAAGCCCCGGAGACTCTTGTGTGGATGCATCTGCCCTATGAAACCAACAGCATTTTTTTATGCGACTGTGGTGCTGAAGATAATGACTGAGATGACGAAATCTGGTAATCACCTATGCTGATTCCTGCCATGGGTTCCTTTCTGGTGATTTCCCAGGAGCACACACCCCACAACAGTAAAGCAGAACACAGTATGCACGTTACTGCAGCACAAAATAGTCTAACACTTGTCCTTGAAACAGGAGATGGTGTTCCGGCACAGCGCATCTCTTCAACAAAATTACCTTGACATGAAAAATTTAAGGAATAACAATCATTATAAAGGGATCTGACCAATATTTGTATCACAGGTTGATATTGAGAACACTTCAACTTTCTCTTCATTTTTATTGAAAGCTCAGTAAGTATCAATTGTTTAAGCTTTTATGAACCAGTTGATCCGCTTTCTATTAGCTAGAAAACTCATATGTTTTTATTGTGTACTTTTTTCACACTTTCCATGATATAGACCTGTCTTCTATCTATCTGAGTGACTAACTTTTATGTCCCTTTTCTTCTACATTCATACTAAGCATAATATATTGAGTGTTCAATAACACTCCAGTTTCATGATCGTGCTTAAGCAGGGAGTGACAGGGAGGAGCTTCTTTCTCTTTTGCATGTCACCACCTACAATTGGAAGAGGCTTGGTGCAAAAAGTCAAAGCGGTGCAAATCCAGCCTTGTGTTTACAGTAAGAGTCTGCTTGACAAGTTATCTTAATCAATTTATGTTCATCCTCTCTTTCTCACTTTGCTCAGAAAAAAAGTTTTTTGGAAGTTTGATGCTGCAAATGTGTTTGTTTTCCTGCATTTCTGGGTCCAAATTTCTGACACAAATCAAATCATTTTCTGTTTTAAATGGTATACTTGTACAGCACTTTACTACCTTTTTTGAAGGCTCAAAGCGCTATTCACACACTTTGCTGCAGAACACTGGCCCCAACATTCCACCAGAAGCAACGTGTCTTAAGCAAGGACACTTCGAGGATCAAATCCACAGGAGTCAACTGCCCTACCGCTGCACCACAACCGCCCCGTTTTGCTTCATTGCAATTCTTTTGAGTTTTGATAATTATTTTGGCTCCCTAAATTCATGTTTTTCAAACTTCCTTAATCTTTGTAGTGATTTCTCACTAAATTATGTTAAAGGTTTAATCATTTTTTCTTTATAGAAATCATATAATGTTTGGCAATGCAGTGCCTTAACTTTGCTTTAAATGAATATTTTTGATAAAGTGTTGCAAGTCTTTGTCATTATCTGGTTGATAATAAAGTGTTGAAAATGAATCTATCTTTCCTCTGAGGGTCATCAGTTCAAGGATTTATGATGAAGTTGTGCAGCTTTTAGCAGCAAAGCTCATCAGTCCGGTGGACATGCTTTCTTCTGTAAAGTATGAATGCATCATGTAGTACAAAACCTGATTCTGACAAGGAAAACAATTAGAAATAAAGGCATCTTGGATGAAAATTAATTCAATAGGTGAGTTAGGAACAAGCACCCGAAAGCACAGTGACCGCTTCCTGCCATAAAAGCAAGAATGACAGAACGGAAAAAGAGATTGCAAAGACATTAACTTAATAAGAAAAGTGGATTTTCTGAAAAGAAAATACATATATATATAACAAAATTGTATATCCTTCTTGCTATATTTTTAATACTTTAATATATCCAGAATGAGTTTTTCAATATCTCCAGGGACATGTGTGTTATTGCTAAAAGATGAGGTTTGATTGTATTTATTTTCCTGCATACTGTTGGGTTGAGCAGCTTATTGTAATTCCAGCGTCAGAGAAACTGTCCCGTATATGAACCTGTTCTAATCTCCCTTGAGTAAAGCAACTAAAAATTTGAATTAAAGGGGAAATAATCCACATTATTACAATTCTATGTTGAAATTGTTAAAAATAGAGAAAACTATTTTTAATTTTCTTTCACATACGTACTAGCTTACTTGGCTAAAACTCTAAAGGAAAACACTTCCAACTTATAGGATCCTTTTCTTCTGAGGAAGTGGTGGAGACGGTGTGGCAAAGGAATATGAAGATTCCATCTGCGAGAAAAGCCTGACACTTGAAGGATAGAGACAGCAAAGGTGAAGCTAAAGCAACACAGCAAAATCAGCAGAAGTCTGCACCTGGGACTTCTTCTGAGGATAAGTGTGCAACATTTAACTGAGTGTTTTGAAAGAGCTGCGGCTTGACTTCTTTTTCTGTTACACCTGAGTAAGCTGTACGATTTCAAACTGCAGCACTCAACATTTTCCCACTATCTCTAGAGGTTTTTTTTTTTTTTTTTTTGGAATTGACATGAAACTGAATAATTTGGGGGCAAAAAAACATGATAAGGGGATGTATTTGTTACCTGGTCTCAGCCACCGATTTTTGCATTTCCAAATTGAGTATCCTGCGACAGATTGATGACTTGTCCAGGGTGTGTACTTCACCTTCGCCCAGAAATACCCAGGACAGGCTCCAGCAACCTTCTGACCTTGTAAGGAATATTGCGCTTAATAATTGTACATGCATGTCTCATGTTTAATTTTTAATTTAGTTTGGCATGAGCAAATAATAAACGCGCTAAATGCACATCCTGGAACTTTTAGCTTAAGGTGTTCACACTGGACTGTCGATACCTGATACTAGCGCATGTACCTACAGTTGGAAGAGACTTGGTGAGAAATAAGGAAGTGAAAAAAAAATCTAGCTAATATTTCTCCAGGTTTTTGTTTCACTACTCTGTTCCGATGTATGAAACAAGCCACAATTATTTATTTCTCCTTCATAATTAATTTTTTAAAAGTTGGTGTTCCTGCTAATTAAAAGGAAAAGCATCCACATTTCTACCAAATTTAAGTCCCTGATTAGTCAAATATCAACTGATTCAACTTTTTATGTAGAGCCTAAAACTTGTATAGCGACATGTGTAGACCATAGTTTTGAACACGGAAGCCCAATACAAGTGTTTACATAGACTTTTCATTGAAAGCGGCCACTTAAACACGTGTTACAAAGGCAGGTGTGAACATAGCTTAGTGATAAACCATAATAAAGCAACAGACTTTGCATACAAATGCCACCTGTATTTCAATTCCTAACAAAAGAGCTGCAGCATCACTAAAAGTAATCAAGTTCTTATTTTCACTTAATGCAGTAAAATGTTTTTTTCTTCCAATTTTTACCTTTTACAAGCAAAAAATGTACTTATGATGAAACGTATAAAAAAAAAAACACTGTTTGGACTTGTGTTTTTCTGAGTCGATGGGTAGATATAGTGGGGAAAAAAATGATTCAGCCAATTCTTACATTTGAATATCAAAATCTGTGTTCATTTTTCTAAAAACAAAAAATATATCTGTAGCAACACAGATAAACTGTAGTTTTATCCTTTTAAATCTAAGGCTAATGGTCCAATATTTATAGCTTACAGTTTGGCGACCCTAAAGAGAATAAAGATTTAATCATCAATAATTAAAAGTCCACTTAGACTCTGGAGAACTTGAGTTTTCAAATACGCCTCATGAATAAAATGAATTATTATCGTTATTATTAAAACTACACATTGCTGTATGTGTAAATGTTTTTTAGACGTGTAGAATCAACTATTGCAGACAAACACTCCTTAAAAAATGAAAACAGCTTCAGATTGCACCTAACAAATCTCCCCTCCTTGTTTTTTTATTTTTTCAAAAGCTATTAAGTATATAAACCAAATAATTCTCAAGTATTCAATTTATTTTTTATTTTATTTTATCATTTAAGAACTTCATAAAGTAAAAAGTTATAGCGAGATTATTTCATAACATGGAAAGTCAGTCAGTTTGTTTTCTGATTCTGTTTTGGGAAAAGATTTTTTCTTAACTAAAAAGCCACCGAAAATTTGGTAACCAAAGCTTTTCATGGCATGTGTATATTCTGAGGAATCACTCCAAATACAAAATATTTTTTTATATACTTTATTAAAGATATAAGATTTGTTTCTATTTTTTCCCTTAATAAAAGTTCTAAAACTTCTCAAACCGACTGCAAATATCAGCTGCTGATTTGTGTTTTTCCACAGTGTGTTTTCATTCTCTTTAAATGATTAATGGTAAGGACACGTCTACATTCCAAATGCCAACATTGACTTGAAGTGTTATCGACAGGATTTCCAGCTCAGTGGATTTCTGCTCCGCTGTGACTTGGAAAGTAAAACCACATTTAAAGCCCTGATCTGACTTTTTAAAGCAATAAATGATTAAAAAAAAAGCACAAAAGCTTTCCCAAACCTACAAACGAGTCAACAATGTTTCCTCTCAAACTAAACAAATTCATTTCAATGAACTGGCAATAAAAGAAAGCTGCACAAGCAGGCTTTATGGCTAAAATGTACGGATACCTTCTCTTTGTGATCTTTTTCCATATCTTTGTTGACATATTCTTAACATGTTTAGCTGTTTTGCATGCAAAGTGTGGGGATTAAAGGATGAGTTAATCCTAATTGTTTAGTCCTGTCAGTCATATGGACTTAGATGGAGTTAAAGATAGTGGTAAAAAAAAAAAAAGATTTCAACAATGACTAAAAAATGGTTTAAATATGCATATTGGTTAAACAGAGGACTTGGGGATTTAAAAAATATTGATAAATTCCTTTTCTTGTACAGATCTTAACAAAAATATGCTGTTGCACTTGCATAAATACGCTGCTGCAGAAGCACTATGCTTCTTTTTTCTAAATAAACAACACTTAAAAATATCGTTGTCTTTGTCAGTGCTCTAAAATAAGCACGACTCTTGTAAAATCAATAAAATATGAATAATCTAATTCTATCTGGGTTTATTTTGCATGTTACTCGAATGAACACAAAGCTGGGCCAACAAAATGCTTCTGTTTGCAGCACAGAAGCCTGAATAGAGAGAATATGTAAAAGTAAGTTTGTGTCACATTCGATTTTTAAAGTTTAATGAAAGTTTTTTTTTTATATATTTTTGCTACTTTAGAGATGTTTTTTCCACATTGTGTATCTGTACACTACAAGTACACACATTCCACATGAAGGATCAAATCAGTCTTAAACCCAAAACAGTTTTTGCGCTTCTTACTTAATCCTCTTCTGCAAAGATCAAAAAACCTCTACTCTTCTGCATGAAGGAGCAGGTCTGCAGACAGCTGTGAAAATCCTTCAGATATAAAACCTTTGCAGACATGTAGACACCGTCTGACAGGCTTTGTCTTTTTATTTTATTTATTTATTTTTTCGCAACACTGTCCATGTTTCTCTTTGAATGAGAAGCGCATCCAGCCCTCCTTTCATTTATCAATTTGTCGACACCCCGACTGCTGTGCGCAATGTTTTCTGAAATCAATTTAATGACCTGTCAGATCAAAACGTTGAATCCATGCAACCTTTTGATTTTTGCAAATTGCATGCCTGTTGATGTGTAAATAAATCAAAGTGAGAGATAGCATCAAGTATAGTAAACCATGCGCTGATTTATGTACCCTTTGAGTTCATTTTTCACACAAGACTTGAGATTTATAAGCGGCGGAGCAGATTTGACATGACTTCGCCACAAATGTTTTCCCCTTAAAACACATTGATGTACTTTAGGCAAAAAATACTTACATTTGCCATACTATCCAAGGTTATGTTAACTTTGTAACGAAGTTACAAAGGACCCACTCCAATGAAAATAGTATTTTTTCAACATGTTCTTGCAGCATTTTTCTGATGATGGAGGACGGGTGTAGAAAATCTAGTAATTAATCTGAATCAATCTGAGCTCAATAGATTAATAAACAATCCATAAAAGTAGAGATCAATTCAATGCATAATGCTAAAGTTCACTAGCTTAATGCTAGCATACATTACGGACAAAATGAACATCTTTATATACTCACAAGCATGAATTTCACAAACTTTTCAAAGGAAATACATTTTTTAAAGTAACCATTTGTAGTCTAAAATGCAGTTTTTTGCTCATATTTTTTTCTTCTGGAATAATCTCATCATTATTTGGCTGATACGTTTTACAGAAAGTGAACTGGATTGATTGATTGATTGATTGATCGATTGATTGATTTGGTTTATTTTGAGCATAGATTATGAAGAATACAGTACGAACACACAAACATTTCAAACTGTACAACTCTAAATGTATAATTCTAATTTTGCTCGCCATTTTTGCTGCACCGCTAATGTTAAGGTAGAGTTGTGTTGGGCTGCAAGCTAGAGGGAGATCAGATAGGCAACGTGAATTGGGGCGGGGTTGCTCTGTGCGAACGATCCCACCCACGTCTCAGAGGTGAACATCTAATTAACTAAGTTTTTTTTTTTTTGTTTTTTCTTTTGTTTTTTGGTCAGAACACAAAAATCCTAGTTAAAAGACAAATGGGGATGCTTTCAAAATTGCTCAAAAGATAATTTTTTATTGAAAGATTTTTTATTAAAATGAATTATAAAGGATGACCATTTGATACATTTCTATATGTCGCTCTTCTCCTTTATCTACCTAAATGAGAAAAATAACTAGGTCAACTGTCAGATGACTAAAACAAAAATGTATAAAGCGTATAATTGCTCTTTAAGCAACTCTTTTTACATTTTGCACCTTTTTTTTCTTCCCATTTACACCGTTAATTGTCACTATTTTTATTACTGTGCATGTGATTATTAATGTCCATGTAAGCATACTACCACAAGAACTGCAGAAAAAAAAAAAAAATCTCAATACAACGATACAAAGAAACGTTGAGCGCTGAAGTGCAACACAAAGAATGATAGACCAAATATTTGCTTATTTTATTTGTTTATTTAGAACCCCATTAGCTTCCACAAAGTCGTCACTGGGGTCCATAAGAATAAAATGCACACATTTTACAAGTTTCACATAAACTTCAAAAGGATTTCACACAATTTACACACCCATTAAGCATATTTACATTTCAAGCTAAGCATGTTATAAATAAGGTCAAAGCAAATTCATGTTTGTATCCATAATACTAATAATACATACATACAAACAACATACATTTCATCATCTTTTTTTTTTTTATGTTTTTTCTCCACCTGACTAAAGCATTATTGTCATTACCAGCCAGTTGAACTTGCAGGTTGTAACCTATATATTCATGGCATAAAGGTAACAGCTTATTCCCTGACAAAACTCCAATTACTTCCATCTCGTGTCTACCAACTCTGTGGCTTCCTGTTTGATCTGAGTCTACAGAACCGGTTCAGGTACAGTGCTAAAATGATGAAGGGGTGATACAGGGACAGTGCAAACACATAGAGATGGTGCAGAAGTGGTGCTGAGGCAGTAAAGAGGTGTCAGAGAGACAGTACAGAGGGGGTACAGGGACAGTACAGAGAGGATGAAGAGGTGCTATAGAGGTAAAACAGAAATGCTTCCACTGAGGTTCCTTTCCTGCAGAGGAGAGTAATGGATTAAAGGGATGAGCCTAAAAAGTGAGTTCAGTTCTCCCAACAAAAATTTTCCACTTTTGCTGTCACAAATAGAAATTATTTTAAATGTAAGCTTTAGTTTTAAATTTCCAGATAATTCCCCAAGTTTCTCCCACAGTTGATGGATGGACGGTGAAGTGCAGGTGAAGGGCCTCCGCGTGTTTTTGTCTCGCCGAGGTTAAATCAATAGCATGATATTACTCAACTGGCATGTGTGTGTTTGGTGAAAGGCCAGTCCAACACAACACAAAGTGGAAGTGAGTATTGTATTGTACTGTATTGAGGACAAGTAACAGCATGCATTATTCAGGAGACACACTATTGCTTCTGTCCCTGCTGTATTCCCAATGTTGTCAGCTTCAACCCTATTGTTCGGGCCTTATTCAGAGGAGTATTGAATAATGGGCAGTTCCACATATGCAGACCAAGGTCCATTGTGACTCAGGGAAGTCACTGGGAGGAGTTTTTAGTGCTGTGAGGAAGTCTCTTAAAAGTTTTGTGAATTCTGGATACGAACTGCAGCTCAGACTTTCAAAAATAAAATCTAGACATAAAACTGCTTATTTGCTTTCAAACTTTAGTCTCTATTTCAGTTTTAAATGTAGTGGATTAAGAATAAACCATCTTCCAAATTCTTGCAGAATGTCTTAAAACTGATGGGTAAATGTAAAAATAGGCAATTGGTTATTTGTATGATGATTGAATGTTGGCTCCTATGGGTTCTTGTCAATGGGAACTGGATCTGAAGGGCTCTATACATGTTGAAGGTTGCAGACCCCTGTCCTATTTATTTATTCAATAGAGATCCTTTCAATTCAAATGAGAAACAGACTGCAGGTTGGTGATAGCAGAACAGTTATCAGACATCGTCGCTTTATAAACTCAAAAGCGATGTTCATTCCACCAACAGCAACACGTGTTCAACCAGCCACTTCCAATGAAAAGTCTATGTTAATGAGCATAAATGCGCATTTCAGGCTTTTGCATTCAAAATACTCACGTTCAAGTATCACTGCGCACATTTTAAAGACCATGCTTATGCTTTACATTTAAACGCGCGGCCACTGAACATGCATTGAAACTTAAAACATATTAAACTCTGACCAATCAGGAGCTCTGATTTGGTAGTGTCGTGGTGTTCCTTTTAATTCTGCCGACCATTTGAAAATTTATCATGGAGGAATAATTAATTATTCTGGTTCATGCCCAGACAGAATTACTGCGTATGACACCAAATCTTTTGAATTAGCGCTGTGAAAGAAAAAACTTGAAGCAAGATTCACCAGGTTTGCACCACTTTGATATTTCACACCGAGCCTCATCCAGTTGCTCGTGGCGGACATGAACTAGTAATCAAATCAAATCAAACTTTATTTATAAGAGCGCTTGTGCAGCTTGAAGTGCTGTGCAGTTAAAAACAGAAACAAGCAAATAAATCAATCAATAAAAAACAGAGAAACCCAGTCCACCATCATCCCACCATAAACACACACAGACACGACCCCACAAACAATGAATACTTTTAGAAGTTTAAAAAAACAACCTGGGCTTGGCTCTGCTGTGAAGAAACAGTATATTAGGGATCTATTCATACCGGGAGCCAGCTAAGCCACAGGAACATCGCCACAGTGCCCACCCAGACAGGACAGCAGAGGGGTCCACTCCACAGTTGCAAAGTCAGACCCCAACCTCCCCCAAAGGGGCAAAAACCACGGCAACAGCCCTGGACAGAACCGGTAACCCCTGCCAAAAGAAAACACTGGGGCATAAAACCTTAAAAAGATATTAAAATGTCAGACATTAAATGTATGTAAAAAATATTATTAAAAATAATATTATTAAATGCACAAAATAAAATTAGATACTGATAAAAATACATATTAACCATCTAGAAAGAGAAGAATCAAATCCCTGCTCTTGTATTCAGCGCATTTTGCAAGACTACTTGATGACACTTTAAATGCATTGATGTATTCAGTTTTTAACTTTGAATTTAGAACCACTGGTTACAGAAACTCTAAATTTTTGTAAAAACAAACCATAACAGTTTAACTGCAGTGAAAACAAAAAAAAAAAATAGTCAAACCCACCGTAAAAGTTTTGCAAAAAAAAGTTTAAAAAAATCCACATAAAACCCCAAAATAGGCTTTTTTTAAACTTTTTATTTTTTACTATTTTGTGTTAGATATCCCACAAAGTACTTTGAATACCTGAGACATCTCTGTGTGACCTTAAAAGCACTTTTTAGTGAATTAAAAACTCGCCAATAACAAGTGTGAACATTATTATCGAAGGATTATGTCTTTCTCGTCTGCTCTTTGCTTTGTTGGCTTTCCGTTTTAATCTATGTTTATCAATCGTTCTTTAAATTAGGACTCAGAAGTTTGATATGGGAGCTCCCTGGAGTTGACTCAACACGCATCATCATCATTGACCTTTACCAACAAATCCTGCTGCGTCCTGGGTGTGAAGAAGTGATCCAATAGTTTCTCAGAAACCATAACTTTTGATAAGAAAAATCATTAAAGTTTTCACACACTTATTTTGGTCTTCATCTAATCAGAAATAATTCACTGATTGTTTTTTATCATGTTCTTTGCCAATGCTACTCTTTTTTTAACTGGCTGTGCTGAATAATCTTTTAAATTTTATGTATTTATTTTTCTTTTTTGGCACGTCTTAACATAAAAACAAACAACAAAAAAACTTCTTAGATATTTAATCAAAAATATTTGTGCTAAAGTATCTGCACCAGATGAAAGGTTTCTAGACTAAATTGTTTAAAGTAAATTGATTCAGTTTGATATATTTTTATGTCATTTTCAAAATAATTCATGATCTGTATCATCTAATATTCTAAGCCAAGGCAAAAGAACCTATTAAATGCAGACAAAAACACATTGTGTCTTCTAAATTTCTCATAGCATTGAGCTTCAGCTCCCATTTATGAGAAAAAAAAATGGAAAAAAAACCCACAAAATATTTATTGAATCCTATAGCTGAAATAATGGAGGCTATGGAAGAAAAATGTGATGCAGTTTTTGATCCGTAGACCCTAAAAATATCCATGTTTCCGTATAAATGAATTCAACTGTTCATGCAACACACTAGAAACTCTTTCACGAAATCAGCACACGGAACCATCAATAAATGAGGTTAGAAATGGACCAGTGATTTGAGGTGACAGATCGATGCCTCCTGCTCTCTTTGTCACACGAGCCGAGGTAAAGCTAAGATGTTTTTAAAAATGCCACAAAAAACCCAATCCCCAAAAGACAGACATGTGACAAAAAGCATTAAGACAACAGTAAATACAAGCAAGAGTCATAATCCAGCACATTCACAACCCTGCTCCTGTGCCCTCAAGCAAATCAGAGCTGTGAGTCAGCTATTGGAAATCTGGCAAGTGGGGAAAACACTTGATATGCAGGCATCTGCTTTGTGGCTTATCTCCACTGCTCAACTGTGCAGAGCAACTACTGCTTGGCCCGCCTTGAAAAAGAAAAGGTCTCTTTAATTTTTTTCTGCTTTACCTAATTTCCCAGCATGCTCCCTTCGAGTGGATTGCTGCGGTTGTTAATGGCGTCCTTGCAATTTATATTTCTACCTGGAAAAGAGGCATACATGAATGAATAATTTTCATATGAATTATCAACAATAAATCAGACAATGTCATCTAAAAGAACAGTCTAGTGCCGATTTAAAAACTTAAAACTGTAATTTGAGATAAGAACATTATGAAATGAAAACCTCAAGATGTTATAAAACAGGGGTCTCAAACTCAATTCAGCCGGGGGCCGCTGGAGGCAGAGTCTGGGTGAGGCCGGGCCGCATCAGGATTTCCACAAGAAAATCGCTGATAAAACATTCCAATGTTCTCAAATATCTTTATTTTTAACATAAAATAGTGAATGAATTAAATTAATTAATTTTAAAAAATGAATTAGAAAATCAATAATCAATAATTAAAATAATAACAATGACCATAGAGCAGACACAGATGACTGTCGAAATCACATATTGACTGACTGACTAGCAGTGTTTCTCAAATGGTGGGGCGCGCCCCCCTGGAAGGAATGCAAATAAAAACATGTTTACATTAGTGATGGATAGTGTGCATAATCCTACATAGTAAATTAAATATAGCAAAAACAACCTAAAACTCAATTTACAGTGAAATAATGCGAAAGAACTGAATCTCTGAGAAAAGACAGAATTCCATCACTACTGTGGAGGGAAACAAGGAAAGATTTGTTTTTACTTTGTCTGGAAGTTTTGGAAGTATTCTAAAAAAGAAAGAGAAAAATTAATAAAACTGATTATTTAGAAGTTTTTATTATTATTACTTTTATTATTCTTTAATGATAATAAAAGCATGATATTTTGAGGAGATATATGTTTAACTTGAGCAAATTAACTGATACTAATGTTTGCAGCTGAAGGGGGGGGGTGTCTCAGAGAAAATACCTGACAAACACTGGACAAGAAAGAACTCTTATTATTCAGTTTCAAACGTCTGTATTTACAGAACCTTCTTCATGTCTGAGCTGAGAGCAGCGCGCTCACTGAAAGCTCAATGCAAACGCCGCGAACCAGAATTCCTGGCCTCCGCGTCGGGAGCGCGCGTTGCTACGCAAGTTTTTAAATCTGGTCTCAAGCTCTACGCACAAATCGGGCACGCAGTGAGCGCGCGCTGAGTCTTCAACCCAGTTCAATATTTCACGCACAGTAGCCGCAGCTCTAATGAACGGTAAAAACACCATAGAAGAAGAATCTCCTCTGCTACTGCGTGCGTGACCGCGCTGCTCCGGTGATTCTGCTCGCTCGCGGGCATCACTCACGCACGCGGAAGTAGTCAGTCTCTCTCGCGAGGACTTTTTCTTTTCGTGGAGGCACCACCAGCTAAAGCAGTGATTTAAACAGAAAAAGAGGAATTAAGGGTGAAAGCGTTCCAGACCGACATCTACTTGATTGGTACCCCTACTCCAGGTGCCATTCTGGAAAACCTGCAAAACATATGGTGAAATCTGCTTGTCTTTATTTTGGACTTCAGTGGATTTACAGCCAGTTCTCCAACTCCTTGTTTCCAGCCCGCGGCGTTCACCAGAGCCCGCGGCGTTCACCGGAGCCCGCGGCGTTCACCGGAGCCCGCGGCGTTCACCGGAGCCCGCGGCGTTCACCAGAGCCCGCGTCGGCGTCCTCCAGAGCCCGCGGCGGCAGCGTTCACCGGAGCCCGCGGCGGCGGCGTTCACCGGAGCCCGCGGCGTTCACCAGAGCCCGCGGCGTTCACCAGAGCCCGTGTCGGCGTCCTCCAGAGCCCGCGGCGGCGGCGTTCACCGGAGCCCGCGGCGGCGGCGTTCACCGGAGCCCGCGGCGGCGGCGTCCTCCAGAGCCCGCGGCGTTCACCAGAGCCCGCGTCGGCGTCCTCCAGAGCCCGCGGCGGCAGCGTTCACCGGAGCCCGCGGCAGCGGCGTTCACCGGAGCCCGCGGCGTTCACCAGAGCCCGCGGCGTTCACCAGAGCCCGCGGCGTTCACCAGAGCCCGTGTCGGCGTCCTCCAGAGCCCGCGGTGGCGGCGTTCACCGGAGCCCGCGGCGTTCACCAGAGCCCGTGTCGGCGTCCTCCAGAGCCCGCGGCGGCGGCGTTCACCGGAGCCCGCGGCGGCGGCGTCCTCCAGAGCCCCGGCGGCGGCGTCCTCCAGAGCCCGCGGCGGCGGCGTCCTCCAGAGCCCGCGGCGGCGGCGTTCACCGGAGCCCGCGGCGGCGGCGTCCTCCAGAGCCCGCGGCGGCGGCGTCCTCCAGAGCCCGCGGCGGCGGCGTCCTCCAGAGCCCGCGGCGGCGGCGTTCACCGGAGCCCGCGGCGGCGGCGTTCACCAGAGCCCGCGGCGTTCACCAGAGCCCGCGTCGGCGTCCTCCAGAGCCCGCGGCGGCGGCGTTCACCGGAGCCCGCGGCGGCGGCGTTCACCGGAGCCTCGGCTAGTGAAACTCCGCGGATCCCTGCTCGAGGCCGGGCCGAGGCTCGCCAGAGGTGTAGGGGCCCATCGTAGACCAGGAACTTCACGGATCTTCGGCGCGGTGTTTAGGCTCCACCGCGCTGCAGAGGAGCATCGAGAGGCTGACGGAGCTCGTCCAGATCCTTACCTGCTGCACCACAAGCCCAAAGATGGCCTGCCCAAGTTGCAGTGGAGAAGCAAACCACACCATCAAAACACTACAAGAAAGAATTACAAAACTGGCCACTGAACTTGCCCAAAGAGATGCACTCCTAACCAGCGCCTATGATGTTGCATCAAAACAATCAAAGATAATCACGGAGCTTACCACTGCACATGACACTCTCCCCTGGGATCCTGCAGAGAGTGTACGACCGTCCTCCTGCTCCACACCTCGGAACCAACTGTCCTGGACTGAGGTTGTAGTTCGGGATCCAAAGAGACCATCAGCTAGACTGACATCGCCGCTGTCAACTACTCAACTCAGCCTCTCTAATCGGTTCGCGGTTTTGGCCAACGATGATAAGGTCGTGACCTGCACCGCTGCAGAGAACGGTGGCAGTACTAGAGAAATTAACCCCACCATCTCGTTGTCACCACCCAGGGGCCATTCCTCGACAGCTAAGCCCTGCAGCAGCACTAGGGGACTTGGAACCCAACCAGCTGATGAGGCAGCTGCTACCACTTCCGGGACTAAGGACACGGAGCGATTCCCAGAAATGGCCCTGTCCCAGTTGCCTGTGCCAAGGCGTAGCGATGCTGCCACCTCAAATCGGAGGATTAAACTCCTCCGGGAAGCAGTGAACGGTTGGTCCACTTGCTCCAATCAACCACAATTGGCACGCCGTCGAACTGGCTCTACAGTCTCAAAGGGAGCTATAGCGCCTGAGCGAGAGAGAGCGGTTGCCACATCGGAGGAGTCGCACTCCCCCCGGCCACTCTTCACTCCATCCACCCTGATCGTTGGAGATTCCATAACCAGGAACATACGTTATTTCAACGCCATCACTAGATCTTTTCCAGGAGCAACTGTTACTGACATTCTTCGAAGGATGCCTGACCTACTATGTTCCCTTCCATCCACCATAACCCGGATCATTGTCCACGTGGGCACCAACGACACAGCACTACAGCAGTCAGAGGTCACAAAAAGAGATTTTACTGATCTGTTTTCGTTTCTACTTGACACTGGAAAAACTGTTTTTGTTTCTGGGCCTATTCCTACACTCACCCGAGGATCTACACGGTTCAGCAGGATCCTGGCCCTCAACACCTGGCTGCAGTCCACTACCCACAAGCTCAGGTTTGGTTTTATTGACAATTTTAATTTGTTTTGGAATCGTCCCTCTTTTTACAAACATGATGGTCTTCACCCCAGCCCCCTTGGGAATAGCATTTTAACAGCAAACATCCAACACACCGTGCACTGTGTTAAATTTGATTGACTATTGGCTCAGAAGACCCACCCAGAGCCAACACCTCCCCCACAAATACTCCCCATAACTTTATCATCACCAGTGACATTCCCAATACCATCCATCATATCAAATAGACCTTCTACCCACCCCAAGCCATGGAGCAGGAATTACAATAATCTAAAATCGGTACATATTCAAAAACCTTCTATTCCTCACCAACTAAACAGCAGTAAATGTTTCCCTGAACTGAACCTGGCGCTTCTTAATGTTCGTTCACTATTAAGCAAATCATTTTTAATTCGTGATCTTATTCTGGATCAGAATCTTAATGGCCTGTTTTTAACAGAGACTTGGAACTCGGGTGCACCAATTTCAATATCTGAGGCCACACCACCTCATTTCAATTTCACAAACAATGACAGAAAAAAAGGAAGAGGTGGTGGAACTGCTGCTATTTTGGATGCTGGTATTAGTTTTAAAGAAATTGTTTTTAATGCATACGCATCTTTTGAGTATCAGACCATTGTTTTTAATAATCCTGTCATTTTATGTTTGATTGTATACAGGCCACCAAAGTATAATTCAACTTTTATTGCTGACTTTTCGGAACTGCTTTCACTGGTGTATGTAGATTTTAGTAAAATAATGATTTTGGGAGATTTTAACCTTCATATTGATGATCTCTCAGATAATTATGCTCAGGAGTTCCTAAATGTGTTAGTAAACATGAACTTTACTCAACATGTGAATGTGCCTACCCACAGCAGAGGTCACATTTTAGATCTCCTCATTACCCATGGTCTACAGGTCTCTGTGACCTCTGTTGTGGATGTTGGGCTCTCTGATCATTTTCTCCTTAGTTTTAAATTGTCTGAGTATGTCATTAAGAAAACTTCCCAAGAGAACCATTAGAAGGCGCTGTCTAAATCCTGAAGTGACTGCAAACTTTAGTACACATCTGGAAAACGAACAACCAAACACTGTACAATTATCTGCAGACTTATCAACACAGCATTTCAATAACAAACTCAGAACAATACTGGACAAAGTTGCCCCCCTAAAAAAAAAACTGTTAAAGCAAAAGAGTCACCTCCTTGGAGAACTGAAGAAATTAAGAAACTTAAACGAGTTACTAGAAGGGCAGAAAGACAGTGGCGGAAGTCAAAATTAGCAGTTCATCAAGAAATCTTCAAAAATACTCTATTGCAATACAACAATTCAATTAAAACAGCAAGAAAAAACTACTTTTCTAAACTGATTGCAGATAATCAGTCAAATCCAAAAGTTCTTTTTTCTACCATTGACAGACTCATAAATCCATTTTCTGGCCCACCACTCACTTTCAGCAGTGAAAACTGTGAACAGTTTGCAGTCCACTTCACAACGAAAATAACCAATATTAGAGCATCCATTGCACACCAATCTGGTATTTCTCTTACCCCTGTGTGTAATCCTGCCTGTGAGAAGACACTAGACAGTTTTGTCTTGATTGATGCAGCTACCCTACAACAAGTGATCTCTCAAATGAAAACAAAAACATGTTCTCTCGACCCCATCCCCACCTCACTTTTCAAGTCAATCTTTAGTTCCTGTGAGGAAGAACTATTGAACATCTTAAACTGCTCTCTTCAGACTGGTATCTTCCCTGCATCCCTAAAAACTGCGATGGTGAGACCCACTCTGAAGAAGAGCGGTTTAGATGTTTCAAATCTCAATAATTTCCGTCCAGTATCCAACCTGTCATTTTTAAGTAAGGTTTTAGAGAAACTTGTTTTTATTCAACTAAATGATTTTATTAATGAAAATAATATTTTAGAAAAGTTTCAGTCTGGTTTTAGACCTCATCACTGCACAGAGATGGCACTTGTCAAGGTTTTAAATGATCTCAGGTCCAATGCTGACACGCAAAAAGTCACAATTTTAGTTTTACTGGACCTGAGTGCAGCATTTGACACAGTTGACCACTCCATTCTTTTAAATAGACTTCATGACATGGTTGGAATTACTGGAAGAGCTTTTAACTGGTTTAAATCCTATCTTTCAGATAGAGATTTTATTGTTAGTGTGAATGATTCCTCTTCAGGGAAGCATAGACTGACATGTGGGGTGCCTCAAGGTTCCATTCTGGGTCCAATACTTTTTAATCTCTATATGACTCCGCTTGGTGACATCATCAGGAAGCATGGCATAAGTTTCCATAGTTATGCAGATGACACTCAACTTTATGTAGCTGTCTCTCCTGATGACATAAAACCCATGGACGATCTATTTAACTGTATTTTAGATATACAAAGATGGATGGGAGAGAACTTTCTGCAACTCAATCAAGATAAAACTGAAGTTTTAGTCATCGGTCCTCAGGCTGAGAGAGAGAGGGTCCAATTTTATCTGTCTGCCAAAAATGTGGTTGTTTGTGACAAAGTTAAAAACCTTGGTGTAACGTTAGACTCAGACATTAGCTTTGATGCACATACAAACCAGGTGATTAAGTCAGCTTTTTATCACCTGCGTAATATCTCTCGAGTCAGACCCTTTCTCTCCAGAGCCAGTGCTGAAATTTTAATTCATGCTTTTATAACATCTAGACTAGATTACTGTAATGCGCTCCTCTCTGGTGTAAAGAAAAACACAATTAATCGGCTGCAGTTGGTCCAGAACGCGGCTGCGCGCCTTTTGACCAAAACCAGAAAAAGAGAGCACATTACACCGATTCTGAAGTCCCTGCACTGGCTCCCCGTCAGCTTTAGGATTGATTTTAAGATTCTTTTATTAGTTTATAAGAGTATTAGTGGTCTTGGACCTTCTTATCTATCCGAGTTACTTTTAGCCTATGAGCCTCCAAGAACCCTCAGATCCTCAGGTGCAGGCCTGCTAAAAGTGCCTAGAGTTCGAACAAAAACCCATGGCGAGGCCTCGTTCCGGCACTATGGGCCTCGCCTGTGGAACAGCCTGCCTGAGGAGGTGAGGACTTCATCAACTGTGGAGGTTTTTAAGAAAAAACTCAAAACACATCTTTTTAGGTTAGCTTTTAACTAGCTTTTAGTATGTGAAATTTTTTATTTTAGTATGTGAAATTTTTTATTGTGTTATTTATAATTTTATACATAGTATCTTTTTCTACTTGTTTTTATGAATTATTACTGTCTTTTATCTTCATTAGTAATTTTTTTTTTTTTTTTTTTTTTTTTTTTTTTTTTAATATATTATATTAATTAACTCATTGGCTTGTTTCTTTTACTTAACATCTGCTTTTAAACTAGTGTCTTCTCACATTTGGCTGGGTCGTCTGCTTCCTGGCCCGGGGGACATGGCCCTGATGGACCCACTGCTCCTTCGCCTGGGGTTTCTCCTCGGCTGATGGGAGGCTGTGGGTTGCGGGGCTCTCGCTCCTTGGCCCAGGAAGTAGACGACCAGCCGACAGGAGGTTGGTGTTGACAGCGTCTTCAGGGTTCTCTCATTTGACATTTAAGAAACGTGAGGGTTCCTATGTACTCATATTTTATCATTTGTTTTATTTGTCTGTTGGTGCACTTGTTCTTATACATGGGATTAGGGGGTTGATTTTTATCTTTAACAAGAGGGTATTTTTATTGTGATGTTTGTTTTATGTACAGCACTTTGAAATGTATTTGTTTATGTGAAAAGTGCTTTATAAATAAAATCAATTTGAATTTGAATTTGAGGAGGAAAAAGCGCTCGCGAGGGTCTGATTTGTCCGCGCGGAATATTTGATGCGTGCGCGGATTGTCGCGCGGCGTCAGGAACACGCTTTTTGACAAGCGGCAGGCTGTGTATCACGTGACGAAAGAGGAGCGGGGCACGAGAATCAAGTTCAGTGAGAAAGCACTTCCAGCAGCTTCATGGCTCTTCCTCTGCCCAGCTGACTGGAGGAATGAATTAAAGAGTGAGGAGGCTCGGACAGCCCGCCGATGTCCCGCCCTCCAGAGCCATATACCTTACCGTGATTGGTTCGTTCAGCTCTGGACACAACAACTGTCATTTATATCAGTCTTGCGGGCCGCACTAACAGTAATCTTTCATATGAAGGCGGGGGCCGCAAATTATCATCCCGCGGGCCGCAGATTGCCCGCGGGCCGCGAGTTTGAGACCCCTGTTATAAAATAAATATGCAACAAAATATTTAACATCAATCATAAACTGCATTTACTTTTTTTTAACTCCTTTCGAATTTTGAATATTTTTTTTTTATTAGTTTGAAAAACTGGAGGATTTTTATACAGACTATTGAGTTGTGAATCATTTCTTTGCCCAATTTGACACTAAAGCATTTGCTCTTTAGAAAAAGATTTTTTTTCCACAAAGCCCCATCTTTAATACACATTTTGGACTCTTACTTTATTAATGAAATCACATAAGATAATTACATGCAGTGCTTTAAGAATTGGTCAAATTTTCAGCAAAAATTGGTTTAATGGTATTTTTTTTTTTATTTCTTGAGAGAGAATTTTAAATTTTCTAATTCAATACTTTTGTATGAATGTTACACAAAAATCAACTGGCTGCATTTTTCTCCTTTTGCATGAGCCTCACACTAAAATTCATTATAGAACTCCTATCTGTCCAGGGACTGCAGGTGAAAGATAGCAACCCTGCAAAAACCCAGAATGAAACATATTCCCCTCTAGAGGTCAGTACATTGGTGGCCTTGTTCCTGTCAAATAAGCAGATTCAATTCCATCTGGTTAAAAAAAATCATGCTTGACATGTGACAGCTTTTGTTATATTTTTTTCATTTTGCTTGGACACCCCCACCTATTATGTTAAATAAAGAGATGCACACATACGGCTTACCGTTTGTAATGTCAACCCTTTTTGGGCAGAGGGCTGCTATATCATTTTAGAATGCTTCTTAATGGAAATGTAGTGCACAAGCAAAGTTTAAACCATCTGTAAATATTTTACCAGAATATAAAGATAAGCTTTACTCTCAAAAGTTAAAGAAAACTGGGGGCGTCATAAATAAATAAAATTGGACACAATTGCTTTTCTGATTTTTTCAGACCATATATTAGCATGTGATAAATGTGGAGATACTTATACAATGTAAAAGCCTCAGTTTTGTGAGAACAAAACAAGAAAAACACTGAAAATTTAGATTTCAACCTTTTATTTTAAAGTGATTAACAAAAAAGTTGAAATGATGGCAATTTTTAGAGGAGTCTATATCATATAAAATCAACTTTTTTGAGCTTTTAAATGTATTATAATTTTATTCCTCACAAAAAACACCCCAAAGGTCACAGTGGTGTTTAATAATTAATACATATTTCAATTAATTTAAATGAAAGATATGATTATTGAAGTGAGAGTAAAAAACGCTTTCATTTAAAAAAAAAAAAAGCTTTTAAAATCTAATTTTGACTGGTAAATGGTTTAATCATTGTAGATAATTTATCGATTTGCAAGCAAGTTTTTTTTTTATAAAATGAGCAGAAACTACTCTATTTAAAAATTCAAACTTGCTGCTTTTCGTATTTTAATTTAATGTGTTTTTGGTGTTTGTTGTTGGCTAACATACTCTTTGCCCAGGGACAACAACTGAAAATTAGCTTTGCAGCTAATGCTGACACATTGACAGAATTGCTTATTGATGTACACTGTTCAAATAAATATTAAAGAAATAAATTTGCCTTGTTAAATTTATAAAATCATTGCAAATGAAAGAACAATCAGGTTTTTGCATCACTCAATCCTGGTATAGCCAACCTGTTCTCATTTGGATTAACCAAGCACTTTAATATATATATAAAAAACGAATATGATACAAAGCAAGTTGTGACATTTTTCTTAATGAACTAAATAAATTTGGAAAAAACATGAAACATTCAAATGTGTCTGCACTGACATTAATAATGCATTCGAGTTTGCGTGTCGCTTGGTAATCTTTGTTGGTGTAATCCTGAATAATTCATTTTCAGGTGTGACTAAATTCATTTTAAAGTACAACACAGGAATGCCGATCTTATCACTAAATAACACAACTGATTTATTTTGTCGCTTCTTTTTTATTTCAAAAGCTTGGTTTTCATCCTGCCTGAGGCATATCCGTTCACAGCAGATGCATTTTTTTCATTCACTCATTTACACACCGTATAACCTTTAAAAACTTCCTCTTTTTTTTGCTTGTGTATGAAGGAGAAAGCGGCAGACAAATGATAAGGACTATTTGTCAGTTATTCCCAGTCCACACCCATCCTATTAGTATTTTATGCAGCACTCTGACATGTTTCCTTATGCCCACATCTATCATCCGGGGTTGCTTTTTTCTCTCTGGCAGTAATCAGGTTTCTAGCATTTTTTTAAATATATTTAGCACAGTCAATGTCATGAGGACAGGAAGAGAGACTAGTGGAACCTGGAGTCTAGTTGACAGAAAATTTGTCTTAGGACAACAAGATTTTGTGTCTGTCTTTGTGAGGTGAACATAAAGGCGCCAGATGAAACAGGAAATACATTTCCAAATATAGAAAGACTTAGGCTCATACTGGAGGCGAGCTGAACTAAATTCAGTCAAGAGAATAAAACGAATTAACTTTAAAAAAAAATGCGTGTCAGACTGATCAAAACCAGACATGTTATGGAGGTTGTTCAGAGAACTGGAAAACAAGAAGGAGTTAAAGTCAAATTCAAAATCCATTTATAGTAAGTAACTATACAGTTAAATAAATATTTAATAAAAGCTATACTCACAAGTATTGGCTCACCTGCCTTGGCTCACACATGAACTGAAGCGCCATCCCATTTCTATCCCATAGAGTTCAATATGATGTCGGGCCACCTACTGCAGCTAATTCAACTCTTCCTGGAGCCACAAGGTTGAGGAGTGTGTTTCTAGGAATTTTTTTTTCTTCCAAAAGCACACCAGTCAGGTCACACACTGCTGCTACCTGGCTCTCAGTCTCCGCTCTACTTCATCCCAAAGGTTCAGGTCAGGCAGTCCAGTTCATTCTGTCATCCATGTCTTCATGGACTGGTGCACAGTCATGTTGGAAGAGGAAACTTTTCCCACAGGAGCATGGAATTGTCCAAAATGTTTTGGTATCCTGAAGCATTCAGGGTTCTTTTCACTGGAACTAAGGGGCAAAGCCCAAATCCTGAAAATCAAGCCCACACCATCATTCCTCCTCCACCAAATGTCACAATGCAGTCTGAACAACGCTGTTCTCCAGGTAACCTTCAAACCCAGACTCTATTTTGTACCTCATCTTGCCATCAGCCCTCGAATTCTGTAATACTCTGTAATAATATATCAACACTAGGCTACTGCACAGGTCCAATCTTTCACAAATGTTTGTAAAAACAGTCTGAGCGCTTGACTTTGTTGCAAAATAGACTAAAATCATGTCAATTTTGTGTATTTGCTTTAACTTTAGTGAACAAAGATTGATATTCTGACCCCTCCCTAATGTTTTTCTGCATCCAGCTGCAGACACACCACTGCAGCTCACATTACACCTCAGAGCCTGCATCTGCGGCAGGGTCCGAACACATTGATTGCTGATCCACACTGGGACGTCCTAAGGGGCGTGGCGAGCACTTGAGAGAACAAAAAGGAGAAACTTTCATCATTCGGGGCCACTCTACATCTACTCCTTAAGAGAGACATTGGTTTGGTCCAACGTGCTGAAGGTAAATTAATTCTCAGTATAACTTAAATTGTTTCCTCTTTAAACTTGTTATTTCTTCTTTTTGTTGAGCTCAATCTTCTCCCGAACCAAATGGCCAAGTGATTAGATCACCTGATTCTGATCATTTGAATGTGTGAGTCAATACTTTTAGTAATATAGAGTATTTATCTGGTTGAATGTTTAACTAAAGGTGTTTAAAATGCACTGGGATCAACTGAATCGGATCATCAACCCCAAATTATGATATGAATTGAATATTTGTCAAAAATGGTTCGTTACACCCCTAAAATAAGTCTATTTCTTTTCTTTATTACATTCTTTAGAGGCAGGTTTAGTGTGCCGTGCTCACTTCAGAACAATGAATTGCCCTTTTTCTGCAAAAATGAGTTAATTCTCTGACCTTTCACGTGAATGAAACATCAGGGGGCAGACCCCACGAGACACCGCTTTCCGCCAACCCTGGAATGTAAAAAACATGTAAATTTCTAATATTGAAAGTCTTTTGAAGCAGGAGAACAGAATAAGAGTCTCCCTGATAACTTATCAAAGCAATTTGCTGTTTAAATAGCAGTCTTGTTGGAGCTCCCTTCTTTTGGATGTCAGTTACACGATTAGCCATTTTCCTCTCTGATAGTTCATTCTGCCTCCATTAAGTGTGCTTAATGAAGAATAGATTTTACCCCTACCATTAACTTGCACACATTCCCAGATACAACTCTGAAAGTTAAACGGTTTCTATATTTGGCTTCAATTCACCTCAAAATCCGTCTTCTCTTTTTGTCCTTTGTGTAAATTAACGTACCAATCCATTGAGATTAACAATTGCTCTAAAAATAAATAAATAAATAAAAAAAAAGCAGTGACACCCGTCTGGAGCTTAATACAGATGATGCATTAAGAGAAGCTTTAAGATAAGAGAAAAAAAAAATGTCCTGCAGGATGGATGGCATGTCAGCACTGTAGGAAAAGTGAACATTTTTATTGCACATGTAAGATTTGTAAAGACGTACTTAACGACTAAAAAGAAAATAAGGTTTTTTGGGGCGTATAAATCTACCTGAGCAGCATCCATCCTGTTACACAATGGTGGCATGAAATACGAGCGCAGCCTCGAAGTGTGAGTGATTGATAATTGCTGTAGTGTGGCCGCCTGCCTTCCATCTCCACTCTAGCCTGCCAATTCATCAGCCATCACAGGCAGATTGGTCGGGATGAATAATGCCTGTCTGTGACAAACCGCAGCTACAGCTCAGGCTTTCACCTGCAGCCTGCTTTGCAAATCCAGCTTATTAGGGAGCAACACACCCAACCTTTGAACCTGGCATCAAGTGATGACACAAGAAGAAAAAAAAATATTGAAGTGCCAAACCTCCTGACACTTCTAAGGGAAGAAATATGTCTCAAAGTGCTATAAAGTTTCAACTACCAGGTGTGCCCTTTTTTTTTTTTAAATCATAGATGCAAATCTTAGCTATAAATAATCACATGCCATTCAGTCTTTGTGTCAACGCCGACTGACTTCATATCTCTGTCTGACATTTGCAGATTAAGCAAATGCAGTGGTGGGCCGTCAGGGCCTGCAAGGCCTTCTCTGCTGGCCTAAAAATATCTGAATCACAGACTGATATTAATGATATTTTGTCCATGAATAAGTATTCAATAATTCCAAATTGTCTGTCCGCTTCCTTTCATTGCTAACCCCCTGGTTGCGCTGCTTCCAGACGTGTATTTTCATATGTAAGCATTTAGCCAATCACATTTCAGCACTATTTGTTGCTAGGGTCAAAGAAATCTGCCCGGAGGCCTTCACAATCAATTCTGCGGGCCCTGTACATAAAATAAATGTTGAGCAAACAGTTGCTTCAACCAATCAGATTTGGAGTTGGCGACACCAAGGCCCTAGCATAGGCGTACGGAAACGTCAGCATTTTCACAGGCGTTGATTGGATAGTCAGAGAGCGTACCAGCCAGAGCTAGCAAACTGGATCTATAGCGAGCTGTACGAACAAACAGTGGATTTGATAGCTGTTTTGTCAACCCACAATGGATGAAGGAGGAGAAGAAATGGATTTGGTGGCAGACTTGCTGTCAAAACCATTTTCAAGACGGACTTTTCAAGAAAAGCTGGAAATTGTTAAACAAGGTCGGGCAACTCCGAAGCTAGCAAGCCTGTCACAACCGGGGAAAGGATTTGTCCGCCACTTTCAGTCCACTAACTACGAGCGGTACTCCTGGCTCACAGGCTCCGAGGAACGCTGTAAATTGTATTTCTGGGAGTGCTTGTTATTTGCCACTGATCGACATGGTGTTTGGAGCCATACTGGATTTGTTTTGCCTTACCAAGGCAGCAACGAGTCATCAGCGCACCACCGGACATTTACAAGCAACGGTGCTCTCCAAAACTTTTGGGGAAACCAGAGTGGATCTACAGCTGAGCGAGCACGCGCGCAGGGAAACGGAGCTGCACAACGAAAAGGTGAAGAAAAATATGGAAATCTTGAAAAAATGATAGACTCATTTTTATTGGGCAAGCAGGAACTTTCATTTCGGGGACATGATGAGAGCGCTGGATCCACAAACAGAGGAAACTATTGCCTTATTTCCACCGAGCGGTCCAGAGCGGACTGGATCGGACTCGAAAATTCCTGGCATTTTGAGTGAGCATTTCTGAGGATTGGACCATGAAAGCCCATACGGGTGTAGACTGATGACGTAGCTGCGTGTCAAAACAGTGAACGAGAAGCTGTAACAGCTGACTCAGAAACGCAGTGAAAATGAAAAAGATGACCGGAGGATCGTTATAATCTGGTGCTGCTCTGCAGAACAGTCTATTGTTCTGAATTATAAAGGAAAAAATCTTTCATGTTGATCAACACTCCAATGTTCTTCAATAAATGTTTTTTAAGCAGATCAGAAGTGTTTTTGATGAGTTTGGATCGTACCGGACATTCTTCATCCGCGGGGGTCGAGAAAACATAGAGACAGGAACTGGTGTGTGTGTGTGTGTCTTTGCGCGCGCGCACGTTTCTCCGGTCCTCAACACCCGCGAATAAAGGAAAATATTGTATGGAAAGAATTTATTATTCTCTGCAAGAAGATCGCAGGTGTTGTGAAATGAGTGTGCGTGCTTCAACCTGTACGTTTTAGCTCCTCAGTGAAGGAGAGGGCGGGGAAAGAGTGCATGCGCGCGTGCATGAGGGACGCAGCGTGCGCTGCGAGAAGAGAAAGAAAATAAGGCAGCGCGTTAGCGTGCCGACAGTTGTTGTCAATTGGCAGTGCAAGGAAAAGTAACAATAAAAAGTGAGACTGATTCTTTGGCTTCAAACGCTCCACATGTTCTGAAGCTCAGAATATGGAGGAGAATCCCAGAGGAAGAGCAGTTCTTCGGACGGAGAAATCTCCCCTGCGTCCCCCGAACACAGTCGGGAATCAAAGCAGAAAGTAACACCGCGGTGAAGAAAAAAGCCGAAAAGAGGACGGAGCTTTCAATTTTGATCTTGAGTTGGGAAAAGCTCTGGTCGGACGCTTCCTGTTGTCGTAAAATCAATGGGTTACATCGTGTGACGACAGAGGCTCCGCCCTCTCGGGTCCATTCCGTTTTCCAATGAGACTGGGTTGAAAATTTGCCTTAGTTGGACCTGCTTGCCGGGTCCATTTTGTAGCATAAAGGCTATAAAGTCCGGTCCGCCCGATCCAGTCCGCTCTGGACCACTCGGTAGAAATAAGGCAGAAGTGTGTCGCAGCTGTGAGGGTTGGATTGATTCAGACGGAGCACTACTGAAGGCCTAGGTGTGAAATGCACGGCCCGCCACTGCATTTTCATCATTAGAAGAACTCAGTGGAGTCATAAATAGATGTCGTAAAATGTTCGAATTGATTAGATTTTCACTTTGTGAAATCGGTGATGTCATATCTGCCGTTTAGAAAAAAAAATAAAAAGTAGCAAGCATTGCGTACAAATTGCTTTTAAAATTTAGGGCACTAGATCGCCCTGTACTACAGTTTTTAAATAGTTAGAGATTAGGGTGGGAAGCTGGAGATGTCCATTTTTTCATCTTCTTCCATTTGGAGGACTAAAGGAAGAATTCAGATATAGCCAAACGTTTAATAAACATTACATCAAATTTTAAAAAAGAGCAACAAAATTTGGTGAAAAGCAAAGGACTCAATCCTCACATTTACAATCTTTCATATATGTATTTATGCCTTGATGCTTTTGATCTTTTGATAAGCATAAAAAAGATAGATTTTTATTAATTTTTCTTTCCTTAAAATACAATTTTTGAGTGGAGGTGAATGTTTAAAACCTTTATCTTTACATTTAGTTGTAAGTGAGTGTAATCCAGTTATATTAAGTGTCCTAGGCATCTTTACAATAAATTCGGGGTAATCTGGCAAGACTTTGAACTTTTTTTTTCCAATTATTTTTTTACCTTCACTGGTGGGCGTGGCAGACATAAAATCCACCGGATCACACATCAACATCAGTGTGGGGTTAGGACCTGATAAAATAGTACAAGGGTTAAATACATTTAAACCAAAAAGTTAATCAGTAAATTAAAAAAAAAAGTGTTAAAAGATTGTTAAATCTGAGATGCTTTCATCGTGTTTGTAATAGGAAGGATATGAAAGACTACATCAGTAGATTAGTTTTGTTCAGAACATCTAGATTCTGTAAAAGTGCCACAAATGTGGTTTTTTTATGAGTCACTTTGTCGTAACGCTTGATGTTTCCTTCGATTCCTTAAATTAATGACTGATAACTGACATGTTGTCTACAAGGAATTGTAATTTCTCTTTCACTTTTTTTAATGTGACGCAATTGTCTGTGATAACTGCTGTACCCAGAGGCCCTGATGACTCTCTCATTGTCTGTTTGATTACTGATCAGTGGTTCATTAAGCTTGATGATGTAGAGCAAACAGACAACTGGGTCTGCCACTCAGCCGTCAGCATACTCCCTGTCAGAAACTGCTGCTTTTTTCTCCCTTTTTTCACTCTTTTTTATTTAATCTTTTCATCTGTGCTGAGCTTTTCCAGCTCAGAGCTTCGGTCAATAAGCTAAATAATATCATCTCCCAGTGAGGAAGAGGATCAAGCAATTAAACCCATAAATAAAAGGAATGCCCCAGACAGAGGCTGCAGGCACTCTGCACTGGCTTTGCAGCTCACAATGGGGTCTGTTTTAACTATGGTTCAATGAAACTGCAGAGCTAAAATGAGGGTTAGATGCAGTCCAAAAAAAACACACAAAAAAAGTCCATCAATGATTTGCATTCATCACCATGGCAACATGACCGTCTTTATCTCAGACAGCATTGAATCCCGAGCACAAAATCTATTTGTTATACCTCCCGGTCGTTTCTTTAATTTATGTAATATAAACCAGAAAAAATAAACTGAAGTATTTTTTGTGAGAATTCTTTCAGTGATATTTCAAAATCAGCTCTAATGTTGCAGTTCCTGTCAAATAAGTCATTCGCTTTTTAATCTAAACAAATACTTTAGTCCTTGCTACACATTTTAATCTGAATGAAAGATGCAGCAATTAAAACGGGTCAATGATGAGAAACTATAGAGAGGAAAGAGAGGAAAAACAAAAGGACTTATCTGCAGGCAACTGCAAACAAAAAAAAATATTTTTTTCAAAATAAGAGCACGAAGAAGTGAATATAAAATGACAGAAAATACTTTAAGAAAAATTCTAGACTACTTTGTTGCTTATCACTTTGCAGTCCCTTTTTGTCTCTTTTAAAGGTTAGTCATCGTTAAGTTACATATTTAGCTTAAATTGTTTTCATCCCACACGAAGGACAACAATTGCGGATTTCTTTTTTTTTTTTGGTCAGAAGCAAAAACATTTGTACTCTCAGCTTTCTAAAAGGCATCTTTCTTCCAGATCTAAGCTGCAGCTAAATCCTCTGTCGATACAAAATTACAAATATGTCATTTTTTATGTGACAGACATAAAATTACAAATATAAATCGTGGGGTAGCCAACAGTCTGCAGAACTTACAACTTGTAAAGTGTAATTCACTGACCCTCAGTTTCTTGATTTGATAATAAAGAAATAAAGTAATAAAGAATTATCAACATGATGCTGCTTTTACAATTCAATTATTAGTGTTAAGAGACAGGAATGAAGGAACTAAATAAAGTCTCTTTTGGGGAAAGCAAATAATCAGAGAATTAAGTAATCCATAACATCATGAATGTGTTTTATCATAGCAAAATTTAGATTTGTTTAACATTAAAAATGTGTCGGTAAAGGCTGTTTATATCAATGTCTCAATCAGAGGTCCCCAGTTTCCCATCATGTCCAAATACAAAGAAACTAGATTGCTTGTCAGATGGCTGGAGCAGAAAAACATCTACAGTAGAAAAGGTAAAAGGTTAAGAGTCAAAAGTAACCATCATGGAAGCTGTATCCAACACATTTGTCATTTCAAAACAATGGGAGCCCAAACTTCCTCCACAATAGGACGAATAAGCACCAAAATTTGACTTTAATGTTGCTGATATTCTCAAAATTTTAAAACACTAATCATGAAATTGTAAAAAATAGGGAGAATCTTAATTTTATTTAACATTAATGGATGGTTTTAAATCCAAATGTCACCATATTTTTGTCTTAAAGCCTTACTAGAATCACCTTTTGATTTATTGTAAAACATTCCGGTGGTCTTTTAATTATGATTATGCCCGTCTGAGTTGTGGACGGGGCTGTTGGTGCAACTTAAGCTCGCTCCTGCTTCTCATCACAACTCCAAGCTAACATTAGCAATGCAAAAGCATTATTGCAGCTTTCTAATCTACAAATTTTGACTAAGATTCCAACTCAGAATAGGAACACAATGACGTAGAATGGATCTTTTTGTCTGATGTGGATGCATCAGAATGGAGCAAAGAGAGCTTGAGACCTGCTGACTGTAGCACCTACATTATCCAACAGTATATTTTTGTCTCTTCCTAATTAAAAACAATATAAACAAAGAAACATGTTAAAAACACACAAATCTTTAGTGATGAGGATATAGTTTCACCTTTTTCTTATTTCACTTTTTTCCCAATTATTTGTTCCTAAAGCCAAGCAAATTGTTTTAGATCATTCTTTCTCAGGCAGCTGCAGACAGGAAAACAAGCACAGATGTGGACAGCGCTGGGCTTGACAGCTCCCTTTTGGTTCTGTTCAACCTGTCATGACTACTTTCATTTTCTGCTGCTTGGTTAACAGATCACATTACAACCCTCCCTTTTCCCAATTTTATATAATAACATTTAACATTTCCTTCAATTCAATTATATTTTATGAAAATTTGCAGTTTAACCCTTTAACACTGGAGCTCCTCCTTCAGAATCTGCTGGAATGAAGTTGATTGTCTTAACGGTTGAAAAGTTACAGAATGTTAAAGATTTTGTGTTGTGTTGATGTGTTAAAAGGGTAATTATTAGAGGCAGAAAATTAAATCTGATCGTGCCTGATCGTCCCCAGAATTTTTTTTACTTTTTTTTTTAAAATAAGAGCAATGACTGATGCTTTTCAAAAAAAATATACAGGTTGAATTTAAATGAGGTAACAGTGTGTGACACAATGAATGAATTAGTTTTTTTTTTTTTTTTTTTTACACAAATCCAACCACTTCACTACCAAAAAAACAACCTTTTAGATTGCTGTTCCTATTTGTTTTTTTTAGCTTCACTACCAAAACAACCTTTTTAGATTGCGCCTCATAAAACTGTGCTGAAAAAATGATACAATTAGTGCTTGCCACTGCTACGGGGATTCTTTAATCCACCCTAAAAGGAAGACATTTTTCTATGTTAAACACAAGCTGACATGATTTCTGCTTGCATTGGGGACTGGCCTATATTGTCTTAAATGGGTAATGATTTGTTCCTTTGAAGATACTAGGATCATTCACGTAATAAAAAAGAAAAATCCTGATTGTGGCTTTTGTTTAGCCAACTGGGACATGTCGTCTTCTGGGTATTAATAAGGACTTTCCAGCTCCAAGTGACAGCAGGGCACTTATTCAGCACTGTCAGTCAAGCTAGGAGATGCAAGGCACTGTTCATTATGCATGACTTTACTAATTACATTGCTAATACAGCAGTGATGAGGTCTTGACTCTGGCATTGTACAGCTCACGTGGGCATGATGCTGGCAGACTTTTGACACACGAGTCACTGGAACAAATCGATTTATCAAATGGAACATTTCACTATAGACTACATCTAAATAATTTGAAAACAAGATATATTGTTGTATATGGACCTGTTCTGAGAAATCGGTAAAGGTGATTCTGGTGGCAGAGCAGAAGGTCTTCACACTGGTAACAGGGCACAGTCACTTAGTGTCGGTGAGTAATCCGCATGAATCCCTCCTGCCACAACAATCAAGCAGATTCATTGCACTGCTCTGTGCCGTCTCCATAAAAAACAGCAGCACAAATCACACATGCACGGCACGCTCACGGCATACAAGCAACATTTAAGCGGCAACATGTCACCCTTCTCTCAAAGGTGTTTCTCTGCACGCTCTCATCTACACGTAATATTGAGAACATGCTGTCCAAAGGCACCATGGGAGTTTTGAAAACCACATAGAAGCAGAAAATTCATTGTGAGGCAAATGAGCAAATACCAGCTCTTGTATGATCATGCGGATTACAAAAATACTTATCTTTGTTGCAGGGGCTTTTATTGTGTCAGTGAAATCTAAATTTAACATCCACACCAAGCAATGTACAAAATCATAGAATTCTAAAGTAAACAAATACTCAACTGGACTTGTTTTATCTTCTAGTATTAAAAATGATTCAGTTCTCCTCTCAATTCTGATATCCTGCAGGGATTAGAATCTTCACAAAAAGACAAGAAACTACTTGAGTGGAATTGATTTTTTTGGAAAGGTGCTTTACAAATAAAGTTTGATTGGATTTGATTACTTTTATAAGATGTCCCTGTGGTTTCACAGCCTTTAGCACCAATCTCCACACTTCAAATTCTACAGCTTTGTAGCTAACAACCAGGGAGATTGCAGCATTGGAGAGACTTTCTTCTACCTGCATGCTACATTGTGGGTGTTTTTCACAGCAAAATTGATCATTATCCGACCACAGATTCCTGTCCGCATCACTCGCACACAATTAGCTCAGTCAGATACTTGACTGATGACTTTGGAGCATATTTCTGAGTCACAAAATCAATCCAAATGCGTGTCTTTTTAAACTGTTCATCAAACTATTCCAGCTCAGTTCAATGCAGCAAGATACTGAAAAGGGTGCACTCTGTACAGGATACCAGGGCCACGCGCAGGCTAACACACTCAGATTCACTCCAAAGGGAGTATTTTCAGTGACCAACCACCTGTCAGCATGTTTTTTGACTATAGGAGAAAGAGGGGGAAAAAATGGGGGATGGGATTCAAACCGCAGCCTTCCATCTCTGTGAGACCAGAGTATCCTTTTAACGCTCTCCAAAAATAACAAGTCTCCCCTGCTTTACTTCAGTCAGTGCGACTGGTTAACCAGTGGAGGGAATGCCCCTTTAAGGCTGGCTAATAAGAGAAGTCCAAACTGTTTGGACTTAATTAGACACTAGTGGGGCTCAAAGACTGAGATAGACAGATGTTTGCTCAGTCTCCGGGACTAACACAGTTGGCAAGTCATATCTACAACAAAGTGATGCCCCGAATGTGAAAGCTCCCCATGGTTCCTCTCATGTGGCTGACATAAAACATGATGTTACTTTAATTGCTGTTTTGTTCGGAGCTAGACACGCTGGCAGGGAGACATTTCATACTCGAGTGCTCAGACGGAATCATAATGTTGGTCTAAACTTATCCTGCTGGGCTTACATTAAACTATAATCAAACTCCTCTTCCTCCTTTTTTACATTTTTTTTAAAAAGTCCTTAAGCAGAGAAAAAAAGAAGAGCAAGAAATAAATTAATAACACAAAACAAAACAACGCAAGCCAATATAGTGAGATCCAAGTCAATACACAACAAAAAGACAACTAAATAGAAATAAACTCATTAGATATTTGAGGATGCTAAAACACACTCATTTTCAAGCACATGCACCAATTTTGCTGACAGTTTCCAAAACAGTAGCACAAAGACACAAGGAGTTCTTTACTATGGTAAAGCCTTTGACTGCATAAGAGAACTGGACTGAATAATCCTTCCCCCTTCACGTTCCAAACAGGAAGTACCTGTTGGTTCCAATAAGCCAAAACTCCATAATTCCATTTTTCTGTAGTGCAAGTTATTCAAGTTATGAACTGGCCAATCAGACGTCTTAAAAGTATGTGGTCTAGAGCTACCTTCATATGTGAGTCGTACAACAGAAGCGTCCACTTTCCATGTTAATGGCACTGAGGTCCTCCAGTCTGATTTGAGCAGCTGTTGCTCTGAATCAACGTCATTTTGTTGGACCCGGAAGTACCGGTAAACTGTTTCCCATGGATGACATCACACTTGCTTTTTCCACTTCTCATATACAGTCAATTGACACACCAGATTCTGTTGTGGATCCAACCAAAGACATTTTAATTGCACACACACACAGAAAAAAAAATTAGAAGTTGGAGTAGTCCAAGTGTGACCAACAAGGTAGCACATCCAGTGTTTTTATTTTCCAATTTTGGATAATTATGGCAGAGCAAAATCACTTTATATGGGGGTGTGGCGATGGGCGGGAGGGGGGCAGAAGTCTTTGGTAGGATGGCAAATGGAAACAGCCGAGTGGATGGTCATCATAAATAAAAAGGATAAAAAATTAAGTATTTCAAACTGTTTCTTTATTTTCATTTTTATCATTTCCATAGCAGTTAATTTAGTTAAGCTGCTATTACTAATGCTTTAAAAGGTTGTTAAAATGTTTTCTTTTTATCTTGGTCTATATTGACTTAGAAATTGGAGGGGAAAATGGAGGGCAAAGGTTTTTGCTGGGAAAGCGTACAACTCACTCTCCTATAGCTCTGTCCCTGCAAGAAGGGCATCCGATGTGAGACCAAAGGCAATCATGTGAATCCGGGTTAGAACAGAACTTTCTAACTAGATCAATTGTGGCCAGGGTAACAATGACCACCAGTGGTGCTCCAGACCCACAAGGGGGCTTCTGTAGAATTTGGACGACTGTTGGTGGAAGAAGGAAAATAAGGAAAGCATCCTTGAAGTAGAAAGCCAGGAGTGAAACATTTAATCTAGAAGATGCTTTTATCCAAAGCTTATAACAAATGACAAACAAAGCAAGTCAGATAACAGCCCAGGTTTACATAATGAAGTAAAACGTAGCAAGAAAAGTGTCTTTGCCAAGACAGAAGCAAATTTATATATTTATTTATTTAAAATGTGCCATGGAAGTTGCTAAATAACTGTAGCTTTTTCCTGAAGATCATAATTGGGGGCGCTGTGTGTGCTGAGACGGGTCGCTCATTCCCACGTCTTTGGATCAGAGAGCTGAAAAGTTTAACTTCTGATCTTATTTTACATTGTTCATGACTAGAGCAGTCATGTTTAGATGAGCTAGAGTTTACCACTCAGTAGATGAGTGTCAAGGTTCTCATGCGGCCAGCTATTTGAAACCACTGATACTAAGAGTGACATGAGTAAATGCTCACTGGATGTGGACCAGCATTTTGGATCATCTATAAAACGTGCATTGCAATTATGAGACCAGGAGATGGTAAGCACCTGCACAACAAGTTAAATGGCTTAAAGCATCTTGTGCAGACATTGGAATATGATTGAGATCAGTGTCTACAAATATCAATAAAGAGTAGCCAGACAGCAAAGGATAGAAGTGCAAAGGATGACTCTTGTGGCGAGGAAAGTGGACAAAAATTGTGACGTATGCTTCTGTATGCATCTTAAGCAGGATTTCAAACAGGGAGATTATAAGGTTTTTCTGGATGATCAGATAGGCTGTTGTGTCATCTAAAATGAGGACAACAGAAAAAGGGGACTTAGTGGTAAAAAGAACTTCAGGAGACTATAAACGAAAACAAATTACAATCTCGCCTGCTTTGTCTACTCATCTCTCTTTATTTTCACTGTGTTCTTTTGTACTATTAAAAAAGAAAGAAATTGCAACCAAATGTAATATTGTCCTAGATCATCACCACAAGATATTCTGTGAGACATAAATTCAATACGCTCTCCAGAGCCCTGCCTGAGAGGGAGCGTGTCACAAGAGCCATCTTCAGTAATGCTGAACTCCAAGGCCTTTGCCTTCAGCTGCTGCTAAAGCATCATTGCTCCCAAATCCCACGGCCCCTCATACAGGAGACGTCTACACAGCACCGGGAACCTGAATAGCTTGTTTAGGATGAGCCCAGTTGGATCGCATGGGTCATACCCTTTAAGCGATTCTGTCAAGTGGTTGACCAGAATATTAAAGTAGATATATATTTTTAAAAAAAGGGACAAATTGGCTTCCAGAAAAGTGTTGCTGGACTTCCTTTTTGGGATAAAAACAGACTTGTTCACCTGAATGCCTGAACAGACTTGGTGCACACTTTTAGTAGAGCTGAGAGAATCATTGCTTCTAGTGGGAACACTTTGATCAATTAGATTAAATAATGGCTGCTGCAGAGCAACTGGACATTATTATTGTGCCCAGTGGAACGGTGTTAAAGCTTTACAGCTGCACAGAAAGTTCACATCGTGGACTTTGACTATAAAGAAAAATGGTTGTACAAGTCAGCAGTTTAACTTGAGTAAAGAAAAAAAATGTTTTTGAATTGCAGAAAGTGACAACAAACCTCTGGCTTCCAGTAGCTTTTGTGATCAACACTTTACCTTAACTGAAAAACGATCCTCTTTTAGGCATCTTAGAGTGATTTGAAGTTAAAATTTAGCTGCAACTTTGGTTAAAACTTCTCAGTAAAACTTGCATTTCCATTAGCTCAGGTTCAAACAGACATTTTATTGCCTCCCTCAATTTTTTAATTGCTCCAGCAGATGTTCTTGTGGCTATCATCAAAGAGATTTATGCAAGCTGATTGCAGTCAGATGTGAATAAACATATCCCGGCTGAAAATGGACTCAGGTCTGGGCTCTTTCGGTTTAATGTTTATCCTCCGTGTTGGCAGAAGCTGGAAATATTAGATTCCGTCTTTTTGAGACTATTCTTAAGCTTATTTTGACTTCACGCGTTTTAATTCCTGCTTTCAATTTTTATTCGAACAGCAGGACATTTACATGATCTAAACATTTGTTTATTTTGGATGTTTGCAAGAAATTCCTAACAAGTTTTGATCAGCAAAGAATTAAGAAATAGTCCTGTTTTAACAGAGAATGAACCAAGATGGAGGGCTTTCATTGTTGTTTTTTTTTCTGAAAACACTATTGTTTGTCACAGAGTCAATATGATGTGCGTGAAACGTGTAGCTGCATGGCATGAGAAGGGGTTGACGTTTTGTGTGAGATCTGCCAGAGGGGAGATTAAACCATTCCCTTTAGAAGCAGCCGGTGGCTAACCTACCAGAACACACCCTGCGCTGTCAAAAATATCTGCTAATTTGTCAGACATGGAGGGCCAGGACACTGAGCGGAGGAGGAAATCATAGACTACATATAAAAGATGGATGTCTCCCCAGGGCATGAAAATGAAGCCTCCATCTTGGTCTTGCGAGAGACAGTGACCATAGATAGGGAGAAAGAAAACAAGAGTTTTATCTTTTAAAATAAATGCATTCTTTCTTTTTTTTTTTTTTTTTCAAAAGACAAACCAAAACATGTCTTTATTTTTCAGTTTGTTGAACAAAAACTTAATTTGCTTTGATTAAATGACTTCTAGTTTGTGTTCACCCAAATGGAGGTGCCATCTGACTTGACATGTATGCAGCCAACTGCAAGAGTGCATAAGAATGCACAACTGCAGATGCGCGCACACTTGTTAGCGCTATGTGGGTGGTAGCCTGAGCACCTTTGATTCTCTTTGGTCTGCTCCTGGCTTAGGCTCTGTTAATTTCACAAACCACCTTGGCCACTTTCTCTACAGTCATCATTAATCACCTCCTTCTTCTCCTTCCTTTTCCTCCTCACTGACTCTACTAACCCCTCCCCCACATCCTCTCCTTCCTTTATGTTTTTTTTTTTTTTTTTTTTTTTTACTCTGCTCTTCTGCTGCCAAGTGCTCCAGCATTAGAGTAAAAGCTGCAGCGATGAGATTAGAACAATAGGGCTAAAAACAAAAATGCAATAAAGCTAACAAAGAATTCTCTAAATTGAAATTGTCCGGATAATGGGATGCAGGACTGTTGGGATTCACTGGTAACAGGAAAATGCTGGAATGCTTCATGATTTGTGTTAGGCTGCACGCATAAATGATCATCTCTACAGAAATTAATAAATTACACAATTTGTTTCTTTACCGTGATGCAATGTAGAAAAAAAAAAAAAAGTATGTCAACATGTTCTTACGGAAATTAGTCCACATCAATGGGCAGCCAATCAGTCAAATTCAAAGAATTTGACTTCATTTTGCTCACATGGTAAAGTAAAGAGCAAAGTCTAAAGCTACGTTCAAACCACCCTCGGCAACCTGCTCTCAGGGGACCACTTTCAAAGAAAAGTCTATGTAAACGAGTGTAAATGTGCAACTTATGCTTCCAGATTCAAAACTCAACTAGCGTCAATCAACAAACTACATTTATAATGAAACTAACAATAACCAATAACACTTAAAATAAATATGCTTTAAGAATTACTAATGTTTAATTTGTTTCTATTAGAGCTGCATGATACAAGGAAAACTTGTGATGTGCGATATTAATGACCAGTGCTTCAATGATAACATGACTTGTAATGCACAAACAGACGGAAAAGTAAAAAAAATAATTAAATGTATCATTTCCATTCACTGCAACGGTTTTAATAAAATCAAAGTCAACATAAAATATACTGCAAATTATCGCGATAGTAGACAGGTAAGAACTTGTATGTTGGGAAAACACAACAGAGAACAAATGCTAGTAGTAGAACAGCCCAAAACTAATATTTACAACAAATTAGAACAAAGTAGGTAGTGTTTCCTTGGACTTAAAAAAAAAAAAAAAAAACATAATGGTTTCACTATATATCCATCTGTATAAACATTTAAGACAACCATTTATCAACGTTTGATCTCTCTTTTGTGAAACGAGATACAAGTTGATATTGCAATTCCATTAAATTTTGGATTTATTATGCAAGTCTAGTTACTGTGGTCGATGCATGACTTGTTGTTTGGGTTTAAATTAGGATTTTTTTTGCCCGTAGCAATACAATAGTTCTACATTGTTGGATGTTTGGATGGATGATGTATAAGCTGCATATATAAGATAAGATTTCATATAAAAAATAATACAAGGAAAGTCGTTTCTTCTTTTAAAACATAAACTATTCTTGCAAAAACACGTTAAATTATCTTCGACAAAGACATGGGCAGCAATGCGGAAAATAAACAATTCCAAGCACTTGCTCTCTTTAACAGAAAATGATATCTTCCCAGAATCTCATAAAGCTTTGGATTAGGGCAATTTTGGCAGAAGCTGCCATCCGAGATGAATTATTTAACTCCTGTATCGCAACATTTGGAAGTTTTTTTCTGTTTCACCTATAAATCATTATTCCGTAACATTTTTGCATTATGCTGACTTCAGATCCATTAAAAGATTTTGATAATGTGGCACTTTTGTATAATGATAATGCAGAAATAAAAGGTACAGAATTACAATGCAGACAAAATGAGCCTTTAATGAAACACCTCTAAAAGTTATGGCCTGTCTTGTAACATTTGAGCAGCCTCTTGGTGCCAAAAAGGGGCCAAATACTGAGCCAAAAATCTTTGCATTATGTGCTCTCCTCAGCCTCTCCCGTGTGTTTGTTTCCATTGATTAAATATTAATGGTGGTCTTTAAATGAAAAAATATTGAATCTAAGTACTCAATATAGCTCTTATATTTAGACCCCGTACTTTAATGTGATTTTAGAAGGCAAAAGTGACTGATTAGTTGAGCGGTTGAAGCAACTAACTCTCAATTATAAACTTGTGATCAATCATTGAAATGGTAGTTCTCTGTGGCCCCAAAAATGATCTCCTTACAAGTTTGAGACCTTTGCAAAACACACGTTCACATCTTAGCATATTTCTAAAAGAGAGATTTTTAGTGGCAGATGTGTCTTTTTTGAAAAAATGCTGATTATAAAACTTAAGTGTTTCTGCAAATATAAATCAGTTACGGTATGACGAAGAGCAAGTTTTGCCAGTGAAACTTCCATCATTAAAGGTTTTTGAATATTCCGTGCATTATATATCATTGATTATACTGTGCATTTTAAATAATAAACTAGGATTAAGCAATTATCATTATGGCTGAATCTCAAAGATCTATTTGCATCTTTACAGTTTAATTATTTTAAAAGACATGATCAGCGTGCAAGTGTTCAATGGCGTTGAGGTCAGAACTTTTGATGTAGCCACTGTATGGGACACACGCATTTTCATTTTGGAGGATGGAGTTCTGTTTTGGACAGGTGAAGGTGTTGTATTGGTACTTCAGCTGCAGAATTTTATTTCACTATCTCTCTTAATGATATAACTGCTAATGATGACAACAGCACAGCAGTCATGTGAAGTCTGTTTCAAATACTCCACATTTTTCTTGTTCAATCCGGACACAAAGTCAATCATTTTGTCCCACTAGATGTTCAGGTGCTAGTGCTTCAGTGAGGCTGAAGGTGATCCACTAGTGATGACAGACCAATAGAACCAAGAATGGACTGCATGCCGTCTGTTCTAAACTGCCCGAGCAAGTCTCATCTCCAGTCATTTGGATGGAGCGTGGTCTTCAGTTTGAAGATGGCATAGAGCTCGCTCTAAATAATTCAATTCAATTTCAATTCAATTTTATTTATATAGCCCAAAATCACAAAAGAAATTTGCCTCATTGGGCTTCATGCAGGTAATTTTACAGATGCAGAAAATAGTCTTGAAACATGAAAAAAAATATCTAAAGACTAAACAGACTAAATAAACTGGATATCCCTACCCTTAGACCCTCTCTCTCCTAAAAAACCTTAAAAATTATTCTTGGTTTCACTTGAAGTTTATTGATAGCGTCCAGATCGATCAAATGTGGCACGCCCATTCTTCTTCTCCTTCTTCTAGTGTTGTTTTATGGTGAAAGGTACACAGGATTGAGGTGCATTACCACCACCTATTGGTATGGAGTGAGGGTCAAAACTTTAACCAATTGACCCCATTAACCCTATGTTAGGGTCCAGATGACTCAAGCCTTACATTGACGTGTTAATCATCCTATGACAAATGTGGATGAAGGTGGACAGGATTTCACGTCTGCCACAGACACCAGTGAAAATCAAAAATCATTGGAGAAAAAAAAAGTGGGGTCCCAACATTTAGCATTAATACACTTCAGCAAAGATTTTTTCTCTGCCTTAAGAAAGTAAACAAAAATGGATAACTGCTGGTGTTGCTCAAAATATCAGTAATCACCCAGTTTATTCCTTCCAAGGCATGCCTTCATCAACTGTCTCTGAACAGAGAACTTCCCACATTTCATCAACACATTCTTTATTTTCTCATTTGCATTACAAACATCATCACCTATTTTCCAAGCTAAAAAGGTCATAATGAAATTGTTTGTGACCAAATATAAGTCTGGACTCAATCCTGCACTCCAGTCTATATCGTACAACGTATCCCATCTTCCCAGATGCTGTCTGATAGCTCAGGCAGGGCTCTGCGCTCATGTGCTGCCAATCAGATGCAATTAGACACCTGATTGTTGTCACCTGGTTGAGAGAAAAGGCTCAAAACAGATGCTAATTGGCAGTGGCAGAGGGTATTTCCTGACGGTCATAACATCGAATATATGCTGCTCATTTGGTAAATTGAAGTTCTTCACACTATTCGAAAGGTTAGGAGCTTTGTTAAAAACAAAGAATAAAACATCTAACATAGGTAGATTTTAAAGTGGATGAATAATATATATTTTTGAAAACACTTTTTTTTAAGTTGCAATGATCTTTTTATTTTTTCCGAGAGAGTTATTTTTTTTAAATTATTTACAATTTATCAGTTTTTGTGCTTTTTTTTTTTTAATACATGACCAAATTATGAAAATGTCACTTAAACTGAACTCATGTTTCAATAATGTATCTGACTCAAAAACGAGTTTTTAACTTATTTTCACTGAGGAAGAAGTTAAAATGTCTTTAAAAGAACATTTTAACATTGGCACCCAGAGGTTTGGGTTTTATCCTCATCTAGGGCCCGCTCAAATAACATGCTTTACACTGACATTTGCAGAAGTAAAGCCACTCAATGTTGTGTAACTGAGTGCAATTTCTCGTATTGAAGTAACTCCCAATGTAGGAAGCAGACCAGGACTGTTCAAAGGTGAAGGGCTCTCTGAAGCATCCATAAACGGTGAGCAAATAGAAAAAGCTATACATTCTGCACATGCGTTTTATAGTCTGCAGCTTCCACATCATCTTATACAAAGACTTTTTCAGAATAGTTGATTGGAAGAAATGTCTACATTGAATTGGAAAGGTGTGAATTAAATAAATAAAAAAAAAAACAGTTCAAATACTAAGACTAATAAGAAAATATGTAACAGCATGGAGGAAGACCACAAAGTCTGGAAAATGTATGAATATAATAAAAAAAGTTGACACACAGTGTGGTCAAAACACTAAAATCAACCAACAAAGAATAGATAAAAGTATGGATGGAGTCGACAAGCAAACTACACAGGAACTGAACATTTATTAAAATAAAGAACCACAAAAAAGACCGAGACTAATAGATCTTTACATTTGCAGGAATGTTTCAAGTTTAACAAGAGAATCTGACATTTAGAAAATACATTAAAGATCGCTTTTTCTTTCTGCCTGTGCTGTTGGTTTAAATATGATTTTAGGATTACTAGAGATCTGTAAAATATTAAAGCCCACTAATACTTAATGTGGTAAAATATGTATAAATGCGTTAGCTTAGCCAGATAAATCTGTGTACACTGTAATGGGATTTTTTAATATTTATGTGATTTTAACTAGATATGGTCCTTAAACTTTAAGGCCTACAAGGTTAAAGGTCATAAAATTTGAAATTTTGAGCTAAAACGATGGAACAAATTCCATAGGGGTGTATTTAATGATGAAATAGTAACAGTAAAGCATTGTAATTCATTTTCCTTTCCCATGGTTGCATTCCACTAAACTGCAATGGCATTTTTACGATGAACATACATTAATGTACGACTTGCACAAAAGCTTTTCACAGTGACACTCTGTAGCTTTCATGGCATCTTGCCTAAGTAGCTAATGAGCTCGAATGACAAATTACACAGTCAGTTTAACCAAGGGGCTTGGGACTTCATAGACAGATTGCAAAGGGTATGTTAAACCAAATGCTGTGCAAATGATTGCTTGCTTTATGCCAAATGGTTTGGCCGGGATGCTCAAAAATATTTTAAACAAGAGGAAAGTTGAAGACAAGGCAGGGCAATTCAGCATACTCTTAAAGGTCATAAATGGTGTTGATCTTCTTGGGATGAGATAATTGTTGAAAAGGTGAAGCCACAGTGATTGACAGGTGAGTTGCATCACTAGAGATCCAATTGTTCTTTAAAACTAACACGTCCTCATAGCAAAAAATGGACGGATTATAGTCTTTTAAATATGATAAAACTAATTTTATGAAGTGCACCAACAAAGAATGAATGAACCAGGATTGCCAGTTTCATTAAATCCAGATTAGCTGTGTGCAATGTCATTTATGTTGTATCTTTTAGGTTTTTTGAATTATAGGATTGCATTACCCATACTAAGCAAAAGGTAAATCCATGTTTATTGTAAAAAAGGAATAAGATGATCCATGTGGGGGTGTGCTTGTCTTTCCAAAAAATATTTTAAAAATGTAAAAATTATAACTTTTAAAGGCAACTTCAGTCCTTTTTTTAACAGCGGTTTTGTTCTTGTTGTGCATGATTTAAAGATGCCCTTTGAAGCAATATTTAAAAAGAAAAAAAAGTTCTAAGACACGATTTTATGATCATTAGTTGAATCTATGGTCCTTCCCCTGCCGAGACCTCCTGCCTGTCCCTTTACCACCCCAGATAAATCTTCCTAGTTTTGCTACTGAGACTGAATGGTTTTAAAAATGACATGACTTTTTGTTCCAAAGCCATATTTTGTAAAGTTTGTGTCATTTTAAAACAGAACAATAAAAAAAGTTGCCAGTATTTTATGTAATAGATGTAGAAGATGGCAGCCTTTGTTCTGCTGCTGTTAAGATGCTTAAAGCCTGCGTATAATATATATATATATATATATTATATATATTATATTTATATATATTATATATATATTATTATATATATATATATATATAATAATTTACTGTCTAATCTCCCATGTATTTTATCTGAGTGTTGCTTGATATTTTCATTAATTTCAACGTTCCTTTAGAAAAAAAAAAACATGTATTCTTTGGGTAATAACACATAAACTCAAACTACATAAACTCAAACTAATGTGTATATGTTTGTGTATGTTAGTGAAAAAATAAAATAAAAAGGCTGTATTTACTGTTTGTATCTTATTTTAACAAGTAAATACCACACTGAATTATTTGCTCTTTTGAAAAAATTATTTGTATATTAAAAAAGAAAAATCTTCAGTGGACCGCATTAGTTTTGATGGTTTATATGAAAAGGCTCTCCAGAGATTCTTTTATCTGGACAATGAAAAATGATTACGTTTATCAAAAGATCAAGAAGCCAACAGAAGCAGGTCATAGGTAAGACGTGTTTTGATGCTAAGTTATTTGTAGAGTAAATGCATATATTACAATTTGTATATATATACCTATATACATACGTTGTTATGCCTGGATGCCCCATTTCCCTCGACTGATTACAATTACAGATTTAGTTGAGGCCGACAAAGCGCTCTAGCTATCTCTGGCAAAAATGATAGACTTCCTTAATTAAAAATGGCAGACTTTGAGTCTGCCGTTGAACAAATTATCTCTCCGAGATGCCCCTCGAACCCTTCACCCCCCCTAATTATTGCTATTCAGTCAAGGAGACAGTTTGTGCAGCTAAACTGAAAGCAGGTTTTAAATTTACTGAGGCTGTGTTGCATGCAGTGGACCTGATAAGCCTCATTTGAATATTTCTCATCCAGCATTGTCGGTTTATCTTAGAGGTTCACCCCTCACAAACATATGGCGCCATGCATAAGAAGTTGTTGGACAACATAGCAAAAGTCTAAATATATCATTTTAAAAAATGCTCTTAAAGCTTTGGATGATACTTTAGTGATATGAGGAAAGCTTTACTGAGAAAAAAATGGCGGTAAATTTGTCTACATATACCTACCACATCCATGTAGTAAAACAGATGAAGGGAAAGAAACAGTGTGACAACCTAAAATGCTGTTCTCATTACCATATAAACCAAAGTATAAAAATATTCAACAGTAAAACAAAATATATTTCAAAGTATAAAAGTACATTGAATCAGAAATCATTCCCTTTGGATCTCTTTGTCTTGCACCCAAAAATTTTTATTTTGTATACACAAAAGTAAAAGTATTTGCTTTCTGAATATCCCCCAGAGTTTAGTTTGCTCTGAACTTTCATCCAGACTTCTGTGAAATTCTAGAAAGCCTTTTAGCTCAAAATCTTGCTTTGAGTATATATTCTTAAGAAATTTCAATGTACTAGAAAAAAATAATGCAATACCACATAAACACTGATGCTATTTCTTGAATAAAAGCTGTTGAAATAATGTAAATTTACTAAAAATTTACATAATTTATATTAATTAGATTAATCTGAATGAACCCCATCAACAGAAATTCTCATTTTTGTCCAAAACATGCTAATACTTTCTTAAAGTGTTCACATAACCTCTTAGAGCTTTGACAAATAAAAAAAAGAAAACTTTTTACAAATCTTTAAAACCTCATAAAAGCGATACTGACACATTCAAATAAAAACATAACTATGCTGAACAAAAAGGAAGGTGAGCTCGAGTAGCTCAAAGTAAAGCCGCTGCTCCTTCACTTCAAAAAAGTCAGTTGAGTTGGCTCTGGCATCTCTTTCAGATGCCTCCCTAAGCATGTCCCACGGGGAGCAGCCCCCCCGGGATGATCCAGAATGCACTGGAGGGACTATGCCTCTTGGCCAGCCAGGGAACGCCTTGGGGTTTTCTTGAAAGAACTAGTGGAAGTGTCTGTGGAGAGGAAGGCCTGGGCATCTCTGTTCAGACTGGTGCCTCTGTGACCAGACTCTAAATAAGTGGAAAAAGATGAATTAATAACTATGTTGAATTTGTAAAAAAAAAATAAATAAATAAGTGTGGATATTTTCCAAGATGTCCTTAGTGTGACAGACCTAGATTTACCTATATAATAATAGGATCATCTTACAAAATGTACCTTTCCTCTGTGGAGATTTCAGGGAAGAACTGTTAGATTTTCTGTGTTTTCTCTAGTTAATTTTACAACAAAGTTGAAACTTTGACATTGTGTCATAGAGCAAGAGGGAAGCAATAAAGATACCAGCGTTGTTTAATAAGCAAATACAATCAACAAAATGGTTCTCCTCTTGTAAAGTATTTAGTTAACATCTGTAATTAACTTTTTAAGAAGCTTGTTGGATGGGAGGACCAATTCAATCACTCTAACCAGTAATGCTAACATGCAGATTGAAGGACTGTGTCCAAGACTGCAGCAGCAGGATAAGAAGATGGATATTGTCTCCTGGATGCCAATACTATTTTGGGAACCCGAGCCCCTGACTTGTCCCTGGACACCTCTGATCAGCTTTGTCATCAGGTGTGAGAGTGACTCTGCAGTGAGCGCTGATACATATTGACACATCTCTGCAAAGTAATGCTGCTTACTAAACGAGAGAAGGGAAACAAAAGTTTCTCTGCCAACAAGTTAGTCTAGATTTCCAAGAAAGATGACAAACTTGTAGTTACTAACCGCTACTAATTATTTTAAATACACCACAGGGGCTAATTAACTAGTATCACTATCTGTCCAGTTACGTTTTTATGTGACGCATACTGTATTATTATGCTCAGTCAATGTTTTATTGATTACTGTGTCTTTTATTTAAACTTGTTCCACTATTCAAGGTTTCTCTGAATTGAAAGGCACTTCCACATAACATTTAAGTTAAATATATTGGCTTTTTTGTGTGTGATATACTCAAAAGAAGGAAAAATAAAAAAGTTTTGAATCAGTCTGATTATCTTTTGATTTATTTTCAAAATATTCCCTCTGATCTATAATTATGATTATTCAATTTTTGGCCAGATTAATCAGTAGTTCATCAGAAATACACCTCTGAGACGTGGACGGGACAGTTACAGCAGAGTGAGCCCTATCTTTATTCCCCATCATCCATCTGTTTACACCATCTCCCACTAGCTTACAGCCCCTCACATCCACAACCTAACATCACAGGTGCAACAAAAACATCACTCAAAATTGGAGCTATCCATACATTTTGGGGCCAGGTACCAGCTCGAACGAGGATCTATAAACCTGTGCTATCTTTGGCATGCTTACATTAAAAGTGTGATCATCTGGACCCCACAAGACAGTGCGCAGAACTTTTTTTTTCAAGGTTTTTTTTTGTCTTCACTGGTGTGGCAGACACGAAGTCCTGTCCACCTTTGTCATGGGATGGATCCCACATCAATGGGGTCATCTGGAACCCATAAGAGAGCACAAGAATTAAATTAATGGATGCATCATATTTTTATGCCTCAAAGTTCCTCCAAATACTACCAAAAATATTGCTTAACAGTGACATTTTTATTCATCTGCAACTATTAAAAACATTTTTTTCTCATTTTGCCACATATTATTTATTTAAACTGTTATGTAAACCGAATATTTAGCAGAAAGTTTTTAACTTTGACCAAGTTAATAACATTTGCATGAGCAAGTCAGGCATCCAAAAAACAAAACAAAACAAAACAAAAAAAACCCTCTGAGGTCGGTATCAGGTGTGTATTTGTATACTTTTGCTTTACTTTTCTTTTTTTATTATTATTTTCCAATTAAATCATGATTAAATATCCTATAAGTTTGATATATCCATACATTGATGCACTATATTTATTTTGTTTATTAATTCCTACTACTTTTGCTTTGTTTGCTTGAAATGAGTCAAATCCAACGCCAATGTTATTAAAACTCACCCTAAACACGTTAAAAGCTGGATAAAATGAACCAAAACAAGTTTTAACTTTATTATCAAATTGTTCTCAGGTGCGTGTACGAGCATGCGCGTTGAAGGCGTCGAGTCTGGGAGAAGTTTCGGCGGGAAAGGCGCGCGCGAGGATTGCGGCGCTTGGGCTGAGGTCTGTACTGACTGAACGAGGAGGAAAGGGAGGAGGAGAGAGAAGAGGAGGAGGAGGAGGAGGAAGGGGATCACGCTTTAAGTCCTGCGTGCTGCGGGAAGCTTCATTTGTCAGCCGCTGACACAGAGAGACGCTCTCAGTGGGTGAAAACGGGGGAAAACCTGCTCAAAAGCCTACATAATGTAGATGTTGTTTTCTTTCCTTCTCAACCAGAAAACAACATCTTGTATATTTATTTTTATCTTCTGAAATTTGTTTGCGCACCAGAAAAGAGTGACTTGGAAACGCCGCAGGAATGAGTGTTCGGCGGTCGCGCGCGCTCCAGACGGATCCCAGCTCCTGATGAAGGGACCAAAGCGGACACAACCAGGCTGTCAGTGATGGTTTCCAAGAGAAGATCGCAAAGGTGGAGCGATTAGAGGAGGGCTGATGAAGAGACTATTAATCCTGTCAGTGCATCAAAAGCACCAAAGGGTATTACAAACGTTTGGATGGAAATCTGGGGAGTGTTTGGGACTGCCTTCAGTTTTATACGAAACTGGTGATTAGTTGGAGCATATCATTTTTTTAATCTCTTTTTTCTACTTTAAATGTCTATTCCCCCTCTTCTTAAAGGTTGTATGGTTTTACGCACGAGTTTGCAAAGATAAAAACAAAAACTAATCTCTAAATCTTTTTCTCTCCCTTCTTCTTTCTATTCAAGTATTCTCAAATCTAAATGGAATTAGTTGAGTCTGAAGCCCTTTGTGAAAGGAACAGACATGGTACATGGACGCAGCTTCCATCACGGTAAGACGTCTTTATTCCTCACTTGCTCCAAAGCTCCTACAGCTTTCCTTCCCCTATTTCAGAAAGAGTCTAGTAATCCTTTAATCAGTTTGGGAGAGGAAGGGGAGGACTTGAAATATCAAAGCAACAGATAAAGCTGAAACAGGCTCTGAATGAAGGTGATTTTCCAGAAAAGGGACGGGAATGAGGTGATGAGAATAATACCAGTGAAAAAGGATGCTTTGAATCTTGTTCACCTTAAACTCCCAGTTAAAGGTTGATTTATTATAGAGCATTAATTTAGCAATAAATAAATAAGTTAAACATGTGTCTACTTTGAAAAAAAGCTTTATAGACGTGCATTGAGAATGTTGTCAGAAGAGATGTACTCAGGTGTCATGATTAATCGACTTAATTGATTAATCAGTTTCTATTCCTACGATCCAACCAGATCAATGTATCTGGGACAAGCTGTTAATCGACTTACACATATTTATAATTTGTTTCAAAATGAAATAAATTGATTTTATCAATATGGGAAAATTATTTTTGGAATGAAGCACAATAGGGTTAATTTACAGTGGAAAACACTTGTGATGGCAGCAAAAACTGATCAAGCTATCATTAAGGTCCAAAGTGGAAACAATGAATTTTGAAAAGATGTGACCATACAGTGGTTTCACATTTGCTGAACTTCATGAAACAAAAATGTGAATGGATCTGCCATTAATTCTTCTTTGTTTGTACACATTAGGTCTGCACAATACTTTGCTGATTTATCGTCACCGCAATATCAGCCTGTACAATACATGGATCAAAAAGACGGCTTAAATTGCAATATTTGGTTATCTAGATAATGCAGTGAAATGGAAATTAAGGACGTCCTGGATTCATTTTATTGTCAGTGAATCCGATCGAATCAAATATCAAATATCTACTATTATCAACCACAAGTTATAATGTGAATAGAATTGTTACTAAAAGAATCGTTACACCTCTAAAATCAACAGTGGGTATGCTGACTTTTCTAACTCTAACCTAAAAATTATGAATGCCTGCAAATACCTGTATAATTTTCTTTTGATGTTACAGTTGTTGCAAGTCTACTCATGCTTGGGTTGGCCATGGCAACAAAAAAGGACACTTCAGGTAATCTCCATCAATACACTGTCTTTCCTGCATAAATATTCTACCACTGAGGCTTTGATCTCTGACTTTTTTTTTTCCTTTTTTATTTTTTTTTGTTCTGCTCTGTGTTTTTGGTTTAGTGAGGAACAATTCTGGAGTGAAGCCTGCAGGTCAATGTGGAACGTGGGTAAAAGAAGCAGAAGGAGGGCTCTTTACTTCTCCCAATTACCCAAACAAATATCCCCCGAACACAGAGTGTGTTTACATCCTTGAAGGTGAATATTGTAGTTTTTGTATATGTATATATGTATATGTATATATTATATATATATATATATATATATATATATATATGTGTTGCTTTTTCTAAGGAGTCCTTTTTTCTTTTACCCTTTTTAATATTGTTTCCACATCTAAACATTTATCCAGATTGCACAGAAAATGAGATAACACATAATCTCATTCAGACCTAATGTTCAACAGAATTGGATAGAACTAGCCGCTTCAACTAGACACAATAATGGGTGCCAACATTAACATGTGCTCAGAGTGAAATCGCTTGAGCCTCCATCATTAAAAGCCTGACCAGCAATGAATGTATTCTCTGCTGTCTGCTAATAACTTTTATTGTCTCTTTCAGCCCCGCCAAGACAGTGTCTCGATCTGCACTTTGAGGACAATTATTCAATTGAGTCTTCTTGGGAATGTAAATTTGACAACATTGAGGTCCGGGATGGGCCGTTCAGCTTCTCCCCGATCCTCGGGCGCTACTGTGGTCAGCACAGCCCGCCTGACATCAGGAGTAGCGGCCGGTATCTGTGGATTAAGTTTGAAACAGATGGAGAACTGGAAGGAGTGGGATTTTCAGCTAGCTACAACTTCACAGCAGGTATGCATTTTGTCTTAGTTATTCTCCAATTTGCAACTTCTTTCGAAAAGTGACATCACCCTAAGGATCCATCGCTTTAGAGGTGATGTCTTTTTGGTAATCAAATCACTTTAGAAAATGCTTTATTATTAGGCGTCTGGGAGGGCTTGCTAGCATTTTTCTGTTGTTATTACGTGTATTATGGTGACATAAAGCCAACTTTATGGTCAAAGATAATCTTTGCTAGTTCTTTTAACCTTGCTTCTACTAATTCTCATCATCTTTAGATTTGATTTTATTGCAGTGCTAGTTCAAGAATTGATGACACAGAATAGAGGAACCCCAATGATTTAGCGGTCTCTCACCAACGCTTGACTGGGTTTATTAACCCTATTAATGTTTTAGGTGTGTTTGAGGCTTAAAGGTGCCATGTCAGGAACATGAAAGGTGTTTGGTCATCTGTCTTCTAGCCATCCCACCTTTAAAGTGCTTTTGCCGTAGGATATTTGTTCGTGTTTATGTGATGTACAAAGATCCTCAATCTGATTATCATGCCGTAAACTGCAGGCCATCGAGGAGAAAGTTACTGAGGTGTGTAAGAGCTATAGATTTATCTCTGATAATGACATAGTTATTGAGAAATCAAAATAGCTGAGCTCTTTATGGGAATTTACTGTGATGGAGTACAAGATAACACTGAAACCTCATAGGTGGGGGTAAATGTAGCATTATCTAGCCATCCATGTGGCAACGGGAAAAGTCACAGGACAATCTGCTTTTTTTTTTTTTTTTTTTTTCTGTGATGGAATATGGAGAAATGCAAAGCTGTAATGAAAAAGTTAACCAACAGAAAACTTTCTTCTGCTGCTGAGACATCAACATCTCTTGTTGTTAAATTAGTCACAAATTTGTTTATGAAATTGCTGCGTGACATTTGCATTTGAAGAAAGACAAGCCGAGTCCCTTAATATTTACTACTTTTTTTTTTACATATTTATCAAAATGTTAAAAACAATCCAGACTTATAGATTTAAGACCAACCCTGCTATTTAAAATACCCCCCAAAAACCCAAAGCAACTTGAATATCCATCCATCCATCCATCCATCCATCCATCCATCCATCATCCATCCATCATCCATCCATCCATCCATCATCCATCCATCCATCCATCCATCCATCCATCCATCCATCCATCATCCATCCATCCATCCCATCCATCCATCCATCCATCCATCCATCCATCCATCCATCCATCCATCCATCCATCCAGTAGTCTTAATGCCTCTGAGGATATCCAGTCACCCATCAAGATGATTTCTGGCCCTCTTGTCTTGGACTTTACATAGTTATTTATGACCCCATGGTCATAGGTGAGGAAATGAACTAAGACTAACTAGCAAACTGATAATTGTCCTTACATTTTTGTTGATCCCAAACACTAGAAGGCTGAAATTCTAAAAAATCAGGTCAAGCTCAAGTGGGATCTAAGACAAGCAGACACATCGAATGAATTTAATGAATGAATTAATTAATGAAATGGTTTATTTCAAGCAATCATACATGAAATAACGTATCATATAATGAATCCCAAAGGGATTGAAAAGGAGTAGAAGGAAGCGAATTTCTATAATCCCACCCCTGCTCGATCATACTATTTTCTCTTCATGAATTATCAATATCCGGTTCAGGACTTAATATCAAATGTTAAGAAATTCAGTTATATAGGATCATTAATATCAGTGATGTAATAAAATTTCAAAACATCCACGGAAAAATCATTTATATTAATCAATAACAATAATCTAAATATTCCCATTAAAAAAACGACAATTTGTGCAGATTGTATTCATGAAAGAATTATAATAATTCAAAAAGTAATAAGTAGAAATCAGCTTCATTTGTTAATGCAGAAAAATAAAAAAATTCAAAATATTCTCATTAAAAAACAACAATTTGTGAAGAGTGTATTTATCAAAGAATGATTATAATAATTCAAAAAGTAATAAGTAAAAATCATCTTCATTAGTTAATGGAGAAAAAAAAAAATCAAAATATTCTCATTAAAAAAGACAATTTGTGCAGATTGTATTCATCAAAAATGATTATAATAATGTAAAAAGTAGTAAGTTGAAAAGAAAAGGATCAGGAATTAGAGCAGAATCAGTTTTACAGTTTAGGAACAAGTTTAAGGCCACGTAAACGTTCTTCGTTGTTCTGACTGAGAGACTGTGAAGTTCTCATATGAAGGGAATTGTGTTCGAGTTCTGCAGCTCAGGATCGGGTCAAAGTTCACATTCGATGGTTTTATGAGTTCACATTTCATATTTTGCTTGAATTAAAGGTTCAAACATGCGTAATCCCACAGTTCTCAAAGTCTTTCATGGATTTTATTTCCAGAGGCTTCATCAGGTCTATTTAAATCCGCTTTTGATTGTTTCATTAAAAAAAAGGACTTTGGGATAGATTTTAACATGTTTGCATTATAACTCTTTTTCTAAGAAAAAAAAAATGTTTTAGATCCAACGAGTTGACAAGAAGTTTCACTAGTAAATTTTATTGTTATTCATGTGCATCTCTTTAATCTACAATATTAAAGCTTTTGCATAGAGTACAACTTGACAGATCACTCAAACTGTATTCAACTCTGTCACTATAACTGAGCTGTAACATATATAATAAAAAAAACAATGCACTCACATTTTCAGTTTATTATGTCAAAGCAAAAGACAAGAGCTAGACTGATCATCCTCTTCCTGCTTGCGTTCCAATTAGGAAGTACCTGCTGGTCCCAGAAAGCCAAAATCCTGTAGACTTCTATCGAAAAATAAAAACAGCTATTACGTTGTAACGTCGTCTGGTTTCAAAATGACGTAATCGGGCGATATCCGTACCACGGAAATACTCACTTCATTTCTTAGGAACCTGATGTAAGGCATTGTCTATTAGTGACAGCACAGCCATCTCTATTTATGTCAACAGTTGAGGCACAGTATCTACCACTATGACTACAATAGCTGTAATGCTTAATCAAACCATTAAGCTGTGCGATTGCATAGCTCACCACCACACTAAAACATATTAACAGATTTTTTTGCGTACCACACAAAATCAGCTTGAGGTGGGCAGGTGTAACCAAAATTCAAACACAAGGCTCACCAGATTACAAGTCGCATTGTCTATTTTTGAGAAAATGTGTGTATTTTTAGTGCCTAGTGCTTCAAAAAATTATCTGTTTTGCTTGAGCGTAGAAGGTTCAGTAATTTCATATGGACATGCAGTTCTTCATGTTCCCTCTAAGATCAAAACTGTTACTGTTTTATCTGTAAAATTAAAATAACTGACAGTCACATGTCAGAAAATTGCTTTAAAAAAGTTAAATGTCAAGCTCAAGACATTTTACAGTCAGTTAAGCACCTTATGTCATAAAAAGTCATGGTTAATGCAGACAAAAATTCCAATCGGTTTATTATTGTTATCAAACAGTTTTGTGTAGTAAATGGTTAATCTTTTTGAAATTTCATTCAAAACATCTATTAATAAGCAGAATCACTGATGGTTCTTTTTTTGAAAATATGATGTAAAGACACAAAAAAAATCAACCGAGCCTTGGTTGCATTGTGTGTCATGCTGCCAGTGTGCATGTGGGAATCCATTAACCTGAAACCCAAAATGAGGATCATTAGTTGGTGTGACATGTAACACACCTGACAAGCTGCCAGGCTGAAGTCTGTCCTACCTAACAGCTATAACCACCAGATTTTGTAAAATGAGAAAAATGCCTTTTTTTTTTTTTTGTCATCTTAATTTGGTTCAATTTTATAAACCATGATTTCCCTTAACATCATTCTGATTTCTATGAACTCAATGCTTTGCAAATTTTTTTTATTTCTGACTCACAAAACTGACTGACACAAAAACATCCCTATCTAACTTTGAAAAGTCAATCGTTTTCCGCTTCTGCAGCAAGCTCAGAGTCTGTAGGTGGTAGCGACGGGAGCTCTTCCTTTTTAAAGAGGGGCATTAATCTTCTCATCCAACCCCTGGTAAGAAAGACAATAAACGTATTCATCAAAATGCCAAGCCGGTTCTGCAAGTATAAGGATGTCTGAAAAAAAAGTGCATAACAAGTCATCACGTTCCACTGCAAAGTAATTAGGCCCATTCATAAAATGTTGTCAATTTTAGAGCTGAAGGCTTTAGTACTACACCCTATGCAAATATTTGTTTTTCAAAAACTAGCAAGTCTAAACAAAATCTGCTTTTCCTCATGTAAACGAGGAGAATTCATCTGTGTGTCTTTGAAACAGCAGCACCTTCGTCAGCTTTTAGTATTTCCTGGCCAAGTTTTCTACTGCTCATGCCTTCTAACATTGCACTGCATGTGAACTGAATACATCTCGAGCAACAGGAGTTACTGAACACGAGCGATTCATCCTACATTAAGGTCAAGGTTCAATGCTAATGAGAGACGGTTGCTATGACCTTTTACCCCTAATGTAATAAATGCCCAGAATAGCCTTCATCTTTTATCCCTAACTAAAATCTTTGTCAGAACAAAACCCTTTTATTAGTTAATTGCTGTGATTTCTACCAATGCATGAAACTTTTTCTTTACTTTTGTTTAAAAATATATCAAAGTGACTCAGGCTTTTGCAGTGTTAATTAAACTATATTAAGTAAATTTTTTTTGCCTAAAAAATTAGGTGGTTTTAAACCTTTAATGTAAAAATTATGCAGATTGGTTTTAGCTCATTTGGATTTGGAGTCCTGCGCTGCGACTTTAAAGCAAAGTGACACTGATGAGTTAAATTGCCCTAATTGTCCATCTGGGGCTTTAACTCAACTGAGAGGCATTTATTAATGAAAAAAGACTAGTAGCATTTGTAAATATTACTAAAATAAGATTTTTTTGCCTTATTTATGAAGGATCTGGGGTCATAAATATCACTCATAGATGGACTTAAATCTAAAATTAGAAACGAAACTGTTGGGAACAACTTGTCGCTCTTGGAAGAGACGTCCTGACCGCCGCCGCATCATTGCCGTCAAAAGACGAAGTGGCAACTTCACATGATCACATGCTGCTTTAAAGACATTTGCTGGAGGCAACATTTGACATTTAAACACTGAACTAAATCCATATTCACACGACAGACTCAAAAAGAAGGGAATGAAGCAGCTTTTAACTGCATTCCAAGCTAAAATCATAGATTCGGCTGCATGCAGCGTCTGTTTCTTTTCGGAGGTTTTGGCCAGAGCTTGAGGTTGACTTTTAAACGTGGCATTTATTTATTTATTTCTACGGTTTTCAAACACACAGAGGTAGATTAAATCTCTAAAAGGGAAAACTGGGAGAGAAATATCTTGTACTGCATTTTCTAAAGTTCTCATGAGATCTCAGAGTTTGTTTAAATTAACTGGTTGCGTCAAGTACTTTGGGAAAAAAAAAGGAGAGGAAAGGTTCTTCTTTCCTATGTTTTACAACAGTTTCTATTGCCTTATTCTCTGACCTTGACAGCTTTCTGTTCCTCAACTCTCACTTTGACTGCATTTATCAGCTACTTGCCTCTTTCGTGTCAAAGCACAATCAGATCCATTACAGTTTGGTTTTGTTTTTCGATACACTCCAGTATTTGCCTACATGTATATATATTGTTTGTGTGACAAATATTCGTGCAGATATGTGTCAGGTGGGGCATTTCAGCTGCCCCTTCTTTCCACACCGTTTTCTCAGAATGAGATGGATGAAGTGACTTAGCATTGCAGTCACACCTCCTGCAGCTGTGGAAGAGGTCAGCAGTACCCTCAGTTTCAACACTTATCTCTTTGCTTTTCTTACCTAACACTGCCTCTTTTCTTCTCTCTCCGCTGGGCTCAAGTTCTTCAAATAATTCAGATTTTAGGGGAAATTGTTTTTCTTTTGAAAAAAAAATCCCTAGTAACCATACTGTGACTTTTTTTTAAAAGATCTTTGTAATTTGTCCAGCGACTTGAGGTTGTGCGGCAAAAATGAGGCCAGAATATCGCATGACAGTTTTCCTGAAATACAGACAACAAAGCTAGATCCTTTTATTTGGATTTGTTTTCATGCTCTAAAAAAAATAGTTAAAATAGTTTGATATGGAAATTGATCATATCACATCAATATGCAAAATAAATAAATGAATAAATAAAACAAAACCAAAAACATTGAATAAATGATGGATGGCTCCATCTATATCTGGTATTAATGAAAATTCCTCTGAAATATGTGAATGAAGATCTTTTTTTCCCCTTTAATTTGTAATACAAACATAAACTGGATTTTTTAATTAAAAATTTGTTAATTTAACTATATAATGCATAAAACAATAACATTGTATACAAACTTTTTCATCATAGATGCTTCCTCTCTAAAAAGTAATGCTTTTATGTTCCTTGTTGTGATGCAAATATGGTGACCTTTAACTTTAAACTTAAAAAAATAGCAGTTACAGTAATATTGTCATTGAGACATGTTCTCTTTAGTAGTCAGAACCTCAAACTTTAAACTTGAAATTGAGAATGCTATTAAGTAGAGGTAGGGAATATGACCCAAAAAATGTTGTCCCGAAAAGATACAGCCCAGAGAAAAACCTGCTGTAAAGCATGAAGAAATCAAAAAAGAAGGAAAATTACCTGCAGAATTCTGCACCAGTTTTTTACCTGCAGGAAAATAAATAAGCTTACGTGAATGTCTGAGACATGTCTGAGAGGAAATACTTTGATGTGAGACTCTTTGATGTTTTCTTTTTTAATTTTTTTTTTTTAAGAATTTGTTTCCTTCACTGTACCAAGCTGTCTATCTTGATGGGCTGCAAGGTCAACAACTCCAGTGATTCTCCATCAAGCTCTGAATTGAATCAACACCATAAAGTCTTTGAAACTACATTCCAAGGCCAGATGCAGGACAGTTGTACCACTTTTGGTGACTTGGATGGATGAACCTCCTTTCTTGACTGTTATCACATTGAGATCCTCCCCTCTTAACAGAGAAGTAGGGGCGCAGGCTGTTCACCGCCTTATCAGACAGCGAGTCTTCGCTCTGGGGACAAGTGGTTGGAGTTTATCACTCTGGTGGAACTTAACTGGCTATCCAGCAGGACTGCTGATATTTACGTCCTCTGGCTGTCTCAGTTGCTCCTAGCCAATTACTCTGATGATCAGTCAGCGGTCCAGCCCACATCCTGCTTTGCTCCTCCATGTCAGTTGGTTAGCCAGGCCTGCTGTTCAGCTGCAGATGCTGTGGCGCTCAGTGGACCGCTCTTTTACCTCGATTTCTGCTGCAGTGGTAACTTAAGCTGGTAGGTGATGGAGAGTGGTGTTTGTATACACAATTCTGTATATATATTTTCTGTAAGAAAACCCAGCAAACAGCAATACCCTTGTGTAAATATAGCATCCTGAAACCTTTGTGTCTTCACCACACATCCCTTCAATCTGGGGGAGTCTTGGCTGCTTCTGTGTTTAAGCCTCTTACCGTGCAACATAAACAAACGAGTGATGCACTGAAAATGAGCTCTACTGATTTAAGTGTGTGTGTGTGTGTTTTACTTTACAGGAACAATAGTTTGCCAAAGGGCTCTTTATTTCATTACCCTGCCACAGTGGTAGATCTTTAGCTGTCTTGCTGGGCGCCCAACTTTCTCCATTATGCTCTATTAGACGGAACAGAGATGGAGCTGTTTGCTGCATTTCGGTTCACATTGCAGGCTACACTACTCTGAACTCTAAAAAATGAAAAAAAAAAAAAGCTGTTTGAGTTTTTTCTTACTTTTTTAAAACACAAACTGAACTTGAAATTACTTTTGAAAAGTAAAGCAGTTACATACTTGATTTGTGGCTTCAATTTCACCAAAATAGATTGCTCTATCTACACTCATTTTGCTTTGTGCCTTCTTGAAGTATAATAGTTTCTTTGGGACTCAAAAAATAGAGATACAAGTAAAATAAATGTTCTTTTTTTCTTGGGATCAGCCAATATAATTTTTTGGGCCGATACCGATAACCGATATTTCCCCACACACATACTGATATTTAAGTGTCTACAATAATACCAAGTTTAGATTTGCTTTTTTTCTCATAAGAAATGCTCTACTTTTCTTTCACTATACAAGCACATTATACTTTTTAACATTCAACAAGGGATCTCATAGGAACAAATATCACTTTGAAAATATATCTGAAAACACTCTGACTATTTACTGACTTTTAGACATAACTGGAGTCGAGTTGATAAAATCGATTATTGGATTTTAATTGATTTGGGCCTAATAGATCAATAATCAATTCATAAAAATATAGATCGATTCAGCACATAAAAGGTTGATTTAAAAATTCCGTTGGTCATGTTAAAAGCCAAATGATCTAAATATTTTTTGTTAGAGCTTCTCCTTATGAGAAACCACGTAACACTGTGTGCTATTGATCTCATCATTTCACTAATACATTTTCACAGTGTGTGAACTGTATCAGATTAATAGAAGTATATTCAAAATATGTTTTAGATTATTAATGTATTTCTAAACAAATGTGTATAAGTGTATATACTCAAAATTGATTATAACTGAACTGAGAGGATCAAAAGGATTGAAAAAAATCAGAATCGAATCGATCAAGGTTCTTAATTATTAATGATACCCGGCCCTAGACATAACTGTAAATCATAAGCTTTACATTATCTATTAGGAACAACATGTATCCCAATCAAATATAAAATATACATGAAAACAGTCAAAATAATTACTGACTATATCAGTAAAAATATGTTTCCCAGTGCCAGGGATTTATTAGAGACAAGTATCCATTTAAAAAATAAAGTATATCTCAAAATGGCCAATAATATCTGTGGGGTTTTTTTTTAGTATTGGTCCGATAACCTTATTTTTTTTTTTTTTTGTCTAAATCTTTCGATACTGATACTGGCACCGATATATCGCCCATCCCTACTTTTTCAATAGTTGTGCCCTTTTACTTTCACACCAGCTTGCAGCAGCAAATACTTCACCCTTCTGCCTCCTCATCTAAGACCAAGTCTTATTCCAGAGGGAACTAAATTACATCGGGAATCAGGGTAATCTAATAGGCTATAGCAAGCTTTTATTTTTCTGCAGGGAGAGTGATGTCAGCGTTCAACAAGGAAGAAAGGCAATGCCATAATAGGATTATTAAATAGGGATTGTCAGTAATCCTCACAATGCCTCAGAATCATTAAAAAAAACCCACAGCAGCATATATTACTCCTTTAAAGGAAATGACAGTGGAATTTTCTAAAATTATTGTGCAGCTGGTGTCATATTGGAGCTTTGGACCCTAAAATCCAATTGGAGATTTAGTATACATCATGACTGTTTGACGGAATTACAGTAAAGCCTTCTTAGTTCCTCTATGAATCTCTGACTACACCTGTTTTAACATATTATACCCCAGGATAGGCTTTTTGGTAAAGAAAGAAGTAAAAAAAAAATGAGTAAAATTTACATGTACCGTGATTTTTATTCGCCTAAATGAAGGAATTCTGTGGCATGCAGCTCTTAACCTAATTATAGTTAATGATGACATTTGTAAGCAGGACGAGGCTAATTTGTATTGGAAGCTTCAAGCTTTTGCTGCTGACTAAACAAGCAAGATGCCAGTGTTGCAAATTTAAGAAGATTGTGAGCAAGATGTTGGTTTCATCGGCTTTCCTCACACATTCCAGTCTTCTCTTTCTCACTCCGTCAAACTCAGAAGACTCATCCATCTATGATTATTGAGGGCAAGCAGAGCTGTGGTAGCATCTTGTGTTTTGTTTTTTCCTTCCTCAACTTTAAAGCGTTCGAGTCCGACAAGTCAATTAAGATGATCCTCTTCAGGTGATGGAATGAAGCGCTTTTGGCAAATTGCTGAGAGCAAAGACCTGGAAAAACCAGGAAGTCGATCATCTCTTTTTCTGCCTCAAACACCAACAGCATGCTGAACAGCATGGCCTTGCTTGAATTTCCCTTTGCATTTGGCAAGCTCGATTAATCACAGCACCTCTATACAATGCGATGCACATGGCCACCCACCGCCACTGGCTCTCGCTATTCCCCTGCACAGGAAAAATGTACAGCTAAGGGGGAATAGAGGACAGGAAAGAGCACTCTTCTACTGCAAATTCTGGATAAAGAGGATAAAAGGCAGAACAGGCTGGAGACAAGCAGAGGAGGGGCGAGAAGGACTCACTGGAAAGCAGAAAGATTTGGATTGCTGAGAGTAGGCTTTGGGATGAATTGATAAAAGTCGCCGCTCAATGGCTCCTCGAGGCTCTGCATTCATCTGAATATTCATTGAGCTGACACTCAATTTACTCCAGCGTCTATTAAAGGATGCCAACTGACTACCTCGTGGCATCTAATAAGTAGTAGCCTCTAACACATTCAAATGACTTGTCAGGAGACACACATAGCTGCTGCTACACTTTCTTAGATACTGCTTTAAAATACCAAAACATTTTCACTCTTAATGGGCTCAGTTGGACTAAGGCATTTCTTATATGACAGCTGTTTGGCTGCATATCTTCGGGGCGTCAAGCAAAAATTGCTGAGTTTATCTTCTTTCGTGTGGCCTCGATGATTGTTTATTCATTCAGTATTCTGAAATATCTGATCTGCTGCAGGAGGATAAAATTTTTCTCAGAAATCCTAGTTTTTTAAAAAAAAGTGTAGACAATTCACCCTCTCTGTACATTTACATAACACCCTTTACATGGACTTTTGGGTTTCACTTTAAAGCAACTGCCTTGTAAATTCCTGTGTCACAGGATGTAGAAAATGTTAAACATTTTTTAGTTTTATACATTTTACAGCATGATCAATAAACGTGTTTTAGGGTGTATTCAGACTGGACACATTTGGTCTGCTTAAAGTCCTTCTCTGATGAAAATCCGGTTTTTTAGCATGTATGTTTGGTGTCTTTCTTATGAAAGAGAATAAATCATTTCGTAGTATTTCTCCTTTTAAATCGCTGTCATTCAAACTGTCGCAGAAAGGCTCTGTTTGAATTAATGAGCTGTTGATACGTCAAACCTCTCATCTGGCCCGGCTAGCGTCTCTAACTCAGGTGACGGCGAAGAGAAGATGGTATCTTCCCATTGACTGCAGTCAAATGAGTCGCCGTTTGCATTTCCATGGTCAAATCAGCCACCACTGGATATTGGCTCATGTGACCGTAGTTGTAGAGGATTGTAAATCAATGAAAGAGCATTTTGATGTTAGCTTTCATTATTTTTAAAGTGAACTAGAATTCATTTCCCCGATAATTTGGAACAAAGTTCCAGTCTGAAAATGCGCAAGGAACCCAGAATCGCTTACTGACTTATCTTTTGAGGTGGCCTCTGTTTGTTTACTTTCAGAGTTCGGTTCACTCTGAAATTCCATCTGAATATCAAAACGGCCGCTGTAGCCGGTCATTAGAGGACAAACTTGGATCAGCGATGCAACAACAGCTCATTAAAATATGGACGGATGAATTTGGACTCATTAAAACAACGTTTAACGTGACACACATTGCTTTTCACACTGTTTTTCTGACAATCGATATGTCATAAACACTTACCGCTGAACCAAGTAGCCATAGTGTCCCCAGTAACATGTCTCTACCATAACAAGTAGCAATAAAAAGTGTAGAACCTCGCCTTCATACAGACATTCAACATTTTTTAGTGAAATAAAAAGTTTGAATGAGTGAACAATCTTGACAAGTATTTGCAAAGTGCAACATCTCCAGCTTTCTCTTTTTGTTTTGACCCGCCCCCCAAACTGTTGACCAATGAGTGAGGCGATCTTTAGTCACTTGGTTTGTTGACAAGCTTTGGTCCAGAATAGAAATTTCTGGTAAACCCCAGTATGAACACAGCCCAAACACAAGGTTTAGGACTAGATCCAGAACAAATTAAGCAGAACAAATTATTATACCAGCCTGAATACAACCTTAGTTATTTCTTTTTACAGTGACCTTGGGAGACTATTTTTTTTTTTGTAATCCTACTTCTCATCCAGCTACAACTTAGTAGGAAACCTACTCAAATCTGTATGCTGCTCCTCGTCTCCTAACACAAACACTGCAACACACTCCAGACCTCTGCTGAGCAGCTGCATGTCAACCCTTAGATCAAAAAAATCCATTTAATTTTGCTGCTCAAGTCTATTTAGATGGGCGACATTTGTTTGGACTCGTGCTCCAGTTCAGAAAAACAGCGTTTTTTGCCAAGAAAGGGAGATTGATAACCCTGGAGTAGGAGAGCTTTATCTTTCTGAGATTTACACGCACAGAACACTGCTTCACTTCACATTGTCAGAAACTCTTAGAATTACTTACACATAGCCAACCTACCTTTTTTTTTATCTTGGAAATGGAGGGAAAAATCCTTTCGGGGCTTCTCTGGGAAGATGAGGAACTCAACTGAGATTTAAATCACCATCTTCTCCCAAGATAATTGTGCCCTACAAGGACCCAATTTTCTTTTTCTTAAATTAGAAATTTGTAGTTGAATCCGTTGAAGCTTGCCTTAATTTTTTGTTTCCCTGGAGGCAAAACAGTTTTGTCTTTTAAAGTTTGAAAAACTAAGATTCAGATTTCGAACTCCCTGCTTGACATCAAACCTCTGAGGTTACTTTTCATTCCTTTCTTAATGTTCTTGACATCTATTGTCACTTACTTAAATTTTATGTTTGTATTTTATCGTGAAGTATTTTAGCCTTAATTCTTTGAATGTACCTGTGAAAAATAAGAAAAATCTTTTTAAGCTAATGTGCACCCCTCTGTCTACATGCCATCAAGCAGTACTTATTCATAAGTGAAAGGCATACATCTTTCAAAAAGCCTATCCTTCGTCTTTATACACTGCCTGCTTTTACAAAGTAGTGCTTGAAGAGCTTCAATTTGAAGCATAATTTACCCTCATTTTTTGGTCCAACGCAACAGTAAAACCTACTGAAAGAAGGTAAACCATCCCTTATTACCCAGAAAAATTACCCGAAATTGAAGCAGAGAGAAGAAAGCAGATTAAAACTCCTCCTCCTCCTCCTAAAAAACTGCATGGTGTGTTTGTACCTTATTAGAGATTGACTGTGATCCAGAGGAAAGTCTGAGTCATTGATTTTATTGTGCTGTACCTTCAAAGAGCAATGCTGTGTGGAAAAAGAAAGGAGTTTAGTAAAAAATTGATTGCATTTTAGAAGCAGGGCAGGTAGTATTGTATTTGTTTATTTTTTGCTAGCTAGTTTTTAACCCTTTATGTTATTGTTCAACTTGTCACTTTTTCTAATAACACAAAAACACTCTTGTCACCTACTTCAGCTATGTATTGTTGCTGCAGTTGCTGTACACGATTTATACTTTGTTGCTTCACCTTTGGGGTTTTCAGTGGGAACAACTGGACATGAGTTTGAGTGTTTTTGTAAAGATAAAAAAGCCTCACAAGTACACAAACACAACTAAGCATCTTATTGATAACCTTTTTTCCTAGTTTTTGGAAATTGAACATAATAGGCTCTTTTAAATTGCTTATTATGCTTTTGTTGTGCTTGTATTTTGTCAAATATCTCACCCATTGTAACTTTTTTCAGTTTATAAAACCAGAAGTCTGACTTTAGATGTTCTTTAGTGAAACTTGTCATAATTTTACCACCTGCCTGTTAAAACCACAAAGCCACTCTGCGGTCCTTCAACAGGTGGAGTACCTCTGGCTGCGAGCCCCCTTTTTTTGCCATTAGCCATTTTCTTTGCCCAAGGCTTTTGGCAAATTGTGGAGGCAAAGAGAAACACTTCACATTGATTGTCTGTGCAGCGCTCGTCCTTTTGCAGGCAGATTTGCAGTTACTTCTGAAAAGGAGTCTTCTATTTTCCGTTTCTAAAGAAATGTAAATGTTTTTGCATGAAAAATGATTACACTTATACTTTAGCATGTAGAGATAGAGTTACTTTAAAGACACTCCAATGAAAATAGTTTTTTGTGTGTGTTTAACATTTTCTTGTAGGTTTTATCTCATAATGGAGGCCATCTATATATAAAAAAAAGAACTAATATTAGAAAACGTTTTTCTTAACGTCAGAATCAGCTGATTCACATTGATCCTAAGAACAATCAAAGAGCTATATCAAAGAACATATGTTATTTTGGTGTTGCAAGCAACATCTCCAGTGTTAAAGAGTTAAATTATTCCTAAGAAGTGATAGATTTTTTTTAAAATCCTGTTTGGATAGTTAATGCAAAGAATATATTTATAAATAAAAACAAAACAGAAACAAATTTGACTCGACAATAAAACCACCAATAGTAAATCTGTTAAAACACAACATTTTAAAAGGTTCTGTTTTGACTTGTCAAGTCAAATTTGCATATCTTATAAAAATAGTTGCATAATTAAGTTATTTAAAAAATTCTGCCAGTGTTTGTTTCTATTTCCTCAAATCAATTGATTGATGGATTGCAAGATATCAACATTAAAACTTAAGTTATGGCTTAATTTTTATACTAATCCTTTGGGTTTTTTTTTTTTTTTTTTGACTAAAATGTGCTGTTTTTTTTGGGTTGGACGCAGCTTGAGTTTGTCTTCCAAAAATCCAATTTGGGTGATCTCAGTGTGACCCTTATTGGAGCGAGTTTTCATTTTATTTAATTCCTCTAGGATTTCATCAGCTGAAGTCAGATGACAGTTTGTCCGCAGTGTAAACAGTCAAAACATCAGAAATTATTTTTTCCTTCCCTCTACACTAACACTGGGGATTATTGGAGCAGCATTAGATAATGACCGACAAAAGAGTTTACACCAGGGTGAAACATGTAACACCTCTTGTGCGACAAAGCTCTCATAAAAGAACAAGGACAGCAGATTTAGATTCAGTTGTGCATGCTGGCGACTCTCTTTACACTCTCCATTCATTTATTTATTAATTTCTTTATTTATTTATTGCTGGGAGCCATCTGCGCCTTAAACGCGGCAGGCATAATTAGCTCTTGTAGCAGGCAGTGCGGAGCAGTGTTTCATTACCATGGAGCAAGATCTCTCTTTTTTAGCACATTTCCTTGTTAATACCCCTTCTTGATGTCTGATTAAAACTCCCCCAACACACATACATCCACTCCATCTCTCAAAGATATAAGGAAAACAAACTTTTATAGAAAGATTTAAACTTTTTCTTGTCCTTTTTGAAGACGGTTTAATGTTACTCAGCTGATTCAGGGACACTTCGATTGACTTCGATCAGTAAATAAATGTTCAAGTTTCTATTAAACTTTTTGACAGATTGCTCAGAAAGCGACTGAGCTCAGATGCTGCATCCTTTTCCTGCAAATTCGCACGACCCGATGTTGTTCTGTGAAGAAAATATCCGTCCTTCTCTGTCGGCAATCGTCCAATTTTTCCACTATTAAGCTTTCCGGCTTCTAACACACCAACCTCGTATTCTTCTCAAATCATTCCTCCAAAGCTCAAAGGTTGTAAGTGCTTGCAAGAAAAGGGAAGTGAGGATGGGGGTAATAAAAACATCTTAATGGGGTTTATCAAAGTCAACCTGAAAGCTTCAAAAGTCTTGGTTTGAATATGAAATCAGTTCTCCACTGACAACTATTCTATCAAACTAGAAAATAGACATTAATAAATAAAAGTGAAAGAGATGTGTGCAACTACTCCTGTTGATGGTCTTACTCCTGATTGTCATTGAGATTTTTTTAAAGAATCATCTTGCAAGTCTTGGTTTCTGTTGGAAACCATGCAGAAGACTTGGAAGAACAACCATGTTCATTTGTAGAAAATACCAGGAGGTTGTGAGGTCTGCTCCGACACACTTTATGACACGCTATCGATTCAGGAGAAGATGAAAGGAAATGCTGTGTGATTTGATTTCTCATTCAGGGGTCTTAATTCCTCCTGACACGCACTGAGAAACAGACCATCCTTTTGATTGCTGTGAATCTGACCAACAGGGTTATTCTCTCTGGGAGATCAGAGTGTTTCTTTCCATTTTTATTAGACTTCAAAGGTTACATACAAGAATCATTTCAGAGCATATACAGTATATATAATTCATCTTCTCCATGGCTTTGGCCACACTCTCATCTCTCATATTTGTGTCTGCGTGCTTAAAAGTGTTCATTTGGAGACTTCTACAGTCAAATTTGCATATTTTCCTAATGAATTTGAACTCATTAAAAAAAAAACACACTCTGCAACATTCATGAAAAGCTAAAAAAAATTATGCAAATTGAGGTTAGTGCTTTCCATGCATCACACAAACACATCTTGGCTTCCAGTTGTGTTTGGCACTGTTGCCTCACAGTAAGGTGGTTCAGATCCAATTCCTGGTTGGAATCCTGGCTGAGGGCTCTCCGTGTGCCATTTATGGGATTCTTCAGGTTACTTTAACTTCCTCCCACAGTTATAAAACCTTCATGTTAAGTAGATTTATGATTCTAATTGAACTCGGTGAGTGTGTGTGGTTGTTTTTATTTTTTTCGTACCAGCCCCTACCTTTTGTTCATAAATTGTCACAGAGAATATTTATGGATCATGGAGAAGCATGGTCTATCAGTTTTGATATTATTTTTGACATTTTTTAAAGCATTTTTCATATATTGTCCATATACTTAGCACCAAAATATCATAACATTGGTGGCAGGTATGGGATATTTTAGAGTCTTGCACTGCAAAAGCACAGTCCTCAACTTGGTTTATACTTTTAAGGGTAAGACATGTAGACAGCATCTAAGTAATCTGTCTTTCAGAACTTATACAATGTTGGATGAGTCCCTCTTTAAAAAAAAAAGAAAAAAAAAATCAACTCTAGTTTTAAAAATCTTTGCTGCTCTGTCATTGTATTCATTCTGTCACTGGTACCATTCCCAATTTGTTACTGGTTTCCGTTGACGAGCATCAACCATGTGTACAGTCTCTTTTAGCTGACATTTAAGGGTCGTGGGTCTTGAACACAATGACGTTGATGATACTTTCATACCTTAGTGCCTCCTTGGGCTACTCATACAAATGTGGTGCAAAGGCACCTTGTGCCAGCACTGCCATAATACTTAGCCAATAAAACTGAGAAATTGCAGCACAGAAATGTCAGACTAGGAACATTTGATGCCAGAACTGCTTGTCCTCTACAAAGAACTCATTAATTACATTTTACTGTGACCAATGTTGGATCTGTTTTATTCACATCCAAGAAAAATTGTTGGCGTCAAAAAGAGATGGTGAATACATATTCTGTGTTTAATATTTAAGGTTAACGTCAAAGTTTAACCAAAGATGCAATAAAAAAACAGATACATGGACAATGATTATACCTACCAATACTCTTGCTGCAGTAATAAAAATCTGACAACCCTTGGTCAAGGTTAAACATATAGAAATGGGTGAAACACTTTTTTTTACATTGGTAACTGTATTTTCCTCCTGTTTTCTCTGACAATATTATTACGCTACCAGATTCATATTTGAGTAATAAACTTCCAGTCCAATTTTCACTGTGTGTATTCAGTACCACTAGAATAAACAATTTAGTAGTAATTACAATATCTGAGATCTAGAAACTTAAAAAAATTCCATTATTCAGTTTCCCCGCTATTTGGTTTAAACATTTTTGTTTGTTTCAATATATGATTTGCTTATTACAAAACAACAACAAATCACTAAAAATTCTGAAAAATACTTTTTTAAAATTTGCTAATAAGCAAGTAAAAATGAAAATAAACCCTTCAATTGACTCATACTAAGCCTGGTGTAATATATTAAAGCAATATTGTTTGACACTTTCAGTGCAAATACACGAGTATGCAGTAGCGCTGCAACGGTTCTCTTTCCCTACAGTTAAATGGTGCAACATACAATTCAATTTTTCCAATCATGAATTAGTTGACAACAAAACTGAATGACATTTAATACCAATGTGAGCAAACGTTGTTTTCTGCTACTTCAATCATTGAAAAAACCAGAACAGACCTAACATAGCATTTTTTAGTGTTTTGTCTTACAAAAACTCAAATCAATCAATGATTCAAGCACATTTTTATCAATAAGCTGTTGAACACATGGTGCTTAAAGCAATGAGTCATAATATAAATTAGATTAAAAGCATCAGTAATAAAAACAAAACAAAAAAGACATAAAAGTCTTCAACTACAAGTACTATTACACGTTGTAATAGTACATAATGACATTAAAGAACAGCTGTCTGAAGTAGATTTAATATAAGTGTGTACTACTGGGTTTAAAAAGCCAACAGAAACCTGCATAGAATTGCACCCTCACCTTAACTGTATAGGTATTGATTGCCTCACTCTATTTTGCTGAGACAGATGTTGTATTGGACCATTTGGCTAGTGGCTAGTTCTTTGCTAGAAAGATATCCTTCATCAGCAGCCACATGCAGGCAAACACACACACACACCAGCACTCTTACTTCAAGTCATCACATCTCTGTTAATCCTCATCCTCCTGACTATGGACCGTCTGCAGTGTTTTTCCTCATAATGTCAAAGGTCCTTCATCACTTCCCTCTCATCACCAACTTTTCCACTTCTTCAGTAGTATTTAGAATTGTGCATTCTTTCATTTCCTTCCTCTGCCCTGGCACATTTCACCTCAATCAAATGTTTCCTCCTTCTTTCTTCTTCAAAACCCCTCTGTGCCTTTGCCCCTCCTGACTTCTCAACAGACAGTGCAGCTTTCTCTGTTTTATGTGGCATGTGCCAGTCTTTTCATGTCAGTTTGCAGTGGACAAGTTCCACACTGCCTGTCTCCTAGCATCACTCTTGGCAACCAGCTGACTCTGCTGTACTAGATAGACAGCTTTGTAAGGCGCAGACCAGCTTGCTTGTGTTTTTTCTTTTCACTTTTGCATGATTGTGCATTTTTGTTTTGTCCCAAACACTTGTTCCCAAAATCTTCATAATTCCTTAATATAGAATTAAATAAGTTTACATATTACAGGGTATTAAATGATTGTGTGGCTGATGGAACGGGCTCTAAAGAAATTACAGCTAATCAAAATATGTTATTTGTTTCCTCATATTCAGATAAAAACGGCAATTTCTTTCCTTTATGAAGTTATTGGTTTGATAAGTCAAAGAATAATTAGTTTATGATTTAGAGCAAAATAGTAGAATAGTGAAAATTCAAAGTACAGCTCAAGAGATTTTTTTTTTTAATTTTGGCTTTTAAAAAAAATAATAATAATTTGAATCCAAATGAAGCCAAGGACCTTTTAAAAACCTGGTAAAAAAAAAAAATCATTAATTCAATTTCTTATTTTTTTTTTACTTGCAAAAACATTACAACATGTGTCAAGTTGCAAAAAGTGCTTTTGTTGCATTCTGCATTTTAATAGTTTTTGAAAAAGACGTCCCACCAGCATGTGAACGACTGCTGCCTTGGCTTCTTTTCTGACAGGCACTGATGCTGCAGTTTCCATCAGTAAGATCCTACCAAGTACTGCTGTCTCTGACAGTTAGGCTAGCTAAAATATCCTTACATTTGTCCATTAGAAACAGGGTCATAACTAATAGTTCTTCTAGTTATTGATTCATACTTTTCATGTATTTAATTTCAAATGTTAACATAAAATGTATCAATATATCAAGATCTAACATTCATAAATGTATAACGAAATAAACTGAAATGATTCTTCAAACTAAAAATCTGATTCTAAAAGATCTTAAGAGAATCTTCCTTGTCCCTAGATGGCTTGTTGTTTCCTCATGTAAGCTGTGACTTGTTGAGTAATTTGGTCATGGGACCTAACGTTGAACAGATTAAACATAAATAATCTCCTAATCTGGCACTATCATCTGTGTCCAGCACAGGCAGGCTTCATTTCTCTCACTCTCACAAACGGAACTATTTTTAACATGGCTTATAATGCAAGGATAATGACTGATCATAGCAGGTGTCAGAAGTATTCTGCTTTAAGGCCTACAGGGCTGAAAGAAAATTGGACACATCTTGCTGTTTTTATTTATTCATACTCAAATCTGGCAGATATGAATTGAAGTGCAGCCTCCCTGCTGCTTACCCCCCTTAAAGCTAGCCTTGAAAGCTAACGCTTGGCTCTCTTCCTTTTGCCTCCTTATTGTGCTGGTGGCATGTAAGAGTCCCAGTGCCAACTAGGTCTTAGCCTTCCTTAAAGCTGCTTTTACCATTTGTTGGGGGGATAAAGTCCCACCAATCTTGTTAAAAGTATGGGATATGTGAGCAAAAGTGAGGGAAACTCAAGTCTCACTAAATTATAACTGCAACCAGTTATTTTGTTTTTCTATTTTAACTTAAGTTAACTCAAAATGTGCCGAGTTCCCAGTAAGAAATCGTTTTTTTCTGTATTTTTTGCAAAAATAAAAACATTTTGCCACTCTTAAGGCTCTTTCGCTGATGTTGTTTTTTCTTACTCAAGACTTTTAAACTAAATCTATGAGAAACTTCAGATTCACCCCATGAGACATCATGTCACCTACATCTTATGGGTGTCAGTGCTTGAAAAACAGAGACGCAGAGCAGTTTTAGTTCATCCTGTCAGGATAGTCAGGGTTTGTTTTTCATTTCTTACTATGGTATAAAAGTTTAAAACCTTACCTTGCATTTACCTCGTCCTCAAATGTCAGCACAACATCATAGGGAGAAAAGGAATGCTGCGGGCCTTGAAGCATTTAGTTCATGGACTTTTCACCTTTAGAAAAGCATTTTTTAGCCTATTAAAACCTGTTTTTTATTAATATTCACAAAAAGTGGAGATGTTTTTTTGCAATTTAGACTCAAACCAACAAACTTTATGTGGATATAATCACTTCTAGATCTAAAATATGTGTAAATCGGGTTTTAATGATTTACTTTGTAGATGTTCGGGATCCACACAGTCTCAAACTATTTCTTTTGACATCTTCCAAGTGACAGACGGAGGGTCACTGCCTCCTTAAGTTGAATGCCTTTACATAGATGTCAGAGCGCTAACAGAACAACACTCAATGTCCCTGACACAGAGTGATGTGGGCTGTGGGTGACATGTTTTATGGATGCAGACCTGTGGGTGAGAGTCTAGTGCCATTGTTTCTGAGCTGTCAGTTTGACTGCTGACCTTTGACCCTCAGAATGACAGCAGAGCACAAAGACAGTTGATCTTAACATTTGATCTACAGCTGTTTACGTGAAGGACATAAACTCTGGCATATACAGTAGACTATGGAGGTTGAACAGTTGCCAAAACAACATCTAAACTGAATGTTAAAACTGATGGATGGATGTGCAGACATCATTTTTAAATTAAATAAATAATGACTTTCTGAGCAAACACATACCAAAGTATTAGGATTCTGTGCTACAAATACGCTTGAGTATGTTTTAAAAGACACACAAAATTGTTGATCTGACATGTTTTTAAGCCAAAGCTCCAACAGAAGGCTGGAAAAATATGTTAAAGGGGCCTCTGTGTTTTGTGGCAGAAAGAAGTTGTAAAGAAATCCATTACATGCTTTATAGCACAGTACAGCACAAAGAATCATTGCAGTGTTGTCCTTCTCAAAGTGCCTCAGCTGAAAAGGCAGTAGTAAAATTTCTGCAGTCTAAGTATCTTTGAGAGAGAAAAATACTGTGTCAATGTCCACTGAAAGACTATCTCTCCTTTTATCTATCCAGGACTGATACTACTTTGGGTTTTTAGGGCTCAAAGCAGATCTGTGGTTAGACACAGAAGAGTTGGTGCTTGAACAGGATATATATATAAAAGAAAATGGAATACCAGGTATTACAACCATCCACAGACTTCCTAAAAGCCCCAGGGAGATAAGTGGCCTCTCAGTCCATCAGTACTGATTGAGTTTAAATTCCTCTCGACTTGATTGGCGTAAAAGTTTCAGACAAAATATGGGCTTTCCTAAAACTGTCATTTATAAGTGTCCACATAACATTATCTTTGAAATATTGCACCATGTTACAAGAGTATGTGCTTCTAAAATCTTTCCATCGATCGGCTTAATTTGCCTTCCTTTTGCTTGTACAAATCAAAGTCTTAGTTCACTGATGCTGCAGCGATCTTGGAAAAAAAGGACAATTCCAGAACGGTGCCTTAAAGGGGCTATACCATGAAAATTCTACTTTTTGAAGTTTTAAGTGCATTATACTTTTCATTCCTATCTATAAAGAATGCCAAAGAGGTATTTTGATCCGGTCAAGCATTTAAGAGTTACCCTTTAAAAAATTGTGCTATCTGCAGCAGCCCCTCCTATACCCACGAAAATGAGTGGGTCCTATCTTGCTGACGTCAGCACGATGTAAAACCCGCCCCCTCCATGAAAAGTGTCCTCTGCCAGCACCCTCCCTAGTCTAACTCCAACATTCAATTACTCCACGGAGCTAGTGTTGATCAGCAAAAAACTTTCGTTTTAGATTCAGAATAGCGTTTCTCTTCCAATTTTGTCCTGTCTTCAATAAATTCCAGCTCAAACAGGTGTTGGTTGCCTTAGACGCAGGGCTCCTTCAAGACTCCCCCGTCGGGCACAATCGTGCAGAAGCAGAGTGTATTTATGTTGTGAACCAGTGTAGCGTTTGCCAGGACTACTAAAGGCAGATATGTGATATGTCCATCCATCTTTAAGGAAATTTGGATACTGTTTATTTTCGTGGGAGAAACAAAGAGAGAATAAGCGTGTTTGAGATGACCCAGGCGGACGCGGCGCTGCGTAGATTGTCTGCAGCGTGGTGCATGCTGGTTAGTTTCTTGAACCGAAGTCACATGTGTGGCGTCACAAAGTATCACGAGAAAGGGGTGGGTTAAAGGCGCTTACCTAAGCCAGCGCAGCCAGAAAATAGGTACTGCGCTGGCTTCAAGCCGCCTTGAGGACTACAAAACAAAGCATTGTGGGAAACTGTGTCAACATAGTTCTTATAGTTTGACTTGAAACAACTGGCGCTAAATGAAGGAAATCTGTGTATTTTTTAAACTATTTCTGGAAGGTAGTGAATCACTGATGAAAATAAGCCATTTTTCAAACAATCTGTTGTCATATTTGCTAATGTTCCTTCTAAAACTTAACTTTAGTTTTATTTTATTTTATTTATTTGGGACAGTGCACATGAAATAAATCCTGCAGCTGTTTTTTTTATGTTTTATTCTAGAAGATGTTAAAAAATAATATAAAAGACATAACAGCACAGACCATTCTAGGAGGAGTGGCATATTAAAATTCAACCGAATGTTAAGGACAACCCCCAACTCCTCGCTCTTGTACAGTCTCGTTGTTCACCCTCATCTCAGACGTCTTTCTCCGCCCCCACCTGCAGCAGCTTGGTCTCTCAGCAGGGTGATCTCAAACACACCTATTGCCTCTAGGATGACATCATGAAATGGGCGGCAGCCACACACAGTGGCAGGCGGAGCTTCAGGAATCGAGTCGTTTTACTTCCGGACAGGAAAAACTCACAAAAAATAACTAATATTTCACAAATAACTTTTTATTTTTATTTTTAAGTGTTTCAATGGTAATTTATGACCATATGTATAGATATAGTTCACTCTGAAAATCATGAAAAAATCATGGTTTGGCCCCTTTGAAACACTGTGTTTTTTGTTTTTTTTTTTTAAAGTTGAAACATAAGATTTTGAGATTGACGTCTTAAGCTACGTTCACACCGGCCTTAGAACACGTGCTCAAGTGACCACTTTCAATCAAAAGTCTGCCTTATCTGCTGTGTATTACCTGGGTGTGTTTAGCCAATAAAGAGCTTTAATAACAGGTTTTTTGGGAAACATGTTGGACATCGGCCCTCGAGGCCTTGATTTGGACACTACTGATCTACGAAGGCTTGAGCATTCAAAATTCTTGCGTTTGCAAGTTTCTACGACCGTTTTCAACTAACCAGAAGTCTGTTCGGGGAACGCTTCGCAGTTCAGGCCTACACGTCGTACGTTAATTTCTCTTAATTCCCGCTACGTCGGGTATTATCCCTTACGTAGTTTATTTGGCTCAGAAATATTAACACTGAGGCTCACTGTTAACAGATAAGACTTATAGTTGTTTAGTCTGGTCACACAATGAGCCGTTTTGAGACATTAAATCGGCAGTACTGTAGTGTTCTGTTGGACTTGAAGACATGACATGTACTTCATCTACTTCTGCAAAAGAATGCTCATGCATCTTTGTGAGGAGAAATAGAAAATTAAGATCTAAATGTCTAGGGGACAAAAGTAACTGCATAACTTTCAGAAAAAACAGCAACGCCCTTCTGTGCACTTGGTTGCTATGCATTCTCCAACCGCACTTCTTTATACCCGTTATGAAATTCAAATGGAACAATGCTTCATTACAGCTACCATACACAGAATGTCTAGTTCTATAAGTAAAAAATCTTCATATTTCTTGGAGCCAGTTACTACTCTTTATCATAAAACTTTTTTTTTTTGGCTTAACTTATGTTAACTTGATTATATTTTTAGAATTACATGGAGTTTCTCTAATCGCAAGATTAGGGGTGCATAGTTAGAGCAGTCGACCTCTGATCAGGAAGGTTGCAAGCACAGTTCCCGCCTTTCCCACCCATATATCAAAGTGTGATTGGGCAATACAATGAACGCTACATTGCTCCTGGTGGTTAAGGTTGGTGCCATGTAAAGCAGCGGAGCAGCAATCAGTGTGTATGTGTGCATTGGTGAATGGGACTGTAACTGTAAAGCAAGATAGAAGATGGAAAAATGCCAAGTATATGCCATTTATCATTAAAAGAGACCTCTGACATATAAGATTACAACGAATGTCAGAATTTTGATGTGCGGCTACAAGTTAAATCTACTAGAACACAGATCTGAATTGCAACTTATAATGAAGAGGCTACTTTCTTATAATTACATGAGTGTCAGGTACAAGGATGTGCTGTATATGATTCTGACTCAATGGTGTGAACTCCGACTGCCCTCCAGCCTTATTAGACTTCTATTCTCTGGTCCTCGTTGACTTCCATGTTAGGGCAATCATAAAAGCAGTGTCAGAACCCATTAAAACAAAATGGACCATCTGGAAGCTCCAAGTGTAGGACACATGCAAATCCTCCCTACACACACCTAGCCATGCTAATGCGCGAATCACATTCATGCATGAGCTCGGTTTAGAGCGGCACAAGGTCCTGCAGGATTTCTTTGACCACGACACCATGACAACCTCACATCTCACCCTCCTCACAGAGCTATCCATCAGACCTGACTGTGACCAGTCATGTGCTGGAGTGAGAGTGTAATGAAGTCTGGTACGTGGCGTTTGGAGCATCTACTCTCTGCATGCTGATGACTTCTGTCAGTCCAGAGGAGAAAAGATGGGCAGAACATTGTGCGAGTGGCTGTTTTTTGATAGTCAATCAGCGGCTCTTTGTGTGGGTAAAAATATTTGTTGCTGTGCCAACAGGGCGTGAATCCAGTGTCACTGCAGCAGTCGGCACACAATAATAATGTTTCCAAATCTATTTACATCTGTTCTGTAAAAGGGAGAGACTCAGCACATTGTAAATTTGCAGGGTGATAAACCTGTCCTGCTTTTCAGGTTCTGATTTTAAGGAGCAGGCAGATGTTTTGGGGAAAATATGTCCACTTGTTTCGTTTTCATGTTAGTATAGTTAATTTTATGCATCAGGAAGCAGGTAGTGGTCTGACAGGCAGAGCCAGACTTGGTGCCTCTCTGTTTTTATGCAACACTCGTGTTTCTGTTAGAGGTCACCCTTCATTTAGAATGGGAGTCAGTGATGATAAAAGCAAAAAAAAAAACAATAACTGCAATAGCAGAAATGCTTGAGCGAATGAATCACTCAAAAGAGATTTTATTGCACTTGGGATCTGCAAGATTCTCCATAAAAATATGTATGCTTAACAGTTAAAAGGAATATTTAACTTCACTGAAAATATACATATTTTTTTCTTAATGGATATGTTGACTAATGTTCCTTAAAACTCTTTCTTCACAAATGTAAAACAAAAAAATATTTTTTTGTCATTTTTCATAAAAACTACAGTAGTTTTCAGACTATAAGTTGCTCTGGACAATAGGTTTCGGCATCCAAAACATGCATAGTAAGAAAGAAAAAAACATATATAAGTCACAGCAGTAGAAAAACAAACAAACAAAAAAAAAAACCCACATGAGTCGCACATTTGGGAGAAATGTATTTAAAAAAACTTACAGGAACAAGAACAGACATTTCACCTTGAACGGCAAATCCTAATAACACAATAGATAACAGTATTTGACTGAATATGTTTACGCTTCACTACCATAACACATTGATGCTTATTTACTTTCATGAAACATTGGAAGAATTTAGTATATTGGTCAAATATATGAACTATTTTTCTGGATAACCAAAGCATAAAGAGCATTCAACATGTCAACTAACCTCTTTATATTACTTTAAGTCACTAAAGTTATTACATTTTTCATCATCTGTGTTGCTTTAGAACAAATCCAACAACCCAAGTTTAAAACCATTGACCGTATAAAGAGATTTGGACTGAATCACCTCCTCCCCCCTTGCATTGTAAATAGAAAATACCTGCTGGCTCCAAGAAGCCAAAATGCCTTAGACTTCTATAGATAAATACACTACTATTGTTACCCAGTCATTCTATTTGTCAAAAGAACCACTCGTAATCTGATACCTTTTTCTTAACATCTTTTTGCTAATTTAATTTTTTTATAACATTTTTTTTCTTCTTTGCAAGTAAATACACTGACCAGTCAGACGCCTCAGTAAAAGCATGCTGTTCCCCTCTGGCCCCACCTCAAATGTTTGACGGATTCTCCCAAGATTGCTTTTAGTGGAAGGGGTGTGGACTTTAAACAAGCTTACTTATGAAAGGAGATAGTAGTTCCTTTAGAAACATGGACTCTGAGTGATTCAGACCAATCTCTATTGTTTGGCTCTAAATGGTGGTGCCAATTTTTGCAGCAAAATTGTACCTGAATTGGTTTCATTTCACCAGAGCTGGATTTAAAGGGGCCCTACCATGAAAATTCTACTTTTTAGGTTTTAAATGCATTTTACTGTTAAAAATAAGTAATTTGTTTTTTATTGCCCCAAAGGTAATATATGATCATATATATATATTGATATAGTTCACTCTGAAAGGCTTAAGAAAATCATGGTAGAGCCCCTTTAAGGGATTTTTATATATAACTGTATATTATATATATATTATATAGATAGATAGATGGATAGATAGATATAGATATAAATAGATATATATATAGATATATATTATATACATTCAATGTTTAAGGCTGCTCCTTCTGCGTTGCAAAACACATAAATTGCACATGAGTATACCTTGCACCCCTGCCAAAAAAAAAAAAACTCATACTCCGAAAAACACAGTATTAGCAGAGAAATTTCTGTTGTGGAAACCCAAGGAGAACACAGCAGAGATACAACAAAATGAACTCGAGAAAACACAAATATAACCTGTAACAAACCGTCGGAATAAAACTCCAAACGAGAGTTAATTTGAATATTCATATATTCATGGGAGAACTTTGAAAGTAATGAAAGGCGTGAAACAGGGATAGATAGAGAATAAATTACACGGCATCAAAATAAAGTTGTTAAAAAAAAGCAAAACTGATCAAAGCAAAACGATTCTCTTTAATTTTCTTTTATTATCTGTTAGTGATATTGTCCATAAAACCAAAAACATTTCATTCTTTCACAATACCCATCTTTGGTCACGGTCCATTACTCTTAGTTTGCTCTTCTGGGAATTTTTTTAAAAGAACCTAAATAAGTCACTCCACAGAATTCAATGCTCAGATTCACTCTTTTTGTTGGTGTGGAACCAGGGGGCTATCTGACCCTCCAACTGTACTGCAGTCATTTCCACTGTTGACTGCATTTACTCATTTGGACACAGCTTGAAAATGTGATATGTGGTAAGGAAAGCAATGAGGCTGTAAACTTGTCATCTATCTGGATGATTACTTATCAGGTAATTTCATGCAATTTCATACTTAATGTGAGCTTTTTCCACATAACCTCCAAAGAAATGAGCTTTCTGGTTCTCATGAATGCAAATGTGGTTGCTCAGGGCCAGCTATTCCATCTTTCACACAAAAGTTTGCCTTTTTCTTTTGTCGTCTATTTAAACAGTTAGGCTTGTTGTCAAATTTATCAAGCTAAAGTATTTGGAAAATTGACGGCAAAAAGAGAGTGAGAGGATAAAGGTAAGGCAAAGCAGGACAACGAATCAGTCCCAGAACACTGAGTATAGATGATTACTTTTGTTACAATCGCATGATCTTGCACAAAAAGAATTTAATCCATTCTAATCCAATTTAAAGTGACTTTACCTCCCTCTGTGTTTTAGAAAAAATAAGGATTTTTTAATATTTCTGCGCAGAATAAATAATTAATCTAGTAAAAAAAAATAATAATCCAGTTACATTTGAACAAATAAGAAAGATTTAGAAGAGCCCCCATAGATCTGAGGTGAAACCAATTTCAGACCACAAATTTCTGTGCGTTTAGATGAAGCAATGATAGTTTTCTTCCCAATAGCATATTTATGAAGGAAATTTCATGTCCAGTTATGTTTCAGTTTTACTGTAACAGTTTCACTGTCATGAGTGAAGGAATGTTAAGAAACTGGGCAGCAGGAACAAAAAAAACAAGGGTGTCACGTCCTATCTTTGCATAAATATATGACAAAACTCACTGAACAGTTAATGTTAACTTTTTTAGGTACTGTTTTAAAACAAGTAATGTTTCTCGGAATAATCCGCCAAAGTACATTTTTGATAGTTGCTTAAATAGGTTAATCTTCAGTTTATTACCACACTGAGTCAAACTGTGGTCCGTTGTTCGTCTAGAAAAGTGTGAGAGCCATTGATTCCCCCCCGGGTCCTCTCAAACAGCTGCAGCACGGCGGTGAAAATCGAAACAGGTCTCCCATCTCTCATAATTCAATGTCCCCGATATAAAACTCCCTCTCAAAAAAGCTATCAGAATCTTTGATTACTTTTCTCAATGGGGTTTTGTTTGCAGATCAGCAGAACTGTCTTTTCTGGGTTTCTTTATGTGCTATATCTTTCACTCAAACCCTCTCTCCTTGCATTTCAGTCACTGTGAAATAATGAATGGCAGAGTGTTGATTTATTGCATGGTTGCCCAAATGGAACCTGGATGGAATGTGTCTGTCGTTGTGGCGTCACTTAGACAGAAACACCTGCGATGCCTGGGGACAAATAACTGTTTCAACAGTAGCAAGTCCCCAACCAAGCCAGTATGACACATAACTATACACATATGCTCTCACTTCACACAAGAGAAAAATAATATTTAGGGCGAAAATCAAAATATGCAGTCTGTACTTCTAAATCTGAGCCATTGCTCACACAAAAAAAAGCTTTTCATAGTAGGTCGTGGGTGGTGTGTATATGTGCTTTTGAGTGGTTGTAAGCCTGTTTCTTGGAAGGTTGGAATTATTTTATTTCCATCATTTTTACAAAAGAAAATGCAGTCATTTCTCTTGCTGACTGTGATGTAGTTTGTTTTGGAGATTTCTTTTAAAAGAACAAATTCTCTGGCTGCTTTTGGCATTACCAAACTGTTCTAGGTACAAGTAATCTACATTTTTATAGCCTTTGAAAAAGTTCCGGAATTTTACAAAAGGGTCAATTAAACCTGATTTGTGAATTGATGGTCATTTACATCCATCGTGGGATTAATCAAGTGTGGGTTCTTAGGTAAGACCCTTCACCCTACTGACTAACTACGAAGCCACAACGGGACCCAAGTCTTGGTGTCCCTGTTCTGGTCTACAACCTGGATAAAATACAGGTTTGTGTCCGGGACATCTAGTGTAAAAAACCTCTGCCAAACCACCTGTGTGAATCAGTCAAAAGATGATTCGCTGCGGCGGCCCCTGACGGGATGTGCTGAAAGGTGAACAACAGTTGTCAAGACTTGTCTTTAGCTGGGTAATGCCAAGTGTAGTTCCTGGAGACTATCCTGACTATATTTAGGCAAAGACAAACTTAGCAGGTTCTCAGTCGCAGCGACAGAGACACAGACAACTACACCGCATACACACCAAAGGTGATTTAATCGGCAAGGTTGGCCTGGTTAGTGTACAGACACGATAAGAGGTTGCTTGAAATCATTTAGCCGCAGTCTACTTTGGGCGGCACGATGTTTCCAGAGTTCAAATATCTAATTTTGGTGAAGCGGTGGCTTGCATCAACCAATCAGGAACTCAGCTTTGGGAGTGATATGTTGATGATGTTTACAGTGACTGGAGTCCAAGACCAACATGGAGGAAAAGGTGTTTGTTGCCGTTTGTGTTCCTCCTGAACTTTGATACTTTTCTTTTGTGTATCCAAACTATGATAAAAGTTCCTTTTGCATTTTTTGGACTAGTTCAGGACAGCAAGTTCTTAAACTGGGCTACAGAGAGATGGAAGTATCTCTAAAAACAGTTGTCATTCAGATGCAGCTTTTGATGGTAGCTCCTCCCCCATGCTGCAGGAGGGTCAGGTTTATGAAGACACGTTTAAACAAGTGTTGGGCAGTGGGTTTGATGTGCATCAAAATAAAAAGTATGTTTGGTGTGAGTACAGTAATACATTCATTATAAAGAGACAGTTATTGGAGTCAAGAAAATGTGTTTAATAAGCTGAAGGAGAAAGCCAGAGAAACAACTAAGCCTGGTTTGAACCAGGTAACTTCTTGCTGTGAATCACCACACCACTATGTAGCTACCTATTCTAAATTCTAATCAGTTTTCTACTTTGATGCACATGTGTCTGATTAGAATTCTTTGTTTAAGTTGGGAACACATTGGTATTTCCACCAATAAGTCCGGAATACAGCTCTGCTTTCCCTACAATTGTGAGCACATCAGCATACTTGCAACAACTTGTCATTTTGGCAATCCGTTTGCACCATAAAGATACTCCCCCAAAATCATAGCCTCTTCACTAATCTCCACCGGGAGCTTCGCTGTGCTGCCATTTATTCACTGTTTCTGGTATTTTGCAGAGTTCTGCTTGCCTGCTGAGAATTGTATGCCTTCAGTGAGAGTGTACACAGCTATAGTGAAACTTTGAGCTAGTAGTTTGAAAGTAAAAAAAAACCAACAGTTTGAATGTGTTCTGTGACAGAGATAAACAACTTGTCTGTCAAAACATTTACCAAGCTCCAATAGCCGTACTGGATTTAACCTCAACTTACACTGTATTAGCAGACTGAAAGGCTGACATAAATAAAATGTATTTTCTGGTTTATTTTTCTTTACTGCATTCTACTTTTCCTATTTTTTTGTATTTATTAATTAAATTGAGTTTCATAGAGAATCGTGGATGTAGTTCTGTTGGACATAAAAGTAGTTGGTGTGAGTGAGGAGGATGCAGAGCATAGGGCGACCCCTAAAGGCAGCAGCCTAAAGACAAAGAAGAAGAAGTGGTATCTTCTTACATGTGTTTCAAAATATCTGCAAACATCAATTATTGCGCATCCTTACTGATAACTGGATATGTTGTTTGGTCCGGTGGGACTAAGGAAATAGTCTTCAATCAGTTTCTTGTTTCCAACCTGCAAAGTAACTGCAATACCACATCTGTGCAACACTTTGGATAAGCTGAATATCTTCAGCAAAGACTCAAACTGATACAAACTGGCAAAGTGTCCTTGTACTTTTTGTATTGGACTTTTTTTTGCAGCTGATTTTGTGAAACTCTCTAAAGAGAAGTGAGAATGGCAAAAAAATATGAACATGAAAAACTGGACCTGACATTGAGAAGTGACCTACACCAACTTAGATTCATTCATTACTTTGTTTGTGATTGAGAAGATGCCTAAATGTAGAAAGAAAGAAAGAAAGAAAGAAAGAAAGAAAGAAAGAAAGAAAGAAAGAAAGAAAAAGAAAGAAAGAAAGAAAGAAAGAAAGAAAGAAAAGAAAGAAGAAAGAAAGAAAGAAAGACATTTTTCGTAGTTTGTAATATGAAAATGTTTACATAAATCCAATCCTTTCTTCAGTTGTTGGTGAATGATGGATATTAATTTAATAATTTAGTATTTACCTTATTTTCTGGACTATAGAGCGCAAAAAATAGCTGCACTGGGCTATAAGCAACAGATATATATGTTGAAATATCTGTGATTTCCTTCCAGGATAGCAAGCAGATGGCTTTCAACTTAAAGGAGCCTTACTATGATTTTCTTCTATATCCATATATATGATCATATATTACATTTGGAACCCTAAAAAACAAATAATTTATTAATTACGAGTCATTTTTGTGGTCCGTTTTAATACCTGGAAGTAACGTAGGAGACACAGAAATGAGAGTTAAACATTTTTCAATGGTGTTAAATATATTTTCTATCAAGTAAACAGTTGGAGCATTATTTCCTTTTGGATAACATGACAATTAATGCTCTTCATTTGTCCGCGGCTCAGCGATCACTTCATTTCTACCGTGTTGACATCAGGTGACTGTCGGGTACGGTGGCTGTTTTGGTTCAGTTGTTCCGCTCTCGATTCGTTTCATATTCAGACTGAGGAATCTTAGAGCGAACCGAAGTTCGATCCGATTGGAAATGAAGCAAGACTACATTTTAAAAAATGGGTTCGGGAGCAGTTCCTGGTACAGGAAGGTAGTTATCTCCTGCCACAGCTTCGCAGAGAATGGGGTGTGCTTTTGTTGTAGTCTGGGGGCGGAGCTTGCAGCACAGACTCTTCCTGGAGAGAGCTGTTAGCAAAGATCTTACGTCAGCACGTTTCGAACCGCTCTTATGGGAGGGGCTACTGCTGACAGTGCAGGTTTTTAGAGGATTACTCTTAAATGCATGAAAGCATCAAAATACCGCTTTGGGGTTCTTTACAGTGAGGAATGAACAGTAAAATGCATTTAAAACCTCAAAAAGTAGAATTTTCATGGAAGGGCCCCTTTAAAACTTACGACATGCAAACATCTTTGTATGGTTTCCATGACGAAGAGGCAAGGATTTGAAAATAATCACCAGTTAGTAATTTAATATGCACATTCTATCTGCTCAAGAAAAAGTAGCGTAGGTTTTTCTCTGTTTCATTGATTTTTTTGTCTGTCTTATTTTTGATTCTAATTCCGATTAGAGCGCCTCTAGTGGTGGAAGAAAACTCCACAGAATAGACACACCTTTATATAGGCCGCATGGTTCAAAAACCTAGGAAAAAAGTATTGTCTTATAGTCCAGAAAATATGGTAATATTTATTTTTTGTGCATATGGGTAAAATCTTATTTACTTTATTAATTAAAGAACTATATTAGAGTTTTTATTTAACAATATAATTAGGTAGATAAAAGAGTTGGATGCTGGGGTTAACAAATAAAACATTTTTTGCTCGTCTTCAAGTCTAATTTAAAAAAAAATGGTTCTATAGTTTTATATTGTGAGTCACTTTAAATCAACTATCGATAATTACCCTCAGCTTTCCTTTCATAACACATTACATCCTGACCAATTGTTGTTTTCATTGTTAGCCGCGATGTTGGTGACACCTCAATAGCTTTTTTTTTTTCTATTGTTACTACAGTGTATGTCTTCATTAGCTTTTGTGTCATCCTAAGTGAAAACCGTTAGTTCTTGTTTGATTAATCTAATTCTGAACCCCTTGTGTGTGTGTTTTACCGGGTGAAGTATGTCTTTTAACTCTTTCTTAATGTTCTGACCGTCACTTCTAATGGTCCAAAGCAAAGAGCCAATCAGGGTAGAGGCTGGAAGAAAGGAGACTAACAAAAGTGACTAAAAAAAGGGAAATGTAGCATGTAGTTCATTTATATAAATGGGTTGGACGAAACAATGGGCTTCGGTGGCGATGCTAAGAGACACAATAGAGGACACAGATCAGGTCTTTTTTTTCACTATTTTATTTATTAAATAAATGCAAGTTTTAATAATCAGCTGTGATGCTCCACAGTCATTTCCAGACACCATTTAGAACAAATTGAGTGTTTATAAACGGAACATGCTGCCGCATTTATAAAAATGATCTTGGTTTTCTATTACCACCAGATGGCACTTTTATATCCAGCTGGAAATGGCACTTTAAAATGTCATTTCCATCAGAGCTCACAAATGAAAGTTAGTGTTAGTGTTTGGAATTTAGCAATAAAGAAAATGCTCACAAACATGACCTTTGCTGTTAAAAAAGTTTATAGCAAAGGTTGTAATAATAAATCCATCATTTTAATTAGTGAAAGTAAACATGATTGTGCCATAAAGACTTGGCTCAGCTGTAATTCTGAAACCGCTGAACCAATGATTAAAAAATAAGTTAAAGGTTTGATGAAAAATCCTCATAAATGTACAGAAAAAGTGGTAAGTAATGATGTAATTAGATTTTTTGTATTACAATTGTGATAACAAGCACAATCCTTTATGTTTAATGATATTTTTATGTAAAAATATAGTTATTAACCTCACAAGAATATTATATTTATTTGTCAACTGTTTCATTATACTACCAGTATATTAATTTCTTAATTCAGCATTTATGTATGAAAACATCTGTTGACGAGTTCGTGAAAGTATAGGCTAAAAAAATCAAGGTTTTTAGCATATTAAGTGACAAACAACTCAGGTAATAAACCTCTGTAAATTAAATTTACTTATTTACAGATTTTTCTTAGAAAAAAATTGAACAATTAGAAAACAAAACCCACATGACCTTACTGACAAGGATAAAAATACTTTTCTTTTATAAGTGCATGTCCTTAGACTGCTTGTTGTTGTTGTGAATTAATATAGAATTCTATATTGTTGTATTTCATTTTATTTTATTAAATTAATTATGGTGTTATAATAAAAGAAGACAATGCTGCAAATACTGGTAAACACAAAAGTATGTGGCATTTGTAGTTGCTGCTGGGAAAAGTGTAGGTCAGCATTTTAACCTGAGCTTTAAAGAGGAAGAGGAAGCTTTTTCAAACACCAGTTTAGAAGCCAGAAATAAACCAAAGAGACAGAGAAACTGATTTTAGAGCAAGAGACAGTGTCCTCGTGTTCTAAGAGAGCTTTTCTATAGCTGCTTCTCATGTGAAGATCAATAAGGCATCATGTAAATCAATGTACACTTTGGGGGTTGAGATCGCTCTGTTTCTGTTATTTTTCGTCGATGAAAGTGCTGTGACCATCTTTCCAACAAGAGCAGGAGAATTCTACAATTTTTAAGTTGTGGATCCTGAACGCCTCCACCTGAGTAACCCGGGGTTAAGTGCTTTAATCAAGGGCACCTGAACCAGAGATGACTGTGGTAAGAGTGGATATTTCTCAGGGGGATTTAGGCGAGCACAGGCTCATCTTGCTGGAGTACAGTCCGTTTTTTACATTTAGAGAGTCAAGGACAAACTGTCTACAAGTGTGAGATAGAAAGAGCCAGGCTTCCCAAGATAAATACAAGAAATATTGCGTGTCACTTTGTGCACACCGTACGCATAAGATGAGTTCTTTTTCCTTTTGTGCTCCTCTGGAGTCTTCCTCGGGGTTGGCATGTGTTTGTGGATTGGAACAAACTCCAGGACCTTTGCATTTAGGATCATTTCTAATAATAAGGGACTACATAATGGATACATAAATGATGTTTCAATTCCATCAAAAGGAGCTTTTTATGGAGACTTCTGGTCAAGTCCAACACGTTTCATTTGATCCTGCTCCACACTTTCTTTCATTCGTCTCCTCTGTTTTTCTTGGTTTGTCTGTCTGTGGAAATCCAGCTGAAGCTCTGTCTGCTGTGATTAATGGCAGCCATTCATTAACTTGATAAACCACTTAAGCAGAGATTATTAATCAGATGGTTATTTAAATGTCACCAGTGAGCAGCTGAGGGGAAACGAGGCCGCTGTGAAATTGAGGTTTTTTTTCCACACGAAGTAACACTCTGCAAGAGCGTCTGTTAGTGTTTATGTGGGTTTCGTTCTTGGAAAGTTGCCTCACACTGAAACCATAGAAGCATTTGTTCTCATTCACATGCAGTTACACATTCAGTTAAGGAGTGACGGCCCTGTCACAACAGAGCTGCTGTTCGTCTCCAAATCAAACTTATTGTGCCTCCATTAATAAAATATTCCAGAGTCTCCATATTGTGAAGCACAGAACAATACAAATGGCAGCACGCTGTTATTAGGAATTCACATTTCTTGCCGACAGGCCTGCGGCACTTTCTTTTCATTTCTGTGCCTCTGTCGAGGGACTGTGTGAAGGACGTTTTCATCTGTGCAGCTCAGCAACGCTGATTTGGAAAGATTCATGTATTTTCAAAGCTATTTATTACAAAAAATTCAAATAATCAATGTTATCTTTTCTCATGCACGTGTAAGTACATACAGTTGTGTTTAAAGGTACGTAGGTTTATTAAAGCTGCATAAAAAAAATGTGCATATCTGCTGTTATTTGCATGCTGGATATTTGTTCGTAAGAGCATTTAACACAAATTCTTAAATGTTTTTTTTAAGAACTTCCTTATAAATTCAGAATTTACATTTTCAGTACAAAAAAATACTTTTATACGATTTATTTAAGGTTAGAGAACTAAAGTCATTTCTTGTTGGAAAATTACCCAAAATACTCAAATGGCCAAAAAAATAAATAAATGAAGAGTTAATTAAGATTCCAAAATTGTGCTTTTTGATAAAAAATAATCCTCTGCAAACCAATGATTTTTAAACACTTGAGAGGTGTGAAAAGCTGAACGCAAATTAGTGAATTTATGAATATTTTTCACAAAAGCTTTTTGCAAGTACTTTATTAGTAATGATGTTGGAAAATGGCCCGGTGAGTAGTGCTTCTGTGTTTTTTTAAACTTCTCAAATTTTAGGATTTGATTACTTTAAGATGTTTTAAATGAAACACAAATGTGTATCTGCAATGTATTCGTTTAAATAAACCTGTTGGAAGTCAAATCCTCAAAATATCTCTTTTTTTCTAAGCTGCCAAATTAATTTATGTTCATTGCCAACATTTCAGAATAACATTTCTGAATAAAAGTAAATCAGTTACAGCTTTGTTTGATGCCAGCATGTCATATCTGACACAAAACTAACTACTTTCATGATCTAAAACATCAGAAAAGGCTCACGCAGACGCCCAAACTCAGCATCCAAGCATTCGTTTATGTTGTTTACAAAGCTACAAATGTAGTCTTGGTGAGGCTTTAACCTATATGTTTCTGTGGTAGCATATACATTTTTCAGTTATGACAGTAGATATTTTTCTTAACCAATAAACAGATTTCAAACGTGATTTTTAAAAAAGGTAATGATGACTTAACAGCAAAGCAAGCAATGGGATGAGTGATCTCTAAGGGTCCAATACTTTTGCTTTGGGCAATTTTCTAACGGTTTTCAAACTTTACATCTACAGTTTGATGTTAATGTTTTCCTATAAAATTTGATCACCTCGCTGAACATCTTTTAACTCTTAGCAAAAAAGTTTTCCAGTAATGAGCTCATTCCAGTGTTGGTCCCCAGGCAAGACCCTTCACGCTACTGCCTACTACCTTACTATTTAACCACAAGTGCCAGTGCCTGGCCTGATTAAAAAAACAGTTATCAGGAAGGGCATCCAGCATAAAACTGTACCAAATAGAGGTGAGAATATCGATAATATCAAATTCAAGGAGAAGTATCGATACTAGCGTGGTGATATCGATACTTTTGCTACTTTCTTTGCAGTTTTTCTTCAATACGTTCAGTAAAAAACTTCAATTTACTTATGGAGTTTTTTCAAGCACAGTGTCTATATGTCTGCAGTGTTGCCTGATTGGGCAAAAACAAAAACAAAAAAACAGCCCGATCTGAGTAAACCCTGACCCAATTTGTGCAGGAAACTGCTCTATTTGGCAAAATTGTCTGTGTGTGTAAAATAGCCCACAACCCCCTCACACTTCCCTGCATCATTGGAGAGCAGAGACTCATTAAAAAAACACATATTTGCAGACAATGGTTTGTATTTTTAGTTTTTATTACAATGTGCTTTTGTTTACTTTTTTCACTAGCAACTTTGTTATTCTATTACTGCTTTATTTATTAATTTTTTTGAATATATTTGCAGTTCTGTTGTACTTACATATTTGTCACAATTCTCTTTTATTAAATACATTTTGCACTAGTTATTGCTTTCTTATTATTGTCATTATTTTATACATGTTCTACATTTGATGTATACTCTTTTCAGATTGTTGTAGCATGATTTTAACTTTTTTTTTTGTCAAAAATCTCTGTCTTTTTTTATTATACACAGGACAAAAAATTGTATATTTCCTAAATTATTTTATAAAACAAAATTTCAAAAAAATATCAATATTGGTGATAGTAGCCCTGTAATTACTTGGTATCAGGTCGATATCCAAATTTACTTTGCGTGTAAGCTTTTGTAAAATGTATCTGTGTAAATTACAATGTTAACAAACCTACAAAACGGTATTGGGCTCTTTAAACCAGATTGGATATGTAAAAATAGAACTTTGTTAAAAGCAGGGCTGGGTACAACTGCCAATTTTCTAAATTAATTAAATTTAAGATTAATTAAGTCATGACTTTTTCAACAGTTCTGTTTGATTCAGTTCAGTATTCATGTAGGGTTTTTTTTTTTTTTGCTCTTTACAGTCAATTTATTGTGGTTATCGAAACATTTTCTTGTAAAATGTGTTTTCAACTGAATAAATATTATAATTTAGTTGTCACAATGATCCCAGCTTACAATACGATTAATATAAAGAGATCTTCCACCACATTCAAACTATAAATGGCATTAGATACAAATAAATATATTGAAAATTAAGATCGGTTTTTGGGCAAACATGTTTTTTTTAACCTATTTTTAATGCTTCGCTTTTAAAGGCAGACTACTTTTATTCAGAGCAAAACTCTAACCTGCTAACATCCATCAATCATACACGTTTTTTTGGAGAAGGTAGGTCACAAGGGGAAATGGCTTGGCAAAGAAACCCACATCCTCCTCTCCCTGACCCCCTCCTCTGGCCAGCCAACAGACCTTATCTCTCCAGCATGCCCTAGATCTAAAAGAAAAAAAAAAGAAACAGCAGTCATAAATTGAATGTGTAGAATAATGGAATCTACTCTTTGATGGAGAGTGTTAAAACCAATGTGCATGTAGGTTATAGGAACAGAGGACAAGTGTGCCGTTAGTTCAAGGAAACTATATCTGCTGTGAGTCCATACTTAGATGAGCTTAAGCCATTTTCTTAACTAAGTTAGACTTTTACCCAGCAAAGATGACGAGAACTATTGAAAAACTTCAAAGAACACAATGAATGTCAAGAAAAAAGAACCCTCCATGTGTCAGCATCCTGATGTCAAACCTCTACATTGTTTCTGTTGTGTCAGACTTTTAAGACAGAAACATGTAGTAATACTTTGAACATTTCACCTCGCCATAAGCATAAGAGCATCTAAGCTTAGGCTTTGTGGAGAGTGTATAACCGCACAGTTAAATCAGTTTCAATTGAAAAGCACTCTTAACTCATCTTTCTCTCGATCGTCGTACTTAAACAATTTATGAAAATTCATCCAATTATCAAAGCTAAGATGTTAAATATTAGTTTATAATAACATCTTTTATCAAAGGACCAGAATAAAATGTTCTTTGTGGTCAAACACAGCTGTGCACAAGTTCTATCAAAGTGCTATAGACTCATAATTAAGGTTAGGTACTGTAAGTGAAGTAAAAGCCTCATAATACAATTCTGATTCAGTCATAATGGATGACCTGAAGGCAACGGTTTCATTAACTGTCTCAACTTTGATTTCCAATTTCTGACAGACTTAGAAGAATGGGAATGGAAATGGGGCTGTTAATAAAGGTCATTACCAGATATTGTTTTGGAAATATCCCATTGTGAAATTAGAAGGATGGGATCAAGTAAAAATACCAAAATCAGTCCTGAACTTCTTTAGTGAAAACTTTGGTTCTCCATCTAAAAAATGATTTGTTTTACTTTTAAAAAGGCATTTGTCGTGTTTATTTATAAAAAGAAGCCTGTAGATCATATGAGAATGCTGCTTAGTGCTTATGGGAGGTAAAAAAGCAAACACGTTTTCTAATGACCGTGCCACACTGCCACGACGTATATTTTGCACATGTTCCACGTATGTAATTTTGGTCTTTCATGATACATGCATGGTATAAGTAAAGTTTCATACGTCCCTCATTCATCGTTGTGTGCAGATGTCCGTCAAGGGTCATTAAAGTATGAAGAAAACATGCAAAGATCAGATGAACCCGTGTTTTATTTTTTTTTTTTCCCTTTGATAATCAGCATACTGAGTAGAAATCACATTGGGTCAGCACCATGGACAGCAACTGTCACGGGCCAAAGTAAAGAAATTCAATGACGCGCGGGCTTATCCGATCTTTGCGTGGTTTATCCCTACGCCTTCTGTGGTCTTAATGTGATTCATTCACGCATAAAGACCACAAAATTTTCCACGTATGACCAAATTTCTTACATGGAACACATGGAAAACGTACAGAGCAGCAGTGTGACACTGCCTTTAAATAGGGCTTCTTTAAAAAAAAAAAAAGTTCTATTGGCTAAACACCTGCTGCTGACTGTATAATCTCATTATCTAAAAGACTGCTTTTCTAAATGTTGCTCCTCTGCTCAAGTAGAGGCTCATTTTCACATGAATTGAACCTTTCAACTTTTGTTGACGAGATTAATCTAATAAAATGTGTGTTGCAAACTCCTCTAAAAAACCAAAAGGTCAGATCTGATTGGAATCAGCATGATGCCCTCATTTGAACACACCAAACAAATTATGAAAGAAGGATTTTTCGTTTGTTTGTCCCACCCCCTGTCTTTTTGGCATTTTGCTTATCAGTTTCTACAGTTTCTTTTCTTTTAAAGCCATCTTTGTATTTTTGTTTTTACTTTTTATCTTCATAAAAGATAACAGCTTTCTTTTCAAAATGAGAGAGGATAGTAGTCCATCCTCAATAATTATGCCTTATTATGCCATGGTCTGACTAAATACTCGATTCTGATTGGCTGCAGGGTGTGGATTAAAAAGTGATAAACCGCAACTAAAAAGTTCCGGTCACACAGACCAAACGTTCCATATCACTGCGCAGGCTTCTTTAAAACATATTTTTCCTTCATCATCTGGACATAAACAAGTGGTAAGCTGATGCTTTATTTAACTTATTATAACGATCAGCATTTACATTGCTTTCCTTTTGTAAGGTAAAGGAGTACATATTGACAAATTAGTCTGCCCCCGCCCCATAATTTTTGGTCTAACTTTGGTAATTTGTTTTTAAAATGAGTTATACTCCTACTAATAAGACACAAACACTCTGCATGAAAGGTGTATTCTTCTGTCTCACCACAAGGACCACGGTTCAGGCCTCTGCGTCATGCATTCATTTCTCATATCTCTTAGTTTTTATTTGTATGTAAATAGATTTTTTGAGCATAGTATAAACTGATAAACCCCAAAATTGTGATAAGACACAAGAAAACTGAACACAATAAAAGCAGGAATATGTTCCATGACATAGAAAATCAAAACATATGAATGTCATTCTATAGGTTTTTTGTGTTGCACATATATTTCTGTATCGATTTTCTTCTCAGCCCCACTATTAATGTGTTTCTACTGTAGCCTAAAGGGGTCAAACCAAGCATTAAAACAAACACTGTTCAGGGCTTTGAGTTGTTTGTGTTTTAGGGGTTCATTCTTCCATTCATTTTTCATTTCCCATAAAGCACCTGTGTGAGTGATCAATTGAAACAGCCAAGCCACATGACATAAATCCAGGCCATCAGCAGTGCAGAAACCAAATATTTGTTGAGGAAAGGTAGACTCTCCAAACTTCTGATACTACAGTTGTGAGGGCGAAATGCTGCTTCCACACTGACATTTTACTCTGCAAATGTCAGTTCCATTGAAGCTCCAGCCCCCACCTCAGCAGCCAAAACAAAAGGAAGCAATAATGAATACCTGTCATAAAATGTCATATAAATTTTGTTTTGTTTTTTTTTTTTGTTCTTTTTCAAGCGTGCTTTCAGTTTACTGCACAATATCTGGTGCATTACTAGCCGATATGAGTCAGTGACTCATACTGGTCAGTGATGCACCTTTCAAAGTAATGCATGGCTCCCATTACAGCTCTAAAATCTGTGCTCATTTCAGTTTAACCGCATCACAAAATACAGGAAAACAAAAGATCTTTCCCAGAATTATTAAAAAAAATACATTTTATTGAAGCTACACCCTAGGAATAACACTTGTAATTTGACATTTTTATCTGTTTTTTGTGATGACTTAAATGTTTTTTTTTTAAATCACTTTTCTAATGAGTAAATATTTGGTTACTTTTTGTTGTCATCTTGCATCTGAAGAAGAGAATGCATATTCTGAATAATGGATGCTAGTTCACCGTGCCTCTCCCTGGAGAAAAAAAATGACCTGTTGTGTTAAAGTGCCCTTGTAATGTCTTTTCTTGGGAGAGTGTATTCGAGGCATAAATTCAAGCGCAACATTATTTTCTCCAAAGGAAAAAAAAAAGCATATTCATTACCACTGAGCTGTGCAAGGCCAGCAAAGTGGTTTCAATTGCGCTGTATCTCCCACTCAGCTTTGAACAGACTGAATCATTCAAGCCTTGGTTGAAAGTAGCAGTTAATCAGTGGAAAAGTGATGTAAAGTATCAAGAGAAACTTTCGAATCCTGAGCATGTCTTTTTGTTCACACAAATAATTTACAGTTCTGAATTTTCCAACTTTTTTCTAAATTTTACTTAAACATTGTTAGAATTAAGTCAAGGATTTGCTGCCTTTTGGTTTTCATTTATCTCAGAGGGCGTTATCGTTCAATGTAGTAAATATTCAGGCTCCTAAATGCTGCATTTTATTGGCTCTTTTAAACATCTGATGTCGTTTTTGTCGGTTTTTAATCATTTTTAGATGTATATTCATTGAGCAAATGTTGACCCAGAGAGAAAGGTCAGAAACATTACTACATACAGTACATATATGGTCAAGGAAATATAGAAAACTGTGACATTTAGGCAAAGTTTCCCGCTGTGCAATCAGACCTCATTTTCCACTCAGAGCTCAGACAGTGGCGCTTATGTCACGATGTGGCAGGGAACAATCAGATTTTCTGTGCGTTTGTAGTTTCTGGAAAGCGCTCTGCAGATCTGAAGCGACACGTCTTTCACAGCATAATTGAATAAGATGGACGGGAATGGATTTCATGCTGTAAATGTGTCTTAATTTCAGAGGAATAATCTTAATATAGCTAATTTGAGGTCCAAAATCAGGACCACGCCTAAATTACCTGATGACCTTCGCAAATCACTGAATGACCATCTCTAATTAACTGATTCGCATCTTTAATCAGCTGACGACTATCTTTTAGCAATCAACAAACATCTCTTATTTTTAATGATTTGATGACCATCTCTTAGAACTGAAGGGTCAAATTTTTAACCAAATTCTTTTCTAATTGTTCATTTTTGTTAAGCCCTTGTTATCTACACACTCTTCCCATCCATTGAACCATTACTCCCTACAACCAGTATGCTATTCTCATCGATTCATCCCTCTCTCACACTTCCTCCTCACCCATACAGGCTTTCTTTCCTCCTGCACATACAGTCTCATCCGCCCATCCGTTCTCTATATGTATTCCATTTCCCTCCATTCATCCCCCACCTATACTCCCTCGTCTAATCCATTTGTCTAGTCCTTCCTCCTCCACATACCATTCATCATTCTCATCCGTCCATTTCCTCTTTTCTGTCCCGTCTTTGTCTTTTCTATCACTGACGTCTGCAGTCAATCCAAACTCATCAAGATGTTAGATGGATCCCCCAAAACTGAACCTCTGCATTTCAGTGAACACCCTGATCCAATTATAGCTCATATGAATAATTATCTGGTACTTTTTATTTTTGTCATGGTTTCATTTTTGCAAGTGAGCATGTAATTAATGTATTTCAATTGTTATGAAAACAAAACCTCATTTGAAGAATTTCCTCAATTTCTCTGTGTCCCCTCCTGAATCTGGGACAGTCCTAGTTGCAGATAATTGAGCAATTCAGTTTAAGGTTGCTACACGGGATTCACTATTCATTTTAAGGACAAACTATTCATCATTTTTTTAAACAAAATAAAAATCTTCAAGCACATCATGAAGCAGAAGTAATAATGTGAAAGAAGAGAGATGATCCAGAAGTTCATTTCTGTCTTTTTGGAAATCAATCTTAGGAGTAATGTGGTATCTTTGGGTAAACTGTACTGTGATGATCAAAACAGGAAGTCATTTCACAACTAAGCTCTGGCAGATTTGTTGATGTAATTTGTTGCATCATTATGCACAGAAATGGCTTTAAACTTGGTCTATGTAGCCATTTAAAAACATTTGTGCCTTTTTTTTTCAAGTTGTGTTAAAAGTTAGAATCTTTTTAGAACCTTTTGATCTAAAAACATGTTCACGAGGGTATGTGCATACATTTTGTCATCTGCCAAGCAGCATTCTCTCGTTTTTGAGCCTGCAAATTGCAACAAAGATTAAAGTTTTGCTGAGAAGAGTTCCTATTCCTGTGTTATAGGGCAGTTAGAAGATATTTACTGTTTGTGCTTTGATGTTATTTGAAGCTCAAGGTGTTTGTTTGCCTTTTCTCTTCATGCAGAATAAAGGCTGTAATTATTTTTTTTCCCTTTTTAGTACATCGAACTTGAAAAATGCTCATTTTTTGTCAAAAAAATAATAGCAAGATATTACAAATAGAAAAACACTGCAGCAGTTCTCATGTGTTTACATCAAGGAATCTCTTTGATTTGAGAAAGAAGTTTGAAAATGATGAAGAATATCAAAATCCAGACATGTTAGCTGTCATTTTATACATTAAAAATAGGATTATGTGGCCATAAACACTAAAAGTTTTTCTTGAGAAGGCTAGCATTGTAATAATCAGATCAGTTTGTGATTATCAGTGTCTAAAGATGATGGATTATAAGTTTATTAAGCCAATTTCAAAGAGCAACTGTAAAGCTGACACAGAACGTCAGCAATGCATTTTTAAAATATGCTGAAGTTATTTTCTCTTTTAGATTACCAGGCTATTTATTTGACTAAACCAAGTAGCTACATTTAATTTCTTTGTATTAAATTTTTTTACACCGGCTACAGGCATTACATTTTTGTATACAATATGCCACACACTAAGGCTGCATGTTGCTATATGTGCAATCTTTATTACAATACTAAAAATGTTGAAGATAAATTGATTATTTAACCAAAGAAAATACGGTTTTACATTGTTTGCATCGACAGTTATACTACAGATATTTAATTTGATGAAGGCATGTTCGGGACGATAATGTGAGCACAAAAACTAGTTGCCAGTTTTCCACGATTTATCAAATCAAAGAAACAAGAAAACCAGTTAAAAATGTCAGAAGTTTGATAAGAACAAAGAAGAAAGTTTTATGGTTTGCATGAGGCTCCTGCGTATAGCATTGTGTCACTGTTTTTGGCTCTACTGAGATTCAGAATTTGTTATTGTTCTTTAAAAATGTATGTTCCCACCCCCTCTCTTTTGCTCCCTTTTCAGATCCAGACTTTGGAGACTTGGGAGTTCCTCCACCACTGCCCTGTAGGTACACTCTTCTGTCTCTGGTCCTCTGTCTTTCTTTTGTCTTTATGTCTTATTTTCACAAGAGAGAGATTTAAATGTGCCACGGTTTGGTTAGTTAGAAAAACAGGAAAAGAGGAAAATCAACAACAAAAAATAAATAAATAAACCAAAAAATATATATATTTTAAAATCGGAAGCCAGGCGAAAGCAAGATTACTAAAACCTTGGAACCGAGACGCACATAAAAATGAATAGCAGATGAAACAAACACATGGCAGAAGCCAAGCGGCTGAAATCAGTCATGGTGAACTGAGGCCGCTGAGAAAATAAACAGAAACCAGGTGTGATCAGTGATAAAGCAAACTGGAAAAGGATACAACACAAGCAGTAACTACGAAAAGATTCTAAAAGATAAAAAAACTGTTAAAGACCGATCCTAATGATACAATGTTTGTGCTTAAACTTAAAAAAACAACAATAATAAGGAATTTAATTACGAAAATGCAACACAAAATATTTCTACACTAAAGATGAATTTTACCATACTCCTCTTAAATAAAGCAAGTGATTAATCAGTTTTAAATTATTCTGCTAAAATGTTCTAAATGTGTGATCAGTCATTTGTGATCATGTACGGTTAAAAACATCTGAAGTGTAGACCACTATGTGCACAATAACAGACTAAACTGCTGCATTATGTGCTTTTCATGCACTACAAAACCCTGCAACAGACTGGCAAGCAGCGTGTACTCTGCCTCCACCCAACAGATGCTGGGATAGGCTCCAGCAACCCCATGGCCCCAAAAGGGAAAAGTCAACCTTTACCTTTTTTTATTTTCCCACTGCAAAACCGTAATTCAGTTATTAAAAAAAAACGTAAAAATCCACTGAAACTATGGATTCCTGTTTTTTGTCCCCATCATGTCACCATTTGTAAGAGATAAACGCTGATTAGTACAGTCCTTTTTCTAGAGATAGTACAGACATTCTCGGAATACCAGTATTTTTTTGTTGAATCTGTTGGCTCACCGTTGTGCTCAGAAACTCTTTAACTGCCCTGATTTAACAACTCAACAGTCTGTGCCAAACTTTTAAAAAGAGCTTTTTCTTCATTCCTGTTCTTTTAAATTACAGTTGTAGCAAGAAGGCAGTAAAACACACTACCTAAAAAAAAAAAAAAAAAAAATAAAGAGTGATATACATTATTTTTCTCGCAGTTTTTTTTCTTTTTAATTTTCCAAATGGTTGCATGTATTTTAAGCAAACGAGTCCTCCCAAATTCCATGTGAGTGAAAGCAGAAACATTTGCATTTGTTTGTTTATGCACTTGCTGGTGTTTCTTTCTTCCAGCCTGTCAGTACGATATGGTTGGCCCTGAAGGGATCGTCGAGTCTCATCAGATAACCAGAGACGGCAAGGCTGGTGCAGCCGAGGCAGTCGACTGTAAATGGTACATCCGTGCTCCACCTCGTTCCAAGGTTAGTGCTACAAACTGTTGTCCTATCAAGTGTAACTTCGGTTTAAAGCTATGTGAGGTGAAAAAAAAAAAACAACACAGAAAAAATGTAATAAATAAAGCCAGGAAAACTTCACATTTTGTGTTGTTTTCAGTCTGTTTTCTACAAGATGAGGTTTTGCATCAAGATGCCCTGATACAGTATGTGCTTTTGTTTGCAGCTGTAAGTATTAATATGTAAGCATTTGTGGGGTGGAGTGATTGCTTGCCGTCTGACCCCAAATAGGGTCAGGCAAAACGGGGGATTACTTTGAGTCAGTGCTATTTTTTTTTTTTTAATCTTTGCATTGTTGCCAAGTGGAACAGAAGGAGAAGAAATTCGGAGAGGAGAGAAGGAGAACAGGAGGATCTAACTCTGATAAAATAGCAGTTTGACCCTGAGGCTACAGCAGCCTGCACTTCTTTACACGGCTGGTCTTTTGGATCCACCTGAACACTTATTTATCCAGTCTCACAACAAAAGTAAACTTTGTATGCTAAAAAACAGTGTAGAGTAGTGATATGGGCATATCAAGGAGTCAAAGGGGCACATATAGGGTCTAAATTTAATACTACTTCTACACCGTATACTTACTGCTTTATGTAAGCTACCAGAAGTACCTATGTTGGATTAATCCCACAAGATGAAAAGTGTCCAATGGCTGTAGCAGCAGTGCTTGAAAAGGCCATGTTTTACAAGTGCTGCAACCTTTCATCTGTGTCTAAGTTGATCCTGGAAGCATGTAAAAGCTGCTGTAAATGTTCTTCTGGGATATTGCTGGTTGTGTTGTTGATGCACTAGCCAGATGTTAAGAAATGAGAGCATACTTTTCTTTTTTTCTGTTTTTTTTTCTCACATTTGTGTAGCCATTAAACCTTTCGATCAGCATGCAGTGGTACTATTTAACCTGACATTTAACTGGATTCTTCTTTTTAAGAGATTTAATTATTTTACATCTTAGCTTTAGCTCCATTGTTGACATTCTCTCAACTACCATAATTCTTCACATTCTTATGCTTTTAATGTAATGCCAGCGGATTTTGAAGTGGAGAAAAGGAGCATTATGCTGATATGCAGCCTTTTACTACGGCGGCCCTAAAGTCCGAATAACATCAACAAATCACTAGACGAAAAACGTTTGAAAGATAATGACAATTAAATAAGCAGAACAAATATAAAAAAATTCCAGAAAACCAAAATTTAAAAGACAAAAATTAAAAAATAAATACAATAAAACATAAAATATTTTAAAAGCTAAAGTAATTTCCAGAAAATGAAATCTTAGAAAAAGCAAATACACTAGCTGCGTTTCCATTACATGTATTCCCATATCATTATCACGGTTCCAGCATTGTTTAAAAAAAGGAAACTAGAAGGGTTGCATTATCTGCTGTATGCCAGTGTTAATACATTTTGCTGAAAGAAAAATAGTTGCTGAAAATGGTGACGCAGTTTACTTTAATTGCTGAAGGGATTTGCTGAAAATGCAAAAGCAATTTGCAAAATATTAAATCTGCTAAAAGACTGGAAATTGTGTTAAAGCACTATGAAAGAGCACCAAAGTTGGCCTAAATTAAAAAAAAAATGTGTAGTAAAGTTGCTTAAAAATCTCTAATACGTGCCAATTTGGCAAAAGAAATTTCTGTGTGTTTCTTTAAACTCCAAATTAGCCCTAAAAAAACTACTGTAGATCCAAATCAGCCAAAAATGTTAGCATGCTGCTAAAATATTTTTTAAATTCCAAAGTTTTTACAAAATTACTGTAAAAGATGAAAGCATAGCCCATGAATATATATTTTAAGGCTTGTTGCTAAGCTAATTAAGATTTTGAAATTTGAAAACTTTCTCATTCATTTCCAATGGGGCATATTTTGCTCAATATTTTAGAAACCATTAAGTTTTTGAATGCCAATTATACACGCAATAATGTCCTGAACATGTTGATACAAAAATCACTTAAAGTGTGATTGAGTTTTTACGCGCCAAAAGTATAAAGAAATAAACAGGACACTGTTTCCATTAAATCATAACTATGCAAATAAACACAAACCAATGCATGTATAAGTCATTCAAAATCACTGTGATGGCTGTGAACAAATACTTTGATTTACGCAGATACATACAAACTTCTGCCACAATACTAGCACTCATCATCATCTATCAAAGGAGACGATGGCGTCTTATTCAAGTCATGGAGCGATGAGCTATGTTGGAGTGGCTACGGACGAAGCAATTTAGGGAGCTTGTAGTTGGTGATTTTACAAAGGAACTGTGGATCCAACAACTCCACATGACTCGCTCAACTTATGATGAATTGTGTGATGCTGTGGGACCTCATTCAACTGGAAAAACATGTTTCCATTGCGAAATATCTCAATTTTGAAACACCTCAAAAACCAGGACCTAAGGACGTTAAATGTTTTTGATAAATGAGAGGTTTTTTTGTGTTTCCATTAGTCAAATTTACTATTGCAAATCTATTTTCTGCAATTTAATAGTCAATGTAAATGCAGCTAATGATAAACCGTACTGTGTATTGATGATGACATCCAATATTGCCTCATATCAACGAGGGACAAATGCCATCATCTGATAATTTTTATCCCATAGCACCTAACTTTCCAAGCGTGTCTTATTTAAGTGTCGCTGGGAATATCTTTGCTGTTGGAGGGTTAAACATTGCCTCATTCCTGCAACACTGTTCCAGACCAACTACCTTTAGGACAATACTTCTTACCACATCTAATATGTAGTCCTAAATTGACTCTAAGCGCTTAAACACATGTTCTACAGCACTGATAAATGCTGAAAGATATATAAAATTATTGCACATTAACAGAATTGATAAACGAGCATGTCAAATCGAATATTTCACTTGATTAAAATGTCACTCAGTTGAGGAGTTTTAAGATATAAGTCAAGTTGCCAGGAACGATGTGGAAGAGCAGAAGATTCCCTACCACTTTCATCTGCACTGTCAGAGTGTTGTAATGTATGAAATACATTTTCAGGCTTCTGTCAAACATGCAGCAGTGGAGGAGCTGCATTGAATGCAACCACTACAAGTGCACCATCCCCCTCCCACCGTCACTGAATGCTGTATGTGCATGCATGGGGTTATACTTTTTTCTCCCCGTGCTGAAATAGTACTGCACTGCGCCCATTGTGCCAGAAACAGTAGAGAGATAATGACATCCCATACTGCAGGCTCTAATTAGACTGCACCGGAGCACTCCAGAGGAAAAGTCGGAAGATTGGGTATAAAGTCGGAAAAACGAGGTGGATGAAGGAAAGAAAAATGGAGAGATCCTTAATAATACATTTTTTTTTTTTTTTCTGAGGTCTAAATGTTTAAGGGATGGGGTTTAGGGGTTAGATAGCAGATGGCTGAGAGAGATGGCAAGGGTAAGAATACCTGCAGGTAAGCAGTAATGACCATGAGTTGTTGCCAGAAGTGACAGCACTGCAGCAATTTTAATGCTATCATGGTATTACTTTATGACAGCTTCTGCCAAAAAAGGTTCTTTTATGTAAACAAATACACATTTTGGAGGAATAATGTTTTTTCCCTCATAAAAATTTGCCAATTTGCTAGATTCTCTTTGGACATCATAAATTCAGCTTATTCCCTTTTGTTCTGATCAATATTTTTACTTCCCTCATGAGGCATTTCTTCTTTTTATGTGCTGTATTTTTATGTTTGCATCACACTTCTTGAAAACTGCTAAATTAGTTTTGTATTATCGTTCATTTCAGTGCAGCACATTTATATTTAGTACAATGTGTGCATCAGTGAATCCAAAATATGTGTACAAATGTTTTTAAATAAGATGTTTATTAATCTTTAAAAATAATTTTAAAGAAATGAAAAGTTAGCTGTAAAATTAAAAAAGGAGTTCCTCTGGGATCAATAGCTTACCCTCTGTATTTTATAAATTAATCAGCACCCCTACTATGACACTACAGCATTGGACTGGTGTTTTCCTGAAACAATTTAAGTATAAAAATAATTAAAATAAATTATCAAAGTGCTACTTCTAAACTTTCTTTGCTTTAAATTCCACAAAAATGTTAGCTTGAATAAAGTTTTAAGGCTGCAGTGGGGAGTGACAAGGTGCTAAGGGGTTTTGTAGGGGGTTGTTTAAAATATCTTGTTGAGTGTTTGGATTTTTTAATCTCCTGAAGTCAGCCCTGGCCCCATGTGCTTGTTTCTCTAGGATTTGGTGTAACGGTACGTTCAAAATAAAGCTCAATAGATTTATTGCTGGTGTCCAAAAGCTGTCCAGAAACTGTCTCTTGAGCTTAAGAAAGCTTTGCAGCAGGTTGGCAACAAAAAGCAAGTTTTGACCGATCAGCTTCAAAGCAAACGTTTGACATCACAGGCTCTAAAGTCCAGACCAAGGCTGAAGTTTCTCTGGAACTGCCGTGGCTTTCACATTTAGCTTGTAGTCGGCATGTACCGAAATGAATTAGCAAGAATCTCAGTGGTGGACTTGCTTGCAAAGGAGATGTTTCAGGCTACAAAGAGAAGGACAAAAACCCACGTCTGAGAAAGGAAGATAAAAGAAAGGGATTGACACCCACATGTGCAGGCGTGAGCTCGGGGATTTAGGCTGCTTTACTGGATTGGTGAATCTTGAAAAAGTATGTGGGTTGTGGGGGCACTTTAAACATGAAATGTTCTATCATATACCATGTGCATTTGCATATTGGCGTTCTTCAATACTTTATACGTTAGCACTGAACCCTACTGTTTAACTGTTGTGCACATGTTCAAGCAAATTTTGGTTCAGTTTAACATTGAAGCAACCATGATAGAGTGTATTTCTAAGACAAAACTGTTACGAATTTGCACATTTTCTCACCGGTCTGGCATCTCTGAGATACTATCCCAATCTATTCTTCATGCTATCACCATAGCTAAGTTGTGTGTAGATAGTTGTATTTTCTCTTGTTTTTAAAGTAGAAGATCCAAACTACAAATTGTATTATTGCAAATGTTTCCGCATTAATTTATTATTAATTAACCAGTACTCGCTTCTGATTTCTTATTTCTGTCAAGCCTCGACTTAACGCCTTCGTCACAACTACTCTTACGGTTACAGTCGGTCTGCAGGTGAAAAATGGGCAAATATTAGGATCATAGAAGCCTTCAGACAAGGTTGTACAAACTTTTTATTTTCTGCACTGCTCAGGTAGCCTGTTAGTGCAGTTCATGTGTGAAGTGTGTTCTTCTTGTGTGCAGCCTGACTGTTAGAAATAAGGAAATTAGAGAGTCAGAGTGTAGTTTGTTTGGGCATCCTGTGTATCACCTGCACACCTCGTGCATGAAGTATTTGGACGCAGTTATGGGCTGGAATTCCCACCCTTTTAATGACTAGAGTGGTGAAAATGTATGACAGGCAGTGCTGCATCAGCCATATGTCAGCTTATCCTTACAAATACTTCACGATTCACTTACCACATACACAACCATTGTTTATTTTCACAGCATCCCTTGAAATGGCCTTACGAGCCTCAAGAGAACTGTAAGACACACCTTAAGATACTCCCACTCCTGTCTGTGACCCCTTATGTGCGTGGGAAGTCCACAGCACCGGTACGGGTCAACGGGTGTACCGTATGTGACTAAAGCTTAAAATATGGAAGCTCAACTACAACTTATAAACTAGAAATGTCAGAAATGATTTAGGCCAAAATTGTAATTCTCAACTTACAGTGTCCTACTTTTGCAGCTATGACCTGCTGACTGGAATGACTTTGGTTATAGTTTAATGCTTTCAGTGTGGTAGGATGGAAAATTCTATATCTATCATGGATGTGGACTTGAACATGAGTTGCATTTAGGTCTAACATGCAAAGACTTGAGAATCGACTTCCAGGACTTGCAAACAATTGTTTATTCCTACTTTTATCTAGACTGAAAGTAAAAGATTTATTCAAAATATTTTGTGTTGGAAACAAAGAAACATTTTTTTTTTTATTATTGTGTCCCCACAAGTTATTTAAATGACATAAATATTCATCTTAAATATTAGTTTTAGGGCTTGAGATTTGACGTTACATGACGGCTTGTGGGTTGATTTGGACTTGGCATTTCCGGCACCTGTTTTGCCAAACAGTGGTTATTGACTGAATATCTTTGCTGAAAGTCCTTAATAACTGTTGTTTCTTTTTTGTGGATTTAGATTGCAAAACATAGCCACAGATTGCAAAAAAATATTTTCTAACCAAAATTTATGATGATAGCAGTAATAGTTTTTATTTTATTTTTATTATTATTATTATTTTTTTATCTTGCTGTTTAGGTTATGTCTCAATAAAACCATAAATATAATTTTTGCTACTGGCAATTAGAACTAGTTTGACATTTGCGATAGGGGACTTCTATAACATAGATGGAATATAAAACCTTGACAATGTCAGGTTGACTTTACAGAGTCTGTACTGTAATGTTGGTCAGAGCTGTGGGCAGTGGAGCAAAGCTGCAGTTGATGAATGAGTGGCAGACAATGATCAGAAGTGTGGAATAGCCATCGTGAAGAGTCAAGGTGACAAGCAAGGTAGATATTTCACTCACTAAGAGCTGAGGGGGTTAAAGTGCACGAACTCTTTCTGTCATAAATTGCATAATGATTCATTAAACACAGCGTGTCTGTTTTATAGTGCGATTTTAAGGCTTCATTGGAGCTAGCTGCATTGAGTGTAATGGGGAGGAGCGGACATTTTTGCTCCTGGTTTGGAAAGTTTGCTGTAAAAAAAGACAGAAATCTCCTTGAAGTTGAATCTAAACCGAACTATCTTAACAGTGACAGATAATGAGTTTAGAGCTAACAGACTGTCTCATTTAATTTTCATATAGCATGGCTAGCTGCAGCCTGTCAATCTGCCACATCAGCTGCTGGGATGGCAACCGAGGTGCAAATGCATCAACATTTAAGAGATGGGATCATTCCTCTCATCTGTTTGATCACTTTCTGCATGTTGCTGTTGCTGCTTGATCAATTCTTCCTGACTTTATCTCTTTTTCTTCTTTTGTCTCTAGATCTATCTGCGTTTTCTGGACTATGAAATGGCAAATTCCAATGAATGCAAGCGCAACTTTGTAGCAGTTTACGATGGTGGCAGGTGACTTTTCAAGTGTTTTTAATTCAGTCATTTTACTTTACCTTTAAGTATTTTAGGACAAAGTTAGATTAATTTACCTTTCTTAAAAAATCTGTTGGATACATTTAAGTGAAAACAGAAAACTACAAATTCGATTTTTATACAAAATATTTATGTTGAATTCTTGGATTTGTTTAGCAAAAAAAAAATCACAAAAAAGCAATTATTATTACTTGAGATACAGAATTATTTTTTAATACATTTTTGATTTTGAAAAATGATTTCACCTCTTTACTTTGAAAAAAACTTGAATTTAAAATGTATGAATATCAAAAAAAATATATAAAATCTTATGAAAAAAACTGAGGAAGAAGAATACTTTGAAAACAACCAGATATAATAATCTATTAACTCAAATAAAGTATGTCTTGTGGTACTTAAAGTATCTGGCTGTGACATCACTTCACCAATACTAACTGTAAACCCAAAGCTTATTTTGAACCATTGCATTTAATTTGAAAAGTTACTTTTTTCACAAGTTTTTGTATATAAGGAAAACCAGTTACTGTCACCACTTGTAAGACACAGTGGCGGCAGTATCATGATCTGAGATTATTTTGCATAGTTTAAATAAACATGTTTTAAGCTACACATAAAAATTCTAAAAGGATTGTCTGTGTGCAAGTTCAATGCATTCTACCAAAGTAGAAATAATCTTCCTATGTATCCTAGTAAAATTAGTTGGATTAACCCCAATAAAAAATGAATACATGAACAAGACGTTTGTTTTTAAATATATGTGATAATATTGTTTTCTAAAATTAATATACAAAAAGGACCAAGTTAGGAAGCATTATATGAAGCTTGAGGTAAATTGCATCCTCTTTCTGTAAGGTTTGTAATAACACTAAATCATCATTTTGCCGTGTAAAAAAGATGTACATTCTTATCCAACTCTGCTCTGTTTCAGTTCAGTGGAAGACCTGAAGAGTAAGTTCTGCTCCACGGTGGCCAACGACATCATGCTCGTCTCCACGCTGGGTGTGGTCCGCATGTGGGCAGACGAGGCGAGCCGTAAAAGTCGTTTCCGCATCCTTTTCACAACCTATCAAGAGCGTAAGAGCAAACTCCAAAAAAATCCACAAAGTCATTCACATGTTCTGGTTCATTCCTCTTTTGGAGAAGATACAGCCTCAGAAAACAGAGATGAGTTTATTTTTAACACAAATGTTCATTAGTTTCTATTTAATTTAAAAGTCCTTTCAAAATGGGATAAAAACGCAATTAAATAAATAAATATTAACCGTTTTACATTGATAGCTCTTTAATAGCAAAGTTGGAAAAGTAACTTTCTGACAAAGTAGATGAGAAAAATGTATTTTAAAAAAGGTGCTAAATTCTGTTTATCATAAAAGTCAGAGGACACTCTGTACATATTTTATTTTCTTTATCGTTTCAAGGAGACTAGAGGAGCTTGAATCACCATAGACAACAGCTGTAGCAGCAGAGTTGTTTACGTTGTGATGTCAGCGTCCCTTTAGTGAGGCCTTTTCACCAAGCAGAGCCAGGATGTGCTGTTGCCAGGGCAACCCTGCCTAAGTCACTCACTCGATCCCCAGCCAGACCTCAGCCTTTAGAGCAGCAGCATCCACCCCAGCTCAGCAGCTATGCACCCACCCTGTCAACAGCGAAGGGACAGATGTGCCAGCGCTTTGGAAAGCAAAAGCACCACATCCAGAAATTCAGTCACACTTTTTTTCTCTTAGAAAGAAAACTAACTTAATTGGTTACAAATTGGACTGATTTTGCTTTTAAAAATGAAAGAGTCTTGTAATAAGTTTGAAGCATGAACTGATTCTTTAAATTGCTGATTTAAAGATGAAGCAATAGAAAAATGAATTTAAAGTGGTCTTTTACATTCAGTGTGGCCCCCACAGATGGGATGTCAGACTGAGTTACAGGTACACGCAGCTGCATGTTCAGATCACAGGACAATTTTCACAGTAAGTGTTCCCCCGCCACCATTGATCCTAAATCTTTTTCATGTTGCTCCCAGAGGGGCCAGCAGCTCTTTAGAGGACCGTTCACAGCTGCTGACTCCCCAGTAAGTTGCTCCCGCGTGGAGAGCTGCATTTCCAAAGCACCACCTGCACCTTTATGATCTGTGCGTCACGCGAACACACGCTGATGCTACTCATCTTCATTCAGCCTCACTCCCAAACGCCGCCTTCGTATAGAAACCATCACAAATGTGAAGCGTAAGAGATTGAAACATCGCTTTACCCGGGAAGCAATTATGTCTTAGGTGATAAATGTGGCTGTGTGACTCCTCAGCTGTCAGCACTGTTACGCCTCATCTGCAGCAGATCTCTGGGGCTGCAGATGAAATTATTTGCTCTGACTTCACTACACACTTAACTTCTTGTTTCTTGTGAAGCATCTTGGTGCATGGAACCACTTGAGACCAGCGCAGAATAATCAGGTCTATCAGCCAAGAGGTCTTGGCGTAGTCTAGATCAGTTTGTACTATGAGGAGAATCTGGGAAGAAACCTGCTGCAGATCAGTCAGAATTCAGCATTTGATCTTCAAAATTTAAACTAGAATTTTTCCAATCACACTTTGTAAAAAAAAAAAAAAAAAAAGTCAACAATTACTGCCAATTTCAGTAGTGGGATAGACAATCACCAAAGTGTATTTTTGTCATGAAAAATTTGGACCAATATTAGTTCATTTTCAATTCATATTCAGCACGTTTGCTGCAGATGAAAGATCTCAGGGTGCAGGCCTGCAGAGACGTGGCCACATTATTTTTACGAGCTGCTCATTTAGGAAATAATTTATGCGTGCCGCAACGACTGTGAACATTTCTGTGTGGTCAAAAGGGCACTTTAGTTACAGAATGTCTCAGAAATTAATTTTGCTGCAGATTAGAGGTGATCACACTCTTTATAACGTCTGCTGTCAATGTGTGGATGATGGGGGAGGGACAAGCCTTTGCTGACAAAACGAGAAGCAGCTGGCTCCCTCTAGTGGCTGGAAATGAAAACGCAGATAAAGCATTGACGGTGCTTTACACTAACACAAAATGAAGAAAAGGGAAACAGAAGTAGAGGGCTGGAAAAAGAGAGCATTAGTATTTGGACAAATACTCTGACTTATAGACTGCTGGCAAAAACCCAGGTAGTAGAGGTTATAGAAGGAGTTGTAAATAAGTCACTCTAATTCGGTTCACGAGGGATGGGACCCGGAATAAAAACTGCCATTTATCACAGCAGTAACAGTGTCAAAGTCTCCAAAGCTGTGACACTAATGCCAAACTGCTTAAGGCCTGATACCTGGCAGGGTTTTGTGTGAGAGGGGAAAGTGTAAAGATCCAACGACAGGGCATTGAATGAGAGAAGACATCGCTTTAACATTTTCATATTTAAAGTCACATTCTTTAAAGGGCACCTATTGTAATATTTCTATGGGGCTAAATGTGTTTAAGTTATGTTTTTTGTTTGTTTTTTTTTGGCTTTATGATCAAACATTTTTTTTGTTTCCAAGGATGACTTTTCAACAATCCCTAAATTCACTTTTTTATTTATTTATTTATTTATTTATTTATTTATTTATTTATTTATTCAAAATTGTTCTGAATCTGTGTTGCTTGATTATCTCAAACTTTATCAACACCACACACCAAGAACAGTCCCCCCTTTATTCACTGCGAGAACTTTGTAAATGTGTGTGTAATGCTGCTTTGAGGGAGCAACACCACAACTTATTAGATCAACAAAGAGGCTCAATATCAGTGTTTTTCATTTTAACAAAGGCAAAGAGGATGACAAAATGCACTGAGAATGTTCTATTTGTTCACATTTCTTTAGGAAGGATGGCTTTATGAGCAAAACTCCGTTTTCAGCTCAATTTTCCACAAGAACTTCCCCCAAATCAACAATAGATTAAACTAGCCATGAGATTACATTAGCCGTGTTTTCATTGACTATGAAGAAGCACAAATGGGATTAGCGATAATAAATTGGCCTAATTTAAAAAAAAAACCCTCACATTTATCGAAAAACAAAGTTTTTGCACTTGGAGGAGGTAGTTTTTTAAGTATATTGAAATTAGATATTTCGTAAAACTATAATGGAAACCTTTTTTTAAAGATTAAATGAGTCATGTGACCAATAACCAGATACTACATTTAAGCCACAAGAGGTCCTATAGCATCACACAGCTCATCAAAAGTTGAGCAGAATTGTTGGATTCACACATTCTGTAAAATCAACGACCACAATTTCCCAGAACCGCTTGCTGCTCCATGGCCTGAATAGGACGCCGACGTTGCCTTTGATAGATGATGATGAGTGATGATTTGAATGTATCGGCGGTAGATCAAAGTATTGTTCATATCCGTCGCCGTGCTTTTGAATGACTTTTCATGTGAGTTGGTTTGTGTTTATTTATATATTTATGATGTAATGGCAACAGTGACATGGAGCAATTGTGTTTTTGTTTTTTTTCTCAAAATCTCTAGAATTTTGATAAAGTTTTGTGTGTATGTGTGATGGAAACACATCTAGTTTATTTCCTTTTTCTAACATTTCATTTTTTGGGGGGGAAATTATGTTTGTTTTCAAAAAAATATTTTTAGTTAGTTTTTTTTTCTTCATAATTCCTAGAACTTTGATAAAGTTTTGTGCACGAGTAATGGAAACGCAGCTAGTGGTTGTGTTTGTATAAAACAGTGTTGATTTGTGTGTAATGAACAGCAACTTTAGAGAATATATGTCTCAGTTGTAAAATGTAGCCTTTAGAACAAAGTGAAACAAACACAAAGAGAAACAAACATGCTTCAGTTTTGGACTGATTATTCCAACGTTACGTACATTTCCATCTTGCAGTATTCTTAAGGCATTGTGTCGATAATGAAATAACCAAGTAATTCCGGATTACTTTAAAGTCAACAGAAATTAACTTTGGCTGGCCGGGTCTTCGTTCCTCCTATTGGCAACGGAGGGACCATTCAGATGGCATATGCATTAGTATGATTGGTTGTTGAGAGCAAGGGCACCTTCGCTTGAAATCCTCCAGCTATGCTTGCATACTTATGACAAAGGTGCTTGTCCTGCTGACAGATGGCTCTGCTGCACACTGTCATCATTGCAAAGTGGGGACATGAGATATTAATGTTTGTGTCTCAGACAGGCCACTCTCGGAGGGCTCGAGCCACAATACATCACACGTTCGAGGCTCGGTTTAGATTGTGTTGACATGAGCTGTACAAGGCAGACAACTCCGGGCATAAGTAGGCAGAGTTTGTTTGAGCTTTTTTGCGCCAGTGATTATGGGAAATCAGATTTGTCCCTGTAGATGTGTGCAACCACCTATGCGTGCAGTACAGACAGATTGCAGGAAATTCATTCATGTCCTCAAGTCATTCCTGCACATGGTTGAAGATGAAAATTCATGAAGAACAGATGGGTTCAGGGAAAACAGGTCTGCTTTGAGTAATGCCAATCCAAATTTATCACCTCAGAGCCTGGCGTTTTTAAGCTTTTCCTCAGCAGTACTGCCTGTAAGGATTTGTGCAAACACAAATGTCCCAGAGGACAAAAATAAAAATATGTTTCTATATATAAATTCACTCTACTCTCAAGTACATTTATTTATTTTAAATCTCTTATTCACTTTATCTATGATAATTTCCCTTTTTTTTTCCTTCTAGCTCCATGTGATGCAGATGCCTTCTTTTGTCACAGTAACATGTGCATAAACTACACGCTGGTGTGTAACGGCTTACAGAACTGTGTCTACCCCTGGGATGAGAACCAGTGCAAAGGTGAGATGCTGCATGTCGTTTCAATATTTCCCCGTTTGCCCCTCCTGTGTCAGAATCAAAGTTTTGTTGCAGCAAAGAAAAAAAAACGTTTTGTGTTTCAGCACCATGGACAGCGACACAAAAAAAACACCGTCAGAGGCAATAGCAACTAGATATATAGTGTGAATGCTGTAATATCAATTTGGCAGCTGAAGATGCTAGAGTTAATAGCTGAAAATGCTGAAACTGATAGCTTGCCTAAATATTAGCCAAATGCTAAATTAGCGAAAAGACTGAAAAAATGTCTAATGTTGCCAAAACAGCTAGCAAAATGCTAAAATATGAGCTTAACTCCAAATTATCCTAAGAACGGGGAACATGTTTAAACTGTTCTTAGAACAGTAAGAAGGTTGCCAAAATAAAATGATAAATTACCCTAAAAAAACAGCAGCTGCTGAAGATTTTAAAGTTTGAATGGTGTCTTAAGTGAAGAATATTAGCAATTTCTCTCTTATTTCCTATGGCGCATATTTTGCTCAGAATTTCAGAAATTATCCAGTTCATAAATGCCAAAAGTACAAGCAGTAATTTCTTTAACAGGTTGAATGTTTTGATACCAAGATAGCTGAAATTGCTGAAAGTGTTATTGAGTTTTTACGTGTTGAAAAATGAACAGAAAGGAGCAGGAGAATCACTATATTATGCACAAATATAAGCCTTGTTTTGGAGTTTAGCCTAATTGAAGAGACTGTATTTGTAACCAATACTTGTTGGCACAGAAAAAAGTATTTTTTGCGTAACAATATTTGATAATGGATCAAAACAAGTATTTCTTGCGAAACAGGCATTATTTTTTACTCTTGGTAGCTTGAGCTCCATTTTTTCCTCCACATTGCTCCTTCTGTCTTCATCAGTCTCTTAATCATGACAGATTGGGATGAAGCTAAGTGTATTGTTTTATAACTGCTTGTGTAAAGAGCTTTAAGTGGCCAACAGCACCATCCACCCAGTCATTTATTCATTATCTGTTCCCGTTCCATCCTGATTAGCATCAGAGAATTGCTGGAGTCCATCCCAGCTGTTTGTGGGTGAAGGCAGGCTACACTCCGGAAAGGTCGCCAATCCATCGCAGCCAACACAACTAAAAAGCATGAAATAAACACAATCAGTTTATTTAATTTTTTTTTTTTTTTTGCCACATGACTCCTTTTTTTAATTTGCAGAGAAAATGAATGGAACAAACAGAACTTTGCACTTGTTTGATTAATTTTTCTGCCTGAAGGAAACTTTATGGGGGCACATTGATAGACAAAGCACCCTTAGTTAGGTTAAAAAAAAGCATTAATAATAGTAAATGTGAAAAAATTTAGGCACTAAGTATCTTCACAGTATTTAAAAATTTATGATTTTAAGAAAACCAAAAGAAGATCAGACTTTTATAAATATATATATAAAAGATTTTAAAGGGTTTTTTATTTGTATTTTATACATTTGTTTTATTGTCATTGATCCCTGAAAAACTAAAATGAATAAATGAGTTAAATCTGGAAGCTGAATGTCAAAGGAAACAGGAAAATGAAATTGATACCAAACCCTGAATTCTACATTTCTAACGTGAAAATGAATGTATTTGTTTAAGTCTTTTAGATGATCAATAGTCATTTTCCTTTGACACAAAACATTTTGTCAAAAAACAACAACAACAACAAACTATGATTTCTTCTGTTGTTTCAGTCTCCAAAGGTTCTGAGAGTGAAAATTGAGCATCTGCTTTTGTTTTCTTTACCGCTGCAGTGACGATGGTTCACTTCTTTAGGTCCTCAGTTGCTTAGACACCACTTATAGAGCCTGAATCCCTATATTGGCTTTTAGTTCAGTATGTCTTTCTGTTGACAAATTCATTATTTAAATTCTCTTTTAAAACACTGGTATTGTCTAGTTATATGAATATATAATTGCTTCCATTTGTCTTCCAATGTATTTCTAGTTGAACTTTGGTGCAGCTGAACTTCTGTTCATAAATATTTTAGCCTTAATGTAATACAAGGTCAAGAAATGTGTAGATTCAGAATATTCTGTTAATCAAATACTCAAATGTTTTATACTCCTAATTTTTTCCTATTTACTTCTATAAAGCATGTCAGTGTCCCTCTGACAGCCTGTGCTGAACACTGCTGAGAGTCAGTTGATTAAAGTCTCTGAATGCTGTACTTTCAGTATTTTTGTGCTGTACAGAATTCAAAGGTTATTTTTCCTAGTTGAACTCTCTGCCTCTCTCCTCTAGTAGTGCATAGAGCCCACATTTGTCCTCATTAGTGATAAAATGTCAAGTTTTACTCCCTTTTCATTTAAACATCTAAATGTAGCTAGTTGCTTTTAGAAAGGTTCAGTGCATGGCTGCAAGTTCATCCAGCTCTTAAATGTCACAAATCAACTCTCAGATTAGTTTCCCGCACTGCGTTTGTCTAATTTACTCTTTGTAGATGTGTGTGGCTGTGTTTCAAGGACTACAGGTCAGATTTGATCTTTTGGATCCACTTTTTAATCTTCTACATTAGTGTCCCTATATCATTTGTGGATCATTGATTACTTATTACTCTGTACATCTGTGCCAGTGTTATTACAACATATAATAATGGAGCAGACTCTTCCTGAAAGGGGCTGTCTCACTCTGTGACGTCAGATTGTGAGGACCCGCTCATTTTTGTGGAGTAGGAGGGGCTGCTGTTAAGAGCGCAGATTTTTGGAGGATTACTCCGAAATGCATGAAAGGATCGCTTTGGGGTTCTTTATAGTGAGGAATGAACAGTATAATGCACTTAAAAGCTCAAAAAAATGTTTTTTCATGGTATGGCCCCTTTAAAGTGAAGGCCTAACTAATAATGTCCCGTAGAGTGACGCAACTATTGAAATTGCACCAAAGCTTCATTTTGGAACGGCCATGGAAATGTAAATCATCACAAATTCTGAACTTTTCAGGTTCTTAATTTGGAGAATTTTAATGAATTTCTCACAAAAGTTTTCAGTTAAAATTTTAAAGTTTTTATTTTTTCCTTTTTTTTCCAACATCTAAAACCAAACAGTCTTTGAAAGAGATATACCTGTTAGTGTGGATCATTAAAAAAAAGAGAAGAGTAAACATTAAACCACTGCAGTATAGACGGCTCATTTTATATTTATCAATAAGCTATAATGACCTCTGTCTCATTAATTACACTGTAATGCTATAGTGGCTTTTAGGGCGACAACATGTTTGAATTGGATTTACTAATTGCATAAAAAAGTGGTTAATTTACTTTAGAATCAAGAAAAAAAATGTAACCCGTTGCACAGTAAAGTCAAATATTCAGACATAAATAACAAAACCAGAAGACATGATTAAACTGGGAATTTGATTGGAAAGGCTTAGTTTATGTGGCAGAAATCTAAATATATATTTAAGCAAAAGAAAGAAAATAAGACTGTTAATCACCATAAAAAAAAAACTAATGAATCAAAGCTGCAAAATGTACTTTTATAGATATTTTTATTTTCGGAATAGGAGTTGCTGGTTTCTTTTTGAGTTGCTTTATTTTGAAAATTTACCATTTTTCCTGCTGATTCTAAATAAAAATTGTCTCTTTTTATTTCCTCTCCATAGAAAAACGAAATACCAAATTCCTGGACAACCTGAACACTACAAACGGGGCCATAATTGGGGTAACGTGTTGCATCGTCTTCATCCTCCTCATCGTCTCCATCATCGTCCAGATAAAGCAGCCCCGAAAGAAGTACGTCCTGCGGCGTGAGGACTTCGACCCCACCATGTTCCAGGAGGTTTTTGAGCCCCCCCACTACGAGTTGTGCACTTTACGGAGTGCCCCCACTCCCACGGCCGCGTCGGCCGACTTAGTCGACCTGGCAGAAGATTTTGACAACTACCACGCCCTCCGCAGTGCCTCCTCGCGCTGCGTTCACGACCACCACTGTGGCTCCTCCTCCAACCCCGGCTCCGCACACATATCCCAGCTGTCGCTCAGCGGCCGTGGGAGCCGCAGCAATCTGAGCGTCCGGGACGCTGCAGCTGCCACCCTGCTGGCGGACCTCCCGCAGCCCCCCATGGCTGTCCGGCCCCTTCTGCCCTCCACAGGAAACCGCAGGAGCATCTTGGTCATGAAGCACAGCTACTCGCAGGAGGCCGCGGACACCGGGTGCGACCTGGACGACGACCTGGAAGAAGTTCCTACCACCAGCCACCGACTCTCACGTCACGAAAAGGCAGTACAGCGGTCAGTATCCATAGATTTCTGATGATGGAGGATCAGCAAACCTCAAGTTTATCATAGTTTGAAATGTGCAAGGAATATTTTTGCTCTCTTTTTTTAAGTTCTTGACTTTCATTTTATTATTTCATTTGCAACATTAATTTATACGTTAACTTTTTTATCATTTCCCCTTTTTTCCACCATTTTTTTTTCACAAAGGGCTAAATTAACATAGATAAGTATGTCTCTTCTTGCATGCTCATGCTTGAACGTATCAAGCGGCCCAGCTAGAGTCCCGTGAATGGAACGTTTTGTTTTTTTTTTTTGGTTTTTTTTTGTCTTCACTTGAGGTCCGACTTCATTTAGTCAAATTCAATTTTTGACCATTCACATAAGGGCTTGAATTGGTGCCTCACAGAGACAAACCAGAATCTTTTTCTTGAATGCAAATTACTGCCTCATGCCTGGTGATCGCTGGGATAGGCTTGGGTCGTCCTGTCGTCTTAAACATGGAGGATTCGACACATTTTTAGCTCATGGAAATTAAATTATACACCAAAAAAAAAAACATTTTTAAACTAAAAGTCAACAAAATCCCAGTAGCTCAACATTTTGGCATTTATTTTTTAAAAGCAAAAATACTTGCACCTTGACTGCTTGATTAACAGCTGTATATGTTTACACAAATCCGGTGTGAAGAGTATGTTTTATTTTATTTATTTAGTTTATTTAAAGAAACACGTTAAATGCAACTTTTTTCTGCATGCACTTTCAACGTGCTCCTTCCAGAATGTTCCTGACTGTTTACTGCAAAGCTGCATGTCGTGCTCTCACAGACTATCAGAGCACTCGATGAAGTGTATTGCTGTTATGTAGCACATGATGCATTCTGATCTCTATGCAAGAGGAGTTTGAGATTAAATGAAAGAGCCGTGACATTTCAGGTTCTGCCTCATTGGCTCTTTGAGCAAACATGAATCAGAGTACAACACAACTAGGGTCTAGGAGACAATCTCAAGGTAAGCACCCTTATTTAACGATCCACATCTCTGTTTCTGTTGTGCAGTCGTCATTCCCCCTAACACTATTTGCTTTTATGTCAATTATTTTCGTTTTTTTCTGACTTTTGCCTGAGCTTTTTACTTTATTATTTTGTTTGTTTGTGCTGGTTAGTTTTTGTTTATTATTTTTTACCGAAATGGTCTTTTTGCCTGCAGCCATTTCGCCCCGTCAGTGGATAAAGTCTTTGTGATGCTCATGTTGACTGTGTGTCCTCCACATGTGAAGACATAAACTGTCTCACAATGGATGTTTGATGTCTTTTTTTTTTTTTTCCTTTTTCTCCTTGTGTTTATTTTTCACACTTTCCTGGGTGAACAAATATTTACCCATATTAAGTTTTCTATTTATTTAAGGGAATAGAACAGATTTCTTTGGAAACATTTATTTTGAAGTTCTATGGAAGGTGATAACAATGCTCACACTCCACTATAAGTAGTAAAAGCACAAATCTCTTTGAGTAAACCCAGATTTTTCTAGCTTTAGTTTTAGGACCAAAGATTTATGAGGATTATAGTACTGAAAGAGAAAAAAATAATGACTATAAATCTTTTATTTTAAAAGTAAAAACCAAAAAAGTTCTGCGCTCATCTTTCTCTTGGCTTTATATCTTTTCAACTATGAGGACTGAAGATTTGTCTCTTTCCTGCCTGTCAACCAAAGATATCTCCCTATTTATTTTTTTTGTTTGACCACAAATTTATGAACAAAACAATAAATTGAATATAAAAAATTCTCTTTCAGTAGAGCTGATTTAGACATTTTGATCCACTGTAAAAGTGCTCCCAGTGGTCTTTTAACCCTCCAGTATTTGTGTTCTTTAATTTACAGTACTTTTTTAATTGTTAATGCGATCAATGTAATTCCTGTAGATTCTGAAGAGCCACTTTTTTCCTTCAGAATCTAATAGAATGACAGCAATCGTTTTAACGGTTCAAACGTTTTAGTGTGTTAAAGATTTTGTTTTTACGTGTTGACACCTCAGGTGTTAAAGGGTTAATAAAGATTGTGTCGCTTTTAGCTAAAATAAAAGCACCTGTGTTGTTTTTTATGACAAAGTTTGTTAGAAATCAGAAATTCGCCTCTGGCTTGTGGGTGAAACCGCTAACGCAGAAGTTAGCTTCCGCTGATATCCCATCATCCCTTTGTTTACACTCTCCTGCTAGCTTCTAGCCACTCATAACCCCATGCTAACATTAGCTGTGCAACAAAAATGGCGAGAAATATCAGAGTTATCCAGATTCCAGCTCAGACGAGGAAAACAAAGACGTTAATGGATCTATTTGTCTGCTAGTGGAAGCATCAGAGTGGAGCGGAGGAGAGAGACTTTAGCACCGCCCATTTTTAGTTGCTGCATCACAATTTGGAGCATTTTTCCAACAAAATGTTTTTAATCTGCTCCTGATTCACCACAATTTGAATGAAAAAATACTCAAAATGCAATTTTAGCTTAATTTATTTCATATATGTCCTCCATCATGAGAAAAATTCTACAAGAACATGTAAAAAAAAAACACAATTTTATTGCCAGGGATTTTTGTAGCTTTTTGTCATTTTAGGATCAAACTAATCCACACATGACTTGCATATATTTGGCCTTCTACATTTCTAAAGCATCATCTTTTCCTAATAGAGGGGTGATAAATTCATGTTACTGTATTGTTTTAAAATCTATTTTTAGTAATATAAAGTAAATTAGCTCTTACCAATTTAATTATTGTTTAATTAACACTAAACATCAATTTTTGCTAGAAATATTTTACAAAATGTCAGTTGCAAAATTGCCCCTGAATAAACAAGTCTAATAAAATGTCTCTTAAAAAAATACCATGTGTTTGAATTTGAAAAGCGTTTAAGGAAGTTAAAACAAAAGAACAGTAAGTATCCTCACAAATTAGATGTTTCTGTCACATTAACACTTTCTGTTGAATAGAGCTCTCAGTTGTAATACTCAGTAGTAAATATCTGCATGTTTTTCTGTTAGAATTTTATTTTAAATGTGTTTTCTAAAGTGATACGTTCTGTTTTTGCCTGTGTGAGTGTTTTATGCTCTGTGACGGTGTGTTCATGAAGCTGCAGTAAAACAATAAAAATGTTATTTTTGTATTTGTAAAAAGCAGTCAGAGCGATGGCGGCTCGCCTTTGCAGCTCCATGTGTGCGTGCCACAGAGCAGTTTGATGTTGGAGTGTGAACAAAGACTGCGTGCGCGTCTGCTGATGTTCTGCGTTGTGTCGCATTGTCTCCATCATGTAGACTTCTTGAGAATAGCGTAATCCTGGAGCGGAATTCTCTGACAAGTGAAAAAGCGGAGCAGAGATTTACACCAGCATGATGATGATGATGATGATGAAGGACTCTGATGGGGGGGGTCAGGCGCAAACCTGAACACTGAGGACTAATTGGAGTCAGTCCATCTCCACTGAAAGCTGTTTCCTCTTCCGGACTTCTGCTTTCTCATCATTCAGTTTGAGCTTCAGGTCGTCAAAAGCGTCCGTGTCTTTGTTACAAGTCCCTCCTAACTCGTCTTTTTTTCTCTTGTTTCAAACAATTGACTCACACATTATGATTTAAACAGCTGATTAGAGTTGCTTGAATTTTGTCAAAATTTGAAACTAACTTCATCTAATTTGGGTCTTCTTGGGAAATAGTTTAAGACTCAGAATATTCAAAGTTGACTGGCTTGTGCATGTGTCTTTTATTAAAGCATCTACATGATAACATTGATAAGAATATTCTTACTAATACTAATTAGTCACATAGTACTTTAAGTGTGCTGCATGTTTAACTACAACATTGGCCCCCAAAATTACCTAAAAATAATTTGACAATATTTCCTTCTGAACATATCAACTAACGTTTTGGCAGGCTTTGTTTTTTTTTTTTTTGTAACTAAAATAAAAAAAAACTAGAGCATCTTTTAATGTAGGAGCTTCATATCTTTATAACAAAACACACTTTTATACTAAAAAGAATCAAAGGAATGAATGTTTTTAAAATCTTTCAGGGCTAATTTTACCTATGCTTCACACAATAATTTTGATGACTTTTATGATTTTTGAATCTACTGATCTAATCTACATTTGTTTGTGTTTTCTTGTCTACGGAATATTAGCTACAAACAAAACGGGTTTGATTTGTATTCAAATTGACAAAAACATTGAGAAAAATCAGCTGAATCTTGTATTTAGTTGTGTAAAATAAATTATTTGCTAAATAAATTTGTACAGATTCACATTATAAAGAAAAATAGAAATAAAGTTAGTAAATGTAATTTCCAACAAATGTTTGACATTAAATGTGAAATCTGACTATATAAAAGAAACTGTATGGTTGAATAAAACATATTCTAGCTGAAAATGTTTTATTATGCATCTTAGCAAAACTGCTGCACACGATAAATAAGATCACATCAAAAATGTGGTTTGTTTTTGTCATTTTAACAACTTCCTGGTCTGATTTGCACCATAATTTTCCTATTCACCCAAATACTGACTAATACAATATTTTGTATTAAAATGTATCATTCTCTGATTGGCTGAGAGGCGTTTTTAGTCTGACTGTGAAGGTTGTGGTTTTCGTGTGCAGTGCCTTTATTCCTTCCAAATTTGTGTATTTTTTCACATCTTTTTACTTTAAAGTTTTGATGGGTAGTTTCTGTGCAGAGAAGAGCAAATTTAGTTAGAAATCCACCCTTAAAGCGTATTTGTTGAAGGAATTGATCTCGTTTGAGACTTTTCGATAGCAGTTGAATAGAGGTTCTTCATTTTCTTTATTACTCAATAAACACCTAAAATTCTTAATTATGCGTGTTTTATTTAAGTTGGTTATGTGATCAAGCTGGGTAAAGATCCCATGATATTTAGTTAGAATTTAATTCTAAAATAATCCCAAAGATGACGCTACTGGATTTATTTTAACACATTAACATGTGTGTTTGTCAGTTATTCTGTGTCTAAATGTTTATTTTTTTGCTTTGAGGTGATAATTTTATGATTTACATGCCTGTACGTGTGTCTTCAGTGTCACAAAAACCACGTTGAAAAGCTTTTTACTGTTTCCTCTGATCCATGTGAACAGTCATCTCTGTGATTACTAAATAAACTTTTTTTTTTTTTTTTTTTTTGCTGTTTCTGCACACTTTGCTTTGACTTTGTGTCTGTCCAGTGAAATAAATCCAGAAGGAATGCTGCGCAGAGCTGCACATGCACTTATCGATTTCTCTGTCTGTTTCTCCCCTCTCGAACACACACAAACGCGCGCACGCAAAGTCGCAAACTCATCTACCAGCTCAGAGATGGAGGCGGAAATGTCACTAATTAAGTAAGTCAGAGTCGATTCAATCAGGAGCTGCTGGGGCAGCCGAGGAGGAGGAGGAGGAGGAGGAGGAGGAGGAGGAAGCAGGCCCCACTAACTGTACTCTTCTTTTCCTGCAGATGCATCGCTCCTCTGCATCTGGACACATTTTTAACCGACGCGCATAAGTTTCCCTCCTACACTCATCTTTAAAGGACGTTTGCCCTTAGTAACTTTGCCGATGTAGATTGTAGTGATGACGGGGAAACAATTGTTGGATGGAAGAGATGGATTTTCCTGGAGTTGAAGAACTGGATACTTAAAAGAAATTTTGACCTTTTTAGGGGAGAAAACAGAACCTTTAATGTAAATTTGTTTGAAGAGACTTAAAGCAAATTCTTTATCAGGTTTGAAATCTGTTTTTAAGTATCTGTCAAAATGCAAAAGCTTTTATTTTTTTATTTTGATGTCTTCACAGTAGAAACGTTGGTTGTTTTATATAAGCAGGTCATAAAAAAAGTTAAAGGTAGTGTTTAATTAATGGATCATAACTAATTTCTTGTTGGGTTTTTTGGGCATTTTACTAACAGTTTATTCTGAATGTTTGTGATCGCACTGCGAAGGATTTTTTTAAAACTCAGTTTGGACATTTATTTGATAACACATTGGGAAAATGCTGGGCTGAATCTTTTATTGGACCACAGACTTTTGACCTACATCCACGCAGACTGCCCGACAAATTAAACAGACAGGCGACTTTTCGCCTTTTGGAAAAGTTTCAATCATTGCTGTCGGAGATTTCTATCAGTTGCCTCCCGTTAAAGGGAAACCACTTTATGCAGAAACATCAGATATAAATTTGTGGTCCACGTTCTTCAAAGTGGTAGAACTGAAAGAGATCGTCCGGCAGAAAGAACTAGATTTGCAATTCCCTGAAGAAATTGCGTCTGATTGCTGAAAGCAACACCGATCTAAAACATTGTTCACAAAGAAAGGAATAAGAGCATGTTAAAAGTCTGTGACCACACCCACCTCATTAACATTACAAATTATTTCGAAAACGGTAAGGACTTTGACCAATTGATGGTGCCATTAAATTCGGGGTAGTCTTAATAGGGTATGTACAAATTTTTGTCAAGTTTGAAGAAACTATGTCGAATAGGGAGCAAAAATGTGTTTTACGAAAAATTGCAAATAGCGAAAAATCTAGTTAGACAGAAGTCCATGTTCCCATTTGAAAAACGTCCATTATCATCTAAGGAAAAAACACAGAAAAGAAAGCACAAAATTCTGATTTACGGTATTAGAGATAGAGGCCAAAAAACAAATGTTTTTTTCAAACGACCGCCTGGTGGCGCTATAGAGGAGCATTGACCTGTAATTTTAATAGAACTTGTAGTTTACTGTATCCTATGATATTGGAAAGTTTCATGAAATTATCTTTAGTATTTTTTAGGATATCAGCATTTAAAGTTGCTCTCAATGCAACTGTGTGCCATGGTTTTTATTCCACTAGATGCGAGCATTGCTCTTTCAAAGAATCCTGTGGACTCTCAACAGGGATTTCAAGTTTGTCCCATGTATAGAAGAAAAATATTTTTAAAAATTCATATTAAATCAACTGTAAACCCAAATGGTACGAGATTTTAAACCAAACATCTCCTTGATCAGCTTAACAAACTACAGTTGGTTGGATGTTGATATCTGCAATTATCTACAAGATACGAGGACTCATCCAAAGTTAGCTTATCCTTCTTAATCATCACTAGGTGGCGCAGCAATGCTGTATTTCTAGTATGTTATAACAACACACCTTTACAACCTATATGTTAAATTTATTTAGCTAGGTTAAGTAGTTTTTGAGATAGAGCCTTAAACACAATTGCCTTAATTATAGCGCCACCTATGGAATATTTCTACAATATTTTAGGTGAGTGTTATCAATGTAGGTGAAGTTATATTTCAATATTTGTTAAGTTTGTCAATCTTTGTAGGATCTAGAGCATGTTAAAATCTGGGACCACACCCACCTCATTAACATTACGATTATGACGAAAACGGTAAGGAATTTCTCCAATTGAGTGGTACCATTGAATTTGGGGTAGTCCAAATATTCTATGTACCATTTTTGTCAAGTTTGAAGAAACTATGTTGAAAAGGGAGCAAAAATGTGTTTTCCAAAAAAATGCAAAATAGCGAAAAATCTAGTTAGACAGAAGTCCATGGTCCCAGTTTGAAAAACCAACCATTAGCATCTAAGGAACACACAGGAAAAAAAGCACAAAATTCTGATTTACGGTATTAGAGATAGAGGCCAAAAACTAATGTGTTTTTCAAAACGACCGCCTGGTGGCGCTATAGAGAGCATTGACCTGTAATTTTAATAGAACTTGTAGTTACTGTACCCTATGATATTGGAAGTTTCATGAAATTATCTTTAGTATTTTTTAAGATATCAGCATTTAAAAATGCCACAATGCAAATGTGTTGCCATGTTTTTTAATTCCAATAGACCGGCAGCATTGCTCTTCTGCAGAATCCTAAGGATTTAAAAAAAAATCATATAAAATCAACGATAAGACCAAATGGTATGAAATTTTAGACTTAACATCTCCTTGTTAGCTTAACAAACAACAAGTGGTTGTACGTTGATTTCTGATTTAAAATCTGTGACCACACCCACCTCATTAGCTTTACGATTATTTCAAAAACGGTAAAGAATTTGGCCAATTGAGTGGTACCATTGAATTCGGGTAGTCTAAATAGGTATATACCAATTTTTGTCGAGTTTAGTGAAACTGTGTTGAATAGGGAGCAAAAATCGTGTTTTACGAAAAATCGCAAATTGCGAAAAATCTAGTTAGACGGAAGTCCATGGTCCCAATTTGAAAAACGTTCATTAGCATCCAAGGAACACACAGAAAAAGAAAGCACAAAATTCCGACTTACGGTATTCGAGATAGAGGCCAAAAACGAATTGCTTACTTAAACGACCGCCTGGTGGCGCTATAGAGTACCATTGAGCTACAATTTTAATATAACGTGTAGTTTACTATAGGCTACAATATTGGAAATTCATGAGTTTATCTTTAGTACTTTTTAAGATATAAGCATTTAAAGTTGCTCTCAATTTAAGTCAATGGGAAAAAATAATTCATAAAAATATTAATATAAAATCATTCATAATTCTGAACGATACCAAAAGTAATAGCACCATTCTCCCAATTGAGCTTTACAAATTACTTTTGAAAGCATTTTGATATCTTTAAAACTGTAGGAGGAGTAGCGATCCAAAAAAAGGGACGGAATAAAATATAATAACTAGACTTGCAATTCCTATAAAGAAATTGCGTCTGATTGCTGAAAGCAATACCATATTAAAGCAATTTTAAAGCTGTTACTATCAAAAACCAAAAATACCCACTTTATAGATGTACACACGTCAGTTTCCCCAGATCTGGAGAAATCGTCTCTCAAACTTTCATCAGACCACCACTAGATGACGCCAAAGATTTTAAACTTTACATTTTATAAAAAAAACCAAATTCAGTGTTCAAGACATTAGGGTGTTTATTTTTTGTTTTATCTCCTGTAGTTTCAGAGAACTTCGCTTTGCTGTATTCACTGTTCACAGAAACCTAAAGTCTTTATGTGCAAATTCTTAAAAGTTGAGAATGAAATTATTTATTCAGCAGAGACCAAGCTTCTTTGTTGTCACTGAACAGCAGGTTGGACTCTTGACTTAGAGTCTTTCAATTTCTGTGTTTTAAACTCTTTCACATTTACAAGCTGTCATTAGTTTTTCTTACACAATTCCATATGTTATTCTTTACAATATGGAATTTGCACATGCAGTAAGTAAATCTCACCAGTAGGGATTCTTACAGGCAATAAGCCAGTCTGACCTACAGGAACTCTTCCAAACAGTGAGCGAGTCTCACCTGCAGGGAGTGCTACATGCAGTAAGCGAGTCTCACCTGCAGGGACTGTTACATGTAGTAAGCGAGTCTCACCTGCAACACATGCTTGCACATGTGATCATATCAGGAACAGCCTCATGGGAGAAACCCCATCAATACAAACAGACACCACACTTAAGGTTGTGAGAGGCCAATTATTGAGGCATGCTGGGAAATTTTTTGGTCTCTTTCATTAGGACTTTTAAATAGCTTTTATTAGCTGTAATTGTATTCTATTACTTTAAAACTTTCAGGATGTTTCATTTACAAACAAACATCTAGTGAAACATTTTTAAAGCTGTTGCTATCAAAAGCCAGAAATACCTACTTTAAATATGTACGCACATGTCAGTTTCCACAGATCTAGAGAAATCGTCTCTCAAACTTTTATCAGACCACCACTAGATGACGCCAAAGATTTTAAACATTATATTTCATTAAAAACACATTCAGTGACCAAGACATTAGAGTGTTTTTTTTCCTTTTATCTCTTGTAGTTTCAGAGAACTTAGCTTTGCTGCATTAACACTGTTCAGAGACACCTAAAGTCTTTAAATGCAAATCCTTAAAGGTTAGGAATGAAATTGTTTCATCTGCAGAGACCAAGCTTCTTTGTTGTCATGTACAACAGGTGAAACTTGTGAGCAATCAGGAGATCTGACTCTTGACTTCAAATACCTTTTCAAAGCTTAAATCTTATTTATTTTATTTTAAGAATGTTGGAAACAGATCTTGGAACTCTTAAAAAGTATCTTATCCTTACTGAAAGCTTTTGACACATTTCTTCTGAGCAGAGTTTAAGTGTTTTGTTTCCAACCATTTTTTAAATTTTTTTTTAAGTTTTTATAAACTTTAAATTCTCATATATTCATTTGAAGTTTAGTAGACTTTTAGAAAATCTTTATATATACTTCATAGTACTACAGTACTATTATGACCTTTTGAGAAGTACCATAAGTACAGACACCCATCTCACTCAAGGTTTCGAGAAGCTTTTTGTGGCATGCTGGGAAAATTCTTGGTCAATGCATTTTCAATGGGAAATTTTAGTCGGAAAAATATTAATCATAAATCACCCATTGAAGCTTTTGGTACCATAAGTAATAGCACAACTCTTATAATGGAGCTTTATAAAGTACTTTTGATTCTATTTTTATAGCTGCTTTAGACTACGAGGAGAAGCCCGTCAAAAATCCGACGGAATAATAATAATAATAACTAGATTTGCAATTCCTATAAAGAAATTGCGTCTGATTGCTGAAAGCAATACCATATTAAAGCAATTTTAAAGCTGTTACTATCAAAAGCCAAAAATACCCACTTTATAGATGTACACATTTGTCAGTTTCCCCAGATCTGGAGAAATCGCCTTTCAAACTTCATCAGACCACCACTAGATGACGCCAAAGATTTTAAACTTTACATTTTATAAAAAACAAATTCAAGACATTAGTGTTTTTTTTCTTTTATCTCCTGTTGTTTCAGAGAACTTAGCTTTGCTGCATTAACTCTGTTCACAGAAACCTAAAGTATTTAAATGCAAATTCTTAAAGGTTGAGAATGAAACTATTTATTCAGCAGAGACCAAGCTTCTTTGTTATTACTGAACAGCTGGTCTGACTCTTGACTCAGCATTTTCTGTTTTTTAACCCTCTCTCACATTTACAAACAGTTATTAGTTTTTCATACACTAATCCTATGCTAAAATTTTACAATATGAAAGTCACCTGCCTGCAGGGAGCCTCACCTGCCTGCAGGGAGCCTCACCTGCCTGCAGGGAGCCTCACCTGCCTGCAGGGAGCCTCACCTGCCTGCAGGAGCCTCACCTGCCTGCAGGGAGCCTCACCTGCCTGCAGGGGAGCCTCACCTGCCTGCAGGGAGCCTCACCTGCCTGCAGGGAGCCTCACCTGCCTGCAGGGAGCCTCACCTGCCTGCAGGGAGCCTCACCTGCCTGCAGGGAGCCTCACCTGCCTGCAGGGAGCCTCACCTGCCTGCAGGGAGCCTCACCTGCCTGCAGGGAGCCTCACCTGCCTGCAGGGAGCCTCACCTGCAACACATGTTTGCACATGATTCCATGCCAATGGCAGCCTCATGGGAGAAACCCCATCTGTACAAACAGACACCACACTTAAGTTTTAAAGAGGCCATTAATGAGGCATGATGGGAAATTTTTTGGTCTCTTTCATTAGGACTTTTAAATAGCTTTTACTAGCTGTGTTTTATTTTTCTATTACTTTAACACTTTCAGGATGTTTCATTTACAAACATCTAGTGAAACATGTTTAAAGTTGTTGCTATCAAAAGCCAAAAATACCTACTTTAAATATGTACACACATGTCATTTTCCACAGATCTGGAAAATCTTCTCTTAAACTTTCATCAGAACACCACTAGATGACGCCAAAGATCTTAAACTTTATATTATAAAAAAAAACAAGTTCAGTGATCAAGACATTAAAGTGTTTTTTTTTATCTCATGTAGTTTCAGAGAACTTAGCTTTGCTGCATTAACACTGTTCACAGAAACCTAAAGTCTTTAAATGCAAATTCTTAAAGGTTGAGAATGAAATTGTTCATCTGCAGAGACCAAGCTTCTTGTAGTCATGTACAACAGGTGGAACTTGTGAGCAATCAGGAGGTCTGACTCTTGACTTCAAATACGCGTTTCAAAGCTTAAATCTTATTTAAATTACTTTAAGGAAGTTGGAAACAGACCTCGAGCTCTTCAGAAGAATCTTAACCTTACTGAAAGCTTTTGACACATTTCTTTTGAGCAGAGTTTAAGTGTTGTTTCTAACCATCTTTAAACTTTTGTTTTAAAGTTTAAAAAAACTTTAAACTCTCATCAACATATTTAAAGTTTAGTAGACTTTAGAAAGTCTTTACATAAAACTTTAAAGTACTACAGTACTTTTATGACCATTTGAGAAGTACCATAAGTACAGACACCCATCTCACTCAAGGTTGGAGAAGCTTTTTGTGGCATGCTGGAAAATTCTTGGTCAATGCATTTTCAATGGGAAATTTTAGTCAGAAAAATATTAATCATAAATCACCCATTGAAGCTTTTGGTACCATAAATACAAGCACACTTCTCACAATAGAGCTTTATGAAGTACTTTGATTCCAACTTTATAGCTGCTTTTGACTACGAGGAGAAGCGCAAAATCAACCATAAGTCCAATGGCTAAACAAACTACAAGCACACTTCTCACAATAGAGCTTTACAAAGTACTTTTGATTCCATCTTATAAACTGTGCTTTTTGACTACGAGGAGAAGCGCGCCAAAAGATGCGGCGAATAATAATAATAACTAGATTTGCAATTCCCTGAAGAAATTGCGTGCTGATTGCTGAAAGCAAATCGCAATCTAAAACGACGTGCATGCCGCAGCATGCGTAAAGAACTCCCGTTCGAACGCGCACGCCAAGTTTCGTCCGCGTGTAGGTCAAGTACTTTTGGAGATATTAGAGAAAACGACAGGAATTGGCTGTAGCGCCACCTACGGGAGCACCGTTGTGAAATGATTGCTGCTTGCTCATCTTACACTGTGGAAGAAGTCTTGTAAGTTTTGGTGAAGTTATGTGAATGTCAAAGAGCGCAAGCGTTGCAAAACATTACAAATCTCAAGCTTGTCTAAATTGCCATGACGTTGTAACGCATAAACGTTACGGAACTATGGAAAACGGATATTACCATTGGATTTTGTGGTAGTCCAAATAGGGGACGTGTAGAAAACTGCTAAAGTTTTGTCAAAAGTATGTGACAAAGGGAGTCAAATAAGTGTTTGCTAAAAATCGTAAATTGCGAAAAAGTCTTACACAATAGAGATCGCAAATGATATATAGGCTATTGTTTTACTATCCAATGAATCACAAAGCAGTAAAAGGTAGTGCTTAAGACAAATGCACTTGGAGTATAAGGCCTTTACACTTTAGTGCTCCAACTGACCACCTGGTGGCGCAATAGAGCCAAATTGATTGAGCATTTAAAGATTGGTCTGAAGTATCTACCTACAAAGTTTCATACCAGTTGATCAACACTTTTCAAGATATTAGGGATTTAAAGTTTGTCCCATGTATTTTGATAGGGGGAAAAAATAATTTTAAAAATTCATATAAAATCAACCATAAACCCAAATGGTACGAAATTTTAAACCAAACATCTTCTTCATAAGCTTAACAAAATACAAGTGGTTGCATGTTCATATCTACAATTATTTGGAAAATAACAGGACCATCCAACTTAACTTATCCTTCTTAAGTCACCACTAGGTGGCGCAGCAGTGCCCTATTTCTAGTATGTTATACAAGTCTCCTCCTGCAACCTATGCGTTGAATTTTACATAGCTAGGTTGAGTAGTTTTTGAGATAGAGGCTTAAACACCATTTCCTAAATTATAGCGCCACCTATTGGAATATTTTCACAAAATTTTTCATACTTCTTCATCACTGTAGGATAAGTTATATTTCAAAACTTGTGAAGTTTTGACTATCTTTGTAGGATTTAGAGCATGTTAAAAATCAGTGACCACACACCCTCATTTACATTACGATTATTTCAAAAACGGTAAGGAATTTCGCGGATTGAGTGGTACCATTGAATTCGGGGTAGTCTAAATAGGGTATGTACCACTTTTTGTGGAGTTTAGTTAAACTATGTTGAATAGGGAGCCAAAAACGTGTTTTATGAAAAATCGCAAATTGCGAAAAATCTAGTTAGACGGAAGTCTATGGTCCCAATTTGAAAAACGTTCAGTTGCATCCAAGGAACACACAGAAAAAGAAAGCATAAATTTTCTGACTTACGGTATTCGAGATAGAGGCCAAAAACTAATTTTGCACTTAAACGACCACCTGGTGGCGCTATAGAGTACCATTGAACTAGAAATGTAATAGAACGTGTAGTTTACTATAGGCTACAATATTGTAAAGTTTCATGAAATTATCTTTAGTATTTTTGAAGATATGAGCATTTTTAGGTGCTTACAATGCAAAGTCAATGGAAAAATATTTCATAAAAATATTAATATAAAATCAACCATAACTCCAATCAAAAAACTGAAAAATAGCGCACCTCACACCACCAAGCACTACAAACTGTGTAAGTTTCAACTTTCTAACTATAAAACTGTAGGAGGAGATGCGGGACAAACTTTTGACGGAATAGAAATATAATAAAGTAAGAATAAATAAAGTAGTAGGATAACATACTCTGATTGCTTTCAGCAATCAGACAACTAGATTTGCAATTCCCTGAAGAAATTGCGTCTGATTGCTGAAAGCAATACCGATATAAAACACTGCACAGCATCAGGCATGTTAAAGACCTTCTGTTCGACGCACATGCCAAGTTTCGTCCGCGTAGGTCAAGTACTTTTGGAGATATAAGGGAAAACGACAGAAATTGGAAGTAGCGCCACCTACGGGAGCACTGTCGTGAAAGTTGTCGCGCTTGCTCATGTTACACTGTGAAAGAGGTCTTGTAAGTTTGGTGAAGTTATGTGAAACTGTTAAGGAGCATCAGCTTTGCAAACATTACAATCTCAGCTTGTCTAATTTGCGTAACGTGTTACGCAAAAACCGTACGGAACCATGAAAAACGGATATTACCATTAGATTTGTGGTAGCCCAAATAGGGTATGTGTAGAAAATTGTAAAGATTTGTCAAAGTACGTGACAAAGGGAGTCAAAAAAGGGTTTTGCGAAAAATCGTAAATTGCGAAAAAGTCTTACACAATACAGATCGCTGATGAATATAGGCTATTATTTTACTATCCAATGAATCACAAAGAAGTAAAAGGTAGGCCTTAAGACAAATGCACTTGGAGAATAAGGCTTAAAACTTTAGTGCTCCAAGTGACCACCTGGTGGCGCAATAGAGCCAAAATTTATTGAGCATTTAAAGATTGATCTGAAGTATCTACTTACAAAGTTTCATACCAGTTGATCAACTACTTTTCAATATAATAGGGATTAAATGTTTGTCCCATGTATTTTGATTGGGGGGAAAAATATTTTTAAAAATTCATATAAAATCAACCGTGACTCCAAATGGTACCAAGTTTTAAACGAAACATTTCCTTGATCAACTTAACAAAATACAAGTGGTAGCATGTTAAAATCTGCAACTATTTGGAAGATAATAGGACCCATCCAAAGTTAGCTTATCCTTCTTAAGTCACCACTAGGTGGCGCAGCAGAGCCCTATTTCTAGTATGCTATACAAGTCTCCTCCTGCAACCTATGCGTTGAATTTTATGTAGCTAGGTTGAGTACTTTTTGAGTTAGAGGCTTAAACACAATTTCCTAAATTATAGCGCCACCTATTGGAATATTTTCATAAAACTTTTCATACTTCTTTATCACTGTAGGATGAAGCTACATTTTAAAACTTGTGAAGTTTTGACAATCTTTGTAGGATTTAGAGCATGTTAAAAATCAGTGACCACACCCACCTCATTAACATTACGATTATCTCAAAACGGTAAGGAATATCGCCAATTGAGTGGTACCATTGAATTCGGGGTAGTCTAAATAGGGTATGTAAGATATCTTGTCAAGTTTGGTAAAACTATGTTGAATTTGGAGCCAAAAACGTGTTTTACGAAAAATCGCAAATTGCGAAAAATCTAAGTAGACGGAAGTCTATGGTCCCATTTAAAAAACGTTCATTAGCATCCAAGGAACACACAGAAAAAGAAAGCACAAATTTCTGACTTACGGTATTCGAGATAGAGGCCAAAAACTAATCGCTTACTAAAACGACCACCTGGTGGCGCTATAGAGTACCATTGAGCTAGAATTTTAATAGGACGTGCAGTCTACTATACCCTATGATATTGGAAAGTTTCATGAAATTATCTTTACTACTTTTGAAGATATAACCATTTAAAGATGCTTTCAATGTTAAGTCAATGGGAAAAAAAATTCATAAAAATATTAATATAAAATCAACCATAGGTACAATCGAAAAACTGTATAATAGCACACCTCACACAACCAAACTCTACAAACTGTATAAGTTTCAACTTTGTAGCTACAAAACTGTAGGAGGAGTAGTGCGTCAAACTTTTGACGGAATAAGAAAAGAGAACTAGATTTGCAATTCCCTGAAGAAATTGCGTCTGATTGCTGAAAGCAATACCGATCTAAAACACTGCACAGCCCCAGGCATGTTAAAGACCTTCCGTCCGACGCACATGCCAAGTTTCGTCCGCGTAGGTCAAGTACTTTTGGAGATATTAGAGAAAACGACAGGAATTGGCTGTAGCGCCACCTACGGGAGCACTGTCGTGAAAGTTGTTGCGCTTGCTCATCTTACACTGTGGAAGAAGTCTTGTAAGTTTGGTGAAGTTATGTGAAACTGTTAGGGAGCTGCAGCGTTGCAAACATTACAATCTCAGCTTTTCTAATTTGCATGACGTGTTACGCAAAAACCGTACGGAACTATGGAAAACGGATATTACCATTGGATTTGTGGTAGCCCAAATAGGGTATGTGCAGAAAAGTGTAAAGATTCATCAAAGTATGTGACACGGGGAGTAGAAAAAAAGTTTTGCGAAAAATCTTAAATTGAGAAAAAGTCTTACACAATAGAGATCGCAAATGATTATAAGCTATTATATTCCTATCCAATGAATCATATAGGAGTAAAACCTAGTGCTTAAGACAAATGCACTTGGAGAATAAGGCCTATACACTTTAGTTTTAAAACAGACCACCTGGTGGCGCAATAGAGCCAAAATTGATTGAGCATTTAAAGATTGGTTTAAAGTATCTACTTACAAAGTTTCATACCAGTTGATCAACTACTTTTCAAGATAATAGGGATTTAAAGTTTGTCCCATGTATTTTGATAGGGGGAAAACATATTTTTAAAAATTCATATAAAATCAACCATAAACCCAAATGGTACGAAATTTTAAACCAAACACCTCCTTGATCAACTTAACAAAATACAAGTGGTTGGATGTTGGTACGTGCAACTATTTGGAAGATAACAGGACCCATCCAAAGTTAGCTTATCCTTCTTAAGTCACCACTAGGTGGCGCAGAAGAGCCCTTTTTCTAGTATGTTATACAAGTCCCCTCCTGCAACCTATGCGTTGAATTTTATGCAGCTAGGTTAAGTAGTTTTTGAGATAGAGGCTTAAACACAATTTCCTAAATTATAGCGCCACCTATTGGAATATTTTCACAATATTTTAGGTGAGTATTTATTACTGTGGGATGAAGTTACTTTATAAAACTTGTGAGGTTTTGACAATATTTGTAGGATTTAGAGCATGTTAAAAATCTAAGACCACACCCACCTCATTAACATTACGATTATTTCAAAAACGGTTTGGAATTTCGCGGATTGAGTTGTACCATTGAATTTGGGGTAGTCTAAATAGGGTATGTACCAATTTTTGTGGAGTTTAGTTAAACTATGTTGAATAGGGAGCCAAAAACGTGTTTTACGAAAAATCGCAAATTGCGAAAAATCTAGTTAGACGGAAGTCCATGGTCCCAATTTGAAAAACGTTCATTAGCATCCAAGGAACACACAGAAAAAGAAAGCACAAAATTCTGACTTACGGTATTCGAGATAGAGGCCAAAAACGAATTTTTCACTTAAACGACCACCTGGTGGCGCTATAGAGTACAATTGAGCTACAATTTTAATAGAACGTGTAGTTTACTATAGGCTACAAGATTGTAAAGTTTCATGAAATTATCTTTAGTATTTTTGAAGATATGAGCATTTTTAGGTGCTCACAATGCAAAGTCAATGGGAAAAATATTTCATAAAAATATTAATATAAAATCAACCATAACTCCAATCAAAAAACTGAATAATAGCGCACCTCACACCACCAAGCACTACAAACTGTATAAGTTTCAACTTTCTAACTATAAAACTGTAGGAGGAGATGCGGGACAAACTTTTGACGGAATAAGAAAATATAATAAAAAGTAAGAATAATAAAGTAGTAGGATAACATACTCTGATTGCTTTCAGCAATCAGACAATAAGAAAAAAATACTAGATTTGCAATTCCCTGAAGAAATTGCGTCTGATTGCTGAAAGCAATACCGATCTAAAACATCCTACAGCTGCAAGCGTTAAAGACCTTCTGTCCAACGTTCACGCCAAGTTTCGTCCGCGTAGGTCAAGTATTTTTGGAGATATTACAGAAACACAAAGAATTGTAAGTAGCGCCACCTACGGGAGCACCGTGGTGAAAGTTGTTGCGCTTGCTTATCTTACACAGTGAAATAAGTTTTGAAATTTTGGTGAAGTTCTGTGAAACTTTCTAGGAGCTGCAGCGTTACAAACATTACAATCTCATTCTGTCTTATTTGCATAATGTGTTACGCTAAAACTGTATGGAACTTTGCAAAACGGATATTACCAATGGATTTGTGGTAGCCCAAATAGGATATGTGTAAAAAACTCTAAAATTCGTCGAAGTATGTGACACGGGAGTCAAAAAGTGTTTTGTGAAAAATCTTAAATTGTGAAAAAGTCTTACACAATACAGATCGCTAATGAATATAAGATATTATTTTACTATCCAATGAATACTAAAAGAGTAAAAGCTTCTGCTTAAGACTAATGCACTTGGAGAATAAGGTCTATACACTTTAGTTTAAAAACTGACCACCTGGTGGCGCAATAGAGCCAAAATTGATTGAGCATTTAAAAATTGGATTAAAGTATCTACCTCCAAAGTTTCATACCTGTTTGTCTAACACTTTTCAAGATATAGGGATTTTAAATTTGTCCATGCATTTTTGATGGGAGAAAATATATTAAAAAATTCATATAAAATCAACTGAAAAACCAAATGGTACGAAATTTTCGGCCAAACATCTCTATGGACAGCTTAACAAACTACAAGTGGTTGCATGTTCAAATCTGCAATTATTTTGAAGATAAAAGGAACCATCCAAAGTTAGCTTATCCTTCTTAAGTCACCACCAGGTGGCGCAGCAGAGCCTTTTTTCTAGTATGTTATACAAGTCCCCTCCTGCAACCTATGCGTTCATTTTTATGTAGCTAGGTTGAGTAGTTTTTGAGATAGAGGCTTAAACACAATTGCCTAAATTATAGCGCCACCTATTGGAATATTTTCATAAAACTTTTCATACTTCTTTATCACTGTAGGATGAAGTTATATTTCAAAATTTGTAAAGTTCTGACAATCCTTACAGGATTTACAGCATGTTAAAATCAAGGACCACACCCACCTCATTAGCATTACAATTATTTCGATAACAGTAAGGAATATCGCAAGTTGAGTGGTACCATTGAATTTGGGGTAGTCTAAATAGGGTATGTACCAATTTTTGTCGAGTTTAGTGAAACTATGTTGAATAGGGAGCCAAAAACGTGTTTTACGAAAAATCGCAAATTGCGAAAAATCTAAGTAGACGGAAGTGGGCGGTCCTTGAGGCAAAAACTTTTTCTAGCATCTAAGGAACCCATGAGACAAGAAAGAAAAATTTTTCGTCACACGGTGTGCGAACGCTAGCCCAAAACGCGTTTTGTACTACTACTGACCACCTGGTGGCGCTATTGAGACAAAATTCTTCTAACATATAGAGAATCTCATGAACTTATACTTCAGAAAGTCTTGTACAAATATCTCTAGTACTTTTTGAGTTATAAGCTTTCAAAAGTGCTTCCCATTGACTTCCCATTCAAAAAAAAGCTCATAAAAATATTAATATAAAATCATTCATAACTCCAATCACTACAAAAAGTAATAGCACTCTGCTCCCAATGGAGCTTTACAAACTACTTTTGAAATCATTTTAATATCTTCAAAACTCTAGGACTAGAAGCATTTTAAAAAAGTGACGGAATAAAATAGAATAAGAAAAAGAATAAAATATAATAAAGAATGTGGATAACATACTCTGATTGCTTTCAGCAATCAGACAATAATAAAGCAGTAGGATAACATACTCTGATTGCTTTCAGCAATCAGACAATAAACTATAATAAAGTTGTACAACAACATACTCTGATTGCTTTCAGCAATCAGACAATAAAGTAGTAGGATAACATACTCTGATTGCTTTCAGCAATCAGACAACTAGATTTGCAATTCCCTGAAGAAATTGCGTCTGATTGCTGAAAGCAATACCGATCTAAAACATCCTACAGCTGCAAGCATTAAAGACCTTCCGTCCGACGTGCACGACAAGTTTCATCCGCGTAGGTCAAGTACTTTTGGAGATATTGGAGAAAACGACAGGAATTGGCTGTAGCGCCACCTACGGGAGCACCGTTGTGAAAGTTGTTGCGCTTGCTCATCTTACACTGTGGAAGAAGTTTTGTAAGTTTGGTGAAGTTATGTGAAACTGTTAAGGAGCTGCAGCGTTGCAAACATTACAATCTCAGCTTGTCTAATTTGCATGACGTGTTACGCAAAAACCGTACGGAACTTTGCAAAACGGATATTACCATTGGATTTGTGGTAGCCCAAACAGGATATGTGTAGAAAACTGTAAAGATTCGTCAAAGTATGTGACACTGGGAGTCAAAAAAGTGTTTTGCGAAAAATTGTAAATTGTGAAAAAGTCTTACAAAATAGAGATTGATAATGAATATAGGCTATTGTTTTACTATCCAATGAATCATAAAGCAGTAAAAGGTAGTGCTTAAGACAAATGCACTTGGAGAATAAGGCCTATACACTTTAGTACTCCAACTGACCACCTGGTGGCGCAATAGAGCCAAAATTGATTGAGCATTTAAAGATTGGTCTGAAGTATCTACTTACAAAGTTTCATACCAGTTGATCAACTACTTTTCAAGATAATAGGGATTTAAAGTTTGTCCCATGTAATTAGATAGAAGGAAAAAATATTTTTAAAAATTCATATAAAATCAACCATGAACCCAAATGGTACGAAATTCTAAACCAAACATTTCCTTGATCAGCTTAACAAACTACAAGTGGTTGCAAGATGATACCTGCAATTATTTGGAAGATAACAGGACCCATCCAAAGTTAGTTTATCCTCCTTAAGTCTCCACTAGGTGGTGCAGCAATGCTCTTTTTCTAGTATGTTATACAAGTCCCCTCCTGCAACCTATGCGCTGAATTTTAAGTAGCTAGGTTGAGTAGTTTTTGAGATAGAGGCTTAAACACCATTTCCTAAATTATAGCGCCACCTATTGGAATATTTTCATAAAGCTTTTCATACTTCTTTATCACTGTAGGATGAAGCTAAATTTCAAAACTTGTGAAGTTCTGACAATCTTTGTAGGATTTAGAGCATGTTAAAAATCAGTGACCACACCCACCTCATTAGCATTACGATTATCTCAAAAATGGTAAGGAATTTCGCCAATTGAGTGGTACCATTGAATTCGGGGTAGTCCAAATAGGGTATGTAAGATATCTTGTCAAGTTTGAAGAAACTATGTTGGATTTGGAGCCAAAAACGTGTTTTACGAAAAATCGCAAATAGCGAAAAATCTAGTTAGACGGAAGTCTATGGTCCCAATTTAAAAAACGTTCATTAGCATCCAAGGAACACACAGAAAAAGAAAGTACAAATTTCTGACTTACGGTATTCGAGATAGAGCCCAAAAACTAATTCACTTTTCAAACGACCGCCAGGTGGCGCTATAGAGCAGCATTGAGCTGCAATTTTTATAGAATGTGTAGTTTACTATACTCTAACATACTAGAAAGTTTCATCAAATTATCTTTAGTATTTTTTAAGCTATAAGCATTTAAAGGTGCTCACAATGTTAAGTCTATGGGAAAAATAATTCATAAAAATATTAATATAAAATCAACCATAGGTCCAATGGCTAAACAAAATACAAGCACACTTCTCATGACCAAGTCCTACAAACTGTATAAGTTTCAGCTTTTTAGCTTCTAAACTGTAGGAGGAGTAGCGCGCCAAACTTTGACGGAATAAGAAAATAGAATAAGAAAAAAATATAATAAAGTAGTAGGATAACATACTCTGATTGCTTTCAGCAATCAGACAATAAACTATAATAAAGTTGTACAACAACATACTCTGATTGCTTTCAGCAATCAGACAATAATAAAAAGAAGAAGAAGAATAATAATAATAAAATATAATAAAGAATTTGGATAACATACTCTGATTGCTTTCAGCAATCAGACAA